>CM065897.1:7355000-9855000 GCA_033439115.1 Firmiana major
TTTAACCAAAAAATGGCTAGCAGCTCATTTTGAATTATTTTATGAAACAAAGTGAATTTATAAGGGATTTAAAAGAAATGATTTGCTTATAAAGTTATTTATGATGATATGTACTTGAGCGCGTACTTACTGTATGTCGTACGATTCGACTCGCACTAATTTTGAGACAAAGGCGTTGGTGAGATCATACTGCACTACTATATGTTCTGTTTCTGTTTCTGTGGTCCACAAACTACGATGTATCGTGCAGACATGCACGCGAGTACGATGTACAACGTTTCTGATTCTGTTCTTTGGACATTCTAATTCTGTTCTGTGAGCCGATAGGGTAGCTGACCACTCCCTCGGTGATTGACATCTCGACACATTTGATCAATGATTGCCCGGAGTCACCGACATTGGCTAATTGTCATTCTGATGTCTGATATAACATGTTCTGCCTTGTTTCGTCTATTTGAATTTTTGAATTGATTGTATAATTTATTTTCGTATGGAACTGTATTATTTTACTGCATAAAAAGACTGTGGGGGCCACCTCTTGAATCCTGCAAGACCAAAGTGCCACACAGTCATTACTTTAAAAGCTGTATAAAGTTTTAGAATCGGTATTGATTACAGTTCCATGTTTATACTGAAATTGCTATGGATTTTCAACTTTGATTTTACGGAACGGGCAGTGGCTTTGTGTTATTTGGAAATTGTTTATTTTACCCCTTAAAGTTTTTGTATATACTATGGTAAACTGCATATACTATCGATATTGGTTCTATTTTCGATTTTTCAGACCCTGGTATTTCTGAACTGCCAAATTATCTATATGTTTTCATGAGAGCCCTTATTTGCTAAATACTTATATAGGTAGTGTATTTATCTACCTGTCACGTGTTTTTCTTACTGAGTATGTTGAACTCACCCATTACTTTCCTTCACAGAGCCCCATCAGTAACTTGGACCGCTTGCGTTAGTACGACGATTCCCAGAGCTATGGTTCCACGGAGTATCTTTCTACGTCAAAGGTATACCCAGGTGTAAGACCCGAAATTCGATGTCTTCTCCTTAAGAACATGTTAGTGTGAACCTTTGTACGTAATAGGTTAATCAATAAAGAGATTTCGTGTGGATTTTAAGTTCGAATTATTAAGTTAGATGTCTGAATGCACTGAAGTGCAAACTAAGAGTATGAGTAAATTCATAATAAACTGAATGAAATTAGGTTAAATCGATTTAAAATATAGACTCAGAACACGAAAGTATAGGGAGTCCAAAAAGGGAGGTTGGTTCGAAAATGATAAATCGAAAATTACCCTATTTTGGACAATTTATCCCGAAAATATAGAAAAATATATTTCTGGAGAAAATAAATAAATACAATAAAATAAAATATGATGCCCATTTATTGTTGTAAGATATAAATTAAATAAAATACATGTACAAAAGTGTATAAATATTAATGTATAAAATACATTGTGGAAATAAAATATAATTATAATAATATTAATAATTGTTTTATTATTATAATTGTTAATAAAATAATAGTGTAAAATTTTAAGATATTTTGTATTATATTATATTAAAATATAAAATAATATATATAAAATAATTAAAAAACCAAAATTGAAAAAAAAAACGAAATAGAAATCGCGAAATCGCGAAAAAGGAAAGAAGGAAACGAAAGCCTGAAGACGAGCAAAACCGAGGGAATCAGTTTCCCTGCACCGATGAGCCACCGACCGGAGAGAAGGGCAAGCGAGGGCCGACGAAGGAAGTTCGACCACGTGAGAGCTACCAGGCACCAGGACGCGCGTCGTCGACGCCGGAAAGAGGAGATCGACGAGGGAGATTGCCGAGGAGAGAAGAGAGAAATCCGACAGCACCAATGCCGATCGGTCCGATCCAAGGCCAGCCGAATGTTCCCCAACCAAAGACGAGTCGAACGATGGCAAGAGGGAGCCAAGAACTGGTCGAAAATGCTGCGAAAGGTGAAGGGGCGACTAAACCAGTACGAGCCGGTTCAGTGAAGTGAAACTGTGCTGAACCGGACCGGACCGGACCGGTTCAACCAAGAAAGAAAGGAAAAAGAGAAAGAAAAAAAATGAAAAAAATTCAGGGATGCAATCGAGCTATGGGTAAGCCGGTAAGCGGTCGAAATTGACCGATTTAATTTTTGAAATATTTAATTGAAATTATATTTGATCGAAATTGACCCGATAAATATATAAACGTGTAGCGCGACAATTGGCGACAAATGAGAGTTTGAGTCAGCCTCGATTTGCGTACTATCACAGAATCTCGGGTAAGTGAATCTTGATTTCTATAAATTGGATAGTTATAGGAGTTAGAAATTAATCGCGTAAGTTGCGATTTATTTCGTATAAAATTTCGTAATGCTTGGAATTGAAAATAGACTGTCATAAATGATTTTAAACGGTCGAAAGAGACTGGAAATTGGATAAGATAACGTGACAATGATGTTAGGCTAAGAATTCGGCCAAATGTTCGTAATGGGCCAAACTTGAGTAGCAATCGACCCAATTTAGATTAAGGGCCCCACAGAAAGCCCAATAAAAGTAAATGAGCCCAATAAGTTAAATCGACTGTAATAAACGAAGAAAATATATTTATTGGATTAAATTGATATGATAAATAATTTTCTGTAGCTCCAGAGATTGGATTAGAAGTAGATCGGACTGGATAAGCTAAGCTTCCAACAATGAAAATTTACCACACTCGACTTGATACAAGGTAAGAGAAATTTGTAAGTGATTAGAGATATCTATGCGTATTTTTTAGGGGATTTATAGGGCATAACATTTAATAAAGTATCTAGAAATGAAATAATAATTTCTACGAAAATCGGGGTATCGGTGGAAAAAGACCATTTTGCCCTTAGTTAGGAATTTTACAAAAAGGGTAGTAAGGCTAATAAATTGCATGAATAACATGTTTTTGAAATTTTTATGAAATATATTGCTTGATTTAAGCAATTTATCAATAGGCTGACTATTGATCTTCATGATTTGCATGAAAGGGGCATGTGTGAGGTGCCAAATATGATTTTGAAAGTGTTTTATCGAAATAAAGCAACCTATCAGATTTATATGAGTATAAATCGTGCTAGAGCATTACTCGTACTGCATTTTAATGTTTTAACTCATATACAGAGTGCTGGAGCCTCGCTCGCACTGAGTTTTACTAATTTATATGCATGAAAATCGTACTGGAGCCTTGCTCGCACGTAATTTTACATTGATTTATTGTGTATAAAACCATACTGGAGCTTTGCTCGTATGTGATTTACACTGATTTATTACGCATGAAAGTCGTATTGGAGCGTTGCTCGTACGAGGATTTTTTTGTATGTGCATAAAACCGTGATGGAGCTTCGCTTACATAAGATTTTAGATATCATGATATGCATGGCGTTGTGCTGGAGCTTCGCTTACACTAGACATGATGTGACATGCATAGAGCTATGCTTGAGCCTCTTGTAGACTGTGTGTCACAGTGAGATGATATGCTCGCACGTGTATGTTGAGACATGGGTTGGTTATCAGCATGGTATGGGGTGGATAAGACCTATAGCAAGCACCCCTGGATTGTGATATGGGTTCATGGAGTACGTTGTACCGTGTATGTCACACGGAGTACATTGTACCGTGTAGTCATGACTATAAGATTGGTGATTTGATATTCTGGCGGGTAGGACTGACCTACCTCTCCTTGCAGCTGTGATGCCCCGCACACCGGGATCCGTGTAGCCTGGGATCACAGGGACATAGTCCTCGATTTTTCCTATACAGTAACAACCTACATGCCTCACGTGATATCATACGGTCTAGATAGACTAAGGCAGACCCGAAGGAGGGGTTACGCCTCGATTTGTGATTTTAAAACGAAATATGATTTTAATAATGTGTTAATGAGTTTTACTGAGTTTTAATAAGGTGTTAAACCTTGAGGGGTTGTTTTATGATGAGTTTTTCAATGTGTTGAGCGTGAGACATTGACATGATAATTTTCTATGTTTACATGCCTATTTTCATGTTTTCAGTACGTGATATATGTATATACATGTGGCATAGTTTTAATTATACCTCATGCTCTGGATATAAATGATTTTTATATCATGACATTATAAGCATGTAGATAGTGTAGTTATCTACCTGCTTACATTATTGCCTTACTGAGCAAGTTGTGCTCACCCTTTCACTTTCCACCCCTACAGAGCATCTATAGTAGTTGAGAGAGGGTAGAGACTGCATTCCTTGTTATTCGCTGCTTCCTATCACGAATCAGGTATACACATTATACAGTTTTGTATCTGAACATGTAAAAGCACAGTACTGTACATGGATGAAATATCGGAGATGTAAACCTATGTAAATGCAGTTATGAATGTAATTAGTTAAAGTTAAAGGACAGTAAATCCTAATATGTAAATGTGATATGGAAATGGATGTTAAGGTAAGTAACATGATAGGAGGGACTAATGTCGACTCATAGCTCAATAGTGAAACTGTTCACGACGGGTAAAGAAATGAAAAAACGAAAAAATTTGTAGTGATTTTTAGGAAAAAGAGGTCGTGACACCAGGTTTAAGCAATTCTTTTATATCGAAATTTTTTTAAGTACAACAATGTATACGAAATATGTCTGACGAATGTGAACATGACTATATTGTAAAAGAACATTTAAGATGATAAATAGAGAAGTACCTCTATGAGATTTTTGTTTAAATTTGTTACTAGGAACTAAAATTAATCAGACTGATTTATTATTCTGACCTATTATCGACTCGTAGCCCAACCAAAAATGTGTGTAATTTGGGTCGTTACAGAAGTTGGTATTAGAGCAAGGTTAGCCTGATACGAGTCGATATTAGAAGTAAAAGAAATTGAAAAGTTTATATCCCCAGCATTACTGTACATAGTTTAGATACAAATGAGTATAGCTAGCTGTGTTTTAGTGAGAAATTGTGTCATTGAATGAAGGAAAATTGATAGATATGGCTAGTAGGCATCACAACCATTCTAGTAGACGAGAGGGAAATTGTTTCTCGAGGCTGTAGAAATAGGCCCAAGAGATAGAGTGAATCCTCATTTGAATGTACACCTCATTCTTTAACCGAAAATTCTGAAGTCCGTTACGTAAAATTTGAGCAAGACATGAAAACAATGATGACATTGTTTAATCAAGTGATAGCAGCACAATAATAATGATGATGAATAAGGTATGACTGAGACTTAGAGAAAGACTGAGACAGTTTCGGAAGATAGTACACAACTATTTACTAGGGTAGGAATCCAATTATAATGGAAACTGGATAAATGAGATGGAAAAGCTCTATTGCAACTTTTGTGTTAGAAAATTTGGAGAAGTTATACGGATATTTAAGGAATACTACTAATAAGAATGTCGCTGTTGCAATATTGATATTAAAATGGGAAGCCAAACCTTGGTGGAAGTTCCCCCGATTTATTCACAAGACTCAACAATTAGAGAGTTATATGTGATATATTTCTGGATGACTTTAGACGGCAATCCACCTCGGACACTGCACAACGGTAATTACAAAATGGTTAAATTGGATATAAGGTAACAAGTCTGTGGATGAATATGAAACTAAATTTATAGTTTTAAAAGAGATATAATTTGGATGCATTTAGTTTTGAAGTGAAGGAAGTCCAAAAACTCGTAGGAGATACTGGAATCCTTAATTCGAGCTAGAAATTGCTCCATTTGATGTTACTACTTATGAGGAAACAGTGTATAAAACACAAACTGCGAGGATATGAGATGTATATTTTCGAGGTTACTAAAAAAAGGGAAACATAAAGAGTCATAGCGAAATAGTAAAGTCATTGTAACTGGAAGAATGAATTATAGAATTAATTGTATAAATGAAACTTGAAGGTTTCTCTGTTTACGAGATTGATAAGGATAAGACATGTCCGGAGTAAAGAGACATTCTTATAGACAGGGAGTTTTTCGACATATATCCAGATGATCTATCAGAGTTACGACTAGATAGAAAGATGAAGTTTTGAATTGATTTAGTACTTGATATCGAACTGATATTCAAACCACTATATTGAATGGCTTCGATTGAATTAGAAGAGTTGAAGAAATAATTACAGAGATTATATGATAAGGGGATTATCAAACTGAGTGATCTATTTTGGAGTGTACTAGTGTTAATTGTTAAAGGGATCCGAAGTCTTCGAGGTCATGTTGTATCAAGAACGAGTGTAAATTGAATTTTCCCAAAATAGAGGTTATATATCAGTGGGAAAGACCTAAAACTGATAAGAAGATTCAGAGTTTTTTGGGGTATAAAGAGACTCTAGAATATGAATTACGTTTCGAATCTAAGATTGTAATTTGAATGTACTTATGTTTTGAATGCGAGACTTAATAAGGAAAGGGTTTTGTTATAATTGATGTATGAAATGAGACAAGTTTTGAAGTGTGATAAATTTTGAATGCAGGTTATATTTTGGATAAGAGATGCATACAACGTGTGAATAATTCTGGTATACGAAATGATTCGGATTAAGTGATATGAATTGAGAATGAATTGTGTCCAAAGGATAAATGAGAATTACGATAAACTTAGACATCCTACTTTCAATTAGAATTGAATCTTGAACCCCTATGGCCATAATTAGTTTATGTGGTCAGGTTTGATGGCTAATAAAGGTATTTCAAAATACCTCTCTGCCTGAAAAACTTGACAATGTCTAGATATGTCTTAATCCATAACTTATAAATTGAAACTTACAGCCGTAATATTTGCGTTCGAAGTCAATATACTATTACTTGTGCGGTAAAGGATTATAGAATTTTACTGATCATGAAAGTTTAAATATTAAATTTCACAAAAATAGTTTAACACAAGAAGAGAAATGGCTAGAGCTGGCACATTGAGTAAAAATGATCTCAGGATGGTGCTGTATAAATGGTTAAGGAATGCGAATTATTGGAACGTTCTGTGAACCTTAAATTGGATGCGGTTCTTCTGATACTGACGATACTGTATGATCGTTAACCTAAGATTTGAACACTAGACTTGATTGATCGAATCGAACAGGCTCAGCGTAATGATAAAAACTATATTGATGTAACTAATCAGACCAGATGGGTGCTACAACAAGTTTTGGTATTGCTACTGATGATTTATTAAAATTTAAAAGCAGAATTGTGTACCTAATGATCTATAGTCAAAGGAACTGATGTCGTCAAAGGCTGATTTATAGAGATATACTCCGCATGCGAAGAATAGTAAAGATTTATCAAATCTCCTAAAGGAATATTGGCAATCAAGTACGATAAGAGGTATAACTGAATGTGTGACTAAATGTCTCATATGTCAGTAAGTTAAGGTAGAGTATCAGAAGCCTAAGAGATTATTACAATATTTACCCATGCTAATATGGAATTGAAAGCACATACCCAGGATTTTAAATGCTCCTGGAAGGGCCATTTGTCCTTAACAGAATTCGTATATAATAACAGCTACCACTCAAGTATCGAACTGACACCGTACGAAGCGTTGCATACTTAATGGTGTCGTCCACCGATTGGTTGGGAAGAAAGAAAAGTTAAGTTCCCATTATATCGGACCTTTTGAGATCTTAGAACTGAGTGGAAGACAAGGTACATAGATTGACCTTACCGTCGAAATTATCAAATATTCATGATATCTTCCACGTATCAATGCAACACAAATATCACCCAGATCTGACACATGTGGTTAGGTGTGAACCACTGAAATTAAAAAAGGATATGACATATGTTGAGAAACTGATTCAGATCTCGGATAGGAAGGAAAAAGCGCACTGCAGTCTAAGACGATTCCCTTGGTCAAAGTCTCATGGCAACATCACACTACGAAGGAAACCACGTGAGAATTGGAAAGTTCAATGCGAGAGAAGTACCCACACTTGTTCGAGAATTGATGTAATTTAAATTAGGTGACCAAATTTCCTAAGGTAGAGAGAATGTAAATACCTTCAATTTGCAAACGTACTCGGTGTTGGTGATATATAATAAATTAGGCAATTAAGATCAAATATGTGATTATGGGTTAATTAATTTAAGTGTAAACATTAGACTAAATTCTTTTTCTACTACAAGAAAAATTCAACAAGTACATGGATATATATATATATATATATATATATAGATATATATAGGTAATGTTTATTTATTCCTTAAGATTGAATGTACGTATATATATATATATATATATACATGAGCAATGGAAATCAGCTCAATTTAAAAAGCTGAAACTAGAGCAGCAATGGTTAAAGGAAATGAGGGCAATTCGGCTACATATATATGTGTATATGTATGTTGGCTAGATATATTAAAGGGAAGTCAGAGTGTAAGTGAATGGAAAGGAAAGCTAGTCTGTGGCCATAGATTAGGTAGTACTCTATTTCTGCATAAGTATAAACTTGGGGCAGTGAACCGAATTGAAAGGGGCGGGTTGACAAAGATGGCTCGAGCAGCAGTTGGAGTAAAGGAAAAAGGTTACTTGCTGAACAGAAGAAGGCAGCATGGTAACGAGAGAAGAGAGGAGTACCGAAACTGTACCAGGAACTGAATAACGGAAGAATGGAAAGTCTGAATTATGGCTGAGTTTTCGCTGTGTAAATCAACGAATAAGACATGAAAAGAGGTTAAAGAGGGAGATGTAATGCTGCTGAGAAACAACTTGTAGGATAAGTGCCGACCAGTGAAAAAAAGGTAAAGAAATGTGCTGTTGGCAGTAAGTCTAGGAAGTGGGACTGAAGCAGTCACTTGACAAGGGAGTTAGTGACCGACCGAGAGGCTTAACATGGGCAGGGTAAGGAGGAAATCAGGAGAGGGGGAGTGTGACATTCCCTTACAACAATCGATAGAGCAGAAAACGTTGTAGCTACAACAGGTTTGACAACCAACTAAATAAGGCATTCGAGCGAGTGTTCAAAGAAAGGAGAAGCTTATAGGAGAGCTAACCTTACCCCCTCAAATTGAAATAGAAACGAAAAGAGAGGACAGAGCAGAACCAAAAGCTACCACTAGAGCTCTAATCTAATCGAGAAGAAATAAAATGGGAAATTGGCATACCGAGAAAAACAGAGTTGAAAGGAGAGGAAAACATGGATGTCTTGGAGAAACAGAGAAGTCAGGTGTGATATGGCTGGAAAGGGGCTGGGCTCTTTTGGCTGGAAGCGTAGTGAAGGCAAAGAGTTTGGTCGAGAGCTGGAACACCTTTATTTCACTTCATGGAAATTAAACTAGGCTGTATATGACACTGTTGGGAGAAAAGCAGTGAGGCAGAAGCGTGAACAAGCGGCGGAAGCAAACTAAAGCAAGGCGTGGTTGAAAAGAATTGGAGGGAGAGACTCGAAATGCAGAGGTCAGAAACAGGGGCTCTTTTTGTGGTTAAGGATGACTTGATACAGGGGTTCGAAGGCTCATTTTTATGGTTGTATGAGGCGATTTTGTTTGGCTGAAAACAGAAAAGAATGGAGCAATAAAGCGGTCCAACTGACAAGGAAAGCTTACTGTCTAGGTAATTGAAGTTGGTGAATGATCCAACCAAGAACAGTAGTCCACTACTTTGTTTTCGTTTTAGATCGCCATTCTAGATAAGAAAATGTTACAGTAGGGAGTTGGAAAATTGAGGCTATCTGGAACAGGGACAGAAAGGGAGATGCTGAAGCAAGGAGGTCTATGAGAAGGAAGAAGAAAATTGAAAGACGAAGCAGAATGAGAGGAGAAGGGGGGAACCGAGAAGGATGAAGTGTAATAGAAGTAGAAAACAGAACTGAACCAGGATGATGGGCATTGGAAGCAGAGATGATAGGAGGACACTGACGTCGAGCGAAGACAAGAGGCAGATGTCACGCCCCAGAAGCGCGAAAAATAGGGCTAATTTAAAACTTTTTACTCATCAATTCACAATTAAGGGTGCATTCCTGTGCAGTGTCATACATCATCATAATTATCATGCCTCAGAATCTCATCATAAGATAGTATATATTGTATCATATACATTACTCGATTTCAAGTTAATTAATCCTAATACATCCCGTACATCATTGTACAATAAGTGTCTGTACATATAACTCTAGTCTGGGTACATGAATAATAAATATCTACCTCAGTACACAAAATACGGCCTGGAGCTCAAGTCCTCCACTAGCCTCTAACCCGTACGTCGCAGGGAACTCACTTCACTTGAAGCGATCTGAGGGGAAGAGAAAACAAGGTGAGCTTCCAAATCGCTCAGTAAGGGTGGTAAGGGAACTCAGTTATATAAACCATATCACACATCAAAAATATGTATTTGTTTATGAAGCTCATTTGAAATCGTAGCATTAAAGATTCTCAAAACATCATCATCTCATAACTCATAAATCATGTGAAAACATGAAGGTAAAAAGGCTCAATATCGAGCACTCACAAGCATGTGTAAATATATGTGATAATGGCTGTTCTCAAAATACGTGATAAAAATCACCTCAGTAAGTAGCACGTGACAAGGTCACAAAACACAACTCATGTGTAAAACGAGACTAGGCAATAAAACTCAATTAAAACTCGCCATGGCACATCAAATATGTAATCTCCTCTGGGTGCGCATCCCAGGCATCCTCGTATAGAGGGAACGTCGACAATATGGTCGTATGCCTGGTATATTGGACTTATATGTTACCAGAACAAGGCCCGACCTTACATGCTACCAGAGCAATGCCTCGCCTCATGCACACTATCACGTGGTCCCTGGGTCGGTTCCCAGGCGGCCCACTCTCTCGGTCTTACATGCTACCAAAGCAAGGCCACCCAGCGTTACAGAACGGGGGTACGGAGGTCATCTCACGTTACCAAAACGGAGGCATCTCTCGTTACCAAAACGGAGGAATATCGAACTTACATGTTACCAGAGCAAGGCCTCCCAACGCTACCAAAGCGGAGGAATAATCGGACTTACATGTTACCAGAACAAGGCCTGTGGTCCCTGGGTCGGTTCCCAGGCGTCCCACTATATCGGTCTTACATGCTACCAGAGCAAGGCCCGATGTGTATTCAACATGACACGCCTAAGTCTTAATCATTAGCCATTATCTTATAAAACGTTATGCCTTCACGTAGAACTCATAATGGTTTTCCCTCAAAAAACTCATTTAAAACATTTGTGTACTCAACACAAAACATATTAAAACCGAGTTCCAACAGGTAAAACACGCATGCATTTTCTCAAATCTCAATATCGCCTTAACGTAGAGCCCAATTTACTTTTCACGCAAACTCAAAGTTTATAAAGTAATTTCACACTCATCTTATAAACTCATAAAATAATGGGCTCCAACCGGCTATAAAAATCGTGTGCAATTATATCACAACACAACACCAAACATGCTTGTATTCTCAAATCGTGGTTCATGCTACAAACAGTTCATCAAAACACATATACAAATGGTTTAGTTTTCCCTTACCTCTTTGCACCTCATATAGTGCAATCGTTTCCCCCGTATCACGGACTAGCCTCGCATTCCACTCTGGAACTCCCGAGCTGTCCAAACGATGTTAAGACATTAATACTCATTATCACATCAACCTCAATTCTCAAAATCGAGCATAATTGCTCATAACTCCTCAAATTTCTCAATTCTCATAACTCCATCACAAACCACAATCTCGCTCCCAACACCTCAACATTCTATATTTCCTATGCCACAATATCTATGCTAATACACCACATTGTCTAAATCTTCATTTATAGCTCAAAATTCCTAAATTTACCAAAGTTGCTAAATATCATCATCACTCCAACTACATTGTAATTTCATCAATCCCTAATCATTTTTCAGCTATTTCAACACAATGCCAACAACTATCATTACCAAAATCATCTCAAATATCAAGATCGAGGTTTAAAATTACCCAAAACTTGTGGAGAGCTTATCTCTTGCCTCGATTCAATCCGTCTTACTATTTTCAAGTATGTTGTTCTCCCTTTGATGAGGAACAACTTTCCTTCTTGCCACTGCCTCTGATTTGGACGAAAATGGGTGCTTTGGATGAGTGAGAAAGCTAGGGCTCGGTGAAAATGGGGGTTAGAAGAGAGAGAAAGTGAAATTGCAGGAGAAAACATGGATTTCTTATATAGACTGAGAGTAGGAGATCGATCTGGCTCTTGATGAGATCGATCTGCATTTGAATTTGGGGACGATTTGGGGTAATTTATGCCTAGGAGATCGATCTGTCGAGGGGTGAGATCGATCTCTTTATGGCTTTATGAGATCGATCTGCGTCTTGAGGAGATCGATCTTCTCTCAAACAGAAACATTTAGAGATCGATCTCTTCCTCATGAGATCGATCTTCTCTCAAACAGAATCATAAGGAGATCAATCCTCTTCCATTGGAGATCGATCTGCTCCTTAAATTTCTCCTTCCTTGTCATTTTTAACTCACCAGATCGATCTCACCTTCTCCCAGATCGATCAGTCCTCATGGCTTCACACTTATTTTAAACACTTAACATATAAATCTCCAATTATCATTCCCACAATTCACTTAGCTCAATAAATTATACTTCAAGTTCATATTACATAATTGAAATATGTCTGAAATTCTCAGATCTCACAGCAGATGAGATGATTACAGACTGAAGAATGATGAGAAAGAGGCAGCACCGAAGACGTGTGAGGTCGATGAACAGTGTCCTAGTGTATCAGTGAAGAAGAATAAGAAAAGAAAAGAAAATAGAAGAGAATTTGGCGTGAAGGCCAAATTCAAAAAAAAAAAAAGAAGAAACAAAGGAGAAAAGAAAATATATATAGGATTATATATATAAATAAAAATAATAGGTGTGATAACTGTAAATTTTATGAGATTTTCTAAGTGAGAATTGTAATTTGGTGAATGTAATTATAATATGTTGATGTACACACAAGTTTTAAATTTTATGAAGTATAAGGAGATGAAGTTTTTAAGTCTTAAATGTGTATGGATTGAAATATGGCCTATGGTGTAGATTATGGTGAGTTTTGCATTGAGTTTCCTACAATTGATGCAGCAGCAGTAGAATCTGTGAAGGCCAGATCGATCTCCAAGGATGAGAGATCGATCCCATAGCTCCAGAATGCAAAAAACGTGTAAAAGCAGACAGGCAAATCGATCTCATAAGGAAGAAGATCGATCTAATATTACCTTTGCCTAGCAAAGATCGATCTTGTCACAAAGACAGATCGATCTCCTTAACTCTCGGCCTGAAAGAGATCGATCTCTACCCTCTAGCAGATCGATCTCCACTTAGTCTTTTTATGAAGAGCAGATCGATCTCCACCCTCGGCCAGATTGATCTTATAGTTGTTAAGGGAGCAGTTTGGAGCAATTGAATCGAGTAGAGATCGATCTCCTTCAAATACCAGATCGATCTCATAGCCTCTGTTTATATAAGGACCACGAGATTTTCACCTGAAATCGAGCCTTTCTCTCTCTGAAACCTATACCTTCACAATTTTCACCCAAACCAAGCTTCCTCTCTCTAAGATTCACCCTATTCTAGACTGAATTAGACAAATGGGTAAGAGACAAAGTTGTTCCTCTTGTCAAGGAGAACAACATACTAAAAAAATCAAAGGTTGGCTTGAACAAAGGGAAGAGACAAGCATTCTACAAGCTTGGTCAAGAGAGGATACAAGCTAGGTAAGCTCATAAGACCTTTGTTCTTAAGCATTACCATTTTATATATGGGTGAATAAACATATATGTTTATATATTTTGTTAGAAATGTTTAAGGCATGATGGAACCAACAAATGGGTTTGGTTAGGAGATTTAATGCGGATGTCTTGTGATGGTTATGAGTTAACTAAAGTGTTGATAAAGATGTAGAAAGAGTTTTGAGATAATGTTGAGTTAGAAATGAGTAAGAGAAAGAGATGGACAATGAGAACAATGTATGTTGATGATTTAATGATGTGTAGATAGCTCAAGAATTTGGCACAAGAAACGAGGCTAGTCCAAGAACCGAGGATATTGTACCACTCAAGGTGCAAGAGGTAAGGAAATTAAACCATTTGTGCTTGTGAGTTTTCAAATGAATGAAAACATTTTAATAGCATGAAAAAGGTTTAATGAGATGAGCATGTTTATGAGAAATGAGATGAATTGATGTTTTGATGAATGTGTGAGTGTTTTACCGGTTTGAGCTCTATTTTGATGAGTTTTGTGTAAATGTGAATACAATGTGTTATAACCGAAATGAGTTTTGTGATAACCACTATGAGCTTTATGTGAAGGCAAAATGATTTTTATACAACAATGGGAATGTGTGAGTGTTTTACCGGTTTGAGCTCGATTTTGATGTGATTTGTGTAATTGTGAACACATATGGTTTATAACTGAAATGAGTTTTGTGATAACCACTATGAGCTCTACGTGAAGGCAAAACGAGTTTTATACAACAATGGGAATGTGTGAATGTTTTATCGGTTTGAGCTCGATTTTGATGAGTTTTGTGTAAATGTGAATACAATGTGTTATAACCAAAATGGGTTTTATGATAACCACTAAGAGCTCTACGTGAAGGCAAAACGATTTTTACTGAGACTATGGCTTGTCATGAGATGCACATCGGGCTTTGCTCTGGTAGAATGTAAGGCCGAGCCGTGCTCTAGTAGCATGTAAGACCGACGCCTCCGTTCTGGTAACGTGAGATGACCCCGCTCTAATAGTGATGGGTGGCCTTACTTTGATAGCATGTAAGATCGGGATGTACTTTGATAGCATGTATGACCGACAGCTGTACGACTCTAATCAAGACTACAGCGAATCATGGCCATGTGTATTATTGTTGACGAAATCCCTCTCTTAGGGATGTCTGCCTAGGGGATGAATTCAATTGATGTGATGTGCCTATGACGTTGATTTCATCTGATTTTTTATAAATGCCTAGTCTCGATTTCTATGATGATGATGTGATTTTACAACTGCGATTTATATCACGATTGAGATTTGATGTAATGTGATTTGTGATTTTTATCACATGAATTATGCTGATGCCATTGTTTCCCACTGTTATTTCTATAACGATTGCATGCTCAAATATTTCCATCATATTGTGTTTGTGATGATGATTTTTATAACTTCCCTTATCCTCCTTACTGAGCGTTTTGAGAGCTTACCCTTTTTCCTCCCCCCTCCAGATTACTTGAAGTAAGCGAGATAGAGCTTGTCGTATACGTGTAATATGCTGGTGGGTAAGATCTCCCCAGGTTATTACTGGTACACGTATAAGGTATAATTCAATTCATTTTGCATCCAGACAATGATGTAATACAGACATTTGTGATGAGTATTTTGGGATGTAATTAGGTTGATATGAAAGAAATGAGTTAAGACTTATGAGTTGATTTTTTTGGGATATTATGTATTTGATTTCATTAATTATAAGTTGTATGATCTTGAGGATAATGTTTGTTTATAAACGACAACGGTTTAAGGATGCTTCACAGGAATACACCTAGAGTTGGTAGTTTTGTTTTAAGAAAAAATTTAAATTGCCATATTTTTTGCCCTTTCGGGCTGTCACAGATTTTCTTGGTATCAGAGCAAAGGGTGTCTAATACTGTTAGTGTCGATCAATTGGAAATAGACTACATCTCAAGTGTCTGTATTGTCTGGTAATGAATTGAATTTAACGAGTAAAATTATGATCGATGTTTAATAAATATGCGTAGGCACGTAAGAGATAGAATATGAGGAGGAGAATAAGACATTCAGTATCACGCCCTTCTCCCACACATGACCTTACCAAAAATCACAATAAATTTTTCGCTTTTTACTTACCTTTCTCTCTTCAACAGTTGGGCTGTGATTATGAATTAGTCTCCTCATCCACAAATACATACATGTCATTCTAAATATTTATCGACTGTACGTACACTTTCTCATAAGTAAATTCATATACTTAATATAATTACATCATTACATCTACATTCCCAATATTAAATCGTGTACATCACTGTGTTTATGCATTGTTCAGATACAAAAGAGTGTGCATGTATATACCTTTCGCTAGATGGGGAGTGGCAGCGAATCAAAGGAATGCAATACCCTGGCCGACTCGATCTACTGACGAGAATCTGTAGAGATGGGGAAAAATGAATGGGATGAGCTATCAACGCGCTCAGTAAGAAAATCAGGCAAACAAGTAGACATCCATACTATCTACTGAAAATAGTGCTTTGCCTTTCCTTCTCTCAATTCAAAAGCATGTTTAAAATATATATAATAATAGTACATATTTAAAATCCCATGTACTAAACACATGCTGGTTTATTAATCATAGGCATTCATTCAAAACAATGTATAATTAATCATTTAAGAATGCCTTTATATAAAACATGCAATTTACATTCAAAACACAGTAAATATGGCATTTCTCATCACTACACAAACAAATCGGGTTCCGACCCATCCCTTAGGTCTACCCGTATCATAAAAACACATGTGATATATCATGCGAGACTCAGTGGCTAAATGCAATAACTCCGGACTATGGCCATATCCTAACATGGTGAAATCCCAGGCAACACAGTACTCGGTGTGCAGGTTATCACTGCTGTAATGGGAGGTGAGTCAGTTCATCACAATCGCCAGCTATCAGCATTCTCCTCCACAACTCCATAACACAAAACACGGTACAGTGTACTCCATGCCACATGCACAATACAACATACACCCGTGGACCCTACATCATGGTCGGGGTGCCTGCCATAGGTCTTAGCCCTTATACTATGGAATAAATGCCACGTCTCTAAATCCACGTGAGAACATCTCAACAGCGTGACACTCAGTCTACATGGAGGAAATCGTCACATTTTTCTAACATGTCTATATATCACGTAAAATACAGTGCGCATCTTGAGTGTGACTCACAGTCAACGCTCTGCCTCAAAATACTATATATGCATGTCAAAATATCAATACTAGTGCGAGTAAACCTCCAGCACTAGGTCATGCATAGTTCTCATTCAAATCAAGTACGAGAAAATCACTCAAGTACTATGTCATGTACAAATCATGAAGAATCGAGTACGAGTAACGCTCCAGCACTCTGTCATGCATCTCATGTAAAACTCGAGTACGAGCTAATCGCTCCAGCACTCTATTATGCACAAATCACATAAAACTGAGTACGAGCAGTACTCTAGTACTTTATCATGCAAGTTAAGTAAATGTAGTGCGAGTAAACCTCCAGCACTAATGTACGTGAAAAACATCTGAAATTAAGTGCGAGCTGTGCTCCAGCACGATTGTTTCCACATAATTCGGTAGATGGCTCTTTAAAAATAGGGATGTTTAAAATCTCTAAAATCAGCACTATAAAGTGTGCTTAGTTTACATCGACCTCAAAACATTAGCCCATCCACCTACTCTTCTGCTACACAGCAGTAAAAACCACTCAAAACATCATTTCAATGTTTTTTTTACAGCTTTTCTCAAAATTTGACTTTTTGCCTAACTAGGGGCAAAATCATAATTTACCCATATCGAGTCCCTATAATATTATCGATTTTCTCTAACCCTCAACCAATTTCAGTGAATGTAAAATCCAATGAAAATATGCACAGATATCTCTAACTACTTGCAAGAGTCCCCTACCTCGGATCACGTAGTGTGACCTCTCTTCCTCTGTGCTGTCCAAACCTCACAGTCCGGTCACTCTTAATATGACTCTGGAGCTGCATTTAACCATTCACTGGATTAATTTCACGTTTCCTACTGTATTACACATTTAATATAGTTCATTTCACTTAAATGGCCACGTTTACTCTTAATGGGCCTTAAACACTTTAATTGGGCCTTAATCCGTATTAAGCCTGTTTTCCACGTATTATTTCCCTTCATCAGGGTCTATCAACTCATTAGGCCTATCAATACCTATTGGGCTTTATTCCAAGCTCTTTGGATAACCCGTATATAATTTACGACAGTTAATTCAAAATTCTAAATATAATTCACTAAATGCGAAATTTAATCCGAAATGCGTAAAATAAATCTTAAATATGCAATAATCACATAAATTGTCATAAATGAGCTTTACTTACCCGAGATTATGCGATGGTACGTAAAGTTCGATCGGGCTTCCGTTCGAAATTTATCGTTGAACTGCACAATTTTGTATATTTAACTCCGGGTTAATTTTTGATTAAATATAATTTAAATAAATTTATCGAAAATCAAATCGGTCACTTTTGACCTCGTATCGACTTACCTGAAGTCCGATGAAATTTCAAAAATTTTCCTTTTCTTTTTTCTTTCTTTTTCCTCTTTTCTCCTTTTCTCCTTGGCTGAATCGGTCCGGTCCGATTTAGCACAGAAGCTTCTTCACTGAACCTCGACCGGTTCAGGCTTTTTTGGTCGTGCAGGCATCGTCCGGTCGGTTCTCGACATCTCACCACCGCTGTTCGGTGCGGCTCAGCCTGGGGAACGTTCGGCTGGCCTCGATCGGGACCAAGCACCGTCGGTGGCCATCAGATTTCCTCTTTTCCTCTGTGGCCTTCCCTTCTTCGATTCACCGATGTCCAACGTCGGTGGAGGGCGTTATCGGTGGTGGAAGGATCGCATGATGCCGGGCTTCCTTTTTCGGTCGCGTGTCTGGCTGCTGGTTGTTGATGGTGGCCGTCCGGTGGATCGTCTTCCTCGTCAGCTTGCTCACTCGATTTCGTGTTGGTTTCTCTCTCCTCGCGTTTTCCCATTCCAATTTCAAATTTCGATTTTTTTCTTTTAATATTTATAAATGATTTTAATATTATTTTAATCATTAAAATAATATTAAAAATTCTCAAAATATCTAAAAAATCATATTAAATTCATTTAATCTGTAAATGAATTTATCAATCCGATTTTATCTTTTCGGTAAATTTTTTCACTATTTTCGGGCTCATTTTTCGAGGTAAAAATTTTGATAAATTCTAATAAATTCATATCTTGATCAATTGGACTCGAAATTCAATATTTTCCTCGATTTTGATCAAGAGTCCTCAATTTCATATTTTTTATGAAAATTTTTCATTGTGTTTATACCGAATTTTGATCATTTTACCGTTTTACCCCTGCACTTGTTCGGGAATCAACTTAACCCTTATCTCGCTGTTATGTAGCTTACATGCATTTTTAATTTCTTAAATAGTCAATTGCATGATAGTAAATACTCTTCTTATGATTCAACTATGTAATAAAGTATTCGTACACATAGGAATCATAAGGTATAAGCTACATATAAAATCGAAAACTCGGGTCTGACATTCAGAGATGCAGGCGCAACCACCTCCACCACCTGAACCACAGCCGGAGTGTCCTAACTCTCGAATGTGTAGCGTAGAGCACGATGTGCGTCAGGGATTCAAGAAGATGGCAGCGCTATTCGAGCAGCATTTTGGGGCTAATGCCTCGTGCATTACACCTGTGTCGACTCCTCTACCACCACAGGGACCACCTGCACCCCCATTACAGTCTGACCCGATGCCTCCTGCCACACAGCCTGCAATACATACCAAACTTGATGACAGAGATAAAGGTCGATTGTGGGACTTTCTAAAAATGAACCCACCGACTTTTATAGGGGTGAAAGATCCCGCAGAGACTGAGGAGTGGCTGACAGAGTTGCGAGTCATTTTCAACTTTTTGGGATACATCGATGCTGAGAGGGTCATTATGGGTGCTTATCTGTTAAATGGACAATCCCGAGATTGGTGGAGCACTACTCAGAGTATATTGGCGACTAGCCATAAGGTGATTAGCTGATAGATGTTTCAATCGGCATTTAGAACTCAGTATGTGCCAAGAGCCGCCCAGAGGAGGAAGCAAGCTGAATTCTTAAATTTGGCTCAGGGCAATATAACGGTTGATGAGTACGAGAGCCGATTCACCACCCTACTGAAGTATGACCCGGAGACTCTTAAGGATGAGGAACTCCGTATCGAGTGATTCGTGTATGGACTGAGACCCATCATTAGAGAACAGTTGATAGGGCTTTGTATCACTGAGTTTAAGGATGCGCTGAGATGAGCATAAGAAGTGGAGAGGGGACTAGAGTTGGTACAGTCCCAGACTGAGTCTCAAATTTTGACTAGGGATAAGAATAAGTGACTCGTGACCTCTTACACAGACTTTCAGAGAGGTTCTTTTAAGTAGAGACAGTTTGAGGGACCGAGGGGAAAAGTTGATAGACCCAGGGTTCCTCCTATCACTATGGAGACCCCTCGAGGTGTTAGACTAGAGATTAGAGTTTGCAGAGATTATGGCAGATCGCATGAGGGAAGCTATCCCAAAACCATACAAGGATGCTATAGATACGGGGACATAGGTCACAAAGTGAGATATTGCCCGTAACCACAAAAGCCACATTCTCAAGAGCCTCCTAGACAGCAGCCACAGAGGACGATTCCCCAGAGATGGGCTACGGCTGTTGATAAGGGTAAGAAGCCGGTCACAGAGGGACGTGTGTTTGCTTTGGATAAAGAGACTGCAGATACTTTGTCTGAGACCATATGAGGTACACTTCTTGTCTGTAATCATAAGGCTCATGTGTTATTTGATTCAGGATCCACACATTCTTTTATTGATGTACAATTTGCATGTAAATTGAGTTTGAAGTATGAATCCTTAGATTATATTCTACATGTAAATACCCCCATACGTGAGTCCCTAAAGACTGATATGGTGTGCAAGAGTTCTGAGATCAAGGTGGGAGATAAGGTGATGTTAGCAGATCTAGTGATGTTAAACATGTGTGGTTTCGATGTGATTTTAGGGATGGATTGGCTAGCGACCAATCATGTGAGTCTAGATTGCTACACTAAGACTGTAACTTTCTCCCTACCTGAAAAGTTTAGTGTATGTTTGAATGATTAAAGAATAAAGACATGTGAAGTTTATTATGAAATGTTAAGAGATGATTATACCACTATAAATACTGATTGAATTATTGATGTGAAGGTTACATTGCACTCATCTCTGATATGAGTCGAGAACATCCGATGATAGAGGACATACCGGTAGTATGTAAGTTTTTGGATGTATTTCCAGATGAATTACCTGGCTTACCACTGGAGAGAGAGCTGGAGTTCACTATCGATTTAATGCTAGATACTCAGCCAATCTCCAAACCTCCCTATAGGATGGCGTTGGTCGAATTGGAAGAGTTAAAGAAACAGTTACAAGAATTGCTTGACTAAGGTTTTTTAGGCCTAGTGTGTCACCATGAGGAGCTCCGGTGTTATTTGTAAAAAAGAAGGATGGTAGCCTGAGACTATGTATAGACTACAGATTGCTGAACAAGGCTACGGTGAAGAACAAGTACCCCTTGCCAAGGATAGATGATTTGTTTGACCAGCTGAGAAGGGCTTTTATTTTTTCTAAGATTGATTTAAGATCGGGCTATCACCAGTTAAGAATCAGGAAAGAGGATATTCTGAAAACGACCTTCAAAACTAGGTATGGCCACTATGAGTTCTTAGTTTTGCCCTTTGATTTGACGAATGCCTAGCTGCTTTCATGAGTTTGATGAATAAGGTATTTAGATACTATCTAGATCAGTTTGTGATAGTCTTCATTGATGATATCCTTGTGTTTTCTCGATCTCATGATGAACATGCACAACATTTGAGGATTGTGCTGTAAGTACTCAGAGATAAGCAATTTTATGAAAAGATCAGTAATAGTGAGTTTTGGCTAGATCAAATAGCTTTTCTTAGGCATATTGTATCTAAGGACGAAGTGTCAGTTGACCCATCTAAGATAGAAGCTGTACTTAATTGGGAGAGACTAAGGACAATTACAAAGATTCAGAGTTTTCTAGGACTTACTGGATATTATAGAAGGTTTGTTAAAGGATTTTTCAGGATTTTTGCTCCTTTGACCAAACTCACACATAAGGAGATTTCTTTTGTATGGTCTGAGCATGTGAGTAGAGTTTCCAAGAATTAAAGAGGAGATTAACGACGACACCCGTGTTGACTATTCCAAATGGATCTGGAGGCTTCGCAGTATATAGTGATGCCTCTCAACAAGGATTATGGTGTGTACTCATGCAGTATGGGAGAATAGTCACTTATGGTTCGCGACAACTAAAGGATCATGAGCGGAATTACCCCACGCATGATTTGGATTTAGCCACAGTGGTGTTTGTATTGAAGATCTGGCAGCATTACTTATATGGGGAAAGGTTTTAGATATTTACTGACCACAAGAGTCTAAGATATATATTCAGCCAAAAAGAGTTAAACATGAGACAAAGGAGATGGATGAAACTCCTTAAAGGTTATGATTATGAAATACTCTACCATCCAAGGAAGGTGAACGTAGTTGCTGATGCCCTAAGTAGGAAGAGTATGATATCTGCTATGATAATTAAGGAATGAGACTTATTGGAACAGTTTGCCAGACTCAGAATCAGAGTTGAGGAATCGAAAGTTGGATTTATGGCTAGCCTACAGATAGAGTTTGATATTATGGATCAGATTAGAACCGGGCAGCGAAATGATCAGAGACTATTAGATATGGTTAGCCAAGCTGAACAGACATCACAATCAGATTTGTTGGTCAGTGATGATGGGTTATTGAGGTTTAAAGGTCGAGTTTATATTCCAAATAATGATTCCTGAAGCAACAAATACTAAGAAAGTCTCACTGCTCGCGGTACACCATGCACCTAGGAAGTACCAAGATGTATCAGGATCTGAGGAGGGTGTATTGGTGGAGTGGTATGAAATGGGACGTGGCAGAATACGTGGCCAAATGTTTGGTATGTTAACAAGTGAAAGTTGAACACCAAAAGCCTGGAGGATTTCTTAACCCTTTACCTGTGCCTACATGGAAATGAGAACATATCACCATGAACTTTATCATGGGATTACCGAGGACCCAAAGAGGTCATGATGCAATATGGGTGATAGTAGATAGATTAACGAAGAGTGCCCACTTCCTTGCCATCAAGAGCACGGATACCTTGAGTACCTTAGCCGAGCTGTATGTTAGAGAGATAGCTAGACTGCATGAGGCTCCAATGAGTATTACATCTGATAGAGATGCCAGGTTCACCTCCAAATTTTGGACTCATTTTTAAGAGGCCATGGGATCTCGGTTGAGTTTTAGTACCTCCTATCATCCTCAGACTGATGGTCAGTTCGAGGGGACTATGCAGACCTTAGAGGACATGTTGAGAGCGTGTACGATGGACTTTAAGGGATTATGGGATGATCACCTGCCCCTTGCTGAGTTTGCATACAACAATAGCTATCATGCGAGTATTGGCATGACACCTTTTGAGGCTCTATATGGTAGGAGGTGTAGATCCCCCATAACTTGGGAAGAAGTGGGTGACAAAAAAGTAATTACTCCTGACTTAGTTGAGCAAGTAGTTCAGAATGTGAAGATCATTTGTGATAGATTACGGGCTGCTTAGAGTCAACAGAAGAGTTACGCAGATGTGCGTAGACGGTCACTTGAGTTTCAAATTGGAGATTTTATGTTTCTTCAAGTATCTCCAAGTAAGAGTATCATGCGTTTTGGGAAGAAAGGGAAATTGAGTCCCCGATATATAGGACCGTTTGAGATTTTGGAAAGAGTAGGAGACGTTGCCTATCGGTTGGCCTTATCTCTGTAGTTCTTTGGGATACACAGTGTTTTTCACATATCCATGTTAAGGAAATATAATCCGGACCCCTCCCATGTCATTGAGTATGAGGCATTGGATATTCAAGGGGATATGAGTTATGTGGAAGAACCCACCCAAATACTTGGTAGGAAAGAGAAAGTACTTTGGACGAAAAAGATTCCATTGGTTAAGGTTCTCTGGAAACACCACTCAATGGAGGAAGCAACTTGGGAACTAGAGAACCTTATGAAGGAGAAGTATCCTCAGCTATTTAATGGGTCGAATTGAATTTGGAGGACCAAATTCTCTTAAGGTGGGGAGGATGTGAGAACTGTAAATTTTATGAGATTTGCTAAGTGAGAATTGTAATTTGGTGAATGTAATTATAATATGTTGATGTGCACGTAAGTTTTAAATTTTATGAAGTATAAGGAGATGAAGTTTTTAAATTTTAAATGTGTATGGATTGAAATATGGCATATGAAGTAGATTATGGTGAGTTTTACATTGAGTTTCCTGCAATTGATGCAGCAACAGTAGAATCTGTGAAGGCCAGATCGATCTCCAAGGATGAGAGATCGATCCCATAGCTCCAGAATGCAAAAAATGTGCAAAAGCAAACAGGCAGATTGATCTCATAAGGAAGAAGATCGATCTCTTATTGCCTCTGCCTATCAAAGATCGATCTTGTCACAAAGGTAGATCGATCTCCTTAACTCTCGACCTGGAAGAGATCGATCTCTACCCTCTAGCAGATCGATCTCCACTTAGTCTTTTTATGAAGATCAGATCGATCTCCACCCTCGACCAGATTGATCTTGTAGTTGTTAAGGGAGCAGTTTGGAGCAGTTGAATCGAGAAGAGATCAATCTCCTTCAAATACCAGATCGATCTCATAGCCTCTGTCTATATAAGGACCATATGATTTTTGTCTGAAATCGAGCCTTTCTCTCTCTGAAACCTAAACCTTCACTATTTTCACCCAAATCAAGCTTTCTCTCTATAAGATTCACCCTACTCTAGACTAAATTAGACAAAGGGGTAAGAGACAAAGTTGTTCCTCTTATCAAGGAGAATAACATACTATAAAATCAAAGGTTGGCTTGAACAAAGGGATGAGACAATCATTCTACAAGCTTGGTCAAGAGAGAAGACAAGCTAGGTAAGCTCCCAAGACCTTTGTTCTTAAGGATTATCGTTTTATATATGAGTGAATAAACATATATGTTTATATATTTGGTTAGAAATGTTTAAGGCATGATGGAACCAACAAATGGGTTTGGTTAGGAGATTTAATGTGGATGTCTTGTGATAGTTATGAGTTAACTAAAGTGTTGATAAAGATGTAGAAAGAGTTTTAAGATAATGTTGAGTTAGAAATGAGTAAGAGAAAGAGATGGATAATGAGAACGATGTATATTAATGATTTAATGATGTGTGGATAGCTCGAGAATTTGGCATGAAAAATGAAGTTTGTCCAAGAACCGAGGATATTGTACCACTCAAGGTGCAAGAGGCAAAGGAAATACACCATTTGTGCTTGTGAGTTTTCAAATGAATGAAAACATTTTAATAGCATGAAAAAGGTTTAATGAGATAAGCATGTTTATGAGAAATAAGATGAATTGATGTTTTAATGAATGTGTGAGTGTTTTGCCAGTTTGAGCTCGATTTTGATGAGTTTTGTGTAAATGTGAATAGAATGTGTTATAACCGAAATGAGTTTTTTGATAACCACTATGAGCTCTACATGCAGGCAAAACGATTTTTATACAACAATGGGAATGTGTGAGTGTTTTGCCGGTTTGAGCTCGATTTAGATGTGATTTGTGTAATTGTGAACATATATGGTTTATAACTGAAATGAGTTTTTTGTGATAACCACTATGAGCTCTACGTGAAGGCAAAACGATTTTTACTGAGACTATGGCTTGTCATGAGATGCACATCGGGCTTTGCTCTGGTAGCATGTAAGGCCGGGCCATGCTCTAGTAGCATGTAAGACCGACGCCTCCATTCTGGTAACGTGAGATGACCCCGCTCTGATAGCGATGGGTGGCCTTGCTTTGATAGCATGTTAGATCAGGTTGTACTTTGATAGCATGTAAGACCGACGATTGTATGACTTTGATCAAGTCTACAGCGAATCATGGCCATGTGTATTATTGTCGATGGAATCCTTCTCTTGGGGATGTCTGCCTAGGGGATGAATTCAATTGATGTGATGTGCCTATGACGTTGATTTCTTCTGAGTTTTTATAAATGTCTAGTCTCGATTTCTGTGATGATGATGTGATTTTACAACTGCGATTTATATCACGCATTGAGATTTGATGTAATGTGATTTGTGATTTTTATCACATGAATTATGCTGATACCATTGTTTCCCACTGTTATTTCTATAATGATTGCATGCTCAAATATTTCCATCATATTGTGTTTGTGATGATGATTTTTATAACTTCCCTTATCCTCTTTACTGAGCGTTTTGAGAGCTCACCCTTTTTCTTCCCCCTCCAGACTACTTGAAGTAAGCGAGATAGAGCCTGCCGCGTACGTGTAATAGGCTAGTGGACAAGATCTCCCCAAGCTATTCATGGTACACGCATAAGATATAATTCAATTCATTTTGTATCAAGACAATGATGTAATACAGACATTTGTGATGAGTATTTTGGGATGTAATTAGGTTGATATGAAAGAAATGAGTTGAGACTTATGGGTTGATTCTTTTTGAGATATTATGTATTTGATTTCATTAAGTATAAGTTATATGATCTTAGGGATAATGTTTGTGTATAAACGATAGCGATTTAAGGACGCTGCAAAGGAATACACCCAGAGTTTGTAGTTTTGTTTTAAGAAAAATTTTAAATTGCCCTATTTTTCGCGCTTTAGGGCTGTCACATATTTTCTTGGTATCAGAGTAAAGGGTGTCTAGTACTGTCAATGTCGATCAATTGGAAATAGATTACATTCCAAGTGTCTGTATTGTCTGGTAATGAATTGAATTTAACGATAAAATTATGATCGATGTTTAACGAATACGCGCAGGCACATAAGAGATAGAATATGAGGGGGAGAAGAGGACGTTCAGGGAGGCAGACGCAGCCACCTCCACCACCTGAACCACAGCCGGAGATTTGATTACTCTGTACCGAGTACTGAAATTTTTAACCAAAAAATGGCTAGTCAGCCCCTTTTAAATTGTTTTGTGAAACAAAGTGAATTTATAAAGTGATTTAAAGGAAATGATTTGCTTATAAAGTTATTTCTGATAATATGTGCTTGAGTGCATACTGACTGTGTGTCGTACGATCCGACTCGCACTGATTTTGAGACAAAGATGTTGGTGAGATCATGTTGCACTACTATTTATTTTGTTTCTGTTTCTATGGTCCACGGAATACGATGTACCGTGCAGATATGCGCGTGAGTACTATATATCGTGTTTCTGATTCTGGTCTTTGGACATTATGATTCTATTCTGTGAGCCGTTAGGGTAGCTGACCACTCCCTCGGCGATTGACATCCCAGCACACCTGATCAGTGATTGCCCGGAGTCATCGATATTGGCCAATTATCATTCTCATATCTGATATAGTATGTTCTGCCATATTTAATCTATTTGAATTTTTGAATTGATTGTATGACTGTATTTTCGTATGAAACTATATTATTTTACTACATAAAAGGATTGTGGGGGCCACCTCTTGAATCTTGCAGACCAAAGTGCCATACAATTATCACTTTAAAAGCTGTATAAAGTTTTAGAATTGGTATTGATTACACTTCCATGTTTATACTGAAATTGCTATGGATTTTCGACTATGATTTTATGGAACAGGCAGTGGCTATGTGTTATTTGGAAATTGTTTAGTTTATCCCTTAAAGTTTTGATATTCTATATATATTGCGATGTCTGTTCTGTGAGCCGTTAGGGTAGCTGACCACTCCCTCGGCGATTGACATCCCGGCACACCTGATCAGTGATTGTCCGGAGTCATTGATATTAGCCAATTATCATTCTCATATCTGATATAGTATGTTCTGCCTTATTTCATCTATTTGAATTTTTGAATTGATTGTATGACTGTATTTGCGTATGAAACTATATTATTTTACTACATAAAACGATTGTGGGGGCCACCTCTTGAATCTTGCGGGCCAAAGTGCCATACAATTATCACTTTAAAAGCTGTATAAAGTTTTAGAATTGGTATTGATTACAGTTCCATGTTTATATTGAAATTGCTATGGATTTTCGACTATGATTTTACGGAACAGGCAGTGGCTATGTGTTATTTGGAAATTGTTTAGTTTATCCCTTAAAGTTTTGATATTCTATATATACTACAGTGATTATGCTAAAAATAAGAGTTGAAAGTTGAAAGAGGGGATCATACCCTTTTAAAGGTTATAATAACTTTTTCACTGCAAAAAAAGATTCAGACTCAACTATGATATGTTTGCATTCAAATTCTCATGCCATTAACAAGTCAATGATTGTTATGTTCTAAATTAGTCCAATATAGTAAAAAACAAACCAGCAAAGAAAACATCAAATACTTAAAGTTATGACATGTAACATTACAAGAACAACAAAATAGAAAACATATAATCATTCTTATACACAGCTACCTAGCCATGGAGAAACCAATCCCTAGTCATACATTGCATGATGAACAAAATAGGAAAATATGATCATTCCATTCAACGTTAGCGGCTTGATGAATAACATATTCGAAAAGATTGTAAATGCAGGAAGCAACCAAACTCTTCAAGTGCGACACTGTCTTCAAATAAGATTAATGAGGCAATGATCAATCATAATTACTCTTAATAAAAAAATTAATTTTTTAACAATATAAATAGTAAGAAATAAAATATCAACATACATTGCAATTAGAACTCTTTATCCTCCTCCATAAACCAACTAGTTCAATTTAATCCAACTTTCCTTTCAAATTTCATTGTATCATCTTCTTCATCTAATAAAATATATAAAAAATAATCATATAAGAATTTAAATAATAAAAAATTAATAAAATAATAATGACACTAAAATCTTACCATCTTGATCTATATCATATCCATACAGCCAATTATGAGTGGTAATCAAAATTTCTGCATTATGTGTTGTGAGACAATTTCTCCATTTGTTGATAACTCTACCACCCATACTAAATGCTGATTCAGATGCAACTATGATAATTGGAATACTCAATATATCCTTAGCCATAAGTGAAAGTACATGGTATCGAAATTGATTTTTCTTCCAATAATCAAGAACATTAATTTGAATCTCATAATCTTCTCTTGATTCATTCAAATATACATCTAACTCTGATCTATATAAAAGAGATCCAGAATTAAAGCTTCTAAATCCCTACAATAACAAAATAAGTTCATATATGAAATTATAATATCAAATGTAAATTAAAATTCAAAAAAGAATTACTTAATAAAAAAATAATAATTTAATAAGTTACTAAAGCAATTTATATTAAACTTTTGAACAAAAAATTTATATAAATATGTTATCAAATTAACAATAAATATTTATATGTTTCAAAATTTATTTCTAGCTAGGAAATTTAAGTTTTTGCTATGTCTTGTCTCTTGTATAAATTTTATTACTAAATTATATAATTTTTTTCCTCTTTAATTCATATTTCATCCTTTTAATTATATTTTGTCTTATAATCACTATGATTAAATTATATCAGCTTTTTGATTTACCTATTTTATTTAAACTCCTATATTATATTTAATAATTTTTCCAAACTTAAACTAATTGCATCTATCAATTGAGAATTTAGCTACAATTATAGAACTTTAATTAGGTATAATTTAAAACGAATTGATAACAATTAATTAGGTATAATTTTGTTAAGCATATATGATTATTTATTTATTTTTCTACCTTATCGGTTCATATCTATACCAGTCCATTAGAATAATATCAATAGATATTTTTTCTTGTGCATTATGCAATGTGACGATCAAGACAAACATGCATCATTACTTGATTATGCAAAAATAATTATCTTAAGTTAATTTTTTTATTTAAATTATGTAACTAATTTATTAAAAATTAAAAATTTGTTATACTTATATATGATAACTAATTAGTAAATATTTATTTTAATAATAATTTTGATAATAAATAATTAATTTTTTAACCATGTTATTATATAATATGATAATTCTATTTGAAAATTATTAAATTAATTATATATATAATTTAACGTGCAATATTCATTTTATTTCATTTTATACAATAATTTAATAATTTATTACGAAATCATATCCTTTCTTTTCTTATTCTTTGAAAGCCTATCAACAATTTCAATTATTCTATAGATAGATTATATTTGTAGTCCAGTCAAATTTTTTATACTCTTCAATTTTTCTTGGCCAAAGCCAAGGAAATAAACAAGACATTCATTTAGAAAAGAAGTGAAAAAGATAACATCTAGAAGTTGGAGGAAATCTGTAAAATTAAAAACAAACTAATAGAGGAAATAAAAAAAATATTATGAAACTTTTATTATATATAATTTTAGTGACTTCTATTTAAAATTGAAAAATTTATTATTTTAATCATAATTATTTATATTATGCTTTTTTTTAAGCTCACAAAGTTTTTTTGTATAAATATATTTTTTAGTGTATTATATCAACTACAAAATATCACTCATATGGTAGCGTATAATTGTTTTTGATATAATTATATCAAAAATTAAAAAAAGAAAATTTTTTTAATTTAATATTCTAAATTTTTAATGAGACATTTGATTAATTAATGTAAACGATTATATTTAATGCAATAATATTAATTATGATTTATGTACAAATAAAAAAAATTAGAAATAAAATAGAGCTAATTAATTGACCATTTATTTATATTAAACATTTTTTTGGTAAATGATAATATTAATTGGTACTTTTCTTCATATAATATCTATATGTAATATTTTCTTTTGCATTTAATGAATATAATTATATCTACTATTTTATAGTAAATATTGTAGAAAATTAAAAAAGAGTAAATTATTTTTGTCAAATAATAAATATTAAAATATAGAAATTTGTTTTTATATAAATATTTATTAAAATATAAAATCATAAAAAAATTAAATTAATTATCACATTCAATTTTTTAAAAAATTATAACTAATAAAATTTCAAAATATTTCAAGCCGGCCCGCTAAACCCGCCCAACTAGAACCGGAACCGAACCTGAAGAAGCCCGAACCCGAAGAAGCCCGAAACCAAAAAAACTCGAACCTGAAAAAGCCCGAACCCGAAAATAACCGGACCCGAAAAAATTCGAACCCAAAAAAGCCCGAACCCAAAAAGAACCCGAACCGAACCCGCCCGAACCCGCCTGTTTGCCACCTCTAGGTAAATGCTTATATAGGTAGTGTAATTATCTACCTGCCACGTGTTTTTCTTTTTGAGCATGTTGAGTCACCACTTACTTTTCTCCACAGAACCCCATCAGTAACTTGGACCACTTGCGTTAGTATAGCAATTCGCATAGCTATGGTTCCACGGAGTATCTTTCTACGTCGAAGGTATACCCAAGTTTAAGTAATTTTTTTATATCTAAAATTTTTGTAAGTACAGTAATGTATACGAAATGTGTCTGAGGAATGTGCACAAGACTATATTGTAAAAGAACATTTATGATGATAAATAGAGAAGTACCTCTATGGAATTTTTGTTTAAATTTGTTACTAAGAACTAAAATTAATCAGACTGATTTATTGTTCTGACCTATTATCTACTCGTAGCCCAACAAAAAATGTGTGTAATTTGGGTCGTTACACCCAAACCCATAAACATGACTGTGCGTGGTTGCAGCCCCTCTAATAGCTTCGTTTCTTCCACGAGGATCAAAGTTTGGATGAGTAGAGGAGTCTTCACCATACTTTTGAGACAATGCAACCGAATATGTCTTCCATAAAAAGTTTAAAATAATATTAATATCTATTATAATAAAACATGAATATTAATTACACTTTTAATTAACTACATATATTGATAATTTTGTACTTTTTCTCCACGAAATTTGAGTGAATGGATCTAAGATACTGCATACCAACTTTACATATATTTGAATTGCTATATATACTTAACAGTCATACAATAACGAGCTCTTGATGTTATAAAGTATAGTAGTCGCACGATATATATATATATATATATAGATATATATATGAACTTTTCAAATAAAAGAGATATCGTCTCTTGCAGTTGATAATAAGAGTATTACACTCATTATATGTGAGTAGGAGATGTTTGATATGGATATAAATTATCCCTATCTTGCATCAACTACTAATACAATTTTTAAATGAAAATTGTCTTGGGAGTTTAAATTTTAAAGTCATTTTAGCCGCTATGTGCCTTTTTTCTTAATGTATAGGATTCAACTATATAACAAAAAAAAAAAACTATTATGTGCACAACACTATAAGCTAAAAAGTGTTGTTAAGAATTTATGTTCTTTAATAAAGAGGAAGAATGGTAAGAGAAGAAAAATGTGAGACCCCGTATATGTATAGTTGTATATAGGAACATAGAAATGTAAATGAAATCATAAGTATGATGATACATTTGTAATGTGATGTATATGCAATGTAAGTCCATAAGATAATGTACGCACTTGTAATAAGAATCGTGATTATACGTACAAGTTGCATTATGAATGAGTATGAAGAATGAACTTAAACACGAGAAGAATGTGAATGAAATGGAATATGAGTAGTGTGGTAAAATGGAAGGAAAGATTTACATAAGTTGTATACTTCCATTCGGGCAATATCGTGTATATTTGGTTATACAAAGAGTGCCAACAAGTTTTAATACGTGCTAAGTGTGATTGGATGACATTTTTAAGTCTCAAGGAGGGATGAATGAGGAAAGGACTATGGAGGTAAATTGAGGAAGTTTTGAATGAAGTTGTTGCAGAAAAATTGCAGGAAATCTGGAAATGTGAAGGCCAGATCGATCTCATAAGATGAGAGATCGATCTGGAAGAGCCAGAATGCTCTTATGTGAGTAATGGAATGGAGCAGATCGATCTCCAAGGGAATCGATCGATTTCCTTAGCTCTCGGGTTGGAAGCAGATCGATCTCCCCTAAGACCAGATCGATCTCCTTAAGCTTCTATTCGACAACAGATCGATCTCAAGCCTCGACAGATCGATCTCCTGCCTTTAAAATGTCTTAGAAAAGAGGGGTTTTTAGAGGACCAGATCGATCTCCACCCAAGGAAGATCGATCTCATCAAGTTAAATCTATAAATAAGAGCAGTTGGATCTGCAGATTTCGGGATAAACCATTTCTTTTCACTTCAACTCAAAAACCTAGCTTTCTCACTGCTAAATCCAGCCATTTTCAGTAAGATTTGAGGAAAAGCTATTAGAGATAAAGTCATTCACGTCTAAGAGAAGAACAACATAGTCTAGAGGCATTTCCCCATTTGTCGGATTGAGGGAATAAAAGGGCATTTCTAATTAGAGTAAAAAGGAAATCCAAGGAGGTAAGTTCTAGTGCACAAATCCAAGTACATTGGTCTAGTTAATGATTATGAAGTTAATTGGGTGTGCACATTGTGGGTAGAACTACCTAGAATGGCATGAAATGAATATAACTTAGAAATGGTCTAGTGTGAGAAAGTGGAATGTAGAAGTGTTAATGATGAATGAGATATCTTGAAAGGATGATTATGTTGTGGGCATGGTTTGGGTATGTTGATATTGGGATAAAATTATGAGATTTACCACAAGGGGTAAAATGTGTATTTAAGGCATTGGATAAATGCTTAGTTGAATAAGAGTTAGAAACGTTAACTCGAGTGTTTGATGGATGAATTTCAGTTTCGGATGATACGCCGGAGCAAGTCGAGATGAGAATGCGAGAAGCGTAGAGGAGGATAGTTGCACACAAGTAAAGTGAGGTAAGGGACTGTGTGTTAGCTATAGAGATGTTCGTGCGTATTTTACAGCAATTTCGTAGATATATTGCTAGAACTAGTACGATATTATAATTCTATGAAATGATATGGAAGCATGAAAGTACTATGATGTATATATGTATTGAGAAATGGGATAGGGTAAGGAAATAGCATGATATGCATGTTTTCAATATTTTTCTCAATTTTATATTGATTCTGAGGATTGAGAAATGTGATGATAGGTTGGCTAATTTTACATGTTTTAGCATGAAGAGGCATGCTGTATGAATAAACATGTTTTGAGTTTTAAAAAGAGAAAATAGCCATCTATCAGTTTTGAGATGAGATTTAGTGTTGAAGCGCTAGCTCACACCCATTTTAATTCCTTTGATGTACCGTGCTGGAGTTGTAACTCGCACGATGGTTTTAAGAAAGTGCGGGGAACTTTGCTCGCAACTGTTTTATTGAGTTGAAGTAAACCTGGGGGTCTGAGACCCAAGAGGATACCAGCCGACGGCCATTTGAACGGGCTGGGCCTTAACGATATATCGTACCACGCTGGAGCCTTGCGATGACTGTGTGTCACGCTATTTGCTCGCTTGGTATATGAGACAGGGTTCAAGATGAAAAGTCCATCGGAGTTGAAGTATGAACTTGGGTCTACGATCGTACATAGTACAGTGTAGTTGTCCGTTGGTATATTATGTACCGTGCTGGGTGCACGTGAGTACGAGTATCGCGTAGATGACACACGACGTATCTTTACCGTGAGTATACGAGGAGATGAGGTTGATTGAGATGAGCCGGAGGGTAGGACTGACCCATCCCCCTTCAGGCGAAGTGATGCCCTGTGCACACCTGATCAGTGAGGCCTGGGATCATGACTATGGCCATATGTCATGGATATTTGATTGTCGAAAATTCCATACCTGTCTCAGAGATTCTAGAAACAGAGATAATCTCAGAAAAGGAAGATATTTGCAGAAAAAGTGAATTAAGAGAAGAAAGAGATTTTGTGTTTTTGATAAATCTCTGATTTCACATTTGTGTTGTGAGGGCACTATTTATGAGCATGTTTTAAATGGAAGCTCGACATATTTGATTGACACGAAAATGCTATTGAGAAATATATGTTTAAATGCATTTTTCGTATGATATTTTCATTTATACTGAAAACATGGTTTTGGTTTATACATGCATGGGCTATGTAGGTAGTACGATATCTACCTGGTAGCATACATTTCCTTACTGAGCTGTGGTTTGCTCATCCCACTATTTTCCCCCTCCAGGTACTGAGAAGTAAGAGAGCGGTGGTCTCTAGGTCTTTTGTGTCAAACAGCTCCCACAATCCACAAAGGTATAAGATTTATATACACGAGTATTTTGTATCTAATATATTGTATTGCACAGTTATATCTTAGAATTGTAAACAGTATTTTGGGGATGATATGTAAGCACATGGTATTTATACAATTGATTTTGTATATCTACACACACACCTGGGAGTGTGAATTAAAGATTTAAATCTTCTGCTGTAAATGAATGAATTTTAGTAATTGCATCTTCTCACAGCCCAACCGTAGTAGAGAATGTATGGATAGAAGGGTTCCCAGAAGTGGGGTGTGACAGATTTGGTATCAGAGCATGGTTGGTCTGATGTGAGTTGATGTTTAGGATTAAAAAAACATACATCCCCAAGTTACTGTGCGATATTTAGATACAAATGTGTGTACGGAGCTGGTAGTGAATTAAATGTTATAACGCAGGAAAGTTATTAGGCTAGTGAGTTATGCCTGAGAGACACCACAAGAGGGGAGAGAGCTCGAGAGCTCTAGGGTGAAATGACAAGACTGAGAGGCACAGTAGATCATCCTCTAGTCATAAGCCTCATGAACAGATAGAGGCTTCTGATCCTCGAATAGCCCGATTAGAGGAAGACATGCGCACGATGATGACCATGATGGGTCAGATCATGGCTAGGTTTGGGGGTACACCTGGTACAACGGGACAGGCTGCACCGAATCCCCCAGTAGCTGCACCTGAACCTAAGAATGTTGCACCTGCATAAGCTGAACCAGTTAGGCCACGAGAACCTCATATTCGACCAGTACCTCCTCCAGTAGTCCCATAGCAGTATGATGATGATTTGGGGTATGGATATGACTGTGATATGGAGAGATTGAGGCATTTTATGGACTTTAAGCCTCCTTCGTTTAGCGGGGCAAAGGATCCGACAGTGGCTGAGGACTGGATCAGTCAGATGGAGAAGTTATTCGACTTCTATAGATGTTCAGCTACGGAGAGAGTAGCGCTTGCGGCCTTTGTATTGAGAGGCGAAGCAGAGCATTGGTGGAAGTCCACCAGGCCAATGTTGAGAGCTCAAGGTATGGCTATCACTTGGGATATGTTCTTGGGCGTTTTCAAAGAGCAATACATCCCAGATACTGCTCGACTTAGACTACAGATGAAATTTCTGAATCTGACTCAAGAGAATCGAACAGTTGATGAGTACGAGTCACGATTCACTTCACTGGGTAGATATGATCCGAACTCGATCAGGAGTGAGGCTATCAGAGTCCGTAGATTTGTAAATGGACTGAGGCCTTCGATCCGAGCGAAGTTGACCCCATTTGATGTCGCTTCATATAGAGAGGCTGTGTGACCGGCCCAGTTATGTGAGCAGGATTATGACTTGTAGACTTTTGAGTTTAGTTGGGGTAAGGACAAGGGTCTGAGGAAGCTGGGAGATAGCAAGAGCGCCAAATTTGGTCAAAAATTCACGAGTAAGCGTCGAAGAGAGGCGGATGAACTCCAAAAAAGGTTGCTAGACCTTTTATGCCTCCGACTCAGACACCAGCCAGGGGTATAATGATTGGTGGACCCCGACTGACTACAGATCAGTGTAGACTATGTGGTCGATACCATGGTGGTAGGCCATGTCATCTTCAGGGTACCCGATGCTTCAGATGTGGTAAATTTGGACATTATGCCAGAGAGTGCCCGGAGATAGTTGAGGTAATTCCATAGAGGGGTAAAGAGCCAGAGAGGGTTCCTACAGCTACACCTCTTGCAAGAAAGAAAGCCTCGGCTGAAGAAAAAGGAAAACAAGTTGTGGGTCAAGGCAGGGTGTATGCGATAGACCTGGCATCGGCTGATACCTCTTCTGAAGTGATAAAAGGTACAATCTTGATTTTCAATTTGGAGGTTATAGCTTTGTTTGATTCTGGTGCTACGTATTCCTTTATATCACCTGCATGTGCATCAAAGTTAAAAGGTTTTGTAGAACCCACATACTTGAGTAGGACTTTACTAATAAGTACTCCAATGAGAGTTAGCCAATTAGTTGAGCAAGTGTATAAAGATTGTAAAGTGAGGGTGTGAGCTAAGTGCATGACAGCTAACTTGATTTTGTTGAATATGTATGACGTTGATGTAATCTTGGGAATGGATTGGTTAGCCACCAATCATGCTGTCATAGACTGTCGTTCTAAGTCCATTAAGTTTTCTCTACCTGAAGAATGTGTTGTAAGATTTTAAGAGAAGAAATGAAATCTTAAATTTTGTGTTAAGTAAAGTACTTTGGTATAAATGACTTGAGTGAAGGTTTTGTTGCTTATGTGGTGGATTTGAACAAAGTACATCTGGATATGGAGGACATCCCAGTGGTCAGAGAATTTCTTGATGTCTTTTCAGACGATCTACCAAGATTACCACCTGATAGAGAAACGGAATTCGATATAGACTTGACGCCTGGAATCAAACCAATATCCAAGTCACCATATAGGATGGCTCCAGTTGAGTTAGAGGAATTAAGGAAACAGCTGCAAGAGTTGCTAGAGAAGGGGTTCATAAGATCGAGCGTCTCACCATGGGGAGCCCCGATATTATTTGTGAAGAAGAGAGATGGGAGCCTTAGGTTGTGCATCGACTATCAGATGTTGAACAAGGCTACCATCAAGAATAAGTACCCCTTGCCATGCATTGACGATTTATTGGATCAGTTTCGGGGAGCACAGATCTTTTCCAAGATAGATTTGAGGTCTGGGTATCATCAATTGAAGATTCGGAAGGAGGATGTGCCCAAGACAGCATTTCGTACCTACTATGGCCATTACGAATTCCTAGTGATGCCTTTTGGGATGACTAATGCGCCAGCAGCTTTTATGGCTCTAATGAACGAAGTATTCAAGCCATACCTGGACCAGTTCGTGATTGTTTTCATTGATGATATATTGGTGTATTCAAGGTCCAGAGAAAAGCATGAGCAGCACTTGAGGATTATTTTACAGACCCTCCAAGAGAGAAGGTTATATGCCAAGCTTAGTAAATGTGACTTTTGGCTGGAACAGATTTCTTTTCTAGGCCATGTTGTATCAAAGGATGGGGTGTCAGTAGATCTATCCAAGATTGAGGCCGTTGTTCAGTGGGAACAACCTAGGACAGTCACAGAGATCAGAAGTTTTCTGGGTTTGGCTGGTTACTACAGGAGATTTGTAGAGGGTTTCTCTAGATTGGCTGCTCCATTGACACATCTTACGAGGAAGAGTGTGGAGTTTTCATGGGATGAAGCTTGTGAGAGGAGTTTTCAAGAACTTAAGTGCAGATTAACCACCGCACCAGTTCTTATCATCCCTAACAGTTCAGGGAATTACTTGGTGTATACAGATGCTTCGCATCAAGGACTAGGCTGTGTTTTGATGCAAGATGGAAGGGTAGTAGCTTATGGATCTAGACAGCTGAAAGATCATGAGAAGAACTACCCCACTCACGATTTGGAGTTAGCGGCAGTAGTGTTTGCGTTGAAGATATGACGCCACTACTTATATGGTGAGAGATTTCAGATCTTTACGGATCACAAGAGTCTAAAATATCTATTCTCACAAAAGGAGTTAAATATGAGACAGAGGAGGTGGTTAGAACTCCTCAAGGACTATGATTGTGAGATCTTGTACCACCCGGGGAAGGCAAATGTGGTTCCCGATGCATTGAGTCGGAAGAGTCTCGGGTTGGTATCACATTTGATGGTTAGAGAGCACGAGTTATTGGAACAATTCACGAACCTTAGTTTGGATATGACCCTACTTGAGATTGGCAACTATGGGATTATTGCTAGCTTGAGATTAGAACCGGAGTTGATTGAGAGAATCAGACAAGCTCAGCAAATTGATCAATGGTGTATTGACATGATTAGCCAAATTCGGAAGGGGAAGGGTGCCGATTTTATATTGAGTTCAGATGGAATACTAAGGTCTGGAGATAGAATATGTGTTCCTAAGGATTTAGAGCTGAGGAAGCTGATCTTATCAGAGGCTCACTCGTCGAAATATACGATACACCCAGGGAGCAGTAAGATGTATCAAAATCTTCGAAAGGTATATTGGTGGTTTGGAATGAAGAGATACATAGCTGAGTATGTCGCTAGATGTCTCATTTGTCAGCAAGTAAAGGTTGAACATCAGAAACCAGGAGGATTATTATAACCTCTACCAATACTAACATGGAAGTGGGAGCATGTCACCATGGATTTTGTGATAGGGTTACCGAGAACCCGTAGGAACCATGATGTGATATGGGTAATAGTAGATCGGTTAACAAAATCGACACATTTCTTAGCCATGAGATCTACAGATACATTGAGTGCACTAACGAACCTGTATGTGCGAGAAATAGTGAGATTGCATGGAGTCCCAGTGAGTGTTGTTTCTGATCGGGATGCCCACTTCACTTCTCACTTTTGGGGACATTTTCAGGAAGCGATGGGGACCCAGTTGAGTTTTTGCACCGCTTTTGATCCTCAAACAGATGGTCAGTCAGGGAGGACAATACAGACCCTGGAGGATATGTTGAGAGTGTGTGTGCTGGATTTTATAGGCTCATGGGACGATCACTTGCCATTGATTGAGTTCGCCTACAATAACAGTCATCACTCAAGTATTGGTATGGCCCCTTATGAGGCACTATACGGTCGTAGATGCCGATCGCCCATTGGTTGGGAAGAAGTTGGTGACAGACAGTTGCTCGCTCCCGATTTGGTTAAACAAGCCTCCGATGATGTTCAGATAATATGCGAGAGGCTGCGAACAACTCAAAGTCGATAAAAGAGCTGCCCTGATAGGAGACGGAGACCACTTGAATTTGATGTTAGTGAGTCCGTATTTTTGAAAGTATCTCTTTCTAAGGGAATAACGAGGTTTAGGAAGAAAGGAAAATTAAGTCCTCGTTACATTGGTCCCTTTGAGATTTTAGATAGAGTGGGAGATGGAGCATATAGGCTAGCCTTGCCACCTGAGCTAGAAGAAGTCCATAATGTCTTCCACGTTTCTATGCTTAGGAAGTACTACCCGGATCCGACACATGTAATTAGCTATGAGCCGTTGGAGCTCAAAGAGGATATGTCGTATGCTGAGAGACCGATCCAGATGTTGGACAGAAAAGAGAAGGTGTTACGGAACAAGACGATTTCATTGGTTAAGGTTTTGTGGCAACATCACACTGTGGAGGAGGCCACATGGGAACTGAAAAGTTTAATGCGGGAAAAGTATCCCGAGTTATTCACAGATTGAATTGGTTCTAATTTGGAGGACCAAATTCTCTAAGTGGGGGAGAATGTGAGACCCCGTATATGTATAGTTGTATATAGGAACATAGAAATGTAAATGAAATCATAAGTATGATGATACATCTGTAATGTAATGTATATGCAATGTAAGTCCATAAGATAATGTACGCATTTATAATAAGAATCGTGATTATACATACAAGTTGCATTATGAATGAGTATGAAGAAATGAACTTAAACACGAGAAGAATGTGAATGAAATGGAATATGAGTAGTGTGGTAAAATGGAAGGAAAGATTTACATAAGTTGTATACTTCTATTCGGGCAATATCGTATATATTTGGTTATACAAAGAGTGCCAACAAGTTTTAATATGTGCTAAGTGTGATTGGATGGCATTTTTAAGTCTCAATGAGGGATGAATGAGGAAAAGACTATGGAGGTAAATTGAGGAAGTTTTGAATGAAGTTGTTGCAGAAAAACTATAGGAAATCTGGAAATGTGAAGGCCAGATCGATCTCATAGGATGAGAGATCGATCTGGAAGAGCCAAAATGCTCTTATGTGAGTAATGGAATGGAGCAGATCGATCTCCAAGGGAATCAGATCGATCTCCTTAGCTCTCGGATTGGAAGCAGATCGATCTCCCCTAAGACCAGATCGATCTCCTTAAGCTTCTGTTCGACAGCAGATCGATCTCAAGTCTCAACAGATCGATCTCCTGCCTTTAAAATGTCTTAGAAAAGAGGGATTTTTAGAGGACCAGATCTATCTCCACCCAAGGAAGATCGATCTCATCAAGTTAAATCTATAAATAGGAGCAGTTGGATCTGCAGATTTCGGGATAAACCATTTCTTTTCACTTCAACTCAAAAACCTAGCTTTCTCACTCCTAAATCCAGCCATTTTCAGTAAGATTTAAGGAAAAGCTATTAGAGACAAAGTCGTTCACGTCTAAGAGAAGAACAACATAGTCTAGAGGCATTTCTCCATTTGTCAGATTGGAGGAATAAAGGGCATTTCTAATTGGAGCAAAGAGGAAATCCAAGGAGGTAAGTTATAGTACACAAATCCAAGTACATTGGTCTAGTTAATGATTATGAAGTTAATTGGGTGTGCACATTGTGGGTAGAACTACCTAGAATGGAATGGAATGAATATAACTTAGAAATTGTCTAGTGTGAGAAAGTGGAATGTAGAAGTGTTAATGCTGAATGAGATATCTTGAAAGGATGATTATGTTGTGGGCATGGTTTGGGTATGTTGATATTGGGATAAAATTATGAGATTTACTACAAGGGGTAAAATGTGTATTTAAGGCATTGGATAAATGCTTAGTTGAATAAGAGTTAAAAACGTTAACTCAAGTGTTTGATGGATGAATTTCAGTTTCGGATGATACGCCGGAGTAAGTCGAGATGAGAATGCGAGAAGCGTAGAGGAGGATAGTTGCACACAAGAAAAGTGAGGTAAGGGACTGTGTGTTAGCTATAGAGATGTTCGTGCGTATTTTACAGCAATTTCGTAGATATATTGCTAGAACTAGTACGATATTATAATTCTATGAAATGATATGGAAGCATGAAAAGTACTATGATGTATATATGTATTGAGAAATGGGATAGGGTAAGGAAATAGCATGATATGCATGTTTTCAATATTTTTCTCAATTTTATATTGATACTGAGGATTGAGAAATGTGATGATAGGTTGGCTAATTTTACATGTTTTAGCATGAAGAGGCATGCTGTATGAATAAACATGTTTTGAGTTTTAAAAAGAGAAAATAGCCATCTATCAGTTTTGAGATGAGATTTGGTGTTGAAGCGCTAGCTCACACCCGTTTTAATGCCTTTGATGTGCCGTGCTGGAGTTTTAACTCGCACGATGGTTTTAAGAAAGTGCGGGGAACTTTGCTCGCAACTGTTTTATTGAGTTGAGGTAAACTTGGGGGTCTGGGACCCAAGGGGATACCAGCTGACGGCCATTTGACTGGGCGCCTTAACGATAGATCGTACCACGCTGGAGCCTTGCGATGACTGTGTGTCACGCTGTTTGCTCGCCTGGTATATGTGTAAGACCCAATATTTTCGAGTGCATTTAAAAATGCAAAAAGGACTTAAATGGCATTCCCGAATATGTGCAAGGGCAAAATGGTCAAAAGACCAAAATTCGGTATTTATCGGGACAAGAAAATTTAATTAAAAATATGAGAATGAGAAATCTTGATCAATGATGAAGAAATAATTAAATTTCGAGTTAAATTGATCAAGATATGAATTTCTTGGGATAAACCGGGATTTTCGCATCGAAAAATAATCTCGAAAATAATCGAAAAATATATCGAAAAGGCAAAACCGGACTGAGAAAATTATTTACAGATTAAATGAATAAACTAAGATTATTTTAGATATTTTTGGGAATTTTATTATTATTTTATTGAATAAAATAATAATAAAATTTAATTATAAATAAATAAATAAAAAAAAAAAAAGAAAAATGAAAAGTCTGAAACAGAAGAGAAAAGAAACAGAGGCGAAACGAAGCAAAAGACGCGAAGGCCGAACCCGAGGGGGAGGTTCGTCACCGGCGAACCACCGGCGACGCTGAGAGGCCAGCGAGGACCGGCGAACGTAGCCCAGCATCGGGCGAACCTCCAGCAGCCCAGACGCGCGGCGAGGTGGCCGGAAAACGTCGGAAACGGAGGAGAAGACCGCGGGGGAGAGAACCCCGATTCGTCGGCGATGGGGCTGATTCGACCCCAGCCGAGGCCCGATTTAGGGAGCCCAGACGATTGCGCGCCGATTGGCACCGGAATCATGCCGGGAACCGGCCGGACGGCGCCGGCACGACCAATTGTTCCCTGAACCGGCCGAACCGGACTGAACCGGCCAAGTTGAACCGAACCGGACCCGAGCTGAACCGGCGGTCCGAATCGGGTTGAACCGGACCGGACCGGTTCAGCCAAAAAGAGAGGGAAAAAAGGAAGAAAAAGGGAAAAAGAAAAAGAGAAAAAATTGGGGAAAATTCCAGTGATGCAATCGAGCTTCGGGTAAGTCGGTAAGCGGTCAAATTGACCGATTTAATTTTTAGAATATTTAATTTGATAAATAATCGACTGAAAGTTTACCCGAAAATATATTTAATTGTGTAGCTCGACAATTGGCATCCACTGAGAGCTCGAGACAGCCTCGATTTGTGTACGATCAGGGAATAACGGGTAAGTGACCCTTATTTACGACAATTTTATATCGTTATGCGTGATTGATATTTAACGCATAAATTACGGATTTAATTTCCGCATAAATGAATTAAATTCTGGAAAATTAGATAAATTGTCGTAAATATTAAATTGAGATATCAGAGAATTTAGAACGAGGCTAAATAAATTACTGATGGGCCCAGAGAGCCCAATAGGCCTCGATAAAGTGTGGTAAACAGGCTTAAGGCCGATTAAGGCCCATTATGGTGCATCGGGCCCAATATGGGTAAACGGGCCCAATGATTTAAATTAAGCCCAGAAAATTATGAAATACATTAAATTGTATTGTATTTGACCTGATGAATGTGTATCCGCAGTTCCGGAGATTGGATTTGGAGCAAATCGGACTGCGTGACGAGACATCGATGTAAAGGTCAGACTGTACAGAAAAATGAGGTAAGGGAATTGTGTGAGTAGCTAGAGGTAGCTACGCATATTTTAATAGATTTTGTATACACTGATTATGTATGTATACACGATTATTGTAAAATGATCCTAAAAGTGGTTTAATTAATTTTTAAGGATTGAAATAGGTGAAATGTCTATTTTACCCCTATTGAGGGAAGTTCACCTAAGGATGGTGAAAGCATGACATGCATGGAATGCATGATTTAAGGATTTTTATGATTAAGGAATTTTCTTGATTTTAATCAAAGTAAAGCGATAGATTGGCCAGTAAATGCATGAATTTCACAAAATAACACTACGTAGGTGTTATTAATATTTAAATGAAATTTCTTTGGAAAAGAGGTCAACTATCAAGTTTATATGGAAACAGGTAGTGCCGACACGTAGTTCGCACTATATCTGCGTTTGTGAATGTGCATAAATGTGCTTGAGCAGTTGCTCGCACCGACTTGTGTGACATCATATGCATGAAATGTGCTAGAGCATGGTGCTCGCACTGATTTTTATTATTGTGAAATGAGAGCTGCTGGAGCCTAGCTCGCACTCTGTTTTGACATGTCTTGATTTGTTTTAACGTGGTATGCATAAAATAGTGCTGGAGCGATTGCTCGCACTAGTTTTAATGATTTGACATGCATGAGAGATGCTGGAGCTTAGCTCGCATCCTGTTTTGATTTGATATTGCATAAAGCCGTGCTGGAGTGAATCTCGCACGAGATTTGATTTAATTATGCATAAAGCCGTGCTGGAGTGTAACTCGCACGAGATTTGATTTACTTGAGCATTCATTTGTGCTGGAGCATTGCTCGCACAAAGTTTTACATGGTTTTCATAATTCATTTGAATGTCGTACTGGAGTTTTTCTCGTACGAGGTTTTCACTGAATTTATATACATATCCGTACTAGAGCGTTGCTCGTACGTGGATTTTAATTGAAATTATAATCAGTTTAAGTCGTACTGGAGCGCTGCTCGTACGCAGATTTCACTGATTTTTATGAAACCGTGCTAGAGCTTCGCTCGCACGAGATTTTCAGATATCATGAATATGCATGGAGCCGTGCTTGAGCTTCGCTCGCACAGGGATTTATATTACATGCATATAGCCGTGTTGGAGCCTCCTGTAGACTGTGTGTCACAGTGAGATGATATGCTCACACGTGCATTCTGAGACAGAGATGATATGGGTGGATAAGACCTATTACAGGCACCCCTGACTGAGCTTGGGTTCACGGAGTACTTTGTACCGTGTATGTCACGCGGAGTACGCTGTACCGTGGGGATTGTTGGAGTGGAGTGGCATTAGCCACGAGGCAGCAAGCCTTGCCCTCGCAATCCTGGTGTTATGCTGTTCTGGCGGGTAGGACGACCCACCTCCCGTTTCAGGTGTGATACCCCGCACACTAGGTACCGTGTTGCCAGGGATCACTAGGATATGGCCATAGTCCTCGATGTTACTGTTAATTACCTGATTGTCTCACATGATATAACTTGTGGTCTGTTAGATCAGGGTAGACCCGAAGGAGGGGTCAGGCCCCCGATTTGATGATTTGATGATTTCAGATGATTTTATGATATGTGACCCTGAAAGAATGGTGGTTTTATAACTCAAGTTTTATAATGAAATATAACAAATTGTTTTATGAGTTTTGAGATGATTGACCCAGAGGGGTTATTTTATACTGCGTTTTAAATGAATTGATTTAAATGCAGTGGCATGATGTGTTTTCCATGCTTTCATTTGAAAACCTTGAATTGTCTTACATGACATGAAAGACTGCATGATCTTGATTAAATTCATGCTTAATATGATTTAATGATGTCACATAAAATGCTTTGAATGCATGAGTTACATGATTTATATATGCACAAATAGTTTTGGATAAACTATGGCATCGAATATGCATGACTTTGTGCGTGTAATTTTAAATGAAAAGAAATGGATTTAAGGGCATGGCATTATGAGCATGTAGATAGTGGAGCTATCTACTTACTTGCATAATTGCCTTACTGAGCGTGTGGTTTGCTCACCCCCCTTATTTTCCCATCTTTTCAGAGCACTTGTAATAATTATTGAGCGGCTGAGGACTTGCATGGTTGATATTTGCTGCTTCCCATCGAGAGACAGGTATACACATTTGTATGGTTTTGTATCTAAATATGTAATGCACAGTACTGTAAATGGATATGATGTCGGGGATGTAGAGTCATGTAAATACCAGTGGGTATGTGTTTATTTAAAGTCAAAAGGATAGTAGACTCTGATATATGATTATGGGAATGAAATGTTAAATAGTGTGAGGTGACTAACACCGAATCATAGCCCAACTGTGTTGTAGGATGATCACGACGAGAGAAAGGTAAGAATTAAATAATAAATGAAAAAGCGAAAAATTTACTCTGATTTTTAGGTAATTCGGGTCGTGACAGGTTTAATGGTATCAGAGCTTAAGTTGGCCTGATATGAGTCGGTGTTAGTGGTTAGGGAAGTTTACATCCCCATGTACTGTGCATTATTTAGATACAATTGTGTATATCGAGATGGAAGTGCAGCTAAGAATTTGGTTTTAAATGCAAGAATAGACTCATTGACTGATAGCCGCTATGGTTGGGAGGCGAGTACACGAGCTCAAGGCCGTTGAGGTAGGCCCATGAGTTGTACTGAGTCGCCACATGAGACTTGAGATGAGATTGACGTGGAGGCTGATGTTGAGCATGCCCCACAGAGTCCGATAGAGAGATCGGATAGAGTCTGATAGAGAGATCAAACAGTATTGAGATACGCTTCACGAGGTTGGAGCGGAGTGTGGAGAATATGTTGCGAGCTAATTGCTCAGGGTATATATGATATATGAGGGCGAGTTAGAGCATTAATTGAAGTTCGCTCGACCCATTTGAAGAGTTAGACGTCCAGAATGGACATGGAAAAAAAAAATTCTATATGTATTCCGGTGACAGAATATCCCGGATATTGTTTTAAAGGAAATTACAGATGACATTATTTACTCTGACCCAGAGGAACATGTTGATTGACGAGTATAATACTCAGTTTATATTCCTGGGCAGATGTGACTCGGACACGATAAACAGTGAGAGTCGAGATGTCTGAAAGTTCATGGAAGGGCTCAGATTGTCAATTAGAGTCCGATTAGCCCGTTTGATATCACTACCTATACCGAGGCAGTGCGCAGACTATAGTTGTATGAATAAGATCACGAGTTGCATGCCTCTGAGATTGAGAAAGGTAGTAAAGGCTGAAATTGAGACAAAAAGAGAATAGAGGATGACAAGAATGTCAGAACGGGAAAAAGGTAGTTTGGTAAAAGCTTAGAGTTGATGAGTCACGGGGTAAGATGATTGGAGGCCCCAGTGTATTTAATTTCAACACTATTGAGGGGTATTGTGATTCGAGGACCCCGACCTGCTACGTAACAGTATAACAGAGTAGCAGTGTGAACAGTGTAAGATGTGTGGTAGTTATCACGAAAATCAGATGTTGGATGAAGGCGAGTGTATGCCTTGGACCAGGACACTATTGATGTTTCATAGGATGTGGTGGAAGATACCACACTGGTTGTGAATAATGAAATAATTATTTTAATTGATCCTGGTGCCACGCATTTAATTATACCACCTTCAGTTGCTTATAAGTTAGTGAAAGATGTGAAGCCTGTACCCTTAGGCAAGAGGATGATAGTTAGTTGATTTTCACTAACTGAATATGGGTATAGGGATTGTAAGTTGAAAATAGGGGAGAAAATATCACTGAAAAGTGTATTGTAACTTGACAAGTAAGGAAAGAGTTTGTCACAAGTGATATATAAAAGGAGATATATTGGAATAAGAGACGTATGCAAGGTAAGGATATCCTTGATATGCAAAGTAAATTGGATTAAGCGGTATGTAGTCAAGTCTGAGGGATAATAAAGGTATTTTAAAATATTTCCCTGCCTGAAGATTTGACAGCGTCTGGAAGCGCACGCATAATCTATAGATTGAATTCGACGGTCATAATATATACATTAAAATTTGGGTACCTTTGCTGGTACGATAAAGAAATATAGAATTTGATTAATCAAGAAGGTTTAAAATTTAAAATTTTATAAAAGCCGTTAATATAAGAAAAAGGAAATGACGTGAGCTAGTATCTTGAACGAAAGCTATTTCGAAATGACATTGTACGTTTATGCGTACATAGGTCAAGTATATAAAAAATTGAAATATTGAGTGGAACTCAACTACGTTAAGGTATTTAAACCTTACCTGGATCGATTGGTTGTCATCTACAGCGATGATATTATGATGTATTCGAAGTCTAGGGATGAGTATGAGTAGCAACAGGAAACTGTCTTACAGACGAGGTGTTGAGAGTTTCTCAAAATGGGCTACTCAGTTGACACGTCTCATTCGGGAAAAGATTTCATACGAGTAGTATGATAAGTATGAAAATGGCTTCAATGAGTTTTGGTATATTGGAGTAATGAACTGACCACCGTAAGTATTCTTACTATAACTAACAGCTCAAGAGGTTTCAGTGTGTATGGATACCTCCAAATAAGGATTGAGCTATGTATTGATGTAAAATGGGAAGATAGTCGTTTATGGATCCAGATATGTTCAAGGATCATGAGAGAAACTATCTGACCCATGGTTTAGAGTTGGCAGCCGTAGCGATTACACTGAAAGTATGGCGCTACTACTTATATGGTAAGAAATTTCGGGTATGCACTGATCGTAAAAGCCCCAAGTATCTGTTTTCACAGAAAGAGTAGAATGTGAGATAACCAAGAGGGTTAGAGCTTTTAAGGATTTTGATTGTGAACATTGTACCACCCAGGAAAGGCTAATGTAATGGCTGATGCTTTGAGCAGAAAGAGCCTCGGGATGGTATTACATGTGATGGTCAGGGAGCGTGAGCTGCTAGAGCAGTTGTGAACCTCAGTAGTGATGTGATCCCTTCTGATGATGACAGTGATTTTATGACAGTTAGCCTGAGGATAGAACCGGATTTGTGTGACCGGATTTGCCAGGCTTAGCGTGATAATCGGCATGGTGTCGATAGTGTGGGTTAGATTCAGAAGGGTGTAGTGACAGAGTTCACAGTGTATGATGATGACTTACAGAGGTTCAGAGAAAGTATAAGTGCTCCCCATGACCACAGTTGATGAGATAGTAGTATTGTCAGAAGCTCACTCTTCGGGATATACAGTGCATCCAAGAAATAATAAATATATCAGAACCTCTGAAAAGGGTATTGGTGGTCAGATATGAAAAGAGATATTGTAGAGAATTGCGGAAAAGTGTCTCGTATGTCAGCAGAGTAAGGTAGAGTAAAAGAAGTTGCAGGGTTATTGCAGCCTCTACCTATAGTGACACAAAAAAAAATGGGAACAAGTTACCATGAATTGCGTGATGGGTTACAGAGGACCCTAATGAATCACGAGGCTATCTAGGTGATAGTTGATAGATTGATTTAGTTACCCACCTTCTGGTTATGAAAATCCCTAGATACTCTAAGTGTATAGGCGGATTTATGTGTGTGGAATATTGTGAAACATTGTGTAGCGTTCCAGTGAGCATGGTATCAGATAGGGATTCCCGCTTCACTTTCCACTTCTGGGAATATGTTTTTGGAAGCTATGGGACCCTGATTGTGTGTTAGCACAGCTTCCACCCTCAGACAGATAGTCAGTCAGAGAGGACTGTACAGGTTCTGGAGGATGTGATGAGAGCGTGTGCAATTGATTTTATGAGCTCCTGGGATGATCAGTTGCTACTAATCAAATTCGCCAGTGATGACAGTTGTCACTTGAGTATCGGGATGAGATTATATGTGGCATTGTATGACAGTAGGGAGTTGTTCCCTGACTTGGATAAGAAAAGTGGGTGACAAATAGAGAATTGTTCCCGAATTGGTAAGACAAACCTCTGAGGATATTCAGTTGATTTGTGAGAGATTAAGAACACCTCAGAGTAGATAGGAAACTATGCTGACAAGAGACAGAAACTATTGGAATTCACCGAGGGTGAATTAGTATTATTGGCAGTTACTTGTCTTAAGGACATGACGACATTCGGATAGAGATTGGACAAGTGGAAGTAAGACCTGTAGGTTGGCATTACCACTTGAATAAACAGGCATCCACTATGTGTCCTATCTTTTGATGCTTAAGAAATAATATCCGGATCCGATATATGTGATCGGATATGAACTCCAACGGTTTAGCTCAATGAAAGTGTAACGTATGTTGGAAAATTGATTCGGGTATTATATGGAAGGAGAAAGTGTTGAGGTTTAAGATGATCTCCATAGTTAAGTATGATGATAGTATTACACTCCGGAGAAAGTCACTTGAAGATGACAGTATATGATGCGATAGACATACCCGGAGTTGTTATGGACTCATATTACTTGGTTCTAATTTGGAGGACCAAATTTCTTAAGTGGGGGAGATTGTAAGACCCAATATTTTCGAGTGCATTTAAAAATGCAAAAAGGACTTAAATGGCATTCCCGAATATGTGCAAGGGCAAAATGGTCAAAAGACCAAAATTCGGTATTTATCGGGACAAGAAAATTTAATTAAAAATATGAGAATGAGAAATCTTGATCAATGATGAAGAAATAATTAAATTTCGAGTTAAATTGATCAAGATATGAATTTCTTGGGATAAACCGGGATTTTCGCATCGAAAAATAATCTCGAAAATAATCGAAAAATATATCGAAAAGGCAAAACCGGACTGAGAAAATTATTTACAGATTAAATGAATAAACTAAGATTATTTTAGATATTTTTGGGAATTTTATTATTATTTTATTGAATAAAATAATAATAAAATTTAATTATAAATAAATAAATAAAAAAAAAAAAAAGAAAAATGAAAAGTCTGAAACAGAAGAGAAAAGAAACAGAGGCGAAACGAAGCAAAAGACGCGAAGGCCGAACCCGAGGGGGAGGTTCGTCACCGGCGAACCACCGGCGACGCTGAGAGGCCAGCGAGGACCGGCGAACGTAGCCCAGCATCGGGCGAACCTCCAGCAGCCCAGACGCGCGGCGAGGTGGCCGGAAAACGTCGGAAACGGAGGAGAAGACCGCGGGGGAGAGAACCCCGATTCGCCGGCGATGGGGCTGATTCGACCCCAGCCGAGGCCCGATTTAGGGAGCCCAGACGATTGCGCGCCGATTGGCACCGGAATCATGCCGGGAACCGGCCGGACGGCGCCGGCACGACCAATTGTTCCCTGAACCGGCCGAACCGGACTGAACCGGCCAAGTTGAACCGAACCGGACCCGAGCTGAACCGGCGGTCCGAACCGGGTTGAACCGGACCGGACCGGTTCAGCCAAAAAGAGAGGGAAAAAAGGAAGAAAAAGGGAAAAAGAAAAAGAGAAAAAATTGGGGAAAATTCCAGTGATGCAATCGAGCTTCGGGTAAGTCGGTAAGCGGTCAAATTGACCGATTTAATTTTTAGAATATTTAATTTGATAAATAATCGACTGAAAGTTTACCCGAAAATATATTTAATTGTGTAGCTCGACAATTGGCATCCACTGAGAGCTCGAGACAGCCTCGATTTGTGTACGATCAGGGAATAACGGGTAAGTGACCCTTATTTACGACAATTTTATATCGTTATGCGTGATTGATATTTAACGCATAAATTACGGATTTAATTTCCGCATAAATGAATTAAATTCTGGAAAATTAGATAAATTGTCGTAAATATTAAATTGAGATATCAGAGAATTTAGAACGAGGCTAAATAAATTACTGATGGGCCCAGAGAGCCCAATAGGCCTCGATAAAGTGTGGTAAACAGGCTTAAGGCCGATTAAGGCCCATTATGGTGCATCGGGCCCAATATGGGTAAACGGGCCCAATGATTTAAATTAAGCCCAGAAAATTATGAAATACATTAAATTGTATTGTATTTGACCTGATGAATGTGTATCCGCAGTTCCGGAGATTGGATTTGGAGCAAATCGGACTGCGTGACGAGACATCGATGTAAAGGTCAGACTGTACAGAAAAATGAGGTAAGGGAATTGTGTGAGTAGCTAGAGGTAGCTACGCATATTTTAATAGATTTTGTATACACTGATTATGTATGTATACACGATTATTGTAAAATGATCCTAAAAGTGGTTTAATTAATTTTTAAGGATTGAAATAGGTGAAATGTCTATTTTACCCCTATTGAGGGAAGTTCACCTAAGGATGGTGAAAGCATGACATGCATGGAATGCATGATTTAAGGATTTTTATGATTAAGGAATTTTCTTGATTTTAATCAAAGTAAAGCGATAGATTGGCCAGTAAATGCATGAATTTCACAAAATAACACTACGTAGGTGTTATTAATATTTAAATGAAATTTCTTTGGAAAAGAGGTCAACTATCAAGTTTATATGGAAACAGGTAGTGCCGACACGTAGTTCGCACTATATCTGCGTTTGTGAATGTGCATAAATGTGCTTGAGCAGTTGCTCGCACCGACTTGTGTGACATCATATGCATGAAATGTGCTAGAGCATGGTGCTCGCACTGATTTTTATTATTGTGAAATGAGAGCTGCTGGAGCCTAGCTCGCACTCTGTTTTGACATGTCTTGATTTGTTTTAACGTGGTATGCATAAAATAGTGCTGGAGCGATTGCTCGCACTAGTTTTAATGATTTGACATGCATGAGAGATGCTGGAGCTTAGCTCGCATCCTGTTTTGATTTGATATTGCATAAAGCCGTGCTGGAGTGAATCTCGCACGAGATTTGATTTAATTATGCATAAAGCCGTGCTGGAGTGTAACTCGCACGAGATTTGATTTACTTGAGCATTCATTTGTGCTGGAGCATTGCTCGCACAAAGTTTTACATGGTTTTCATAATTCATTTGAATGTCGTACTGGAGTTTTTCTCGTACGAGGTTTTCACTGAATTTATATACATATCCGTACTAGAGCGTTGCTCGTACGTGGATTTTAATTGAAATTATAATCAGTTTAAGTCGTACTGGAGCGCTGCTCGTACGCAGATTTCACTGATTTTTATGAAACCGTGCTAGAGCTTCGCTCGCACGAGATTTTCAGATATCATGAATATGCATGGAGCCGTGCTTGAGCTTCGCTCGCACAGGGATTTATATTACATGCATATAGCCGTGTTGGAGCCTCCTGTAGACTGTGTGTCACAGTGAGATGATATGCTCACACGTGCATTCTGAGACAGAGATGATATGGGTGGATAAGACCTATTACAGGCACCCCTGACTGAGCTTGGGTTCACGGAGTACTTTGTACCGTGTATGTCACGCGGAGTACGCTGTACCGTGGGGATTGTTGGAGTGGAGTGGCATTAGCCACGAGGCAGCAAGCCTTGCCCTCGCAATCCTGGTGTTATGCTGTTCTGGCGGGTAGGACGATCCACCTCCCGTTTCAGGTGTGATACCCCGCACACTAGGTACCGTGTTGCCAGGGATCACTAGGATATGGCCATAGTCCTCGATGTTACTGTTAATTACCTGATTGTCTCACATGATATAACTTGTGGTCTGTTAGATCAGGGTAGACCCGAAGGAGGGGTCAGGCCCCCGATTTGATGATTTGATGATTTCAGATGATTTTATGATATGTGACCCTGAAAGAATGGTGGTTTTATAACTCAAGTTTTATAATGAAATATAACAAATTGTTTTATGAGTTTTGAGATGATTGACCCAGAGGGGTTATTTTATACTGCGTTTTAAATGAATTGATTTAAATGCAGTGGCATGATGTGTTTTCCATGCTTTCATTTGAAAACCTTGAATTGTCTTACATGACATGAAAGACTGCATGATCTTGATTAAATTCATGCTTAATATGATTTAATGATGTCACAGAAAATGCTTTGAATGCATGAGTTACATGATTTATATATGCACAAATAGTTTTGGATAAACTATGGCATCGAATATGCATGACTTTGTGCGTGTAATTTTAAATGAAAAGAAATGGATTTAAGGGCATGGCATTATGAGCATGTAGATAGTGGAGCTATCTACTTACTTGCATAATTGCCTTACTGAGCGTGTGGTTTGCTCACCCCCCTTATTTTCCCATCTTTTCAGAGCACTTGCAATAGATATTGAGCGGCTGAGGACTTGCATGGTTGATATTTGCTGCTTCCCATCGAGAGACAGGTATACACATTTGTATGGTTTTGTATCTAAATATGTAATGCACAGTACTGTAAATGGATATGATGTCGGGGATGTAGAGTCATGTAAATACCAGTGGGTATGTGTTTATTTAAAGTCAAAAGGATAGTAGACTCTGATATATGATTATGGGAATGAAATGTTAAATAGTGTGAGGTGACTAACACCGAATCATAGCCCAACTGTGTTGTAGGATGATCACGACGAGAGAAAGGTAAGAATTAAATAATAAATGAAAAAGCGAAAAATTTACTCTGATTTTTAGGTAATTCGGGTCGTGACAATATGAGACAGGGTTCAGGATGAAAAGTCAATCAGAGTTGGAGTATGGACTTGGGTCCACGGTTGTACGTAGTACAGTGTAGTTGTTCGTTGGTATATTATGTACCGTGCTGGGTGCACTTGAGTACGAGTATCGCGTAGATGACACACGGCATATCTTTACCGTGAGTATACGAGGAGATGAGGTTGATTGAGATGAGCCGGAGGGCAGGACTGACCCATCCCCCTTTAGGCGAAGTGATGCCCTGTGCACACCTGATCAGTGAGGCCTGGGATCACTGACTATGGCCATATGTCATGGATATTTGATTGCCGAAAATTCCATGCCTGTCTCAGAGATTCTAGAAACAGAGATAATCTCAGAAAAGAAAGAGATTTGCAGAAAAAAGTGAATTAAGAGAAGAAAGAGATTTTGTGTTTTTGATAAATCTCTGATTTCACATTTGTGTCGTGAGGGCACTATTTATGAGCATGTTTTAAATGGAAGCTCGGCATATTTGATTGACACAAAAATGCTATTGAGAAATATATGTTTAAATGCATTTTTCGTATGATATTTTCATTTATACTGAAAACATGGTTTTAGTTTATACATGCATGGGCTATGTAGGTAGTACGATATCTACCTGCTAGCATACATTTCATTACTGAGCTGTGGTTTGCTTATCCCACTATTTTCCCCCTCCAGGTATTGAGAAGTAAGAGAGCGGTGGTCTTTAGGTCTTTTGTGTCTAACAGCTCCCACAATCCACAAACGTATAAGATTTGTATACACGAGTATTTTGTATCTAATATATTGTATCGCACAGTTATATCTTGGAATTGTAAACAGTATTATAGGGATGATATGTAAGCACACGGTATTTATACAATTGATTTTGTATATCTACACACACACCTGGGAGTGTGAATAAAAGATTTAAATCTTCCACTGTAAATGAATGAATTTTAGTAATTGCATCTTCTCACAGCCCAACCGTAGTAGAGAATGTATGGATAGAAGGATTCCCAGAAGTGGGGTGTGACAAAAAATGACAAAATAGAAAAAATATATAAAGGGATAAGAAACTTTCTCGTAATTCTTGCAATTGTTTGGAAAGAATTTAGGGTGTGGAAATTTGAGCAACATTTATGTTATGATTTATTCCTGACCAATGATTCAACTTGACGATCTCACTTGTAATTATAAGTATTTAAATTTCGCCCTTTGTTATATATTGTATATCAAGATAGATATATATTATTTCTAACAATTAATTATATAAATGATCATAAATTTGAAGTTAAAGAAAATAATAAGAGACTTTTTGTTAATTAGAAATAAGAAAATAAATGAAATCAAGAGAAAATTTTGGAACAACTTGGTTAGAGTATCGAATGGAACAGTACCAACACTGTAACACAACTTGCCTCCAACTCTGGTCATTATTGTCTTTCATGACATCTAATTCCCTCTTTCCTTCATTAGTAAAGGGTCCATCAAGCCTTATTCCACAAAAAAAAGATCTTTTATCCTTATTTACTATTATGTGAAACCAGTCTCTCATCATCACTTTTTAATTGTAAAATTCTTAAAACTAGTAACTTTCTACATTCTATTTAATCTACTAAAGCTTTGACCCAAGAATAAATAAAAAGAAAAACCACAAAGAAATTTAACAAACAAAAACATATAAGAATTTAAGTGGTTCAACACGTTGAGGAAAGTAAATCTTCTAATATTTAGAATTTAAAAAATAATAAGATCTCTCCCAATAATTACATAAACCAACCTAATAGTCTTTTTTACATCCTTTCTCAATAGCTTCAAGAGAACGATTATCCAAACTTGTAAACTCCACAAAATTTCTATATTTAATTAGACAATAAAATAAATTAAAAAAAGATTCTTAACGGTAATATGAATATTCGTTGTAGGGCTCGAGAAGTATGAGAGTCGAGAAACTTGGGAATGGCTTAGAGCCTGAAATACAGGAGGTGAGGAGCAAATGCAAGTATAGTGATATTACGGAATTTTAGATTATTAGTTGAAAATTTTATGGAAAGTTTTATTTGAGGTTTCACAAGGATTAAATAAAATAAAATAAAATAAAAATAAAAATATTTTCACTACAAACAGGGTAAATTTAATGAAAATGGGTTATAAAAAAATATATTTTTGATAAATTAAAAGAAAATGTATTTAAATATATAAAAAGAAAAAAAAGAAAGAAAAAAAGAAAAGAAAAGAAAAGAAAAAGAAACAAAAAGAAAAAAAAAGGAAAAGAAAAGAAAAAAGAAAGAAAGAAAGAAACAAAACTAAAAAAAAGGAGGACGGATCGCGCGACAGAGAAAACCCATCGCGCGACCCGTAACCTTCACTCTTATTTTTCTTTTCTCTCCGATCGTCCCCTCCCTGGTTTCTCCCCTGCCGATCACCGACTAGATCGCCAACCGGTCGAATCGAGACCCCAAAGCCGTCGGCTTGAATGCAGACCCGGCCCCCTTTCTCTTCTTTCCCTCTGCTTCGCCCGAAAACCCTCTCCCTTTTTGGTCGTCGCTCGCCTGCCGTCCTTTCCCCTCTGCGATCGTCGGTGACCGAAGTTGCCCAGGAACCCACAGGTAGCCTTTCCCCTTTCCTTCTCCCTGTCCCTTCGCCTGGAACAGAAAATGAAACAGAGGAGTTTTCCTCTGTTTCGCGTGCTGCTACAACGTCGGAGAAGGCCCGACGCTAGCCTTCCACTGAACTCGAGCCCCGACAACCTCCCTTGTCTGTCCTACCCCGTTCGGCCACCCTGTTTCGACACTACAGTTTCAAAAAATAAAAATAAAAAATATACTGGAAAAAAATACCAGTTGATATTTCCCCATTTTTGCATAGTGACTCATAGGTAAAAATCTAAGGTTTATCTAGTTGAATTTCTATGTAAATTTCATTATGAAAGCATGATTGTTGTATGAATTAGTTTAAATTTTGGTTGTGAAGAAATTTGGAAACTAGGGTTAATTGGACAATTGGGGATTTTGCGAATTAAGCAAGAAAATTAAATATTATGAGTAAGATTATCAAGAATTGGGATTGAATATTGAAGATGAAAATAAAATGAGATGATGAAATGAATAAAATGTATAATTATACGGTTATATACATGTGTGTTTATTAGTATATGAGCTTATGAATATTAAATGTCCTGCTATATTCGTACAATTATATATACACACCAAGAAATAGCACATATGGATTATTTATTTTATCAATGTGATGATGAAGTTTATAGTGGAAAGAAATTTCTACAAGTAGTAGGGGGAAAAGAGGAAATTGATGAGCTCCAAAGGTTGAATATGTATAGTTTAATGCGATTTTAAGGAGTTAGAATTTAAATTTCGAATGTATTTTCCTTAGGCTAATAAGATTTCGATTGAAGCATTGTAAGCTATTCGATTTAAATAAGGATACTAAGAAGACCAAATTCGGTGTAGGAAAATCGTAGAAGGATAAAAGGGAGACATTTGGAGGCGTCACTACTCGAACCTTGAACTCCCGATAAATCGAGGTAAGGGGTGTAATTTAAAATGGTAATAGTATCCTCATTTCCCTCAAACTTAGATTTATGAAAATATTTGAGTTACACAATATTTTAGTAAATGATGAGAATTTATACCAAGCGTTTGTTCTTTAGTTCAAGTTAAGATTTAAACAAAACCAAGCCCAACTTTTATTGAGCCCCAGCTTTATCTTGTCATGTTTCTGAAGCTGAAAGAAAGATTTATGAATTTAAATACATGAGTTTTGAGCATGTCTTAAAAATTCGTGAGCATGTTTTTTGATTTTGTTTCTTGAACAAAATGATATGATTTTGACTTATGCATGAACTTGTTACATGTTTTGCGAGAAATGGAATCTGTTATATGAGCACAGTTTCTCTGTTTTATGAAAGAGTTTTCAACCGCAGAAGAGAGTTGATTTGAAATTCGATTTATGAGTTTTAAATATGTGAGTGAGGTCCACTTGGGATGAGACTAGCCAAAAAGACCTCTTAAGTGGGGTGAGGTAGTCAAAAGGCCCAGACCCTCACAATGGTTATGAAACCCAAGAAAAATTTTGAAAACTCTGTTTTGAGACAAAGGCAATGCTTAATGATATGCGATCGTGGGGTTCTGTGGCAGCAAAGTGCCACACAAATCTGTGTGACTGTAGGGGCCGCCTTTTGGGTTCTACAGATGTAAAGTGTCATACGATCAATGCATAATTGTCATGCTTACCTTTGTGGCGTATATGTTTGCTACCTGGGATGAGGTTAGCCAGAAAGACCTCTTAAGTGGGGTGAGATAGCCAAAAATGCCCAGCAAACCAGAAAGACCTCTTAAGTAGGGTGAGGTAGCCAAAGGGCCCAGGTGCGTATGTTTTGCTATACGACCCTGATCACGTCTACAGCCTTGCCATGACCATGTTTATGATTTTCCCTCTACGAAGGATGAATATGTTATTTCCGCATGACGATTACATGAACTAGCGTAGTCTCCATCCGAAATAAACTCTGTTTTAAGATTTGATTCTTTGATATGTGATTTACATTCAGCAATGCTTTTGAAGTTCTGTATGAATTGAAAGGTTCTAATTTCCATCTGACATGATCTCTGTTTTAAGATGTTGATATTTCGAAATATGTTTTATACTCAACAATGCTTTTGATGTTCTATATGATCTGAAAGGTTCTGATTTCCATTCGATATGATTTTGTTTAGAATATTTGATCTTTCGATATATGCTTCATGCTCAGCTATGTTTTTGAAGTTCTGTATATCATGAAAGATTCTGATCGATCTACTAAGGTTTTCTTATTTCGAAGCCATGTTCCTGTTAAATGTGTTTTCTGTGATATGCGTTTTGAAAGTGTTGTAATATTTGTAATGAAATGCCACATTTTGGTATTACCTACTCTGTATGTTTTAAACACTATGATCATTTTAAATGCATTTTTTACTGGACTTTTTCTCAAAAGCTCACCCCTCTACCTTTCAGATTATTTGCATGTGATCTACCGACACTACCTGCCGCGTACACGGCGTAGGCTGGTGGAAAGAGATACCCTAGGCTACTTTTTGTACACGTAGAGGTATACAATTGTATTCCTTTACCAAACACATTTTGTAAGCACTGACATGTAGTAGAAATATTTTGTTGGGATGTAATTTGTAAGAAAAGAAACGTAAAAAATATCTCTTTTGAGAATTATCTTGGAATACTAATCTTAGTTGGAACAAATATATGTTGGCTTGATGATGAAAATTGGGAAGCATGTTTGATAGTTGTGGATATCTAGGATTGTTAAAGCGTTTGATTGCAGGTGGGTAAGCTTATATATAAACCGTTATGTTGCCAAAATTTCTATCGGCCATTTAAATGTAAAATTTAATTTAAGTATAATTATCGGTGAATAAGTAAGATAAAAGAAACGACACTGAACAGAAATGCAGTCTAAGTGAATGAAGGAATAAGTAGGAATTTAAAACTTCAAAAAAAAATTCCTTCAAATTTTCAAGGTCAAAGGTCATTACAGTTAAAGGTGGTATCAAAGCAAAAGCTATCTAGTACTGTCAGTGTCGTTAATAAGGATAAAATTACATTCCAAATGTCTGTGCTTGTCTGGTTGTAGGTAATGTATATCGAATGAAGTTAAGATTTGATCTTTGATTTACGCGCAGGTAGTAGATCACGTGTATCATGAGAGGAAGACGAGGACGCCCTCGGAGGTAAGCTCAGCGACCTCCACCTCCTCTACCGCAGCTAGAGAGCCTCAATACTCGTATGGCTCTATTTGAACAGCGGTTGGAGCAGCGTCTCGAGCGAGGACTGGAATCGATAGCTACCATGGTTGCCCAGCACTTAGGGGCAAATGCTTCTAATTCAGCTGGCACAACACCGATCCCTACTTTGGTGCCAACTCCTCCACAAGCACCACTTCCTCCTCCACAAGTTCCCCTGGTACATTTGGCACCTCAGCCGCCTATACAGACTCGGACTGAGGAGAGGAATATTGGTAGAATGAGGGATTTCTTAAAGATGAAGCCTCCAACATTCAAGGGAGTTAAGAATCCAGTAGAGGCTGAAGAGTGGCTAGTAGACCTCAGAAAGATCTTTGATTATCTGGGGTGTTCTGATGTAGAGAAGGTCTCTATGGCCATGAACATGCTGAAGGTGTCATGACCCGTTCTACCAAAATCACTACAAATTTTTCACTTTTTCATTTCCTTACCCGTCGTGAACAGTTTCACTACTAACAATTGGGCTATGAGTCGATGTTAGTCCCTCCTGTCATGTTACTTACCTTAACATCTATTTTCCATATTTCATTTACATATCAATTTATTTTAACTAAATGAATCCCCCAATATTACAATCCGTGTACAGTATCGTGCCTCTATATGTTTAGATACAAAAATTATACGAATGTCTATACCTAGTCTTGATAGGAAGCAGCAGATAATCGAAATGCAAAACTACTGTCGCTCTTTTCTACTGAATGTACCCTGTAGGGTGGAAAATGAAAGGGTGAGCGAAACTTGCTCAGTAAGGCAATAATGTAAGCAGGTAGATAACTATATTATCTACGTGCTGATAATGTCATGCTATAAAATCGTTTATATTTGGAGCATGAGGTAAGACTAAAACGATGCCACATGTATGTATATATCATATAAGAGAAATCATGAAATCAACATATAAAACAACCATGGAAAAATCATCATGTATGACATCTCATACTTGTCACATTAAAACTTATTTGATTCATCATAATTTCATCACATTAAAACTTATTTGTTTTATCACAAAACAACCACATCAACGCTAAACCCATCCCCCGGGAATACATTGATTTATTAAATTGCATCTCTTTTAAAAACATAAATCGGGACATTACCCCTCCTTCGGGTCTGTCCTGGTCTATTTAGACCGTATGATATCATGTAAGGCATTTAGGTTACTGTATGAAAAATCGAGGACTATGGCTATATTTTGTCCCTATGATCCCAGGCTACACGGATCTCGATGTGCGGGGTATCACAACTGCAACGGGAGGTGGGGTCAAATCCTACCCGCCAGAATATCAAGTAATATCATCGAGTCATCATGACTGCACGGTACAGCGTACTCCGTGTAACATACACGGTACAACGTACTCCGTGGACCCATATCATAGTCTGGGGGTGCCTGCCATAGGTCTTATCCACCCAAATACTATGTCGATAACCAACCCATATCTCAAAGTATACGTGCGAGCATATCAACTCTCTGCGACACATAGTCTATAGGAAGCTCCCGCACGACTATATGCATGTCAACTCACTCCTAGTGCGAGCGAAGCTCCAGCACGACGCTAAGCATATCATGATATCTAAAATCTCGTGCGAGCGAAGCTCTAACACGATTTTTATACACACAAATTTCTCGTACGAGCAATGCTCCAGTACTGCTTTTTATGAGAAATAAATTAGTAAAATTTAGTGCGAGTAAGACTCTAGCACTCTTTTTACTCGTGTAAATATTATAGGTGGCTCAATCTTAATAAAACATCTTTTAAAATCATAACCGGTACAAATCGGTACCCCTTCGTATAATTCATAAAATCAACAGCCAACCTATATGTAAATTTACTTAAAACAAAGAAATACATTCATATAAAATATCAAAACATGAAAATCATGCAATTTATTTGCCTTACTACCCTTTTTGTAAATTTTACTCCCAGAGGCAATATCGTCTTTTTCTTTATTCACCCATGCCCCGGGTTTTCATAAAAATTATTATTTCGTTTCTAGATAGTTTAAAGAATTCTAGGCCCTGTAAATCCCCTCAAAATACGTATAGATATCTCTATGCACCTACAAAATTCCCTTACCTCGATTCTCTGTACAGTTTGACTTTTCCAATTCTACCGATCGCCTGATCTGTTTAGCTCCCAATATGTACACTGGAGCTGCAAATAATTATTTACCATGTCAATTTAACCTAATAAATATAATTCTCATGTTTACTACAGTCGATTTAACTAATTGGGTCAATATACTCTTATTGGGCCCGATTGCACCTTAATGCGCCTCGACCCATTTTCAGCCCGTTTCTACTTTTTTTTAAATCCCTTCTTCGGGTTTACTGGTCTCATTCAGCTTACCAATAATCATTGGGCTTCGTTCACACTCATTTGGTAGAATTAATCCGTAAATTTTATAAAATAATCGAAACTCTGTATTAAAGGACTCATATTATCGTAATTAAAATATACTTATGTGAGATCTGAGAATTTTAGATATATTTGAATTATGTAATAAGAATTTGAAGTGTAATTTATTGAGCTAAGTGAATTGGGGAATGATAATTGGAGATTTATATGTTAAGTGTTTAAAATAAGTGTGAAACTATGAGGACAGATCTATCTGGGAGAAGGAGAGATCGATCTGGTGAGTTAAAAATGACAAGGAAGGAGGAATTTAAGGAGCAGATCGATCTGGGAGAAGGAGAGATCGATCTGGTGAGTTAAAAATGAGAAAGAAGGAAGAATTTGAGGAGTAGATCGATCTCCAATGGAAGAGGATCGATCTCCTTATGATTCTGTTTGAGAGGAGATCGATCTCATGAGGAAGAGATCGATCTCCAAATGATTCTGTTTGGGAGAAGATCGATCTCCTCAAGGAGCAGATCGATCTCATAAAGCCATAAAGAGATCGATCTCACCCCTCGACAGATCGATCTCCTAGGCATAAAATTGCCCAAATCGTCCCAAAAATTCAAATGCAGATCGATCTCATCAAGAGGCAGATCGATCTCCTACCCCCAGTCTATATAAGGAACCCCTATTTTTCTCCTGCAATCTCACTTTCTCTCTCTTCTAACCCCCATTTTCACCGAAACCTAACTTTCTCACTCATCCAAAGCACCCATTTCCGGTCGAATCAGAGGTTGTGGCAAGAAGGGAAGTTGTTCCTCATCAAAAGGAGAACAACATACTTGAAAATCGAAAGACGGATCGAATCGAGGCAAGAGATAAGCTCTCCACAAGTTTTGGGTAATTTTTAAACTTCGATCCTTCTATTTGAGGTGATTTTGGTGATGTTAGTTGTTAGCATTTCGTTGAGATAGCTGAATAATGATTAGGGATTGATGAAATTGCAATGTGGTTGGAGTGGTAATGATATTTGGAAATTTTGGCAATTTTGAGAATTTGTGCTATAAATGGAAATTTAGACAATGTGGTGAATTAGCATAGATAATTGGCATGAGAAATGTAGAACGTTGAGATGTTGTGAATGAGAGTGTAGTTTGGGGTAGAGTTACGAGAATCAAGAGATTTGAGGTGTTATGAGAAATTATGCTCGATTTTGAGAATTGAGGTTTATGAGATAATTGAGTATTGATGTTTTAACATCGTTTGGACAGCTCGGGAGTTCCAGAGTGGAATGCGAGGCTAGTCCGTGATACGGGGGAAACGATTGCACTATACGAGGTGCAAAGAGGTAAGAAAAATCTAAACCATTTGTGTATGTGATTTGTAAACTATTTTAGCATGATTTGTGGTTTATAAAACAAGCATGTTGAGTGTTGTGTTGAATTATAATTGCACACGATTTTTATAGCAGGTTGGAGTCCATTGTTTTATGCGTTTATAAGCTGAGTGTAAAATTGCTTTATAAACCGTTGAATTTGTGTGAGTAATGAATTGGGCTCTACGTTAAGGCAATATCGAGATTTGAGAAATGTGTGCGTGCTTTGTCGGTTGGAACTCGATTTTATTATGTTTTGTGTTGAGTACAAAACGATTTTCGAATGAGTTTTATGAGAGAAAAACCATTATGAGTTCTACGTGAAGGCAAACCAGTCTTGTGTGATAAGACTTAGGTGTGTAATTTTGAGTACACACCGGGCATTGCTCTGGTAGCATGTAAGCCCGATTTCTTCTCCTTTCTGGTAACGTGAGAATAACCCATTCTGTGGCTATGCCACGTATATTCGATGGCCATTGCCACGTGAGAAACACCATTGGTGGTCGTTGCCACGTGATACCCCATTTGGTGGCCGTTGCCACGTGAGAAACCCTATTGGTGGCCGTTGCCACGTGAGAACCCCTAATTAATGGCCGTTGCCACGTGAGAAACCCCATTTGGTGGCCGTTGCCACGTGAGAAACCCCATTGGTGGCCGTTGCCACGTGATACCCCATTGGGTAGCCATTGCCACGTGAGAAACCCTATTGGTGGCCGTTGCGACGTGAGAACCCTTAATTAGTGGCCGTTGCCACGTGAAACCCTATCCAGTGGCTATGCCACGTGTGAAATTAAATAAGTGGCTATGCCACGTGTGTTTAGTGGCTATGCCACGTGAGAATTAAATCAGTGGCCATGCCACGTGTGTTTAGTGGCTATGCCACGAGTGAATTTAAATCAGTGGCTATGCCACGTGTGTTTAGTGGCTGCACCACGTGCATTACTATTTCAGTGATTTTATCACGTTCATTGAGAAAGCGTTTATCCCATTATTTTCACATGCTTTGTTATTGCTCTAGACTGAGCCTTTTTACTTCATGTTTTCACATGATTTGAGACATGAGAATGTCGTTTTGAGTACTTTCATGCTATAGTTTTCAAATGAGTTTCACATACAAATAAATATTTTGTGATGTGCATTTTGGTTTATGAAATGAGTACCTTACCCCCCTTATTGAGCGATTTAGAAGCTCACCCTGTTTTCTTTCCCCCTAGAGTTCTTCAAGTGAAAAAGGATCTCCCTGCGACGTACGGAGTAGTGGCTAGTGGAGGACTCGAGCTCCATGCCATATATATTGTATTTGAGGTATATTTTATCTTTTCATGTACCCAGACAATTACTGTAATTGCAGACACTTGATGTATAACATTGTATGGGATGTATTAGGATTAATTAACTTGGAATTGAGTAATGTATATGATTCAATATACACTATATTATGATGAGATCCTGAGGCATGATAATTATGATGATGTATGACACTGCACAGGAATGCACCCTTAATTGTGAATTAATGAGTAAAAAGTTTTAAATTTGGGCTATTTTCCGCATTTTCGGGGCGTGACAGAGTTTTCTTGGTATCAGTTAGGGTGTCTAGTACTGTTAGTGTCGGTTAAGTGAAATAGAATACATCCCATGTGTCTGTAATAGTCTGGTCATGAACTGAAATTGAGGATTGAGATTTCAATCAATTCTAATATGTACGCGCAGGAGACGAGTTGAGATAAAGAATGAGTAAACGACGAGGTCGTTCGAGGAGGGAGGCAGAGTCCCCTCCGCCACCTGTCCTACAACCAGAGAGTCCTAACTCTCGATTTAATCTGATTGAGACCGATGTGAGGTAAGGTTTTGAGCAGATGGCAGCGTTATTCGCGTAACACTTTGGAGTTAATGCCTCGGGTACTACTCTTACACCACCACAAGGACCTCCCATACCCCCAGTGCCTCTCGTCACTCAGCCTGAGGACAGAAGTATGGTCCGACTAAACGATTTTCTGAGGATGAATCCACCCGTATTTAGGGGAAAGAAGGATCCTACAGAGGTTGAGGAGTGGTTGACGGAATTGAGAATTATATTTGATTTCTTGGGGTGCACCGATGCTGAGAGGGTCAGTATGAGTGCCTATATGCTGAGGGGAGAGATCGAGATTGGTGGGGTACTACCCAGGGTATTTTGATGTCCCACCATGATGTGATTGGTTGGAAAGAGTTTCAGACAGCCTTTAGGACCCAATATGTACCACGAGCCGCCTAGAGAAAGAAACAAGCTGAGTTTTTGAGTCTGGTACAGGGCGACATGTCTGTGGATGACTACGAGAGTCAATTCACCACACTATTGAGGTATGACCCAGAGACCTTCAAGAGTGAAGAGCTCCGCACAGAGAAGTTTGTGTATGGGTTGAAGCCCGTCATCAGAGATAGATTGATAGGGCTATGTATTACTGAGTTTGGAGATGCTCTGAGACGAGCATAAGAGATTGAAAGAGGAATTGAGATGGTACAATCCCAGAATGAGCTCAGAGCAGTGAATAGAGATAAGGGCAAGAGGCCAGCACTTTTCCAAACAGAGGCTCGGAGAGGCTCCTTCAGAAGAGGAAGGATTGAGGTATAGAAGGGCAGATTAGAGAGACCCAGAGGGTACCCTAACATTAGAGAGACCCCTCGAGATGTCAGGCCAGAGACAAGGTTTTGCAGAAACTGTGGCCGAATGCATGAGGGAAGTTATACTGGGTTGATCTATGGATGTTTTAGATGTGGAGACATGGGTCACATGGTGAAGGATTGCCCTCAACCTCAGAAACCACATGTCTTGGAGCCCCCTAGACAACAGCGTCAGAGAGTGGATCCCTGGAGATGGGCCACTGCGACAGAGAAAGGGAAGAAACCTGTGGCACAGGGACGTGTGTTTGCCCTAGATAAGGAGACTGCTGACACTTCGGCAGAAACTATAATAGGTACACTCTCTGTCTGTAATTATGAGGTCATGTGTTGATTGATTCAGGATCTACGTATTCGTTTATTTCTGAGCATTTTGCATGTAGATTAAACTTGGAGTTTGAACCTCTAGAATACATACTACATGTAAATACCCCTATGCGTGAATCCCAGAGAACTGAGTTAATCTGTAAAGGATGTAAAATAAAGGTGGGAGATAGAGTGATGTTAGCAGATCTAATCCTGTTGAATATTCATGGGTTTGATGTAATTCTGGGAATGGATTGGTTGGCGACCAATCAAGTGAGTTTAGACTGCTACACTAAGATTGTAACTTTCTCCCTACCTGAACCTTACAATGTACGATTGAGATATTGAGGAAATGATTATGTGGATTTCTAGTAAGTAATTTGAGAATTTTGATATTATTTTGGAGAATATTAAATATGATTGTTCATGTGAAGGTTATGAGACACTCATCTCAGACGATGAGCGGGAACATCCGAGGATTGAGGATATACCTGTGGTATGTGAATTTCTGGATGTTTTCCCAGATGAATTGCCAGGTTTACCACCAGAGAGAGAGCTGGAGTTTACCATTGATTTGGTACCAGATACTCAGCCGATCTTTAAACCTCCTTACAGGATGGCATTAGTGGAACTTGAGGAATTGAAGAAACAACTACAGGAGTTATTGGATCAAGGGTTTATTAGACCCAGTGTTTCGCCGTGGGGAGCGCCAGTACTATTTGTTAAGAAAAAGGATGGTAGTCTCAGATTATGCGTAGACTACCGGTTGTTGAACAAAGCCACGGTGAAGAATAAATACCCATTGCCTAGGATTGATGATCTACTTGATCAGCTGAAAGGGGCATCAGTCTTTTCTAAGATTGATTTGAGATCGGGCTATCACCAATTGAGGATCAAGGAAGAAGATATTCCCAAGATGGCCTTCAGGACGAGGTATGGCCATTACGAATTTCTGGTGATGTCCTTTGGATTGACGAACGCCCCTGCAGCATTTATGAGATTGATGAATGAGGTGTTCAGAGACTATCTAGATAAATTTGTGATAGTCTTTATTGATGATATCCTGGTATACTCTCGGTCGTATGAGGAGCATGCACAGCATTTGTGGTTAGTGCTTCAGATACTCCGAGATAAGCAATTATACGGAAAGCTTAGTAAGTGTGAGTTTTGGCTGAACCGGATAGCTTTCCTTGGTCATATATTCTCAGAGGAAGGAGTATCAGTAGATCCAAGCAAGGTGGAGGCTGTGCTTAATTGGGAGAGGCCGAGGACAGTTACTGAGGTTCGAAGCTTCCTTGGTTTGGCAGGTATTACAGAAGATTTGTGGAAGGATTTTCAAGGATTGCCGCTCCTTTAACTAAGCTCACGCGCAAGGAGACTCCATTTATATGGACTGATCAATGTGAGCTCAGTTTTCAGGAATTAAAAAAGAGATTGACAGCGGCACCTGTGTTAACTATTCCTGAGGGATCAGGAAGATTCTCAGTGTATAGTGATGCATCTCATCAAGGATTGGGGTGTGTGCTTATGCAGCACGGAAGAGTGGTCGCATATGGATCGCGACAGCTGAAAGACCATGAGCGGAATTACCCCACGCATGATTTGGAGTTAGCCGCTGTGGTATTTGCTTTGAAGATCTGGCGACACTACTTATATGGGGAAAGATTCCAGATCTTCACTGATCACAAGAGTTTGAGATATCTCTTTGATCAGAAAGAGTTAAACATGAGACAAAGGAGATGGATGGAACTCCTTAAGGATTATGACTGCGAGATTCTTTATCATCCGGGTAAGGCGAATGTCGTTGCTGATGCCCTGAGCAGGAAGAGTATGATATCTGCTATGATGATCAGGGAATGGGATTTACTAGAGCAGTTCGCCGAACTTCGGATCAGAGTTAAAGAGATAGAGATTGGATTTGTGGCTAGCTTGCGAATAGAGCCCAAGATCATGGATCAGATTAGAACTGCGCAGCGCAGTGATCAGAGATTGATAGATATGGTTAGCCAAGCTGAGTAGAGTTCGCAGTCAGATCTCACCATCAGCGAGGATGGATTGTTGAGATTCAGAGGACGGATTTGTGTACCGGACGATGATACCCTGAAGAGACAGATACTGAGAGAATCCCACTGCTCGCGATACACCATGCACCCAGGGAGTACTAAGATGTACCGAGACTTGAGAAAGGTGTATTGGTGGAGTGGTATGAAGCGAGATGTGGTAGAGTATGTGGCCAGGTGTTTAGTATGCCAGCAAGTGAAAGCTGAGCATCGGAAGCCCGGAGGACTACTACAGCCCTTACTTGTACCTACATGAAAATGGGAGCATGTCACTATGGACTTTATTATGGGTTTACCGAGGACCCGAAGAGGTCATGACGCTATATGGGTTATAGTGGATAGATTGACCAAGAGTGCCCACTTTCTTGCCATCAAGAGCACAGATACTGTGGATGCCTTAGCTGAGCTGTATGTCAGTGAGATAGCTAGATTACATGGGGCTCCAGTGAGTATTACTTCTGATAGAGATTCCCGGTTTACTTCCAGATTTTGGACCCAGTTTCAGGAGTCCATGGGATCTCGATTGAGTTTTAGTACCGCCTATCATCCTCAGACAGATGGTCAGTCAGAGAGGACTATTCAGACACTGGAGGATATGTTGAGGGCGTGTACGATGGATTTTAAGGGATCATGGGATGATCACCTGCCCCTAGCAGAGTTTGCATACAATAATAGCTATCATGCGAGTATTGGAATGGCACCTTTTGAGGCTCTATATGGTAGGAGGTATAGATACCCTATAGCTTGGGAAGAAGTCGGTGACAGAAAGATAGATGCTCCCGAGCTTGTTGAACAAGCCGTACAGAGTGTGAAACTCATATGTGAGAGGTTACGGGCTGCACAAAGTAGACAGAAAAGCTACGCGGATGTGCGTAGACGGCCACTCGAGTTTGAGGTTGGTGATGCAGTATTTCTAAGAGTATCACCGAGTAAGGGTATCGTACGATTTGGGAAGAAAGAAAAATTGAGTCCTCGATACATAGGACCATTCCAGACTCTTGAGAGAGTGGGAGAGGTAGCTTACAGATTAGCATTACCCCCACAGATGTCCGAAATACACAACATTTTTCATGTGTCTATGTTGAGGAAGTACCACCCGGACCCTTCTCATGTTATAGAGTATGATGAGATGGACATACAGGAGGACATGAGCTACACTGAGAAACCCGTCCGGATTCTCTATAGAAAGGAGAAGGTACTGGGAACCAAGAGCATCCCATTAGTGAAAGTTTTGTGGAAACATCACTCAAGGGAAGAGGCAACGTGGGAACTAGAGAGTCTCATGAAGGAGAAATACCCCCATCTCTTTAACTAGTTGAGTTGAATTTAGAGGACCAAATTCTATTTAAGGTGGGGAGGATGTGAGATCTGAGAATTTTAGATATATTTGAATTATGTAATAAGAATTTGAAGTGTAATTTATTGAGCTAAGTGAATTGGGGAATGATAATTGGAGATTTATATGTTAAGTGTTTAAAATAAGTGTGAAACTATGAGGACAGATCGATCTGGGAGAAGGAGAGATCGATCTGGTGAGTTAAAAATGACAAGGAAGGAGGAATTTAAGGAGCAGATCGATCTGGGAGAAGGAGAGATCGATCTGGTGAGTTGAAAATGAGAAGGAAGGAAGAATTTGAGGAGCAAATCGATCTCCAATGGAAGAGGATCGATCTCCTTATAATTCTGTTTGAGAGAAGATCGATCTCATGAGGAAGAGATCGATCTCCAAATGATTCTGTTTGGGAGAAGATCGATCTCCTCAAGGAGCAGATCGATCTCATAAAGTCATAAAGAGATCGATCTCACCCCTCGACAGATCGATCTCCTAGGCATAAAATTGCCCAAATCGTCCCAAAAATTCAAATGCAGATCGATCTCATCAAGAGGCAGATCGATCTCCTACCCCCAATCTATATAAGGAACCCCTGTTTTTCTCCTGTAATCTCACTTTCTCTCTCTTCCAACCCCCATTTTCACCGAAACCTAACTTTCTCACTCATCCAAAGCACCCATTTTCGGCCGAATCAGAGGTTGTGGCAAGAAGGGAAGTTGTTCCTCATCAAAAGGAGAACAACATACTTGGAAATCGAAAGACGGATCGAATCGAGGCAAGAGATAAGCTCTCCACAAGTTTTGGGTAATTTTTAAACTTCGATCCTTCTATTTGAGGTGATTTTGGTGATGTTAGTTGTTAGTATTTCGTTGAGATAGCTGAATAATGATTAGGGATTGATGAAATTGCAATGTGGTTGGAGTGGTAATGATATTTGGAAATTTTGGCAATTTTGAGAATTTGTGCTATAAATGGAAATTTAGACAATGTGGTGAATTAGCATAGATAATTGGCATGAGAAATGTAGAACATTGAGATGTTGTGAATGAGATTGTAGTTTGGGGTAGAGTTACGAGAATCAAGAGATTTGAGGTGTTAGAGCAATTATGCTCGATTTTGAGAATTGAGGTTTATGAGATAATTGAGTATTGATGTTTTAACATCGTTTGGACAGCTCGGGAGTTCCAGAGTGGAATGCAAGGCTAGTCCGTGATACGGGGGAAACGATTGCACTATACGAGGTGCAAAGAGGTAAGGGAAATCTAAACCATTTGTGTATGTGATTTGTAAGCTATTTTAGCATGATTTGTGGTTTATAAAACAAGCATGTTGAGTGTTGTGTTGAGTTATAATTGCACACGGTTTTTATAGCCGGTTGGAGCCCATTGTTTTATGCGTTTATAAGCTGAGTGTGAAATTGCTTTATAAACCGTCGAATTTGTGTGAGTAATGAATTGGGCTCTACGTTAAGGCAATATTGAGATTTGAGAAATGTGTGCGTACTTTGTCGGTTGGAACTCGGTTTTATTATGTTTTGTGTTGAGTACAAAACGATTTTTGAATGAGTTTTATGAGAGAAAAACCATTATGAGTTCTACGTGAAGGCAAACCAGTCTTGTGTGATAAGACTTAGGTGTGTAATTTTGAGTACACACCGGGCATTGCTCTGGTAGCATGTAAGCCCGATTTCTTCTCCGTTCTGGTAACATGAGAATAACCCATTCTGTGGCTATGCCACGTATATTCGGTGGCCGTTGCCACGTGAGAAACCCCATTGGTGGCCGTTGCCACGTGATACCCCATTTGGTGGCCGTTGCCACGTGAGAAACTACATTGGTGGCCGTTGCCATGTGATGCCCCATTGGGTGGCCGTTGCCACGTGAGAAACCCTATTGGTGGCCGTTGCCACGTGAGAACCCTTAATTAGTGGTCGTTGCCACGTGAAACCCTATCCAGTGGCTATGCCACGTGTGAAATTAAATCAGTGGCTATGCCACGTGTGTTTAGTGGCTATGCCACGTGAGAATTAAATCAGTGGCCATGCCACGTGTGTTTAGTGGCTATGCCACGTGTGAATTTAAATCAGTGGCTATGCCACGTGTGTTTAGTGGCTGCGCCACGTGCATTACTATTTCAGTGATTTTATCACGTTCATTGAGAAAGCGTTTATCGCATTATTTTCACATGCTTTGTTATTGCTCTAGACTGAGCCTTTTTACTTCATGTTTTCACATGATTTGAGACATGAGAATGTCGTTTTGAGTACTTTCATGCTATAGTTTTCAAATGAGTTTCACATACAAATAAATATTTTGTGATGTGCATTTTGGTTTATAAAATGAGTACCTTACCCCCCTTACTGAGCGATTTAGAAGCTCACCCTGTTTTCTTTTCCCCCCAGAGTTCTTCAAGTGAAAAAGGATCTCCCTACGACGTACGGAGTAGTGGCTAGTGGAGGACTCGAGCTCCAGGCCATATATATTGTATTTGAGGTATATTTTATCTTTTCATGTACCCAGACAATTACTGTAATTGCAGACACTTGATGTATAACATTGTATGGGATGTATTAGGATTAATTAACTTGGAATTGAGTAATGTATATGATTCAATATACACTATATTATGATGAGATCCTGAGGCATGATAATTATGATGATGTATGACACTGCACAGGAATGCACCCTTAATTGTGAATTAATGAGTAAAAAGTTTTAAATTTGCCATATTTTCCGCATTTTCGGGGCGTGACAACTTACCCAATATGATACGGGGTACGAAAATCGAAGCTCAATCGGCTCTCGTTCGGGCTAACGTACACAATCTATCGTCGAACTGCATAATTTTATATTTAATTTCGGGTTAATTTTTGATTAAATATAATTTAAATAAATTTCTCAGAAATAAAATCGATCACTTTTGACATCGTATCGACTTACCTGAAGTCCAGTGTATCCCCGAAAATTCTTCCCCTTTTTCCTTTTTCTCTTTTTTCTTCCTTTTTTCCTCTCTTTCTTGGCTGAACCGGTTCGGTCCGGTTCAACCCGGTTCAGACCGATCCGGTTCAGCCGGTTCAGTTCGATTCTCCTCTTGCTGAACCGGTCCGTACCGGTTCAAGCCTTTCTGTCGCCGTTTCATGGCGTTTTTGGCCTGTTCCCGGCTTGTTTCTGGCGTCAATCGGTGCGCCTGCACTGGGGGAGTGTTCGGCCGGGGTCGGGGTTGGCCGAATCACGTCGGTGGCCGCTGGATTCCTCTTCTCCCTCCGCGGCACTCTCCCTCTCGATCCGTCGAATTTCGACGATTTCGCCGATCGATACCGATTTTAAAAGGACCAGCTCCTCCTCCTGAACTCGTCGGTAGCCTCTATTCAAGCCCAGTCGTCGTAGATCGCCGAGAAATAGGCCGTTTCTCCCATGATTTTCCTTTGCTCCGATCGACGGTTTCCGACCTCCAGTTGGCGCATCTCCGATGTCAACATGATCGCCGACCTCTCCTCTTCCTCCTCGGCTTTTCGTTGGAGCTTGATGATCGCCGGTGGCTGGGATCGCTCCTCGATTTTCTCGCGGGTCGCAGTTCGGTTTCGCTGGTCGCAGTTCTCCCGATTTTGAGTTTTCAGTTCTTTTTTTAATTATTATTATTATTATTTATAAATTAGTTTATTATTATTATATTCATTAAAATAGTCAAAAATATTCTAAAATATCTACAAAAATCAATTTTTTATTCCAAATAAATTTATTTTATTTTTTTTATTTATTATATTTTAACCCTTTTTTTATATAATTTCTCTGTATTTTTGGGATATTGTCCCGAGTGACTTTTCGGTATTTTTAAAAATTTCGGATCTTGATCAATTGGACTCAAAATTTAATTATTTCTTCGTTATTGATTAAGATTCTCAAATCCATTATTTTTAATTAAATTTTCTTGTCGAATTTATATCGATTTTCGATCTTTTGACCGTTTTGCCCTTCAACGTGTTCGGGAATTTCATTTCAGTCCTTTTGCATTTTTAATTTTGTGTTTTGAATCCTTATCACCAGTCCGAATCCCGTTCATTTAATTTGGGACCACTTCAATCATTCCTTTCACGAACATACTCATTTCGTGTTTTAACTAAATTCGGGTCTTACATAATCTCCCCCACTTAAGAAATTTGGTCCTCCAAATTAGAACCAAGTTAAATGGATCCATAAACAACTCCGGGTACGTCTATTGTATCATATACTGTCATTCTCAAGTGACTTTTTCTGGAGTGTAATACTACCAACATACTTTAATTAGGGAGATCATCTTAAACCTCAACACTTTCTCCTTCCTTTTAATACCCGAATCGATTTTTCCAATCATACGTTATACTTTCATTGAGCTAAGCTGTTGGAGCTCATATCCAATCACATATGCTGGATCCGGATAGTATTTCTGAAGCATCATAAGATAGGACACATTGTGGATGCCTACAAATTCAGGTGGTAACGCCAACCTACAGGCCTTGTCTCCCACTTTGTCCAATCTCTTTTCGAATCTCGTTACGTCTTTATGCTATGTCTTAAGGGCATGTGACTTCCAACAATACTAATTCACCCTCGGTGAATTCCAATGGTTTCTGTCTCTTGTCAACATAGCTTTTCTATCTGCTCTAAGGTGTTCTTAATCCTTCACAATTAACTGAACATTCTCAGAGGTTTGTCTTACCAATTCGGGAACATTTTTTTTTTATATTTGTCACCCACTTCTTATCCCAATCGGGGAAACAACCCTTACGACCATACAATGCCTCATCTGAAGCCATCTCGATACTCAAGTGACAACTGTCATTATTGGCGAATTCGATTAGTAACAACTGATCATCCCATGAGCTTATCAGATAAATGGCACACGCTCTCATCATATCCTCCAGAACCTATACAGTCCTCTCTAACTGACCATCTGTCTGAGGATGGAAAGTTATGCTAACACTCAGTTAGGTGCCCATAGCTTCCTGAAAAATATTCTCAGAAGTGAGAAGTGAAGTAAGAATCCCTATATGATACAATGCTTACTGGAAAAATACTTGGTGTTCCACAATTTTCCATGCACATAAATCTGCCTACACATTTAGAGTATCTGGGGATTTCCTAACCAGAAGGTGGGTAGACTTAGTCAATCTATCGATTATCACCCAGATAGCCTTATGATTCATTCGGATCTTCTGTAACCCATCACGAAATTCATGGTAACTTGTTCCCATTTTCGTGTCAATATAGGTAGAAACTGCAATAACCCTGCAACTTCTTTTGCTCTACCTTACTCTGCTGACATACGAGACACTTTTCCACAATCTCTACCATGTCTCTTTTCATATCTGACCACCAATATCCTTTTCTAAGATTTTGATATATTTATTACTTCTCGGATGCACTCGAAGAGTGAGCTTCTGACAATAACTCTATCTCATCACTGTGGTCTTGGGGAGCACTTATACTGTCTTTGAACCTCAGTAAGTCATCATCACTCTCTATGAACTCTGTCACTGTACCCATCTGAATTTAACCTATACTATCGACACCCTACCGATCATCATGCTAAGCCTGTCAAATTCAGTCACTCAAATCTGGTTCTAATCTCAGGCTAGCTGTCACACAATCACTGTCATCATCAGAGGGGATCACATCACTACTAAGGCTTACAACTGCTCTAGCAGGTCACGCTCCCTAACCATCATATGTAATATCATCCTGAGGCTCTTTCTGCTCAAGGCATTAGCCATTACATTAGCCTTTCCTAGGTGGTACAATTTTCACAATCATAATCCCTCAGAAGCTCTAACTCTCTTTGTTCTCATATCCGACTTTTTTTGTGAAAACAGATACTCGGGGCTTTTATGATCAATGCATACCTGAAATTTCTCACTGTATACATAGTAGTGCCACATACTCAGTACAATCATTATCGCTGTCAATTTTAAATCATGGGCTGGATAGTCCTTTCATGATCCTTGAGTTGTTTGGATTCATAATTTACTATTTTCCCTTTTTGCATCAATACACAGCCCATTCATTATTTTGAGGTATCCATAGACTCATGAGAAACCTCTTAATTTGTTGGGTATGGTGAGAATAAATGCGGTGGTCAGTTTATTATTTCAGTACACCAAAACTCCTGTCACGTCTATCATCCCATTCAAATACAACTTTTTCTAAGTTAAACGTGTCAATAAAGTAGTCCATTTCGAGAACACTCAACAAATCATCTGTAAAAACAATTTTCAATTGTTGCTTATAATTTTCTCCCTGGACTGTAAATACACCAAAAATATCATCAATATGGATGATAACAAATCGGTCCAGGTAAAGTTTAAATACCTCATCGTAGTTGTGTTCAACTAAATATTTCAATCACCCATATCTTTGACATATGTACGCATAAACGTATAATGTCATTTCGAAATCGCTTCCGTTCAAGATACTAACCCGCGTCATTTCCTTTTTCTTATATTAACAGCTTTTATAAAATTTTTAATTAATTTTTTAAACTTTCACGATTAATCGAATTCTATATTTCTTTATCGTACAAGTAAAGGTACCCTAATTTTTAAATTTATATATTACGATTGTTGATTTCAATTTATAGGTTGTATATACTTTTAGACGCTATTAAGTATTCAGGCGGGGAGGTATTTTGAAATACCTTTATTAACCCTCAGACTTGACCACATAGACTGGTTATGGATATATGCACCACTTATCCTTGGTCGCAATTCATATCTACTACCTATCGCTTAATCCAAATTATTTCACATATCAGAGATATTCGTACCTTGCATACGCCTCTTATTCCAATAGATTTTGTATTTAGGATCTATCACATCTAAAAGCTTATCTCCTTTCGTATATCACTTATAACAAACTCTGTCATTACTCATTCCGTGAGTACAATCATTTACTCCTTTAATTTCAATCGCTATACCCCTTTTTTCGGTGCAAAGATACCAATAGGGTTTTCTCTATCTCTTTACCCTTCTGTGGGGCAGTCTCACCCAACTCTAAGCAATCATTAAATAATTGGCCCGTTTTACCACACTTAACGCATATTTTAGTCAATAAAGTGTAGGTGTAGGCTCCACTTTCGTGGTATCTACCACATATCCTACATTGCTTACACTGTCACACTGCTTACACTGTTACATTGCTACACTGCTTACACTGCTTCGTAGCAGGTCGGGGTTCTCAAATCACAATCCCCCTCATAAGTGTTGAAATTGGATACACTGGGGCCTTACCACTCATCTTACCCTGTGACTCATCAGCTCTAATCTCTTACCAACTGGTCTCTTTCCTACTCTGACATCTCTGTCATTCTCTATTCTCTTCTGTCTCTATTTCGGCCCTTACTACCTTTCCCAATCTCAGAGGCGTGCAACACATGATATTATTCACGCAACTGTATTCTGCGCAATGCCTCGACATAAGTAGTGAGCTAATCGGACTCTAATCGACAATTTGAGCCATTCCATGAACTTTTGGGCTTTTCGACTCTCACTGCCCATAGTGTCGGGGTAATACCTGGGCAAGTATATAAACTGAGTCATACTCATCAATCAACCAGTGTCTCTGGGTCATTGTAAGAAATTTTGTGTGTAATTTCCCTTAAGTAGTGTCCGAAATATTTTGTCACCAGAATACATTCAAAAATATTTCTCATGTCGGCTCTGGACGTCTAACTCTTCAGATGGGTCAAGCAGACTTCCACCAATGCTCCGCCTCGCCTCCAACATAAACGTATTTAAAAGTAACATTCTCAGTCGACATACACCGATAGAATCCATACAACTTCGCTATCTCATTCACCCAGTTCTCAGCAACTATTGGTTTCTTTACTTCGCTATATACCAGAGGGGTGTGAAAATCTCTATAATTTGAGGCATCTATTTAGGCTTTACCCTGCCTATCCTCAACTACCTGCATAGACTGAGTAATCCAAAATATTTTCTACACTCCACTCCATCCTCTCGGAGCGTGTCTTAATACTGTTTGGTCTCTTTATAAGACCCTATGGAGTATGCTCAACATCAGCCTCCACCTCACTCTCATCTTGAGTCTCATGTTATGACTCATTCGACTCTCAGGCTGTAAGACCCCGTATATGTATAATGGTAATGTGTGTAATTGGATCAAATAATATGAATGGACTTGTAATGTAAAGTATGATTGATGTAAGTCCATGGATTCAATGTATGTATGTGTAATATGAATTGTAACGTACATATAAGTTTCATGGAGTACGAATATGAAGAAATAAGTTCTGGCAAGTGATGGATGTGATTGAAACTCAAAATGGGTAGTGTGGTAAAATGGAATGAAGTTATACTTCCATTTGGTTCTATGTAGCATACCTTTGGACATACAATGAAAGCACACAAGTTTCAATGTGCATAAGGTATGGATGGATGCCATTTTCAAGTTATAAAGGTGGGTGGATGAGAAAATGGCCATGGCAACAGATTAAGGATGTGTTGGTATGAGTTTCAACAAGGAAACTGCAGGAAATTTGGAAAACATGAAGGCCAGATCGATCTCATAGGATGAGAGATCGATCTGAAAGAGCCAGAATGCTCTTATTTGGATAATGGAATAGAGCAGATCGATCTCCAATAGGGCCAGATCGATCTCCTAAGCATTTTCGTGATGAAAAGATCGATCTCCAAGCACCCAGATCGATCTCCTTAGCTCTCTGTTTGGGACCAGATCGATCTCATGCTTCGACAGATCGATCTCATGCTTCAACAGATCGATCTCATGCTTCGACAGATCGATCTCATGCTTAAAAATGCCGTGAAAAAGAGGGATTTAAGGGGGCCAGATCGATCTCCTCATGAAACAGATCGATCTCCCCAAGCTATTTCTATATAAGGAGGGCTGAAAATCTGGAAATCTCGAAAAAACACTTAACTTTACAATCTCAACCCCAAAACCTAGCTTTTCTCTCTAAAATCAGCCATTTTCAGTGAGATTTGAAGAGAGATCATTAGAGGCAAAGCTGTTCCTATCAAAGAGAAGAACAACATAGTGAGAGGGCATTTTCCCATTTTTGGAATTGAAGGAGTTAAGGGCATTACCATTTGGAGCAAGAAGAAAAATCATATTGGTAAGATTCTAACACTCCAATCCAAATGCATTAGCTATTTAATTGATTTTGGAGTTGGTTGGTATGAGTATTGATGGATAAACTACCTAGGAATGTAGTGGAATTGGTGTGACCTAGAAATCTAAAATGGGTATAATGTGAGAATATGTGGGATTGAATGAGTTTATGATCTATGGCATGCTAAAGTTGTTATTGGGGTAATGTTTATGATTTTAGATGGTTAGATGGAATTACATGGTGAGTTGGAGGAATTGTGAAATGGGTATGTATATGCTTGATAAATGCCATAGTGAGGGAATTCATAAAATATGAACACTATGAGCTTAATGCCGATTTAATATCGATTCTGAATAAGTAATAGGCCTAAGAAGAATCCATAGGCTCGAGTTTTGGGTAAAGTAATGAAACGAGGCCTCACAAGCGTTAATAGAAAACTATAGGTCGAATTGACTATAGTGAATGCACGATATCATATTATATGGATCGAGTATAATGCGGGATGCGATTTTGTGCAGCCCCGAAGAGTTCGTTGGAAACGAATCGAGTGGTACGAGTAGCAGCTTTAAGGAAGTGGAATCACGCATCGCGATTCCAGGTAAGGGAATTTTATGAGTATATAGAGGTAGCTGCTCGTACTTTGAACTTGTGGGTGAATATTGGGTGTTTTATGAAATGCATGGTTGCTCAAATAAATGATTGATGGTATTCGTGAATGATGAGGAGTATATGCGTGGTTTTTGATTTGAAGTGGATTTTATGAAATGGGATAGTAAGGCTAATAATTGCATAAATCTAATGTTTTGATGCTTTTCAAAACGAAATTGCTTGGTTTTAAGTAAGCTAGTAGATGGGTCGGCTAGTATTGTATGGTTGTTGTGGAAAAGCATTTGTGAGTGCTAAACCCGATTGTCGGGATTGTTTGATTGTGTATGAGCCGCCTATCGTATTTGTATGACATAAATCGCGCTAGAGCCTCGCTCGCGCTGGATTTCTATGTTTTCATTTGTATGAGACGTGCTGGAGCTTAGCTCGCACCTTGATTTGGAAACTATGATGATGTCTATAAATCGTACCGGAGCTTCTGCTCGTACGTGGCTTTTGAGTGGTTTGTCTTATGAGTATAATCGTACTAGAGCTATGCTCGTACGCGTCTCTTTATGAGAGGATGCATGAGTCGTGTAGAGCTTTGCTCGCACAAGTTTGCTCATTGTGACACGTATAAGGTTGTGAAAGTTGGTAAGATCCTTAAGCCTTACATCCTTAAGCCAACATCCTTAAGCCCAAAGAGGCGGGGAGGCTCTGTTAGGCGGGGAGGCTCTGTTCGGTGGGGAGGCTCTCTTACGGTGGGATCCTTAAGCCAACATCCTTAAGCCCTGGAGGGGTGGGGAGGCTCTGTTAGGCAGGGAGGCTCTCCTACATGGGTACGGTAAGATCCTTAAACCCTACATCCTTAAGCCAACATCCTTAAGCCCAAAGAGGCGGGGAGGCTCTGTTAGGCGGGGAGGCTCTGTTCGATGGGGAGGCTCTCTTACGGAAGGATCCTTAAGCCCTACATCCTTAAGCTAACATCCTTAAGCCCGAGGAGGCAGGGAGGCTCTGTTAGGCGGGGAGGCTCTGTTCGGTAGGGAGGCTCTCCTTTACAGAATATGGAAAACTCTTGGTATAGGGTAGATAAGACCTAGGAATGGCACCCCCAACACGATGTGAGTCTGCGGAGTACGATGTACCGTGTATATCACATGGAGTACGTTGTACCGCATGATGGTTATGTGATGAGAAAGTCTGGCGAGGGATGATCCATCTTCGTGCCAGCATGATACCTCGCACACCTGGATGAGCGTGGTCTGGGATGATTTATGTTGTAATGGTCCACATAGGCACTTTTGATATAGTGACCTAGATTTATACACATGCGTGAATTGTGGAATGAAAATGTGGTTGTGATTGTGAGTTGATTTGGTGGTGTTTATGATGTTGGTTTAAAAAGGAGGTTTCTTAATGAATTGCCCTTTTATGAATTTAAATGAGATTGAGCATGAGATGATTTATACATGATGTTTTTACCATGTTTTATATGCCAATGTACATGATTTTAATACATGATATATATGTATACTCATATGGCATAGTTTTATTCCTCATGCTCCTACTATAAATGATTTATGCATAACACTATCAGCATGTAGATAGAGTAGTTATCTACCATGCTTGCATCATTGCCTTACTGAGCGTGTGGTTGCTCATCCCACTCTATTTTCCCCCTACAGAGCGTGTATAGTAGCCCAGTGAGGACTGAGGCGTGGTATTTTGGACTCCGCTGCATCTCCATCACTTAGAGGTATATACACAGTGATTCTTTTTGTATCTAAACAATGTAAAAGCACAGTATTCTTTGAGTTGTAACTATGGGGGATGTAGATGTCAGTAAAACATATTTTTGTATAAGTACATGATTAAATGCAAATGTATGATATCGTTTTAGTTAACTGAGAATGAATGAGATGTGGTGTTTATTATTGACTCACAGCCCAACAGTGTGTGGTGAGTTAGTTCACGACCGGTTAAGGTAACAGTAAAACGTGAAAAATTTTCAGTGATTTTCGATTAAAGAGAATGGAATTGGGTCGTGACAGAGATTGGTATCAGAGCATGTACTCTTCCTCTGCTCACACCCGCAGTCTGTTTTCCTTTTTCCTCAGCTGTAGCCCTCCTCCTCGGGGCTGCTGTCTCAACTGGAGCTCCCTCAGGCTCCTTGCCCTTCTGTGGGGCAATCTCTATCTTCTCAGAACAATACTTAGCCATATGTCCTGGTCTCTCACATCTAAAACACACCATAGGGACTATCAGATAGGGTCTATTCCCATGAAATCTCCCATATCTCCTACACTGATCAGTAGTAGGTCGTGGTCCTCCAATAGTCATACCCCTTGGCGCAATCAAGGCTGGGTATACGGGAGGTCTAGCAGCTCTCTCCTGCACCCCCTCAATCTTCGGCCTCTTCTCGAAAAATCTTTGGCCATCTCTCTTGGCCACTCTTCCAAACCCGGATCTCTTTCGGTCTCTGTCCTTCCTAACACTGACTCTCCCAAGCTCGGAGGCATTTCCCTCAAAGTCTTGCTCACATAATTGAGCCTTACGTACAGCCTCCTCATAAGTCAAGATGTCAAAGGGAGCTAGCTTAGTCCGGATGGCCAATCTCAATCCATCCATGAACTTCTGAATCTTTCGGGTCTCACTACCCATCGTGTCAGGGTCATATCTTCCCAATGACATAAACTTGGACTCATACTCGTCCACAGTTCGGTTCCCTTGAACCAGGTTCATAAATTCCATTCGCAATTTCCTCTGTGCGGTAGCTGGAATATACTGCCTCCTGAAGGCCTCTAGAAATATCTCCCACGAGATCTCAGAGTGTCTGGCCCTCAAAATAGTCTAGGTGGACCTCCACCAATGCTCAGCCTCGCCTTTCAGCATAAACACGGCAAAGGCAACCTTCTCATTTGAAGTGCATCGGAAAAACCTATACAGTTTCTCCATCTCATACACCCAATCCTCCGTAATCACTGGGTCCTTCACCCCTCTAAACACTGGGGGTTTCAGCGCTTGAAACTCTCGCAACCTGCTCAAATCGCAGTCATAACCCAAATTACTACCGCTCTGCTGCGGAGCGATAGGAGAAGCTATATCCTGGGCTGGAGGTGGTGTAACTGTAGCTGTCTCAGCAGTATGAGGTCTCTCCGCCTCTGCAGCTGCCTGTTCAGTAGTAGGCTGTGCTACGGGACCTCGTCTATCGCCGGCGCTCAATGCCTGCGTGACTATCTCCACCAAACTCTCAATACTCTGCTCTAACCTAGCGAAGCGAGCCTCAGTATCCTCTGCTCTCTCAGCAGGGTTCTGTGGAGCCTGCTCAGTCTGTGACTCCGCACGGCTCTCAGGCCTACCTCTACGACCTCTAGCACGTGCTCTCACCCCTCTACCATTGCGTGTAACTGGCATAGTGCCTAACTTCCTGTATTATAATAATTCATTAAGCTCAATCCATCACGGTATACACAGTTATATCTAAACAAAAGCACAGTACTATGGGGATGTACTTTCCTACGTTTTATTAATGACTCACATCAGGCCAACATAGCTCTGATACCAATCTCTGTCACGACCCAATTACATTCTCTTTAATCGAATCGACGGATGTGATTAAAGGTACCATCCGAATCTTTAATTTAGAAGCATTGGTGTTATTTGATCCTGGTGCCACGCATTCCTTCATATCACCTTCCTTCGCACATAAATTATTAAAGCATGTGAAACCAACATTGTTGGATAAGATGTTAATGATTTCCACACCCATGAATGATAGTCAATTGACTGAGCATGTATGTAGAGATTGTAAGTTAACGATAGAGGGGAAAGAAATGATAGCCAATCTGATTTTATTGAATATGAATGATTTTGATGTAATTTTGGGAATGGATTGGTTGGCTACCAATCGTGTTGTGATGGATTGTCATGCCAAAACATTGATGTTTTCAGGATTAGAATATCTTATTGTAAATTTTGATGAAAAGAAATGATATGAAAATAGCATGTTTGTTGTAAATAAAGGAGCATGATTTTAAATGTATAATGCTTTAGAGATAAATCTATTGTTTATGATAATGTTGAATGTGGAGTGATGGGTTATGTTACTAACGATGGAGAGGATAATGTGAAGGGTTCATTGCATACATGGTCGATATAGATGAGGCACACCCGGAATTGAGGGACATAGTCGTAATTTCGGATTACCCTGATGTCTTTCCGGATGAATTACCAGGACTACCACCTGAAAGGGAAATGGAATTTTACATTGAGTTGGTGCCTGGTACAAAGCCGATATCGAAACCACCCTATAGAATGGCTCCGATAGAATTGGAAGAGCTGAAGAAACAGCTGCAAGAGTTGCTGGAGAAGGGGTTTATTAGACCGAGTGTCTCACCTTGGGGAGCACCAGTTCTATTTGTAAGGAAGAAGGATGGAAGCCTCCGACTGTGTATAGATTACCGGTTGTTGAATAAGGCCACCATTAAGAGCAAGTACCCCCTTCCAAGAATTGATGATTTGTTGGATCAGCTCCAGGGAGCCGAAGTATTTTCTAAGATAGATCTGCGGTAAGGTATCATCAGTTGAGGATTAGGAGTGGAGATATACCTAAGACGGCATTTCGTACCCGTTATAGCCACTACGAGTTTTTGGTGATGCCATTCAGATTGACGAATGCTCTCGCAGCATTTATGGCATTGATGAATGATATATTCAAGCCATACCTGGACAAGTTTGTAATAGTGTTCATTGATGACATTTTGGTGTATTCCAAGTCCAGGGAAGATCATGAGGAGCACTTGAGGATAGTTCTGCAGACCCTCCGAGAGAGAGAATTGTATGCCAAACTCAGCAAGTGTAACTTTTGGTTGGAACAAATCTCATTTATGGGGCATGTTGTGTCAAAGGATGGGGTATCGGTGGATCCATCCAAGATAGAGGCAGTTGTACAGTGGGAATAGCCCAAGACAGTAACTGAGATCAAGAGTTTTCTGGGATTGGCAGGATATTATCGGAGATTTGTAGAGGGTTTGTCCAGACTAGCTACTCCATTGACACGCCTCACGCGAAAAGTTGTTAAGTTTGTGTGGGATGAGGCATGTGAGAGGAGTTTTGAGGAGCTTAAGCGTCGATTGACGACTGCTCCAGTTCTCACCATCCTACCAGCTCAGGAGGATTCTCAGTGTATACGGATGCATCACACCAGGGACTGGGCTGTGTGCTTATGCAGGATGGGAAGGTAGTTGCCTATAGATCTAGACAGTTGAAAGATCATGAGAGGAACTACCCGACACATGATTTGGAGTTGGCGGCTGTAGTATTTGCTTTGAAAATATGGCGCCACTATCTATATGGTGAGAAGTTTCAGGTGTTCACAGATCATAAGAGCCTTAAGTACCTGTTCTCGCAGAAAGAGTTGAATATGAGACAGAGGAGATGGCTCGAACTCTTGAAAGACTATGATTGTGAAATCATGTACCACCCAGGTAAGGCAAATGTAGTTGCCGATGCTTTGAGTAGAAAGAACCTTGGGTTGGTGTCTTATATGATGGTACGGGAATATGAATTGTTAGAACACTTTGCGAACCTCAGTTTGGATGTAACCCCACCTGGATCTGAGAGACTTGAGATCATAGCTAGTTTGATACTAGAGCCAGAGTTGATTGGCCGTATTCGACGAGCCCAGCAGAGCGATCGACGATGCATCGATTGGCTGATGCAGATACAGACAGGTGTGGATATTGATTTTGAGCAGAGTGCTGATGGCTTATTGAGGTTCAGAGGCAGAGTATGCGTTCCCAGGGATCCTGAGATCAGGAGAATGATTTTATCAGAGGCTCACTCATCGAAGTATACGATACATCCGGGAAGTACCAAGATGTATCAAAACCTTCGGAAGGTTTATTGGTGGTCTGGAATGAAGAGAGACATTGCTAAATATGTCGCTAAGTGTCTCGTTTGTCAGCAAGTGAAGGTAGAGCATCAGAAGCCTGTAGGATTATTGCAGCCTCTACCGATACCGACATGGAAGTGGGAGCATGTCACCATGGATTTTGTGATGGGGTTGCCGAGGACCCGTAGAGGTCATGATGCCATATGGGTTATTATGGACCGGTTGACTAAGTCTGCCCATTTCTTGGCTATGAGAGCTACCGATACACTGAGTCAGTTGGGGAACCTGTATATTCGAGAGATAGTACGACTACATGGTGTACCAGTGAGCGTTGTTTCTGATAGGGATGCCCGCTTCACTTCCCATTTTTGGGAACATTTTCAGGAAGCGCTGGGGACCCGATTGAGTTTTAGCACCGCTTTTCATCCTCAGATAGATGGGCAGTCAGAGAGGACTATACAGACCCTCGAGGATATGTTGAGAGCGTGTGTGCTGGATTTTAGAGGCTCTTGGGATGACCACCTGCAATTAGCCGAGTTCGCTTATAATAATAGCTATCATGCGAGTATCGGGATGGCACCCTATGAGGCATTGTACGGGCGTAGATGCCGTTCCCCCATTGGATGGGAAGAGGTTGGTGACAGACAGATTTTTGCTCCGGACTTAGTGCAGCAGGCATCTGAGGACGTCCAGTTGATATGTGAGAGATTACGGACAGCTCAGAGCCGACAAAAGAGTTATGCTGACAAGAGACGAAGACCACTGGAGTTTGATGAGGGTGAGTCGGTGTTTCTGAGGGTATCACCATCGAAGGGTATTATGAGATTTGGTAAGAAGGGCAAGCTAAGCCCTAGATATATGGGACCCTTCGAGATTTTGGAGAGAGTGGGAGATAAGGCATATAGATTGGCATTGCCACCGGACTTGGCAAATGTCCACAACGTCTTCCACGTCTCGATGCTTCGAAAGTATCACCCGGACCCGGCACACGTGATAAGATATGAGCCGTTGGAGCTCATGAGAGTATGACGTATGTTGAGAAGCCGGTTCGGATATTGGACAGAAAAGAGGAAGTGTTGCAGAATAAGACAATTCCCTTGGTGAAAGTTCTTTGGCAACACCACACGGCGGAAGAGGCCACGTGGGAATTGGAGAACTTGATACGGGAGAAGTACCCTCAACTTTTTGAAGAGCGACTTGGTTCTAATTTGGAGGACCAAATTCCTTGAAGGAGGGGAGAATGTAAGACCCCGTATATGTATAATGGTAATGTGTGTAATTGGATCAAATAATATGAATGGACTTGTAATGTAAAGTATGATTGATGTAAGTCCATGGATTCAATGTATGTATGCGTAATATGAATTGTAACGTACATACAAGTTTCATTGAGTACGAATATGAAGAAATGAGTTCTGGCAAGTGATGGATGTGATTGAAACTCAAAATGGGTAGTGTGGTAAAATGGAATGAAGTTATACTTCCATTTGGTTTTATGTAGCATACCTTTGGACATACAATGAATGCACATAAGTTTCAATGTGCATAAGGTATGGATGGATGCCATTTTCAAGTTATAAAGGTGGGTGGATGAGAAAATGGCCATGGCAACAGATTAAGGATGTGTTGGTATGAGTTTCAACAAGGAAACTGCAGGAAATCTGGAAAACATGAAGGCTAGATCGATCTCATAGGATGAGAGATCGATCTGGAAGAGCTAGAATGCTCTTATTTGGACAATAGAATAAAGCAGATCGATCTCCAATGGGGCCAGATCGATCTCCTAAGCATTTCTGTGATGAAAAGATCGATCTCCAAGCACCCAGATCGATCTCCTTAGCTCTCTGTTTGGGACCAGATCGATCTCATGCTTCGACAGATCGATCTCATGCTTAAAAATGCCGTGAAAAAGAGGGATTTAATGGGGCCAGATCGATCTCCTCATGAAACAGATCGATCTCCCCAAGCTATTTCTATATAAGGAGGCTGAAAATCTGGAAATCTCGGAAAAACACTTAACTTTACAATCTCAACCCAAAAACCTAACTTCTCTCTCTAAAATCAGCCATTTTCAGTGAGATTTGAAGAGAGATCATTAGAGGCAAAGCTGTTCCTATCAAAGAGAAGAACAACATAGTGAGAGGGCATTTTCCCATTTTTGGAATTGAAGGAGTTAAGGGCATTACCATTTGGAGCAAGAAGAAAAATCATATTGGTAAGATTCTAACACTCCAATCCAAATGCATTAGCTATTTAATTGATTTTGGAGTTGGTTGGTATGAGTATTGATGGATAAACTACCTAGGAATGTAGTGGAATTGGTGTGACCTAGAAATCTAAAATGGGTATAATGTGAGAATATGTGGGATTGAATGAGTTTATGATCTATGGCATGCTAAAGTTGTTATTGGGGTAATGTTTATGATTTTAGATGGTTAGATGAAATTACATGGTGAGTTAGAGGAATTGTGAAATAGGTATGTATATGCTTGATAAATGCCTTAGTGAGAGAATTCATGAAATATGAACACTATGAGCTTAATGCCGATTTAATATCGATTCTGAATAAGTAATAGGCCTAAGAAGAATCCATAGGCTCGAGTTTTGGGTAAAGTAATGAAACGAGGCCTCACAAGCGTTAATAGAAAACTATAGGTCGAATTGACTATAGTGAATGCACGATATCATATTATATGGATCGAGTATAATGCGGGATGCGATTTTGTGCAACCCCGAAGAGTTCGTTGGAAATGAATCGAGTGGTACGAGTAGCAGCTTTAAGGAAGTGGAATCACGCATCGCGATTCCAGGTAAGGGAATTTTGTGAGTATATAGAGGTAGCTGCTCGTACTTTGAACTTGTGGGTGAATATTGGGTGTTTTATGAAATGCATGGTTGCTCAAATAAATGATTGATGGTATTCGTGAATGATGAGGAGTATATGCGTGGTTTTGGATTTGAAGTGGATTTTATGAAATGGGATAGTAAGGCTAATAATTACATAAATCTAATGTTTTGATGCTTTTCAAAATGAAATTGCTTGGTTTTAAGCAAGCTAGTAGATGGGTCGGCTAGTATTGTATGATTGTTGTGGAAAAGCATTTGTGAGTGCTAAACCCGATTGCCAGGATTGTTTGATTGTGTATGAGCCGCCTATCGTATTTGTATGACATAAATCGTGCTAGAGCCTCGCTCGCGCTGGATTTCTATGTTTTCATTTGTATGAGACGTGCTGGAGCTTAGCTCGCACCTTGATTTGGAAACTATGATGATGTCTATAAACCGTACTGGAGCTTCTGCTTGTACGTGGCTTTTGAGTGGTTTGTCTTATGAGTATAACCGTACTAGAGCTATGCTCGTACGCGTCTCTTTATGAGAGGATGCATGAGTCGTGCTAGAGCTTTGCTCGCACAAGTTTGCTCATTGTGACACGTATAAGGTTGTGAAAGTTGGTAAGATCCTTAAGCCTTACATCCTTAAGCCAACATCCTTAAGCCCAAAGAGGCGGGGAGGCTCTGTTAGGCGGGGAGGCTCTGTTCGGTGGGGAGGCTCTCTTACGGTGGGATCCTTAAGCCAACATCCTTAAGCCCTGGAGGGGTGGGGAGGCTCTGTTAGGCAGGGAGGCTCTCCTACATGGGTACGGTAAGATCCTTAAACCCTACATCCTTAAGCCAACATCCTTAAGCCCAAAGAGGCGGGGAGGCTCTGTTCGGTGGGGAGGCTCTCTTACGGAAGGATCCTTAAGCCCTACATCCTTAAGCTAACATCCTTAAGCCCGAGGAAGTAGGGAGGCTCTATTAGGCGGGGAGGCTCTATTCGGCAAGGAGGCTCTCCTTCACAGAATATGGAAAACTCTTGGTATGGGGTAGATAAGACCTAGGAATGGCACCCCCAATCACGATGTGAGTCTGCGGAGTACGATGTACCGTGTATATCACATGGAGTACGATGTATAGCATGATGGTTATGTGATGAGAAAGTCTGGCGACTTCGTGCCAGCATGATACCCCGCACACCTGGATGAGCGTGGTCTGGGATGATTTATGTTGTAATGGTCCACATAGGCACTTTTGATATAGTGACCTAGATTTATACACATGCGTGAATTGTGGAATGAAAATGTGGTTGTGATTGTGAGTTGATTTGGTGGTGTTTATGATATTGGTTTAAAAAGGAGGTTTCTTAATGAATTGCCCTTTTATGAATTTAAATGAGATTGAGCATGAGATGATTTATACATGATGTTTTTACCATGTTTTATATGCCAATGTACATGATTTTAATACATGATATATATGTATACTCATATGGCATAGTTTTATTCCTCATGCTCCTACTATAAATGATTTCTGCATAACACTATCAGCATGTAGATAGAGTAGTTATCTACCATGCTTGCATCATTGCCTTACTGAGCGTGTGGTTGCTCATCCCACTCTATTTTCCCCCTACAGAGCATGCATAGTAGCCCAATGAGGACTGAGGCGTGGTATTTTGGACTCCGCTGCATCTCCATCGCTTAGAGGTATATACACAGTGATTCTTTTTGTATCTAAACAATGTAAAAGCACAGTATTCTTTGAGTTGTAACTATGGGGGATGTAGATGTCAGTAAAACATATTTTTGTATAAGTACATGATTAAATGCAAATGTATGACATCGTTTTAGTTAACTGAGAATGAATGAGATGTGGTGTTTATTATTGACTCACAGCCCAACAGTGTGTGGTGAGTTAGTTCATGACCGGTTAAGGTAACAGTAAAACGCGAAAAATTTTCAGTGATTTTCGATTAAAGAGAATGGAATTGGGTCGTGACACAGGTCGATCTCTACGGTCTCGAGAATGTGTACTCGCCCCTCTACAATAGCGGCTATCAGTTATAAAAACTATATTCTTGCATTCGAAACTAAATTCTTAGCTCCAATTCCATCTTGATATACACAATTGTATCTAAACAATGCATAGTACATGGGGATGTAAATTTACTTAACCACTAATACCGACTCATATCAGGCCAACTCTGCTCTGATGCCACCTTTTGTCACGACCCGTTCTACCAAAATCACTACAAATTTTTTGCTTTTTCATTTCCTTACCCGTCGTGAACAGTTTCACTACTAATAGTTAGGCTATGAGTCGATGTTAGTCCCTCCTATCATGTTACATACCTTAACATCTATTTTTCATATTTCATTTAAATATCAATTTATTTTAACTAAATGCATCCCCAATATTACAATCTGTGTATAGTACTGTGCCTCTATATGTTCAGATACAAAAATTATACAAATGTGTATACCTAGTCTTAATAGGAAGCAGCGAATAACCGAAATGCAAAACTACTGTCGCTCTCTTCTACTGAATGTACCCTGTAGGGTGGAAAATGAAAGGGTGAGCGAAACTTGCTCAGTAAGGCAGTAATGTAAACAGATAGATAACTATACTATCTACGTGCTGATAATGTCATGATATAAAATCGTTTATATTTGGAGCATGAGGTAAGACTAAAACGATGCCACATGTATGTATATATCATATATAAGAAATCATGAAATCGACATATAAAACAACCATGAAAAAATCATCATGTATGACATCTCATGCTCGTCACATTAAAACTTATTTGTTTTATCACAAAACAACCACATCAAGGCTATACCCATCCCCCGAGAATACCTTGATTTATTAAATCGCATCTCTTTTAAAAACATAAATAGAGACATTACTCCTCCTTTGGGTCTGTCTTGGTCTATTCAGACCGTATGATATCATGTAAGGCATGTAGGTTACTATATGAAAAATCGAGGACTATGGCCATATTTTGTCCCTGTGATCCCAGGCTACACGGATCCCGATGTGCGAGGCATCACAACTGCAACGGGAGGTGGGGTCAAATCCTACCCGTCAGAATATCAAGTAATATCTTCGAGTCATCATGACTGCACGGTACAGCGTACTCCGTGTGACATACACGGTACAACGTACTTCGTGGACCCATATCATAGTCTGGGGGTGTCTGTCGTAGGTCTTATCCACCCCAATACTATGTCGATAACCAACCCATGTCTCAAAGTATACGTGCGAGCAAATCAACTGTCTGTGACACACAGTCTACAGGAGGCTCCCGTACGACTATATGCATGTCAACTCACGTCTAGTGCGAGCAAAGCTCCAGCACGACGCTATGCATATCATGATATCTAAAATCTCGTACGAGCGAAGCTCCAGCATGATTTTTATACACACAAAAATTTCTCGTACGAGCAATGCTTCGGTACGACTTTTTATGAGAAATAAATTAGTAAAATTTAGTGCGAGTAAGACTCTAGCACTCTTTTTACTCATGTAAATATTATAGGTGGCTCAATCTTGATAAAACATCTTTTAAAATCATAACCGGTACAAACTGGTACCCCTTCGTATAATTCATAAAATCAACAGCCAACCTATATGTAAATTTGCTTAAAACAAAGCAATACATTCATATAAAACATCAAAACATGATAATCATGCAATTTATTTACCTTACTACCCTTTTTGTAAATTTTACTCCCAGAGGAAATATCGTCTTTTTCTTTATTCACCCATGCCCCAGGTTTTCGTAAAAATTATTATTTCGTTTCTAGATAGTTTAAGGAATTCTAGGCCCTGTAAATCCCCTTAAAATACGTATAGATATCTATATGCACCTATAAAATTCCCTTACCTCGATTCTCTGTACAGTCTGACTTTTCTAATTCTACCGATCACCCGATCCGTTTAGCTCCCAATATGTACTTCGGAGCTGCATATAATTATTTACCATGTCAATTTAACCCAATAAATATAATTCTCGCGTTTACTACACTCGATTTAACTAATTGAGTCAATTTACTCTTATTGGGCCCGATCGCACCTTAATGGGTATCGACCCATTTTCAGCCCGTTTCTACTTATTAAATCCCTTCTTCGGGTTTACTGGGCTCATTCAGCTTACCAATAATCATCGGGCTTCATTCCAAACTCATTGGATAGCCCATATACTATTTACGATAATTACGTTACAATTTCGAATAATATTCCTTTTTATACAGAATTAATCCGTAAATTCTGTAAAATAATCGAAACTCTGTATTAAAGGACTCATATTAACGTAATTAAAATATACTTACCCAATATGATACAGGGTACAAAAATCGGAGCTCAATCGGCTCTCGTTCGGGGTCACGTACACAATCTATTATCGAACTGCATAATTTTATATTTAATTTTGGGTTAATTTTTGATTAAATATAATTCAAATAAATTTCTCAAAAATGAAATCGGTTACTTTTAACCTCGTATCGACTTACCCGAAGTCCGATGTATCCCCAAAAATTCTTCCCCTTTTTTCTTTTTCTCTTTTTTCTTCCTTTTTTCCTCTCTTTCTTGGCTGAACCAATTCGGTCAAGTTCAACCCGGTTCAATCCGATTCTCCACTTGCTGAACCGATCTGTACCGGTTCAAGCCTTTTCGTCGCCGTTTCATGGCGTTTTCGATGATTCCCGGCTCGTTTCTGGTGCCAATCGGTGTGCCTGCACTGGGGGAGTGTTCGGCTGGGGTCGGGGTTAGCCGAATCATGCCGATGGCCGTCAGATTTCTCTTCTCCCTCCGCGGCACTCTCCCTCTTGATTCGTCAGATTTTGACGATTTCGTCGGTCGATACCGGTCTCAAAAAGACCGGCTCCTCCTCCTGAACTCGTCGGTAGCCTCCGTTCAAGCCCAGTCGCCGTAGATCACCGAGAAATAGGTTGTTTCTCCCACGATTTTCCTTTGCTCCGATCGGCGATTTTTGACCTCCAGTCGGAGCGTCTCCGGTGTTAACACGATCGCCGGCCTCTCCTCTTCCTCCTCGGCTCTTCATCGGAGCTTGATGATAGCCGGTGGCTGGGATCGCTCCTCGATTTTCTCGCGGGTCGCAGTTCGGTTTTGCGGGTCGCAGTTCTCCCGATTTCGAGTTTTCAGTTCTTTTTTTTAATTATTATTATTATTATTTATAAATTAGTTTATTATTATATTCATTAAAACAGTAAAAAATATTCTAAAATATCTACAAAAATCAGTTTTTTATTCCATATAAATTTATTCAATTTTATTTATTTATTTATTTATTATATTTTTAACTCTTTTTTCAGTATAATTTCTCTGTATTTTTGGGATATTGTCCCGAGTGACTTTTCGATATTTTTAAAAATTTCGGATCTTGATCAATTGCACTCAAAATTTAATTATTTCTTTGTTATTGATCAAGATTCTTAAATCCATTATTTTTAATTAAATTTTCTTGTTGAATTTATACCGACTTTAGATCTTTTGACCGTTTTACCATTCAATGTGTTCGGGAATTTCATTTCAGTCCTTTTGCATTTTTAATTTCGTGTTTTGAATCTTTATCTCCAGTCCGAATCCCCTTCGTTTAATTTGGGACCACTTCAATCCTTCCTTTCATGAACATACTCATTTCGTGTTTTAACTAAATTTGGGTCTTACAGAAGGGCCAAGCGAAATATTGGTGGGGATCTACCAAGGTCCTTTTGACTGCTTAGCATCCGGTGATTAGTTGGGATGCATTCTTGATAGCCTTCAGAGATCAGTATGTTCTACGAGCTGCCCAACAGAAGTTACGGACAGACTTTTTAAATTTGGTACAGGGCAGTATGACCGTGGATGAGTATGAGAGTAAGTTTACTATGCTGATGAGGTATGACCTTGAGATGTTCCTGAATGAAGAGCGTCGTACTGAGAGGTTTCTAGCTGGGTTAAGGCCAACCATCAAAGATTGACTATTGGGGTTATGGATTACCGAGTTTAAGGAAGCCCTGGGTAGAGCACAGATGATTGAGATGGGTTTAAATGTTACACAGACAGAGTATGACTCTAAGGGAAAGAGCAAAGATAAGGGTAAGAGGACGGAGTTTGTAAGACAAGATTATCGGAGGGGCTAGCCCAAGAGGCAGATGACAGATGAGTTCTGAACTAGGGTTGATAGACCCACAGTTCCTGTACTTACTCCCCAGATTGCCAGAGACCCACAGCAGTATTGGAAGTTGTGTAAAGATTGTGGAAAACCACATGGAGGAGTTTGTTATATGGCCACAAAGGTATGTTTTGGGTGTGGACAGAAGGGACACTTGAGCAGGGATTGCCCACAGAGTAATACTCCATAGCCCCCAGAGTAACCACGACAACCTGAGAGGCAAGCTCCCCAAAAATAAATCCCATAGAGATGGGCTATCGCAGCAGAGAAAGACAAGAAGCCTGTCACTCATGAGAGAGTCTTTGCCTTGGACAGAAAGACTACTGATGCTTTCACTGAGACCATTCAGGGTAAGCTTTTAATTTGTGATCGTGAGGCACATGTACTATTTGATTCAGGTTCTACGCACTCTTTTATATCACCCCATTTTGCATGTAAATTGCCTGTGAAGCCTGAGCCTCTAGATTTCATGTTACACGTTACCACAGCCCTGTATAAATCTCAAAGGACTGATATGGTGTGTAGGAATTGTGAAATTAAGATAGGAGATAGGGTAACATTAGCAGATTTAATCTTACTGAACATGTATGGCTTTGATGTAATTTTGGGTATGGATTGGCTAGCCACCAATCGCGTAAGTCTAGATTGTTACACCAAGACTGTAACCTTTCTTCTACCTAATAAGTTTGATGTATGTTTTGCAGTTAAGGAATAAAATGCATGATTTTGATTGTTGATGAAAATTTCTGATGTATGTGTTAATGTGAAGGTTATGTTGCATTCTTCTCCGATACTAGTTGGGAACGTCCAAGTATTCAGGACATATCAGTGGTATGCGAATTCCCCGATGTATTTCCTGATGAACTATCAGGATTACTTTCGGAGAAAGAATTGGAGTTCACTATAGATTTGGTTCCAGATGCGTAGCCTATCTCGAAGTCTCCCTACCGGATAGACTTTGTGGATCTTGAGGAATTGAAAAAGGAGTTGCAAGAACTGTTAGATAAAGGAAGTTCAGAAACTCATAGGAGATATTGGGATCTTTAGTCAAGCTAAGATGACTCCATTTGAAATTATTTTGAGGGAGCAGTGTGCAAGGCGCAATTATGATGATATGAATTGTATATTTCTAAAGTCACTAAGAAAAGGGAAAGATAAAGAGAATGACGGATAAGAGATTTACAAAGGAAATAATGACAATGTAAGAGCACAGTCACTATAGCTGGAAGAATGAATCAGGGAACTAACGGTATAAATAAGACTCTAAAGGTCACACTGCTTACATGATTGATAAAGATAGTGCGTGTTTGGAGTATAGAAACATCCCTATAAACAGAGAAAGTTTTCTGACACATAATCAAATGATTTATCAAAGTTACCCCTAAATTGAAAGGATAACTTCTAGAATTGATTTAGCACGTGGTATCGAATTAATGACTCAAACCACTGTACTGAGTGACTTTGCTTGGATTAGAAATGCTGAAAGAGCAATTATAAGAACTATATGAAGGAGAGATTTTCGGATCGAGTAACCTACTTTGGAGTGTACTAGTGTTAATTTTTAAGGAGACTTGGAGTCTCTTGGGTCACAGTGTATTAAGAATGGGTGTAAGTAGGATTTTCCAAACAGAGGTTATATATCAATGGGAAAGATCTGAACTATTATGAAGATTTAGAGTTTTGAGATATAAGGAAACTTTAGAATACGAATTACGTATTGAATCTAAGGATTGTAATTTTTATATTTTTATGTTTCGAATGTGCAACTTAATTGGAATAAGGGAAGAGTTTTGCTATAGTTGATGTATGAAATGAGACAAGCTTTGAGATGGGATAAATCTTGAATATACGAGTCATATTGGAATAAGAGATGTATGCAAGGTACGAATATCTCTGGTATGTTAAGTGATTCAGATCAAGTGATATGAATTAAGAATAAGTTCTCACTAAGGATAAATGTGAAATCGTGATAAGTTTGGTATCCTATTGTCTTATTGAAATTGAACCTTGAATACTTATATCCATAATCGGTTTACGTGGTCAAGTTTGATGACCAATAAAGGTATTTCAAAATACCTCACTGCCGAGAGACTTGATAGCATCTAGAAGTTCCCTCAATTGTTCTGAAAGACCAAAAGGAATTTGGAGGACCAAATTCTTTAAAGGTGCGCGTTTATTGTAATGACTGTGTGACACTGTGTTCTCGCAGGATTCAAGAGGTGGCCCCCACAGTCTTACTAAATATATTGTCCTTTTTGGCAACGCAGCGAAAGCCTCAAGGTTTTGTTCCCTCAAAACGTATCCCCGTGGGTTCGAATCTTGGAACCCTTAGGTATCCAAGCCTTACCACAATGGTACCAATGAGCCAAGTTGGCTCATTGGTACCATTGTGGTAAGGCTTGGAGATCAATTGGTACCATTGTGGTAAGGCTTGGATACATAAGGGTTCCAAGGTTCGAATCCACGGGGAGGCGTCCTGAGGGAACAAAACCTTGAGGCTTTTGCTGCGCTGCCAAAGATGACAATCATTGAGTAAGACTGTGGGGGCCACCTCTTGAATCCTGTAGGAACAAAGTGCCACACAATCATTACAAAACTTAATTTCACCTTAAGTTAAACACATAGTTACAAAGTATTTCTCGTTAAGTTTTTCAAAAATGTTTTGCCATTTTTTAAGCCCTAAATAATGTGAGACAATAATATTTATTAATAGTGCTAACAAATTTTTTATTTACCGAAAATATACGAGAACTTTTGAAATCAATATGAAAGAAATAGGAATGATCATTTAACCCTTAATGAATTGTTGAGAAGAAAATTATGTCTTCTTATTTTGAAAATTAATCTAGAGCATTCGAATACCTAAAATAGGGAATTCGAATAGCTATATGTAAGAAATTCTATAAAGATTTGTACATTTTTATGATAGCCATATATACATCATGATATTAAAAAATGTATATTTATTCCAAAAGGGAAATTTATTTTGAGTATTCAAATACCTATATTCACAAAGTATCTATAAAGATATGTACATTATATGATAACTATATGTATATCATTGTTAATGTAATATTTACAATTAATTATTATTGACTTAGTTAGACTAACTGATTAAATCGATTATTACAATTAATATTGCAATTGATAGTAATTTAATAGTTGACTTAGATTAATGGATTATGATTGATTTTAGAACTCAATTATATGGTTGATTATGATTCTTTTTCTTTATATGGTCCTGACATATTTACATTTCTTTCAAAAGAGAAATTAATCTTTGGTATTCAATCACCTAAATAAGGATTCAAATACCTATATGTAACAAGCTGTATAATTTTTTTTTCATTTTATGATAACCATATGTATATCACGATGTAAAATATATATACATTTCTTCCAAAAGATAAATTTTCTTAAGCACTCGAATACCTATAATAAAGCATTTGAATACATATTTCTTCCGAGAGAGAAATTAGTCTTGAGCATTCATTAAGTGCATAATGTTCTTTTTTTTTTTTTTTGTTCGTAAGAGGTACAAGGGGAAAAAGGATTCGAATCTTGGACCTAATCTCTCTTAAAAAGGAGTAATAACTACTAGGCTAAGCTTTTTTTTCTTAATGGTATTTCCTTGCTAGTAATTTCAAACATTTCTCTTTCTTTCCTTTTTATGATTACAATATGCGTTTGCACCAAACTTTAAAAATTTTTGGTCTTCGACGTATTTTTGAAAATTTCCTTAATGACTTTTAGAATATAAAAATCTCAAATAAAATAAGATTAAAACTTGATATGAGATAATGAAATTTTAAATTTTAAATTTTAAATCAATTAAAACTATAAATATATATAATTTGATTTGACATTTATATCATTTGGATATAATATTATAGCAATCATTTCTAAGAAAGGATCATTAGTACTCACACATAAAGGAACATGGTTGTCAACAACCTCTTAATTGAGTGGTTAAGGAAGAGTTATGACATGTTGTAAGACTTGAGTTCGAATCTAAGCAATTTCACCCCATCCTCAATCATTAAATATTTCCCTTATAACATAAAAAAGGAACATGGTTGAAAATATGGAATTAATCTAATAATCGAACTTGTTAGGCTCAAGTTGAGTTACGAATTGTAACCCTTTGAAAAGTGTTAATTCACATCTGTTCAGCAAAGTGAAGTTACATATTCCTAACAATATATATCGATAACTAAATAATTTTAATCTAAGGCTCAAGTTGAGTTGCGAATTGTAACCCTTTGAAAAGTGTTAATTCACATCTGTTCAGCAAAGTGAAGTTACATATTCCTAACAATATATATCGATAACTAAATAATTTTAATCTAAGTTACATAATATATCCAATAAAAATTTATAAAAAGCCAAATAAATAAATAAAATTAGATTACACCTTTACACGTTGAGATTTAAAATTTAAACAACTTTTGTAATCCCTTTAATGACATTAAACAAAACTTAATAAGCAAAGCAGACCAACATTATTGTGAGAACTAGATTTTCATGACTAAGACTTAATTTTAAGTTAAGATGAGAGGACTAAGACTTATGTGAATGTTATGCAGGCCCAAAGTGATCAAAGCGCTCGGAATTGTAGAACGGGACTCGGTGGCACGAAAAATCAAGGTTAGGCTTTGAACTTGAGAATTTGCTTAAGAATGTATGTAAGTTCATGAAATAATGTTAGGAAGTGAAAACTAAAGTAATAGAAGTGAAAAATCTAATAAAACTCGAGTTTACGATAAACTGAGAAAAGTGGACCTAGTTAAGAAATAAATTTGGAATAAATTATAGAAATTCAAGAAAATTATTATGAGGCCATGGAAAGTTATTATAAGGTAATATTTACTTGGAAAATTAAAATCAAGTGGAAATATGGAGGTTTGGATGTTTAAACAAATTTTTAAAGTGAACTGAAAGCTTAAAGCCATTTTGCTCGGTATTGACCCAATCGAGTAAAATAAGCACAATCGGGGAAATGTTATTAAACAAGTGACCCCCAAATTTTTATGGGAGATACTAGAGACATAATAGAATATTAGAAAAGTGAGAAATTGGAATAAATTGGACTAGAAATATTTTTTTGAGATTTTACAAAACGGGGCAGAAAATCTGCCCAGCACAGTCAACTGACCAGCTCATGTACACTCTTGGATTTGAAGCTCGTCCAACGGTCCAAAAATTACCATCTCCTCCAGATTATTACCCCACTTAATAAGCTAACATTATCCCTTGGAATCACCCCATTTGCTTTCCTACCCCATTTCTTTCTCTTCTTCTTCCTGTCGAAACATGACTGTGTAGTCCTCATTGAGCAATTTGTTCGAGGCCCTTCCGACCAGATTCAGGAAACAGACAAAGAGATGAAATCTTCCCCTGTTAGTTTTATATAACATATAAAAAATTTAGCCCTAAAGGAGTTCATTTGCCTGGTGAAAAGTTAGAGAGAAGTTTGGAGGTCAAAATTGTCTTGTTCATAGGCAAGTGAAAGCTTGGATTTTTTATGAATGTCGTTGATTTTTCTTGGCTTTTTGAGTAAATCTAAGTTGTATATTTGATGATTTACAGTTGAAGGCTGATTTGGAGATTTATTGGAGTGAATAGCTTTGGTCAAAGGTAAGAGAAAATTTATGAATGATGAAGATGATGAAATATGTTAATGTTTGATGATTTTTAAAGGTTTTTAGTTAAGTGAAATTAATTGGAATAATTTGTAGAATCCTTAATGAATTCGGCCAACCTAGGGTTTTAATGTTTAAGATGAAATGTGGTTTGATTTAAGGTTAATAGATGTTTGAATGATACCGAAGAAACTTGGTTTATAGTTCGGTTAAGCGGAAAAACCCAAAAAGAGTGAAAATTGAGTAATTTGGGTATTTTGAGTGGTTAAATAAAGTGTAGGATAAATGCTTAAGCTATTAAGTTGACAAGCCTTTAATTTGTTGGAAACAAAACTAAAGAAATAGCTTAAACTGAGATTTTATTGGTAAAACTGAGAAAATGAGCAAATTTGGCGAAATAGTCAAAATTGGTCAACTTTAAGGAAATAAATGCATACTTGAGTATGTTAAAGTAGGTTTGAACTATATATGATGACTTGATGTTGATTTGGACAGCTCGAGAAAATCGACAAGTCTAACGAGGCTATACCGGATCTCGGTGAAATAACGTCATTTAAGCCTAGTAGAGGTAAGGGGTACAATTTGGCATAGTTCTGACTATCTATATGTAAATATGAATTGTGAAATGATTTACGAATATATTTATATTCATGAAATGATTTATAAAACATGTTTATGCCTATGAAATGATTTATGAAGCATGGTTATGCTTATGAAATGTTTTATAAAGTATGTTTAAGTTATGAAATGATTTATGAAGAACATTATGAAGTATGAAACTCATGAAAATTTTATAGTTGTATATATATATATATATATATATATATATATATATACATATAAATATATATATATATATATTAGAAATAGATGAAAATTGAGGAAAAAAAGATAAGTGTACTAAAATTTGGAAACCCGGGGGAAAGAGCTTCGATAGAAATAACCAGAGTGGACCGGACTCGTCGACTCGCTACGTCGAAACAATCGAGTACTACAGATAGACATTAAGGTAAGGAATTTATGCAAGTTTTAGCGATAACTGTTCGTATTTTATGATTTCGAGTAGCTAAATAAATACCGTAGAGATAGAAAACCCGATATTACCCTACGTATAGATAGAATTGAACTAAAAAGTGTTGAAAAATTAATAATTGCATAAATTACATGTTTTAGTGTTTTCATCGTTGAAATACTATTTCCAATGGCATATGGATATGTTGGCTATTGTTTTGCTGTCTACATAAAATAACATGTTTTACGAAGTTAAGTGTTTGAGTGGGAGAAATTCCATGATGGGTGACCCCCGGGAAGTCTCCACTCACATATCGTTTATGCACTGTTTTTGTACTGAACATTGATTTTTATATCTTTTGTGAAAGAATTGAACCACCTATCCGATTTTTGATGTGAAATAGTGCTAGAGCCCTCGTGTAGACTGTGTGTCACACTGAATTGTTCGCACTGAATTTTTATATGTTTTATGAGAAAAATCATGCTGGAGCCATCGTGTATTGTTGTGTGATCTTGCACTGACCTGCTCGTACTAGATTTTGAGACTAAGGTGCTGGTTGATATTGATGCTGGGGGGTAAATCCTTGAGACTACTCGGTACCCTCAGTCATATTGTACTGTATCGGGGTCTACAAAGTTCGTTGTACCGTGTGGACGCACATGGAGTACGTTCCTCCATGTACTGACTTTTCGGACTACTGAACTGAATTGAATTGTATTGTATTGATTGGCCGACGGATTGGACTGACCCATCCCCCCTAAGACGTATGACACTCGCGCACACCTGGCCCGTGAGACGCAGGGTTACTGACTATGGTCATATGTCAACTGTACTGTTATTGATTGAATCCTACTATTATTAATTGAATCTCAGCCTAGTCTTAGCAAACTGAATTGCTTATTGATAGTAAGAAAAGTGAATTGAACTGTTTACTGATTGAATTAATCATTTTAAAGAAACGAATTCAAGTGTACTGCATTGATTGAACAATAAATGTTTTTATCGTACCGACCATATTGAATGCATATGTTTTACATATGGTAAAGTATAGTACCAAAAATGGAGTGTGATTGAAAGTGTTTTTCAAAGAAAGTGCATCGATTGTGAATCATTTTCAGTTTTAATGAATTAAATTATATGCAAGTGTTTTACATTGTTTTATAACTGATCATGGCATACATTATAAGCATGTAGATAGTATAGTTGTCTACTGCTTACATAAGTTTCTTATTGAGCGTGTTAAGCTCACTCCCGACTTTCCTCCACAGAGTCCCAACAGTAACTTAGACGCTTCTGTTAGTAAGGCATGTCACACAGCTATGGTTTTGCGGAGTATCTTTTTGCATTGAAGGTATACCCAGTTGTAAGAAATTCTTTTGTATCTAAAATTTTTATAAGTATAGTAATGCATACGAGATGTGTATGGGGAATGTGAACATATTTTGTTTAAATTTGTTACTAAGAAAAAAATTTAATCAGATTGAGTATTGTTTTGATATAATATCGACTTGTAGCCCAACCGAAATGTCCATAAATTCGATTGTTACACATGGTATTAAAAAAGGAAGTATACACACATATGATATTTTCCTGTATGAATGTTTTACGTACGAAATGAAGTTTATACGTACATTTAAATGATTAATTTTCAAGTTAGCTTATGATTTGATTTTTCATAAGTAAAGTATGAAAGTATACTTTGCATGATTTTCCACATGTTTTTTTTATATAGTCAGAATTATCTTAAATTCATTTCTTCCTAAGCTATTTCCTAGAAGCTCATCCCATTCTCTTCATTTCAGAATACCTGCAGTAGGATCGTTAGCTATCACAGAGTATTCAAGTAGCTGGTGGAGTTGGTGCCCCCAACCTACTTTTGGCATAAGCTCAGGTAAATTGTTGGATATGTATATTACGAAACTTGTATTTGTACAGATACTAGATGTATAATTTTATTTTGGGATGTAATCAAAGACTTATAGGTAGTATGTAATTATTTTTGGGATGTTTGAGTCTTGGAAAGTGAATTAACTTAAGAAATCGATCTTCTTATGGATGTGGTAGTTGATAGACATGAATTTGTAAGGTAATAAAGATAAGAAATAATATCAACTGACTTGCAGATATAAACTGTTCTTATTTGCAAGAGGATAGGGTATAAAATAAATCGTTATGTTGTCAAAATTTCTGGCAAAAAAAATTTAAATGACAAAAATAATAAGTAAAGGAAAGAAATAGAGACCCTACATTGAACAGGAATGCAACCTAAGTAGTAAATGAGATAAAAGGAAAAAAGTTAGCCCCTATTTTTGCACTTTCAGGGTGTGACAATTAACATGGTATTAGAGTGAAGGTTGTCTAGTACTGTCAGTGTCAGATAGTTAAGTGTGGTGTAGTGTGATTACATCCCAAGTATTTGTACTTGTCTGGTTATAAATTTCATATACCTGTGATAGTTGTAGCTAATGTTATTGGTATTAGTACAGGTAATTCATATTAGCTACCATGAGTGGTAGAAGTGTAAGACCCGTATTTTTTGGATATAAACTTTATGAAATCATGAGTATGGTGTTGTATTTGTAATATAAAGCTTAAGTGATGTAAGTCCATGGATTCAATGTACATGCTTGCAATATGAGTTTGTAATGTACATACAAGTTTCATTTTAAATGAATATGAAAAAAATGAGTTTTTATAAGTGATGAATGTGATTGGAACTCAAAATGAGTAGTGTGGTAAAATGAAATGAAGTTATACTTCCATTTGGTTTGGTATGGGATGCCTTTGGTTGTACAATGAATGCACGTAAGTTTTAATATGTATAAAGTATGAATGGATGTCATTTTCAAGTCTTAAAGTTGAGAATGGGATGAGCTTCTAAGATGAGAAATTGTGAGACCCCGTATATGTATAATTATATATATGTACATAGAAATGTAAATGAATTCATAAGTATGGTGATATACTTGTAATGTGAAGTATATGTAATGTAAGTCCATAAGTTTAATGTACACACTTACAATAAGAGTTGTGATTGTACATACAAGTTACATTATGTGTGAATGTGAACAAATGGACTTAAACATGTGGAGAGTGTGAGTAGAATGGATTATGAGTAGTGTGGTAAAATGGAAGGAGAATTGCATAAGTTGTGCACTTCCATTTGGTTTATATCATGTACCTTTGGATATACAAAGATTCTGCACAAGTTTTAATATATATGAAGTATTATTGGATGTCATTTTCAATTCTTAAAGGTAAATGAATGAGGAAATGACTATGACAGCAAATTAAGAATGTTTTGGTGTAAGTTTCTGCAAGAAACTGCAGCAAAATCTAGGAATTAGGCAAGACAGATCGATCCCATGGTATGAGAGATAGATCTAGAAGAGTCAGAAAGCTCTTATTTGAGTAAAGGAATAGAGCAGATCGATCTCCAAGGGAGCCAGATCAATCTCCTAAACATTCAGTAAAATGCAGATCGATCCTGGATGGAACAGATCGATCTCTTTAGCTCTCTGTTTGGGAACAGATCGATCTCAAGCTTTGACAGATCGATCTCATGCTTGAAAATACCGTGAAAAATAGGAATTTAAGGGGACCAAATCGATCTCTACCCAATGCAGATCGATCTCATCAAGCTGAATCTATAAATAAGAGCAGTTGAAATCTGTAAATCACGAAAATAACCATTCCCTCTCCATTCCAAACCCAAAACCTAGATTTTACTCTCTAAATCTGGCCATTTTTAAGAAGATTTGAGGGAAGGCTATTAGACATTAAGTTGTTCACATCAAAGAGAAGAACAACATAGCTTGGAGGCATTTTCCCATTTGTTGGATTGAAGAACAACATAGCTTGGAGGCATTTCCCCATTTGTTGGATTGAAGGATAAGGGTGCATTTCCATTTGAAACAAAACAAGGAAAATCAAGCTAGGTGAGTTTCTAATGAAACAACTCAAGTACATTTTTTGGATATTGATTTTGGAGTAGTTTAATGTACATATGAATGATAGGAACAACTTAGAAAGTAAAGAATCCACCATAACCTAGAAATGGTTTAGTGTGTGAAAGTGAAATGTGAAAGTGTTAATGATGAATGAGTTATCTTAAGATGATGATTATGTTGGGGTATGATTTGGAGGTGTTGATTTTGGGATAAATGGTGAGATTTATCAAAAAGGGGTAAAATGTAGATTAAGGCATTGGTAAATGCATAGATGAATTATATTAACTAGTGAAGTCAAAATACGAGTTAAGAGCGTTAACTCAAGTGTTTGATGAGTGAATCGCAGCTCCCGAGGATACACTGAAGCAAGACAAGCCAAGAGCATAAGAAACTAAAAGGAAAAGAGTCGCACTTAAGTAAATCGAGGTAAGAGAATTCTGTGGACTCTTAGAGATATCTATGCGCAATTTGAGCGCTTAAATGCTTTGCTAGAATGCATGAGATGTTAGGAAATGAAATTGGGAGATTGAAGGGTAAAAGTTGGGTGTTTGAGAAAAGTGCATGAAAATAAAAGCATAATGCTTTGGAAAATCATGTTGTATTGCTTTTTAGCAAATGATTGGTAGGTTGGCTAACATTTGAAATGTTTTGCAAAAGAAATGGGATGTTTTGGTTTGTTAACCATATTTTGCAAAGAATTGAGCCACCTACATGGTTTTCGTGAGAATGAAAGCGTGCTAGCGTATGACTCGCACGAGATTTGACGTGTTTTATACACATGAGTGCTGGAGCTTAGCTCGCACTGGTTTTCACATGGATTTCATACTGGTTTTGGCATGGTGTTTGGAGCTTAGCTCGCACTAGATGCCCACCTTATTTGTTGCCGTGCTTGGAGCTTCGGGCAGACTAGGTGTCGTACTGATTAAATAGGCTCGCACGTGCATTTGTGATATTTTGACATGTTGATAGTCGCGTTAGTAGCTTCAGGTAGACAAGAGGTCATACCGATTAAGAAGGCTCACACGTGCGTTTGAGATGTGGCGTGATATGATATGTTGATATGGGTCCACAGAGTACGTTGTACCGTGCAGGTAGCATGGAGTACATTGTACCGTGTTGAGATGTGATATGCCATCTTCAGACGAGATCTGCCATGGACCAACGGGCAAGATTTGACACATCTCCCGTGTGGAAGCAGATAGTGGTGATATCCCGCACACTTGATCCGTGTAGCCGGTATCACAAGTTATGGCCATAGTCATAAAGGTTATTACCCTTATTGAATTGCTTATCTCACATGTCTATTGCTTTGTGAATAAATCCATGTTTGAAATGATTTGTGGGTTAGGACAGTCCGAGGGAGGGGTTGAGACCTGACAAGTGTTTGATGGTTTTGAGATGTTAATTTGTTAATGGTTTTAAAGTGCACTGATGCATGAGGGTTAATGCCATGCTTTACTTGTGAAATATGCATGATGATTAATGTCATGCCTTACTTATGAAATATGCATGATGGTTAATGTCATACTTTGAATGGGATTTTGTGCACTAAATTTTAATAGCATGAATTGCTTTACATACCATTAACACAATCATACACTCATGTTTTGAGATTAAATGATGAACTAAATGCTTTTGAGATGGCATCACGATCACGTAGATAGTGCAGTATCTACCTGTTTGCATGATTGCCTTACTGAGCGTGTCTTTTGCTCACCCCTCTTATTTTCCCCTTCTCTACAGAGATTTGAGTATAGAGTGAGTGTGACTGGAGGCTTTCCCTTTTGGTATCCACTGCAACCCATCGCTAAAGGTATATACGAATTATTTTGTATCTAAACAAGACATAGCACAATAGCATTTTATATGTAAACATTGGGAATGTAAAGAAATGTAGGCACTTGTAAACAGTAACTCTGATGTATTTATGAAAGTGTTTACTTTTGAAATTAAATTGTTATGGATGGATGAGGTAGACATTGACACACAGCCCAACTGTTAAGAGTGTGGTTGTTCACGATCGAGGAAGGATGATTAATAAATGATGCATGAAAAAGTGAAAAATTTATATGTATTTTGGTAAGTTAAGGGTCGTGACAGAAGTTGGTATCAAAGCTTACGTTGGTCTGACGTGTGTCATGTCTAAAATACTTAATAAGTTGGAAAATGACATCCCCATGTTACTGTGCTTGTTTAGATACAAATTGTGTGTGTCGATGGGTTAACTAAGAAATTGAGATGCATGCTAGGAAGTGAAACATTATGCCTAATACCAGTCGTGGTAGAGGGGTGAGGGTGCAAGTTAGAGGCTATAGAGGTAGGCATAGGGGTCGTGTTGTGCCAGAAACACACGAGGCTCAGGATGATGTAGAGGTGGAGGCTGAGGTTGAGCATGCTCCACAAGGTCCAGAGGAGAGACCCGAGAGTACTGAGGCTCGCTTCGCGAGGATTGAGCGCAACATTGAGATGATATTGGAGTTGGTCACCCAATCTTTACCTGGAGTTGGCGGTAGACAGAGTCCCACTACACAGGGTGATGCTAAGCAGGCGGCAGCTCCTGAGGCATGGGATGGGCCAACCCAGAGACCTCAGACGACAAAGACACCTACACCTCCACCTGCACAGGATATGCCTACACCTGTTGCTACACTACAGGCTAGTAGAGGCTGGGGTTATGGTTGTGATTTGGACAGACTGCAACAGTTCCAAAAGTTTAGACTGCCGTCTTTCAGTGGAGTTAAGGACCCAGTAGCTGCTGAGGATTGGATAATGAGATCGAGAAGCTGTATGGGTTCTTTGAGTGCACTACTATCGAGATGGTATTGTTTGCCACGTTTATGCTGAAGGGATCAGCAAAACATTGGTGAAAATCCACCAGGCCTATTTTGAGAGCCTGACATACTGAGATCAGTTGAGATATATTTATAGAGCCCTTCCAGAGACAGTTCGTTCCGGATACCGTACATCGAAAGATAAAAATGGTATTTTTGGGACTGACCCAAGGGAGCAAGATTGTGGATGAGTACGAGACGATTTTTTCTCCTTGGGCAGATATGATCCTAACACTATGAGTAATGAGGTCGAGAAAATCTAGAAGTTTGTGGATGGATTGAGACCGACCATCAGGTCTAGACTAGTTCCCCTGGATATACCGACCTATGAGGAGGCAGTGTGCAAGGCACAATTATGTGAGCAAGATGTTGATAGGATTGCCTCAGAGTTTGGGAAAGTCGGTAAAGTGAGGGACAGAGATAAGAAAAGACTAGTGATGGATAGAGTCTTCAGTTATAAGGGAAGCAAGAGATTCTTTAGAAAGAGGTCGAGGATCGAGGAGGTCCGGGAGAGGACAGTTAATCCTCCCATGTATTCGGCTCTAGGTCCAGTGAAAGGAGTTGTGGTTGGAGAGCTACGTCCTACTACGAAATAGTATGGCAAGTGTGGCAGGTACCATGGAACTGGACCATGCTATGGACCTCAGGCAGTATGCTTCAGATGTGGGAAGTCAGGGCACATAATTAGAGATTACCCAGAGATGACAGAGAGAGCCCCACAGAAGGGCCAAGAGCGAGAGAGAGCTCCAGTTGAGATAGCTGCTCCGAGGAGGAAGGTTACAGCTGAGGAAAAAAGGAAACATGCAGTGGGTGTGAGTAGAGGACAAATGCACGCGCTGGACCAAGACACTGAGATTAATCTTCGGATGTGGTTAAAGGTACCATCCAAATCTTTGATTTAGAAGCATTTGTATTGTTTGATCCTGGTGCCACGCATTCTTTTATATCTCCATCCTTTGCACATAAATTGATGAAGCATGTAAAACCCACATTGCTTGATAAGATGTTGATGATATCTACCCTTATGAATGATAGTCAATTGACTAAACATGTGTATAGGAATTGTGAGATGAGGATAAGAGGTAAAGAAATGGCAGCCGATTTGATCTTATTAAATATGAGTGATTTTGATGTAATCTTAGGAATGGATTGGTTGCTTTCCAATCATGTGATTATGGATTGTCATGCAAAAACTTTGATGTTTCCAGAGATAGAAAATCTTGTAGTAAGTTTTATGAAATGAAATAAAAGATATGTTTAAACATAAATGCGGGGAGTATGATTTTAAATACATGATATTCAAGAGATTGATTTTGTTATCAATTATGTGTGTATGTGATGATTGTGTCACTAACAGTGGAAAGAATAATGTGAAGGATACATTGCTTATGTGATTGAGACAGATAAGGCACGTCCGAAGTTGGGAGACATTTCAGTGGTTAAGGAATTTTTAGATTTTTTTTGGATGAATTACCAAGGTTACCTCCAGATAGGGAGATGGAATTTGGTATAGAATTGGCACCTGGTGCAGAGCCAATATCCAAGCCACCGTACAGAATGGCTCAAATTGAGTTGGAAGAATTAAGGAAGCAGTTACAAGAGTTACTGGAGAAGGGGTTCATCAGGCCAAGCGTCTCACCTTGGGAGCACCGATTCTGTTTGTAAGGAAGAATGATGGAAGCCTCCGACTGTGTATAGATTACCGGTTGTTGAATAAGGCCACCATCAAGAATAAGTATCCCCTTCCACGCATCGATGACTTGTTGGATCAGCTTAAGGGAGCGTAAGTCTTTTTCAAGATAGATCTGAGATCTGGGTACCATCAGTTGAAGATACGGAGTGGAGATGTACCCAAGATAGCTTTTCGCACCCGGTATGGACATTATGAATTTATGGTTATGCCATTCGGGTTGACGAATGCTCCTGCAGCTTTTATGTCGTTGATGAATGAGGTATTCCACCAGTATTTAGATCGATTTGTGATCATGTTTACTGATGATATACTGGTGTATTCAAGGTCTAGAGAGGAGCATGAACGGCACTTGAGGACTGTGCTGCAGACCCTCCGAGAGAAGAAGTTGTATGCTAAATTTAGTAAGTGTGACTTTTGGTTAGAACAGATCTCTTTTTTGGGTCATATAGTATCAAAAGATGGAGTGTCAGTGGATCCATCTAAGTTTGAAGTCGTGGTTTAGTGGTAGAGACCCCAAACAGTGACAGAGATCAGAAGATTCCTGGGTTTAGCTGGATATTATCGAAGGTTTGTGGAGGGATTCTCAAGGTTAGCTGCTACTTTGACACGTCTCATGAGGAAGAATGTGGAGTATGTGTAGGACGATAAGTGTGAGGAAAGTTTTCAGGAGTTGAAGCGTCATTTGACTATAGCTCTGATACTCATCATTCCTACCAGCTCAGGAGGTTTCTCGATGTATACGGATGCTTCACACCTAGGACTGGGATGTGTGTTGATGCAGGATGGGAAGGTAGTAGCCTATGGATTAAGGTAATTAAAGGATCATGAGAGGAACTACCCGACCCACGATTTGGAGTTGACGGTCGTAGTGTTTGCGTTGAAAATATGGTGCCACTACCTCTATGGTGAGAAATTTTAGGTTTACACAGATCATAAGAGCCTTAAGTACCTATTCTCACAAAAAGAGTTGAACATGAGAGAGAGGAGATAGTTCGAGCTGTTAAAGGATTATAATTATGAAATCCTGTACCACCCGGGTAAAGCAAATGTAGTTGCTAATGCATTGAGTAGGAAGTATCTCGGGTTAGTGTCATTTATGATGGTCAGGGAACATGAGCTGTTGGAATAGTTCACGAACCTCAGTTTGGATATGACCCCGCCTGACGCTGATAGTGGATTTATGATAGCTAGCCTGCAGTTGGAATCGGATCTGGTAGATCGAATTTGATAGGCTCAGTGAGTTGATTAGCAGTGCGGTGATATTGTCGGGCAGATATAGAGGGGTACAAAGAAGGACTTTGAGTTGAGTTCAGAGGGATTATTGAGGTTCAGAGGTAGGTTATGTGTTCCTGATGATGCAAAGATCAGAAGATTGATCTTGACAGAGGCTCACTCATCGAGGTATACGATACATCCAGGGAGTACAAAGATGTATCAAAACCTTTGAAAGGCTTATTGGTGGTCTGGGATGAAAAAGCACATTACTGAATATGTTGTTAAGTGTCTCGTTTGTCAGCAAGTGAAGGTAGAGCATCAGAAGCCTGAGGGTTATTACAGCTTCTACAGATACCGACTTGGAAGTGGGAGCATGTCACCATGGATTTTGTAATGGGGTTACCGAGGACCCGTAGAGGTTATGATGCCATATGGGTGATTGTGGATCGATTGACGAAATCAGTCCATTTTCTAGCTATGAGAGCTACCGATACTCTGAGCCAGTTAGCGAACTTGTATGTGCGCGAGATAGTGAGGCTACATAGAATTCCAATGGGCGTTGTTTCTGATAGGGATGCCCGCTTCACTTCCCATTTTTGGAAACATTTTCAGGAAGCGATGGGGACCCAGTTGAGATTAAGCATCGCGTTTCATCCTCAGATAGATGGTTAGTCAGAGAGGACTATACAGACCCTAGAGGATATGTTGAGAGCGCGTACGTTGGATTTTGGAAACTCTTGGGGTGACTATTTACCACTCGCAGAGTTGGCCTATAATAACAGTTTTCATGCGAGCATCGAGATGGCACCATATGAGGCATTGTATGGGCCCAGATGTTGTTCCCCTATTAGATTGGAAGAGGTAGGTGACAAGAAGATCTTTGCTCCCGACTTGGTTAGACAAGCCTCCGAGGATGTCCAATTGATTTGTGAGAGATTACAAACAGCTCAGAGCAGACAAAAGAGTTATGCTGACAAGAGACGGAGACCACTAGAGTTTGATGTGGGTGAGTCAGTGTTTCTGAAAGTTTCTCTTTCGAAGGGAATTATGAGATTCGGGAAGAAAAGAAAGTTGAGCGCTCGATATATAGGGCCATTTGAGATACTTGATAAGGTGGGAGATAAGGCTTATAGATTGGCCTTGCCGCCAGAGTTGGCAAGTGTGCATAACATCTTCCACGTGTCCATGTTAAGGAAGTATCACCCGGACGCGAAACATGTGATAAGATATGAGCCTTTGGAGCTCAATGAAGGTATGACATAGATTGAGAAGCCAATCCAGATATTGGCTTGGGAATTGGAGAAAGTTCTTTGGCAACATCACACTGTGGAAGAGGCCACATGGGAATTGGAGAGTTTGATGCATGAGAAGTATCCCGAGTTATTCATGAATTGAGTTGGTTTTAATTTGGAGGACTAAGTTTTCTAAATGGGGGAGAATGTGAGACCCCGTATATGTATAATTGTATATATGTACATAGAAATGTAAATGAATTCATAAGTATGGTGATATACTTGTAATGTGAAGTATATGTAATGTAAGTCCATAAGTTTAATGTACACACTTACAATAAGAGTTGTGATTGTACATACAAGTTACATTATGTATGAATGTGAAGAAATGGACTTAAACATGTGGAGAATGTGAGTAGAATGGATTATAGGTAGTGTGGTAAAATGGAAGGAGAATTGCATAAGTTCTGCACTTCCATTTGGTTTATATCATGTACCTTTGGATATACAAAGATTCTGCACAAGTTTTAATGTGTATGAAGTATCTTGGATGTCATTTTCAAGTCTTAAAGGTAAATGAATGAGGAAATGACTATGACAGCAAATTAAGGATGTTTTGGTGTAAGTTTCTGCAAGAAACTGCAACAAAATCTGGGAATTAGGCAAGACAGATCGATCTCATGGTATGAGAGATCGATCTGGAAGAGCCAGAAAGCTCTTATTTGAGCAATGGAATAGAGCAGATCGATCTCCAAGGGAGCCATATCGATCTCCTAAACATTCTGTAAAATGCAGATCGATCTTAGATGGAATAGATCGATCTCCTTAGCTCTCTGTTTGGGAACAGATTGATCTCAAGCTTCTATAGATCGATCTTATACTTGAAAATGACGTGAAAAAGAGCAATTTAAGGGGACCAGATCGATCTCTACCCAATGTAGATTGATCTCATCAAGCTAAATTTATAAATAGGAGCAGTTAAAATCTGCAAATCATGAAAATAACCATTCCATCTCCATTCCAAACCCAAAACCTAGATTTTACTCTCTAAATTCGGCCATTTTCAAGAAGATTTGGGGGAAGGCTATCGGACGCAAAGTTGTTCACATCAAAGAGAAGAACAGCATAGCTTGGAGGCATTTCCCCATTTGTTGGATTAAAGGACAATGGTGCATTTTTATTTGAAGCAAAAAAGGAAAATTAAGCTAGGTGAGTTTCTAATGAAACAACTCAAGTACATTGTTTGGATATTGATTTTGGAGTTGTTTAATGTACATATGAATGATAGGAACAACCTAGAAAGTAAAGAATCCACCATAACCTAAAAATGGTCTAGTTTGAGACAGTGAAAGGTGGAAGTGTTAATGATGAATGAGTTATCTTAGGATGATGATTATGTTGTGGGTATGATTTGGAGGTGTTGATTTTGGGATAAATGGTGAGATTTACCAAAAATGGGTAAAATGTAGATTAAGGCATTGGTAAATGCATAGATGAATTATATTGATTAGTGAAGTCAAAATGCGAGTTAAGAGCATTAACTCAAGTGTTTGATGAATGAATCACAGCTCTCGAGGATACACCGGAGCAAGACGAGCCAAAAGCACAAGAAAATAAAAGGAAGAGAGTCGCACTCAAGTAAATCGAGGTAAGGAAATTATGTGGACTCTTAGAGATATCTGTGCTCAATTTAGGCACTTGAATGCTTTACTAGAATGCATGAGATGTTATGAAATGAAATTGGGTGATTGAAGGGCAAAAGTTGGGTGTTTGAGAAAAGTGCATGAAAATAAAAGCATAATGCTTTGGAAAATCATGTTGTATTGCTTTTTAGCAAATGATTGGTAGGTTGGCTAACATTTGAAATGTTTTGCAAAAGAAATGAGATGTTTTGGTTTGTTAACCATATTTTGCAAAGAATTGAGCCATCTACATGGTTTTCGTGAGAATGAAAGCGTGCTAGAGTATGACTTGCATGAGATTTGACGTGTTTTATACACATGAGTGCTGGAGCTTAGCTCGCACTGGTTTTCACATGGATTTCATATTGGTTTTGGCATGGTGCTTGGAGCTTAGCTCACACTAGATGTCCACCTTATTTGTTGTCGTGCTTAGAGCTTTAGGCAGACTGGGTGTTGCACTGATTAAATAGGCTCGCACGTGCATTTGTGATATTTTGACATGTTGATAGCCATGTTAGGAGCTTCGGGTAGACAAGAGGTCGTATCGATTAAATAGGCTTACATGTGCATTTGAGATTTGGCGTGATATGATATGTTGATGCGGGTCCACAGAGTACGTTGTACCGTATTGAGATGTGATATACCGTCTTTAGACGAGATCTGCTATGGACCGGTGAGCAGGATTTGACCCACCTCCCGTGCGGAAGTAAATAGTGGTGATATCCCGCACACCTAATCCGTGTAGCCGGTATCATAGGTTATGACCATAGTCTTAGAGGTTATTACCCTTATTGAATTGCCTATCTTGCATGTCTATTGCTTTGTGAATAAATCCATGTTTGAAATGATTTGTGGGTCAGGACAGTCCGAGGGAGGGGCTGAGACCTGACAAGTGTTGGATGGTTTTGAGATGTTGATTTGTTAATGGTTTTAAAGTGCACCGATGTATGAAGGTTAATGCCATGCTTTACTTGTGAAATATGCATGATGATTAATGTCATGCCTTACTTATGAAATATGCATGATGGTTAATGTCATGCTTTGAATGGGATTTTGTGCACTAAATTTTAATAGCATGATTTGCTTTACATACCATTAACAAAATCATACACTCATGTTTTGAGATTAAATGATGAACTAAATGCTTTTGAGCATGGCATCACGATCACGTAGATAGTGCAGTATCTACCTGTTCACATGATTTTCTTACTGAGCGTGTAGTTTGCTCACCCCCTTATTTTTCCCCTCTCTATAGAGATTTGAGTATAGAGTGAGCGTGACTGGAGGCTTTCCCTTTTGGTATCCGCTGCATCCCATCGCTAAAGGTATACACACTTGAATTATTTTGTATCTAAACAAGACATAGCACAGTAGCATTTTGTATGTAAACATTGGGGATGTAAAGAAATTTAAATAGTAACTCTATTGTATTTATGAAAGTGTTTACTTTTGAAATTAAATTGTTATGGATGGATGAGGTAGACATTGACACACAGCCCAACTGTTGAGAGTGTGGTTGTTCATGATCGAGGAAGGATGATTAATAAATGATGCATGAAAAAGCTAAAAATTTGTACGTATTTTGGTAAGTTAAGGGTCGTGACAGAAAATGACCATGAAAGCAAATTAAGGATGTTTGGGTGTGAGTTGCTACAGATAATCTGAAAAATATGAAGGCCAGATCGATCTCATAGGATGAGAGATCGATCTGGAAGAGCAAAAAATGCTCTTTTTTGAGTAATGGAACAAGACAGATCGATCTCCAATGGAGCCAAATCGATCTTCTAAACATTCTGTAATGAGAAGATCGATTTTGAGGTGAACAGATCGATTTCCTTAGCTCTCGGGTTAGAGCAGGTCGATCTCCCCTGAATGCAGATCGATCTCCTTAAGCTACTGCCTGAGACAGATCGATCTCAAGCTTTCGACAGATCGATCTCATGCATTCAAATTGGCATGAAAATGAGGGATTTAAGAGGACCAGATCGATCTCATGCCTCCACGATCGATCTCATCAAGCAATTTTTATAAATAGGAGCAGTGAAATCTACAAATCACGAAAACAAACCCCTTTTCTTCCATTTCAACCAAAAACCTAGATTTATGTCTCTAAAATTAGCCCATTTTCAGTAAGATTTGAGGGAAGACCATTTGATATAAAGTTATTCAAATCTAAGAGAAGAACAACATAGTTTGAATTCAAAACCTCATATGTTGGATTGAAGGAGCAATGAGCATTTTATTAGAGCAAGAGGAGAAACTAGATTGGTAAGTTTCTAACACTTCAGCCCAAGTACATTTGTCTATTTATTGATTTTGGAGTAGATTGGTGTGAATATTTATGATAGAAACTATCTAGAAAACAATGGAACACTTATAACCTAGATTTTATCTAGTGTGAGAAAATGTGGTTTGGAGGAGTCGATGAATTTTGAGTTATACTAAGTTGTTGTTGAAGTAATGTGAATAATTTAAGATGATTAAATGAAGCCACATTGTAAGTTTAGTGAAATTATGAGAATGGGTATGTGAGATGTTGATAAGAGGCCATAGTGAAGAAATTGATGAGATATGAACACTATGAGCTTAATATCGATTTAATATCGATTTGGTATAAATCAATAGGCCTAAAAGAAATCACTAGACTCGAGTTATGAGTAGAGCAATAAAATAGGCCTTATAAGTATTAATGGAAGCTATATGTGAAATCGACTATAGCGATCACATGAGTTGAGTTGTATGAACTAAACGATGCAATACACGACTTTATGCAGTTCTGAAGAGTTCGTTGGAGATGAATCGAACCGCACAAGTAAACAGCTCTAAGGAAGTGGAATCACACAACGTGATTCTAGGTAAGGGAATTCTATGAGTATATAGAGATGGCTGCTCATATTTTGTGGGTATATAGGGCGTTTATGAAATGCTTGATTGTTCAAGAAAGTGATGATTGGTATACGTGAATAACTATAAGAAGGTGTATGATTTGACTTTTATGTGGATGTTATAAAAAGGGATAGTAAGGCTAATAATTGCATAAATCACGTATATTGATGTTGTACAAAAACGCATTGTTTTGTTTTAAGCAAATATCGGATAGGCTGGCTAATGTTTGAATGGTTTTGTGAAATAGCACATGTGAGGTGTTAAGCATGGTTTGAGTATGTGTTGATTGTTTATGAGCCGCTTATCATATTGTATGACATAAATTGTGCTGGAGCCTCGCTCGCGCTAGATTTTGATGCTTTCCTTGTATGAAATGTGCTGGAGCTTAGCTTGCACCTTGATTTGGAAACTATAATGATGTTTTATAAACCATATTGGAGCTTCTGCTCGTACGTGAATTTCAAGTGATTTTCTTATGCATATAACTGTACTGGAGCTATACTCGTACGTGGTTTTCTTCATGTTTTATGCATAAATACCATACTATAGTGTTGCCCATATGAGGAGGTTTCTTTACTATGCATATATCGTGCTAGAGCTTAGCTCACACTGGTTTTCACACTGTGGTATAAATGACGCCGTGGTGAGGCTAATACGGATTAGTGTCCAGGGAACCCAATAGGCCTAACAGACCTTTTGAGTGGGGTGAAGGTGAGGGGCTAGGACCTGACATTGAACCATTTCAGGGAACCCAAAAGGGGTGAGTAAGGCCATGAGGGGTTAGGACCTGATACGGTGTTCAGGGAACCCAAAAGGGGAGAGCAAGGCCATGAGGGGCTAGGACCTGACACCAGAGAAAATACTCCCACGTGCAATTGAGACAATAGAGGTTACACTCGGTATGGGGTAGAGAAGACCTATGGTTGGCACCCCCAACCATGATATGGGTCTGCGGAGTACGTTGTACCGTGTATTACATGGAGTACGTTGTACCGCCCAGTGAGGACTGAGGCATTTTATTTTGGACATCCGCTGCTTCCATCGCTAAAAAGTATACACATAGAGATTCTTTTTATATCTAAACAATGTAAAAGCACAATAGTCAAATTGTAATGTAATGTGGGGGATGTAAAAGTTAGAGACGTGTCATGTACAACTTAACTCTCAATGAATGACAATTTTTTTGTTTTATTTGAGAATGAATGTTGAGTGATGTTTATTATTGACTTACAGCCCAACTGTGTAGTGATGAGTTTGTTCACAACCGGGTAAGGAAAGGAAAACGCAAAAAAAAATATAGTGATTTTCGGTAATGAAAGGGTAAAACGGGTCGTGATAAGAAGAGGTCACCCAATGAGGCAAAACCAACCACCTACGCCACCTCTCCCTCAGCCAGAAAGCTCTGACGCCTGGATGAGGAGACTGGAGTAGGGTATGTAAACTATGAGAGAAGGGCTCAGTTCCCTCACAGCTATGTTTGCCCATCAGTTTGGGGCAAACCCTTCAGATATCGATGCTACTTCACCTGCACATCCTCATCCTCCTCCACAAGCCCCTCAGGCACCATTAGTAGCTCAGCCCCAGGTACGGATTGTGGAAGATAATAGGGATAAAGGCAGGATGAAAGACTTTCTGAAAATGCACCCTCCAAAGTTTAAGAATGTTAAAGAACCGATCCGAGCTGAGGAATGGTTAACAGACTTGGAAAGGATATTCGAATATTTAGAGTGTACAGATGCAGAAAGGGTCATAATGGCCACATATATGTTGACTGGTTAGGACAATGTATGGTAGAGAGCCACTAGAACTCATTTGATATCTTAGCATTTAGAGATTACTTGAGAGACTTTTCTGATTGCTTTTAGGGGTCAGTACATACTGCCTGCTGCCCAAGAGAAGATGCAGATAGAGTTCTTGGGGTTAACATAGGGCAATATGACTGTTATGAGTACGAGAATAGATTTACTTCACTCATGCGGTATGACCCGAAAATCGTTAGAGATGAACAGCGCCGAACCTGAAAATTTTTGTCCGGATTGAGACCTGCTATTCGAGACAGACTGCTTGGTCTCCATATCACAAAATACAGTGATGCTCTGGAGAGGGCATAAGATGTAGAGAGAGGTCTTGATGTTACTCAGGCACAGTATGAAATCAAGGGGAAAGTAAAGAGCAAGGGTAAGAGAGTGGAGATCTCTAGAACAGAATTAATGAGGAGTCAACCAAAGAGATTGAGACTTGGTGAGGCTTCGTGAGAGACGATAGGCCTGTGGCTCCTACTATTACCCCTACAGCCACCCAAGAGCAATTGATGACTAGAAAGAGTTGTTAAGAGTGCGGCAAGATGCATAGTGGTCCTTGCCTCATGAGATCGGGTGTATGTTTTAGATGTGGCGTGAAAGGACATTTAATGAGAGATTGTCTACAATGACAGACTCCACAACCACGAGATCATCCTCCCCCACCGCCTGAGAGACAGACACGAGCGGTTCAGAGGTAGATCCCTCAGAGACGAGCTACAGTAGAAGAAAATGGTAAGAGGACTGTCACTTGAGGGTGAGTATTTGCAATTGACCAGGAGACATCAGATACCTCATCTGAAGTTATTAGAGGTAATCTTTTTATCTGTAATTCTATAGCTAGTGTTTTATTCGATCTTAGATCTGCACATTCATTTATATCACCTTAGTTTGTAGAGTTCTTGCATGTGAAGTCTGAACCTTTAGAATATGTATGTCACATTAGTACTCCCCTGCATGAGACACAAATAACGGATAGTGTGTAGGAACTGTGAAATTAAAGTGGGAGATAGGGCCATGATAGCAGATCTAATTTTGTAGAACTTGTATGGCTTTGATGTAAGTTTAGGTATGGATTAATTAGCCACCAATCGAGTAAGTTTAGACTGCTATACCAAAACTGTAACCTTCTCCTTACCTGATAGGTTTGAAGTATGTTTTGCTAGTAAGAAATAAAATGAAATACCTGATGTTTGTGTGAATTTTTAATGTTCTATTGTGGTGAAGGATTTATAGCTTTTGTTTTGGATACGAATCAGGAACATCCAAGTATTCAGGATATACCGATAGTATGCGAGTTTTCAAATGTGTTCCTGGATGAACTACCGGGGTTACCACCGGAAAGAGAGCTGAAGTTTACTATTGATCTAGTATCGGATACCCAGCCAATCTCTAAGACTCCCTATAGAATGGCACGAGTGGAATTGGAAGAGCTGAAGAAGAAATTGCAAGAATTGTTGGACAAGGGTTTTATTAGACCTAGCATGTCACCGTGGGGAGCTCCAGTTTTATTTGTCAAGAAAATGATGGTAGCCTCCAGTTATGTATAGACTATAGAATGCTAAATAAGGCCATAATGAAGAACAAGTACCCCCTACCCAAAATCAATGATTTATTTGATCAGTTGAGAGGGGTTTCAGTGTTCTTGAAGATTGATTTGAGGTCTGGCTACCACCGGTTGAGAATTAAGAAGGAAAATGTGGCCAAGACAGCATTCCGGATGAGGTATGGCCATTATGAGTTCTTAGTAATGCCTTTTAGCTTGGCTAATGCCCCTGCTGCTTTTACGAGCTTGATGAATGAAGTATTTCGAGATTGTAAACCCCACAAATTTCTTACGTTAATTTAATTATATAAAAATAGAAATAATATATATTAACAGAAGCGTAAATATTCGTTGTAGGGCTCGAGGACTATAGGAACCGAGAAGCCCGTGGGATGACTGGGAACCCGAAGATACAAGAAATAATAAGGCGAATGCAAGTATGGAAGGATTAGAAAATTTTAATTTGTTACTCGAAAAGTGTCGATGTAAACACTTGTATCGAGAACTCATGAAGAATGATGGAATCCCGATATTATTTTAATTTCGGAATAAGGAAAATCTCATGGAAGGCATGATATTATGTCTTTGGATAAATTATATAAGAAAATGCATATATATAGATATGTACATAGGTGAATATGTATGTATATATATATATATATATATATATACATATGTACTAACATTTAAATAAAAGGAAAGGTATATATATATATATATATATATATACATAGGTATAATATATGTATATATATATATACTAGACAATTTAAAATGGAAAAATGATGATATACATATATATATGACAAATATATATATATATATATGTATTGTAAAGTCTAATGTATAAGACACTTAATGTAATAATAATAATAATAATAATAATAATAATAATAATAATAATAATAATAATAATAATAATAATAATAATAAATAACAATGACAATACACAAACAATATATTTATACTAATATAATGTATAAATATACATTGATACATTATATAGGAATGGGTATAAAAATATAATAACTACGCAAATACATAACAATTAATACCTACATACTAATATAATATATATATATATTAAACTAATATATATATATATATTATGGCATGTACGGAATTGGCTTAGAAAAGCCAATTCCGTCTGCCACTGTTGCTATTGGAAAGGAAAATCAAACAAAACAGAGGAGGCTCGGGCGGGAAAAAAAAGAAGAGAGAAAGAGGAGAAGAGGAGGAGAAGAAAAGAAGGAGGAAAGGAAGAGAGGCCTGCCGGGGAAGAAGAAGACGGAAAGGAAAGAAAGAAAAAAGGAAGAGGAAACCCGAAAGGGGGAAAGCTGGTTGGGGAAGAAAGGAAGAAGAGGAGCAAGGTAGGAAAGAGGAAGAAGAAAAGAGAGAGGGAATCGGTCGGCTGGAAAGGAGGAGAGAGGAAGAGAAGAAAGGGGGACTGACCGAGAGAGAGAGGATTGGAAAGTAGGGAGAAGAGTGAGCCAAAAAGAGAAAAGGAAGACCGGAGGAGAGGGGGAGCAGAGAACTAAAGGAAGCCGGTGTGTGGGCTGGAAACTGGGCAGGGAAAGGAGAGAAGGGAAGCTAGAATCGGGCAACACTGACAGAAACGAAACAGGGGAGCTGAAGTTGGGAACCGAAGCAAAGACTGAGAGCCTCTGATTGAAGCAGCACCGAGAAGGAAGGAGATTGAGGCGAGGAACCGAGGCTGAAGGGGAGCTGGAAACAGAACCGAGAGGGAAGGCAATTAATCGAACTGAAGCAGTACAGTGAAGGCTGATCGGGAGGCGTGTACAGTGGATAAGAATGGAGTTTTGGGTGCTGTGGAGAGTTGTTTTAAGGGGGTGATCGGTGGCTGTGAAGGGCGATTTGTGCCACAAAACAAAGTGGCAGATTGGTGTGATGAGAGGCAGTAACAGAGGCAGTAACGGCAGCTAAAGAAAAAGAAAACAGGACAGTGAACATTAGCTGAGCAAAAAAGAAAGGAGAAAAAGAAAGGAAGGTAAGATTTAAGTATATACATGCATATTTAATTTACATGTATATATATAGATTGAATTATAAGCATGATTAGTATAAATTTAAATGGTGTAAAAAAAAAAGGGGTAGTGATGAATGATGGATAAAGGGAGAGGTAGATGCATGTATGTATATATGTATATATGTATATTTATGTGAGGGTGCGTAAATGGAAACAAGTAAAAATGATATATATATATATATATATATATATATATATACACATATATCCATGTGGGTATGTATGAGTATACATATACATATATTGAGTATTTACTTAGGTGTACATATAAAGGAATGTATGAGAGATGTGTATATACTAGGAGGTATATACAAATAAAGGTATAATGTAAGAATGTGTTTTAATATATGTACATACATGGGATGGATACATGTGATGAGGAAAGAAATGAAAACAAATAATGATGCATATATAGGAATATATATACATATATACTCGCCAGTATATACATGTAGTTGTATATAATAATGGGTATACCGAGGTGTGTACGCACAAAAATAATATAGGGGAAGAAAATATATATACGTACGTGAATAGCCTAGGTACGCACGATTAAACATACACACGAGGAAGAACGAATAGGTTACGATTTTAATGTATTTCGAGTGACTCGTATGAATAGGAAGCTAAGTAAACTACCTTCGATGTAGGTAAAACGTAGACGAATTGACGGAGGTGTTGGAAGGCGTCATTTCGCGAACGTGAGATATCCGATACATCGAGGTAAGGGGTACTATTTAACTATGTCCTAATAATGCATATTGTTTTTACCGATGAATGACTTTATGAAAAGAGCATGTGATTTCGAAATGATTTATAGATGCTTTATACCTGTACAATGATTATGTAACAAGTTTTAAATATGTTAAATGTCCCCCGAATACTTTACATGATATGAAATAAATTTTTCCAAGGGTATGAAGCGTATGGATGTTTTATATTTACTCATGATTTTTATATCCATATCGCTAAAGTTAACTTTTGACAATTTCAAAGAAAAGGGGGAAAAAGAAAATATGTTTTGAGACTTAGGCTTCATGCTTGGCTACTTCTCGTGGTGTTTCGGCTCCACCACTTGAGGTGCCGGTACGTAGGCCCTTGTAGCATTTGACTCTACCTGTGTGGTAGATGTCACGCTACTTGTGGTTTATGATGATGATGTTTTGGTAGTATCTCGTGCCCGCGCAGCACGCAATTATGTTGCCCACACGGAGAGTGCCATTGGTGCCCGTGTCCTAGCTATGTGCTAGTGAAAGTATGTAAGATGGATACTACCCATGTTTTACGAAAGAGCTGTACGACCCTGATCCAGTCTACAGCCACTTACCATGGCCATAGTAACATGTTTAGCTCTCTATGGAGAATGACACGTATCGCATGACTTAGTTATAGCCTGGTTTCCATGAATTAGTTATGAATGATAAATGTGGCAACGAATATGTGCCTTATGAATTTCAATGATTGGTTATGAACCAACACGTTTATGTAATGTTTACAAAGTAATTATGAAATGTTTCATGAAAGCTTCACAAAATGTTTATGGCATGTTTACGAAAGTAAAACGAGATGATTATGCAATGTATGCGAAAAGCTTATGAAAGAATTTATAGCATGGTTGAGCATGATTCTTGCTTTGAACTTGCATGCGTTATGACTTTTACGATGAATTGCATGAAGTGATGATTTAAGTTTTTCCTTTTACTTAAAGTATGGTCTTACAAATAATTTTTACATGCTTTTCATATATATATATATATATATATATATATATATATCAGGATTAATTTAAAGGTACTATCTTACTGGGCTTTTCCCCAAAAGCTCACCCCTCTACCTTCAGATCTTTTGCAGTGAATCTATAGACGCTACCTGCCGCGTACACGACGTAGGCTGGTGGGAAGACCTACCCTAGGCTACATTTTGTACACGCAAAAGGTATACATTTACATTCCTGTACCAGACATAATTGTATGCACAGACATGCGTTGAAATTTTCAGTTGGGATGTAATTTGTAAGGAAATGATGTAAAGAATATAATACTTGGGATTAGGTTGTAAGATGATTGTATAAATTGATATCGATATATTGAGTTGTAAAAGTGGATTGAGAAAGTATGCTTGGTAGTTATAGATATCTAGGATTGTTGGAAAGCATGCTTGGTAGTTGTGGATATCTAGGATTGTTGGAAACAACTAAATTGCAGGTGGATAGGCTCATATATAAGCCGTTGTGCTGCCGAAATTTTTATCGGCCACATAAGTTAAAATATAGAAATTAAATTATAATTACGAGTAAAGTATTAGGAAAAGTGTTTTGACACTGCACAAGAATACAACCTAAATGAATAAGGGAATAAGTGGGTAAATTAAATTCAAAAAAATTTATCCCGATTTTCAAGGGTCAATGGTCGTTACAGAGATTTCTTAGATCGATTTGTGATTGTCTTCATTGATGATATATTGGTGTACTCTAAGACCTGAGAGGAACATGAACAACATTTGAGGATAGTGCTCCAGACACTTCGGGAGAAACAATTATATGAGAAACTAAGTAAGTGTGAATTTTGGTTGGAGAAGATAGCCTTTCTCGGTCACATTATATCTAAGGACGGGGTATCAGTTGATCCATCCAAGGTTGAGGCAGTACTTAAATGGGAAAGATCGAGGACTATAACTGAGATTTGAAGTTTTTTTGGGGCTGGTGGGGAACTATCGGAGATTTGTTGAGGGCTTTTCTATGCTAGCAGCTCCACTGACTAAGCTAACGCGTAAAGGGACACCTTTTGTAGGGCCAGAAGCTTATGAGCAGAGTTTTCAAGAGCTTAAATAGAAATTAACTATCGCGTCTATCCTAACTCTCCTGAGTGGTTAAGGAGGATTTGCGATATACTGTGATGCTTCTCATCAGGGATTGGGATGCGTACTAATGCAACATGGTCGAGTAATAGCTTATGGTTCCAAACAATTGAAGAACCATGAGAGAAATTATCCCACCCATGATTTGGAGTTAGCTGCTGTATTATTTGCTTTAAAGATTTGGCGGCATTATCTATATGGTGAGCGATTTCAGATATTCACTGATCACAAAGTTTGAAGTACATATTTGATCAGAAGGAGCTGAACACGAGACAAAGAAAATGGTTAGAACTCCTTAAGGATTATGACTGCGAGATTATGTATCATCCGGGTAAGGCGAACGTAGTGGCAAATGCTCTCAGCAGGAAGAGTATATTGTCGTACATGATGATCAGAGAATGAGAGCTTTTAGATTAGTTCGCTGAACTCCGAATTAATGTTGAAGAAGCAGAGATTGGGTTTCTGGCTAGCCTACGGATTAAGCCTATTATCTTAGATCGGATCAGAGCAGGGCAAAGAAATGATAAAAGATTATTAGATTTGGTTATCCAAGAAGAACAAGTTTTGCAATCAGATTTTATGGTTAGTGATGATGGTTTATTAATGTTCAGAGGCCAAATTTGTGTACTGAGTGATGATGCCTTAAGACAGTAGATTTTGAAAGAGTCTCATTGTTCCCGTTACACCATGTACTCAGGTAGTATCAAGATGTACCATGATCAACGTAAGGTGTATTAGTGGAGTGGCATGGAACGGGATGTAGTCAAATTTGTGGCCAAATGTTTAGTATGCCAACAGGTTAAGATTGAGCACCAGAAGCTCGCAGGACTACTAAGTTCTTACCAGTGCCTACATGGAAATGAGATCATATAACGATGGACTTTATTATGGGTTTATCGAGGACCCGAAAAGGTCACGATGCAATCTAGGTAATCGTAGATAGATTGACTAAGAGTGCCCACTTCCTAGCCATAACGAGTACAGATTCTTTGAGTGCCTTAGTAGAACTATATGTTAGAGAGGTAGCTCGATTACAAGGGACTCCTATGAGCGTTACATCAGACAGAGATTCTAGGTTTACCTCGAGATTTTGGGCACACTTTCAAGAAGCCATGGGATCTAAGTTGAACTTCAGCACCACCTACCATCCTCAAACTGACAGTTAGTCCGAGCCGACTATTCAGACCTTGGAGGATATGTTGAGGGCATGTGTATTGAATTTTAAGGATTCATGGGACGATCATTTGCCCCTTACGGAGTTTGCTTATAATAACAACTACCATACTAGTATTGGGATGACACCTTATGAAGTTTTGTATGGCAGGAGATGTAGATCCTCAATTGCTTAGGAAGAAGTGGGTGATCGGAAGATTATGGCTCTTGATTTAGTGGAACAAGTAATGAAGGGCATTCAGGTTATATGCGATAGATTAAGGGTTGGTGAAAATAGGCAGAAGAGTTACGCCGATGTGCGTAGACGGCCACTTGAGTTTCAGGTAGAGGACTTTATGTTTCTGAAGGTATGTCCAAGTAAGGGCATCATGCGTTTTGGAAGGAAAGGGAAGTAGAGTTCTCGCTACATCGATTCGTTTGAGATACTATAAAGAGTGGGAGAAGTTGCTTACCAGTTAGCTTTACCTCAACAGCTTTCCGAGATACATAATGTCTTCTACGTCTCAATGCTGAGGAAATATAATCTGGATGTCACGACCCAAATTACCTAAAAATCCTAACAAATTTTTCGCTTTTTTTTTTCATTTCCTCACCCGTCGTGAACAGTTACACTACTAAACAGTTGGGCTATGATTCGGTGTTAGTAACCTCTCACCTATTTACCATTCCATTTTCATATTCACATTCACATATCAATTTATTTAAACAAAATACATCCCCAATATTAAATCCATATATAGTACTGTGCATCTATATGTTCAGATACGAAATTATACAAATGTGTATACCTGGTCTTGCTAAGAAGCAGCGGATAACCGAGATGCGAGACTATTGTCGCTCTCTTCTACTGAATATACCCTGTGAGGTGGAAAATGAAAGGGTGAGCGAAACGTGCTCAGTAAGGCAATAATGTAAGCAGGTAGATAACTATACTATCTACGTGCTGGTAATGTCATGATGTAAAAATCGTTTACTTTCGGAGCATGAGGTAAGATTAAAACAATGCCACATGTATGTATATATCATATACAAGAAATCATGAAATCGACATATCAAGCACACATGGAAAATCATCATGTATGACATCTCATGCTCGTCACATTAAAACTCATTTATTTCATCATAAACTCTTCACTTTAAAACTCATTTGTTTAATCACAAAACTCATCACTTTGAAACTTATTTGTTTCATCATAAATTCATCACATTTAAAACTCATTTGTTTCATTATAAAACAACTTCATCAAGGTCAAACCCATCTCTCGGGAATACCTTGATTCATCAAATCACATCTCTTTTAAAAACACAAATCGGGACTACCCCTCCATCGGGTTTGTCCTGGTCTATCCAGACCGTATGATATCATGTGAGGCATGTAGGTTACTGTATGAAAAATCGAGGACTATGGCCATACTATGTCCCTGTGATCCCAGGCTACACGGATCCCGGTGTGCGGGGCATCACAACTGCAACGGGAGGTGGGGTCAAGTCCTACCCGCCAGAATATCAAGTAACATCATAAAGTCATCATGACTGCACGGTACAGCGTACTCCGTGTGACATACACGGTACATCGTACTCCGTGGACCCATATCATAGTCTGGGGGTGCCTACCGTAGGTCTTATCCACCCCAATACTATGTCGATAACCAACCCATGTCTCAGAGTATGCGTGCGAGCATCTCAACTCTCTGTGACACACAGTCTACAAGAGGCTTCCGCACGACTATATGCATGTCAACTCACGTCTAGTGCGAGCGAAGCTCCAGCACCATGCTATGCATATCATGATATCTAAAATCTCGTGCGAGCGAAGCTCCAGCACGATTCTGTGCACACACAAATTTCTCGTACGAGCAATGCTCCAATACGACTTTTCATGAGAATAAATCAGTAAACTTGAGTGCGAGTAAGACTCTAGCACTCTTTTTACTCATGTAAATATGATAGGTGGCTCACTTTTAATAAAACATCTTTTAAAATAGTAACCGGTACAAACCGGTACCCTTTCGTATAATTCACAAAATCAACAGCCAACCTATATGTAAATTTGCTTAAACCCAAGCAATACATTCATATAAAATATCAAAGCATGAAAATCAAATAATTTATATGCCTTACCACCCTTTTTGTAAATTTTACTCTCAGGGGGCAAAATCGTCTTTTTTCCTTTATTCACTTATGCCCCGATTTTCACAAAATCATTATTCCATTTCTATATAGTTTATGAAATTCTAGACCCGGTAAACCCCCTCAAAATACGTATAATTACCTCTATACACCTACAAAATTCCCTTACCTTATTTTTCTGTAGAGTCTGACCTTTCCTTTTCCACTGTTGTCTCGTCGCGCAGTCCGAAATGCTCCCAATCAAACCTCTTGAACTGCGTATAAATATTCCTCAGGTTAGATATTATACAATTTAATTGTATTTCCTATTTTCTGGGCTTAATTTAAATCATTGGGCCCATTTACCCCTATTGGGCTCGATTGCACCTTAATGGGCCTTAATCGGCCTTAAGCCCGTTTTCCACTTAATTTTCACATTATCGAGGCCTATTGGGCTCATTGAGCCCACTAATAATTTATTGGGCCTCGTTCTAACTCTCAATTAGCTCAATTTATTATTTACGACAATTTATTCGACTTTCCAAAATTTAATTTAATTTTATGCGATAATTAAATCTGAAGCACGCATAACGATATAAATTGTCGTAAATAAGGGTCACTTACCCGAGATTTCATGCTAGTTCGCAAATCGAGGCTGTCTCGAGCTCTCGTTGGATGCCAATTGTCGAGCTACATAATTTCATAATTTTTGGGTAAATTTTCAGTCGAATAATAATTAAATAAAATATTCCAAAATTCAAATCGGTCAATTTTGACCGCTTATCAACTTACCCGAAGCTCGATTGCATCACTGGAATTTTCCCCAATTTTTTTCTCTTTCTTTTTCCCTTTTTCTCCCTTTTTTCCTCTCTTTTTGGCTGAACCGGTTCAGTCCGGTTCGTCCGGTTCAATCCCCATTTGCTCATTCTGACACCGTCCGACCGGTTCCCGATGCCTCACCACCGCCATTCGACGCGTCTGCACCTGGGCATCCAAGATCGGGCCTCGGCTGGAGTCGAAACGCAGCCATCGCCGACGAATCTTTCCTTCTCCCCCGCGGCTGCCACCTCCCGATCCGACGGATTCCGACGCTTTCGTCGGCCAATACCGGTCTCAAAAGAACCGGTTCCTCATCCCGATCACATCGGTACCCGCCGTTCGAGCCCAGCTGCCGTGGATCGCCGGAACCAACTCCGTTTTTCCCGCGGGCTTCTCTTCCTCCGTTCGACGATCTCCGGCCTCCTTGGCGCGCGTCGCCGGTGCCAACAGCTTCGCTGGCCTCTCCTCTTCCTGCTCAGCTGTTCATCAGAGCCGCTGATCGCCGGTGGTCGTGGGTCGGTCGGCCACGCGCGATCTCCTTCCTCGTTTTCAATCATTTTCTCTCTCCCCGATACATGTTTCAGATTTTCTCTTTTTTTTTCTTCTTTTTTTTTCAATTATTATTTTATTTAACAATTTATTTTATTATTAAAATATTCATTAAAATAGTCTAAAAAAATCTGAAAATATCTACAATTCTATTAATTTATTCCAAATAAATCAATTTAATTTAATTTAATTTAATTTAATTTATTGTATTTTTAATCATTTTTCGGTATAATTTCTTTGTATTTTCGAGATATTGTCCTAGATGACTTTTCGGTATTTCTAAAAATTTCGGATCTTGATCAATTGGACTCGAAATTGTATAATTCCTCATTATTGATCAAGATATCCTAAATCCTTATTTTTAATTAAATTTTTCTTATCGAATTTATCCCGAATTTCGATCTTTTGACCGTTTTACCCGTACACTTGTTCGGGATTTATTTAATCCGACTTCCCTTCACGAATACTCATTCATTTTGTATTTTAAATCCTTATCTCCTGTCCAAATCCCGTTTCATTTTATTTGTGAACATTTTTCTACCTCATAAAATTTACGATTTAATTTCGGGTCTTACAAATCTCCCCCACTTAAGGAATTTGGTCCTCCAAATTAGAACCAAGTCATATGAGTCCATATACAACTCCGGGTACATCGATCGTATCATACTCTTAAATTCTTATATGACCTTCTCCGGAGTGTATTACTACCAAAGGACTTTAATTAGGAAGATCGTCTTAAACCTCAATACTGTCTCTTTCCTGTTTAATGCCCGAATCAACTTCTCAATATACTTATATTTGCATTAAACTGAACTTTTGGAGTTCATATTCGATCACCTGTGCTGGATCTGGATAGTATTGCCAAAGCATCAAAATATGGGACACATTGTGGGTGCCTGCTTATTCAAATGATAACGCCAACCTACAGTTCTTATCTCCCACTCGTCCAATCTCTCAAAATATTTCATCCAGCACAACTCAATTTACCTTCTTCCAAAAACTCGCTATGTCCTTATTCTCTTAGGGCAAGAAACATTTCAATCATACTAATTCACCAAGGGTGAATTTCAATAATACTTGTCTATCTGCTCTGAGGTGTTCTTAATCTCTCATCCTTAACTAAACATCCTCAGAGACTTATTATCCAAAGTAGAAAATAATTCTATCTGTCACCCACCTATTTTATCCAATTTGGGGAAACAACCCCTACGACCATACACTGTCTCATATTTGTTATCCCGATACTCAAGTGGCAACTGTCACTATTGGCGAATTCGATTTGTAATAACTGATCATCCCAGGAGCATAAAAATCAAGGGCACACGCTTTCATCGGATCCCCCAGAACTTGTACAGTCCTCTCTGACTGACCATCTGTCTAAGGACGGAAAGCTGTGCTAATACTCAGTCGGGTTCCCATAGCTTCCTGAAAAATATTCCCCCAAAATGTGAAGTGAAGCGGGAATCCCTATATGATACCATGCTCACTGGAACGCTACTTAATGTTTCACAACCTTTCTTATACATAAATCCTCATACACACTCTGAGTATCTGGGGAGTTCATAACCAGAAGGTGGGTAGACTTAGTTACTCTATCGACTATCATCCAAATAGCCTCGTAATTCACCTGGGTTCTCTGTAACCCATCATAAAATTCATGGAGACTTGCTCTCATTTTTCGTGCCGTGTCGATATAGGTAGGTGCTGCAATAACTCTGCAGACTTTTAATACTCTACCTTATTCTGCTGACATACTAGGCACTTTTCCACAATTTCTACCATATCTCTTTTCACATCTGACCACCAATACCCTTTTCGAGATTTCAATATATTCTTTACTTCCGTATGCACTGTATATCCCGAAGAGTGAGCTTCTGACAATATTACTATCCCATCAACTGTGGTCCTGGGAGCACTCATATTGTCTCTGAACCTCTCTGTAAATCATCAACACTCGCTGTGAACTCGTCACTGTACCCTTCTGAATCTGACCCAAACTATCGACATCATGCCGATCATCACGCTAAGCCTGGCAAATTCGGGCACTCTCATCCGATTTTAGTCTCAGGCTAGCTGTCACACAATCACTGTCATCATCAGAAGGGATCACATCAATACTGAGGTTCACAACTGCTCTAGCAGCTCACGCTCCTTGACCATCATATGTAATACCATCCCGAGGCTCTTTATACTCAAGGCATCAGCCATCACATTAGCCTTTCCTGGGTGGTACAATTTTCACAATCTAAATCTCTCAGAAGCTCTAACCCACTACGTATTCTCATATTCGCCTCTTTCTGTGAAAACAGATACTTGGGGCTTTATAATCAGTGCATACCCAAAATTTCTCACCGTGTACATAATAGTACCATATCCTCGGTACAAATACTGTTGCCAACTTTAAATCATGGGTCAGATAGTTTATTTCATGATCCTTGAGTTGTCTAACTCCAAAAATTGTCTATCTTCCCATTATACATCAATACACAGCTCCTTCATTATTTTGAGGTATCCATACTCACTGAGAACCTCTTGAGCTGTTGGGTATGGTGAAATTAATCACGGTGGTCAGTTCATACTTCACTACACCGAAATTCATGTCACATCTATCATCTTATTTATCATCTCATTCAAAGACCACGTTTTCTTAGTTAAACGTGTCAACCAAGTAGACCATATTGAGAACTCGCAACAACCCATTTGTAAAAGCAATTTTTCAATTATTGCTTACAATTTTGCCCTAGACTTTAACTACACCCAACATATCATCGATAATGATGATTACAAATCGGTCTAATCCTTGACTTATTTACGCATAAGCGTATAAGATCCTTCAAAATCGCTTACATTTTCACGTACTAACCTGCGTCATTTCCTTTTCTTATCTTAACGGCTCTTATTAAATTTTTACTATGTTAACCTTTATGATTTGTCAAATTTTAATATTCTTATCGTTTTAGTAAAGGTATCCTAATGCTAAAGGTATTTATTACGACGATCGATTTCACGTTATAGGTTATATATATATATATACTTTTAGACGCTGTCAAGTCTTCAGGCAGGGAGGTATTTTGAAATACCTTTATTAACCTTTAGACTTAACCACAATTACTTTACATAGCAGTCCATGTGGTTACAATTTATATTCGCTACTAATTGCTTTAATCCTAATGACTTCATATCGTAAGGATGTTCTTACCTAGCATACGCCTCTTACTCTAATACATTTTGTATTCAAAATCAAGCATATCTCGAAGATTATCTCCTAAGTGTATCAATTATAACGAAACTCTTGTCATTATTCATTTTGTGAGTACAATCCTTTACTCCTTTAATTTCAACTGTTGCACCCCTTTTTATCACTTGTCAACACTTACCATATACTTTTCAGTGGTGTTTTCACCCATGTTTTCAACTTAAAATCTCTATATCCATATTCCGTTTATTAATCCTCTTCTATTGGGGTACTCAGTATCAGTATTGTGCCCAATGATGTAGGCATTCATGCCTTTTACTCACTTATATGCGAATGAAAGCGGTATGAATAAATGTATGGCACCAGGATCAATGAACATATGTACTTCATTATTCATAACAAGTGTGGTATCTTACACCACATCCATGAAACATCAATAGTGTCCTGGTCCAAGACATCCTCTCGCCTGGGTCCAACAGCCTACTTTCCTTTTTCTTTTCGGATATGGCCTCCTTTTTCGTTGCAGCTATATCAACAGGGTTTTCTCTGTCTCTTTACTTCTCTGTGGGGCGATCTCGCCCAACTCTGTGCAATCAAAATCAATGGTCCGTCTTACCACACTTAACGGTCATTTTCATCAATACAGTGTAGGTATAGACCCTCCTTCTGTGGTATCCACCACACATCCTACACTGCTTACAGTACTTACACTGCTACACTGCTTCGTAGCAGGTCGGGGTCCTCCAATCACAATGCCCCTCAAAAGTGCTAAAATTGGATGCACTGGGGTCTTACCACTCATCTTACCCTGTAACTCATCAACTCTAATCTCTTACCAACTGCTCTCTTTTCGCTTTGACATCTCTATCATTCTCTATTCTCTTTTGCCTCTATTTCGGCCCTTACTACCTTTCCCAATCTCAGAGGCGTGCAATTCACGTTCTTATTTCACCCACTATAAATCTGCGCACTGCCTCGGTATAGGTAATATCTCACGGGCTAATCGGACTCTAATTGAAAAGTTGAGCCATTTCATGAACTTTTAGACATCTCGACTGTCACTTGTTCATAGTGTCAATGTAATATCTGCCCAAGAATATAATTGAGTTTCATACTCATAAATCATATTCATCAATCAACCAATGACTATGGGCAGTGTAAGAAATTTTACCTGTAATTTCCCTTTAAGTAGTGCCCGAAATATTCAGTCACCAGAATACATCCAGAATATTTCTCATATCAACTCTTAAGATGGGTCGAGCGGGTTTCCACCAAAGCTCCGCTGCGCCCTCATATCTCATACATAATCTGAGCAATTAGCTCCTCACAATAATCTCCACACTCCGCTCTAATCTCGCGAAGCGTGTCTTAATACTATCCGATCACTCTGTCGGACTCTGAGAGGCATGCTCAACATTAACCTCTATTTCAATCTCATCCTGATTCTCACAGGTCAACTCAGCACGACTTAGCAGACTCAGGTCTACCTCTACGACCTCTGCCTTGTGCACTATCTCATCTTGAGTCTCATATCATGACTAATTCGATTCTCAAGCCGATCTCTACGGCCTCGAGCATGTGTACTCGCCCCTCTACCATAGCGGCTCTCAGTTATAACAACTATATTCTTGCATTTGAAACTAAGTTCTTAGCTGCACTTCCATCTTGATATACACAATTGTATCTAAACAATGCATAGTACATGGGGATGTAAATTTACTTAACCACTAACACCGACTCATATCAGGCCAACTCTGCTCTGATACCATTAAATTGTCACGACCCAAATTACCTAAAAATCCCTACAAATTTTTCACTTTTTTTTTTCATTTCCTCACCGGTCGTGAACAGTTACACTACTAAACAGTTGGGCTATGATTCGGTGTTAGTAACCTCTCACCTATTTACCATTCCATTTTCATATTCACATTCACATATCAATTTATTTAAACAAAATACATCCCCAATATTAAATCCATATATAGTACTGTGCATCTATATGTTCAGATACGAAATTATACAAATGTGTATACCTGGTCTTGCTAAGAAGCAGCGGATAACCGAGATGCGAGACTATTGTCGCTCTCTTCTACTGAATATACCCTGTAGGGTGGAAAATGAAAGGGTGAGCGAAACGTGCTCAGTAAGGCAATAATGTAAGCAGGTAGATAACTATACTATCTACGTGCTGATAATGTCATGATGTAAAAATCGTTTACTTTCAGAGCATAAGGTAAGATTAAAACAATGCCACATGTATGTATATATCATATACAAGAAATCATGAAATCGACATATCAAGCACACATGGAAAATCATCATGTATGACATCTCATGCTCGTCACATTAAAACTCATTTATTTCATCATAAACTCTTCACTTTAAAACTCATTTGTTTAATCACAAAACTCATCACTTTGAAACTTATTTGTTTCATCATAAATTCATCACATTTAAAACTCATTTGTTTCATTATAAAACAACTTCATCAAGGTCAAACCCATCTCTCGGGAATACCTTGATTCATCAAATCACATCTCTTTTAAAAACACAAATCGGGACTACCCCTCCATCGGGTTTGTCCTGGTCTATCCAGACCGTATGATATCATGTGAGGCATGTAGGTTACTGTATGAAAAATTGAGGACTATGGCCATACTATGTCCCTGTGATCCCAGGCTACACGGATCCCGGTGTGCGGGGCATCACAACTGCAACGGGAGGTGGGGTCAAGTCCTACCCGCCAGAATATCAAGTAACATCATAGAGTCATCATGACTGCACGGTACAGCGTACTCCGTGTGACATACACGGTACATCGTACTCCGTGGACCCATATCATAGTCTGGGGGTGCCTGCCGTAGGTCTTATCCACCCCAATACTATGTCGATAACCAACCCATGTCTCAAAGTATGCGTGCGAGCATCTCAACTCTCTGTGACACACAGTCTACAGGAGGCTTCCGTACGACTATATGCATGTCAACTCACGTCTAGTGCGAGCGAAGCTCCAGCACCACGCTATGCATATCATGATATCTAAAATCTCGTGCGAGCGAAGCTCCAGCACGATTTTGTGCACACACAAATTTCTCGTACGAGCAATGCTCCAGTACGACTTTTCATGAGAATAAATCAGTAAACTTGAGTGCAAGTAAGACTCTAGCACTCTTTTTACTCGTGTAAATATGATAGGTGGCTCACTTTTAATAAAACATCTTTTAAAATAGTAACCGGTACAAACCGGTACCCTTTCGTATAATTCACGAAATCAACAGCCAACCTATATGTAAATTTGCTTAAACCCAAGCAATACATTCATATAAAATATCAAAGCATGAAAATCAAATAATTTATATGCCTTACCACCATTTTTGTAAATTTTACTCTCAGGGGGCAAAATCGTCTTTTTTCCTTTATTCACTTATGCCCCGATTTTCGTAAAATCATTATTCCGTTTCTATATAGTTTATGAAATTCTAGACTCGGTAAACCCCCTCAAAATACGTATAATTACCTCTATGCACCTACAAAATTCCCTTACCTTATTTTTCTGTAGAGTCTGACCTTTCCTTTTCCACTGTTGTCTCGTCGCGCAGTCCGAAATGCTCCCAATCAAACCTCCGGAACTGCATATAAATATTCCTCAGGTCAGATATTATACAATTTAATTGTATTTCCTATTTTCTGGGCTTAATTTAAATCATTGGGCCCATTTACCCCTATTGAGCCCGATTGCACCTTAATGGGCCTTAATCGGCCTTAAGCCCGTTTTTCACTTAATTTTCACATTATCGAGGCCTATTGGGCTCATTGAGCCCACTAATAATTTATTGGGCCTCGTTCTAACTCTCAATTAGCTCAATTTATTATTTACGACAATTTATTCGACTTTCCAAATTTTAATTTAATTTTATGCGATAATTAAATTTGAAGCACGCATAACGATGTAAATTGTCGTAAATAAGGGTCACTTACCCGAGATTCCATGCTTGTCCGCAAATCGAGGCTGTCTCGAGCTCTTGTTGGATGCCAATTGTCGAGCTACACAATTTCATAATTTTCGGGTAAATTTTCAGTCGAATAATAATTAAATAAAATATTCTAAAATTCAAATCGGTCAATTTTGACCGCTTATCGACTTACCCGAAGCTCAATTGCATCACTGGAATTTTCTCCAATTTTTTTCTCTCTTTCTTTTTCCCTTTTTCTCCCTTTTTTCCTCTCTTTTTGGCTGAACCGGTTCAGTCCGGTTCAGACCGGTTCAGACCGTCGGTTCAACTCGATCCGGTTCGGTTCAGTTTGACCGGTTCAGTCCGGTTCGACCGGTTCAATCCCCAATTGCTCATTTCGACGTCGTCCGACCGGTTCCCGGTGCCTCACCACCGCCGTTCGACGCGTCTGCACCTGGGAATCCAAGATCGGGCCTCGGCTGGAGTCGAAACGCAGCCATCGTCGGCGAATCTTTCCTTCTCCCCCGCGGCTGCCACCTCCCGATCCGGCGGATTCCGGCTCTTTCGCCGGCCAATACCGGTCTCAAAAGAACCGACTCCTCCTCCCGATCACACCGGTACCCGCCGTTTGAGCCCAGCTGCCGTGGATCGTCGGAACCAACTCCGTTTTCCCCGCGGGCTTCTCTTCCTCCGTTCGGCGATCTCCGGCCTCCTTGCCGCGCATCGCCGGTGCCAACAGCTTCGCCGGCCTCTCCTCTTCCTGCTCAACTGTTCATCGGAGCCGCTGATCGCCGGTGGCCGTGGGTCGGTCGGCCACACGCGATCTCCTTCCTCGTTTTCAGTCATTTTCTCTCTCCCCGATACATGTTTCAGATTTTCTCTTTTTTTTTCTTCTTTTTTTTTTCAATTATTATTTTATTTAACAATTTATTTTATTATTAAAATATTCATTAAAATAGTCTAAAAAAATCTGAAAATATCTACAATTCTATTAATTTATTCCAAATAAATCAATTTAATTTAATTTAATTTAATTTATTGTATTTTTAATCATTTTTCGGTATAATTTCTTTGTATTTTCGAGATATTGTCCCAGATGACTTTTCGGTATTTCTAAAAATTTCGGATCTTGATCAATTGGACTCGAAATTATATAATTCCTCATTATTGATCAAGATATCCTAAATCCTTATTTTTAATTAAATTTTTCTTATCGAATTTATCCCGAATTTCGATCTTTTGACCGTTTTACCCGTACACTTGTTCGGGATTTATTTAATCCGACTTCCCTTCACGAATACTCATTCATTTTGTATTTTAAATCCTTATCTCCTGTCCAAATCCCGTTTCATTTTATTTGTGAACATTTTTCTACCTCATAAAATTTACGATTTAATTTCGGGTCTTACACTGGATCCCTCCCATGTCATTGAGTATGAAGCCTTGGACATTTAGGGAGATATGAGCTATGTGGAAGAACCTATCTGGATCCTCGACGGGAAGGAAAAGGTACTTAGGATGAAGATGATTCCATTGGTGAAGGTTCTCTGGTAGCACCACTCAATAGAAGAGGTAACATGGGAACTAGAGAACCTTATGAGAGAGAAGTACCCTCGATTTTTTGACGAACCAAGTTGAATTTAGAGGACCAAATTCTCTAAAGGTTGGGAGGAATGTGTCATGACCGTCATCCGTGACTTAACCAAAACCACTACAAATTTTTCGCATTTTTAACTTACCTTTCCTCTCTTCAATGGTTGGGTTGTGATTTGATGTTAGCTTTCTTGCATACCATATCATCTATTATCATACATACATGTCAATATACTGTTACTGACTGTAACTTCTTTTATATGAAATCATATAAAAGCTAATACAACTACATTCCCCATAATATATGTCGTATACATCACTGTGTTGTTTCTATGTTTAGATATATAACCGTACAAAACAGGTATACCTGTCGATTGATAGGAAATAGCAGCAGACACAGGAATACTGTCCCTCAAAAGCTCTCACTCTACTGCTGATGCTCTGTAGAGAGATGTAAAAGAAAAGGGGGGTGAGCATACAACGCGCTCAGTAAGGAATCAGGCAAGCGAGTAGATATCTACACTATCTACTCAAAATAATGCTATGCCTCAAAAACATCATTTCCTTAACTTATTTTAAAACCATGTCTTTAAAATATATATATAAACTTGTACAGATTAAATCTCATGTACATAAATCATGCTTTTGTTTTCAAATGTAGGCATGTAGTGCAAAATAATGCATCTTTATAATATCATAATGCCTTTAGATAAATCATGCCATTTATATTTAAATCACAGTAAATATGAAATTTAAATCATTCATAACACAATCGAAGTCCGACCCATCCCTCAGGTCTATCCGCAATTAAATCAGTCAATCATGTGATATATTGTAACGACCATTGACCCTTGAAATTCGGGAAATTTTTTTTTGAAACTTCATTACCCATTTATTCTCTTACTCACTTAGGTTGTATTCCTGTACAGTGTCAAAACATTTTTCCTAATTCTTTTCTCGTAATTAGTAATTGATTTTCACGTTTTTAGATTATATGGCCGATAGAAATTTCGGCAGCACAACGGCTTATATATGAGCCTACCCACCTGCAAATCAGTTATTTTTGGCAATCCTAGATATCCACAACTACCAAGCATACCTTCCAATTCATCCTTACCACTCCAGACATCTATTTCAATTTAATACCAGTCATCTCAAATATTATCCTAATATAATAATGTTTACATCATTCCTTACAAAATTACATCCCAACTGATAATTTCAACACATGTCTGTGCATACAATTATGTCTGGTACAAAAATGTAAATGTATACCTTTTGCGTGTACAAAATGTAGCCTAGGGTAGCCCTTCCCACCAGCCTACGTCGTGTACGCGACAGATAGCGCCTATAGATTCACTGCAAAAGATCTGAAGGTAGAGGGGTGAGCTTTTGGGGAAAAGCCTAGTAAGATAGTACCTTTAAATTAATCCTGATATATATATATATATATATGAAAAACATGTAAAAATTATTTGTAAGATCATACTTTAAATAAAAGGAAAAACTTAAATCATCACTTCATGCAATTCATCGTAAAAGTTATAAAGCATGCAAGTTCAAAGCAAGAATCATGCTCAACCATGCTATAAATTCTTTCATAAGTTTTTCACATACATTGCATAATCATTTCGTTTTACTTTCGTAAACATGTCATAAACATTTTGTGAAACTTTCATGAAACATTTCATAATCACTTTGTAAACATTTCATAAACGTGTTGGTTCATAACCAATCATTGAAATTCATAAGGCACATATTCGTTGCCACATTTATCATTCATGACTAATTCATGGAGACCAGGCTATAACTAAGTCATGCGATACGTGTCATTCTCCGTAGAGAGTTAAACATGATACCTATGGCCATGGTAAGTGACTGTAGACTGGATCAGGGTCGCACAGCTCTTTCGTAAAACATGGGTAGTATCCATCTTACATACTTTCACTAGCACATAGCTAGGACACGGGCACCAATGGCACTCTCCGTGTGGGCAACATAATTGCGTGCTGCGCGGGCACGAGATACTACCAAAACATCATCATCATAAACTACAAGTAGCGTGACATCTACCACACAGGTAGAGTCAAATGCTACAGGGGCCTACATTCCGACACCTCAAGTGGTGGAGCCGAAACACCACGAGAAGTAGCCAAGCATGAAGCCTAAGTCTTAAAACATATTTTCTTTTTCCCCCTTTTCTTTGAAATTGTCAAAAGTTAACTTTAGCGATATGGATATAAAAATCATGAGTAAATATAAAACATCCATACGCTTCATACCCTTGGAAAAATTTATTTCATATCATGTAAAGTATTCGGGAGACATTTAACATATTTAAAACGTGTTACATAATCATTGTATAGGTATAAAAGCATCTATAAATCATTTCGAAATCACATGCTCTTTTCATAAAGTCATTCATCGGTAAAAACAATATGCATTATCAAGACATAGTTAAATGGTACCCCTTACCTCGATGTATCAGATATCTCACGTTCACGAAATGACGCCTTCCAACACCTCCGTCAATTTCGTCTACGTTTTACCTACATCAAAGGTAGTTTACTTAGCTTCCTATACATACGAGTCACTCAAAATACGTTAAAATCGTAACCTATTCGTTCTTCCTCGTGTGTATGTTTAATCGTGCGTACCTAGGCTATTCACGTACGTATATATATTTTCCTTACCCTATATTATTTTTGTACGTACACACCTCGGTATACCTATTATTATATACAACTACATGTATATACTAGCAAGTATGTATGTATATATATTCCTATATATGCATCATTATTTGTTTTCATTTCTTTCCTCATCACATGTTTCCATCCCATGTATGTACATATATTAAAACACATTCTTATCTTATACCTTCATTTGTATATACCTCCTAGTATATACACATCTCTCATACATTCCTTTATATGTACACCTAAGTAAATACTCAATATATGTATATGTATACTCATACATACCCACATGGATACATGTATATATATATATATATATAATTTTTTCTTGTTTCCATTTATGCACCCTCACATAAATATACATATATATATATATATATATACATACATGCATGCTCTCCCTTTATCCACCATTCATCACTACCCCTTTTTTTTTACACCATTTAAATTTATACTAATCATGCTTATAATTCAATCTATATATATACATGTAAATTAAATATGCATGTATATACATAAATCTTACCTTCCTTTCCTTTTCTCCTTTTTTTTTCTCTTTTCTTTTCTTTTCTCCTTTTCCTCTCGGTCAACCCTTCTTCTTCCTCCTTTCTCCTTCGGTTCCAGCCCCTTTCTCCCTCACGGTTTCCCGTGCTTGGTCTCGGTTACAGCCTCCATTTCCAGCCCCTATTCTACTATCCCTTCAAGCTCGATTCTGTTTCCAGATTTCCTGCTCTCGGTGCTGCCTTTTCAGTCCCTGTTTCGATTTCAATTTCCTCCCCCTTGCCTCTGTTCTAGCTTCGATTCAGTTCTGCTCCTTCCTCATTTTCAGCCTCGATTTGGTCTGCTCCACAGTTTCTTCTCCTTCTCTCAGTTTCACTCTCCTGATCAGTCCTCTCCTCTTTTTTTCTTTTCTTCCTTCCTTTCTTCTTCCCCGGCGGACTGCTTCCCTTTCCTTTCTTTCCTTTCCTTTTTCTTTTTCCCCGGCAGAATGCTTCCCTTTCCTTTCTTTCCTTTCCTTTTTCTTCTTCCCCGACAGGCCTCTCTTCCTTTCCTCCCTCTTTTCTTCTCCTCCTCTTCTCCTTTTTCTCTCTCTTTTTTTTCCTGCCCGAGCCTCCTCTGTTTTTGTTTGATTTCCTTTCCAATTGCAACAGTGGCAAACGGAATTGGCTTTTCTAAGCCAATTCCGTACATGCCATAATATATTTATATATATATATATATTAGTTTAATATATATATATATTATATTAGTATGTAGGTATTAATTGTTATGTATTTGTATGGTTATTATATTTTTATACCCACTCCTATATAGTGTATCAATGTATATTTATACATTATATTAGTATAAATATATTGTTTGTGTATTGTCATTGTTATTTATTTATTTTTATTATTATTATTGTTATTATTATTATTATTATATTAAATGTCTTATACATTATACTTTACAATACATATATATATATATTTTGTCATATATATATATATGTATATCATCATTTTTCCATTTTAAATTGTCTAGTATATATATAGATATATATATATATATTATACCTATGTATATATATATACATATACCTTTTCTTTTTTTTAAGTGTTAGTACATATGTATATATATATATATATATATACATACATATTCACCTATGTACATATCTACATATATACATTTTCTTATATAATTTATCCAAAGACATAATATCATGCCTTCCATGAGATTTTCCTTATTCTGAAATTAAAATAATATCGGGATTCCATCATTCTCCATGGGTTCTCGATACAATTGTTTACATCGACACTTTTCGAATAACAAATTAAAATTTTCTAATCCTTCCGTACTTGCATTCGCCTTATTACTTCTTGTATCTTCGTGTTCCCGGTCATCCCACGGGCTTCTCGGTTCCTATAGTCCTCGAGCCCTACAACGAATATTCACACTTCTGTTAATATATATTATTTCCATTTTTATATAACTAAATTAACATAGGAGATTTGTGGGGTTTACATATATCATGTGAGACTCTGTGGTGAAATGCAAAAATGCAATAGTATTCTGGACTATGATCATATTCGACAATGGTGATCCCAAGCAACACAGTACTCGATGTGCGAGGCATCACTGCTGCAATGAGAGGGGGGTCAGTCCATCATAACCGCCAGCTATATCCTCATCAACTCCACAACAACACACAGTACAGTGTACTCCATGTCACATGCATGGTACAACATACACCCGTGGACTCTACATCACAGTCGAGGTGCCTGCCATAGGTCTTAGCCCTCAAAACCATGGAATATCATACCACGTCTCTAAATCCTCATGCGAACCTCTCATAGTGTGACACTCAGTCTACACGAGAAAATCAAGCATGGTTTTCAACATGTATTATATATCACATACAGTGCGCGCCTTTGAGCGCGATTCACAGTTGACACTTCGCTCAAACACTGTTTCATATCACAAACTCAACTCTAGTGCGAGTAAACCTCCAGTAACTAGGTCAATGCATAGTTCATGTTTCAAATCAAGTACGAGCAATAGCTCCAGTACCATGCTATGCACAAAATTCATCAAATCAAGTACGAGCAATAGCTCAAGTACTATATCATGTATCTCATGTAAAATTCAAGTACGAGCTAATCGCTCCAGTACTCTCTCATGCATAAATCACATAAAACTGAGTACAAGTAATAACTCCAGCACTCTATCATGCATGTCATAAAAATCTAGTGCGAATCATAATCCAGCACTAATATATGTGGAAAATATATGAAATCCAGTGCGAGCTGTGCTCCAGCACGATTTATTCTCACATAATATGATAGATGACTCTTTAAAAAAGGGATGGTTTACAAAATATCAAAATCAGCACTATAAAGTGTGCTTCATTTACATCAACCTTAAAATCATTAGCCCATCTATTTATTCTTCTGCTAAACAGCAGTAAAACACTCAAAATGATGATTTCTATGCTTTTTACAATTTTTCACAAAAGTTGACTTTTTGACTAACTAGGGGTAAAATCGTAATTTACCACTATCGGGTCACAATAATTATTATTCACTTTCTCTGACCCTCAGAGCTTTTAAGTGAATGTAAAAGCAGACAAAAATACGTGCAGGCATCTCTAACTACTCACAAAAGTCCATTACCTGCAATCACTCGAGAAATTTTACTTTCTTAACGCTGCTCGATCTCGCAGTCCGATCAGCTGTCAATGTAAACTTCAGAGCTGTAAATAACCATTTACCAGGTTAATTATACTTTTCCTACTGTATTACACATTTAATATAGTTTATTTCACATAATGGACTTTAATAAACCTTAATGGGCCTAACTATGCCTTAAGCCCATTTCTATTTTACTATTCATTTTTGTTGGGCCTATTGGGCTTGTGGGGCCCACCAACTCTTATTGGGCTTATCCGAGACCCATACATCACATTGGGCCTAAAATAATTGAGCTTGGCCCATTGGACCTGTCGGCTAAATGCCATGGCTGAGAGCATCCCATGCCGTCGTTCACGCAATGGCATGCCGTCCATGTCCATTTCTTTAGCCAATTCACTTAGGCATTTTCACAAACACTTGGTTGGCATATCTTAAGCCTTTCCTATAGTTCATGTTAGCATTTTATCAAACACCTTTTGTGCCAATATCATACCACCATCCATATGAACAAATTGATTATAACTAACCATGTCATAATCATGTATACATGCATATCCACCTATACATGTCTTAAAATCACATGGGTATTTATCAAAACTCATATACCAACTTTCGGCCATCACATGTTCATAGTGTTTTCATGTGTTTCAATCCATAAAAAATATACCAATATACTTAAAATCATTCATACATTAACATATATGAATTTGAAAGCTTGAAAATATACCTAGTATTTGTGTTCACACTTGGTCGAAACTTTGAAGCCTCATGGTTTGCACACTATGGCTCCTTGATAGCCAATTCTAACATATGTCACTCTCCTCTCAATTTGGAACAACTTTCATGAAGATTGCAAGTTCCAAATATGTCTTGTTCCTAGTGATTTCTAGTGAGAGAAAGCTTAGAAAACTTTTCGATTATGGTTTCTTCACTTTGTAGAAAATGAAAGGATGAAGATGATTATGTGTTGGCTGGTATTTATAAGTCCATTACTTAGTCATTAAGCTAAAATCCAGCCACCTTAATTGACTTCCAAAAAGTTTAGGTAATGGTTATCATTTTAGATTTTGTTACCTTTCATTAATGACTTTTAACTTATTCAAATGGGTTTTCAATTGGGCTTCTCGGTTTGGGTTTTTCTTTTGGGCTTTTGGGCTGAAATTTTTAGTACCTATTGGGCCTTCAATTGTCACAATATTAGGCCCACAAATTGGCCCAACAATTTGGCCCATTGGGCTTTCCAAATTCGACCCACACTTATGATACCTTAATGGGCTTTAAAATTTTCAACTTTGGCCCATTTCATTTTTATCCATTAAATTAAATCTGAAATCCTTCCGAATAAATTTTTCTTACTTTCGGGGATAATTATCTTGTATTCTGACCAAGAATATTTTTTCTCAATTTTTTTCCCATACTTAGGTTAATTTTTAACCATGGTTAGTCAACTATGGTAAAAGTCCACTTTTCTTAGCTATAGTTGACTTTTTCCTTAACCATTGACCAAGTTGACTTTTTCTCAAAATTTCGAAAGTGTCATATCTTATGTCTTACACTCTCGTCTTTACGTTTCAACCGTTCCCGGTAGATAATTTCACCCGAAACACTTTAACTTGCTAAAAATGTCCATTTTACCTTTTTTAGCTTTTACTCTCGTTCTCTATGTTTGGAACTAAATTAAACTAACTTTCCTTCATGAGCTCTTTATATTTTCTCATTTTAAGTTCTTATTTTCAGTCAGAATAATTCAGATCCCCTTGGTTTAGCCTGTGACTCTTATAGCTCACATTAGGCTTTTATGTAGCTTTTAAGTGTTAAAGCATTTCACTAACACTTAAATATAGTAAATGATCTTCTTATGATTTAAATAACTCAATACATGTATGTACATGTATAAATCATAAGGAACAAGCTACATAAAAATACGGGTCTGACAGAATGTGAGACCCAGATTTTCATGACTAAGACTTAATTTTAAGTTAAAATGAGAAGACAAAGACTTATGTGAATGTTATGCAGGCCCAAAGTGATCAATGCGCACAGGGCTCGATGGTACGAAAAATTGAGGTAAGGCTCTGAACCTGAGAATTCACTTAAGAATATATGTAAGTTCATGAAATAATGTTAGGAAGTGAAAACTAAAGTAATAGAAGTGAAAAAGCTAATAAAACTCGAGTTTATGATAAACCGAGAAAAGTGGGCTTAGTTAAGAAATAAATTTGGAATAAATTATAGAAATTCAAGAAAATTATTATGAGGCCATGGAAAGTTAGTATAAGGTAAGATTTACTTGGAAAATTAAAATCAAGTGGAAATATGGAGGTTTGGATGTTTAAATGAACTTTTAAAGGGAATCGAAAGCTTAAAGCCATTTTGCTCGGTATTGACCCAATCGAGTAAAACGAGATCAATCAAAGAAATTTTCTCAAACAAGTGACCCCCAAATTTTATGAGAGATACTAGAGACATAATATAATATTGGAGAAGTGAGAAATGGGACTAGAAATATTTTTTGGGATTTTACAATACAAGGTAGAAAATCTGCCTAGCATAGTTAACTGACCAGCTCATATACACTCTTGGATTTGAAGCTCATCCAACAGTCTAAAAATTCCCATCTCCTCTATATTATTACCCCACTTAATAAGCTAACAGTAGCCCTTGGAATCACCCTATTTGCTTTCCTATCCCGAGAGATCCAACCATTTCTTTCTCTTTTTCTTCTTGCTGAAACGTGACTATGCAGTCTTCATTGAGCAATTTTTTCGAGGCCCTTCCGGCCAGATTTAGGCAACGGCCAAGATGGATGAAATATTTCCTTGTGAGTCCTATACAACTGTTAGCACTGAATTTTATATATGTTTAGGACCCTTTTTACTTAGTTATTTGATCTATTCTTTGCAATATTAGGTATGTTTTATGTGTTTTGTGTACTTCTGAAGGAAAAAGAACAATTTGGAGAAGTCAAGGCTTTTAGAGCTGGTTCTGATGATTTCGTGAAGAATTGAAGTTACAGGGTGCTGATCGTGACTTATGCTGTAGCAATAGAAGAAACTGGGCAGTGCAGAGCAGATTTGAGGAATTAATACCATTGCCGCAGCATAGCAGTTTGATTGGGGCAACACTGTTTTGCCATGTGGCCTTTCATGATTTAATATTTGGAAACCTTATAAATAGTTTTTTATCAGAATTTCGAGGGAGGCTCCTGCTCAAGACTTCAAGATTAATTTAACGCCATTGAAACTCAATTTTTTCACCTTTTTCATCATATTTGTTCTTGGGATGTTAGATTTGATATCTTGGAGGTTTAATATGATGTCTAGGAACTAAACCCCTTTTTCCTAGAATCGATGTAACCAACTTTGGACATATTGCAATTATTTTGTGATGTTGGTTGGATGATTTCAATTGTGTTTATTTAATCTACTTGTTCTTAATGCTCTAGTTGATTGGCCACCAATTAGATGAATTAGTATAAGAATCCGGCACTCGAGAGAGGGGATTGTTTATATGCACAAGGGTAGATTAACATAGGACATTATTAGATCGAGAGGCTAACAATTCTTATGAACCATAGAGAAACGGATTACTATTGCTTAATGAACCCTATTATGTGATTCTGAATCGAGAGGTTAGGATTAAGTAAATTGGGTATGACTGTTTAAAACTTGAGAGAGATAAATAGGAAATAGTTTCGGCTATAAATAATTTGAAATCAAAAGAACAATTGATCAAAGGAGTTGCATGAATCATAGTTAGGTGAAATAGGTTTCTAAGAATATTTTGCTATTGATATTTTCATTTGTAATTATTGTGATTTGCTTTAATTAATTTGTTTCGTAATTAACAGTTAGAATAGTTAAATAGGATTTTAACCAACATTCATAGATTTTCTAGATAAAGCTCAAGGTTTTTGATTATAGTGATTAGCGGTAGACACAGTTCTCTGTGGGACGATACTCATATTTACTCTATACTTAAAAACTGACTTGTGCACTTGCAGTAGTGTTCAGGACAACAAGTTTTTTGGCACCGTTGCAGGGGAACTGTTGTCTAGTTTCTCATTGACACTGTTCCCCAATAGCTTTTATTTTAATTTAGATTTTTATTTTTATTTTTGTTTTAATTTATTATCTACGATTTTTTTTGTGAATGGTAAAGTATTTTCCATCAGGAAAAATTATGCGGATGAAATTAGAGATTACCCAGTTCACACAGTTAGACCAATAGCCATTACATGAGGTATGAGAGCGATTTAAAGAGTTATTGTGTAGATGCCCTCAGCATGGATATGATGAAGGAAGCCAGATACAGGTTTTCTACAAAGGCATGACTCCGCAGACAAGAGCTACTGTGGACGTCTTAGCAGGAGGTTCACTATGGTCTAAGACACCTGATCAGGCTATGCAATTACTTGAGGAGATGGCTATAAACAGCAGCCAATGGCTAGATGAAAGAGCTAATGTCAGAAGAATAGCAGGTATGCATGAGTTAGACACGCAGACAACCATTCTAGCAAGATTTGAGCAAATTTCGACATAAATGGCTTCAATGGGTATACAAGGGCCGCAAACCATGATTCATCCTGACAATGCAAATCCTAACTTGATGAAGACGAATTTGGAGCAGGTGAATTATGTTAATAATTGTAACTTTGGTTTTCAGGGAAATTGGGTTCCAAACTATTACCAGCCAGGATTCAGAAACCATGAGAATCTATCTTATGGTAATTCTAAGAATGTTCTAAACCCACCAACAGCAAGTAACAGCAATACAAGATTCAATAACCAAGGGAATCCCCAAGGTTATGGTGGAGTTAGAAGGAACGAATTTGAGGAGTTCATGGTTGAAACTAGAACACGATTTAGCAAAACTAATGTGCGGTTAGACACTATGAAAGCTAAAGTGTCAGAAATGAGTACTAGTCTTGGTGCGCAGATGAAGTCTGTTGAGACTACTTTAGGACAGTTAGCTGCAGCTGTCAGTTCTTTGAATGAAAGAGGTAAGTTCCCTAGTGATATAATGCTAAATCTGAAAGAACACTGCAATGCTATATCTTTGAGAAGTGGGAAAACATATGAGCCACCAAAGGTAGCACAGAAAGAAGAAACTGCACCAATCACTGAGATGCAGAAGAAACAGGCCAAACCTGTTGTGTCAAAGGATGCCGAATTAGAAACGGTTAAACAGGGAATTGATTCTAAACCTTTTAGTAAACTTTTTCCTGATAATTCTCCTTTATTGAAACCATCTATTCTTTATCCTCAAGCTTTGTATAAAAGGAAGATTGAATCTGAGTTTAAGAAATTTCTAGATATATTTAAGAAATTACATATTAACATTCTGTTTGTTGATGCCTTGCAGCAGATGCCGCATTATGCGAAATTCATGAAAGAGGTGCTGTCAAAGAAACAGAGACTTGAGGATTATGAAACTGTCAACTTGACAGAGGAATGCAGTGCGACTTTGCAGCAGAAGTTACCATAAAAATTGAAAGATCTTGGAAGCTTTACTATTTCATGCGAGATTGGAGGATCGAAAGTGGGTAAGGCATTGTGTGATTTAGGTGCTAGCATAAATTTAATGCCTTTATCTATTTTCAGGAGCCTATGTCTTAGAGATGTGAAGCCGACCACCATAACACTGCAACTAGCGAATAGATTAATTACTTATCCCAAAGGTATAGTAGAAGATGTACTTGTTAAAGTTGATAAGCTAATTTTTCCTATCGATTTTGTAGTCTTAAATTATGAAGAGGACAGAGAAATTTTGCTTATACTTGGGAGACCATTCCTTGCCACTGGGAGAGCACTAATCGATGTTCAGAGAGGGCAATTAACCTTGAGGATGAATGATGAATCGATTATGTTCAACATCTATAAGGCGATGAAATTCATTAATGAGCCAGAGACTTGTAAGTTGATTGAAGTGGTGCAGAGTTGTGTACGGGAAGTTGGAACAAAGGAAGCACCAACCGATCCTATGGCTCAGTGTCTGGTAAATTCAGTTTCTAATTTAGATGATGAATTATTAACTGATGAAATTAAAAGTTGTGTTGCTACTTTGGAAGCTAACCTATTAGAAAGTACGACTACAACAACTAAGGAAAAGATTGACAAGTCACAGGTAACTGAGAAAAAAGAAGGTAAAATCGAATTGAAAGAATTACCAAGCCATTTGAGGTATGCTTTCCTAGGTGGTGATAGTACTTTTCCTGTGATTATTTCATCATCTTTATCTGCTGCAGAGGAAGACAAGTTGCTTAGGATCTTAAGAGAGCACAAATCGGCAATTGGATGGTCCATTGCTGACATTAAAGGAATTAGTCCCTCTGTTGTGATGCATAAAATTCGGTTAGAGGAAAATCATAAACCCTCTATTGAACCAAAGAGAAGACTGAATCCAGCAATGAAAGAAGTTGAGATTTTAAAATTATTAAATGCTGGTATTATATATGCAATGTCTGATAGTTCTTGGGTAAGTCCTGTGCAGGTTGTGCCTAAAAAGGGTGGAATGACAGTAGTTCGTGACACCAACGATGAAATCATATCCACCAGAACGGTAACAGGTTGGAGAGTCTGCATCGATTATAGGAAGCTGAACAATGCTACTAGGAAAGACCACTTTCCACTTCCGTTCATTGACCAAATGTTAGATAGACTAGCCGGGCACAGTTATTATTACTTTTTAGATGGCTACTCGGGCTATAACCAGATTGCGATAGCCCCAGAAGATCAAGAGAAAATAACCTTTACTTGCCCATATGGAACTTTCACATATAGGAGGATGCCTTTCGGTTTGTGTAACGCCCCAGAAACCTTCCAGAGATGCATGATGTCAATCTTCGCTGACATGGTTGAAGAGATAATGGAAGTCTTCATGGATGACTTCTCGATATTTGGTAAGACTTTTGAGCAATGTTTATCCAATTTGGCACTTTTTTTACAGAGATGTGAAGAGACGAATCTCGTCTTAAATTGGGAGAAGTGTCATTTTATGATGCAAGAAGGAATCGTCCTTGGACATAAAATTTCAGCTCACGACATTGAGGTGGATAGAGCTAAAGTCGCTGCTATTAAAAAGCTTCCCCTTCCAAAATCAGTCAAAGCCTTGATGAGCTTTTTGGGACATGCAAGCTTCTATTGCAGATTTATCAGACTTTTCGAAGATCTCAAAACCTTTATGTAATATATTAGAAAAAGATGTTGATTTTGTCTTTGATGATCTTTGTTTGCAGGCGTTCGAAAAGATCAAGAAGGAGCTTATTTCTGCACCTATTATGATCGCACATGATTGGACAGAACCGTTTGAACTGATGTGCGATGCGAGTGATTTTACAATTGGATCAATCCTTGGGTAGAAAAGAAACAAGATTTTTTAGGCTATCTATTACTCAAGCAAAACCTTAGATGAAGCTCAGAAAAATTACATAACAATGGAGAAGGAGATGCTTGCAGTTGTACATGCATTTGACAAGTTCAGACCATACTTAATTGGGGGCAAGGTCATTGTCTATACAGACCATGCCGCTATTCGGTATCTATTTACGAAGAAGGATGCCAAACCCAGACTTATTAGATTGATCTTGCTTTTGCAAGAATTTGATTTTGAGATCAGGGACAAAAAGGGTTTCGAAAATGTTGTAGCTGATCATTTGTTTAGGTTGGAGCAATCTAAAATTCAGCAAGAACATCTTATTCAAGAGAAGTTTCCAGATGAAACAATAATGAAGATTGATGCAAATCTGCCCTGGTTCGCAGACATAGTAAATTACTTAGCATGAGGATTAATGCCAAGTGGTTTAACTTATCAACAGAGGAAGAAATTCTTCCATGATGTCAACTCATATTTTTGGGATGACCCTCTGCTATTTAAGAAGTGTCCAGACCAGATTATAAAAAGGTACGTACCAAAAGATGAAGTTCAAGAAATTTTGCGCCACTGTCATGCTGTAGCATATGGAGGCCATTTTGGTGCAGAACGTACAGCAGCAAAGGTGCTGCAATCAGGTTTTTATTGGCCTAATATGTTTAAAGATAGCTACATGTTTGTAAAAATATGTGACAGATGTCAAAGGGTTGGAAACATGTCAAGAAGGCATGAATTACCTTTGACAAATATTCTAAAAGTGGAAATCTTTTATGTATGGGGTATCGATTTTATGGGGTCATTTCCTCCATCTTTTTGGAAGCTATACATTCTCCTTGCTGTTGATTATGTATCTAAGTGGGTGAAGGCAATAGTAACACCAACAAATGATACAAAAGTGGTGATTCGATTTCTACACAAGAATATTTTGATAAGGTTCGGTACTCCAAAGGCCATCTTGAGTAATGAAGGCACTCATTTCTGTAACAAAGTCTTCAGTGGTTTAATGTCAAAGTATTGAATTCGACATAAAGTAGCTCTCGGTTATCATCCGCAGACAAATGGTCAAGCTGAAATTTCAAGCCGAGAAGTGAAGTTGATCTTGGAGAAAACTATAAATCTGAATAGAAAAGATTGGGCTAACAAGTTAGATGATGTGCTTTGGGCATACAGAACAGCCTATAAGACTCCAATTAGGATGTCTCCCTATAGGTTGGTATTTAGTAAGGCATGTCATCTACTTGTAGAGCTTGAGCATCGAGCTTACTAGGCCATTAAGAAGCTCAATTTTGACTATGACAAGGCTGGAGCAAATCAGTTACTCCAATTGAATGAGTTTGATGAGCTGAGGAATGAGTCATATGACAATGCAAGGATTTATAAGGATAGGACCAAAAGATGGCATGACAAGATGATAATGAGACGAGAATTAGGACCAAGAGATGGCATGACAAGATGATAATGAGACGAGAATTCAGTCCTGGACAGCAAGTTCTTTTGTATAATTCAGGCTCAAATTATTTCCTGGAAAGTTGAAGTCAAGGTGGTCAGGACTGTTTGTGATACACCAAGTTTTCCCATAAGGATCAATTAAGTTGAAGAATTTGGATGAGAGATTGTTCAAGGTCAATGGGCAGCGTTTGAAGCATTATTATGGAGAAGGGGTGCATAAATTAGAAAGCATTCCCCTTGGTGAACCGAATTGAAAAGACTGGAAGAAGTCTGGCTGAAGACTTAAAATTAAGCGCTTTTGAGAGGCAACCCAATTTTTGTTTTTAGGATTTTAGTAGTGTGTTTTTATTTTTTATTTTAAATTTATTTAATTAGGTTGTGTTTTATTTTACAGGTATACGCGTAAGAAAAGCACTATTTGGAAGTTTAATTGTCATGTTTTTTCAAGAAAGAATGCATGGGTGTGTGAATGATGAGACTTTTGAAGGACAAAGGCTGAATTTGTGTTTAGTAGGGTCGACTAGCTTAAATGAAGAAATGTAAAATTTTGCAAAGGCTTTAGTAGCTTCTCCAACGAATAGCGAAGTTAAAAAGCCAAGAATAAAAAAAAACGAAAAGAAGAAATTCGATCAAAGAAAGAAAAAGGTGTTTACAAGATTCAAAGGATGGGGTGAATGGAATACACATGGCAAAGTTTTATTGGAGTATGGGATTACCTTATCTTTTCAAATTGAAAACAAATAACCCTACCCACACAAATAGCAAGGGGCGGCCGAACTCTCTCATTCTCAGACTCTCCCTTTGTCAGGACCCGTTCTCAATCCATGACTTAACCAAAAACCACTGCAAATTTTTCGCATTTTGACTTACCTTTCTTCTCTTCAATGGTTGGGTTGTGATTCGATGTCAGAGTCCTTACTTACCATATCATCCAATATCATACATACATGTCAACATACTATTACTGACTGTACTTGCTTTTATCATACATGTAAGATTATATAAAATCTAATACAAATACATTCCCCATAATATATATCGTATACATCACTGTGCTGTTTCTATGTTTAGATACACAACTGTACATAATAGGTATACCTGGCGATCGATAGGAACTAGCTGTGGACTCAGGAATACTATCCCTCGGTAGCTCTCGCTCTACTGCTGACGCTCTGTAGAGAGATGTAAAGAAAAGAGGGGTGAGCATACAACGCGCTCAGTAAGGAAATCAAGCAAGCAAGTAGATATCTACACTATCTACTTAAAATAATGCTATGCCTTGAAAACATTATTTCCTTTACTCACTTTAAAAGCATGTCTTGAAATATAATATATATACTTGTACAGATTAAATCCCATGTACAGAAATCATGCTTTCTTTCTCAAATGTAGGCATGTAGTGCAAAACAATGCATCCTTATATAAATCATGCCTTTATGTAAATCATGCCATGTATATTTAAATCACAATAAATATGGCATTGAAATAATTCACATCACAAAATCGGAGTCCGACCCATCCCTCAGGTCTATCCGTAGTTTAAATCAGTCAATCAATGTGATATATCTTGTGAGACTCTGTGGTTAAATACAAATAGTATCCTGGACTATGATCATATCCGAAATGTGATCCCAAGCAACACAGTACTCGGTGTGCGGGGCATCACTGCTGCAACGGGAGGATGGTCAGTTCACTACAGCCGCCAGCTATACGTAACACACGGTACAGCGGACTCCTCGCGCCCCCAAGCACGGTACAAAGTACACTCGTGGACCCTACATCACAGTCAGGGTGCCTAACATAGGTCTTAGCCCTCGCACCTGTGGAATATCATACCACGTCTATATTAACCTCATGCGGATATCCTCTCACAAGATGTGACACACAGTCACACAAGGACTCGGGCATGGGTTTTAACATGTATTATATATCACATACAGTGTGCGTCTTGAGTGCGACCCACAGTCGACACTCCGCTCAAACACTGTTTCACATCACAAACTCAACTTTAGTGCGAGTAAACCTCCAGTAACTAGGTCAATGCATAGTTCATGTATTAAATCAAGTACGAGCAATAGCCCCAGTACTATGTCATGTATAAACCATGAAGAATCGAGTACGAGCAACGCTCCAGTACTCTGTCATGTATCTCATGTAACACTCGAGTACGAGCTAATCGCTCCAACACTCTGTCATGCATATATCATTTAAAGCTGAGTACGAGTAAAACTCCAGTACTCTATCATGCATGTCATGGAAATCTAGTGCGTATCAAAATCCAGCACTAATGTATGTGGAAAATATATGAAATCCAGTGCGAGCTGTGCTCTAGCACGGTTCATTCTCACATAATATGATAGATGGCTCTTTAAAAAGGGATTGTTTACAAAATATTAAAATCAGCACTATAAAGTGTGCTTAAATCACATCAACCTTAAAATCATTAGCCCATCTATTTATTTTCATGCTAAACAGCAGTTAAACACTCACAATAATAGTTTCCATGCTTTTTGGAACTTTTCACAAAAGTTGACTCTTTGACTAACTAGGGGTAAAATCGTAATTTGCCACTATCGGGTCTCAATAATTGTTATTCACTTTCTCTGACCCTCAGAGTTTTTAAGTGAATGTAAAAGCAGACGAAAATACGTGCAGGTATCTCAAACTACTCGCAAAAGTCCCTTACCTCGGATCACGTCAAGTGACCTCACTTCCTCGGTGTTGCTCAATCTCGCAGTCCGATCAGCTCTCAATGTAAACTCCGGAGCTGTAAATAACCATTCCTCAGGTAAATTATAATTTTCCTACTGTATTACACATTAATACAGTCCATTTTCCCTTAATGGGCCTTAATAATCCTTAATGGGCCTAACTATACCTTAAGCCCATTTTCATTTTACTATTCATTTTCGTTGGGCCTATTGGGCTTGTTCTAGGTCCATTACATCTTATTGGGCCTAAAATATTTGGGCTTGGCCCATTGGTCCTCTCGGCCACATGCCATAGCCGAGAGCTACCCATGCCTCGGTTTTACAATGGCATGCCATCCATGCCTATTATTTAGCCAATTTCTCTTAGGCATTTTCACAAATACTTGGTAGGCAACATTACCAATCATCATATAGTTCATTTAGGCATTTTATCAAACAACTTGATTGCCAACAAATTACTTGTATTAATTAATCAATTTGATTAATTCTAATTACACCATTAACATTAATACATGTATACTAATCCATTTATGTCTTAAAATCATATTGACATAATTTAATATCCCATTACTCACTCTCGGCCTAACCCACTTCATGGTGATTTAATATGTTTCAATGCTTAAAACATATATCAACATACTTAAAATCATTCATACATTAACATATATGAAATTGGAAATTAGAAAATATACCAATTGTTGTGTTCACCCTTTGGCCGAAACTTTGGAGGCTCTCGGTTTGCACTCTATGGCTCCTTGATAGCCAATTCCAACATATGTCACTCTCCTTTCAATTTGGAACAACTTCCATGAAGAATGCAAGTTCCAAATATGCCTAATTTCTAGTGATTTCTAGTGAGAGAAAGCTTGGAAAATATGTTTCAATGGTTTCTTCTTCTAGCCGGATTTGGTGTGATGAAGATGACAATGGTGTGGCTGAATTTATAAGCCATATACTTAGCCATTAAGCTTTACTTTTCAGCCATTTAACTTGACTTTCCAAGCCTTAACCATGAGTCACCTTATGAGTCACCTTATGAGTCATAGTTGACTTTAACTGGGGTTAGATATTTATCTCATGGGCTTTTCCATTTGGGCTTCTCGGTTTGGGCTTTCTTAATGGGCTTTTGGGCTAAAATTTTTACTATGTCTCGGGCCTTTAATTGTCTCAAAATTTGGTCGATCAATTGGTCCAACAATTCGGTCTAAAGGACATAAGAATTTCGATATACGTTTAGTATACCTAAATGGGCTTTAAAATTTTCACCTTAGGCCCATTACGTTTTTAACCATTAAATTTATTCCGGAATCCTTCCGAATAAATTTTTCTTACTTTCGAGGATGATTATCTTGTATTCTGGCCAAGAATATTTTTTCCCAAATTTTCCTCTACATTTAGGTTAATTTTTAACCATGATTAGTCAACTATGGTAAAAGTCTACTTTCTTAACTATAGTTGACTTTTTCCTTAACCATTGACTAAGTTGACTTTTTCTTAAAATTTTGAAAGTGTCATATCTTATGTCTTACACTCTCGTCTTTATATTCCAACCGCTTCTGGTGGATAATTATACCCGAAACACCTTATTTCGCCAAAAAGGTCCATTTTACCCTTTTTAGCTTTTACTCTCGTTTTCTATGTTCGGGACTAAATCAAGCTGACTTCCCTTCATGAGCTCTCTATGCTCTTTCATTTTAAGTTCTTATTTTCAGTCAGAATGATTTAGAATAACTCGATTTAGCCTGTGATACTCATCGCTCACATTAGGCATTTTATGTAGCTTTTGCGTGTTAAATCATTTCACTAACACTTTAAGTCTAGTAAATACTCTTCTTATGATTCAACTATAATTACATAGTGTTCATACACATAAGAATCATAAGGTACAAGCTACAAAAATTTGGGTCTGACAATCCTCCCCCACTCAAAAAATTTGGTCCTCCAAATTGGAACCAAGTCAGTCCTCAAATAGGTGAGGGTACTTCTCTCGCATCAGACGCTCTAGCTCCTAGGTAACTTCCTCTGAAGTGTGATGCTGCCAGAGAATCTTCACTAATCCGATGGTCTTCGATCTCAATACCTTCTCTTTCCTATCCAATATCCGAATCGGTCTCTCTACATATGACAAGTCCTCTCGAAGCTCCAAAGGCTTGTAACTAATCACATGTGCCGGATCCGGATGATACTTCCGAAGCATCGATATGTGAAAGATGTTATGGACACCTGATAAGTCTGGTGGCAATGCCAACCTGTACGCCTTATCTCCCACTCGATCAAGTATCTCAAAGGGTCCAATATAGCGAGGATTTAGTTTCTCTCTCTTCCCAAATCTCGCTATGCCCTTGGAAGGAGAAACTCTCAAAAACACGAATTCACCAACTGCAAACTCTAGTGGCCTACTTCTCCTATCAGTGTAACTCTTCTGTCTGCTCTGAGCTGTCCTCAGTCTCTCTATTATCAAACGGACGTCCTCAGATACTTGAGTAACCATGTCAGGAGTGAAAATCTTACGGTTATCCACTTCTTCCCATCCAATAGGGGAACGACATCTACGGCCATATAAAGCCTCGTACGGTGCCATCCCGATACTCGAATGATAACTGTTGTTGTAGGCGAACTTGGCTAGTGGTAGGTGGTCATCCCAGGAGCCTCGATAATCTAGCACACATGCTCTCAACATATCCTCCAGAGTCTGTATAGTCCTCTCTGATTGACCATCTGTCTGAGGATGGAAAGCGATGCTCAAACTCAACTGGGTTCCCATGGCTTCCTGAAAATGTCCCCAAAAGTGGGATGTGAAGCGGGAATCCCTATCAGAGACTATGCTCGCTGGTACACCGTATAACCTCACTACCTCACGTACATACAGTTCTGCTAATGAACTCAGAGTATCGGTCACTCTCATAGCTAAGAAGTGGGCTGACTTCGTCAGTCTGTCAACGATCACCCATATAGCATCGTGATTCCTGCAGGTTCTCGGTAAACCCATCACGAAATCCATGGTGATATGCTCCCATTTCCATGTCGGTATAGGTAGAGGCTACAATAACCCTACAGGTTTCTGATGCTCTACCTTCACTTGTTGACATACGAGACACTTTGTCACAAAGTCTGCTACATCTCTCTTCATACCCGACTACCAGTATACCTTCCGGAGGTTCTGATACATCTTGTTACTCCCCGGATGTAACATATACATCGACGAATGAGCTTCTGCCAATATCAATCTCCTGAGTCCTGGATCCTCGGGAACACACAATCTGCCTCTGAACCTCAGTAGTCCATTAGAACTCAACTCGAAATTAGTCACTGTGCCCTTTTGCATCTGACTACTCACATCCATACAAAATGGATCAGTCTGCTGAGCCACTCTGATCCTGTCCAATAGGTCCGACTCCAAGCGTAAACTAGCTATCACATAGCCTGTATCCATGTTAGAAGGCACGACTCCCAAACTGAGGCTAGCAAACTGCTCTAGCAAATCATGTTCCCTAACCATCATATACGATACCATCCCCAAGCTCTTCCTGCTCAAGGCATCGGCTACAACGTTAGCCTTACTCGGATGATAAAGTATCTCACTGACCACAGTAATATCTGACAACTCCGGATGTGCCTTATCCATATCTACCACGTACGCAATGAAACCTTGATATGTTGAAGGTTTTCTAAATCAGAAATCATGTAATAATCATAACTACTCCTTTCATTTATTCTTATTAAACTTTACAACATATCTAGTAGGGTTAGGAAACATAACTGTCTTAGCATAACAATCTAAAACAGCATGGTTTGCAGATAGCCAATCCATTAATATTATATCAAAGTCACTCATACTTAGTAATATTAGATTGGCTGTCATCTCCTTATCCCCTACTCTCAACTTGCAGTCATTAAATACATATTCTACAACTTGACTACTATTCATAGGCGTACTAATCAACATCATCATAAATAAATGTGTACGCTCTACATGTCTTGCTAATTTACATGCAAATGAAGGCGATACAAAAGAATGCGTCGCACCAGGATCAATTAAAACATATGCTTCAATATCATAAATCAGGATGTTACCTCGAATCACATCCGATGAAGCATCAGCTGTCCCCTGGTCCAAAGCATGTACTCGCCCTTGACCCATCACTTGTTTCCCATTCTCCTCAGCCGTCGCTCTACCTCTCTGAGCAGACGTACCAGCTGGAGTTCTATCAGACTCCCTGCCCCTCAGTGGTGCTGTAACAAATGTCTCTAGGCACTCTCTAGCAATGTGCCCTTGTTTCCCACATCAAAAACACACAATAGGAGTTAGCAGACACAGTCTACTTCCATGTTATTTACCGCATCTTCTACACTGATCAACAGCAGATCTCTGTCTTCCTATGAAAATGCCCTTTGCTGGGGCTGCAGTCGGATAAGTAGGAGGTCTAGCATATCTCTCTCGTGCCTCCTCTACCTTTGATCTCTTACCGAAGAGTCTCTTCTCTCCCCGATAACTGAAATCTCTAGCCGGCCTCTTCTTCTGTATATCTCAGCTACGGCTAAACTTTCCAAACTCGGAAGCATTCCTTTCGTAATCCTGCTCACACAGTTGCGCCTTGCGCACTGCTTCCTCATAGGTCACTATGTCTAATGGGACCAACCTGGACCGTAGCACCGGCCTCAACCCGTCTATAAACCTGTGGACCTTTCTGGTCTCACTATACATGGTATCGGGGTCATATCTTTCTAGGGATAGAAATCGAGTCTCATACTCGTCCACAGATAAACTCCCCTAGTTTAGTCCCAAAAACTCTGCCTGAAGTTTTCGTTGTGCGGTGTCGGGAACAAACTGCCTCTTGAAGGCCTCCCGAAATATATCCCAACTGATATCTATGTGTCGGGATCTCAATATAGGTCGGGTGGACTTCTACCAATGCTCTGCAGCTCCCTTCAGTAGGAACGCAGCAAACGCGACCATCTCCGAGGTCGTACACTCGAAGAATCCATAAAGCTTCTCCAGCTCTGCCAACCACTCCTCAGCGGCTACGGGGTCCTTGACCCCACTAAAAGATGGAGGTCTAAACTTTTGAAATTCTCTCAACCGATGCAGATCACATCCATACCCTAATCCAATACCACTCGAAACCGGTGGGGGTGTAGGAGTATCTACAATCCTCTGTGCATCAGCTATCTGCGTAAGGGTATCAGGGGCAACTGTCTCTCCTGTCGCAGCTCCTGCCTCCTGTCCCTACCTACCTGGCATCGTTTATGCTAGTATCTCTACAATAGTCTCGAGACTACGCTTTAATCTTGTGAAGCGCATCTCTGCACACTCGGGTGCCTCAGTAGCACCTGGAGTCTCGTGCGTAGGTAATGGTCTGGCAGCGGCTCGTCCCTCGGGTCTATCTCCCCGGCCTCGAGCCCTACCTCTCGTAACTCTACCACTACGCGTATTTGTCATATAGGCAAAGTTCCTGCATTCATAATAATGAATTAGTCTGTTTCCTATCTGGTATACACAGTTATATCTAAATACAACACAGTACTATGGGGATGTACACTTTCCTATTTTTCTAACACCGACTCACATCAGACCAACCTCTGCTCTGATACCATTTTGTCAGGACCCGTTCTCAATCCATGACTTAACCAAAAACCACTGCAAATTTTTCGCATTTTGACTTACCTTTCTTCTCTTCAATGGTTGGGCTGTGATTCGATGTCAGAGTCCTTACTTACCACATCATCCAATATCATACATACATGTCAACATACTATTACTCACTGTACTTGCTTTTATCATACATGTAAGATTATATAAAATCTAATACAAATACATTCCCCATAATATATATCGTATACATCACTGTGCTATTTATATATTTAGATACACAACTGTACATAATAGGTATACCTGGCGATCGATAGGAACTAGCTGTGGACTCAAGAATACTATCCCTCGGTAGCTCTCGCTCTACTGTTGACGCTCTGTAGAGAGATGTAAAGAAAAGGGGGTGAGCATACAACGCGCTCAGTAAGGAAATCAGGCAAGCAAGTAGATATCTACACTATCTACTCAAAATAATGCTATGCCTTGAAAACATTATTTCCTTTACTCACTTTAAAAGCATGTCTTGAAATATAATATATATACTTGTACAGATTAAATCCCATGTACAGAAATCATGCTTTCTTTCTCAAATGTAGGCATGTAGTGCAAAACAATGCATCTTTATATAAATCATGCCTTTATGTAAATCATGTCATGTATATTTAAATCATAATAAATATGGCATTGAAATAATTCACATCACAAAATCGGAGTCCGACCCATCCCTCAGGTCTATCCGCAGTTTAAATCAGTCAATCAATGTGATATATCATGTGAGACTCTGTGGTTAAATACAAATAGTATCCTGGACTATGATCACATCCGAAATGTGATCCCAAGTAATACAGTACTCAGTGTGCAGGGCATCACTGCTGCAATGGGAGGATGGTCAGTCCATTACAACCGCCAGCTATACGTAACACACGGTACAGCGTACTCCTCGCGCCCCCAGGCACGGTACAAAGTATACCCGTGGACCCTACATCACAGTCAGGGTGCCTAACATAGGTCTTAGCCTTCGCACCTGTGGAATATCATACCACGTCTATATTAACCTCATGCGGATATCCTCTCACAAGATGTGACACACAGTCACACAAGGACTCGGGCATGGGTTTTAACATGTATTATATATCACATACAGTGTGCGTCTTGAGTGCGACCCACAGTCGACACTCCACTCAAACACTATTTCACATCACAAACTCAACTCTAGTGCGAGTAAACCTCCAGTAACTGGGTCAATGCATAGTTTATGTATTAAATCAAGTACGAGCAATAGCTCCAGTACCATGCTATGCACAATATCAAATCAAGTACGAGCAATAGCTCTAGTACTATATCATGTATAAACCATGAAGAATCGAGTACGAGCAATGCTCCAGTACTCTGTCATGTATCTCATGTAAAACTCGAGTACGAGCTAATCGCTCCAGCACTCTGTCATGCATACATCATTTAAAGCTGAGTACGAGTAAAACTCCAGTACTCTATCATGCATGTCATGGAAATCTAGTGCGTATCAAAATCCAGCACTAATGTATGTGGAAAATATATGGAATCCAGTGCGAGCTGTGCTCTAGCACGGTTCATTCTCACATAATATGATAGATGGCTCTTTAAAAAGGGATTGTTTACAAAATATTAAAATCAGCACTATAAAGTGTGCTTAAGTCACATCAACCTTAAAATCATTAGCCCATCTATTTATTTTCATGCTAAACAGCAGTTAAACACTCACAATAATAGTTTCCATGCTTTTTACAACTTTTCACAAAAGTTGACTCTTTGACTAACTAGGGGTAAAATCATAATTTGCCACTATCAGGTCTCAATAATTATTATTCACTTTCTCTGACCCTCAGAGTTTTTAAGTGAATGTAAAAGTAGACGAAAATATGTGCAGGTATCTCTAACTACTCGCAAAAGTCCCTTACCTCGGATCACGTCAAGTGACCTCACTTCCTCGGTACTGCTCAATCTCGCAGTCCGATCAGCTCTCAATGTAAACTCCGGAGCTGTAAATAACTATTCCTAGGTAATTTTCCTACTGTATTACACATTAATACAGTCCATTTTCCCTTAATGGGCCTTAATAATCCTTAATGGGCCTAACTATACCTTAAGCCCATTTTCATTTTACTATTCATTTTCGTTGGGCCTATTGGGCTTGTGGGGTCCACCAACTCTTATTGAGCTTTTTCTAGATCCATTACATCTTATTGGGCCTAAAATATTTGGGCTTGGGCCATTGGGCCTCTCGGCCACATGCCATGGCCGAGAGCTACCCATGCCTCGGTTTTACCATGGCATGCCATCCATGCCTATTATTTAGCCAATTTCTCTTAGGCATTTTTCGAAACACCTGGTAGGCAACATTACCAATCATCATATAGTTCATTTAGGCATTTTATCAAACAACTTGATTGCCAACAAATTACATGTATTAATTAATCAATTTGATTAATTCTAATTACACCATTAACATTAATACATGTATACTATTCATTTATGTCTTAAAATCATATTGACATAATTTAATATCCCATTACTCACTCTCGGCCTAACCCACTTCATGGTGATTTAATATGTTTCAATGCTTAAAACATATATCAAAATACTTAAAATCATTCATACATTAACATATATGAAATTGGAAATTAGAAAATATACCAATTATTGTGTTCACCCTTTGGCCGAAACTTTGGAGGCTCTCGGTTTGCACTCTATGCCTCCTTGATAGCCAATTCTAACATATGTCACTCTCCTTTCAATTTGGAACAACTTCCATGAAGAATGCAAGTTCCAAATATGCCTAATTCCTAGTGATTTCTAGTGAGAGAAAGCTTGGAAAATATGTTTCAATGGTTTCTTCTTCTAGCCGGATTTGGTGTGATGAAGATGACAATGGTGTGACTGAATTTATAAGCCATATACTTAGCCATTAAGCTTTACTTTTCATCCATTTAACTTGACTTTCCAAACCTTAACCATGAGTCACCTTATGAGTCACCTTATGAGTCATAGTTAACTTTAACTATGGTTAGATATTTATCTCATGGGCTTTTCCATTTGGGCTTCTTGGTTTGGGCTTTCTTAATGGGCTTTTGGGCTAAAATTTTTACTATGTCTCGGGCCTTTAATTGTCTCAAAATTTGGTCGATCAATTGGTCCAACAATTCGGTCTAAAGGACCTAAGAATTTCGATATACGTTTAGTATACCTTAATGGGCTTTAAAATTTTCACCTTAGGCCCATTACGTTTTTAACCATTAAATTTATTTCAGAATCCTTCCGAATAAATTTTCCTTACTTCCGGGGATGATTATCTTGTATTCTGGCCAAGAATATTTTTCTCCAAATTTTCCTCCACGCTTAGGTTAATTTTTAACCATGATTAGTCAACTATGGTAAAAGTCCACTTTCTTAACTATAGTTGACTTTTTCCTTAACCATTGACTAAGTTGACTTTTTCTTAAAATTCTGAAAGTGTCATATCTTATGTCTTACACTCTCGTCTTTATATTCCAACCGCTTTTGGTGGATAATTATACCTGAAACACCTTATTTCGCCAAAAAGGTCCATTTTACCATTTTTAACTTTCACTCTCGTTTTCTATGTTCGGGACTAAATCAAGCTGACTTCCCTTCATGAGCTCTCTATGCTCTTTCATTTTAAGTTCTTATTTTCAGTCAGAATGATTTAGAATAACTCGGTTTAGCCTGTGATACTTATCGCTCACATTAGGCATTTTATGTAGCTTTTGCGTGTTAAATCATTTCACTAACACTTTAAGTCTAATAAATACTCTTCTTATGATTCAACTATAATTACATAGTGTTCATACACATAGGAATCATAAGGTATAAGCTACAAAAATTTGGGTCTGACACCCTTTTTCTTGTTCTTCCATCTTTCTTTCTCTACTTTCTTGAACGTACAAAGACAAACCCTACAACTATTATTTTTCCTCTTCCAATATTGTTGTTTTGTGCTGATTTGGTAGCTTCTCCAACAAATTTTGGTGTTAAATCTCTTGGTGGACCCGAAAACTTTGGAGGAAGGAAGAAAGTGTTTTATTGTCGGGTTGTTTAGGTGATAAAGATGTGAAGTGGTTCTAATTAAATCCTATGTGGCTTCAATTTTGAGTATTTTCCTTCTTTCTACAGTAGTTTTCGATCCTCTAGAAGATATTTTATTGGCTCTTATAATTTGGATTTTTGAAGCCTTTTTCGATTTGTTTGATCTTTGTTGGAGTGATTTTGTTTGTGAAGAGATTTTAGGGTTTGTTTTGTGTGTTAGTCTGATTTGGTCTTGTTGAAAATTGTACTTGTTGATTTGTGAGCTAATTGGTGGATAATGGCACCTAAGACCCGAGCTAGACGAACCATGGAGAGTTCTTATCAGGCCACTGATAGTTCAGCCCTATCTTCACAAAGGGAAGAGCCTGTAGTAACCAATTATGATCCCTCTCGATTTGTGAATAGTCAGGTAGCAAAAAATTTTAAGAAAATCATGGATAAAAACATGATTATTGAGAGGAGCTTTAGGCCTGACATTGGTGGTTGGACTATGTATTCTAAATATCTGAGGGATTTCAGTTTGTTGAAATTAGCAGGGCAACCAGAAGATGCTATCCTTGATGTGATTTGTGAATTTTATGCAAATGCCATGGAGAGCACTCATTCTACTTCAGAAGTTAAGGGTGTTCTTGTTCCCTACAATGCGAATGCCATTAATTTATATTTGGACCTTCCGCAAGGGGTGCAAGATGAGTACGCTAGTTATGTAGCAACACTACACATTGATTATGATGAGCTAGTCCGTGTCATTGACGAATTGACAGTCTCATACACCCATTGGCAAAAGAGGCCGGAAGCTGAATCCATGTCGTTCCCGTCCAACCGACTTCAATGCAGTCTTCATAAATGGTATGATTTTATCTGTTCTAGAATCATGCCTACCACCCATAAAAGTAGTGTCGATGTGGACAGAGCAGCTCTACTTTATTGTATTCTGACAGGAAAGATTGTTGATTTTAGAGCTATTATTTTTTTGTCCATGCAAGAGTTCATACGTAGAGAGAATAGAAGGGGTTTACCTCACCCTTCCTTGGTTTATGGACTCTGTAAGAAGTATGGAGTGTATTGGATTGAACTTGAACATATATTGGCAAGGAAATCTCCAATCACTTTCAAAACCCGAGAGTACCTTTGATTCAGCGAGAAGCTGCTACTCCTGTTGCACCACCACCACCTTCTGTTGACACTTCTGCTGGCCCATCAGCTGAACCTTCCACCACTCCAGGTTCCATTGAGACTTTTCTTCATGAGATTAAAGAGTTGCAGATGGAGGTGAGAAATAATGACCGAGATTACCAAACTTTCTTTAAGTATGCTGCCATTACAATTGGTCATTGGTACAATACCTCAATATGAGAGGTCATCCAGGAGAGGTTGAATTTCCCTTACCACCATAATGGTGTATGCCATAGCAAAGAGATCAGCTGATAATGAGATGGAAGAAAATGTACCCGAGGATGCTGATATTGAGGTCGGCTTCGAGGAGGATGATGACAGCTAGACTACTCCCAGGGAAGTCCTCTTTGACACTTTTTCCTATCTTTTCATTGAGGACAATGAAAGTATTAAGTTTGGGGGAGTTATGTTTGTGCTTTGTGTGCTGTGCTTTGTGTGTCTTTTTAAATATTTTTAGTAGTTGTTATTTGTTTTGTGTTTGTATGTTTGTGTGACAATTATACTCAGTTTTAAATGTTAGTTTTCTAGATTGTGGCCGAAGATGGATATTGCAAGAAAGTATCAACTTTTGATTAAATGGATGATTTTATTGTTTGAGTATTAGCATGTGGATAGAAAGCTTCACTTGAATCTTTTCACTTAAATTTATGCACCAATCATATTAAGTCTTTGTACTTATTGTGTTGATTTGTGAAATCAAAAAGACTCTAGAACTTGATTATTTACTACTTGAGGTAAAATTGATAGACCATGCATGATTAGGAAAATGATCTAGGCTATTTTTGTTTTGAGATTGAGCCTTTCAAGCCTACCCAATTATATTAATCCTTTGGAAAACCCTTTGAGCCTAATTTTTTTCCATTTTATCATTATCGAACCATATTACAAGTCATGGCCTAATTGTTTGATTATCCTTTTCTTTTGGTCCCTTACTTGAAGTGCTATTAATCATTTTCTTTTGGATTGGGGGATGAGTTCAAAAGAAAATAGGGGTGGTTTGTTAAAATAAAAAATTTGTTCTCGGGTTTTGATGTAAATTGAGTGTCATATTCAAGTTACAAGTAGTGAAAAATCTTAAGTTTAGGGGTATGACACTGTTAAAAAAAAATCAAAAAGACAAATTTTAGATTTATATTGTTCAAGCAAACCAAAACAACCTAATCCCCCTTCACTCTTCACTTTTCATTTGTGTGTGTGTGTACAATCATTTACTCAAATTCATGCACTCAAGTGTTAATGCAAAACCTAAATAAGAATTAAACACAAGACTTCATATGCTTGAATTAACTACTACTCTCCACTAATAAAGACTCATGCATAACCAAGAATCAAAAGGACTTTTCAAGGGTTGTAACGTAAGGCTCGAGTTTAGGTGGGATAAAGGATATAGCATGAAGTTTAATCCACCTAAAGCACTATAATCACCCTTGGACTTAATTTGTTTTGAGCTCATGAATCACTACCCAACTTCATTCATTTTCGACCTTATGAATTCTTGAGGAAAATCCCAATTTAGCATAACAAGCATGTGAGCTGAGTATGGTTGAGAGTCTTTATTTGTTTTGTGTCTAGTATGTCTTTGCTTGAGGATAAGTAAATTTCTAAGTTTGGGGGTATTTGTTAGCACTGAATTTTATATATGTTTAGAACCCTTTTTACTTAGTTATTTGATCTATTCTTTGCAATTTAGGTATGTTTTATGTGTTTTGTGTACTTGTGCAGGAAAAAGAACAATTTGGAGAAGTTAAGGCTTTTGGAGCTGGTTCTGATGATTTCGTGAAGAATTGAAGTTACAGGGTGCTGATCGTGACTTATGTTGTAGCAATAGAAGAAACTGGATAGTGCATAGCAGATTTGAGGAATTAATACCATTATCGCAGCATAGCAGTCTGATTAGGGCAACACTGTTTTCCCACGTGGCCTTTCACAATTTAATATTTGGAAACCTTATAAATAGTCTTTTTATCAGAATTTCGAGGGAGGCTGCTGATCAAGACTTCAAGATTAATTTAGCCCCATTGAAACTCCATCTTTTTCACCTTTTTCACCATATTTATTCTTGGGATGTTAGATTTGATTTCTTGGATGTTTATTATGATGTCTAGGAACTAAACCCCTTTTTCCTAGAATCAATGTAACCAACTTTGGACATATTGCAATTACTTTGTGATGTTGGTTGGATGATTTCAATTGTGTTTATTTAATCTACTTGTTCTTAATGCTCTAGTTGATTAGCCACCAATTAGATGAATTAGTATAAGAATCTGGCACTCGAGAGAGGGGATTGTTTATATGCACAAGGGTAGATTAACATAGGACATTGTTAGATCGAAAGGTTGACAATTCTTATGAGCAATAGAGAAACGGATTACTGTTGCTTAATGAACCCTATTATGTGATTCTGAATCAAGAGGTTAGGATTAAGTAAATTGGGTATGACTGTTTAAAACTCGAGAGAGATAAACAAGAAATAGTTTCGACTATAAACAATTTGAAATCAAAAGAACAATTGATCAAAGGAGTTGCATGAATCCTAGTTAGGTGAAATCGATTTCTTGGAATATTTTGCTATTGATATTTTCATTCATGATTATTGTGATTTGATTTAATTAATTTGTTTCGTAATTAACAGTTAGAATAGTTAAATATGATTTTAACCAACATTCATTGATTTTCTAGATAAAGCTTAAGGTTGTTGATTACAGTGATTAGCGGTAGACACAGTTCTCTGTGGGACGATACTCATATTTACTCTATACTCAAAAACTGACTTGTGCACTGCAGTAGTGTTCCATTTAGGACAACAACAACATATAAAAAAATTCAGCCCTAAAGGAGTTCATTTGCCTGGTGAAAAGTTAGAGAGAAGTTTAGAGGTCAGAACTGCCCTATTCATGGGCAAGTGAAAGCTTGGATTTTTTATGAATGTGGTTGATTTTTCTTGGGTTTTTTAGTAAATCTAAGTTGTATATTTGATGATTTACAGTTGAAGGCTGATTTGGAGATTTATTGGAGCGATTAGCTTTGGTCAAAGGTAAGTGAAAATTTATGAATGATGAAAATGATGAAATATGTTAATGTTTGATGATTTTTAAAGGTTTTTAGTTAAGTGAAATTAATTGAAATTATTTGTAGAATGCTTAAAGAATTTGGCCAGCCTAGGGTTTTAATGTTTAAGATGAAATGTGGTTTGATTTAAGGTTAATAGATGTTTGAATGATACTGAAGAAACTCGGTTTGTAGTTCGATTAACCGAAAAAACACAAAAAGAGTGAAAATTGAGTAATTTGGGTACTTTGAGTGGTTAAATAAAGTATAGGATAAATGTTTAAGCTATTAAGTTGACAAGCCTTCCATTTGTTGGAAAGAAAACTAATGAAATAGCTCAAACCGAGATTTTATTGGTAAAACTGAGCAAATTAGCAAAGTTGGCAAAATAGTCAAAATTGGTCAACTTTAAGGAAATAAATGCATACTTGAGTATGTTATAGTAAGATTGAACTATATATGATGACTTGATGTTATTTTGGACAGCTCAAAAAAATCGACACGTCTAACGAGGCCGGATCTTGGTGAAATAACGTCGTTTAAGCTTAGTAGAGGTAAGGGGTATAATTTGGCATAGTTCTGACTATCTATATGTAAATATGAATTGTGAAATGATTTACGAATATATTTATATTCATGAAATGATTTATAAAACATGTTTATGCCTATGAAATGATTTATGAAGCTTGGTTATGCTTATGAAATGTTTTATAAATTATGTTTAAGTTATGAAATGATTTATGAAGAACATTATGAAGTATTAAACTCAAGAAAATTTTATAGTTGTCTTTATGACTTTTTATTCATGTTTTAAGGGAACTTTTGACGATTTTTAAAAGTATGTGAGTAAAGAAAAAAAGATATTTGAGACTAGAAGGCTAACCATATGCATGGCTACTGTTTGTGGTGCTCCGACTGTAAGGCCCGTGAATTTCTATGTAATCTTATGATTTCCATGATGTACAGACAAGTTACACAATAAATGAATCATAAGAATTGGATTTTTTTTAGTGTTAAGTATGAATGAAATGCAAAATGAGTATTGAAATGATTGAATGGCAATTTAACTTTGAAAATATGGAAAATTACAGCTGAAATACAGCAGGATGAAGGCTAAATCGATCTCATTACATGTCACGACCCAAATTACCCAAAAATCAGAGTTAATTTTTTTCGCGTTTTGTTTATTTACTTGAATTCTTACCTGTCCTCGAATCGTGACCACACTCAACCAACAAATTGGGCTGTGCGTCAATGCCAGTCCCACCATACCATTACCATCTAACTTATTTATTCTCCAGTCATTTATAATTGTTTACATTATTTATACATCCCCTAAAGTTACTTACAAACATATTACTGTGCTATGCTTATGTAGATACAATATGTACAAGTGTATATACCTTATGTTGATGGGCAGCAGCGGATATCTGGAATGCAGTACTGAGTCGCCTCAACTTCAACTGGAGATTATCTGTGGGAGAAAATGAAAGGGGTGAGCACATCAAGCTCAGTAAGGCAACCCTACGAACAAGTAGGTAACCATACTACCTACATGAACGTAGTGCCATGCATAAACCACCCTTTCTCCACACATTTTAAAACAAATGATATGAGTTATGATGTTATGTAAAACACATTTGCACGGAAAATTCAACATGCAATTATATTCAAAATCATATCTTTCTCATTTAAAAATTTCACAATAAAGTCAAGACTCGACCCCTCCTTCGGGTGATCCTGACTCACACAAAACCATGAAAATCGATTTACATTCACACATGGGTTTGAAAAGCATAGGAATACCATCATGCAAATTTAGTTTAAAACCCAGTTTCAAACATCGTCAAGATCATCAACATGCGAGACTAGGCAACGTCTGTATATCGGCAATAACCAGGACTATGGCCATATGTGTCCTCGGGAGTTCCTCAGCTACACGGATCCTAGTGTGCGGGATCTCACCATGATCGGGAACCGCCCAGGAGGTGGGTCAATCCATCCCGTCAGTTTTATCCGATCCCAAGCATCCGAAGATACTGCATCCGGAGATGCCGTATCCAAAGATACCACACAGTACATCGTACTCCATGCTACTTGCACGGTACATCGTACTCCGTGAACCCATATAATATCTCTATACTCATGCCATGTCTCAAAACGCACGTGCGGGCCTATTTAATCGGTGACACACAGTCTACCCGATGCTCCAAGCACGGCTCATCGCATGTTCTCATAAAATCAGTGCGAGCGATGCTCAGCACTCTCATCAATCAAGTAAAACTGGCAGAGCCCTCTTTACATCCCCACAAGGCCGCCAACCTCATCCCTCACTCTCACCCCACCTAAGAGGTCTTTTGAGCCTGTTGGGCCTTTTGGCTGACTCCAAGGGCAGACAGCGCTACTCCACAAATCCAGTAAATCTAGTGCGAGCTAAGCTCAACACTTTGTATATAAATCACATGAAAATCTTATAAAATCTGGTGCGAGTTAGATTCTAGCACCGTGTCACGAAAAAGCATGTGAAATCTGGTGCGAGTTATACTCTAGCACCTATGCATGTAAAACTCTAGTGCGAGCTCTCGCTCCAGCACTAATGCATGCATCACCCAAATCAAAACATCGTGCGAGCTGAGCTTTAGCACGTCACATGTCAATAAAAACATGTAGGCGGCTCTGTTTCCTCAAAACAGTTTTCAAAACAATTATATTGTTGAAGGTATGCAATGCTGTGCATTTTTCTTTAAAAGTGAGCCACCCTACTCATGCATGTGTTAAAATACCTCCAGAACGAGCAGAAACCTCTTGTCCTTGCTCCTCCCAATTTTTCCTAAATTTGTAAGTTCTACCCTTAACAAGGGTATTTTAGTAATTTGCCCATTCGGGGCACTAAAATTATTAATTGACCTCTAGACCCTTCAGGTAATTTTTAAAGACTGCAAATGAACTTAAAATTGCGTAAAGTTACCTCTAGCAGTCCGCAGAATTCCCTTACCTATTTTCCTGTCGAGTCTGACCTTTTCTTTTCCACTGTTGTCTCGTCGCGCAGTCCGATATGCTCTCAATCCAATGCCCGGAACTGCGTATCAATATTCCTCAGGTCAGATATCATACAATTTAATTGTATTTCCTATTTTCTGGGCTTAATTTAAATCATTGGGCCCGATTGCACCTTAATGGGCCTCAATCGGCCTTAAGCCCGTTTTCCACTTAATTTTCACTTTATCGAGGCCTATTGGGCTCATTGGGCCCTCCAACAATTTATTGGGCCTCGTTCTAACTCCCGAATAGCTAAATCGATTATTTACGACAATTTATCTAAATTTCCATAATTTAATTCAATTTATGCGGAAATTAAATCAATATCACGCATAACGAGGTAATTGTCGTAAATAAGGGTCACTTACTCGAGACTCCATGCTAGTACGAAATTCGAGGCTGTCTCGAGCCCTCGTTGGATGCCAATTGTCTAGCTACACAATTCCATAATTTCTCGGGTAAGTTTTCAGCCCAAAATTAATTAAATAAAATATTCCAAAATTTAAATCGGTCAATTTGACCGCTTATCGACTTACCCGAAGCTCGATTGCATCACAGGAATTTTCCCCAATTTTTTCTCTTTTTCTTTTTCCCTTTTTTCTCCTTTTTTCCCCTCTTTTTGGCTGAACCGGTTCAGTCTGGTTCAGACCGTCGGTTCTCTCCGGTTCGGTCAGTTCACCGCCGGTTCACCACCTTGCCGGTCGGTTCTCCGCTAGTTCTCAACACCAATCGCTCCGCTGGGTCGTCCGCATCTCAGATCTGCCCTCGGTTTGGGTCAAGCTCGCCGGAACGCTGCCGGTTCGGCTCTTCTCCCTCGACCGTCGACCCATTTTCTTCCTCTTGGCAGTCGCCGGCGATTCCCGCCGTTTCGCCAGCATCCAATGGCCTCAACAGAACCGTCTCGGCCTGGGGATCATTTTGTGGGGTCGGATCGGAGCCAAGACGCCACCGTTCGCCAGGACCGAGCTCTTCTCTCCGTCGATCTTTCTCTCCCCGATTCGTCGGATTCCGCCATCTGTTGGTCGTGCTGCTGGTGCCAGGGACATCGTCGGCCTCTCCTCTTCCTTTTTCGACCCTTGGCCTGGCCGTTGGCCGTCGGACGGCTCGTCGGTCTCCCTCGGGTTCGTCGGTCTCCGTTTCGTCTCCTCTTCTCTTTCTCTCTCCCCGACCCGTTTCTCTCTTTTTTTTTTCTTTTTCTTTCTTTTTTTTTTCAGATTTATTTATTATTTATCTTTTATTATTTTAATCATTCAAATACCTTAAAAATACCCAAATATCCCTTAAAATTATTATTTAATTATAAATTAATTAATTTAATTTTATTTAATTTATTTATTATATTTTAACCCTTTTTCGGGTATAATTCCTCCGTATTTTTGGGATATTGTCCCGAATGACTTTTCGGTATATTTTTTGATTATTTTTGGGATTATTCTTCCGAACTAAAAATCCCGATTAATCCCGATTAATTTCAATAAATTAATATCTTAATCAATTTAACCCAAAATAAATTTATTTCATCTTTATTGACCAAGATTTCTCAAATCCATATTTTTAATTAAATTTCCTTATCGAAATTATACCGACCTTTGGTCTTTTGACCATTTTATCCTTGCACGTGTTCGGGATTAATTTAACCCGACTTCCTTCATACATCCCCCATCTTTTCTTATTTAATTTTCATATTTTAATTAAATTCGGGTCTTACATTACAAGGGGAGATCTATCTCGTTGCCTTGATATACAATGCCAAGTATTCTGCAAGAGGGAGATCGATCCCCTCATCCAAAGAAGATCGATCTCTAGTTGCCTCTAGATAGGCCAGATCGATTTCTGAAGCCTTTTGTCTGGCCAAGATCGATCCCATCCCATGAACAAAGATCGATCCTATCCCTTTGAGCAGATCGACTCATGCAAATAGGCATATCGATCTCATACAATAGGCAAATCGATCCTCTAACCTGCATTGCTAAATTTTGGAGTTTAAACAAGGGCAGATCAATCTCTCACCCTAAGAGATCGATCTGGTAAAGAAAATTCTATAAAACCCGACAACTGAATCTTCATTTTCCACAAGATATCCAAAAAAATCCTCCTTTTTAACAATAACCTAGATTTCTTACTCTAAAAATCATCACCTTCTAATCAGTTTTGAGAAAAGTTCCTTTGAGCAAAGTTGTTCCTAGTGAGGAAGTGAACAACATAGTCAAAGATTGGAAGCTCAATATTTGGATTGAAGGAGAAAAGAGGTTTTTCTCCAATTTGGCAAAAAGAGGAAAAAATCAAGCTAGGTAAGATTTCTATACACCATCTTCTAGTATGTTAATGTAGACATTTTGATGAGTTGTTTGGTGTATATAATGTTAGCTGAAATGTTCATGTACATGCTTAAACAACCATGACCTAGAATGGGTTTAATGAGAGAAAGTTGAAATGGCATGGAGTTGATGATGATTTAAACATGTAGAGATGTTACTAAGCATGTATAGATGATTTTAAGGTAACTTTGTGAAATCCATATGTTGGAATGGATGATGATTTGAAATGAGCATAAGAGGTGTTTGATAAATTTCCATAATGAAGGACATGATGAACTAGAGGCATTATGAGCTTAATGCCGGTTTAGTATAAATCAATAGACCTAAAGAATTCAATAGATTCTCGAGAAATGAATAGAGTAATCAAAAAGGGCTTAATAGAAAGTGAGGCCTTATAAGTGTTAATGAAAACAATAAGTTGAATCGAATATAATAAACACGAGAATTGTGTTGTATTGGGCTAAATTGATGTGATAAGTAATTTGAGCTCCGGAGATTTTATTGGAAGCGAATCGAATTGCGCGGTCGAGCATCTCTGAGGAAGTAGAATTACTCGATGCAATTTTCAAGTAAGGAAATTTTGTGAGCATCTAGAGGTGACTGCACGTATTTTGAGGGTGTTTATAGGGCTTTGTAATTGTTTGGTTACCTAGAAAAGAAATAATGGTTTGTGCAAATGATTTCGGATATTGATTAAAATGTGATTTTGGATTTTTTCCCCTAGAAGCTAAATTCGTTAAAAGAGGGTAGTAAGGCTAATAATTGCATAAATCTCACGTTTTGATATTCTTACGAAATACATTACTTTGGTTTAAGCAAATCTACATATAGGCTAGCTATTGACTTCATAGTTCCATGAAATAGCACAAGTTGGGTGCTCACAGTTGTTTTCAGCGTGTTTTGTTGAAATAGAGCCGCTTATCATATTTATATGAGCTAAATCGTGCTGGACCCTAGCTCACACCATGTTTTGAGTTGTGATGTTTTACAAATCGTACTGGATCTTTTGCTCGTACGTGGGTTTCCATTGATTTTCTTATGCATATAATTGTACTAGAGCTGTGCTCGTACATGATTTCCTCATTATTTATTATGCAAAAAGTCGTACTAGAGCGTTGCTCGTATGAAGGTATTTATTGACGATGCATGAAATCGTGCTAGAGCCTTGCTCGCACTGGACTTTTCACACTGTGATATGTAATGAGTCGTGCTGGATGCCTCGTGTGGACTTTGTGTCACACGGATGAGATGCTCACACGAGCCATGTTGGATGCCTCATGTAGACTGCTAGTCACACAGATGAGATGCTCGCACGTGCACTTGAGACTAAGTAGGTTATACATGGCATGGGGTAGATAAGACCTATGGTAGGCACCCCCAACCATGATATGGGTCCACAGAGTAAGCTGTACCGTGTGGATATGATGTTGATTTAAAAGTCTGGCATAGGATTAACCCACCTCCATTCCAGTATGATGCCCTGCACACCAAGAACCGTGTGGTCTAGGATGATAGTGACATAGTTGGCCAACAGAGTCCTCGATTATATAGTGACCACCTGTTCACATGATATCACATGGTTTTATATACTGATCATGAATTATGTTGTCTAGGGTAGACCCGAGGAAGGGGTTGAACCTTGTGGGATGTTTTTTAAAGGATGATAAGTTGTTGTGATAAGTTTTACTGAGTTTTGATTTGACATTAAACTCTGCGAAATGATTTTATGATGAGTTTTATTATGATGTGCATGAGAAGTTTTACATGATGGTTTTCCTTATTTACATTCCGATTTTCATGTTTTTCAGTACATGATATATGTATTTACATGTGGCATAGTTTTAATATTTCCTCATGCTCTAGATATAAATGATCTTTATGCATGACATTATAAGCTTCTAGATAGTGTAGATATCTACCATGCTTGCAGTATTGCCTTACTAAGTGTGTGGTTGCTCATCCCTACATTTTCCCCCTCTACAGAGCGCACACAGTAGTCTAGTGAGGGACTGAGGAATTGTATCTGGATATCCGCTGCTCTCCATCGCCAAGAGGTATACACACAGGAAATCTTTTGTATCTAAACATGTAATAGCACAGTAATCATTTTGAATTGTAATATGAGGGATGTAAGTGTTAGCAAACACGTATAAGTATAGAACTTAAACTTTTAAATGCATTTGCTTGTTCTTGATTAATTGAAAGATGAATGGTAAATAATGATTAATACTAACTCATAGGCCAACTGTTATCGGTGAGAGTTGTGCACGACCAGGAAAGGGAAAGAAAAAGCGAAAAATTTATGGTGATTTTCGAGTGAAAAGGATGAAAAGGGGTCATGACACCGGCTCCACCACTTGAGTGTCGATCGTTGGACCCTTGTAGTGCTTGATTTCACCTATGTGGTGGTAGTCTCGCTACTCGTGGTTTATGATTATGATTTCTAATAATATCTCGTGCCCGCGCAGCACGCATGAATGTCTCTCACACGGAGAGTGCCTATGGTGCCCATGCCTTAGTTATTTGCTAGTGTATGTTAAGAATAAGTAGATACTACCCATGTTATGATATGTTGTACAACCTTGATCCAGTCTACAACCCTCACCATAGCCATCGATATGATTATGACCCTCTACCGAGGATGACACATATGATGCATGACTCATGGTATAACCTAGTCTCCACGTTTATAAATGATGATGATTTCATGAAAGTATGAATGATGATGATATCATGAAAGAAACGATGAATGAAAATGATTTCATGGTAGAAATGATGAAAAATGATGATTATATGAAAAGAATTATGAATGATGTGGTTTCATGAAAGAAAACTATGCATGAGGATATTTCCCTGATAGGAAGCATGGTTTTATGTTTTCAAATAAAGACATGCATGGTGTAAACCCCACAAAATTTTGTACTCAATTTTGATTATGTACAATAATTAGATCCAAGGAGTTGAGAATAAGTACATTGGAGAAGAATTAATTAGAATTATAATTGTGGTATGAAATTGACTCGGAAGAGTTAACTTGATTAAATTATAATGATATACTATAAAAAAAAAACTTATCACGTACAAGGACATAAAGATATGCAAGTGTACATGTATGTGTATCAAGTACCTTAAATTAAATATATTGGTGTATTTACTTATTTGCATAAATATATACATATATACATACATAGAGACAAGTATGTACGGTACAAATGTATATGTATATTTTGTACATGTACGGCCTCAATCGGGATTGGCGTTAGGAAAGGAATTAAAGCAAGAATTGGGGCACTAGAAACCGAAGAGGATGAAGGAGAGTTTCTGTTGGTTATACAAGCTACAAATATATGCATATGAATAGTATACAGGTAGAGACTACAGCGGAAGAGATAGGAAAGGTGATGGAACTTGGGAAATGCAACTGCAAATATAAGATTGGAGCAGGATAAGGGAAATGATGGTGATGTTTTCAAAAGATAAATAATAATAATAAAATAAATAATAAACAAATGTATATATATATACAATATATATATATATATATTTACGTGTGAGATTGACAAGAAATGAGAAGATCGCATGTCCCAAATGAGCCAACTCCTACACCTATGCATTCTAGAAACAATTGCAGGAGCTGGTGAAATGATATCCACTCCAGTAAATAAATGATGGCGTCTGGTGGTAGGAAAGGCAGGAAACGTATAGGGCATGAGCAGTGAACAGAAAAGGAAATGAAAATATTAAAAGTACCTAATGGTTCAGTCAAGGAGATATAAGAAGGGAAAGCATATGGCTACCGAGAAGGATAGCCTAAAAACAAAAAGAAACGAGTGCATGAGAGGGTGAGATGGCTACTGGGAAATTCAAAGCAGAGGTCCGCGAGAGTGGGAGAAAGTAGTCGGTATCTATAGTAGGGAGGCAAAACCAAAAATGAGAATAGTGAACTGCAGAGTCTTCTTGCACCAAATTTTTGTTAATTCGTTTTGGCTTCCCAAGCTGACAGCTCTAAAATTTGCTACTGTTTCCAACATCGATACTGTTGTTGCTGCATGACGACTCTGCTCTGGTGCACCACTGTTACGCCAATGTGATGTCCCTACCCCTTTTAGCCTTGCTCGGGTAGCAACCCTGCTACCTTGCTCGGTCGCTCTTGCTATTCGATGCGATTCCCGCCACTACTGCACTACTGCTGCTCCTGCCCAGCCACACCTCCCTGTTCATAGCAACCCGTAAGGAGAACAAAACAGAACAGAAGCAGAAAGTAGAGTTGAAGCTTGAACCGAGAGAGCTTCAGTGAAGAAGCAAAATAGGGAAGTAAAGCAAAAAAATTGAGGCCAAAACAAAGACGAACAGGGGACAGTGACGGGGTCGATGGTGTTGTAGAGGGATGGCCCAAGCAAGAATCGAGAGGATGATGGTCGAGGCGTGAGAGTGATAATGGTGGTGTCGGAAACCAGAAGAAGCGGTGGAGAGGAGGGTGAGATCGAAAAGTGAGGAAACAGAGAGGGAAAAGGTGTATGAACAGTAGGAGCGAGGAAGAAGAAGAAAAAGAAAGAAAGAAAAGAAAAGAAAATAATTTCGGGAAAGGAAAAAAATAATTCAAAAAAATAGAAAAAGAAAAAATAATAATATATATATATATACATATTTTAATATATATATATATATATATATTAGAAAATAGAGGAAAATTGAGGAAAAAAAGACAAGTGTAATAAAATTTGGAAACACGGGGGAAAGAGCTTCGATAGAAATAACCCGAGTCGACCGGACTCGCAAACTCGCTACGTCGAAACAATCAAGAACTACGAATTTTTATATGATTTATGAGAAAAATCGTGCTAGAGCCATCGTGTATTGTTGTGTGATCTTGCACTGACCTGCTCGCACTAAATTTTGAGACTAAGATGCCAATTGATTTTGATGCTGGGGGTAAATCCTTGAGACTACTCGATACCCTTAGTCATATTGTATTGTATCGGGGTTCACGGAGTACGTTGTACCATGTGGACGCACATCAAGTACGTTACACCATGTATTAAGTCTTAAGACTACTGAACTGGACTGATGTGACAACCCAGAAGCGCAAAAAATAGGGCTAATTTAAATTTTTTCTTAGATTAAACTTCTTACTCGGGTTACATTCCTGTACAGTGTCAGTTAACTTATTTCTATCTCATGAATCAATATCCCAAGGATCTCTCAACATCCACTTAATCAAATATCCTAACATAAAAAAAAGTCTACTTCTCCATTCATTTACTAATACTAATCTGATTATATCCCAATGTTACTCAAGTATAAGTGTCTGCATTACACAACTGTCTGGATACAAAATGAATTGAATTATACCTCTAGCGTGTACAAGCAATAGCCTGGGGAGAGTCTCGTCCATCAGCCTATGTCACGTACACTGCAGGTACCAGCGCTCACTGTAAATAATCTGTGGGGGAGGAAAAGAGGGGGTGAGCTTTCAACTTCGCTCAGTAAGGAGTGCATATGAGCTTTAAAAATCATCATTTAAAGCATAAGTGTAATAATAGCATAATTCACATGATTATAAATACGTGATTAAAATCACAATTCATCAAACATTTTTATCTCATTTCACAAACACGTCATATCTTAAAATAACTATGGAGACTAGGTAAATATACATGTCTTGAAGGAAATCATCACATCTCATCATCCTCAGCGAGGGCATCCTCAAATACGAGGGAATCATCTGTCTGTGGTAAGACCTGGGCCTAGCAAAGCCTCGGCGTTGACCAAAGCAGAGATATCTCAACACTACTAGTGCAGGCATCTCACGTTACCAAAACGGAGGCATCTCTCGTTACCAAAATGGAGGCATCTCTCATTACCAAAATGGAGACATTTCACGTTAACAAAACGGATGCATCTCACATTACCAAAACGGAGGCATCTCTCATTACCAAATCAGAGGCATCTCTCGTTACCAAATCGGAGGCATGGTAAGACCCAGGCCTAGCAAAGCCTCAATGTCACCGAAGTGGAGGTATCGACTGATGTGTAAGTTTCATGACAAGCCTTTAGTCTCAAATTAAAACATGTCATTATTCTGCAGAATATAGTTTCGCCTTCACGTAGAGCTCATGATAGTTTTTCTTATAAATCTCTTTTAGATAGAAAGCGAGCTCAAACTGGTAAAACATGCACTCAAGTGATAAATCTCAAATCAAACATTTTTCTCAATAAGTATGCTCATTTGTAAACTCATTTTATGTACCAAAGCATTTTCATTAGTAAGGAGATACACATGCACAAAAGGTTGCATCCCTTACCTCTTGCACCTTTGGTGGTGTAATATTCTCGTTTCACGGACTAGCTCCGACTCACGAGTCAAATTCCTGAGCTGTCCAAATAACGTCAAAACATCAATAATTGCTCATTAAACATCTGCTTCACACTTTTATTCATTCAAAACTACAATGGGGTCTTTTGGACGCTTATTGATTACTTCCTTTATTCTCTCAATTTTTCACTTATCCGGGTTATAAACCGAGTTCCTTTGGTATTAAATAAACATCTAATAGCCTTTGTTTAAATCCATTTATCCATGCATTTTCTTAAGCACCCTAGATGCATACTTTCTCAACTCCATCAAATTCCATTAGTTAATCACATCAAACGATCTCACAATCATGCATGTAACATCACCATCACCATAGTACATTCATTCCATCATTAATTCAATCTATAGTTTACTTTCTCACACTAAACCTATTTTTGACTATGGTTAGTTCATCATATTCTAGGTAGTTTCAACCAACAATACATACAATATTCAACTCTTAACAACATCTAAGTAAACATATTTAGAGTTGGTGTAATGGAAATTCACTTAGCTTGACTTTCTCTTGCCTGAAATTGGAATACCTCTTACTCCTTCAATCCTTCAAGTTGAATGTTGATTCTAAGATATGTTGTTCTCCTACTCACAATGAACAACTTTACTCAAATAGCCTTTTTCTAAAATCCTTTTGGAAATGGCTGAAAATCTAGAGTGAGAAACTAGGTTTTTGCTCAAATATAGAAGGTTTTCAATGTTCAGGAGAAGAAGGCATGGATTGTCTGGTTTTTTATAGATTTTACATTATGAGATCGATCTGCAAGGGGTGGAGATCGATCTCCCCTTGCTTAAAATCCTCAAATTCTCAACAATTGTAGGCAGGAGATCGATCTGCCTATAGCATGAGATCGATTTGCTCCTGGCCGAGACAAATTGAGATCGATCTCTTCCAGGTAGAGCCATTTAGGGATCGATCTTCTTGGGGTGGAGATCGATCTACTTGAGTGAGGGATCAATCTCCCTCTTGCAGAATGTCCTGGCTTTGCATTCAAGGTTATGAGATCAATCTCCCCTTGCAATGAGATCGATATGCCTTACGTTCTGCAGCATTCCAGCTACAGTTTTCCTAAATTTTCAAAGCTAAACTCCCATTCATTTGCTTCCATACTTATTTTACATTTCATTCATACTTAGAGCTTTAAAAAATTCATTACTTGTGATTCATATGTAATGTAACTTGTCTGTACATTCAAAAATCAGAAACGTTACATAGAAATTTACAGGTCTTACATTCCTCCCCTCCTTAAAAGAATTTGGTCCTCCAAATTAGAACCAAGTCATTCCTAAAAAAGTCAGGGATACTTCTCTTTCATCAGGCTCTCGAGCTCCCAAGTTGCCACTTAGGTTGAGTAGTGCTTCCAAAGAACCTTTACCAACGGAATTCTCTTTGTCTGAAGTATCTATTCTCTCTTGTCAAGGATCCGGACAGGTTCTTCTACATAGCTCATGTCTCCCTAGATGTCTAATGCTTTATACTCGATGACATGGGAGGGATTCGGATTATACTTCCACAAATTGAGATGTGGAAGACATTATGAATCGTGAAAAGCTGTAGGAACAAAGCTAACTAGTAGACGACATCTCCCACTCTCTCTAACACCTCAAACAGACTAATAAAACAGGGACTCAACTTCCCTTTCTTCCCAAAGCGCATGATACCTTTACTTTGAGACACTTTAAGAAACACATAATCTCTAGTTTGAAACTCAAGTGGCCGTCTACGCACATCTGCGAACTCTTCTATCGACTCTGAGCAGCCCGTAATCTATCACAAATAATCTTTACACTTTGAACTATCTGTTTAACGAGGTCGGGGGTAATTACTTTTCTGTCACCCACTTCTTCCCAAGCTATGGGGGATCTACACCTCTTACTATACAGAGCCTCATAAGGTGCCATATCAATACTCGCATGATAGCTATTGTTGTATGTAAACTCAGCAAGGGGCAGGTGATCATCCCATGATCCTTCAAAGTCCATCGTACACACCCACAAAATATCCTTCAAGGTCTGTATAGTCTACTCGAACTGACCATCAGTCTGAAGATGATAGGCGGTACTAAAATTCAATCGAGATCTCCTATTTTCCTGAAAAAGAGTCTAAAATCTAGAGGTAAACCTAGAATCTCTATCAGATGTTATACTCACTGGGGCCCCATGTAGCCTAGTTATCTCTCTAGCATATGGCTCAGCTAAGGCACTTAAGGTATTCGTACTCTTGATGGCAAGGAAGTGGGCACTCTTAATTAATCTGTCTACTATTACCCAGATTGCATCATGACCTCTCTAAGTCCTCAGTAATCCCATGATAAAGTCCATGGTGATATGCTCTTATTTCCACTTAGGCATTGGCAATGACTTAAGTAATCCTCCGGGCTTTTGATGCTCAGCTTTTACTTGTTGACACACTAAACACTTGGCCATAAATTCTACCATTCCCTGTTTCATACCACTCCACTAATACACCTTACACAGGTTTTGATACATCTTAGTACTACCTGGGTGCTTGGTGTAACGAGAATAGTAAGACTCCCTCAAAATTTGATGCTTCAAGGTATCACTGCTCGGGACACAAATACGGCCCTTAAACCTCAACAATCCATCATCACTAACCGCAGAATCTGATTGCAAGGTCTTCTCAACTTGGCTAAACAAATCCAGTAGCTTCTGATCACTTCTCTGTCCAGTTCTAATTTGATCTAAAATGCTAGGCTCTATCTGTAGGCTAGCCATAAATCTGACCTCTGCTTCCTTAACTCTTATCCTGAGTCCGGAGAACTGTTCTAATAAATCTCATTCCTAGATCATCATAGCAGAAACTATGCTCTTTCAGCTCAAGGCATCCGTAACTACGTTCGCCTTCCTCGGATGATACAAAATCTCATAGTCATAGTCCTTAAGGAGCTCCATCCATCATCTTTGTCTCATATTAAGCTCCTTCTGGTTGAAGATATACTTCAGACTCTTATGGTCAGTGAAAATCTGAAACCTTTTCTCATACATGTAATGCCGCCATATTTTTCATGCAAACACCACTGCGGCTAACTCCAAATCATGCGTGGGGTAGTTACGCTCATGGTCCTTCAGCTGGCGTGATCCAAAAGTTTCTACTCTTTCGTGTTGCATGAGAACGCACCCCAAACCCAGATGGGAAGCATTACTATACACTGCGAAGCCTCCAGATCCACTCGAAATTGTTAAAATGGGTACTATAGTCAATCATCATTTATGCTCTTGAAAACTTTGCTCACACTAATCTGACCAAATAAATGAAATGTCCTTGCGTGTAAGCTTAGTCAGAGGAGCTGCAATCTTGGAAAATCCCTCAACAAACCTCTTGTAATATCCTGTAAGTCCCAGAAAACTCTGAATCTCTTTAATTGTCCTTGATCTCTCCCAATTAAGTACAACTTCCACCTTAGAGGGATCAACTGATACCCCATCCTTAGACACAATATGACCAAGGAAAGCTATCAGATCTAGCCAAAACTCACTTTTACTGAGCTTTCCATATAACTATTTGTCTCGGAGTATCTGAAGCACAATCCTCAAATGTTATGCGTGTTCCTCTTGGGACCGAGAATATATAAGGATATCATCAATGAAGACTATCACAAACTGATCTAGATAGTCTTGAAATACCTTATTCATCAAACTCATGAAAGCAATAGGGGCATTCGTCAAACCAAAGGGTATCACTAAAAATTCGTAATGGGTATACCTAGTTCTGAAGGCTATTTTAGGAATATCCTATTTCCTAATTCTTAACTGGTGATAGCCCAATCTTAAGTTAATCTTAGAAAATACCAAAGCCCCTCTCAATTGATCAAACAAATCATCTATCCTTGGTAAGGGGTATTTATTCTTCACTGTAGCCTTATTCAGTAGTCTGCAATCTATACACAATCTGAGGCTACCATCCTTTTTCCTCACAAACAAAACCAGAGCTCCCCATGGTGACACACTAGGTCTAATAAAACCCTAGTTAAGCAGCTCTTGCAACTATTTCTTTAACTCTTCCAATTCAACCAATGTCATCCTATAGGGAGGTGTAGAGATTGGCTAGGTATCTGGCACAAAATGGATAGTGAACTCCAGCTCTCTCTCAAGTGGTAAACTCGGTAACTCATCTGGGAACATATCCGAAAACTCGCATACTACCGGTATGTCCTCTATCCTTGGAGGTTCCTGACTGATGTCAAAGATGAGTGCGATGTAACCTTCACATCAATAATTTAATCAGTGTTTTCATGGTAACATAATTATAGCTTGAAATTTCTCACAATAAACTTCACACATTTTCATTCCTTAACATTCAAACGTACACTAAATTTTTCAGGTAGGGAGAAAGTCACAGTCTTAGTGTAGCAATCAAGACTCACACGATTGGCCGCTAACCAATCCATCCCTAGAATCACATTAAAACCACACATATTCAATAAAGCTATATCTGCTAACATCACTTTATCTCCCACATTAATCTCACAGTTTCTACATACCATATCAGTCCTTTGCGACTCACGTATAGGTGTACTTACATGTAAAATATGAGCTAGGGGTTCAAGCTCTAAATTCAACTTCAATGCAAAGTTTACAAAAATAAAAGAATGCGTGGACCTTGGGTCAAACAATACATGAGCCTCATGATTACAGATAAGAAATGTACCTCATATAGCCTCGAACGACGTGTCTACAGTCTCCTTATCCAAAGCAAACACACGTCGCTCAGCGACAGGCTTCTTTCCCTTATCAGTAGCCATGGCTCGTCTCTGAGGGATCACCCTCTGAGCCTATTGTTGAGGAGGCTCTTGAGGATGTGGTCTCTGTGGCTGCGAGCAATCCTTCACCCTGTGACCCATGTCCCCGCACCTGAAACATCCTCGTAGTATCCAAAAATAAGTACCTTCATGCGGTCGACCATAATCTCTATAGATTTTAGTGTCGGGTCTGGCACCTCGAGGGGTCTCCATAGTAATGAGAGGAACTCTGGGTCTATCAACTCTCCCCTTAGGTCCCTCGACCATTTGTCTCTTAAAAGAACCCCTCTTAAAGTCAGTATGGGCAGCTGTAGGCCTCTTACCCTTATCCCTGGTTATCACTCGGGACTCAGACTGGGACTGTATCAGCTCTAATCCCCTTTCGACTTCTTATGCCCGTCTGTGAGCATCATTAAACTCAGTAATGCAGAGCCCCATCAGTCTATCTCGAATGGCTGATCTTAGCCCATAAATAAATCGCTCTGTTCGACACTCCTCATCCTTGACAGTCTTCAGATCATATCTCAACAAAGCAGTGAATCGATTCTCATATTCATCGACTATCATGCTACGCTGCACTAGATTCAAAAATTCTGTTTGCATCTTCCTCTGGGCAGCGTGAGAGATATATTGGGTCCTAAAAGCCGACTGAAAAGTTTGCCAGCTGATCACTAGATTGATGGCGATCAATATACTCTGGGTGGTATTCTGCCAGCACCGTGCTTGTTCCTTAAGCATGTAGGTACCCATACTAACCCTCTCTGCATTAGTGCATCCTAGAAAGTTAAAGATTACCATCATCTCGGTCAACCACTCATCTACCTCTGTTGGACCCTTCATCCTTTAAATATCGATGGATTCATCTTAAGAAAGTCTTTCAACCAACCCTTACCTCCATCATCGAGCCTGGTTTGTGCCGTAGGCTGAACGGCGAGGGGTGCTGGGTCAGTCTGTATAGGAGGTGGGGACGGATCTTATGGTGGTGTAAGAGCTAAGGTTGGTGTGATACTTGAGGCATTAGCCACAAAATGTTGCATAAATAGCGTCGCCATCTGCTCAAACCCCTGCCGTACATCCTGCTCAAGCTGATTAATTCGAGAGTTAGGACTCTCCGGCTGTGGTTCAGGGGATGGAGGTAGCTATGCGTACCTTTGAGGACGACCTCGTTTTCCCCTTATATCTTATCACTTATGTACCTGCGCGTACAATTTAAACATCAGTTACAATTTTAACCATTAGATTTAATTCATGACCAGACAATTACAGATACTTGGGATGTATTCTATTTCCACTTAATCGACACTGACAGTACTAGGCAACCTTTGCTCTAATACTACCAAATCTATGACAGCTTAGAGGCGCGAAAAATTGGGTTAATTTAAAATTTTTTCTTAGATTAAACTTCTTACTCGGGTTGCATTCCTGTACAGTATCAGTTAATTTATTTCTATCTCATCAATCAATATCCTAAGGATCTCTCAACATCCACTTACCAAATATCCTAACATCAAAAGAAGTCTACTTCTCCATTCATTTACTAATACCAATTTGATTACATCCCAATATTACTCAAGTAAAAGTGTCTGCATTGCACAACTTTCTGGATACAAAATGAATTGAATTATACCTCAAGCGTGTATAAGCAATAGCCTGGAAAGAGTCTCGTCCACCAACCTATGTCACGTACGCCGCAAGTACCAGCGCTCACTATAAATAATCTATGGGGGGGAAAAGATAGGGTGAGCTTTCAACTTCACTCAGTAAAGAGTGCATATGAGCTTTAAAAATCATCATTTAAAGCATAAGTGTAATAATGGCATAATTCACATGATTATAAATATGTGATTAAAATCACAGTTCATGAAACATCTTTATCTTATTTCACAAACACGTCATATCTTCAAATAATTATGGAGACTAAGCAAATATACATGTCATGAAGGAAATCATCACATCACATCATCCTCAATGAGGGCATCCTCAAATACGAGGGAATCATCTGCCTGTGGTAAGACCCGGGCCTAGCAAAGTATAAGACCTCGTATATGTATAATAGTATATATGTACATAGAAATATAAATTAAGTGAAGTATATGTGATGTAAGTCCATAAGTTACTGTACACACTTGTAATAAGAGTTGTGATTGTACATACAAGTTACATTATATATGAATGTAAAGAAATAGACTTTAAACATGTGGAGAATGTGAGTAGAATGGATTATGAGTAGTGTAGTAAAATGAAAGTAGAATTGCATAAGTTGTGCACTTCTATTTGGTTTATATCGTATACTTTTGGTTATACAAGGATTCCACACAAGTTTCAAGAGGAATAAGGTATGTATGGATGTCATTGTCAAGCCTCAAAGATGAATGAATGAGAAAATTATCATGGTAGCAAATTAAGGATGTTTGAGTATGAGTTGCTGCAGAAGAACTGCAGAAAATCTAGAAACTATGAAGGGCAGATCGATCTAGAAGAGCCAGAATGCTTTTATTTGGGCAATGGAATAGAGCATATCGATCTCCAATAGAGCCAGATCGATCTCCTAAGCATTCTGTAGTGAAAAGATTGATCCTCAAGCACCGAGATCGATCTCCTTAGCTCTCTGTTTGGGAGCAGATCGATCTCATGCTTCGACAGATTGATCTCATGCTTAAAATGCCATGAAAAAGAGGGATTTAAGGGGACCAGATCGATCTCCTCTTGGAGCAGATCGATCTCCTCAAGCTATTTCTATAAAAGGAGTGTTGAAAATCTAAAAATTTTGAAAAAAAACACCATTCTTCCATTTTCAACCCAAAAACCTAACTTTCTCTCTCTAAAATCAGCCATTTTCAGTAAGATTTGAAGAGAGACCATTAGAGGCAAAGTTGTTCCTATCAAAGAGAAGAACAACATAGTTGGTAGGCATTTTCCCAATGTTGGTATTGAAGGAGTTAAGGGCATTTTCATTTGGAGCAAGAAGAGAAATCAGATTTGGTAAGATTCTAACACTTCAATTATGGTACATTGTCTATTTAATTGATTTTGAAATTGTTTAACATGAGTATGGATGGTTAGAAACTATCTAATATGCATTGGAATGATTATGACCTAGAAAATAGATTGAACCTAGTGTGAGAAAGTGGAATGTTTGGAGGTTAATGAGAAATGGGATATGTAGAAGTTAATAATAGTGTTACGGGTATGATTTTAAGATGTTGTGGGTGAATAAATTGTAAGATTTACCTAAAAAGGGTAAAATGTGGATTAAGGCATTGGTAAAATGCATAAGTGAACTATATTGAATAGTGAGGTCAAATATGGGTTAAAAACATTAACTCAATTGATTTGGATGAATGAATCGCAGCTTCCGAGGATACACCAGAGCGAGTTGAGCCAAGAGAATGAGAAGCTAAGAGGAAAAGAGTCACACCAAGTAAATTGAGGTAAGGGAATTGTGTGGACTCTTAGAGATATCTGTGCGTAATTTGGGCACATTAAATGCTTTGCTAGAATGCATGTGATATAGGAAATGATGTTGGGTGATTGAAGGGTAAAAGTTGGGTGTTTGAGAAATGTGCATGAAAATAAAAGCATATTGCTTTGAAACTCATGTTTTATTGCTTTTTTGCAAATGATTTGGTAGGTAGGCTAATATTTGAAATGATTTGCAAAAGAGTTGAATTGTTTTGGTTGTTAACCACCTTTTGCAAAGAAATGAGCCACCTACATTGTTTTCGTGAGAATGAAAGCGTGCTAGAGTACGACTCGCATGAGATTTGATGTGTTTTATACACATGAGTGCTAGAGGCACTAGTTTTCACATGGATTTCATATTAGTTTTGGCATTATGCTAGGAGTTTGTCTCACACTAGATGCCCACCTTGCTTGTTGCTATGCTTGGAGCTTCGAGTAGACTGGGTGTCACATCGATTAAATAGGCTCGTACGTGCATTGTTTTGACATGATTTATTAGCCGTGTTAGGAGCTTCGGGTAGACAAGAGGTCGTACCAATTAAATAGGCTCACACGTGAGTTTGATATATGGCTTGATATGATGTGTTGATTGGGTCCACGGAGTAGGTTGTACCATGCATGTAGCATAGAGTACGTTGTACCATGTTGAGATGTGATGTGCCATCTTCGGACGAGATCAGCTATGGACCGGCGGGTAGGATTTGACCCACCTCCCGTGTGGAAGCAGATAGTGGGGATATCTCGCACACCTAATCCGTGTAGCCGGTATCACAGGTTATATACATAGACCTTGAGGTTATTACCTATTATAGAATTGCCTGTCTCACATGTCTATTGTTTTGAGAATATATCCATGTTTAAAATGATTTGTGGGTCAGGACAGTCCGAAGAATGGGCTGAGACCTGACAAGTGTTGAATTGTTTTGAGATATTGATTGTTAATGGTTTTTAAAGTGCATGGATGCATGTTGGTTAATGCCATGCTTATTTGAGAGAATGCATGATGTTTAATGCCATGCTTATTTGAGAAATGCATAATGGTTAATGCCATGCTTATTTGAGAAAATGCATGATGTTTAATGCCATGCTTATTTGAGATAATGCATGATGGTTAATGCCATGCTTATTTGAGTTGAAATGTGCACTCGATTTTAATAGCATGAATGCTTTACATACCATTAACACAATCATACACTCATGTTTTGAGATAAAATGATGAATTAAATGCTTTTGAGCATGGCATCACGATCACGTAGATAGTGCAGTATCTACATGTTCGCATGATTACCTTACTGAGCGTGTGGTTTGCTCACCCCCCTTATTTTCCCCCTCTCTATAGAGATTTGAGTATAGAGTGAACGTGACTGGAGGCATTCCCTTTTGGTAATCCCCTGCATCCCTTCGCTAAAGGTATACACACTGTTGTAATTTTGTATCTAAACTTTCGATAGCACAGTAACATTTTGTATGTAACTATTGGGGATGTAAAACAATGTTAACACATGTAACAACTCTGATATATATACATTTATACAAGTGTTTACTTATGAATAATATGCAAATTGAATTGGTATGGTGGAGTGAGTTAGACATCGACACACAGCCCAACTATTGAGGAGAGTTGCTGTTCACGATTGAGGTAAAGACGAATGTTAAATGATGCATGAAAATGTGAAAAATTTGTACGTATTTTGGTAAGTTGAGAGTCGTGACAGAGGTTGGTATCAGAGCTTGAGTTGGTCTGACGTGTGTCGTGTCTAAAATACTTAAAAAGTTGGAAAATTTCATCTCTATGTTACTGTGCTTGTTTAGATACAATTATGTGTGTGTCGATGGATTGACTAAGTAATTGGTTGTGAATATAGGGAATTGAGTAAATATGCATAATACCAGTCGCGGTAGAGAGATGAGAGCACAGGCTCGAGGTCGTAGAGGTAGTCCTGGGGGTCGTGTTGAGCCAGAAACACACGATGCTCAGGATGATGTTGAGGTGGAGGCTGATGTTGAGCATGCTCCACAGGGTCCAAAGGAGATGCCCGAGAATACTGAGGCTCGCTTCGTGAGGATTGAGCGGAGCATTAAGATGATTATGGAGTTGGTCACCCAATCTTTATCTGGAGTTGGCGGTAGATAGAGTCCCGCTACACAGGGTGATGCCGAGCAGGCAGCAGCTCTCGAGGCAGATACCCCACCCACACAGGATGTGCCTACGCCGGTTGCTACACCAGGCAGTAGAGGTTGGGGATATGGATGTGATTTTGATAGACTGCAGCAATTCCAGAAGTTTAGACCGCCGTCTTTCAGCGGAGTTAAGGACCCAGTAGCTGCTGAGGATTGGATAAGTGAAATCGAGAAGTTATATGGGTTCTTTGAGTGTACTACCACCGAGATGGTAGCGCTTGTCGCTTTTATGCTGAAGGGATCAGCAGAATATTGGTGGAAGTCCACCAGGCCTATTTTAAGAGCCTGACATACTGAGATCAGCTGGGATATATTTTTGAAGGCCTTTCAGAGACAGTACATTCCGGATACCACACAGCGAAAGATGAAAATGGCATTTTTGGGACTGACCTAAAGGAGCAGGACTGTGGATGAGTATGAGACTGCTTTTATCTCCTTGGGCAAGTATGATCCCAACACGATGAGTAATGAGGTCGAGAAGATCCATAAATTTATGGATGGATTGAGACCGACCATCAGGTTCAGATTGGTTTATCTGGATATATCGACCTATGAGGAGGCAGTACACAAGGCGTAATTATGTGAACAAGATGTTGATAGAATCGCCTCAGAGTTTGGAAAGGTTAGTAAGACAAGGGACAAAGATAAGAAGAGACCAATGATGGATAGAGGCTTCAGTTATAAGGGAAGTAAAAGATTCTATGGAAAGAGGCTGAGGATTGATGAGATCCGAGAGAGGACAGTTAATACTCCCATGTATCCGGACATTGCTCTAGCTAAGGAAATTATGATTGGAGGGCCACAGCCTACTACGAAACAGTGTGGCAAGTGTGGTAGGTACCATGGTACTCGACCATGTTATGGACCTCAGGTTGTATGCTTCAGATGTGGAAAGCCAGGGCACATAATCAGAGATTGCCCAGAGATGATAGAGAGAGCCCCACAGAAGGGCAAAGAGCCAGAGAGAGCTCCAGTTGGTACAGTTGCTCCGAGAAAGAGGGCTACAGCTAAGGAAAAAGGGAAGCAAGCAGTGGGTGTGAGCAGAGGACGAGTGCACGCGCTGGACCAGGACACTACAGATCAGTCATTGGATGTGGTAAAAGGTACCATCCAAATCTTTGATTTAAAAGCTTATGTATTGTTTGATCCTGGTGCCACGCATTTATTTATTTCACCATCCTTTGCATGTAAATTGTTGAAGCATGTAAAACCCACGCAGCTTGATAAGATGTTGTTGATATCTACCCCTATGAATGATAGTCAATTGACTGAGCATGTATATAGAGATTGTAAGATGAGGATAGGAGGTAAAGAAATGGCAGCCGATTTAATTTTATTAAATATGAGTGATTTTGATGTAATCCTAGGGATGGATTGGCTGGCTGCAAATCATGTTGTTATGGATTGTCATGCAAAAACTTTGATGTTTCCAAAGATAGACAACCTTGTTGTAAATTTTGTGAAATGAAGTTAAAGAACATGATTATTATAAGTGTGATGAGTACAATCTTGATACATGATGTATGAGAGATAAATTTTTTTATCAATTTTGTGTGTGAATATGATGATTTATTATTACTAATGGTGGAAAGAATAATGTGAAGGGTTTATCGCTTATGTGATTGAGATGGATAAGGCACGTCTGAAATTGGGAGACATACTAGTGGTTAAGGAGTTTCCAGATGTCTTTTCGGATGAGTTACCAGGGTTACCTCCAGATAGGGAGATGAAGTTTGGTATAGACTTGGCACCTGGTACAGAGCCGATATCCAAGCCACTATACAGAATGGCTCAAGTTGAGTTGAAAGAACTAAGGAAACAGCTGCAAGAGTTGCTAGAGAAGGGGTTCATCAGATCGAGCGTCTCACCTTAGGGAGCACCGATTCTGTTTGTAAGGAAGAAAGATGGAAGCCTCCGACTGTGTATAGATTACCGGTTATTGAATAAGGCCACCATCAAGAATAAGTATCCCCTTCCACACATCGATGAATTGTTGGATTAGCTTAAGGGAGCGCAGGTCTTTTTCAAGATAGATCTGAGATCAGGGTACCATCAGTTGAAGATACGAGGTGGAGATGTACCCAAGATAGCTTTTCGCACTCGGTATGGGCATTATGAGTTCATGGTTATGTCATTCGGTTTGACGAATGCTCCCGCAGCTTTTATGTCATTGATGAATGAGGTCTTCCACCAGTATTTGGATCGATTTGTGATCATGTTTATTGATGATATACTGGTGTACTCAAGGTCTAGAGAGGAGCAAGAAAGGCATTTAAGGATAGTGCTACAGACCCTCCGACAGAAGAAGTTGTTCGCTAAACTCAATAAGTGCGACTTTTGGCTGGGATAAATCTCTTTCCTGGGTCATATAGTATCAAAAGATGGAGTGTCAGTGGATCCATCTAAGATTGAGGTCATAGTTCAGTGGCAGACACCCCAGACAGTGACAGAGATCAGAAGTTTCTTGGGTTTAGCTGGGTATTATCGAAGGTTTGTAGAGGGATTTTTGAGGTTAGCTGCTCCTTTGACATGTCTCACGAGAAAGAATGTGGAGTATGTGTAGGACGATAAGTGTGAGAAAAGCTTTGAGGACTTGAAAAGGAGATTAACCACAGCTCCGATCCTCACCATTCCTACCAGCTCAGGAGGTTTCTCGGTGTATACGGATGCTTCACACCTAGGACTGGGCTGCGTATTGATGCAGGATGAGAAGGTAGTAGCCTATGGATCAAGGCAGTTAAAGGATCATGAGAGGAACTACCCGACCCATGACCTGGAGTTGGCAGCAGTGGTGTTTGCACTGAAGATATGGCGCCACTACCTCTATGGTGAGAGATTTCATATTTATACAGATCATAAGAGCCTTAAGTACCTGTTCTCACAGAAAGAGTTGAACATGAGACAGAGGAGATGGCTCGAGCTGTTAAAGGATTATGATTGTGAGATCCTGTACCACCCGGGTAAAGTAAATGTGGTTGCTAATGCATTGAGTAGGAAGTATCTCAGGATGGTGTCATTCATGATGGTCAGGGAACACGAGCTATTGGAACAGTTCACGAACCTCAGTTTGGATATGACCCCGCCTGACGCTGATAGTGGATTTATGATAGCTAGCCTGCAATTGGAATTTGATCTGGTAGATCGAATCCGATCGGCTCAGCGAGTTGATCAGCAGTGCAGTGATATCGTCGGGCAGATACAGAGGGGTACAGACACGGACTTTGGATTGAGTTCGAATGGATTGTTGCGACTCAGAGGTAGGATATGTGCTCCTGATGATGCAGAGATCAGAAGGTTGATCTTAACAGAGGCTCACGCATCGAAGTATACGATTCATACAGGGGGTACCAAGATGTATCAAAACCTTCAAAAGGTTTATTGGTGGTCTGGGATGAAAAAGCACATTGCTGAGTATGTTGCTAAGTGTCTCGTTTGTCAGCAGGTGAAGGTAGAGCATCAGAAGCCTGCAGGGTTATTGCAGCCTCTACCGATATCAACATGGAAGTGGGAGCATGTCACCATGGATTTTGTGATGGAATTGTCGAGGACCCGGAGAGGTCATGATGCCATATGGGTGATTGTGGATCAGTTGACGAAATCGACCCATTTTCTAGCTATGAGAGCTACCGATACTCTGAGCTAGTTAGCGAACCTATATGTGCACGAGATAGTGAGGCTACATGAAATTCCAGTGAGCGTTGTTTCTGATAGGGATGCTCGCTTCACTTCCCACTTCTGGGAACATTTTCAGGAAGCGATGGGAACCCAGTTGAGTTTTAGCACCGCGTTTCATCCTTAGATAGATGGTCAGTTAGAGAGGACTATACAAACCCTGGAGGATATGTTGAGAGCATGTGCATTAGATTTTGGAGGCTCCTGGGATGACCATTTGCCACTCACAGAGTTCACCTATAATAACAGTTTTCATGCGAGTATCGGGAAGGCACCGTATGAGGTATTGTATGGGCGTAGATGTCGTTCCCCTATTGGATGGGAAGAGGTTGGTGACAGACATATTTTTGCTCCTGACTTGGTTAGACAAGCCTCTGAGAACGTCCAATTGATATGTGAGAGGTTATAGACAGCTCAGAGCAGGCAAAAGAGTTATGCTGACAAGAGACAGAGACCTCTAGAGTTTGATGTGGGTGAATCGGTATTCTTAAAAGTTTCCCCTTCGAAGGGAATTATGAGATTCAAAAAGAAGGGAAAGTTAAGCCCTCGATATATAGGGCCATTTGAGATACTTGATAGACTGAGAGATAAGGCGTATGGGTTGGCATTGCCACTAGAGTTGGCAAGTGTGCATAACGTCTTCCACGTATCCATGTTGAGGAAGTATCACCCGGACTCGGCCCATGTGATAAGATATGAGCCTTTGGAGCTCAATGAGGGTATGACATACATTGAGAAGCCAGTTCGGGTATTGGACAGAAAAGAGAAAGTGTTAAGGATAAAGATAATTCCCTTAGTGAAAATACTTTGGCAACATCACACTGCGAAAGAAGTCACATGGGAATTGGAGAGTTTGATGCGGGAGAAGTATCCCGAGTTGTTCATAGAATAATTGGTTCTAATTTGGAGGACCAAATTTTCTAAATGGGGGAGAATGTGAGACCTCGTATATGTATAATAGTATATATGTACATAGAAATGTAAATTAAGTGAAGTATATGTGATGTAAGTCCATAAGTTAATGTACACACTTGTAATAAGTGTAGTGATTGTACATACAAGTTACATTATGTATGAATGTAAAGAAATGGACTTTAAACATGTGGAGAATGTGAGTAGAATGGATTATGAGTAGTGTGGTAAAATGAAAGTAGAATTGCATAAGTTGTGCACTTCCATTTGGTTTATATCGTATACTTTTGGTTATACAAGGATTCCACACAAGTTTCAATAGGAATAAGGTATGTATGGATGTCATTGTCAAGCCTCAAAGATGAATGAATGAGAAAATGATCATGGTAGCAAATTAAGGATGTTTGAGTATGAGTTGCTGCAGAAGAACTGCAGAAAATCTGGAAATTATGAAGGGCAGATCGATCTCATGGGATGAGAGATAATCTGAAAGAGCCAGAATGCTCTTATTTGGATAATGGAATAGAGCAAATCGATCTCCAATAGAGCCAGATCGATCTCCTAAGCATTCTATAGTGAAAAGATCTATCCTCAAGCACCCAGATCAATCTCCTTAGCTCTCTGTTTGGGAGCAGATCGATCTCATGCTTTGACAGATCTATCTTATGCTTAAAATGCCATGAAAAAGAGGGATTTAAGGGGACCAGATCGATCTCCTCTTGGAGCAAATCGATCTCCTCAAGCTATTTCTATAAAATGAGTGTTGAAAATCTAAAAATTTCAAAAAAAACACCATTCTTCCATTTTTAACCCGAAAGCCTAACTTTCTCTTTCTATAATCAACCATTTTCAGTAAGATTTGAAGAGAGACCATTAGAGGCAAAGTTGTTCCTATCAAAGAGAAGAACAACATAGTTGGTAGGCATTTTCCCATTGTTGGTATTGAAGGAGTTAAGGGCATTGCCATTTGGATCAAGAAGAGAAATCAAATTTGGTAAGATTCTAACACTCCAACTATGGTACATTATCTATTTAATTGATTTTGGAATTGTTTGACATGAGTATGGATGGTTATAAACTATCTAAAATGCATTGAAATGATTATGACCTAGAAAATGGATTGAGCCTAGTGTGAAAAAGTGGAATGTTTGGAGGTTAATGAGAAATGAGATATGTAGAAGTTAATAATAGTGTTACGGGTATGATTTTAAGATGTTGTTGGTGAATAAATTGTAAGATTCACTTAAAAGGGGTAAAATGTGGATTAAGGCATTGGTAAAATGCATAAGTGAACTATATTGAATAATGAGGTCAAATATGGGTTAAAAACATTAACTCAATTGATTTGGATGAATGAATCGCAGCTTCCGAGGATACACCGGAGCGAGTTGAGCCAAGAGTGTGAGAAGCTAAGAGGAAAAGAGTCACACCAAGTAAATCGAGGTAAGAGAATTGTGAGGACTCTTATAGATATCTGTGCGTAATTTGGGCACATTAAATGCTTCGCTAGAATGCATGTGATATAGGAAATGATGTTGGGTGATTGAAGGGCAAAAGTTGGGTGTTTGAGAAATGTGCATGAAAATAAAAGCATATTACTTTGAAAATCATGTTTTATTGCTTTTAGCAAATGATTTGGTAGGTTGGCTAATATTTCAAATGATTTGCAAAAGAGTTGAATTGTTTTGGTTATTAACCACCCTTTGCAAAGAAATGAGCCACCTACATTGTTTTCGTGAGAATAAAAGCGTGCTAGAGTACGACTCGCACGAGATTTGACGTGTTTTATACACATGAGTGCTAGAGGCACTAGTTTTCACATGGATTTCATATTAGTTTTGGCATTGTGCTTGGAGTTTGTCTCGCACTAGATACCCACCTTGCTTGTTGCCGTGCTTGGAGCTTCAAGTAGACTGGGTGTCGCATCGATTAAATAGGCTCGCACGTGTATTGTTTTGACCGAATTTATTAGCCGTGTTAGGAGTTTCAGGTAGATAAGAGGTCGTACTGATTAAATAGGCTCACACGTGCGTTTGAGATGTGGCTTGATATGATGTGTTGATTGGGTCCACGGAGTACGTTGTACCATGCATGTAGCATAGAGTACGTTGTACCGTGTTGAGATGTGATGTGCCATCTTCAAACGAGATCTGCTATGGACCGACGGGTAGGATTTGACCCACCTCCCGTGTAGAAGCAGATAGTGTTGATATCTCACACACCTGATCCGTGTAGCCGGTATCACAGTTTATATACATAGACCTTGAGGTTATTACCTATTATAGAATTACCTGTCTCACATGTCTATTGTTTTGAGAATAAATTCATGTTTAAAATGATCTGTGGGTGAGGACAGTCCGAGGAATGGGCTGAGACCTGATAAGTGTTGAATTGTTTTGAGATATTGATTGTTAATGGTTTTTAAAGTGCACGGATGCATGATGGTTAATGCCATGCTTATTTGAGAAAATGCATGATGTTTAATGCCATGCTTATTTGAGAAATGGATGATGGTTAATGCCATGCTTATTTGAGAAAATGCATGATGTTTAATGCCATGCTTATTCGAGATAATGCATGATGGTTAATGCCATGCTTATTTGAGTTGAAATGTGCACTGGATTTTATAGCATGAATGCTTTACATACCATTAACACAATCATACACTCATGTTTTGAGATAAAATGATGAATTAAATGCTTTTGAGCATGGCATCACGATCACATAGATAGTGCAGTATCTACCTGTTCGCATGATTGCCTTACTGAGCGTGTGGTTTGCTCACCCCCCTTATTTTTCCCCTCTCTACAGAGATTTGAGTATAGAGTGAGCGTGACTGGAGGCGTTCCCTTTTGGTAATCTGCTGCATCCCATCGCTAAAGGTATACACACTGTTGAAATTTTGTATCTAAACTTAGGATAGCACAGTAGCATTTTGTATGTAACTATTGGGGATGTAAAACAATGTAAACACATGTAACAACTCTGATATATATACATTTATACAAGTGTTTACTTATGAATAATATGCAAATTGAATTGCTATGGTGGAGTGAGTTAGACGTCGATACACAGCCCAACTATTGAGGAGAGTTGCTATTCACGATTGAGGTAAGGACGAATGATAAATGATGCATGAAAATGCAAAATATTTGTACGTATTTTGGTAAGTTGAGGGTCGTGATATAAAGCCTCGGCATCAACAAAAGCGGATATATCTCAATGCTACCAGGGCAGGCATCTCCGTTACCAAAACAGAGGCATCTCTCATTACCAAAACGGAGGCATGGTAAGACCCGGGCCTAGCAAAGCCTCAACGTCAACCTAAGTAGAGGTATCCACCAATGTGTAAGTTTCATGACAAGCCTTTAGTCTCAAATTAAAACATGCCATTATTATTATCCAGAAAATAGTTTCGCCTTCACGTAGAGCTCATGATAGTTTTGCTTATAAATCTCTTTTAGATAGTAAGATATGTTTGCTCATAAATAACTCAAATCACAAAACTGAGCTCAAACCGATAAAACATGCACTCAAATGATAAATCTCAAATCAAACACTTTTCTCAATAAGTATGCTCATTTGTAAACTCATTTTATGCTACCAAAGCATTTTCATTAGTAAGGAGATACACATGCATAAAAGGTTACATCCCTTACCTTTGGTGGTGCAATATTCCCATTTCACGAGCTAGCTCCGACTCACGAGTCAAATTCTCGAGCTGTCCAAATAACATCAAAACATTAATAATTGCTCATTAAACCTCTACTTCACACTTCTATTCATCCAAATCTATAATGGGGTCTTTCGGACCCTTATTGATTACTTCCTCTATTCTCTCAGTTTTCACTTATCCGGGTTATAAACCGAGTTCCTTTGGTATTAAATAAACATCTAATAGCCTTAGTTTAAATCCATTTATCCATACATTTTCTTAAGCACCCTAGATCACATTTTCTCAACTCCATCAAATTCCATTAGTTAATCACATTAAACCATCTCACAATCATGAATGTAACATCACCATCACCATAGTACATTCATTCCATCATTAATTCAATCCATAGTTTACTTTCTCACACCAAACCCATTTTTTACTATGGTTAGTTCATCATATTCTAGGTAGTTTCAGCCAACAGTACATACACCATTCAACTCCTAACAACATCTAAATAAACATACTTAGAGTTGGTGTAATGGAAACTCTCCTAGTTTGACTTTCTCTTGCCCGAAATTGGAAGACCTCTTGCTCCACCAATCCTTCAAGTTAAATGTTGATTTCAAGATATGTTTTTCTCCTCCTCACAATGAACAACTTTACTTAAATAGCCTTTTTCTCAAATCCTTTTGGAAAGGGTTAAAAGTCTAGAGTGAGAAACTAGGTTTTCGCTCAAATATTGAAGGTTTTCAATGTTCAGGAGAAGAAGGCATGAATTGTCTAGCTTTTTATAGATTTTACATTATGAGATCGATCTCCAAGGGGTGGAGATCGATCTCCCCTTGCTTAAAATCCTCAAATTCTCGACAATTGTAGGCAGGAGATCGATTTGCCTATAGCATGAGATCGATCTGTCATACGGATGAGATCGATCTCTTCCAGGCAGAGCCACTTTGGGATCGATCTTCTTGGGGTGGAGATCAATCTGCTTGAGTGAAGGATCGATCTCCCTTTTGCAGAATATCCTGGCTTTGCAATTCAAAGCTATGAGATCGATCTCCCCTTGCAATGAGATCGATCTGCCCTACGTTCTGCAGCATTCCAGCTGCAGTTTTCCCAAATTTCTAAAGTTAAACTCCCATTCATTTGCTTCCATACTTATTTTACATTTCATTCATACTTAGAGCTTAAAAAACATCCATTACTTGTGATTCATATGTAATGTAACTTGTCTGGACATTTAAAAATCACAAAGGTTACATAGAAATTTACAGGTCTTACAGCTAAATTGTATTGTATTGATTGGCCAACGGGCTCGACTGACCCATCCCCCTGAGGTGTATGACACTCGTGCACACCTAGCCCGTGAGACGCAGGGTCACTGACTATGGCCATATGTCAAATGTACTGTTATTGATTAAACCCTACTGTTATTGATTGAACCTCAGCCTAGTCTCAGCGAACTGAATTGCTTATTGATAGAAAGAAAAGTGAATTGAACTGTTTACTGATTGAATTAATCATTTTAAAGAAACGAATTCAAGTGTACTGCATTGATTGAACAGTAAATGTTTTTATCATACCGACCATATTGAATGCATATGTTTTACATTTAGTAAAGTATAATACCAAAAATGGAGTGTGATTGAAAGTGTTTTTCAAAGAAAGTGCATTGATTGTGAATCCTTTTCAGTATTAATGAATTGAATTATATGCAAGTGTTTTACAATGTTTTATAACTGATCATGGCATACATTATAAGCATGTAGATAGTATGGCTGTCTACTGCTTACATAAGTTTCTTACTGAGCGCGTTAAGCTCACTCCTTACTTTCCTCCACAGAGTCCCAACAGTAACTTGGACGCTTCCGTTAGTAAGGCATGTTGCACAGCTATGGTTCCATAGAGTATCTTTTTGCATTGAAGGCATATCCAGTTGTAAGAAATTCTTTTGTATCTAAAATTTTTATAAGTGCAGTAATGCATACGAGATGTGTATGGGGAATGTGAACATATTTTGTTTAAATTTGTTACTAAGAAAAAAAATTTAATCAGACTGAGTATTGTTTTGAAATAATATCGACTTGTAGCCCAATCGAAATGTCTATAACTTTAATCGTTACACATGGTATTAAAAAGGGAAGTATACACACATATGATATTTTCTTGTATGAATGTTTTACGTACGAAATGAAGTTTATACGTACATTTAAATGATTAATTTTCAAGTTAGCTTATGATTTGATTTTTCATAAGTAAATTATGAAAGTATACTTTGCATGATTTCCCACATGTTTTTTTATATAGTCAGAATTATCTTAAATTCATTTCTTACTGAACTTTTTTCCAGAAGCTCATCCCATTGTCTTCATTTCAGAGTACCTACAGTAGGATCGTTAGCTATCACAGAGTATTCAAGTAGCTAGTGGAGTTGGTGCCTCCCAACTTACTTTTAGCATAAGTTCAGGTAAATCATCGGATATGTATATTACCATACTTGTATTTGTACAGATATTAGATGTATAATTTTATTTTGGGACGTAATCAAAGACTTATGAGTAGTATGTAATTATTTTTGGGATGTTTGAGTCTTGGAAAGTGAATTAACTTAGGAAATCGATCTTCTTATAAATGAGGTAGTTGATATGCATGAATTTGTAAGGTAATAAAGAAAAGAAATAAAACCAACTGCCTTACGGATATAAACTGTACTTATTTGTAGGAGGATAGGGTATAAAATAAGCCATTATGCTGTTGAAATTTTTGGCAAAAAAAAAAATAAATGACAAAAAGAACAAGTAAATGATAGAAACAGAGACCCTACACTGAATAGGAATGCAACCTAAGTAGTAAATAAGATAAAAGGGAAAATTTAACCCCTATTTTCGCATTTTCGTGGTGTGACAGTTAACGTGGTATCAGAGCGAATGTTGTCTAGTACTGTCAGTGTCGGATAGTTAAGTGTGGTGTAGTGTGATTACATCCCAAGTATATGTACTTGTCTATTTATAAATTTCATATACTTGTGATAGTTGTAGCTAATGTTATTGGTATTAGTACAGGTAATTCATATTAGCTACCATGAGTGGTAGAAGAGTTCACCCAATGAGGAAAAACCAACCACCTACGCCACCTCCCCCTCAGCTAGAAAGATTTGACACCCGAATAAGGAGATTAGAGCAGGGTATGCAAACTATGAGAGAAGGGCTCAGTGCCCTCATAGCTATGTTTGCCCATCAGTTTGGGGCAAACCCTTCAAATACCGGTGCTACTACGCCTGTACATCCTCCTCCTCCTCCACAGGCCCCTCAGGCACCTCTAGTAGCTCAGCCTCAGGTATGAATTAGGGTAGATAATAGGGACAAAGGTAGGATGAAAGACTTTCTGAAAATGCACCCTCCAGAGTATTCAAGTAGCTGGTGGAATTGGTGCCTCCCAACCTACTTTTGGCATAAGCTCAGGTAAATCACTGGATATGTATATTACCAGACTTGTTTTTGTACAGATACTGGATGTATAATTTTATTTTGGGATGTAATTAAAGACTTATGAGTAGTATGTGATTATTTTTGGGATGTTTGAGTCTTGGAAAGTGAATTAACTTAAGAAATTAATCTTCTTATGGATGTGGTAGTTGATATGCATGAATTTGTAAGATAAGAAAGATAAGAAATAAAATCAACTGTCTTGCGGATATAAACTGTGCTTATTTGCAGGAGGATATGGTATAAAATAAGTCGTTCTACTGTCAAAATTTCTAGCAAAAAAATTTAAATGACAAAAAGAATAAGTAAAGGAAAGAAACAGAGACCATACACTGAACTGGAACGTAACCTAAGTAGTAAATGAGATAAAGGAAAAAGTTAGCCAATATTTTCGCGATTCTGGGGTGTGACAATTACTAATAAGTGAAATTTATTAGACTTAATAATTCGTACATATAATTTGTATTAGTGTTAAGAAAAATAGTGTTTGTGTCATGTAAAATATTAAAATTTCATATCAATACGTCAGACAAAAACCTTTTTTTAAAATTTTCCTATATTCATACATAATATTTGTCCAATTTTAATTTGTGTTACTTTCGTATCTTTTATTTGTTTTGTTTTCGTATTGTGTTTATGTCATGTTTAGAAATATCGAATCTAGATTTTATGAGTTCATTTCTGCAGTAAATTTTATTATCAAACTCAACTAGAATTACAGGTTAATTAGGCCAACCATTCAAAAAAGGGAGCAATAAATTTCATTCAATTTTCATTATTTTCCATATAAAGCTGCTTGCTAAGCCCCTTAATTACATCTATCAAACCACTCTTGATCAATCTATTTTGAAGAGCAAACTACCCCACTAATATCTAAAAACTAACTCCAACCCTTTATGTATAAGCCATCAATATTGAATGTCACAACTCGAAAGTCGTGGCAGATTATGTACACTTACATATTTTGACTTATCCAAATTTTCAAACTAAATTCTTACTTCACTTAAGGTTTGCGTTCGATGTCACTGTAGTTACTAAATCGTTTTCACTTGTCTTATCTTATCTATCTTTAACTTAAGGTAATAAACTTTAATCCAGGAGGAATTTCTTTAAGTTTCTAAGGTATGTAATACCTATTTTCGCTCCATAATTTCTTAAAAAATTTTGAAAATACCCCCTTATAATAGGAGTTTTCCCTTGTTTAATTTACCTGCAACTAGGGATATTTTATACATCAAATCTCAACTAGCCAACTTAGTTCAACACCATTTGAATCAAATCATTATTTCTATTCGGCTTATAACATTTCAATCTCAGTTCATTTCATTTTTATATTTCACTTCAATCATATTAAAAAATAGTTCTAATCCCAGAATCTCACTTCAGTTCACATCTTTCAATAATAATCCAAATGATCCTAAGTTACATCCTAACACATTGTAATTAAACATGTATTGTGTATCATAAATGTCTATGCATGTAAAAGAATAATATACCTTTTTATATATCTCGAAAGTCGCATAAGTAGGGCTTGGAGGACATAAGCTAGTACCAAAACTAGGCACTGTCCTCGTTGGCCCTACGAAGCTCGACAATCTGAATCTAGCTCGTATAATCTGTGAGAGTAAAAAGTGGAGTTAGCAATTGAAAGCTCAGTAAGTAGCTTAATTAAATAGATGTTAGGCTCATGTCGATCTGCATGCTCGTTCAAGTATGAATCGAAATGTAGAGTTTCATGTATGAATGATAACATGTCATGTATGCCGAATCTATCTATCTAGACTCACACTTCAAGGTTGAGGTTGTACGGGTTATTAATTGGAAGGATACCTTAGGTACCACATTTTCCCGAGCCTTAACGCAATACCAGAAGATTAGTCACTCATCACAATATTATGATGTCAACATGATGTACAATCCTACCATGATTATGTTTTTAGTTTTAAATCGAGTTCCTATGCACTTAGTTTAAAACAAATCTCAATGCAGTTCATTCCAAATCCAGTAACTGTTTTTTCATTCAAAATTGTTTGACTATGCATTTTAATTTAGAAATCATTATGAAAAACAATTTGGGCATAAGCCCCTGTTCAAAAATCAATACAGTAAATGGTCAGGCATAAGCCTTAGTATCAAAAAATAGTACAGTAATCAATAACTAATACAATAAACAATTAGGTAAACGATACAATAAATAGTTCGGTAAACGGTATAGTATCCAGTTCAGTAAATAGTAGGCATAAGCTCCAGTTTAGAAAATAGTTTTGTAAACGGTACAGAAAACAGTTAGGCAAAAGCCTTAGTTCAGTAAACGATACAGTAAATGGTAAACAATACGGTAACAGTTAAGCATAAGCCTCGATTTAGAAAACGATATAGTAAATAGTTAGGTAATAGCCTCAGTTTAGAAATCAGTATAGTAAATAGTTAGGCATAAGCCTCAATTTAGAAAACAGTATTGACAATAAAATCGAAAGTGGGTGGAGTTTAGACAGAAATCCCAATTAATACGATATAGTAACAATATCACCGTGTAGCACGTAGGTCCTTCAAGATTCTAAAAGTGGCTCCCACGGTCTCAGAGATACCCGTTTCGTATGTAGGTCCTTCAGAATTGTAGAGGTGGCTCCCACGATGTCAGTAATATAGTACACGTATAGCACTTAGGTCCCTTTTGAGATTCAAGAGGTAGCTCACACGGTAACAATGGCCATAGATTTTCTCTGGTCTCATTGTGCAACTGAGAGCTAAAACCTGTCTACTGGTTTTCCAGACAAGTATAATTTGCCTAGATCAAGCTCGATAAGCACGGTAACAATAACAATAAGTCTAAAGCACTGAGCTAGATAGACGGGTAATGGAACCTAGAGCAACTCTCGATAGGCTCGTACGGTAACAGTAAGTCTAAAGCATAAAGCTCAATAGACGGTAATGGAACTAGAGCAATGCTCGATAGGCTTGTTGTAAGACCCGAAAATTATATCGTAATTTCTTATAAAGAATTGAAAATGGTCCCAAATTAAATGAAATGTGATTCAGACAGGAGATAAGGATTTAAAATGCGAAATGAATGAGTATTCGTGAAGGGAAGTCGGGTTAAATTAATCCCGAACACGTACAAGGGCAAAACGGTCAAAAGATCGAAACTCGATATAAATTCGATAAAAAAATTAATTAAAATATGGGATTGAGAAATCTTGATCAATAACGAAGAAATAATTAAATTTCGGGTTAAATTGATCAAGATCCGAAATTTTTAGAAATATCGAAAAGTCACTCGGGACAATATCCCGAAAATATGAAAAAATTATACCGAAAAAATGGTTAAAAATATAATAAATAAATTAAATTAAATTAAATTAAATTATTTGGAATAAAAAATTGAATTTTGTAGATATTTTTGAATATTTTGACTATTTTAATTGAATATAATAATAATAAAAATAATAATAAATAAATAAAATAAATTAATTAATAAAAAAAGAGAAATCGAAAGTTTCGGGGAGAGAGAAGAAGGAAAACGAAAAACGAAGCCGAAACCCGAGGACCCAACCCCATCGGCCTCAGCACCGGACACCACCAGAAAACCGACCAGGCGAAGCAGTCGAGCCCGTCGGCACTGGCAGCTGAGGGAAACGGCGGCGAACGGCGAGGGATCAGTGAGGAAGAGAGAAAAACAAAAACCGAAAAGAGAAAAGGAGATCGACGGCGAACAGCACCGATCTAGCCCCACCCGACCACCACCGAACATCCCCGAGGCCAAGACGAGCAGATTGGTGGTGGTGGCAGTCGTCGAAATCGACGGACGGTGCCGAAAACGAAGGAAAAGAGGAATGGGTACCGACGGTAGAGGGAGAACAGCCGGACCGGCCACTTTCCGAATGCCTTGGATGAAAACGAGGCCAGATCCGAGAATCGGACGATCCAGAGGAGCTACTGGCGACGAAAGCCGATGGAGAACTGGCTGGCAAGGTGATGAACCGGCCGAACCGGAGTGAACCGGAGTGAACCGGACCGGTCTGAATCGGGTTGAACCGGACTGAACCGGTTCAGCCAAGAAAGAAGGGAAAAAATGAGAAAAAGGAAAAAGGGAAAGAATTTTTGGGGATACACCGGACTTCGGGTAAGTCGATACGAGGTCAAAAGTGATCGATTTAATTTTTGAGAAATTTATTTAAATTATATTTAATCGAAAAGTAATCCGAGATTAAATATATAATTGTGCAGTTGTACGACAAAGCCTGAACGAGAGCCAATTAAGCTCCAATTTTTGTATCCCACATCACATTGGGTAAGTATATTTTAATTCCGACAATTAGAGTCCTTTAATACAGAGTTTCGATTATTTTACGAAATTTACAGTAATTATCGTAATAGTGTATGGGCTATCCAATGAGTTTGGAACGAATCCCGATGATTATTAGTAAGCTGAATGAGCCCAGTAAACCCGAAGAAGGGATTTAATAAGTATAAACGGGCTGAAAATGGGTCGAGGCCCATTAAGGTACAATTGGGCCCAATAAAGTAAAACGAGCCCAATACATTAGATTTCATCAGTAAATGTGATATACTGATAAAAATAAGTGAATTAACCCAAAATGTGGTTATATGCAGTTTCGTAGACTTGGTTGACGCGCAGTTGAACTGAGAGATCGGATATTAACGAGACGAGATAAGTTTACGCGTAAATCGAGGTAAAGAAATTTTGTAGGTGCATAAAGATGCCTATACGTATTTAGTGAGGGGATTTAAAGGGCCTAGAATTTCTTTAAGTATCTAGAAAATGAAATAATAATTTTTATGAAAACCGGGGCTTAGATGAATAAAAAAAAGATGATTTTGCCCCTGGGAGTAAAATTTATAAAAAGGGTAGTAAGGCAGATAAATTGCATGATTATCCTATTTTAATGTTTTATATAAATGTATTGCTTTGATTTAAGCAAATATACACATGGTTGGCTATTGATATCATGAATTATACGAAAGGGTGCCGGTTTGTACCGGTTACTAGTTTAAAAGATGTTTTATCAAGATTGAGCCACCTATTGTATTTACATGAATAAAAAGAGTGCTAGAGTCTTTCTCGCACTCAAGTTTATTGATTTATTTCTCATGAAAAGCCGTACTGGAGCATTACTCGTACGAGAAATTTGTGTGTGCATAAAACCGTGCTGGAGCTTCGCTCGCACGAGATTTTAGATATCATGATATGCATAGCGTGGTGCTGGAGCTTCGCTCGCACTAGACGTGAGTTGACATGCATATAGTCGTGCGGAAGCCTCCTGTAGATTGTGTGTCACAGAGAGTTGAGATGCTCGTACGTATACTTTGAGACATGGGTTGGTTATCGACATAGTATTGGGGTGGATAAGACCTACGTCAGGTACCCCCAGACTATGATATGGGTCCATGGAGTACGATGTACCATGTATGTCACACGGAGTACGCTGTACCATGCAGTCATGATGACTCTATGATGTTACTTGATATTCTGGCGGGTAGGAATTGACCCCACCTCCCGTTGCAGTTGTGATGCCCCGTACACCGGGATCCGTGTAGCCTGGGATCATAGGGACAAAGTATGGCCATAGTCCTCGATTTTTCATACAGTAACCTACATGCCTCACATGATATCATACGGTCTGAATAAACCAGGACGAACCCGAGGGAGGGGTAATGTCCCGATTAATGTTTTCAAAAGAGATGTGATTTAATGAATCAAGGTATTCCCGAGAGATGGGTTTGACCTTGATGAGGTTGTTTTATGATGAAACAAATGAATTTTAACGTGATGAGTTTATGAGGAAACAAATAAGTTTTAAATGTCACGAGCATGAGATGACATACATGATGATTTTTCAATGTTTGTTTTATATGTCGACTTCATGATTTCTCTTATATGATATATACATACATGTGGCATCATTTTAGTCTTACCTCATGCTCCGAATATAAACGATTTTATATCATGATATTATCAGCATGTAGATAGTATAGTTATATACCTGCTTACATTATTGCCTTACTGAGCTGTTTATGCTCACCCTTTCATTTTCCACCCCATAGGATATATTCAGTAGAAGAGAACGATAGTAGTCATATCCGCGGCTTCTTATCAAGACCAGGTATTCACATTTGTATAATTTTTGTATCTGAACATATAGAGGCACAGTACTGTACATGGATGTAATATTGGGGATGTATTTATTTAAAATAAATTGATATGTAATGAAATATGAAAATGGAATGATAAATAGGTGAGAGGTGACTAACACCGAATCGTAGCCCAACTGTTTAGTGGTGAAACTATTCACGACGGGTAAGAAAATTAAAAAGCGAAAAATTTACTCTGATTTTTAGGTAATTTGGGTCGTGACACTTGTAGTCACCCGAAGGTCAAAGGGTTTGCCTGCACTTCAAAACAGTTTTGAAAATATATTTTTCTTGTAGCACTTAGGTCCTTTAGGATTCTAGAGGTGGCTTCCATAGTCCAAAGGTATCCATGAAGCACTTAGTTCTCTTAAGATTCTAGAGGTGGCTCTCACGATTTAAAACACTTGATAAAAACAATTTTGAGTTTTAAATCTATATAAATATGCTTTGTTTCAAAAGCCAACTCAAAACCAGTACCTTTCAAGTTATAAATATAATTTAATTTATTATAAAATATCAGACATAAAATAGCTTAAATCAAAACATGTTATGCATGAAAGCCCTTAGTTACAAGGTTAGTTCAAAACCATGTTTTTTGTGCTGAGCATAATGCAAAGCAAACATGTACTTACGCATAAAGTGGCTCAAGTTAAACATGTTTATTCAAAACAATGCATAGATTTCAAAAATATGAGATGCAAGCCTATATCCAATGTATAAATATATCTCCAAATGAAATGTCGTATATATCACATGATAATATCAAATTGTCTTTTGGACATTTCAATGACTCAATTATAATCATATTGTTTAATTATTTTGTTTTCACATGAACCCCTTTAGCTATTAACTCCTCATTACACAGTCATGTCACTCAAAGTCACATTCGCTATTAATTATATAATTGAACTCAATCTATGCCAATTACAATCCTCGAATTCATTCAAAGCACATACCAAAGGCATATCTAGAGTCTTATAATTCAAATATAGTGGTTTGAACTCATCATTTATCACAATGTGTTCACATCATCTCATATGTTCATATCTTCACTATAAACCATCAAATATAATTTCTAGGATCTCATTAAGCCCTGATCATGTTCACTAAGTCAAAAATACACAATAAACCTAAATTCCAACAAGTATCAAAGAAATCCCTCAAACTCGCTCCAAAAATCATTTTCATAATCACAAATTCATAATCCCATCGTCATTCAATCATTCATACCCATATCATCATCTATTCACAACTCTTGAGTTCATTCAATCTCATTTAGCAATCATTCTTATTCAAACTCTCAATTCTCATTTATACAATAAATACTTGTACAATGTTGTCACGACCTTCCATGACTTAACCAAAATCACTACAAATTTTTCGCATTTTTAACTTACCTTTCCTCTCTTCAATGGTTGGGCTGTGATTCGATGTTAGCTTCCTCGTATACCATATCATCCATTACCATACATACATGTCAATATACTGTTACTGACTGTACTTCTTTTATAATACATGTGAGATTCATATAAAACTAATACAAATACAGTCCCCATAACATATATCGTATACATCACTGTGTTGTTTCTATGTTTAGATACATAACCGTACAAAATATGTATACTTGTCGATCGATAGGAAACCACAGTGAACAACAGGAATACTATCCCTCAAATGCTCTCACTCTACTGCTGATGCTCTGTAGAGAGATGTAAAAGAAAAGGGGTGAGCATACAACGCGCTCAGTAAGGAAATCAGGCAAGCAAGTAGACATCTACACTATCTACTCAAAATAATGCTATGCCTCAAAAACATCATTTCCTTAACTCATTTTAAAAGCTTGTCTTTAAATATATATATACTTGTACAGATTAAATCCCATGTATAGAAATCATGCTTGCTTTCTCAAATGTAGGCATATAGTGCAAAATAATGCATCTTTATAATATCACAATGCCTTTAGATAAATCATGCCATGTATATTTAAATCACATTAAATATGGCATTTAAATTATTCACATCACAACAATCAGATTTCGACCCATCCCTCAGGTCTATCCGTAAATAAATCAGTCAATCAGGTGATATATCATGTGAGACTCTGTGGTGAAATGTAATAATATCCTAGACTATGGCCATATCCTATAATGGTGATCCCAGGCTACACGAAATCCTAGTGTGCGGGGCATCACTGCTGCAACGGGAGGGGGGTCAGTCCATCATAACTGCCAGCTATATCCTCCTCAACTTCACAACACCACACGGTATAGTGTACTCCATGTCACTCGCATGGTATAACGTACTCCGTGGACCCTACATCACAGCCAGGGTGCCTGCCATAGGCCTTAGCTCTCAAACCATGGAATATCACACCACGTCTCTAAATCCAGATGCAAACCTCTCATAGTGAGACACTCAGTCTACATGAGGAAATCAAGCATAGTTTTCAACATGTATTATATATCACATAAATTACAGTGCGCACCTTTAAGCGCGACTCATAGTCGACACTCCGCTCAAACACTGTTTCACATCACAAACTCAACTCTAGTGCGAGTAAACCTCCAGCAACTAGGTCAATGCATAGTTCATGTTTTAAATCAAGTACGAACAATCGCTCCAGTACCATGCTATGCACAAAACTCATCAAATCAAGTACAAGCAATAGCTCCAGTACTATGTCATGTATCTCATGTAAAATTTGAGTACGAGCTAATCGTTCCAACACTCTATCATGCATAAATCACATAAAACTAAGTACGAGTAATAACGCTAGCACTCTATCATGCATGTCATGAAAATCTAGTGCGAATCACAATCCAGCACTAATATATATGGAAAATATATGAAATCAAGTGCGAGTTGTGCTCTAGCACGATTTATTCTCACATAATTCGATAGATGGCTTTTTAAAAAGTGATGATTTTTAAAACATCAAAATCAACACTATAAAGTGTGCTTAATTCATATCAACCTTAAAATCATTAGCCCATCTATTTATTCTTCTGCTAAACCACAGTAAAACACTCAAAATAATGGTTTTCATGCTTCTTACAACTTTTCACAAAAGTTGACTTTTTTCCTAACTAAGGGCAAAATCATAATTTGCCACTATCGAGTCACCATAATTATTATTCACTTTCTTTGACCCTCAAAATTTTTAAGTGAATGTAAAAGCAGACGAAAATACGTGCAGGTATCTCTAACTACTCACAAAAGTCCCTTACCTACAATCACTAGAGAAATTTTACTTTCTCAACGCTGCTCGATCCAGCAGTCCGATTTGCTCCTCAAATAATCTTTGGAGCTGCATATAACCATTTTTCAGGTTAATTATATTTTTCCTACTGTATTTCACATTAAATACAGTCTATTTCCCTTAATGGGCTTTAATAAACCTTAATGGGCCTAACTATGCCTTAAGCCCATTTCCATTTTACTATTCATTTTCGTTGGGCCTATTGGGCTTGTGGGGCCTACCAACTCTTATTGGGCTTGTCCTAGACCCATTACATCACATTAGGCCTAAAATAATTGGGCTTGGCCCATTAGACCTCTCGGCCACATGCCATGGCCGAGAGCACTCCATGTCGTCGGTTACACCATGGCATGCCATCCATGTCCATTTCCTTAGCCAATTCACTTAGGCATTTTCACAAACACTTGGTTGGCAATGTTCTTAAGCATGACATAGTTCATTTAGGCATTTTATCAAACACCTTGATTGCCAACTTAATACATGTATTAATTAATCAAATTGATTAATTCTAACTATACCATAATCGTTAACACATGTACATTAACTCATTTATGCCTTAATATCATATAGGCATTCATCAATATTTCACTACTCACTCTCAGCCTAACTATGATCATAGTGATTTCATATGTTTCAATGCTTAAAACATATACCAATATACTTAAAATCATTCATATATTAACATATATGAATTTGAAAGTTTGAAAATATACCTAGTATTTGTGTTCATACTTGGCCGAAACTTTGGAGCCTCACGATTTGCACACTATGGTTTATTGATAGCCAATTCCAACATATGTTACTCTCCTCTCAATTTGGAACAACTTTCATGAAGAATGCAAGTTCCAAATATGCCTAAATCCTAGTGATTTCTAGTGAGAGAAAGCTTGGATAAATGTATTTCAATGGTTTCCTTGTGTAGCTGAGAATGGTATGGTGAAGATGACAATGGTGTGGTTGATTTTATAAGCCATTTACTTAGCCATTAAGCCTTACTTTTTAGCCATTAAAATTGACTTCCTAAGGTTTAGTTATGAGTCACCTAATGAGTCATCTAATGAGTCAATGGGCTTTACAATTGGGCCTCTCGGTTTGGGCTTTCTTAATGGGCTTTCGGGCTGAAATTTTTACTATACCTTAGGCCTTTTATTGTCTCAATATTTGGTCTATCAATCAGTCCAACAATTCGGTCTAAGGGACCTAAGAATTTTGATCTACGTTTAGTATACCTCAATGGGCTTTAAAATCTTCACTTTAGGCCCATTACGTTTTTAACCATTAAATTAAATCTTGAATCCTTTCGAATAAATTTTCCTTACTTCCTGGGATGATTATCTTGTATTTTGACCAAGAATATTTTTTCTCAATTTTTTTCTCCGTACTTAGGTTAATTTGTAACCATGGTTAGTCAACTATGGTAAAAGTCCAATTTTCTTAACTATAGTTGACTTTTTTCTTAATCATTGACCAAGTTTACTTTTTCTCAAAATTTTGAAAGTGTCATATCTCATGTCTTACACTCTCGTCTTTACGTTTTGGCCATTTTCGGTAGGTAAATACACCTGAAACACCTTAAATACTTTAACTCGCTAAAATGTCCATTTTACCCTTTTTAGCTTTTACTTTCGTTCTTTGTGTTCGGAACTAAATCAAACTGACTTTCCTTCATAAGCTCTCTATATTTTCTCATTTTAAGTTCTTATTTTCAGTCAGAGTGATTCAGATCCACTCGGTTTAGCCTGTGACTTTTATAGCTCACATTAGGCTTTTATGTAGCTTATGCGTGTTAAATCATTTCACATACGCTTTAAATCTAGTAAATACTCTTCTTATGATTCAACTATAATAATAGAGTGTTCATACACATAGGAATCATAAGGAACATGCTACATAAAATACAGGTCTGACAAATGTACTATTAGATAAGCATATGTTCCACTAAGCTTCACAAGCCATTTTTACATCACTTTATCAACACTTATATGCCTACCATCAGTATGGATCCTCTTAGTATCCCATAAATATTTAAATAATCCTAACACTTTCAAAACATAATTATTATCATTTAACCAAAAGCTTATCGTCTCATGTTCATTTTTATCAATTCCTCACCACTTCGTGGCTATTTTCTCAAATGCTTAATTCCATAATAATATCATAGCACTATTATATGAGTTGATCACGTTAACCCATAGTTAAATCGAATCATTTCCTAATATTTCATATCATTTTTAGTCAAATACGGTATAATTTCAATTCTACCACATACAATTAACTTACCCATACACAATAACAAATTCACATTATCACTTAAGACTTAAACATTTCAGTTCATTCAACATGTAAGCTTGGCTGGCCCCAACATGCAAGGCAGCAAATAAGATTTCAGTTTTAGCACAAGCATTATCTGAAATTACAAATCGATTATAACTTATCTTACCTTTACTTACCTCTGTAGCCTAATCATTAGCATCGCATTGTTTAACTCAAAGGCTAAATGAAATATTTATAACAATACTTATCTCCTACGAGATGATACTAACAAATTTTACTTAACCCACTTACCTTGATTTTTGACTATAGTGTCTATACATCGTGCTAACTATTATAATCCGTCAACAGGGCCCAAAATTGTCAACTATTATATACCCCGTCAGCAGGGACTGAAACATTGCTAACTATTATATACCCTGTCAGCAGCGGTTGAAACATTGCTAACTATTATATACCCTGTTAGTAAGGGCAGAAACATTGCTATTTATATCGCCAAATGTAGGCTACGTCATTGTTAACTATTATATACCCTGCTAGCAGGGGCTAAAAAAGGTCATGGTTAACTTTTATCACCTATCAGCTAAGGCAAAACATCTAGTTATAAAAGCTATCTGAAAGTATGTTTTAAAATCAGTGCTAATCACAATGTGGATAAAAGTAGAGTTAGCTTAAATCCAAAACATAGAGACGTATGTCTCCTATATTTTCCAAAACATGACATAAGTGAGTTTTAAATTTTCTTTAATGCAGGTATAAACCAATGCAAGCTTTTTAAATCCCATAAAACTCATCTTATGCATAAATGCAAGTGTAATACAAAACAAGGTTCACATAAGAACATATTTTTTTTCAATAATCTTATCGCTATATTTTCACATACTTATAAATCTTAAGATTCTTAAATATCATTTGATTTTTGCTCTAAGACCCGTTTAATCCGAATGATGCTACCTCGCATCAAAGGAATTAATTTATACCTTAAGATACTACCTTGCACCCCAAGGATCACTTTTCCATTCGATATTCTTATCCAAATCAATCAGTCTTTTCATAAATCGAAATTTTAATTGTTTCGTAAATCACCTATATCTATCACACATAGTCTTTGAACATTCTTCAATTTATGTTCTAGGACTCGTTTTATTCCATATGATGCTACTACACATTTATGAAATTAACTTATACCTCATGATATTACTTCGCTCCTCAATGATCACTTATCAATTTCATATTCTTATCGATAATCTAATTACATGTTCTTATCACTTATAATCCTCAGACATGCTTTAATTTATGTTCGAAGGTCTAAATTTGTTCCATATGATGCTACATTGCATTTAAAAATTTAACTTAAATTTTCTAAATTCAAAATTATCCTGCAATATGCTTCTTTACATTCAAAAAGGGAACTACTAGCCCGATAATTGTTCACGATTATTCCTTATCATTGTACAATGTATTGATAATTCATTCAATCCGGTTGCATATGAAATCCTTAAGTATTTACTAATTCTGCCTTCATAATTAAATTCATTATTTATGAATTTAATTAGCAAATTTTGGATTTCATACTTAAATTCATTATTTATGAATTTCATTTGTAGCTTATGCAATTTAATTTCATAATATGCTATCTTATATGGTAGTCGATTCTTCGTTTTCATATTTAAATTCATTAAATATGAATTTAATCGTAACTTATGTAATTTAATTAAATAAAATGCTATAGCTACTGTAGTAAGTAAGATTTACTTACCTCGTATGCTAATACCAATTGTATCAAGTGAGGTTCACATACCTGAGATACCAATAATGGCACACAAATCGAGGTTTAGTTGAACTCGCATTCATCGCCTATTATCATGCTACACGTTTATAAATTTAAATTGGATTAGTTTCGGTCAAATATAAACTCAAATAAATTTTTAAAAAATTAAAACGGTCAAATTCGATCTCTTACCGATTTATCCTTAAATCGAAACACCTAAAATTTTCTCTTTTTTTCTTCCCTTTTCTTTTTCTCCTTTTTTTTCTCTTCTGGCTGAACCAGCTCGAATCGGTTCAACCCCTTTTTGTAAAGCCCGTAATTTAATATGTACTCTTTATGATTTTGTGATATACAGATAAGTCACATTTGATATAAATTATAAGGAATGAATGTTTTTAAGTTCCAAATGTGTAAGAAATACAAAATGGGTAGTTAAGCAAATTGGATATGAATGTAACAGTGAATTCTGGAAACAATTTACAGCATAACTGCAACAGAAAAGGAGCAGATCGATCCCTCATTCAATACAGATCGATCTTAGATAGGTTTTAGGTAGGACAGATCAATCTCATATCAAGGCCAAATCGATCGCCATATGATTTTGTTTTAAGTAGATTGATCTCATGCTAAAAAGCATATCGATCTCCTAAGTATAAAAAAAGTCAAATTTTGAAGAGATAAACACAAGGCAGATCGATCTCTCATCGTTAGGAGATCGATCTTCCAGGGTAATTATATATATACACGACTCTTGCATCTTCATTTTCCCGAGAGCACCAAACCTTCATTCAACCAAAGTGAAACCTAACCTTTCTACTCCAAAAATCTTCATCTTTCAATCAGTTTTGAGTGAGATTCATTTTAGCAAAGTTGCTTCTTGTAAAGAGGAGAACAACATAGTTGGAAACTAGAAGTTGGAATCAAGGATTAAATGAGCAAGGCGGATTTTCCCAAATTTGGCAAAAAGAGAAAAAAATTCAAGCTAGATAAGATTCAATACACCAACTTCACATATGTTAATATAGGTATCATGGTGAGTTGATTGGTGTATGTTTGATTTGCTGAAAACACCTTGAATATGAAAAATATCCATGACCTAGAAATTCGTATGAAATTGAGAAAGTTGAGTAGGCATGGATTTAAGGATGACTTAAACATGTTTGTAAGATTGTAAGATAATTTTATGAAATACATAAATTGGAATAGATGAGAAATGCAAATAGGTATATGAGATATATGGTGAAATGCCATAATTGGAGAAAAAGATGAAATTAAGGCATACGAGAGATTATATCGGTTCAATTCGAATCAGTAGACTTGACCGAGTCTAATAGGTTCTCGAGAAATGATTTGTAGAATCGAAATGAACTTAAGAGAGAGTAAAGTCCAATGAAATGAAATAAGGCCAAATGAGTATAAAAAGGGCTTAAATGCATTGATTTAGATTCATGCAAGTGAAAACTAAGCATATTAAGGTATACTGATGTGAATGAGTATTAACAGCTTCGAAGTTGATACGGGAAGCTGATCGAACTGCGAGAGTGAACAGCACCGAGGAAGTGAGGTCATGTGACGTGATCCGAGGTAAGGAAATTTTATGAGTAGCTAGAGATAGCTACACGTATTTCGAATAGAATTTTAATTATTATACTTTATATGAAATTCCATGTATAGAAAAGTTGTGATAGGAACCGATAAGGTAAATTGTGGTTTTATCCAAATTGGAGGGTAAAAAGCTTAGGAAGCATGTTTGTGACTGATTTTTATAGTTGCATTGATAGAGTGGCTAATGTTTTCATGCATATGCGAAAACAGCACATTTGAGTACCGATTTGATTTGATTGCGAAAACAGCTCAATTTTACATGACATAGTGCTGGGAGCATTGCTCGCACTAGATTTATATAACTTATGCATGTGGTCATGTTGGGAGTTTACTCACATGTACCGGATTTTGAAAGAGAGAGCATGAAACAATCGTGTTGGGAGCCTGTGCTAACTGTGTGTCGCACCGATTATATGCTCGCACGTGCAATATTTTGAGATATAGTCGAGGGCTATCGAAAATATTATCCATAGTATGAGGGTTAAGACTTATAGCAAGCACCCCGACTATGAGGTATATCTATGTTATGAGCGCTAAGACTTATGGCAAGCACCCCGACCTTGAGATTGGGCCCATGGAGTACTTTATACCATGTATATCACATGGAGTATAATGTACTGTGAGTACACAATGTTATTGAGTTGTGAGCTGACGGTAAAAGATTTGACCCACCTCCCGTTACAACAAATGTGAGACCCCGCACACCAAGTACTGTGTAGCCTTGGATCACGAAAAATGAGTTATGATTATAATCTCAGAACATGTAGTCACCTATCTCGTTTCATTCACTTGAGATTTCTTGAATGAATTATCACATGATTTTATAATCTGAACATGTGACTTTGTGTGTAATAAGGGTAACCCGAGGGATGGGTGAGGCCCAAATTTTCATGTTTTTAACATGATGATATGCCATCATTGTTTTGATTTAATTGAAATGACATGATAAAAATGTGATTTATATTAATTACATGAGAAATGCAATGTTTTGCATAAACTGCTGAGATTATTAAACCAGCATGTTTTCAGTGTCATAACTGATGATTTATATCTATATGTATATATTGCATAAATGTTTCAAGAAAGACACATGTTTTAGATATGAATCAAAAAGGAAATGATTTAGTGGCATGAGCATTGTATTTTGTAGATAGTGTGGTTATCTACTTGCTTGCCTAATTTCCTTACTAAGCTGTGAGCTCACCCCCTTTTTATTTCCCCTCTCTACAGAGCGTTCACAATAGTTGGACACGGCTGAGGACTGGTATTCCTTTATCCGCTGCATATCCATCTTATGCAAGATATACACATTCGAAAGTTTTGTACTGAACATTGTAAAAGCACAGTTATGTAAACGAATGTACGGTCGGGGATGTATATGTATAAGTATTCGTATTTATGTATTTAAATTTACTTTTAAGAAAAGAGTATTTACAGTCAATAGAAAATTGTATTGACATGTGTGCATGTTATGGAATGAATGTGATTGAGGTGACTAATATCGAACCACAGCCCAACGGTTTGGTGTTGAGTTATGACAAAAGAAGAGGTAAAAAAAATTTGTAGTGGTTTTTAGCAAGTCACGTGTGGGTGGAGGGCGTGACAAAATGGTATCAGAGCTAAGTTGGTCTGATGTAAGTCGATATTAGTAATTAGGAAAGTGTACATCCTCATATTATTATGCTTTATTCAGTTACAATTGTGTATACGAGATCGGAGTCAGACTAATTAATGGTTATAAATGCAAGAATTAAGACCTTATGGCACATACGAGTCGTGCTAGAGGGGCTAGAGGCAGGGCTCGAGGCCGTAGAGGTAGGCCTGAGACTCGAGATGAGATGACAGGTCCCACTTAGGTACTTGAGAGTATCGAGGCACGCTTCACAAGATTAGAGCATCGCCTTCAGACTATAGTGGAGTTACTAGCACAGACTTTACCAGGAGGATAGGGACAGGATGCAAGGACTGCACTTGGAGAGGTAGCTGGACCTGGTACGCCTGTACAGCCAGTTCAAACGCCACAGCTGACAGATTCTTCTACAGCCCCACCAGTTCAGGATATGCCTTCTCACGTTACTCCACGAAAAGGCGATAGTACGTTGGGATATAGTTGTGAGCTTGACAAATTGCGACAATTCTAAAAACTTGGACCACCGTCATTTAGTAGGGTGAAGGACCTAGTTGTCGCAGAGGATTGGCTGGGAGAGATGGAGAAACTTTATGAATTCTTTGAGTGTACGACGATCGAGATGGTCGTATTTACTGTATTCCTACTGAAGGGATCGGCAGAGCATTGGTGGAAGTCCACCGGGGTTATATTGAGAGCACAACACTCAGAGATCACTTGGGATATCTTTTTGGATGCCTTTAGGAGGCAGTATGTCCCGGACACAGCGCAGAGGAAGTTACAAATGGAAATCTTGGGGTTGAGCCAAGGGACTCAGTCAATGGATGAGTACGAGACACGATTTACATCCCTGGGTAGGTATGACCCCGATACCATGAGTAGCGGGACCACGAAGGTCTGCAGATTCATTGATGGACTGAGACCAGTATTACGATCTAGACTGGTTCTATTTGACATCTCTACCTATGATGAGGCAGTGCGCAAGGCGTAACTCTACGAGCAAGACTATGAGAGGAATGTCTCTAAGTTTAGGACAGTTGGCAAGGGTAGAGACCGAGATAGGAAGAGGCCGAAGAGTGATAGTGCCAGAGGTTTTAGATATCGATGAGGGAGGAGACTCTTCAGTAAGAGACCAAGGATCGAGAAAGTACAGGAGAAGATTGTTAGACCTCCTACATACCCAACCATAACTTCAACTAGAGGAGTTGTTATTGGAGGATAGAGGCCTATCACTGAGCAGTGTAGTAGATGTGGTAGATTCCATAGAGGTAGACCTTATCCCGTTTCTAGTGGATTGTGCTACAAATGTGGGAAGCCAGGGCATATGGCGAGAGTTTACCCAGAGGTTATTGATATTGTCCCACAAAAAGGTAAGGAGCCGGAGAGAGCTCCAGCTGATATGTCTGCGTCGAGGAGGAGAGCGACGGCAGAGGAGAAAAGGAAGCAGGTCATTGGACGAGGGCGAGTACATGTCTTGGACCAGGTCACGGCTGATGCTTCATCAGATGTGATTAGAGGTAACATCCTGATGTATCATTTAGAAGCACATGTTTTAATTGATCCTGGTGCCATGCATTCATTTGTATCGCCTTCATATACATGTAAGTTAGCAAAACATGTAGAGCGTACACCTTTAAGTAGGATGATGTTTATTAGTACGACTATGGATAACAGTCAGCTAGTGGAGTATATATTAAATGATTGCAAGTTAAGAGTAGGGGAAAAGGATATGACCACCAATCTAATATTGTTAAGTATGAGTGATTTTGATGTAATCTTAGGAATGGATTGGTTATTGTCAAACCATGTTGTGTTCGATTGTTATGCTAAGACAGTTATGTTTCCAAACCCTAAAAAATATGTTGTAAAGTTTGATGAAAAGAAATGAAAGTCGTAGTTATGGTTACAATAAATAATGTACTATGCTGACTGAGAAATGAAAATCTTGAAGGTTTTATTGCGTACGTGGTTGATACGGATAAGGTATATCTAGAGTTGGCAGATATTCCCGTGGTCAGTGAGTTCCCAGATGTCTTTCTGAATGCATTGCCAGGGTTACTACTGGACAGAGAGATGAAGTTCTATATAGATTCGGTGTCTGGTACTGAACCTATTTCAAAACCACTGTATCGCATGGCCTTAGTTGAGCTGAAGGAGCTCAAGAGGCAGTTGCAGGAATTGTTTGATAGAGGGTTCATCAGGCCGAGTGTTTCGTCTTAGGGAGCATCTATTTTGTTTGTGAAAAAGAATGATAGAAGTATCCGATTGTGTATTGATTATAGATTGTTAAATAAGGCTACCATCAAGAATAGGTATCCCCTTCCACGTATTGATGATTTGTTGGATCAGCTCCGGGGAGTACAGGTCTTTTCCAAGATTGATTTGAGGTCTGGGTATCATCAGTTGAGAGTTCGGAGTGGAAATGTACCCAAGATAGCATTTAGGACCCGATATGGCCATTATGAGTTCTTGGTTATGCCATTAGGATTGATGAATGCTCCTGCAGCTTTTATGGCTTTGATAAACGATATGTTCAAGTCATATTTAGATCAGTTTGTTATCGTCTTCATCGATGACATATTGGTATATTCAAAATCTAAGGAAGAGCATGAGAAGCACCTCAAGATTGTATTACAGATCTTATTAGAGCAGAAGCTATATGCTAAACTCAATAAGTGTGATTTCTAGTTGTCACAGATCTCATTTTGGGGACACGTGTTGAGGGATGGTGAATCAGTAGATCCATCCAAGATTAAGGTTGTGGTTCAGTGGGAACAGTCGAGGACAGTCACCGAGATCAAGAGTTTTTTGGGTTTAGCAGGATATTATCGGAGATTCGTTGAGGGATTTTTGAAGTTAGCTAGTCCGTTGATAGGTCTCACTCGAAAGAGTGTAGCATTTGTATGCAATAAGGATTGTGAAAAGAGTTTTCAGGAGTTGAAGCGTCGATTGACCACCGTTCTGATTCTCACTATCCCTACCAACTCAGGAGGATTTTCAGTGTATACCGATGCTTCGCATTAGGGACTGGGTTGTGTATTGATGCAGGATGGGAGGGTAGTTGCTTATGGATCCAGACAGCTGAAGGACCATGAGAAGAACTATCCGACCCACGACTTGGAGTTAGTAGCAGTAGTGTTTGCATTGAAACTATGGCGCCACTACTTGTATGGTGAGAAGTTTCAAATTTTTACCGACTACAAGAGCCTCAAGTATTTGTTCTCGCAGAAAGAGCTGAACATGAGACAGAGAAGATGGCTAGAGCTTCTGAAGGATTATGATTGTGAGATACTTTATCATCCGGGTAAGGCTAATGTTGTGAGACCCCGTATATGTATAGATGTATATAGGAACATGGGAATGTAAATAAAATCATAAGTATAATGATACATTTGTAATGTGAAGTATATACAGTGTAAGTTCATAAGACTATGCACGCACTTGTAATAAGAATCGTGATTATACGTACAAATTGCATTATAAAGGAGTAGGAAGAAATGAACTTAAACACGAGAAGAATGTGATTGAAATGGTATATGAGTAGTGTAGTAAAATGGAAGGAAAGATTTTTATAAGTTGTATACTTCCATTCGGGAAATATCGTGAAAATTTGGTTGTACAAAGATTTCCCACAAGTTTTAAAATATACTAAGTGTGATTGGATGACATTTTTAAGTCTCAAGGAGCGATGAATGAGGAAAGGACTATAGAGGTAAATTGAGGAAGTTTTGAAGAGAATTGTTGCAGAAAATCTGGAAATATGGAGGCCAGATCGATCTCATAGGATGAGAGATCGATCTGGGAGAGCCAGAATGCTCTTATGTGAGTAATGGAAGGGAACAAATCGATCTCCAAAGGGATCAGATCGATCTCCTTAGCTCTCGGGTTGGAAGCAGATCGATCTCCCCTAAGACCAGATCGATCTCCTTAAGCTTCTGTTCGACAGCAGATCGATCTTCAGTCTCGACAGATCGATCTCCTGCCTTTAAAATGCCTTAGAAAAGAGGGATTTTTAGAGGACCAGATCGATCTCCACCAAAGGAAGATCGATCTCATCAAGTCAAAACTATAAATAGGAGCAGTTGGATCTGCAGATTTTCGGGATAACCATTTCCTTTCACTTCAACTCAAAGAAAACTAGCTTTCTCACTCCTAAATCTAGCCATTTTCAGTAAGATTTGAGGAAGAACTATTAGAGACAAAGTTGTTCACGCCAAAGGGAAGAACAACATAGTCTAGAGGCATTTCTCCATTTGACGGATTGAAGGAATAAAGGGCATTCCTAATTGGAGCAAAGAGGAAATCCAATGAGGTAAGTTCTAGTGCACAAATCCAAGTACATTGGTTTAGTTAATGATTATGAAGTTAATTGGGTGTGCACCTTGTGGGTAGAACTACCTAGGATGGCATGAAATGAATATAACTTAGAAATGGTCTAGTGTGAGAAAGTGGAATGTAGAAGTGTTAATGATGAATGAGATATCTTGAGAGGATGATTATGTTGTGGGCATGGTTTGGGCATGTTGATATTGGGATAAAGATTATGAGATTTACCACAAGGGGTAAAATGTGTATTTAAGACATTGGATAAATGCTTAGTTGAACAGGAGTTAGAAACGTTAACTCGAGTGTTTGATGGATGAATTTCAGTTTCGGATGATAGGCCAGAGCAAGTCGAGAGGAGAACGCGAGAAGCATAAAGGCGGATAGTTGCACACAAGTAAAGCGAGGTAAGGGACTGTGTGTTAGCTATAGAGATGTTCGTGCGTATTTTATAGCAATTTCGTAGATATATTGCTAGAACTAGTACGATACTATAATTCTATGAAATGATATGGAAGCATGAAAAGTACTATGATGTATATATGTATTGAGAAATGGGATAGGGTAAGGAAATAGCATGATATGCATGTTTTCAATGTTTTTCTCTAATTTACATTGATCTTGATGATTGAGAAATGTTGAAGATAGGTTGGCTAATTTTACATGTTTTAGCATGAAGAGGCATGCTGTATGAATAACATGTTTTGAGTTTTAAAAAGAGAAAATAGCCATCTATCAGTTTTGAGATGAGATTTGGTGTTGAAGCGCTAGCTCACACCCGTTTTAATGCCTTGAGGTACCGTGCAGGAGTTTTAACTCGCTCGAGGGTTTTGAGAAAGTGCGGGAACTTTGCTCGCACCTGTTTTGTTGAGTTGAGGTAAACCTGGGGGTCTGGGACCCAAGGGGATACTAGTCGACGACCATTTGAACGGGCTGGGCCTTAATGATAGATCGTACCGCGCTGGAGCTTTGCGTTAACTGTGTGTCACGCTGCTTGCTTGCCTGGTATATGAGACATGGTTTATGATGAAAAGTCCATCGGAGTTGGAGTATGGACTTGGGTCCACGGTCGTATGTAGAACAGTGTAGTTATCTGTTGGTTACTATGTACCGTGCTGGGTGCACGTGAGTACGAGTATTGCGTAGATGACACACGACGTATCTTCACCGTGAGTATACGAGGAGATGAGGTGGATTGAGATGAGCCGGAGGGCAGGACTGACCCATTCCCCTTCAGGCGAAGTGATGCCCTGTGCACACCTGATCAGTGAGGCCTGGGATCACTGACTATGGCCATATGTCGTGGATATTTGATTGCCGAAAATTCCATGCCTGTCTCAGAGATTTGAGAAACAGAGATAATCTCAGAAAAGAAAGAGATCTGCAGAAAAAGTGAATTAAGAAAAGAAAGAGATTTTGTGTTTTGATAAATCTCTAATTTCCCATTCGTGCCGTGAGGGCACTATTTATGAGCATGTTTTAAATGGAAGCTTGATATTTGATTTACACGAAAATGCTATTGAGAAATATATGTTTAAATGCATTTTTCGTATGATATTTCCATTTATAACAAAAACATGGTTTTGGTTTATGCATGCATGGGCTATGTAGGTAGTACGATATCTACCTGCTAGCATACATTTCCTTACTGAGCTGTGGTTTGCTCATCCCACTATTTTCCCCCTCCAGATACTGAGAAGTAAGAGAGTGGTGGTCTCTAGGTCTTTTGTGTTGAACAGTTCCCACAATTCCATAAAGGTATAAGATTTGTATACAATAGTATTTTATATCTAATTTATCGTATCGCACAGTTATATCTTGAAATTGTAAACAGTATTATGGGGATGATATGTAAGCACATGGTATTTATACAATTAATTTTGTATATCTACACACACACACACCTGGGAGTGTGAATTAAGATTTAAATCTTCCGTTGTAAATGAATGAAATTTTAGTAATTGCATCTTCTCACAGCCCAACTGTAGTAGAGAATGTATGGATAGAAGGGTTTCCAGAAGTGGGGTGTGACAAATGTTGTAGCTGATGCTTTGAGCATGAAGAGCCTTGGGATGGTATCGTATATGATGGTCAGGGAACATGAGTTGCTAGAGCAGTTCGCTAGCCTCAGATTGGGAGTTATGCCTTTTGACATGGATACAGACTGTATGATTACTAGTCTAGGCTTGGAGTCAGATCTGTTGAACAAGATCAGACAGGCTCAGCAGACTGACCTATATTGGAGTGATGTGACTGGTAAGATACAGAGTGGCACAATGACTGATTTTGAGATAAGTTCTGATGGACTACTGAGGTTCAAAAGTAGATTGTGTGTTCCCAAGGAACCAGAGCTCAGGAGATTGATTTTATCAGAAGCTCATTCGTCGAGGTACACGTTACATCCGGGGAGTAACAAGATGTATCAGAACCTCTAGAAGGTGTACTGGTGGTCGGGTATGAAGAGAGATGTGGCAGATTTTGTGGCAAGATGTCTCGTATGTCAACAGATGAATGTAGAGCATTAGGAACCTGCAGGATTATTACAGCCTCTACCTATACCAACATGAAAATTAGAGCATATCACCATGGATTTTGTGATAGGTTTACTGAGGACACGGAGGAATCACGATACTATTTGGGTGATCATTGATAAACTAACGAAGTCAGTCCACTTTTTAGCTATGAGAGCTACCGATACTTTGAGTTCATTGGCAGAATTATATGTACATAATGAGCATTGTTTCGGATAAGAATTCTCACTTCACTTCCCACTTTTGGAAACATTTTCAAGAAACCATGAGAACCCAATTGAGTTTGAGCATCGTTTTCCATCCTCAGACAGATAGTCGGTCAGAGAGGACTATACAGACTCTGGAGGACATGTTGAGAGCATGTGTGCTAGATTTTAGAGGATCTTGGGATGATCATTTACACTAGCCGAATTCACCTACAACAACAGTTATCATCCGAGTATCGGGATGGCATCGTATGAGGCTTTGTATGGCGGTAGATGTCGTTCCCCTATCGATTGGGAAGAAGTGGGTGATCGAAAGATTTTTACTCCTAATTTGGTTACATAAGCCTCTGAGGATGTCTGGTTAATTGTTGAGAGATTAAGGACAGCTCAGAGTAGACAAAAAAGCTATGCTGACAATAGACAAAAGCCACTAGAGTTCGTAGTTGGCGAGTTAGTATTTCTAAAGGTTTCTCCTTCCAAGGGTATAGCAAGATTTGGGAAGAGAGGCAAACTGAGTCCTCGCTACATTAGACCCTTTGAGATACTTGATCGAGTGGGAGATAAGACATATAGGTTGGCCTTGCCACCAGACTTATCGGGAGTGCATAATGTCTTCTACATTTATATGCTTTGGAAGTATCATCCAGATCCAACCCATGTGATTCAGTATGAGCTATTGGAGCTCAAGGATGATCTGACATATGTAGAGAAATCGATCCGAATTCAGGATAGAAAGGAGAAAGTCTTGAGGAATAAGACCATTGGGTTAGTGAAGATTCTCTGGCAGCATCATACTTCAGAGGAGGCTACTTGAGAGCTAGAGAGTCTGATGCGAGAGAGACACCCCCAGCTGTTTGAAGAGTAACTTGGTTCTAATTTGGAAGACCAAATTTCTTTAAGGAGGGGAGGATTGTAAAGCCCGTAATTTAATATGTACTCTTTATGATTTTATCCTTAACTAAATCGATCTCCTTATGTCTCGGCCAGAAGCAGATCGATCTCATTACAGTGACAGATCGATCTCTGAAGCTCTCTGTCTAGCTAAGATCGATCTTACCCTTCAGAACAGATCGATCCCTCATGCTTGAAAACTGAATGTTGAGAGATTTAAAGCAGGAGAAGATCAATCCCTCACTTATGGAGATCGATCTCATCAATCTATTTCTATAAAAACTGGGCAGTTGAACTGCATTTCACGAAAACAACTCAAAACCTTCCATTTTTGAAGCAAAGTAACCTAGTTTTTCTCTCTAAACTCTCAATACCTTCCTTAGAGATTTGAGAGAAGTTCATTTCAGCAAAGTTGTTCCTAGAGAGGGGGAGAACAACATAGTTGAAAACGGGAGGTCAAATTATTGGATTGAAAGAGGAAAAAAGAGTTTTCCCCCAATTTCAGTGAGAAACAAGAAAAGTTGAGAAAGGTAAGATTTCAATGCAACAATCTCATATATGTTGATCTATACACTTGTATGAGTTGATTTGTATATAGATTGATTATTGAAACATCTTGGTTCATGCCTAATCTTACAAGACCTATAAATGGCTTGATGTGTCAAATTGAGAGAAGGATTAGTGGGCATGGATTTAATGATGAATTCAATGTGCATTGATGTTATTGAGCATGTATATATGCTTGTATAATAGTTTGGTGAAATCCATGTGCTAGAAACAATAATGGTTGAAAATAAGTATATGAGATATTTGATGAAATGCCAAAATGAAATGAAATGATGAACTAAAGGCATTGTAAGCTTAATGTCGATTCAATATGAATCCATAGATTCAAGGAGTCTAAGAGATTCTCGAGAAATGTGTTATATACTCAAAATGGACACAAGAAAGAGTAAGGTCTGATAATGGTGTAACGAGGCCAAATGAGATATAAATGGCCCAATGCATTGATTTGAATATCATGCAAGTGAAATGAAGTATATGGAAGTATATTGATGCGTGTAGTACACAATTTCAGCTCTAGAAGATATAATTGGAGTCAATAAGACCGGATCATGAGCAGTGGGAATCGAAGGAAAGTGATTTAAGCGTGATTCGAGGTAAGGGACTTATGTGAGCTATTAAAGATAGCTATACGTATGTTTTCTTACCTGCTGTGTGCGATTGTATGCGATAAGTGTGTAGATTTTGATATATCTAAGTGAAAACTACGTATGAGAATAAGCATATGAGCATGAGTTGCAAGACTTCTATGTTATTGTTGTGAAACGAGGTTTTGCAAACGTTTTGAGAAAGAGTAACAATAGATGGACTCCCAATTTAGTAATTTGCATAAAAAGCTTTTAATGAATGATTGAAGGGAGATTGCCCTCTCACTCATACTCAGTGAATGGAGTCCTCTATCTCATTTCTATGTGAAATTGTGTTAGAGCCTAAGTGGCAACGATAAATTGACCAGCCCTGCTCGCTCATTATTTTAAAGGGATTTTAAGAAGAACAAAAAGGGTGCTCGATGCCTCGGGTGATGCCTTGTGTTCCACTCGAGATGCTCGCACTAGATTTTGGGAATCATGCTAGAGCTTTTGAGTATTGTTGTGTGTCTTGCTCTGACTATGCTCGCTGACGAGCCCTTAGGGTATCTATTCGCAAGTGCACGGGTCGTCCAAGTAATAATGGGATTTGAGTCCCAGAATTATCGTCCCACAGAGAAGTTGTTAGCCTAATTAACTACCGGTTAATCTTACCCTAAGTATATCCTAGCAAATTATGAATTCAAAGAGGGTGATCTACTGAGGCTAATTAAAAGCAATGAAATAATAATAACTAAAGAAAATAAAATCGAACAAAATTTACTTACAGTACTCCGAGCAATTAAAAGCAAATAACCTACAAAAGAAAATTAAAACAGTTAAAATAAATTAACGCAAATAAAATGCAAATATGAAAATAAAGCAATAAAACTAATTAAACTAAAATTAAACAAGCTTGAAATAAAATTAATCTAACAACTAATGCATGAAAAATGAATTAAGCTACTAAAATTGGAAAATGCCAAACATGGCCTTAAACATTTTAAATCTTTCCCCCCATTTACTATTCATTTGGCATTTTTGTTTCCATATTCAGGTACTGCTGCTCGCGTCCTCTGGTCTGTTGCCCCGGTTCTGCCACGGTTTGTCTGCTTCCACTCCTGCAGTGCGGCTATTCCCAGCTACTGTCCTGTCCATGCACTGCTGTTGCTGCACTTCATCTATGCACAGCTACAACATTCGTTCTGCACTCCTGGTTTTCTGCTGAGGCCGCATGGTACACGCACATCTCCTGCTCAGTTCATGCTGCCGCGCACCAGCCTCTGTTACTGACTATGCACAGGTGCTGTACTGCTTCTCTTCCCAGGTACAGCTCTCGGATTGTACAAGCTTGCTGGAGTGCCACGGTTCTGATTGTCACCTACACGTCCACGGCCTCTGCACTGCTACTGTCCATCTGTTCCCAGCACTGCTCATGTGGTTCAAAAGAGAACATTAGCCAGAAAATATGCAAGGTGCATTTAAGTTCATAAAGAACATATTAAAGGACTGAAAATAAAGGTTAAAATAGAATAAGGTATGAACAGCAAATTAATGGGAAAACAGGGGAGAGCAGAGAATCGGTCAGCTTGCTAGTTCGCTTCATTGATTCCTCCAGCTATCTGTCAAACCTCACCTCTTGGTACTAAACTTGATCACCACCACAAATCCAGAAACTAAGATGACTACACAGAAAACTAAAGCTAAACGGTAAAACAATAATGCAAAAGAAATCTAAGACAGGAAAAACCGGACTCTCCCGAACCGTGCTTCCTTCACTGCTGGTTCCTACCGATTTCCACTATGCGGTTGATGTGGGCAAGATGATGTGCATCATCCCACATCAAAGCAACAGAATCAACAAGCAGGAGACCGTGTGAAGATGTTAGAACCCGAATGCAATCTCCTGACATCTAACCGAGAGCTACTGGTTTAACAAAAGAAGACCAAGCAATAGTAATACATGTGGAGAAGAAACCGAAACATGAAATTAGGAAAATAAACTTTGAAAATACAAAAATAAATCTTATGGAAGGAAACCGAGAAGATAGAAATCAATGAGAAACCGAGAGCTTGGATTGAAAGTGAGGAACCCGAGAGCATGAAAACTAATTGGAAAAAAAAACGATGAACAATAAAAATTAAGAAACCGAAAGCTTACAAAATAAAAATAATAACTGTAAATTAAAACTTAAACAGTAAAATAACAATGAATGAAAACTAAATAAATCCTAGAAGAAAATAAACAATGGTGGCTGCTGTCGCCAGCCAAAGAACATAAAAAGCTTAAAGAAAAATAAAACCTAAAATAAAATGTTTAACCTAAAAAACTAAAAACTAAAAGCTACCCTTTTTTCAATTGACATCTTTTTCTATTTATACACACACTTAGGGGTACAATTGTAATATTTCTATCCTAAATGAATTGGCATTGCTTGGCCACTTGTCTTCACATCATTGGCTCCTTGAAAAATAATATTTCCATGTCATTTGTCTTTTTGTCCAATTGGATGTGCTAGGCTCGTGTTGTCCACGTGGTCCAATCTCGATTTTAGCCCAATTTCGGTTCATTTTCTACCAAAATATTCAAAATTCATCTGGATTTAATTTATCTGCAAACATGAGAATTTTCATTAAATAAAGGGGATAATTAACAAAATAAATTGGAGATTTAAATAATTAATTAAGAAATTAAGCATAAATAATTCTAAAAATATAGAATTATCACTCGCATGTAATTTCCTAGTAAAACCATGCTTGATACCTCAAGTATGCTGTGTGTTCTTACGCTGAGTTGCTCACACGAGGTTTTTATGATTATGCTGTGTTGAGTAAAATCATGCTAGAGCCGTCGTGTATTGTTGTGTGTCTTTCATTGACCTGTTCACATGTGGTTTATGAACGTGATGTAATGAATACAAAACTGTGCTTAAGCCGTCGTGTACTGCTGTGTGTCTTGCACAGACTCGTTTGCACGAGATTTTGAGATAATAAAAATGGGTGATAAGGATCCACGAGAGTACGATGTACCGTGAGCGTTAGCCATGGAGTACGATGTGCCGTGATTTCAGTATGAGCTAAAGGAATGGTTGATCTGCCTCCCCAAGCGTAGGGTTACCGTACACCTGATCAGTGTTGCCTAGAATCTGTCTATGGCCATAAGTCTTTTATTTATCTGAGTGATATGACATTGTCACTAATGTGTATGCTGACTTATGTTTCCCTTGCTGTGTGTCTGGGGATATGATAACCCATAATTATGTCTCATATACATTGATTTGCTGAGTGCAAAGTGATTTCTAAATGTGTAATGTGTGATTTTAAAGAAAAACTGTGTGAAAGGAATATGTTGTGTGAATATGCATATACCTATCTGGCGAATTAATGATTTCGCATTGATGGAAGATATTTTAAATAAGCATATGTTTTATAAGGAAAATGAATATTTATATTTTCAGCATGTAGATAGTGTAGTTATCTACCTGCTTTCATATTTTCCTTACTGAGCGTGTTAGCTCACCCCCTTATTTCTCCTTTAGAGATTCTACGCAGTAGTGAGTACACTGCAGTCGTCCCTGCTATTGTGTTGCTTCAGTCATCCAGGAGTATAGAGAGTTATACACTTGAGATGAAAAATTTTGTATCCTGTAAACTAATGCACTGTAAAGTTTGTATTTTGTATTTTGGGGGATGTATAAATAGAAACTAATGTAAACGTTTTCCGTACATATGTATAAAAGTCCAGTTTCTATTCTACTTCATATAAATGAATTTACTTAAACTATAAATGGATGAGATATAGATTGGATGTTGACTCACAGCCCAACTATTTGAAAGTAAGGTAAAGGTCATGAATAGAGAGTGAGGGTCGTGACAGAATTAATGGTATCAGAGCAGAGTTGGTCTGATATGAGTCAGTATCAATAGTTAGAAAATTATACATCCCCAAATTACTGTGCATTATTAGGATACAATTATGTATACCAGGCTGGAAAATGTGACTGAGACACTTATTTTGAGTATGCAAGATGTCTGATAGACGACGTACTCGTAGAGGAGAGAGTTCGCGCTCTCAATGGCGTAGTGGGTCTAGTTCTAGTAATGACCCACCTAAGCTTAGTGATGCCGCTGAGGCGCGTATAGCGCAATTACAATGCAGTGTAGACACGGTCATAGAGATGTTTACATAAGCGATAGCCAGACTTAAGGGTAGACATGAGAACCCCGCTGGTCAGGCTGTTGCACCTGAGAGACAAGAGCCAGCACAGCCTGCACCGAGACCTCAGGATACAGAGGCAGAGATTCCTTCACCCCCTCTAGTTCGAGACATTCCCCCACCAGTACAGGATCTTGTAGCTCTACAACAGGTTGGTGGTGAAGGAGTGTATGATTATGATCTGGGCAGACTGAGAGAGTTTCGAAAGTGCAGACCACCATCATTTAGTGGGGTGAAGAACCCAGTGTTAGCTGAGCATTGGATACGTATTATGGAGAAGCTCTACCGGTTTTTCCATTGCTCTGCCATAAAGAAGGTCACCTTTGCGGCTTTTGTATTAGAGGATGAGGCCAAGCATTGGTGGATGACCACACAGCCGATGTTGAGTGCACGACATCCTGTTGTGACATGGGATATATTTTTGGATACCTTTAGGAGGTAATACATTCCAGCTACTGCTCAGAGAAAGATGCAGATGGAATTTATAACATTAACTTAGGGGAACCGGACAGTGGATAAGTATGAGTCTGGATTCACCTCCCTGGGCAGATATGATATAGTCGCTATGAACCTTGAGGACAGAAAAGTTTAAAAATTTCTTGAGGGACTGATACCTTCCATCAGAGTTTGATTAGCTCCATTAGACATTACCACCTATGATGAGGCAGTACGTAGAGCTCAGCTATGTGAGCAAGATTATAAGCTGCATGCCTCAGAATTGAGTAGGAGTGGTAAAAGAAGAGATAGACACCGAAAGAGGTCAGTTGATGATAGAGGATTCAGAAAGGGCCGAAGGTTATTTGGTAAGGGGCTTAAGATTGAGGAGGTACGAGAGAGGCCTGTGAAGCCTCCAATTCATCCAGCTTTATCTCCAGCTTCAAGGGGCATAGTCATTGGTGGATCTCGACCTACCACAGAACAATGCCAGTTATGTGGTAGATATCATATGGGTAGACCATGCCCGTTATCGATGAGATCATGTTATAGGTGTAGTAAACCAGGGCACATAGCTCGAGAATGCCCAGAGCTGATTGATACAGTCCTACAGAAGGGTAAAGAGCCAGAGAAGGCTACAATTGAGACACCTACACCTAAGAGGAAGGCCACGGCTGAAGAAAAAGGGAAGTAAGCTATTGGTCGAGGGCGAGTGTTTGCATTGGACCAGGCATCTGCAGAGGCTTCCTCTGATGTGATTAAAGGTACCATCCTAGTCTTTGATTTTGAACCATTAGCATTAATTGATCCTGGTGCCACGCATTCATTCATATTGCCTTCATTTGCATGTAAACTGTGTGAACAGGTGAAATTCTTAGGTAGAATTTTACTTATAAGGACTCCAGTGAGAGATAATGTAATGGCCGAGTATGTGTGTAAGAGTTATAAGTTAAAAGTAGGGGATAGGACATGTCAGCCGATCTCATCCTATTAACTATGAGGGATTTCGATGTAATACTAGGAATGGATTGGTTGGCTGTAAACCATGCTGTTTTAGACTGTTATGCTAAGACAATAATGTTTTCCACCCCTGATAAGTATATTGTAAGATTTTAAAAGTAATGAAAGAAGTAGTAAATTATTTTCAAGGATAGATGATTTTGCTAACGAAAGTAATAATAATGTGTTGAAGGTTTTATCGCATATGTGGTTGACTTGGATAAGGTGTACCCAAATATAGCTAACATGCCAGTGGTTAGAGAATTTCTCGATGTCTTTTTGGAAGAATTACCAAGGCTGCCACCAGACAGAGAAATGGAATTCTGTATTGATTTGGTGCTTGGAACTGAACCGATATCCAAGCCACCGTATAGAATGGCTCTGATTGAATTGGAGGAGCTAAAGAAGCAATTATAAGAGTTGTTGGACAAGAGGTTCATCAGACCAAGTGTATCACCCTAGGGAGCACCGGTTCTATTTGTAAAGAAGAAAGATAGGAGTCTCTGACTGTGTATAGATTATCGGTTGTTGAACAAGTCGACCATCAAGAATAAATACTCCCTTCCACTGATATATGATCTATTGGATCAATTGTAGGGAGCACAGGTGTCACATCCCACAATAGGTCTTTTCGAAGATCGATCTGTGTCACGCCCCGAATATGCGGAAATTAGGGCTAATTTAAAACTTTTTACTCATTAATTCACAATTAAGAGTGCATTCCTGTGCAGTGTCATACATCATCATAATTATTATGCCTCAGGACCTCATCACTAGGATTTATATATCATATCAAATACATTAATCCATCTCAAGTTAATTAATCCTAATACATCCCATATAATGTTATACATCGAGTGTCTGCAATTACAATAATAGTCTGGGTACATGAAAAGATAAAATATACCTCAAGATACAATATATATGGCCTGTAGCTCGAATCCTCCACTAGCCACTACTCCGTACATCGCAGGGAAGTCCTTATTCACTTGAAGAACTCTGGGGGGAAAGGAAAACAGGGTGAGCTTCTAAATCGCTCAGTAAAGGGGGTAAGGAACTCATTTCATAAACCAAAATACACATCACAAAAGGTTTATTTGTATGTGAAACTCATTTGAAAACCATAGCATGAAAGTACTCAAAACGATATTCTCATATCTCAAATCATGTGAAAACATGAAGTAAAAGGCTCACTCTAGAGTAATAACAAAGCATGTGAAAATAACGCGTTAAACGCTTTCTCAAATAACGTGATAAAATCACAGTAAAAATAATGCACGTGGCACAGCCACTAAACACGCGTGGCATAGCCACTGTTTTAATTTCTCACGTGGCAAAGCCACAAAACACACGTGGCAAAGCCACTGATTTAAAATCACTCGTGGCATAGCCACAAAACACACGTGGCAAAGCCACTGATTTAATTTCTCGCGTGGCATAGCCACAGAATAGGGTTTCTCAACGTGGCACAGCCACCAATGGGGTTTCTCAACGTGGCACAGCCACCAATGGGGTATAACGTGGCACAGCCACCAATGGGGTTTCTCAACGTGGCGCAGCCACCAATGGGATTTTCTCAACGTGGCACAGCCACCAATGGGGTATAACGTGGCACAGCCACCAATGGGGTTTCTCAACGTGGCGCAGCCACCAATGGGGTTTTCTCAACGTGGCACAGCCACCAATTTTACGTGGCATAGCCACAGAATAGGTTATTCTCACGTTACCAGAACGGAGAAGAATTCGGGCTTACATGCTACCAGAGCAATGCCCGGTGTGTACTCACAACTACACACCCAAGTCTTATCACATAAGACAGGTTTGCCTTCACGTAGAACTCGTAATGGTTTTTCTCTCATAAAACTCATTTAAAAATCGTTTTGTACTCAACACAAAACGTAATAAAACCAAGTTCCAACCGGCAAAGCACACGCACATATTTCTCAAATCTCAATATTGCCTTAACATAGAGCCCAGTTATAAACTCATAAAAACATTGGGCTCCAACCGGCTATAAAATCGTGTGCAATTTAATCTCAACACAAAACTCAACATGCTTGTTTTATAAACCACAATTCATGCTAAAATAGTTTACAATTCACATACACAAATGGTTTAGATTTCCCTTACCTCTTTGCACCTCGTATAGTGCAATCGTTTCCCCCATATCACGGACTAGCCTCGCATTCCACTCTGGAACTCCCGAGCTGTCCAAACGATGTTAAAACATCAATACTCAATTATCTCATAACCCTCAATTCTCAAAATCGAGCATAATTGCTCATAACACCTCAAATCTCTTGATTTCTCGTAACTCAACCCTAAACTACAACCTCATTCACAATATCTCAATGTCCTACATTCCTCATGCCAATTATCTAGGCTAATTCTCCACATTGTCTATATTTCCATTTACAGCACAAATTCTCAAAATTACCAAAATTATCAAATATCTACATTACTCCAACTACATTGCAATTTCATCAATTCCCTAATCCTTTCTCAACTATTTCAACGCAATGACAACCACCAATAGCATCAAAATCAGCTCAAATATCAAGATCGAGGTTTAGAAATTACCCAAAGCTTGTGAGACGCACAACTCACGCCTCGATCCGATTCGTCCTTCGATTTTCAAGTATGTTGTTCTCCCTTTGATGAGGAACAACTTTCCTTCTTGCCACAACAGCTGATTCGACCGGAAATGGGGGATTTGGATGAGGGAGAAAGTTAGGTTTTTGGAAAAATGGGGGTTGGAAGAGAGAGAAAGTGAAATTTTAGGAGAAAACACGGGTTCCTTATATAGACTGGAGGTAGGAGATCGATCTGCCTCTTGATGAGATCGATCTGCTTTTGAAATTTGGGGACGATCTGGGCAATTTTATGCCTAGGAGATCGATCTGTCGAGGGGTGAGATCGATCTCTTTATGGCTTTATGAGATCGATCTGCTCCTAAGGAGATCGATCTTCTCCCCAAACAGAAGCATTTGGAGATCGATCTCTTCCTCATGAGATCGATCCCTTCTCAAACAGATTCATAAGGAGATCGATCTCTTCCATTGGAGATCGATCTGCTCCTCAAATTTTCCCCTTCCTCGTCATTTTTAACTCACCAGATCGATCTCTCCTCCTCCCAGATCGATCTGTCCTCATGGTTCATGCTTATTTTACACACTTAACATATAAATCTCCAATTATAATTCCCACAATTTACTTAGCTCAATAAATTACACTTCGAATTCTTATTACATCAATAAAATATGTCTGAAATTCTCAGATCTCACAATCTGAGGTCTGGGTATCATCAATTGAGGATTCAAAGTGGATATGTACCCAAGATAGCGTTTCGGACCTGTTATGGCCACTATGAGTTTTTGGTTATGCCATTTGGGTTGACAAATGCTCCTGTAGCATTTATGGCTTTAATGAATGATATGTTTAAGTCATACCTGGACAGGTTCATGATTGTCTTTATAGATGACATATTGGTGTACTCAAAGTCCAGGGAAGAGCATGAGCAGCATTTGAAAATAGTGTTACAAACCCTCTGAGATCAGGAGTTGTATGCTAAACTCAATAAGAGTGATTTCTGGCTGAGTGAGATATCATTTTTAGGTCATGTAGTCCTGAGAGACGGTGTATCAATGGATCCATCCAAGATAAAGGTTGTGATACAGTGGGAAAGACCCAAAACGGTTACAGAGATCCGTAGTTTTCTGGGTTTAGCAAGTTATTATCGACGGTTTGTTGAGGGATTCTCTAAGCAGGCTGCTCCGTTGACATGTCTCACTAGAAAGAATGTGGTATTTGAGTGGGATGATAAATGTGAAAGAAGTTTCTGCGAGCTAAAGCACAAACTGACCACCACACCTATTCTCACCATACCCACCAGCTCAGGAGGTTACTCAATGTATACATATGCCTCGGGATAGGGACTAGGTTGTGTGTTGATGCAGGAAGGAAAGGTAGTAGCTTATGGATCCAGACAGCTTAAGGACCATAAGAGGAACTACCCGACCCATGATTTAGAATTAGCAGTCGTGGTATTTGCATTGAAAATATGGTGCCACTACTTGTACAGTGAGAAATTTCAGGTGTATACAGATCATAAGAGCCTCATAAATCTATTTTCACAGAAAAAGTTGAATATGAGGAAGAGACGATGGATAGAGCTTTTAAAAGATTACGAGTGTGAGATATTATACCATCCAAAGAAGGCTAATTTGTGGTTGATGCCCTGAGTAGAAAGAGCGTCGAAATGGTGTCGCACATGATGGTCAGGGAATATGAGCTGCTCGAGCAGTTTGCTCACCTCAGGTTGGATATAGACCCTCTTGATATTGACAGAGATTATGTGATAGCTAGCCTGCGAGTGGAACCGGATTTGATTGACCGGATACGCCAGGCTCAGCATGTCGATCTACTTTGTGAGGATCGTGTGAGTCGAATTCAGAGGGGTGATGTGGTCGATGTCTTAGTGAGTGATGATGACCTACTGAGGTTTAGAGGCAAAATTGTGTTCCTGATAACCCAGAGTTAAAGAGGTTAATTTTGACAGAAGCTCATTAATAGAGATATACATTACATCCGAGGAGTAACAAGATGTATCAGAATCTATAAAAAGTGTATTGGTAGTCAAGGATGAAAAGAGATATCGCAAAATTTGTGGCAAGATGTCTGATATGTCAGTAAGTGAAAGTAGAACATCAGAAGCCTGCAGGGTTATTGCAACCTTTACCTATACCAACTTGGAAATGAGAGCATGTCACCATGGATTTCATCATGGGAATATCGAGGACTAAGAGGAACCATGATGCTATCTAGGTAGTGGTTGACAGACTGATGAAATCTGCCCACTTTTTAGCTATGAAATCTATGGATACTTTGAGTAGTCTGGCAGAGTTGCATGTACGAGAGGTAGTGAGGCTATATGGTGTACCAGTGAGCATCATCTCGAATAAGGATTCTCGCTTCACTTCTCATTTTTGGGAACAATTTTAGGAAGCTATGGGAACCCGATTGAGTTTCAATACTGCTTTCCATCCTCAGACTGATGGTCAGTCAGAGAGAACCATCCAAACGTTAGAGGATATGTTGAGAGCAAGTGTTATGGATTTTAAAGGCTCCTAGGTTGATCACCTGTCATTACCCAAATTTGCATACAACACTATTTACCACTCGAGTATCCAAATGACACCATATGAGGCATTGTATGGTAGAAGGTGTCGTTCCCCTATTGGTTGGGAAGAAGTAGGTGAAAGGAAAATTTTTGCTCCTGATTTGGTACAACAAGCCTCTGAGGTTGTTCAACTGATATGTAAAAGATTAAGAACAACTCAAAGCAGGCAGAAAAGTTATGCTGACATGAGACGGAGGCCACTAGAGTTCACTGTGGGTGACTCGATATTTTTAAAAGTCTCTCCCTCGAAAGGGATTATGAGGTTCAATAAGAATGGTAAGTTGAGCCCTCGGTATATCAAACCATTTGAGATACTGGAGCGTGCGGGAGATAAGGCCTACAGGCTGGCATTGCCACCGGAGCTAGCAGGCATACATGATGTCTTCCATGTGTCGATGCTTTGAAAGTGCCATCCAAATCCAACTCATGTTATTTGGTATGAGCCATTGAAGCTCAAGAATAATTTGTCATATGTAGAGAAACCGATCCGGATACTAGATAGGAAAGAAAATGTACTATGGAACAAGACGATTCTGCTTATTAAGGTTCTCTGGCAGCACCACACATTAGAGGAAGCTACTTGGGAGTTGGAGAACTCTATACGGGAAAAATACCCTTGACTTTTTGAGGAGTAACTTGGTTCTAATTTGGAGGACCAAATTTCTTGAAGGAGGGGAGGAATGTAAGGCCCGTATTTTTATATGTATATTTATGATTCCCTAAGTATACACTTGTTCATGTAATATGAATCATAAGTGATGTAAGGTCTGTAAATTCGATATACACACTTGTTATGTGAGTTTGAGATGTGCACACAAGTTTCGTTATGTATGAATTATAAGAAATGGACCTTTTTAAGTGATAAATGTGGAAGGAATGCAAAATGAGTAGTGAAGTAAATTGATATGAAGTTAACTTTGGAAGGGATGAATTCCAGCTAAGTATGCTGTAGAGCGAGGGGAGATCGATCCCTCGTTCAAGCAAGATCGATCTCGGTACGATTCTGCCAAGCAATGATTGATCTTATCCTCAACCAAACTAATCTCCTTATGTCTCGACTAAAAGCAGATCGATCTCTGAAGCTCTCTGCTTGGCTAAAATCGATCTTACCCTTTAGAACAGATCGATCCCTCATGCTTGAAAACTGAATGCCGAGAGATTTAAAGTAGGAGAAGATCGATCCCTCATTTATGGAGATCGATCTCATCAAGCTATTTCTATAAAAACTGGGCAGCTGAACTGCATTTCACAAAAACAACTTAAAACATTCCATTTTTGAAGCAAAGTAACCTAGTTTTTCTCTCTAAACTCTCAACACCTTCCTTAGAGATTTGAGAGAAGTTCATTTCAGCAAGGTTGTTCCTAGAGAGGAGGAGAACAACATAGTTAAAAATGAGAGGTTGAATCGTTGGATTGAAAGAGGAAAAAACAGCTTTCCCCCAATTTCGATGAGAAAGGAGAAAAGTTAAGGTAAGATTTCAATGCAACAATCTCATGTATGTTGATCTATACACTTGTATGAGTTGATTTGTATATAGATTGATGGTTGAAACATCTTGGTTCATCCTATAAATGGCTTAATGTGTCAAAATGAGAGAAGGAGTAGTAGGCATGGATTTAATGATGAATTAAGTGTGCATTGATGTTATTGAGCATGTATATATGCTTGTATAATAGTTTAGTCAATCCATGTGCTAGAAACAATAATGGTTGAAAATAAGCATATGAGGTATTTGATGAAATGCCAAAATGAAATGAAATGATGAACTAAAGGTATTGTAAGCTTAATTTCTGTTCAATATGAATCCATAGATTCGAGGAGTCTAAGAGATTCTCAAGAAATGAGTTATATACTTGAAATGGACTAAAGAAAGAGTAAGGTCAGATAATGGTGTAACGAGGCCAAATGACATATAAATGGCCCAATGCATTGATTTGAATATCATGCAAGTGAAATGAAGTATATAGAAGTATAATGATGTGTGTAGTACACAATTTCAGCTCCAGAAGATATAATTTGAGTCGATAAGACCAGATCACGAGCAGTGAGAATCAAAGATAAGTGATTTAAGCGTGATTCGAGGTAAGGGACTTATGCGAGCTATTAGGGATAACTATACGTATGTTTTTTTACCTATTGTGTGTGATTGTATGCGATAAATGTATAGATATTGATATATCTAGGTGAAAACTACGTATGAGAATAAGCTTATAAGCATGAGTTACAGGACTTCTATGTTATTGTTGTAAAAAGATGTTTTGCAAACGTTTTGAGAAAGAGTAATAATAAACGGACTCCTGATTTAGTAATTTGCATAAAAAGCTTTTAACGAATGATTGAAGGGAGATTGCCCTCTCACTCATACTCAATGAATGGAGTCCTCTATCTTGTTTCTGTGTGAAATTATACTAGAGCCTAAGTGGCAACGGTAAATTGACCAGCCCTGCTCGCACATCATTTTAATGGGATTTTGAGAAGAACAAAAAGGGTGCTCGATGCCTCGGGTGATGCTGTGTGTTCCACTCGAGATGCTCACACTAGATTTTGGGAATCATGCTGGAGCTTTTGAGTATTGTTGTGTGTCTTGCTCTGACTATGCTTGCATGTAATTTTCTAGTAAAACCGTGCTCGATGCCTCAAGTATGCTGTGTGTTCCTACGCTGAGTTGCTCGCACGAGGTTTTTATGACTATGTTGTGTGTTGAGTAAAATCGTGCTAGAGTCGTCGTGTATTGCTATGTGTCTTGCATTGACCTGCTCGCACGTGGTTTATGAACATGATGTAATGAGTACAAAACTGTGCTTGAGTCATCGTGTACTATTGCGTGTCTTGCACAGACCCGCTCGCACGAGATTTTGAGACAATGGAAATGGTGATAAGGATCCACGGGAGCACAATGTACTGTGAGCGTTAGCCATGGAGTACGATGTGCCGTGATTTCAGTATGAACTGAAGGGATGGTTGATCCGCCTCCCCAAATGTAGGGTTCCCGCACACCTGATCAGTTGTAAGACCCGAAATTAAATCGTAAATTTTTTTTATGAATGATGAAAATGGTCACAAATTTAAACGAATGGAATTCGGACTGGAGATAAGGATTTAAAATACGAATGAGTGACTGTTCGTGAAGGAAGTCAGGTTAAATTAATCCCGAACACGTATAAGGGCAAAACGGTCAAAAAATTGAAAACTGATATAAATTCGACAACAAAATTTAATTAAAAATATGAAATTAAGAAATCTTGATAATAACAAGGAAAATATTAAATTTCGAGTCCAATTGATCAAGATTTAAATTTATTGGAATTTATGGAAATTAATCGAAATTAATCAAGATTTTTAATTCGAAAAATTATCCCAAAAATAATCAAAAATTTACCGAGAGAAACGAAATAAGATCGATAAATTCAATTATAGATTAAATGAATTAAATAATAATTTTTGGAGATATTTTGATTATTTTAATGAATTTTAATGATTAAAATATAATAAAATTAATTAATTAAAAAAAAGAGAAATAGAGTTGAAAAAAACGCAATAAGGAAACCGACGCAGATCGAGAAGAAGAAGGAGGGATCGGATGGCCACCATCCGGCGACCAGCGGTTAGGCCAGCGGTCAAAAAAGGAAGAGAACGTCGACGCGACCTCCCTAGTACCGGCGACGCAGCCCACCGACATCGGAATCCAGCGGATCGAGGGAGAAAAGCCGCGGAGAGGAGAGGCAAAATCGGTGGTCATCGGCGTCGATTCGGTCCTAGCCACCACCAACCAAAGCATCCCCTTCCGATGGCACGCCAATGGCTGCCAAAAACAACTGGCGAAACCGACGGACGACATCGAAAACGGCAGAAAAGAAAATGGGTACCGACGGCCAGGAGAGAACAGGCCGGACCAGCCACTTTTCGACCACCGTTGGCGAAATCGAGGCCAGATTCGTGAATCGGACTACCCCACGGAGCTGCTGCAGGCGGAAGCCGACGAAGAAATGGTCGGCAGAGCTCTGAACGGCGAAAAAAATAGGACCGCACTGAACCTGCTAAACCAAACCGGTCTGAACCGGGTTGAACCGGACTGAGCCGGTTCAGCCAAGAAAGAGAGGAAAAAGGGAGAAAAAGGAAGAAAAAGAGAAAAAAAGAAAAAAGGGAAGAATTTTTAGGGATACACCGGACTTCGGGTAAGTCGGTAAGCGGTCAAAATTGACCGATTTGATTTTCGAGAAATTATTTAAATTATATTTGATCGAAAAATAACTCGGAATAAAATATAAATTGTGCAGTTCGATGATAAATTCTGAACGTGAGCTGATTGAACTTCGATTTACGAACCATCGCATAATCTTAGGTAAGTAAAGCTCATTTACGATAATTTATATAATTATTCGCGTATTAGAAATTTATTTTACGCATTTCGAATTTAACTCCGCCTTTAGTGAATAATATTGGGAATTTTGAGTAAACTGTTGTAAATGATATACGGGCTATCCAAAGAGTTTGGAACGTAGCCCAATGGGTATTGAGAGCCCCATAGACCCGATGAAGGGATCAAATAAGTGGAAACGGGCTGAAAATGGATCGAGGCCCATTAAGGTGCAATCGAAGCCAATAAAGTAAAACGGGCCCAGTGTTTTAGATTTGATCAGTATAAGTGAAATACCGATAAGTATAATTGAACTGACCTAAGTACGTGGTTATATGCAGCTCCGGAGACTTGGTTTGGAGCAAATTGGACTAAGAGACCTGGTACGGGCAAAACATGATAAGCTCGCGCGTGATTCCAGGTAAGGGAATTTTACGGACTGCTAGAGGTAACTATACGAAATTTCAACTTCATTTGCAATCTTTTAAATGGTCTGAAGAGTCTAGATTTCAAATAAAACTTTTAGTACCCCAGATGGGTAAATTACCAAAATACCCTTGTGAAGGGTAAAATTTCCAAATTTAGAAAAAAATTGGGAGGAGCAAGGATAAGAGGTTTCTGCTCATTCTTGAGGTGTTTTGACACGTGCATGAGTAAGCTGGCTAGCTTTTAAATAAAATTGCACAGCATTTCATATTTTCAACAATGTGTCTTCTGTTGAAAATTGTTTTGAGATAACAGAGTCGCCTACATGATTTTATAGACATGTGACGTACTAGAGCTCAGCTCGCATGAGTCTTGATTTGTGTGATGCATTCATTAGTGCTGGAGCGAGAGCTTGCACTAAAGTTTTACATGCATTGGTGCTGGAGTCTAACTTGCACCAGATTTTATATGATTTTTGTGACACGGTGCTGGAGTCTAACTCACACTAGATTTTTACATGATTTGTGTAACAGAGTGCTAGAGCTTAGCTCGCACTAGTTTTACTTGATTTGATAAGAGTGTTGGAGCATCGCTCGCACTGGTTTTATGAGAACATGCGATGAGCCGTGCTTGGAGAGTCGGGTAGACTATGTGTCACGCTGATTAAATAGGCTCGCACGTGCGTTTTGAGACAGGGCATGAGTATGGATATGAGATATGAGTCCACGGAGTACGTTGTACCGTGTAAGTAGCATGGAGTACGCTGTACCGTGTGGCATCTTCGGATGCATGGTATCTTTGGATACAAGTGGCATCTTCGGATGCGTGGGATCGAACAGGGCCGACGGGTTGGACTGACCCACCTCCCTGGACGGTTCCCAATCGTGGTGAGACATTGCACACTAGGATCCGTGTAGCAATGGGAATCACGAGGACACATGGCCATAGTCCTGGTTATTTACCTGAGATATACATATATTGCCTAGTCTCGCATGTTGATGATTTTGAGAAACACATTTTGTGAATTTTTATGTGAGTCTGGATCACCCGAGGGAGGGGTTGGATTCTGACTGAGACATGATTTTGATGAGAATGAAACTGAGTTTAAAACGAAAACTTGCATGACGTTATTTTCCATGCTATTTAAACCCATGAATGATGTAAACTGGTTTTACATGATATTTATTATATCGTATGGTACCATTGCTTTGAAAAGCATTTGATTTCATGGTTTTGTATGAGTCAGGAACACCTGAGGGAAGGGTTGAGTCCTGACTGTGTTGTGAAATTTTAACGAGAATGAAATGTTTTAAATGGATATGCATGTCAAGTTTTCCATGCTTTTGAAATCCATATGTGAACTTGTTTTGCATGACATCATAACATCACGAATTGTAGTATCTGTTTTGAAATGTGTGGAGAAATGGTGGTTTATGCACGGCACCATGTTCATGTAGGTAGTATGGTTACCTACTTGTTCGTAAGATTGCCTTACTAAACTTGATGTGCTCACCCCTTTCATTTTCCTACACAGATTTTTTCCAATAGACATTGAGGCGACTGAGTACTGCATTCCTGATATCCGTTGTTGCCCATCATTTTAAGGTATATACACTTGTACATATTGTATCTAAATAAGTATAGCACAGTAACATGTTTGTATGTAACTGTCGGGGATGTATAGATATTGTAAACACTTGTAAATAAATGGAAAATAATAAATGAAAAACGTATGTGTTTATCTTTTTCTGTAATAAGGAATTAAGTTATATGGTGATTGAATGATGGGACTGGCATTGACGCACAACCCAATTGTTAGTGGAGTGTGGTCACAATCAGAGGACAAATAAGCATGAAAGAAAAATAAAAAATTTACTCTGATTTTGGGTCGTGACAAATGGTGGTATCAGAGCAAAATTGGTTTGATGTGTGTCAGTGTCAGTAATTAGAAAATTACATCCCCGTGTTATTGTGCTTGGTTAGATACAATAGTGTATATCGAGATGGGTTTTAACTAAGAAATGATTGAGAATGCATGAATATAGGCATTATGCGTAATATTAATCGTGGTAGAGGAGGTAGAGCACGAGGTAGAGGTCGTAGAGGTAGACCTGAGCCTGCTAGTCGTGCTGTGTTGACCTATGAGAACCAGGATGAGATTGAAATGGAGGCTAATGTTGAGCATGCTCCACAGAGTCCAACAGAGAGATCGGACAATATTAAGACACGTTTCGCGAGGTTGAAGCGGAGTAAGGAGAATATTTGGGAGCTAATTGCTCAATGTATGTATGGGATTTGAGGGCGAGTCAGAGCATTGGTGGAAGTCTGCTCGACCCATCTTAAGATTTAGACATCCAGAGTTGACGGGAGAAATATTTTTAGATGTATTCCGGTGACAGAATATCTCGGACACTGTTTAAAGGAAATTACAGATAAAATTTCCTTATTTGACCCAGAGGAACTGATTGATTGACAAGGATAAAAACTTAGTTAATATCCCTGGGCAGGTATGACCTCGACACTATGGGCAATGTGAATCAAAAAGCCCAAAAGTTTAATGAAGGGCTCAATTTGTCTATTGGAGTCCGATTGGCCCCGTTAGATATCACTACCTATGCTAAGGCAGTGCACAGACCATAGTTGTGTGAATAAGATCATGTGTTGCACGCCTCTAAGATTGGAAAAGGTAGTAAGGGTCGAAATATAGACAAAAGAGAATAGAGAATGACAGATATGTCAGAACGTGAAAAAAGTAGTTTGGTAAGGGATTATAGTTGATGAGTCACGGGGTAAGATGATTGGTAAGGCCCTAGTGTATCCAATTTCAGCACGTTTGAGGGGTATTGTGATTTGAGGACCCCGACCTGCTACGGACCAGTGTAGCAGTGTAAGCAGTGTAGAATATGTGGTAGTTACCACAAAAATAAGATGTTGGACGAGGGCAAGTTTATGCCTTGCACCAGGACATTACTGATGTTTCATATGATGTGGTGAAAGATACCACACTAGTTATGAATAGTGAAGTAATTATTTTAATTAATCCTGCTGCCACGTATTTAGTCATACCGCCTTCATTTGTATATAAGTTAGTGAAAGACATGAATGCCTACACCCTTAGGCACAAGACTGATAGTTAGTACCCCAATGAAGGAGGGTTAACTAACGAAATAATTATGAAGAAATTATAAGTTGAAAATGGGGGAAGAAATATAAGTCAGCCGATTTTATTCAATGGATTATGAATAATTTGAAGTAATATTTGAGAATAAATTGGTCGGCTGCAAATTATGTTGTTTAGAGTTCTATTCTAAGATAGTGATGTTTTCTCCCTGAAAAGTATACTGTAAGTTTTGACAAGTAATAAAAGGGGAGTAGCGATTGAAATTAAATGAGTAAATGATTGTACTCATGAAATAAGTAATGACAGAATTTTGTTATAAGTAATATACGAAAAGAGATAAGTTTTAAGATGTGATAGATCTTGAATACAAGATCTATTGGAATAAGAGGCGTATGCAAGATACGAATATATCTGATATGTGAAGTAATTTAGATCAAGCGATATGTAGTAGATATGAATTGCGACTAAGGATACGGGGTGGATATATCCATAACCAGTCCATGTGGTCAAGTCTGAGGGTTAATAAAGGTATTTCAAAATACCTCCCCGCCTGAAGACTTGACAGCGTCTAAAAGTATACACAACTTATAAATTGAAAGCGACAGTCGCAATATATACATTTAAAATTAGGGTACATTTACTGGTACGATAAAAAAAATAGAATTCGATTAATCCAGAAGGTTTAAAAATTAAAATTTTATAAAAGTCGTTAATATAAGAAAAAGGAAATGACGCGGGTTAGTAGCTTCAATGGAAGCAATTTTGAAACGACATAATACGTTTATGTGTACATATGTCAAGGATATGGGTGATTGAAATATTTAGTGAAACTCAACTACGATGAGGTATTTAAACTTTAGCTATCATCCTTATTGATGATATTTTGGGTGTATTTAAAGTCCAGGTGAAATTATAAGCAACAATTAAAAATTGTTTGTATAAATAGTTTGTTGAGAGTTTATAGAAACAGGCTGCTCAGTTGACACATCTCATTCGGAAAAGATTGCATATGAGTGAGATGATAAGTATGAAAGTAGCTTCGATGAGTTTCGGTGTATTGAAGTATGAACTGGCTACTGTAATTATTTTCACCATACCCAATAGCTCAAGAGGTTACTCAGTGTATATGGATACCTCAAAATAATGAATGGGCTGAGTATTGATGCAAAATGGAAAGATAGTCGATTATGGATCCAAACAACTCAAGGATCATGAAAGAAACTATCTGACCCATGATTTAGAGATTAGTAGCCGTAGCATTTACACTAAAGGTATGGCGCCACCACTTATACACAGTGAGAAATTTAGGGTATGCACTGATCATAAAAGCCTGAGTATCTGTTTTCTCAGAAAGAGTCGGATACGAGATAACAAAGTGTGTTAGAGCTTCTGAAGGATTATAATTGTGGAAATTGTACCACCCAAGAAAGGCTAATGTGATGGCCGATATCTTAAGCAGAAAGAGCCTTGGGATGGCATTACATATGATGGTCAGGAAGCATGAGCTGCTAGAGCAGTTGTGAGCCTCAGTAGTGATGTGATCCCTTCTGATGATGACAGTGAATGTGTGACAGCTAGCCTCAGATTAGAACCAGATTTGAGTGATCGAATTTGATAGGCTTAGCATGATGATCGGCATGGTGTCGATAGTGTGGGTCAGATTCAGATAGGTACAGTGACAGAGTTAACAGAGTGTGATGATAGCTTACTGAGGTTTAGAGACAGTATAAGTACTCCCCAAGACCACAGTGATGAGATAGTGTTATTTTCAGAAGCTCACTCTTCGGGATATGCAGTGCATCCAAGAAGTAATAAATATCTATATAGAAATTTTAGAAAAAGGGTATTAGTGGTTAGATGTGAAAAGAGACATGGTAGAGATTGTCGAGAAGTGTCTCGTATGTCAGCAGAGTAAGGTAGAGCAATAGAAGTTTGCAAGGTTATTGCAACCTCTACCTATATCAACACGAAAAATGAGAGCAAGTTACCATGAATTTCGTAATGGGTTACAGAGTACCGGGATGAATCACAAGACTATCTAGGTGATAGTTGATAGATGGACTAAGTCTACCCACCTTCTAGTTATGAAATCTCCAGATACTCTAAGTATGTAAGCGGATTTATGTGTATGAAATATTGTGGAACACTATGTATTTTCCAGTGAGCATTTTATTATATAGGGATTCCCGCTTCACTTCCCACCTCTGGAAATTTTTTCTGGAAGTTATGGGAACCCGATTGAGTGTTAGCACAGCTTTTCGTCCTCAGACAGATGGTCAGTCAGAGGGGACTGTACAGGTTCTGGAGGATATGATGAGAGTGTGTGCCATTGATTTATAAGCTCCTGGGATGATCAGTTGTTACAACATGAATTCGCCAATAATGACTGTTATCACTCGAGTATCAGGATAACATTATATGAGGCATTGTATGGCCGTAGGGGTTGCTCCCCAACTTGGATAAGAAGAAGTGGGTGACAGATAGAGAATTGCTCTTGAATTGGTAAGACAGACCTCTGAGGATGTTCAGTTAATTTGTGAGAGATTAAGAACACCTCAGAGCAAACCGAAAAGCTATACTGACAAGAGACAGAAAACCATTGGAATTCACCAAGGGTGAATTAGTATTGTTGGAAGTTATTGGTCCTAAAGACATAACGAGATTCAAAAAGAAGGCAAATTGAGTTTCGTTAAATTGAATCATTTGAGATATTAGACAAAGTGGGAGATAAGACCTGTAGGTTGATGTTACTACCTAAATTAGCAGGCACCCATAATATGTCTCATCTTTTGATGCTTCAAAAATATTATCCAGACCCAGCGTATGTGATCGGATATGAGCTCCAACAGCTTAGCTCAATGAAAGTATAACATATGTTAAAAACTTGATTCGGGTATTAAAACAGGAAGGAGAAAGTGTTGAGATTTAAAACGATCTCCCTAATTAAAGTCCTTTGGTAGTAGTACACTCTGGAAAAGTCATATAAGAATTAAAGAGTATGATGCGATAGACGTACCCGGAGTTGTTTATGGACCCAATTGACTTGGTTCTAATTTGGAGGACCAAATTTCTTAAGTGGGGAGATTATGTAAGACCCGAAATTAAATCGTAAATTTTTTTTTATGAAGAATGAAAATGGTCACAAATTTAAACGAATGGAATTCGAACTGGAGATAAGAATTTAAAATACAAATGAGTGAGTATTCGTGAAGGGAAGTCAGGTTAAATTAATCCCGAACACGTATAAGGGCAAATCGATCAAAAGACCAAAAATCGATATAAATTCGACAAGAAAATTTAATTAAAAATATGAAATTAAGAAATCTTGATCAATAACAAGGAAAATATTGAATTTCAAGTCCAATTGATCAAGATTTAAATTTATTGGAATTTATGAGAATTAATCGGAATTAATCGAGATTTTTAATTCAAAAAATTATCCATAAAATAATCGAAAATATACCAGGAGAGACGAAATAAGACCGATAAATTCAATCATAGATAAAATGAATTAAATAATAATTTTTGGAGATATTTTGATTATTTTAATGAATTTTAATGATTAAAATATAATAAAATAAATTAATTAATTAATTAAATAAAAAAAGAGAAACAGAATTGAAAAAAACGCGAGAAAGAAATCGACGCAAACCGAGAAGAAGAAGGAGGGATAGGATGGCCAACATCCGACGACCAGCGGTCAGGCCAGCGGTCGAAAAAGGAAGAGGACATCGGCGCGACCTCCTTGGTACCGGCGACGCAGCCCACTAACATCGAAATTCGGCGGATCGAGGGAGAAAAGCCGCGGAGAGGAGAGGCAAAATCGGCGGCCATGGACGCCGATTCAATCTTAGCCACCGCCAACCGAAGCTTCCCCATTCGATGGCGAGCCGATGGGTGCCGAAAATGATCGACAAAACCGACGGACGACGTCGAATACGGCAGAAAAGAAAATGGGTATCGACGGCCAGGAGAGAACAGGTAGGACCGGCCACTTTTTCGCCACCGTTGGCGAAACCGAGGCCAGATTCATGAATCGAACTACCCCGTGGAGCTGCTAGAGGCGAAAGTCGATGAAGAACCGGTCGGCAGACATCCGAACGGCGAAAAAAATCAGATCGGACTGAATCGGCTAAACTGGACCGGTCTGAACGGGGTTGAACCGGACCGAACCGGTTCAGCCAAGAAAGAGAGGAAAAAAGGAGAAAAAGGAAGAAAAAGAGAAAAAAATGAAAGAATTTTCGAGGATACACCGAACTTCGGGTAAGTCGGTAAGCAGTCAAAATTGATCGATTTGATTTTCGAGAAATTATTTAAATTATATTTGATCGAAAAATAACATAAAATTAAATATAAATTATGCAGTTCGACGATAAATTTCAAAAATGAGTCGATCGAACTTTGATTTATGCACCATCGCATAATCTCGGGTAAGTAAAACTCATTTACGACAATTTATATAATTATTCGCGTATTAAAAATTTATTTTACGCATTTCGGATTTAACTCCACCTTTAGTGGATAATATTGGGAATTTTGAGTAAATTGTCGTAAATGATATACGGGCTATCCAAAGAGTTTGGAACGAAACCCAATGGGTATTGAGAGCCCTATAGACCCAATGAAGGGATTAAATAAGTGAAAACGGACTGAAAATGGATCGAGGCCCATTAAGATGTAATCGAGCCCAATAAAGTAAAACGGGCTCAGTATTTTAGATTCGATCAGTATAAGTGAGATACTAATAAGTATAATTGAACTGACCCAAATACATGGTTATATGCAGCTCCGTAGACTTAGTTTGGAGCAAATTGGACTGAGAGACCTGGTACGGGTAAAACGGGATAAGCTCGCGTGTGATTCCAGGTAAGGGAATTTTACGGACTGCTAAAGGTAACTTTACATAATTTCAACTTCATTTGCAGTCTTTTAAATGGTTTGAAGAGTCTAGATTTCAGATAAAACTTTTAGTGCCCCGGATGGGTAAATTACCAAAATACCCTTGTGAAGGGTAAAATTTTCAAATTTAGAAAAAAATTGGGAGGAGCAAGGACAAGAGGTTCCTGCTCATTCTTGAGGTGTTTTGACACGTGCATGAGTAGGCTGGCTAGCTTTTAAATAAAATTGCACAGCATTTCATATTTTCAACAATGTGTTTTCTGTTAAAAATTGTTTTGAGATAACAGAGTCGCCTGAGTGATTTTATAAACATGTGGCTTGCTAGAGCTCAGCTTGCACGAGTCTTGATTTGTGTGATACATTCATTAGTGCTGGAGCGAGAGCTCGCACTAGAGTTTTACATGCATTGGTGCTTGAGTCTAACTCATACCAGATTTTATATGATTTTTGTGACACGGTGCTGGAGTCTAACTCGCACCAGATTTTTACATGATTTGTGTAACAAAGTGCTAGAGCTTAGCTCACACTAGTTTTACTTGATTTGATGAGAGTGCTGGAGCATCGCTCACACTGGTTTCATGAAAACATGCGATGAGTCGTGCTTGAAGCGTAGGGTAGACTGTGTGTCACGCCGATTAAATAAGCTCGCACGTGCGTTTTGAGACAAGGCATGAGTATGGATATGAGATATATCCACGAAGTACATTGTACTGCTCAAGTAGCATGGAGTACGTTGTACAATGTGGCATCTTCGGATGCGTGGGATCGAACAAGACCGACGGGTTGGACTGACCCACCTCCCAGGACGGTTCCCGATAGTGGTGAGACCCCGCACATTAGGATCGTGTAGTAGTGGGAATCACGAGGACACATGGCCATAGTCCTGATTATTTGCCTGAGATATACATATATTGCCTAGTCTCACATGTTGATGATTTTGAGAAACACATTTTGTGGATTTTTGTGTGAGTCTAGATCACCTGAGGGAGGGGTTGGATTCTGACTGAGACATGATTTTGATGAGAATGAAACTGGGCTTAAAACGAAAACTTGCATGACGTTATTTTCCATGCTATTTAAACCATGAATGATGTAAACTGGTTTTACATTATATTCATTATATCGTATGGTACCATTACTTTGAAAAGTATTTGATTTCATGGTTTTGTATGAGTCAGGAACACCCGAGGGAAGGGTTGAGTCCTGACTGTGTTGTGAAATTTTAATGAGAATGAAATGTTTTAAATGGATATGCATGTTGAGTTTTCCATGCTTTTGAAATCCATATGTGAACTTGTTTTACATGACATCATAACATCACGAATTGTAGTATCTGTTTTGAAATGTGTGGAGAAAGGGTGGCTTATGCACGGTACCACGTTCATGTAGATAGTATGGTTACCTACTTGTTCATAGGATTGCCTTACTGAGCTCGATGTGCTCACCTCTTTCATTTTCTTACACAAATTTTCTCCAGTAGACATTAAGGCGACTAAGTACTGCATTCTTGATATCCGTTGCTGCCTATCATTTTAAGGTATATACACTTGTACATATTGTATCTAAATAAGTATAACACAGTAACATGTTTGTATGTAACTGTTGGGGATGTATAGATACTGTAAACACTTGTAAATGAATGGAAAAGAATAAATGAAAAACGTATGTGTTTATCTTTTTCTGTAATAAGGAATTAAGTTATATGGTGATTGAATGATGGGACTGGCATTGACACACAGCCCAATTGTTAGTGCAGTGTGGTCACGATCAGAGGACGGATAAGCATGAAAGAAAAATGAAAAATTTACTCTGATTTTGGGTTGTGACATCAATGTTGCCTGGAATCCGTCTATGGCCATGAGTCTTTTATTTATCTGAGTGATATGACATTGTCACTACTATGTGTAGTGACATATGTTTCCCTTGTTGTGTGTCTGGGGATATGATAACCCATAATTACGTCTCATGTACATTGATTTGCTGAGAGCAAAGTGATTTCTAAATGTGTACTGTGTGATTTTAAAGATAAGTTGTGTGAAAGGAATGTGTTGTGTGAATATGCATATGTCTATCTGGCGAATTAATGATTTCACATCGATGGAAGCTATTTTAAATAATGCATATGTTTTATAAGGAAAATGAATATTTATATTTTTCAGCATGTAGATAGTGTAGTTATTTACCTGCTTTCATATTTTCCTTACTGAGCATGTTAGCTCACCCCCTTATTTCTCCTCCACAGATTCTACGCAGTAGTGAGTATACTGCAGTCGTCTCTACTATCGTGTTGCTTCAGTCATCCGGCAGTATAGAGAGCTATACACTTGAGATGAAAAATTTTATATCTTGCAAACTAATGCACAGTAAAGTTTGTATTTTGTATTTTGGGGATGTATAAATAGAAACTGATGTAAAAGCTTCCTCACATATGTATAAAAGTTCAATTTCTATTATACTTCATTTAAATGAATTTATTTAAACTATAAATAGATGAGATATGGATTGGATGTTGACTCACAGCCCAACTGCTTGAAAGTCAGTTAAAGGACATGGATAGAGAGTGAGGGTCGTGACAATTGGCGTATGTTTGATTTGCTGAAAACACCTTGAATATGAAAAATATCAATGACCTAGAAATTGGTATGAATTTGAGAAAGTTGAGTAAGCTTGGATTTAAGGATGAAATAAACATATATGTAAGATTGTAAGATAGTTTTATGAAATACATAAATTGGAATATATGAGAAATGCAAATAGGTATATTAGATATATGGTGAAATGCCATAATTGGAGAAAATGATGAAATTGAGGCATATGAGAGATTATGCCGGTTCGATTCGAATTAGTAGACTTAAACGAGTCTAATAGGTTCTCGAGAAATGATTTGTAGAATCGAAATGAACTTAAGAGAGAGTAAAGTCCAATGAAATGAAATAAGGCCAAATGAGTATAAAAAGGGCTTAAATGCATTGATTTAGATTCATGCAAGTGAAAATTAAAGCATATTAAGGTATACTGATGTGAATGAGTATTAATAGCTTCGAAGTTGATACGGGAAGCTGATCGAACTGCGAGAGTGAACAGCGCCGAGGAAGTGAGGTCACGTGACGTGATCCGAGATAAGGAAATTTTGTGAGTAACTAGAGATAGCTACACGTATTTCGAATAGAATTTCGATTATTATACTATATATGAAATTCCATGTATAAAAAGTTGTGATAGGAACCGATAAGGTAAATTGTGGTTTTATCCAAATTGGAGGGTAAAAAGCTTAGGAAGCATGTTTGTGACTGATTTGTATAGTTGCATTGATAGAGTGGCTAATGTTTTCATGCATATGCGAAAATAACACATTTGAGTACCGATTTGATTTGATTGAGTGAAATTCAATTTAAATAAGTCATCTATCGATTTGTGTGAAAACCATTGGTGCTAGAGTAATACTTGCACTTGATTTTATGATATATGCATCACATAGTACTTGAGTATATTCTCGTACTTGATTTTAATGCGATTTATGCATGATTGAGTACCGGGAGCATTGTCCGTACTCAGTTTTATTGATTGATGCATGATAGAGTATTAGAGCATTGCTCATACTCAGTTTTACATGACATAGTGCTGGGAGCATTACTCGTACTAAATTTATATAACTTATGCATGTAGTCGCGTTGGGAGTTTACTCACACGTACCGGCAAGTCACGTGCGGGTGGAGGGTGTGACACTTTTTATTTACTAAACCGGTCCAGTCCGGTTCAGCCTATCATCTCCGGTTCGGTTCCTATCGAATTGGTTCTTCGGCTGTCTCCACCACATGAATTGGTTTCGTTAAGGGAGCCTTCAATTGGCGGCGGATCGAGGCCTTCTCTTATCTGCCATTATTTTCTTTTCTCTTTCGTCGATCCGCCTCTTCCCTATGCCTCCAGTGCTTATTCCACCATCTACTGGCCGACAACGATGTGCTCTTCCTCTGGTTGGCATCTCTCCACCTTTCTTTGTCTCTTATCTTTCATTTCTTCTATGTTTTACAGAGGAGAAAAATAAGAGAGGGGATCGGGTTTCCTAAACCTTCTCGTTCTTTTTTTAACATATATATTAAACATATATATAAAGCTTCTGAAAGAAGCTTTCAATTATATATATATATATATATATATATATATATATATATTTATATATATATTATATGTAAATATCTATGTATATTATATGTTTAATATACATTAGATATATACATATATACCTATATGTATATATATATATATATATATATATATATATATATATTCCTTTAATATATATGTAAGACCCGAATTTAATAAAAATACGAAAACTAAATAAGAAAAGATAGAGGAAGTATGAAGGAAGTCGGGTTAAATTAATCCCGAACACGTGTAAGGGCAAAACGGTCAAAGGACCGAAAGCCGGAGTAAATTCGATAAGGAAATTTAATTAAAAATAAGGATTTAAGAAATCTTGGTCAATAAAGATGAAATAAAATTATTTCGGATTAAATTGATCAAGATATTAATTTATTGGAATTAATCGGGATTAATCGGGATTTTTAGTTCAGAAAAATAATCCCGAAAATAATCAAAAAATATACTGAAAAGTCACTCGGGACAATATCCCGAAAATACGGAGCAATTATACCCGAAAAATAGGTTAAAATATAATAAATAAATTAAATAAAATTAAATTAATTAATTTAGAATAAAATAATAATTTCAAGGGATATTTGGGTATTTTTAGTGTATTTTAATAAATAAAAATAAATTGTTAAATAAGATAATAAATTGTAAAAAAAAAAAAAAAAAAGAAGAAGAGAATTGAAAAAAAAAAAAAAAAGAGAGGAAAGTCATCGGGGAGAGAGAAACGGAAGACCCGAAGAAGACCAAAGGAGGCCCGATCACCGTCCGGCGGCCAACGGCCCGGCCAAGGGCCGGAAAAGAAAGAGGGGACGCCGATGAGCACGATGGTACCGGCGGTGTAGCCAACCGACGCCGGAGGAAGCCGATCGGAGGAGGAGAAGGCCGACGGGATTGAGGGGCTCGGTCCCGGCGAACGGCGGCGATCCGACCAGAACCAAGGCCCGATTTGGAGAGCCCAGTCGACGGCGGTGCTTTTGGCACCGGTGGCACTCAGCGAGACGGCCGGAATCGGCGGCGACGGCCAAGGGAAGAGAATGGGTCCGACGGCGAGGAGAGAAGAGGCCGGACCGGCGGCATTCCGGCGGCCTTGGGCGAATCCGAGCCCAGATTCGAGATGCGGACGGCCTTGCGGAGCTGTTGGCGGTGGAAGCCGGCGGAGAACCGGCCGGCAAGGCAGTGAACCGGCAGTGAACCGGCCGAACCGGAGAAAAACCGGCGGTCTGACCGGTCCGAACCGGACTGAACCGGTTCAGCCAAAAAGAGGGGAAAAAAGGGAGAAAAAGGGAAAAGGAAAAAGAGGAAAAAATTGGGGAAAATTCCGGTGATGCAATCGAGCTTCGGGTAAGTCGATAAGCGGTCAAATTGACCGATTTAAATTTGGAATATTTTATTTAATTAATTTTGGGCTGAGAACTTACCCGGAAAAATTATGGAATTGTGTAGCTCGACGATTGGCATCCACCGAGGGCTCGAGACAGCCTCGATTTGCGGACTAGCATGGAATCTCGGGTAAGTGACCCCTATTTACGACAATTTCCTCGTTATGCGTGATATTGATTAAATTTACGCATAAATTGAATTAATTTATGGAAATTTAGATTAATTGTCGTAAATATTAAATTTAGCTATTCGAGAATTAGAACGAGGCTCAATAAATTATTGATGGGCCCAATGAGCCCAATAGGCCTCGATAAAGAGAAAATTAAGTGGAAAACGGGCTTAAGGCCGATTAAGGCCCATTAAGGTGCAATCGGGCCCAATAGGGGTAAACGGGCCCAATGATTTAAATTAAGCCCAGAAAAGATTAAGTACAATTAAATCATAATATCTGACCTGAGGAATATTAATACGCAGTTCCGGGCATTGGATTGGAAACATATCGGACTGCGCGATGGGACTACATTGGAAAAGAGAAAGGTCAGACTCGACGAGAATCGAGGTAAGGGAATTCTGCGGACTGCTAGAGGTAACAGTACGCAATTTTAAATTCATATGCAGTCCTTTAAAATATCCTGAAGGGTCTAGAGGTCAAATAATAATTTTAGTGCCCCGAATGGGCAAATTACTAAAATACCCTTGTTAAGGGTAAAATTCTAAAAATCTAGGAAAAATTGGGAGGAGCAAGGACAAGAGGTTCCTGCTCGTTCTGGAGATATTTCAACGCATGCATGAGTAGGCTGGCTCGCCTTGAAAGAAAGTGCACCGCATTGCATACTTTCAACGTGAAATTGATTTGAAAACTGTTTTGAGTAAATAGAGCCGCCTACGTGTTTTATTGACATATGACGTGCTAGAGCTCAGCTCGCACGGTAATTTCGATTTGTGTGATGCATGCATTAGTGCTGGAGCGAGAGCTCGCACTAGAGTTTTACATGCATATGTGCTAGAGTATAACTCGCACCAGATTTCACATGCTCTTTCGTGACACGGTGCTAGAGTCTGACTCGCACCATATTTTTACATGATTTTCGAGACAGAGTGCTGGAGTTTAACCCGCACCAGTATTTATAAAATTTTCATGTGATTTATAATATACAGAGTGCTGAGCTTAGCTCGCACTAGTTTTACCGGATTTGTGGAGTACCGCTGTCTGCCCTTGGAGTCAGCCAAAAGGCCCAACAGGCTCAAGAGACCTCTTAGGTGGGGTGAGAGTGAGGGATGAGGTTGGCGGCCTTGGGGGGATGTAAGCGGGCTCTGCCAGTTGACGTGTTTTGATGAGAGTGCTGAGCATCGCTCACACAGATTTTATGAGAACATGCGATGAGCCGTGCTTGGAGCATCGGGTAGACTGTGTGTCACCGATTTAATAGGCTCGCACGTGCGTTTTGAGACATGGCATGAGTATTGAGAAACAAACCTCTGTGGGAAGCAGGCCAATTGGGCCGGAGTACCTAGAGATATTACATGGGTTCATGGAGTACGATGTACCGTGCAAGTAGCATGGAGTACGATGTACCGTGTTGTATCTTCGGATACGGCATCTCCGGATGCAGCATCTTCGGATGCCGGGGATCGGATAAGACTGACGGGATGGACTGACCCACCTCCCGGGCGGTTCCCGATCATGGTGAGAACCCGCACACTAGGATCCGTGTAGCTGAGGAACTCACGAGGACAGATGTGGCCATAGTCCTAGATAATTACCTATATACAGACGTTGCCTAGTCTCGCATGTTGATGATTTCTATGATGATTTATACTGGGTTTTAAAACTAAATTGCATGATGGTATTTCCATGCTTTTCAAAACCCACGTGTGATGTAAATGTTTTCATGATTTTGTGTGAGTCAGGATCACCCGCAGGAGGGGTCGAGTCCTGACTTTATTGTCAAAATCTTAATTGAGAAAGAAATGATTTATGATAATTGCATGTTGATTTTTCGTGCAAATGTATTTTACATATCATCATAATGCATAGCATTGTTTTAAAATGTGTGGAGAAAGGGTGGTTTATGCATGGCACTACGTTCATGTAGGTAGTATGGTTACCTACTTGTTCGTAGGATTGCCTTACTGAGCTTGATGTGCTCACCCCTTTCATTTTCTCCCACAGATGATCTCCAGTTGAAGTTGAGGCGACTCAGTACTGCATTCCGGATATCCGCTGCTGCCCATCAACATAAGGTATATACACTTGTACTTATTGTATCTACATAAGCATAGCACAGTAACATGATTGTAAGTAACTTTAGGGGATGTATAAATAATATAACAATTATAAATGACTGGAGAAGAAATAAGTACTAGGGTAGATGTATGGTGGGACTGGCATTGACGCACAGCCCAATTAGTAGTGGAGTGTTGGTCACGATTCGAGGACAGGTAAGAATTAAGTAAGAAAATAAACAAAAACGCGAAAAAATTCACTCTGATTTTTGGATAGTTGGGTCATGACAATTATTTTGGTATCAGAGCGTAATTGGTCTGATGTGTGTCAGTGTCAGAAGTTAAGAAATTACATCCCCGTGTTACTGTGCTTAGTTAGATACAATAGTGTATATCGAGATGGGCTTGACTAAGAAATGGTTGAGAATGCAGGAATGCCTAATATGAGTCGCACTAAATGAGATAGTGCACGAGGCAGAGGTCGTAGAGGTAGACCTGAGTCTGCTAAGTCGTGCTGAGTTTGGCTATGAAAATCAGTATGAGATTGAAATAGAGGCGAATGTTGAGCATGCCTCACAGAGTCCGACAGAGAGATCGGACAGTATTGAGACACGCTTCGCGAGATTGGAGCGGAGTGTGGAGATTATTTTGAGGAGCTAATTACTCAGATTATGTACGAGATCAGAGGGCGCAGCGGAGCATTGGTGAAAACCCGCTCGACCCATCTTAAGAGCTGATATGAGAAATGATTATGGATGTATTCCGGTGACAGGATATCCTGGACATGATTTAAAGGAAATTTTGGATTAAAGTCCTTGCTCTGACCCAGAGGATTTAATTTATTGACGAGTATGGAGACTCGATTATATTCTGGGCAGATATTACCTCGACACTATGAAAAGTGACAGTCGAGATGTCTAAAAGTTTATGGAAGGGCTCAGATTTTCAATTAGAGTCCGATTGGCCCGTGAGATATTACCTATACCGAGGCAGTGCACAGATTTACAGTTGGGTAAATAAGAACATGAATTGCACGCCTCTGAGACTTGGAAAGGTAGTGAGGGCCGAGATAGAGACAGAAAGAAAAGCGAGAAATGACAAGGATGTCAAAAATGGGAAAATTGGTAATTGGTAAAAGATCTGATGTAACGAGTTATGGGCTAAGATAATTGGTAAGGCCCTAGTGCATCTAATTTTGGGCACTCTTGTGGGCATTGTGATTGGAGGACCCCGACCTGCTACGAAGCAGAGTAGCAGTGTCATTACTGTGGAATGTGTGGTGGATACCACAGAAGGAGCGTCTATACCTACACGGTATTGATGAAAATGGTCGTTAAGTGTGGTATGATGGACCATTGATTTTGATTACACAGAGTTGGGCGAAATCGCCCCACAAAAAAGTAAAGAGACAGAGAAAAAATTTCGTTGTTATAGCTGAAAACGAAAAGGGAGGCCATAGCCGAAGAGAAAAAGGAAAGTAGGCTATTGGACGAAGGCGAGTGGATGTCTTGGACCAGGATGCTATTGATGTTTCATGGATGTGGTGTAAGATACCACACTTGTTATGAATAACGAAGTACATATGTTCATTAATCCTGGTGCCACATATTTATTCATACCGCCTTCATTCGCATATAAGTGAGTAAAAGGCATGAATGCCTACGTCATCGGTTACAATATGGGTAAATGAGTACCCCAATAGAGGAGGATGAATTAACGGAATATAGATATAGAGATTTTAAGTTGATAAACAGGGGTGTAACGGTTGAAATTACAGGAGTAAAGGATGTACTCACAGAATGAATAAAGACAAGAGTTTCATTATAATTGATACGCAAAGGAGAAAATCTTCGAGATAAGATAGATCCTAAGTACAAGATGTATTGGAGTAGAGATATATGCTAGATAAGGAATACCTTTAATATGCGAAGTAATTGAGGTTAAACAATTAGTAGCGAATACAAATTATAACCAAGGACAAAGATGGGTATAACCATAACCGGTAGTTGTGGTTAAGTCTGAAGGCTAATAAAGGTATTTCAAAATACCTCCCCGCCTGAAGACTTGACAGCATCTAGATATATATATATATATATAATCTATAACGGGAAATCGATCATCGTAATAAATACCTTTAGCATTAGGTCACCTTACTAAGACGATAAGAACATTAAAATTCGACAAATTATAAAGGTTAACGTAGTAAAATTTGATAAGAGCCGTTAAGATAAGAAAAGGAAATAGCGCAGGTTAGCACCTGGAAAACGTAAGCGGTTGAGAAGGATCTTGTACGCCTTGCGTAAATAAGTCAAGGATTAGATCGAGTGTAATCATCATTAACGGTGATATGCTGGGAGTAGTTAAAGCCTAGGGCGAATTATAAGCAACAATTGGAAGATAGCTTTTACAGATGGATTATTGCGAGATTTAAAATGGTATACCCTGTTGACACGTTTAACTAAGAAAACGTGATCTTGGAATAAGATGATAAATAAGATGATAGATGTGACGTGAATTTGGCGTGATGAAGTATGAACTGACCACCATGATTAATTTCACCATGCCCAACAGCTCAAGAGGTTTTTCAGTGAGTATGAATGCCTCAAAGTTATGATGGAGCTGTGTATTGATGTATAATGGGAAGATAGTCAATTTTGGAGTCAGACAACTCTTCGATCACGAAATAAACTATCTGACCCATGATTTAAAGTTGGCAACAGTATTTGTACCGAGGATATGGTACTATTATGTACAGGGTGAGGAATTATGGATATGCACTGATCATAGAGCCCGAGTATCTGTTTTCACAGAAAGGGGCGAATATGAAAATACATATTGGGTTAGAGCTTCTGAGAGATTTTGATTTATGAGAATTGTACCACCCAAGAAAGGCGAATGTGATGACTGATGCCTTGAGCAGAAAGAGCCTCGGGATGGTACCACATATGATGGTCAGGGAGCGTGAGCTGCTAGATGCAGTTGTGGACCTCAGTATTGATGTGATCCCTTCTGAGGATGACAGTGATTGTGTGACAGCTAGCCTGATGACTAGTACCGGATGAGGGTGCCCGGATTTGCCAGGCTTAGCGTGATGATCGACCGGATGTCGATAGTTTGGGTCTGATTCAGAAGGGTACAGTGATAGAGTTCACAGTGGGTGATAATGAGTTACTGAGGATTCAGAGACAGTATGAGTGCTCCCCAGGACCACAGTTGATGAGATAGTGATATTGTCAGAAGCTCACTCTTCGGGATATACAGTGCATGCGGAAGGTAATAATAATATATATTAAAATCTCAAAAGGGGTATGGGTGGTCAGATGTGAAAAGAGATATTGGTGGAGATTGTAGAAAAGTGCCTAGTGTGTCAGCAGAGTAAGGTAGAGTATTAAAAGTCTGCAGAGTTATTGCAGCACCTACCTATATCGACACGGCACGAAAAAACGAGAGTAAGTCTCCATGAATGTCGTGATGGGTTATAGGAGACCCGGATAAATCAGGAGACTAGTTGGATGGTAGTCGATAGAGTGACTAAGTCCACCCACCTTCTGGTTATGAACTCCCCAGATACTCAGAGTGTGTATGAGGATTCAGGTATAAGAAAGATTGTGGAACATTAAGTAGCGTTCCAGTGAGCATGGTATCATATAGGGATTCCCGCTCCACTTCCTACCTCAGGGAATATTTTTAGGAAGCTATGGGAACCCGACTGAGTATTAGCACAGCTTTACATCCTCAGACAGATGGTCAGTCAGGGAGGACTGTACAAGTTCTGGAGGATCCGATGAAAGCGTGTGCCATTGATTTTATAAGCTCCTGGAATGATCAGTTGATTTCTAATTGAAGTCGCCAATAACGACAATTGGCAATTGAGTATCGGGATAACGAGATATGAGGCAGTGTATAGCTGTAGGGGCTGTTCCCCAAATTGGATAAGAAAGAGTGGGTGACAGGTAGAAATTATTTCTGACTTTGGATAATAAGTCTCTGAGGATGTTTAGTTAAGGATGAGAGATTAAGAACACCTCAGAACAGATAGAAAAATATTGGAATTCACCCTTGGTGAATTATTATGGTTGAAAGTTACACGTCCTAAGAGAATAAGGACATAGCGGAACTTTTGGAAGAAGTAAATTGAGTTGAGCTGGATCGAATTCTTGAGAGATTGGACAAGTGGGAGATAAGACCTGTAGGTTGTTGTTAATCACTTGGATTAATAGGCACCCACAATGTGTCCCAGCTTATGATGCTTCGGTACTACTATCCAGATCCAGCAGAGGTGATAGGATATGAACTCCAAAAGTTCAGTTTAATGAAAATATGAGTATATTGAAGAAGTTGATTCGGGCATTGAACAGGAAAGAGACAGTATTGGGGTTTAAGATAATCTCCCTAATTAAAGTCCTTTGGTAGTAATACACTCCGAAGAAGGTCGCATAAATTTTAAGAGTATGATATGATCGATATACCCGGAGTTGTATATGGACTCATATGACTTGGTTCTAATTTGGAGGACCAAATTCCTTAAGTGGGGGAGAATTGTAAGACCCGAATTTAATAAAAATACGAAAACTAAATAAGAAAAGATAGAGGAAGTATGAAGGAAGTCGGGTTAAATTAATCCCGAACACGTGTAAGGGCAAAACGGTCAAAGGACCGAAAGCCGGAGTAAATTCGATAAGGAAATTTAATTAAAAATAAGGATTTAAGAAATCTTGGTCAATAAAGATGAAATAAAATTATTTCGGATTAAATTGATCAAGATATTAATTTATTGGAATTAATCGGGATTAATCGGGATTTTTAGTTCAGAAAAATAATCCCGAAAATAATCGAAAAATATACTGAAAAGTCACTCGGGACAATATCCCGAAAATACGGAGCAATTATACCCGAAAAATAGGTTAAAATATAATAAATAAATTAAATAAAATTAAATTAATTAATTTAGAATAAAATAATAATTTTAAGGGATATTTGGGTATTTTTAGTGTATTTTAATAAATAAAAATAAATTGTTAAATAAGATAATAAATTGTAAAAAAAAAAAAAAAAAGAAGAGAATTGAAAAAAAAAAAAAAAGAGAGGAAAGTCATCGGGGAGAGAGAAACGGAAGACCCGAAGAAGACCAAAGGAGGCCCGATCACCGTCCGGCGGCCAACGGCCCGGCCAAGGGCCGGAAAAGAAAGAGGGGACGCCGATGAGCACGATGGTACCGGCGGTGTAGCCAACCGACGCCGGAGGAAGCCGATCGGAGGAGGAGAAGGCCGACGGGATTGAGGGGCTCGGTCCCGGCGAACGGCGGTGATCCGACCAGAACCAAGGCCCGATTTGGAGAGCCCAGTCGACGGCGGTGCTTTTGGCACCGGTGGCACTCAGCGAGACGGTCGGAATCGGCGGCGACGGCCAAGGGAAGAGAATGGGTCCGACGGCGAGGAGAGAAGAGGCCGGACCGGCGGCATTCCGGCGGCCTTGGGCGAATCCGAGCCCAGATTCGAGATGCGGACGGCCTTGCGGAGCTGTTGGCGGTGGAAGCCGGCGGAGAACCGGCCGGCAAGGTAGTGAACCGGCAGTGAACCGGCCGAACCGGAGAAAAATCGGCGGTCTGACCGGTCCGAACCGGACTGAACCGGTTCAGCCAAAAAGAGGGGAAAAAAGGGAGAAAAAGGGAAAAGGAAAAAGAGGAAAAAATTGGGGAAAATTCCGGTGATGCAATCGAGCTTCGGGTAAGTCGATAAGCGGTCAAATTGACCGATTTAAATTTGGAATATTTTATTTAATTAATTTTGGGCTGAGAACTTACCCGGAAAAATTATGGAATTGTGTAGCTCGACGATTGGCATCCACCGAGGGCTCGAGACAGCCTCGATTTGCGGACTAGCATGGAATCTCGGGTAAGTGACCCCTATTTACGACAATTTCCTCGTTATGCGTGATATTGATTAAATTTACGCATAAATTGAATTAATTTATGGAAATTTAGATTAATTGTCGTAAATATTAAATTTAGCTATTCGAGAATTAGAACGAGGCTCAATAAATTATTGATGGGCCCAATGAGCCCAATAGGCCTCGATAAAGAGAAAATTAAGTGGAAAACGGGCTTAAGGCCGATTAAGGCCCATTAAGGTGCAATCGGGCCCAATAGGGGTAAACGGGCCCAATGATTTAAATTAAGCCCAGAAAAGATTAAGTACAATTAAATCATAATATCTGACCTGAGGAATATTAATACGCAGTTCCGGGCATTGGATTGGAAACATATCGGACTGCGCGATGGGACTACATTGGAAAAGAGAAAGGTCAGACTCGACGAGAATCGAGGTAAGGGAATTCTGCGGACTGCTAGAGGTAACAGTACGCAATTTTAAATTCATATGCAGTCCTTTAAAATATCCTGAAGGGTCTAGAGGTCAAATAATAATTTTAGTGCCCCGAATGGGCAAATTACTAAAATACCCTTGTTAAGGGTAAAATTCTAAAAATCTAGGAAAAATTGGGAGGAGCAAGGACAAGAGGTTCCTGCTCGTTCTGGAGATATTTCAACGCATGCATGAGTAGGCTGGCTCGCCTTGAAAGAAAGTGCACCGCATTGCATACTTTCAACGTGAAATTGATTTGAAAACTGTTTTGAGTAAATAGAGCCGCCTACGTGTTTTATTGACATATGACGTGCTAGAGCTCAGCTCGCACGGTAATTTCGATTTGTGTGATGCATGCATTAGTGCTGGAGCGAGAGCTCGCACTAGAGTTTTACATGCATATGTGCTAGAGTATAACTCGCACCAGATTTCACATGCTCTTTCGTGACACGGTGCTAGAGTCTGACTCGCACCATATTTTTACATGATTTTCGAGACAGAGTGCTGGAGTTTAACCCGCACCAGTATTTATAAAATTTTCATGTGATTTATAATATACAGAGTGCTGAGCTTAGCTCGCACTAGTTTTACCGGATTTGTGGAGTACCGCTGTCTGCCCTTGGAGTCAGCCAAAAGGCCCAACAGGCTCAAGAGACCTCTTAGGTGGGGTGAGAGTGAGGGATGAGGTTGGCGGCCTTGGGGGGATGTAAGCGGGCTCTGCCAGTTGACGTGTTTTGATGAGAGTGCTGAGCATCGCTCACACAGATTTTATGAGAACATGCGATGAGCCGTGCTTGGAGCATCGGGTAGACTGTGTGTCACCGATTTAATAGGCTCGCACGTGCGTTTTGAGACATGGCATGAGTATTGAGAAACAAACCTCTGTGGGAAGCAGGCCAATTGGGCCGGAGTACCTAGAGATATTACATGGGTTCATGGAGTACGATGTACCGTGCAAGTAGCATGGAGTACGATGTACCGTGTTGTATCTTCGGATACGGCATCTCCGGATGCAGCATCTTCGGATGCCGGGGATCGGATAAGACTGACGGGATGGACTGACCCACCTCCCGGGCGGTTCCCGATCATGGTGAGAACCCGCACACTAGGATCCGTGTAGCTGAGGAACTCACGAGGACAGATGTGGCCATAGTCCTAGTTATTTACCTATATACAGACGTTGCCTAGTCTCGCATGTTGATGATTTCTATGATGATTTAAACTGGGTTTTAAAACTAAATTGCATGATGGTATTTCCATGCTTTTCAAAACCCACGTGTGATGTAAATGTTTTCATGATTTTGTGTGAGTCAGGATCACCCGCAGGAGGGGTCGAGTCCTGACTTTATTGTCAAAATCTTAATTGAGAAAGAAATGATTTATGATAATTGCATGTTGATTTTTCGTGCAAATGTATTTTACATATCATCATAATGCATAGCATTGTTTTAAAATGTGTGGAGAAAGGGTGGTTTATGCATGGCACTACGTTCATGTAGGTAGTATGGTTACCTACTTGTTCGTAGGATTGCCTTACTGAGCTTGATGTGCTCACCCCTTTCATTTTCTCCCACAGATGATCTCCAGTTGAAGTTGAGGCGACTCAGTACTGCATTCCGGATATCCGCTGCTGCCCATCAACATAAGGTATATACACTTGTACTTATTGTATCTACATAAGCATAGCACAGTAACATGATTGTAAGTAACTTTAGGGGATGTATAAATAATATAACAATTATAAATGACTGGAGAAGAAATAAGTACTAGGGTAGATGTATGGTGGGACTGGCATTGACGCACAGCCCAATTAGTAGTGGAGTGTTGGTCACGATTCGAGGACAGGTAAGAATTAAGTAAGAAAATAAACAAAAACGCGAAAAAATTCACTCTGATTTTTGGATAGTTGGGTCATGACAATATATTATCTTGAATATTCGGAATAAGATTTCAAAAGTGAAAAATTTTCGGATTATCAAAATATCATATTTGTCCTTCTAACTACAACTATTTATGCAATATAGTACTTCTACTCTAGATATCTCCAATGTGGTACTTGATTAATCAGTTACTAACTAATATGATACTTAACCCTAACATTGTTGAACCAAATGATGACATGAACACTAAACCAATAAAAAAATGACACATGGCATGTCACAAGTTGTAATAGAATTTTTTTTATATAAAATGTTATATTTTATTGTGTGAAAAATGAAAGACATTATAAAATAAATTTATTTAAAAATATATTTTCGTAAAAAAAAAAAAAAATCTATGATGGTTCTACTTAGATTTTGACAACAATAATTAAAAACATCTTTGAGGTAAAAATATGTTTTACGATCTCAAATTATGATTTCAAATACCCAAAAAAGTGATTAATGAACTTTATCTAAAATAAAATCTATTCACAAAATATCCAAACCCAAACCCATAATTAGACTTGCTCAAAGGTCAGGCTTCCAACCCAAACCCAAATCCTAAAGCCTGCTCGATCTTTGGTCGAATTTGGACAAAAATATTGGATACAATTAATGGGTTTAAACAAAAGTTTTAGATCCGACCAAAAATTGGGCTAGTCTCGGCTTGACCCTTAAAAGCCTAGGCCTAACCCAATCATAATTAAAATTAAAACTTTTTAATATATTTACTAAGTATAATGTAATTATATGTATTTAAAATATTATTGATTAATAAGCATGATTATATATATTTTATATAAAAATTGACATGCAAATTTTGATAAATCAAATTAAACTTCAAAATGACTAAAAGAATAAAAAATAAATAAATAAAAAATCAAAATACTAAAAAAATAAATAAAATAATATTCGGGTTGAGCCGAATTTGAGCTTTGTATTATAAAATATAAATGAGTTTAGACTAAAAGTGAGGCCCTAATTTGCTGGTTGGGTCGGAGTTGGACTTATATATAAATTATTATTATATGATTATTATGTAGTCTCAGCACAGCTCGAACTTGGCCTAATCTTGCCCTCTACCCATGATCCCTCATCTTCTTCCTCTCAAAACAACATTAAATTAGAAAAAAGTTTGGAATCGACATTTAAGTCATTTTTACAAAACTTGTCTTTATATGATGTTCACTCATTTCAAAGCCAATCTAACTATTCTTAAAGCTTTTAAAGGGAAAAAAAATCCAAAGGAGAAGGAAAAGGTGTTTTCGGGTTCAAAGAGTTCTAGATGTTATTTTGCAAATCTCAAAGGTGGAATTTTAGGTGGAGGCGAAGGGAAGTTTTGGTGAAAAATTGGTAACCTTTGGAGGCCGTGACAATGGTAGATCTAAGTTTATTGCTATTCATTTTCTTGGGATTGTTAGATTGAAATAGGAGGTGAAAATGAACTTTTAGAGATTTTCTCGAAACTTTTTGGTGTCGAATGGTGGTGGTCATTGGTGGTGAGTGGTGGCCGGCAAGAATGAGGCAACAATGTCAACATTCGATTCTAAAAATATTTTGAATAATTAGCAGGAGAGGGAACAGAAGGGAAGGAAGGAAAAAAGAAGAAAGATGAGAGAAGAAAGAGAAAGGGGAGAAAAGAAGAAATTAAAAAAAAAAAGTAGAAAAATAAAAAATAATTTATTTATTTATTTTTAGTTTGACACATAACGTGTTACGTGGTCAATCAGTAATGTAACATGACAAGCCACTTATTATTTTAATCCAAATGATAATGCTTTACAAGTCGAATGTTCACATCTTTACATCCAACAAATGAAGTTAGTATTAACAATTACAGTAGTTAATCGATTAATAAGTTAAGTACCACATTAGATATTTTTGAAGTAGAGGTATCACATTGCAGAAGCCTATAATCTAATGAGCAAATGTAACATTAACCCTTGTTTTGAAGAACATTCTTAAAAAATAAAATAAAAATTAAAAAATAATGTACAGAAATGAATCATGAGAAAAAAATCATAATAATAGATATTTTTTTCATTTATTTCGTTCCAACTTTAAAATGCCCCTCTTCTTTTTAACCAAAGTACTCAAACTTATTTTACACAATTTTTTAAAATAAATTTTAATTTCCAAATTGTATATACTAATTAATATTTTCTCTAATTATGCTAAATTATAACCTTCTTTTAATTTAAAGAAGAAAAGGAAAATAGAAAATGTATAAAAGAACCAACTTTTATCCACAGGCCCAAAAACCATGGCCGAAGGCCTAACCTCCACTACACTACTTGGTCTCACCGTTCACGCACCACACTGTTGGGTCGAGCTCATAGGAGCTCAAAACCCATAATTTCTTTTTCACCGAACACTTTCACGTGGTACAGGTCTCAAATCCTTTTCATCTTGGTTTTGATTCCGTCTCCATTTTTCGGCTCGTCAAAAATATTGCTGCAAATCACCACAAAGAAGAAGAAGAAGAAGAAGAATATCTCTCTCTCTCTCTCTCTCTCTCTCTCTATATATATATATATATATATATATTTATATAAAAAGGAGAAAATGAGTGGGGTGGAACCCAGTTTGGAAGAATTGCTGGCGGAGAAGAAGCGCGTTAGGAACCCTCTTGTCCCTGTTGGTAATTTCCAATTTCTCCTCTTCTTCTGTATGGCGTTAATTTACTTTTATGGGTGTGAATTTTATAGAAATTAAAACGTTTGCTTCAGTTTGTGGGTAAAGTTGCAGTCTTGCAGATTCATTTTCAGGGGTTAAACTATAAAATTTTTGACTTGGAAGGATGTTTCTGATAAAATTCTCTCCTTTAAACTTTAATTGAGAAATAGTTATTATTTTGGTAAATTTTCAGAGCCTGATAGCCCATTTAAACTGCCCAATTGCTGTTAGCTAATCCAATAGTCCTTTAAATGAAATAGGGCTGAAGTGTGAAAAACGTGAAGAGTAATTCAGGGTTTTCAGATCTGGTTTGAGCTTCAGCTAAATGCTTTGATTTGTTTTGAGGAGAACTAAACTTCCAGGTTCCCAGTCTGTATAATTGCAGCTAAGTCTATGTGGAATATTCTGATATTGATGTCATGTGCTCTTGGAGTTAGGGGTGAACAGTTCGTGAATCTGTTCAATTTCTGTTTGTTTATGGTCATTAAATATTATTAACAACAAGTTATGGTTGGTTCATTATTGTTCGTGAACAAACTCGTTTGAGGTGTGTTTAAAACCGTTCGGTTAATGAATCATTAAATTTTCATTTGTTGTTTGATAATAATTAAATTTTAAATTACATATTTACTTATAGATAATTTTAATATGTAATTATTAAAATTACATATTTTTTGTAGAATCTTTTAATTTTGCAACATATATATTAGGATAAATACAATTGTTTGTGTAATTTTCTTTTTTAGTGTTCTTGAACATGTTCGTTTAATGTGCACGAATACGCGTTTGTGAATATATTTGTTTAATATTCATGAACACGCGCTTGTGAACATGTTCGTTAATGTTCGTGAAGAAGCTTAATGAACACGAAGCGAATATGAACAACCTTAAAAAAATAAACAAACAAACATGAACAAAATACCGTTCGTTCATGTTAGGCTCACTTACACCTCTACTTGGAGTTACCTTTTAATTTGACTCCAAGAATAGCTTTCACTTTCAAGGCAAGATTATTTTGAGAATTTAAGTTTTCTTGTTCAACCAAGCAATTTAATATCTTGAGCTTAACCCAGTAGTTTTTGTGTTTACTACCCAAATTGTAGTCATAAATTTCTGAATGGTTGCTCCTGAAAGGATGTAAGAGGAGACTTACATCATCGTTTATGGATAGTAGTAGCTGTTTGTAATAAAGTTGGAGGATTGTCTTGCTTTACTCTTTGTTCTTGTTTTGGTTGCTTTCGGACTCTGCTTGATCTTTTGTTTCTAACTCCGACCGAGTAGCTGCTTGGACTCACCTTTGTTTTTCTTTCATTGTAATAGAACTAGTGTTGCTTGAAACTATGCTGAACTCTGGTCATATCCAAAATATTTTAGTGTTTGAATAAGTACTAACTTTTATCTTCTTTCTAAAAAGATTGAAATTTCTCTTCACTAGTTTTTGCTCAAGAAGTTTATGTGTTCAACATGAAGCAAGGTTCACCCTGAAATTTGGTATTTGGTATTTGGTGTTTGACTATTTGCAATTTTTTTTATTTTTCCAAATTGGCCTTTTTCAAAGTATTATAATCATTTAATGGCAAGATTTCATATATAATTTTGCAATTAGATTGATCATTGCTTCACTGCGAATTCGATTCAGCAATTCCATTAATAATTTGAATGGTCGGATGCTTGTTTATTTATTGACTGTTAAATATTGAGATGCCTGTCGAGATGCTGTCACTCTATCAAACTTAGGCATGAAGAGTTTGTGTTTAGCAATTAGAAAGCCTGGATCAAGGCCCTACCTACCTTGCATGTCCTATATTACAAACCCCTTTTCTTTCGCCAAGGATTTGATTGAATGTATTATCTATCCATCCAAGAAAGTCCACACCAGGTTGGGTTCTTAAATCCAACTTTTATCCAACCTGGAAGAGACCTATTTCTATTTGGACCAAATGATCCCTCTTAAGAATTTAGCAATGTAAGAGCTTGATGTAGCACTTTGTTCAATTTGGTACTTCTTGTTGTCACTCTGAACTTCATCTAGCATTTAGACTGTTGCTGGTTTTTCTTTGTTTTGTTTTTTGTCTTTTTCCCACATTGTTAGTTCACTGACTATCTTGTCATGTTGATAGCTTATATTGCTCTAGGCATTTCCTACATTTTATAGATGTTGTTAGCCACCTGAAACACAGAATCTAATTCCTTTCTTCTTTCTTTCATCTGCCATAGCATTTTCCTGCCGTGGTATTCTTACTCTTACTGGGAAAGGGTAATAGTTTTGGGCGTTCGTATAAGCATCTTTGACATGTGTAATTTACAGGTGCACTTATTACAGCTGGAGTGCTCACTGCTGGGTTAATCAGTTTTAGACAAGGCAATTCTCGCTTGGGTCAGATGCTAATGAGAGCTAGGGTGGTAGTTCAGGGGGCTACAGTTGCTCTTATGGTTGGCACTGCATACTATTATGGAGATAATCCCTGGAAATCGAGATAGACTCTACGATGACTCGGTCTCTTGTAGTTCTCATAATGGTTATATTACTAAGTGGAGGCTCACCAGTAACACATGAGTGTTATTTTTTTTTGCATTACATGATCCAAATTTGCTTAGTTGTAATCACTATTTTTTATTTTACTATGCATATTTTGTAGCTATATTTTGAACAGAAGCATCATACCAAGAAAACAAATGCCTTCAGTTGATATATTTTGGTAATAAATTCAATGTGGGGTTCGCAGCATTCTCTCCATGCATGACTTCCAAGAAATTTAAAATCCTATATATTTACTTTTATCTTTTGGATACAACTGTATGTGCACTGTTTCATATGTCAGCAAACAGAAAGAGCATCTCTGTTTTTTCTGCCTGAAAAGTAGGGGGAGAAAACAATTCACTAGGCACCCACATGGTTGCTGTGGTCTCTCCAATGGTAGGGCTTCATTTCTGGAAATGTATAGTTATAACAATTTGCTTTCATACAAGGAGAGAATCGGCTGTTCAGAGAGAAGTTGAAAGTAGCAGTAGCAGTAGCATTTGTCATGGATGAAAAGTAGACTTGACAATTCAAACAATTCGTGTATTTATTTTATGTTCTGCGTATTTGTGTCATAGTTAGTGCCTACAAATTGTATGCATAGAGACTTAAAGGATAAAACCATCTTTAAGTTTCATTTTCAGCCCCTGTTTAGTTTTAAAATCATTTTCTAATCTCCATTGCATTTTCTATTTATCTTCTTTCTTTCACCCATAATTTAAGCACCGAGCCATTGCTTGCCTCTAAGAACAGATGCAACAAAATGCAATCCAATCTTGTGATTTGGATTCTGTTTGCAAGCCGATTGTTGATGTTTGATAGACCAAAAGCCAGCTGTCAATATACGAGGATTCGAAGACAATAAATGTCTGTCACCCTGGAAAAACTAGTGGCTAACGTGTGCAATGCAAAAGCTGTCGACACCCGTGTGTTTAGTACTTTGAAATACCATACCACAAACGCCCAGCACAAGAGTTTGGCCCCAACCCACGTAATAACAAGCTTCATTGGCCACCTCTTTCTCGGGAATTTCTCTCCACAACTCCAAATAAATCCCACAAAATCCCGCTATCACATGGCTACTCTCTTTAAACCCATGTGGATTTGTTTCTCCTCTTTTATATAAATAGATCCATTTAGAGTTGACACCCCTAAACTTCGTTGTGTTTAGACTTTCTCCTATCTGTCAATGGGGGTGAATTCATGCATATGCAGCTGCTGCAATGGGAGAAAGAAACTGCAGCTGGGGGTGAATTCAGGGAGACAGAGGCGACAATGGGGGAGCAGGTCTGTTCAAATGAAGGTGCAGAAGCTCCACGGAGTTGTACCAGGCAGCAATGGGCTGCACCTGGATCAGCTTTTGGTTCATACAGCCGACTATATCTTGCATTTGAGGTTGCAAGTCAGTGTCCTGGAAGCTCTTGTCAAATTCCATGAGCCATGAAGGTTATGTTTTCTCCTAAGTGTTCCTAGTTTCGAATGTTCCCATTCTGTGTGTAAAATTTCCTATATATGACTACTTCATGAATGTGAATATACATGTTGTTGACTATCTATATTACAGTTAGAAGTAGTAATACTTGTTGGCCCCCATCAAGCCAAGCAATTTCACCATATCTGGCGCTTTTGGGAGAAGCAATTTCGACAAATCAATGCTTCACCTTGTTTTTGTTGGTTAATAATCTGCAAAACCATGCTCGTCAAATGTGTTCGACTAGTAAATATTTTTTCCCCCTCTTTTCAACCAGTTTTTGCAGCATAGAACTGGACCCAAAAACAGAAGAGAAATTGGGCAAAATACAAGTAAAGTAATTTTGTTAGTGTTGTTTTTTTTTTTTTTTTGGCAATATTTTAAATGATATTTTTGGATTTTGTTTGACTTAAATTCTTTTATAGTGATACTTGATTTAGTGGTGAGGTTTCGAGATTTTAATATCTCATATTTAAGTTTTGTCTTATCATATGTGAATTTGAGTTTATTTCAAATATTTATTAATTTATTTAAATTTGAGTAAATTGATTTTTCATAATTATTAATATAATTGTAATTTTTAATGAGAATATACTATTTTAAAATTTTTTTTGTGACAATTTTAAATAATCACTTTCTTATATAGATTAAATGTGTATAAAATTTTAGTCCTATAGTAGGTTATTGGAACCAAAAACTTTAATGATAAGAATATTCGTAATAAATAGTGATAAATAAAAAATTATATTAAATTAAATTTTTACTAATGATATGAAGAGATGAAGAGTTGGATTGAAACACATATATTTTCCTCTCTTTATAATGATTTACACCTCTACGAAATAGTATCAACTAGTACAATAACAAGTCAAAGTTTGTTGACAATCCAATGAATTCTTTGTAGTGTACTCTACAATGCTGCACTAATGGCAGAGTAGTCTTAATCCAAGAAGAAAATTATTATGTGTAGTGTAACAAAGAAAAAAAATAAAATAGGTTGTACCTTGATGGAAGTTTTTGGATTCTATTTACCGGCCGAAAATTTTGTATCTTGCTTAAAAATAATAATAAATTTTTTAAAAAAATAACCGGCTAGTTTAACAACGCTTTGCATTATAAAAAAAAAAAAAAAAAATTTTGATTTTCATTGTTTGACTTTTCAAACAGCTAGCTAGTATTAAGTAACGATAAGAAGTTACTAATAACGTTTAAAACATTATTTGCTTCATAATTTTGACATTATAGTTTCATAATTAAAATAGAGGAAAAATTATTGTAACTTTTAGATTTTAATAATAAAAACGAATAACGTTTTCATAATAAAATGTTAAAATAACATTTTAAACGTTATTATATGTAATTTAATACTAATTATCTGTTTGAAAAGTCAAAAAATGCTAATCAGATTTTTATCTTTTAAATTACAAGATCTTTGCATATTAAACTATCCAGTTATTATTATTATTATTATTATTATTATTATTATTAAATGGAAGCCAAAAACTTCAAACAAGATACAACCTATTCTACTCTTTTTTTTTTTTTTTAATTATATTAATGTAAGATTTCTGGGTTTCGATAAAAAAAAACATTCAATTTTCATACAAACACACATCAAGAATTGCAAAAAAATGTTTCAACAAACGTAACTAACCTTTAAATATTTTATCTAAGACTTACTTTTTGTTAATGATGCTTGATTTTCTTATATTAAATCCTAAAGGTGAGTTGCCCATGTTTCTAGCTTTTAAATGTAATCCACACGAGAAGTAACGGAATCTTTAGGAAGGTTAGATTATATTTGACCGTCACTATACTAATAGCTTGAGTTTTATAAACTCACCATAACTTCTTCTCAATATCTTGAAACATGAAAAATAAATCCTTTTTGTGAAGCAAACACGAAAGAATATGGAAGATAGACGGGCATGCAAAAAAGACTTTACAAGTTATTGTCACCCATGCTTTGAGAAATCCTCTCATTTCCCTCAACTTATGTGGCTGGACATGGTAGGTTAAGGTAAATGTATTTTAATAATTGGTACATTTTCCTTTTAGCCTCTAAGCTTATTTTAATTCAATTGAAGTCACATCTTTATTAAACTATTTAATTAGAGGTAATGGCATAATCATAATTAAAGGTGGTGGACCTCAACTTAATTAAACTCTTTCAATTAAGTATAATAATCCATTTAAATTATAATTTGGCTGAATAACTTAATTAATTTTTTAACTAAGTTTACTTAATTAAACTTATTTAGTTAAAGCTTAATTATAATTTTTTCCAATAAGTCCAAATGAAAAATTCTAAATATCCTTAAACTAATCTATTTTCATTCATTAACTACTCTTTTTGTGTGTGACTTATTAGGGTCCTAATAAGTTAGCAATGAATTAAATAATTATTCAATCCATATATTAAGAGTGACCTTTAGCAATATATATCATGATCCTCAATTGTTAGAGAGGTTAAAAGTGATTCTCAATTTGAAGCATTTTAATGATTAGCCTCAGAGTGTACTTAATATCCTTCCATCAAGTATATCTCAAAAAATAAATAAGAAGGTTGCATTGTCTACTTATCTAATTTCTCATATTAGTTCTTACAACTTCAGGATTTGACTTTAATGAACCTAAGTGAAATTCACTATTCAACTTGATTCATTGTATCACGGTTATGGATCTAATCAAGTTAGTTTTAAGTCAAGAACAATCGAGATATATTCCCTAAAATTCATTTAGAGTGATGAATCCTCTCTGGATCACTCATCCACCTTCATATGATCCAAGCCACACCAAAAAGAGTTCATTTTAGGTATTTAGAAATTTAAACACGTAAATATGAAATCAAAGTGTGATGTTTCACATATAAAATTAACGATGTCACAAATCAAAATGTTTTAATAGACACTTGAGTGACTGCTACCAAGTGGAATTCTCATATTCGATCATATTTAGTAAACTTGTTCCCTAATAAGTATCCACATTATCCTTAAGTATCTCATATACTTTAATTTGTAAGATCAAATTGTTTACTTCACAAGTAAGAGGGTCAACAAGTGCTAGTCTCTAATGCATTGTTAATGCCCATTTCCAACAATATATTGTTTGGAACAATTTTAAGGATCGAGACTTTGATGTATATAAAGATCTCATAACTATAACCCTTTATAATTCTTTTGCAAGGTCAATTTTGTTCCATGGGCTTCACCATGTTTAGTAACAAATAATTTGTACTATTGTCCATCTAAATAGTGAAGGAAAATCTTTATGTCACTTGCCATAAGTGATCTTGCATTGCTATGATACCATGTCTCTCACCAAGTGAGTGACTTTTGGGTATACACTAACAAATAGTACATGAATCATAAAATTTGTAACATATATTAACATTAAAGTTTTAATATAATAACGTTATTATCAAAAAAAAAAGTTTTAATTTAACAATATAAAGTTTATTTTATTATTAAAATGTTACATTACAACAACACTCCTTTTATTATAATTATAAAATAAATTTTTAAAAGTTTTTAATCTTATTATTATTTTTACTAACTTGGATAGAGATGATTTCTTATGCATAATAAAGGTGTGCAATTGCATTGAACCTTTAATTAATGTAATAATAAGTTTTATGTCAAAGCTAATAATATGCCATGTGCATTGAACTTCAATTGTAGAAGAGACATAAGAAATTATATTACGCACATATTAATTCATGTGTTTACGAGCTCCTTATTAAGCTAACATAGTACGGCCTTGTGTTTGACCTCAATTTTAGTTAGTAATCTAATAACTTGCCTAACTAAGCTTTGTAGGAGTGACCTCACTTTAATACTCGCATAAGTGAAACTATTTAGAGTATTCCCATAACTAATACATCCCGCTCATAACAAACTATATATTCCATTAAGATTTTCCAAAAACTAACCTTCTAAATGTTACAGGATAGATAAACTTACACCATAGAGATGGACAAATGAGATTAAAGCTTCTTATTGTATAGAATCTATTAAGCAATTTCTCTATGATTTGTTTTTCCAATTGAACTCTTAGGATTTTTTATCATTAGGTTGGGTTTTCTCATAGTGGATTTTAGATTCTTTGGGCAAAAGCCTCATACCCTTTGTAACGACCCAAATTTCACACATTTCGATTGGGCTACAAGTCGATATTAGGTCAGAACAATACTCAATCTGTTTAATTTTCTTTCTTAGTAACAAATTTAAATAAAATATGTTCACATTCCCCATACACATCTCGTATGCATTACTGTACTTATAAAAATTTTAGAGATAAAAAAATTTCTTACAACTGGGTATACATTCATCGCAGAAAGATACTCCGCGGAACCATAGCTGTGCGACATGCCTTACTAACGGAAGCGTTCAAGTCACTGTTGGGACTCTGTGGAGGAAAATAGGGAGTGAGCTTAAAGCGCTCAGTAAGAAACTTATGTAAGCAGTAGACAACCATACTATCTACATGCTTAGAATGCATGCTATGATCAGTTATAAAACACTATAAAATACTTGCATATAATTCAATTCGTTAATACTGAAAACGATTCACAATCGATGCACTTTCTTTGAAAAAACACTTTCAATCACATCCCATTTCCAAAACAATACTTTGAGATATGTAAAACATATGCTTTCAATAAAGTCAGTACGATAAAACTATATATTGTTCAATCTACGCAGTAAAACACTTGAATTCATTTCTTTAAAACGTTTCATTCAATCAGTAAACAGTTCAATTCACTTTTCTTTCTATCAATAAACAATTTAGTTTGCTGAGACTAGGCTGAGATTCAATCAATAACAATACAGTTGACATATGGTCATAGTCAATGACCTCGCGCCTCACGGGCAAGGTGTGCGTGAGTGTCATACACCTAAAGGGAATGGGTTAGTCTAGCCTATCGACCAGTCAATACAATTCAATTCAGTTCAATCCAGTTGTCCTAAGACTCAATACACGGTACATCGTACTCCATGTGCATCCACACGGTACAACGTACTCTGAAGACCCCGATACAATACAATATGACTGAGGATACCGAGTAATCTCAAGGATTTACCCCTCAGTATCAATATCAATCAGCACCTTGTCTTAAAATCCAGTGCGAGCAGGTCAAGATCACATAGCAGTACACGACGGCTCCAACACAGTTTTACTTATATATCATTTTAAAATCTCGTGCAAGTCAGACCATGCGACACAGTCTGCATGCGCTCAAGCACGTCTCATCAGTGTGAGTCAGATTGTGCGACACACAGTCAGCACGCGCTCAAGCGCATCTTATCAGTGCGAGTCGGTCCGTGTGATACAGTTAACACGCGCTCCAACACCGTTTCATTCAAAAATCAGATAGGTGGTTAATAATATAAAAATCAATGTTCTGTATAAAAGCAGTGCATAAGCGATACATGAGTGGAGACTTCCCAGGAGGTTACCCATCATGATATTTCTCCCATTGAAGCACATTTCGTAAAACGTGTTATTTTATGCAGACAGTAAAAACAATAACCAATATATCCATATACTGATGGAAACCGTATTTCAACGATGAAAACACTGAAACATACAATTTATGCAATTATGAAGTTTTCAATACTTTTCAGTTCAATTCAATCTATACGTAGGGGTAATATTAGGTTTTCTATCTTTAGGTATTTACCTAGACTTTCATTTTCTATATTCTCTACAGTATCTATTTAGCTATCCAGGATCATAAAATATATATAGTTATCTCTAAAACTTGCATAGATTCCTTACCTTGGTGTCTGTCCGTAACCCTCGTTTGTCGCAACGTTGCGAGTTGGCAGGTTCAGTCCACTCGGGTTATTTCCACAGCAGCCCTTTTCCCCGGGTTGTCCAAATTCTCAATACACTTGTTATCTTTCCTCAATTTTCTTCTATTTTATGATATATATAAATATATATATATATATATATATATATATATATATACACATATTTTAATAAACATATATTTATATTACTTTTTTTAATTGACCTTTCGTGTCAATTTTTTTTCTTTCTTCTTTATTTTCGATCTTCCACGGTGCACTGTTCATCACTTCTTCACCAGACTATCGGAGCTGCCACTCCTCTACCATTGACAGTTTCGTCCGGCGCTGGTGGTCCCTCCGGTCACGTCGTTTCCGACTACTCGCTTCCAACTCCACCATTCAAGATGAGTATGTGAAACCCAAATTTTTTTCACTTTATTTCTTATTTGGGAAACTAAAAAGTAATTGAGAATACGAAATAATGTTGTACAGGCCCGAAACCACCAAAGCACTCGGGTTATTGGCGTGGGGTTCGTTGGCACTCAAACCGATGTAAGACTCTAAACCCGAGAATTACTTAATAATTACTTAAGAATTACATGTTTGAGCCTGAAATGATATTTAGAAATGAAAGCCTAGGTATTAGAAGTGAAAAAGTTAGTAAGGTTCAGGTTTTGCACTAAATCGAGCAAATGAGCTCAGAAAAGGAAATAAATTTGGAATAAATTCTAGAAATTATCGAAAATTATTTTGAGACCATAGAAAATTAATATAAGGTGAAATTTACTTGAGAAATCAAAATCAAGTGGAAATATGGAGGTTCCGGGGATCAAATTAATTTTTAAGGTAAATTGAAAACTTTAAGCCATTTTACTCGGTATTGATCAAATTGTACAAATTTAGCTCAATCGAGCAATATTTCTTAAAAAAGTGACACCTAAATTTTTATGAAACATACTAGAGACATAATATAACACTTGAGTAGTGAAAATTTGGAGAAAATTGGACTAGAATGATTTGTTTGGAATTTTTCAAAGCAGAACAAAAATCTATCCTGCTTCAGACTGCCGACCAACTCTCACATTTAGTCAAATTTGGAGACTTTAGGGTAATCAATTTGACCCAATTTTTCAGTCTGAAATTATACTTCTTAAGCTTTCAGGATCCATAAAAATCAACCCAATTGGACTTTCCAGTCGAGAGCAATCCCTTCCCCTTCATCGCCGTAGGCGTCTTTCCTTTCCCCTCAGTGAATGATTTTTTAGGCAGCCTTCCTGCTAGATTCAAGCATTGGTCAAGATGGATAAAATATTCCTCTTCTAGTCCTATATAATATATAAAAAATTCAGATACAAATAAGTTCATTTGCTAGGTAAAAAATGAGAAAGAATTTGAAATTTTTTATTCTTTTGTTGGGTTTTCCTGTAGTTTTTGATGATTATAAGTTCTATACATGTTAAATTACAGTTTAGGATACATTATAAGAATCAAAAACATGGTCAACCTTGGTCAAACCTGAGGTAAGGTTGATGGATGATGATAAAGTTCATATATGTTGTTATTTGGTGTTTTTGGAAGGTTTTTAGTTAAGTGGAATTGGATGATTTAATTTCTATGGATGATTTGAGGTTTGGATAGCAAAGTTTTGATGTGTTTGTGGTGAAAATTGGATGGATCTAAAGTTATTAACAGTTAAATTTATACCGAGAAAGCCCGATTTATAGCTTAACTTAGTGTAAAATCGAAAAATGAAAGAATTAAAAATTTGACAAAGTGACCAGCAAGGTTTATGAACTTGAATGAGTCATAAGGTTAATGAAGTAATGAAATGAGAAATTATAATAATGAAATTTGCCAAAACGGCACTAAAATCTGTAAAACCGAGGAAACTGAAAAAGTTGATCGAAAAGTCAAAATTGGTCAAACTTCGAGAAGATAAATCAAAATTAAGTATGTTAAGATAAAATTGATCAATCTATGTTAAATTGATATCGTTTTGGGCAGCTCAAAAATTCGACACGCAAATTGAGCTAATTCCGAGACTCGATAATTTTGTGCTGCCCTATGATCTATGAGGTCAGGGATGTGATTTAAAGTAGTATTGGTATTCAAATACCTTACTTCTGCTTAAAAATATGTTGAGTATATTAGTTTTTACGAATAATATTTTTGAACCCAGAAAAATTACTATGCACTCAAAAATTGAGAAACCCGAAAGAAAAATCCTATTTTTCGAGCTCTTCAAAATGTACTTTTGATATTTGTGAAATGTTTTTAAATGAAAATCTCTATGTGAAAATGAAAAATATTATTTCTATTAGTTTACGGGTGTACAGAACCAAGAAATTATTAAAAATATTATTTCTACGAGTTTATGGGTGTACGGAACCGAGAAATTATTAGAAATATTATTTCTACGAGTTTACGAGTGTACGGACCTGAGAAATGATTTAAAATAAATGTTTTGAGACTGAGGCTATATGTAAGTTATGTGATCTATCATAAATTGCTCGTGTGGGATCTAGACCATCGTGGAACATGCCTCATACCACTTGGTGTACGTTTAGTCCATTGTGATGCATGTTGAACTGCGTCGGGTATTTGTACCACTTGGTGCGTTGTTTCTGCCACTCTTCGTTACGAGATATATATGTTTAGTGGCGAGGGGCTCTGTAAGACCCTGATCCAGTCTACAGTCCCTTACAATGGCCATCGGTACTCTGTATAAGTGAATTATTTATGTAAATTTTCTATGTGAAATGCATACATGAATATGACTTTTGTTACTATGAAAATCTATCTAGTCTCCACGAAATGACTCAGTATTATTTGAAAGAAAGAGTACTATGCTTCGTGATTTACATATTATGTACTCTAACTTGATTTGCTCTTTAAATGAGCTACGTGATATATGTTATGCGAAATGAATTTCTACGGGATATTTGTTACATGATTTACATGCTACGTGATTTATAATATGCATGATTTAAAAATTACATGCTATTAGTCATGATATCATAAGTGTTTGACTTGACTTTCGAAACTAAATATGTTTCGGTTAATATTCATGTGCATGATATTTTATAAAGCTTATATCACAATATTTTGCATTTACATGTTTTAATGCTAAGACTGCTTTAAATGCATGTCTTACTAGGCTTGAAGAGTTCACCCCTTTTATTTTTACCTCACAGATTATCTTAAGTGAATTGTCACCCCTACCTGCCGTACCATAGTTGTGGATAGGCGGACTCAGCCCTTTCCAGGCTATCCTCAGTACTAGCAAGGTATATTTTAACTTTATTTACCAGACTTCCTGTAAAGCATAGACAATATTGTAATAACATTTTGGGATGTAAAATAAGAAATATGAATGTAATTAAAGTTGTAGTAACGCAGTTTAAACTATACTGTATTTTTTGGATATGTAAAGTGTGGGAATGAGAATAGATGTACTGATAAGTAGATGAAAGAAATTGAAATCGATTGGTTGCGATTATAAACTGTGTTTTGTACATTAACGAAAGATTAAGAAATCGACACTGGGAGGAATACAACTTAAGTAAAGAATATTAAAGGATATAAAAAAAATATTAGCCTATTTTTTCGCGTTTTTGGAGTGTCACAATTTACTTGGTATCAGAGCAAAAGTTGTCTAGTACTGTGAGTGTCAAATAGAAAAGTCAGATTACATCCAAAATTGTCTATGCTTGTCTGGTTGTAAAGTAAGTATATCTATTAAGTCATGACTAAAAATTTAGTGTACGTGCAGGTAAACGATCACTGAAATTATGAGTAGTAGGAGAGGCCGTCCACGGAGATAGGCATAGCCTCCTCCACCATCTCCCCCTTAACTTGAGAGCCTTGCTGAGAGAATAAGGAGGCTCGAAGAAACAGTACAGGGGATGAGGGAAAGATTAGATGACTTGACAGCCATAATTGCCCAACAATTTGGGGCAAACGCTTCTGGCAATGATGCCACTCCTGCACCAACATAGGTTCCTCCTCCCTCACCACAGAATCCTTTGGCAGCTCCAGCACCTTAGCCTGTAATTCCACAGCCTAGGGATATAAGAGACACTCAAAGGCTGCAAGATTTCTTGAAACTGAGTCCCTCATAATTTACAGGGGTGAAGGATCCGATCAAGGTTGGGAATAGACCTTAATACGACATTTCAATATTTGGGGTGCACGGATAAAGAGAAAGTGACTATGGCCAGCTATATGCTTAGGGAAGAGGCCAAATTTTGGTGGAGGACCACACAGACAACCTTAGCTGATAATCCATCAGATATTTCATGGGAGGCATTCCTAAATGCATTCAGGGCCCAGTATATTCCGCTTACAGCGTGAAAGAAGATGCAGGCGAAATTTTTAACTTTGACTCAAGGCAGTACGACTGTTGATCAATATGAAAGTCGATTCACTACCCTTTTGAGATATGATCCTAACACCCTTGAGATCCAGCACACCGGATTATGAGATTCTTGTCAAGTTTGAGATCAAGGATCTAGGATAGATTACAGAGATTCTGATTTGTTGATTTTAAGGATGCTCTAGGTCGGGCTTAAGAAGTTGAAAGGGGCTTAGATGTGACACGAGCTGAACATGGGTACAAAGCTAAGGACCGAGATAAGGGAAATGGGATATAGGCATCTCGATTTGAGATGAGAAAGAGCCAGTTAAAGAGGCAGAGAACAGATAAGCCTTATATAGGGGCTAGAAAGCCTAAGATCCTTATAGGTAGTGCTGCCACTGCTCGAAGCCCTGGGACAGTAGTGTCGCGGTGCAAGAATTGTGGCAAGATATATTTTGGTGAATATCGTTGGGTTGCTAGTGTCAGCTTCAGATGTGGAGAGGCAGGCCACATGATTAAGGACTGCCTATTAATGATACCTTATGAACCTCGGGAACAACCAAAATAGACTGAGAGGCAAGTACAGATTCCCTCGAGACAGGTCCCGCAGCGAAAAGCAACAGCTGCAGAGAAGGGTAAGAGGCCTATTGCACAGGGACATGTACGAGCTATAGATGGAGAGATAGCTAACATCTCTTTCGATATTATCAAAGGTACGTTTATAGTCTGTAATTGCTATACACATGTTTTATTTGATTTAGGTGCTACACACTCTTTTATCTCACAACAATTTGCATGTAAATTGCATTTAGAACCTGAGTCCTTAAATCACATGTTACGTATCAGTACACCCATACACGAATCTCAATTGACAGATATGATATGTAAAAATTGTGAAATCGTGGTATGAGGTAAAAAGTTGTTAGCAGATCTAATTTTATTGAATATGTAAGGGTTTGATGTAATTTTAGACATGGATTGGCTAGCTGCTAATTGTGTAAGTTTAGACTGCTACACTAAGGCCCTAACTTTCTCCTTACTTGAAAAGTTTGATGTATGTTTTGTTAAAAATAAATAAAGTGCATGGTGTTAAATTTTACGAAGTTATCGGGTATTAAATTAATAAGTTACTTACAGTATAATTCATATGAAGGTTATATTGCCTTTATTTCTGACAACAGTCGGGAATCGCCAAGTATTCAAGATGTTCCAGTTGTATGTGAGTTTCCCGATGTCTTTTCAGAAGATTTATCGGGGCTACCACCAAAGAGAGAAGTTGAATTTGCAATTGATCTGGTACTCGAACACAGCCTATCTCTAAGCCACCTTATCAAATGACATTGGTCGAATTGGAGGAATTGAAAAAGCAGTTACAAGAATTACTCAATAAAGGATTTATTAGGTCAAGTGTGTCTCCATGGGGTGCTCCGGTATTATTTGTCAAAAAGAAAGATGGTAGTCTTCGTCTATGTATTGATTATAGATTATTGAATAAGGCAACAATAAAGAATAAATATCCTCTTCCAAGAATAGATGACTTGTTCGATCAGTTAAGAGGGGCCTCAGTGTTCTCCAAAATAAATATGAGATCGGGTTATCATCAGTTAAGGATTAAGGAGGCTGATGTACCAAAGATAGCTTTTCGGACCCGATATGGGCACTATGAATTTTTGGTGATGCCATTTGGACTGACTAACGCCCCTGCTGCCTTTATGAATTTGATGAATGATGTTTTTCGAGAATATTTAGATAAGTTTGTGATCGTATTCATTGATGACATATTGATCTATTCTAAGTCTCACGAAGAGCACGAACAGCATTTGAGGATTGTACTCTAGACTCTTCGTGAGAAGAGACTGTATGGAAAATTCAGTAAATGTGCAATCTGGTTGGAACAGATTGCCTTCCTCGGACACATAGTATCTAAGGATAGGGTGTCTATGGATCCGTCCAAGGTGGATGCAGTATTAAAATGGGAGAGACTGAGGACAGTGACAAAGATTCGGAGTTTCTTGGGATTAGTAGGATACTACCGAAGGTTTGTTGAAGGATTTTCTCAGATTGTAGCTCCATTGACTAAATTGACCTAGAAGAATGTCCCATTTAAGTGGTTTGATCAATGTGAGCGGAGCTTCCAAGAGCTCAAATATCGGTTGACCACAGCACCAGTCTTGATCATTTCGACTGGTTCAAGAGGATTTACAGTTTACAGTGATGCCTCCTACTAGGGTTTGGGCTGCGTGTTAATGCAGAATGGTAGAGTGGTTGCTTATGGTTCTCGCCAGCTAAAGAACCATGAGCGTAACTATCCCACTTATGACTTGGAGTTTGCTGCAGTAATTTTTGCACTGAAGATATGGCGACATTACTTATATGGTGAAAAATTTTAGATTTTCACTGACCATAAGAGTCTCAAGTATATTTTTGATCAAAAGGAGCTGAATATGAGACAAGGGAGATGGATAGAGCTCCTGAAGGATTATGACTGCGAGATTTTGTACTATCCGAGCAAGGCAAATGTAGTAGCAGATGCCCTCAGTAGAAAGAGTATGGTGCCTTATATGATGATTAGAGAATGAAACTTGTTAGAACAATTCGTCGAGCTCAGACTCAGTGTTAATGAGGTTAAGGATGGGTTTATGACTAACCTACAAATAGAGCCTAGTATATTGGATCAGATTAGAGCAAGACAGAGGAATGGTCAACAATTACTGGATATGGTTAGCCAGGCCGAGGAGAGATCGCAGTCAGAATTCTTGGTTAGTGATGATGGGTTGTTGAGATTTCGGGGTCGTATTTGTGTACCCTATGATGACACCCTGAGACAGAGTATTTTAAAAGAGTCTCATTGTTCTCGATTCACCATGCACATAGTAGTACTAAGATGTACCATGATCTCCAAAAAGTGTATTGGTGGACAAGAATGAAAAAAGATGTGACAGATTTTGTGACTAGATGTTTAGTCTGCCAACAAATTAAGGTTGAGGACTAGAAGCCAGTAGGACTGCTTAAGTCATTACCGGTGCCTACTTGAAAATGGGAGCATGTTACTAAGGATTTTATTATGGGGTTACCCAAGACCCAGAGAGGTTATGATGTAGTCTGGGTGATTGTGGACAGACTGACAAAGAGTACCCACTTCCTTGCCATTAAAAGCACTGATTCTCTGGATAAGCTAGCATAACTATATGTCCGAGAGGTGGCACGATTACATGGAGCCCCTATGAGTATTACTTCTGATAGAGATTCCCGGTTCATTTCGAGGTTTTGGACTCATTTTCAGGAAGCCATGGGATCTCGACTGAATTTGAGCACCGCCTATCATCCTCAGACAGATGGTCAGTCCGAGCAGACTATTCAAACCTTAGAGGATATGTTAAGGGCGTGTGCGCTAGATTTTAAGGGCTCATGGGATGATCATTTGCCTCTCGCTGAATTTGCCTATAATAATAGTTATCATGCTAGCACTGGTATGGCTCCTTATGAAACTCTATATGACAGGAGATGTAGGTCCCCGATTGCATGGAAAGAAGTGGGTGACAGAAAAATACTTGCTCCCGAACTAGTCGAACAGGTAACTAAAGGTGTTCAGTTAATCTGTGATAGATTGAGGACAACACAGAGTAGACAAAAGAGTTATGCATACGTGCGAAGATGTTCTCTGGAATTTCAAGTTGGGGACTCTGTATTTGTAAAGGTGTCTCCAATGGAGGGTGTCACACGTTTCAAGAAGAAATGGAAGCTCAGTCCTCGCTTCATTGGTCCATTTGAAATATTGGAGAAAGTGGGAGACGTTGCTTACCGACTTGCACTACCCCCACAGTTGTCAGGGATACATGATGTCTTTCACGTTTCCATGTTGAGGAAGTATTATCCGGACCCTTCTCATGTCATAGAGTACAAACCATTGAAAATTCAGGAAGACATGAGTTATATTGAACAACCGATTCGGATCCTCGACAAAAAAGAGTAGGTACCTCGATCTAAGAGGATTCCATTGGTAAAGATTCTTTGGCGACACCACTCGACAGAAAAAGTTACGTGGGAGCTAGAGAGCCACATGAGAGAGAAGTACCCGCAGTTATTCGATGGACCAGCTTGAATTCGGAGGACCGAATTCCAAAAAGGTGGGGGGGGGGGGGGAATGCGAAACCTAAATTTTTCCCACTTTATTTCTTATTTGGAAAACTAAGAAGTAATTAAAAATTTGAAATAATGTTGTATAGGCCTGAAACCACCGAAGCACTCTAGTTAGTGGCGTGAGACCCGTTGGTACGCAAATCGAGGTAAGACTCTAAGCTCGAGAATTATTTAAGAATTACATTTTTGAGCATGAAATGATGTTTAAAAATGAAAACTAAGGTATTAGAAGTGAAAAAGTTAGTAAGGTTCGGGTTTTGCACTAAACCGAGCAAATAAGCTCAAAAAAGGAAATAAATTCAGAATAAATTCTAAAAATTCCTGAAAATTATTCTGAGACCATATAAAATTAATATAAGGTGAAATTTACTTGATAAATAAAAATCAAGTGGAAATATGAAGGTTTCGGGAAGCAAATTAATTTTTAAGGTAAATTGAAAACTATAAGCCATTTTGCTCGGTATTGACCAAATCATACAAATTGAGCTCAATTGGGCAATTTTTCTTAAACAATGCGAAACCCAAATTTTCCCTCTTTATTTCTTATTTGAAAAACTAAGAAGTAATTAAAAATTTGAAATAATGTTGTATAGGCCCGAAACCACCGAAGCACTCTAGTTAGTGGCGTAAGACTCGTTGGCACGCAAATCGAGATAAGACTCTAAGCTCGAGAATTATTTAAGAATTACATTTTTGAGCATGAAATGATGTTTAGAAATGAAAACTAAGGTATTAGAAGTGAAAAAGTTAGTAAGGTTCGGGTTTTGCACTAAACCGAGCAAATAAGCTCAAAAAATGAAATAAATTCTAGAAATTCCTGAAAATTATTTTGAGACCATATAAAATTAATATAAGGTGAAATTTACTTGAAAAATAAAAATCAAGTGGAAATATGGAGGTTTCGGGGATTAAATTAATTTTTAAGGTAAATTGAAAACTATAAGTCATTTTGCTCGGTATTGACCAAATCATACAAATTGAGCTCAATTGAGCAATTTTTCTTAAACAAGTGACCCCTAAATTTTTATGAAACATACTAGAGAAATAATATAACACTGAAGAAGTGGCAATTTGGAGAAAATTGGACTAGAATGATTTTTTTGGAATTTTCCAATGCAGAACAGAAATCTGTCCTGCTTTAGATTGCCGACCAACTCTCACATTTTGTCAAATTTGGAGACTTTAGGGTAATCAATTTGACCCCAATTTTTCCAGTCTAAAATTAGACTTCTTAATCTTTCAGGAACCATAAAAATCAACCCAATTGGACTTTCCAGCCGAGAGCAATCCCTTCCCTTTCATTGCCGCAGGCATCCTTCCTTTCCCCTCAGTCCATGATTTTTTCGATGGCCTTTCGGCCAGATTCAAGTGTCAGTAAAAATGATCAAATCTTTATCTTTTAGTCTTCTATAAAATATAAAAAAATTCAGCCACAAATAAGTTTATTTGCTATGTGAAAAACTCGAAAGAAAAACAGTGGACAGATCTGTCTTATTTTTGGTAAGTGAAGAATTTAGAATATTTGATTCTTTGGTTGGTTTTTTTTTTTTTATAGTTTTTGATGATTCTAAGTTCTATACATGTTAAATTATAGTTGAGGATCAATTGGAAGAATAAAAAATGTGGTCAACCTTGGTCAAACTTGAGGTAAAGTTGATGAATGATGATAAAGTTCATATATGTTGTTATTTAGTGTTTTTGGAAGGTTTTTAGTTAAGTGGAATTGGATGATTTAATTTCTATGAATAATTTAAGGTTTGGACAACAAAGTTTTGATGTGTTTGTGGTGAAAATTGGATGGATCTAAGGTTATAACGGTTAAATTTATACCGAGAAAGTCCGGTTTATAGCTTAACTTAGTGTAAAATCGAAAAATGAAAGAATTAAAAATTTGGCAAAGTGACCAGTAAGGTTTATGAACTTGAATGAGTCATAAGGTTAATGAAGTAATGAAATGAGAAATTAGAATAATAAAATTTGCCAAAACGGCACTAAAATCGGTAAAATCGAGAAAATTGAAAAAGTTGACAAAAAGTCAAAATTGGTCAAACTTCGAGAAGATAAATCAAATTTGAGTACGTTAAGATGAAATTGATCAATATATGTTGAATTGATATTGTTTTGGGCAGCTCGAGAATTTAGGACGCAAGCAATTCCGAGACCCTGTAATTTTGCGCTGCCCTACGATCTACGAGGTAAGGGATGTGATTTAAAGTAGTATTGGTATTCAAATACCTTACTTCTGCTTAAAAATATGTTGAGTATATTAGTTTTTACGAATAATATTTTCGAATCCAGAAAAGTTACTATGCACTCGAAAATTGAGAAACCCAAAAGAAAAATCATATTTTTTGAGCTCTTCAAAATGTACTTTTGATATCTGTGAAATGTTTTTAAATGAAAATTTCTATGTGAAAATGAAAAATATTATTTCTACGAGTTTACGGGTATACGGACCCGAGAAATTATTAAAAATATTATTTCTACGAACACCCGAGAAATTATTAAAAATATTATTTCTACGAGTTTATGGGTGTACGGACCCAAGAAATTATTTAAAAGAAATGTTTTGAGATTGAGGCTATGTGTAAGTTATGTGATCTATCATAAATTGCTCGTGTGAGATCTGGACCGTCGTGGAACATGCCTCATACCACCTGGTGTACGTTTAGTCCCTTGTGGTGCATGTTGAACTGCGTCGAGTATTTGTACCACTCGGTGCGTTGTTTCCATCACTCTCCGTTACGAGATATATATGTTTAGTGGCGAGGGGCTCTGTAAGACCCTGATCCAATCTACAGTCCCTTACCAGGGCCATCGGTACTCTGTATAAGTGAATTATTTATGCAAATTTCATATGTGAAATGCATACATGAATATGACTTTTGTCGCTATGAAAATCTGCCTACTCTCCACGAAATGACTCAGTATTATTTGAAAGAAAGAGTACTAAGTTTCGTGATTTACATATTATGTACTCTAACTTGATTTGCTCTTTAAATGAGCTACGTGATATATGCTATACGAAATGAATTCCTATGGGATATTTGTTATATGATTTACATGCTACGTGATTTATAAGATGCATGATTTACAAATTACATGCTATTAGTCATGATATCACAAGTGTTTGACTTGACTTTCGAAACTAAATATGTTTCGGTTAATATTCACGTGCATGATATTTTATAAAGCTTATATCACAATATTTTGCATTTACATGTTTTAATGCTAAGACTGCTTTAAATGCATGTTTTACTGGGCTTAAAGAGCTCACCAATTTATTTTTATCTCACAGATTATCTTAAGTGAATTGTCACCCCTACCTACTGTACCATAGTCGTGGACATGCGGACTCAGGCTTTCCAAGCTATCCTCAGTACTAGCAAGGTATATTTTTACTTTATTTACAAGATTTCCTGTAAAGCATAGACAATGTTGTAATAACGTTTTGGGATGTAAAATAAGAAATATAAATGTAACTAAAGTTGTAGTAACGCAGTTTAAACCATACTGTATTTTCTGGATATGTAAAGTGTGAGAATGAGAATAGATGTATCGATAAGTAAAGGAAAGAAATTGAAATCGACTGATTGTGATTATAAACTGCGTTTTGTACATTAACAAAAGATTAAGAAATCGACATTGATAGGAATACAACTTAAGTAAAGAATATTAAATGATATAAAAAAAATTAATCCGTTTTTTCGTGTTTTCGAGACGTCATAGAGTATGACCTTCTGGGAGGCTCACATACTCACGCATTCAGACATTTACATCCCTACACTTATATCCTTATATAACGTTTCAAGAAATCCTTATTCTAATACTGATTTTACCTCTTAGGAACTATATAACTTATGTAGCATTTACAGATATTGTGGTTATCACATTAGTAAGAATATTCTACTCCAATTTAGCCATCACAAACAAAAGTAGAAAATTTATCAATGCTCAAATCAAGTTATTAACCGTGGCAAATCATCTATTTGTTTTTTCTCGGAATACAACTTCTGACTAATCTACTTCTGTTTGGAATACTCTGAACATGTCTAGTGTGGAAGATTCTAGGAATCTCGGTTTCTCAAGCAAGCATTGAAAGCAAATTAGCTTTCCAACCAGCCAGCTTGCACATAATTGTATTCTCCCAGCAAGGGAAAGTAAGTTAGCTTTCCAACCAGCTAGCTTGCACTTAATTTTATTCTCCCTGCAAAGGAATGGAAATTAGCTTTCCAACCTGCAAACTTGCAATTAATTTTATCAATTAAGAATCTAAATTGAAAATATAGAGAACTTCATGCATGAAGCTGCACTCTAATCTGTCATACGCTTTCTCATGATCAACTTTAACGAACATAAGACGTTGGAAATTCTTCTTCAACAAAAAATTGGCTCTATCTATTCTTTCTCTTATGATCGAAAGTCACGAGTGCCCCTAGGCTTGCTAATTGGCTCCTCAACTCTTCTTTTTTTTACTTTATTTCCCAAGAGATGCCTAGTATGGAATATAAGAGGGGCTGGTAATCCTAACTTTCGAAGAAGCTTCATGAAACTGATGTTCATTAATCATCCCAACATTGTGATTATTGTGAAAACTAGGATTTTAGGGGAGAGAGTTGATGAGATGAGTACCTTTTTGGCTTTTGATAGCACTTTTAGGGTCGATGCAGAGGGATTTTCTGGAGGTATATGGCTGCTATGGCATTCAGTGGAAGTCAACATCAATATATTTCCTCGCAAGTTATTCATGCCTCAATTCTGGCCTATATCTCTCAGCCAAGTAATCTTTCGTTTCATTCCCTTACCCACTACCCAACCTTTCTTGGTTACTTTCGGCTGTTTATTTAAGTCCGAGATTTGTCATTAAAAATAAGTTATGGTAGGATTTATCAGCCTTTACTCAATCTCACTCTCTCCCTTGGGCCATGATGGGTGATTTCAACAAAATATTACTGGACTTCAAAAAATTCGAGGGTTAGCCAATCAATTTTGTCAAGAGCAAAGCTCTATGGTGATTGTATGAACAGTTGTGAAATGTCAGATTTAGGCTTTGTTGGCCCTAAATTTGAAACAAAATCTTCAAATAGTTATGAGTATTATTTTCATTAAATATAAAATGTATCACGCCAATTTATATTGAATGCTTATCATATGTTTGAAAGAAATATAAACAACTAGCAATATAAATGGCTAGCATTCATATAAAGAAAACAGCATCAATTATTAAATTTGTAACGTATAAAAATATTAAAGTTTATTAATAACATTAAATTTTATTTTTATTATTAAAATATTACGTTATAACATATTTTTCACAAAAATTAAACTCGAATCTTCAAGAAAAGAAAATTCCTTCTTTTTTACAGACTAAACTTGTGGGATATATATATATATATATATATATATATATATATATATATATATATATATTATAGCTTTATAATTGATCAAAACATTTTGTTGAATGTACAAATCTCAGCAAAAAGAGCTAATTATGGTGTTAAAAGAAAGTAAATAAAATAGAAATAATGGCAGAAAATTCTTAACTGATATGTTAACGCGTGCCTTGCATTTTAGGTTTTTTACCTCTTTTAAAAAAAATTTCCCTTTTTTTTTTCCTTTTTGTTATATAGAAGCTCACATTGCGGATTTCATGAAGTCCTAAGTGAAATATATCGTAGAATGCGTTTGGATGGGCATTTTAAAATTTTAAAGTATTTTATAAGATATTTTAAAACGTATTAATTTTAAAAAATTAATATTTATAATTATTTTGTTTGGATAAATATTTTTTTAAAAAAATTAAATATTAAAATTTGATGAAATGAAAAAAATAATTATAAAAATAATAATATTATATATTAGAAAAAATCAAATAAAATATACAATACAGATATTATTAGATTTATAAAAATGTATATATATTATTAATAACATAAAAATATATATTATATTTAAAAAATAATATGTTTCTGTATTTAATTTTATATTTAATAGCGAACCATGTCTATTAAAATAAGAAAATATACGAAAATATTTTGTAAAATCATCTCTTTAGGTGGATTTTTAAAAGAGAATTTCAGCATCTCAAATTTTCTCTACAAATACTTCATAACTTTTGAAAATTTTCAAATATTTTTGGTGAAAAAATTAAATTTAAAACTTTTAAATATTTTAATTGAAATGAATATCTATCTTCAAAACTCAAATACAAACACACCCTTAAGATTTTTCACAAGCATTAAATTTAAATGCCAATTTTATTTTTCTTTTTAAGTCAAAAACGTCCTCTTTCCTTGTCAAACCCATTTTTATTTTTTTTTCTTTTGGAATTGTCCAACCCAATTTATGATTACAATCCTTCTCATCTCAACATATTGATATAATCAGAATAATTAACCTCAAGAGTACATAAATACATGTATAAACCTGAATAATACAAATGCAGAATACTTTAGACAAAGCTACTAACATGGAAAAGAAATCCAACATTTTGGAAGCTAGAAATGTGCCACGAAATTCAATCTAATCACTTACAATTTTCCAAAAAAGAAAACAGGACAACTGTTAACTTATCATCATTAGAAATAAATTAAATTAAACAGGACAACCTTTTTTATTTAAAAAATAAATTAAAAATTTCAATTTTTTTAAAGAAGATACAAGGAGAAAATAAAGATTTAGAATTTAAATTTTAAATTAATTTTTCTTATAGAAGAATAAAAACTGTTCGGATAAGCTTTGGTTTGCTTTTATAACTTAAAACTTTAAATTAGTAAAAATACAATTTTATAATAACAATTTAAACTTAATTTAATAGTAGTTACTTTTTTATATAAAAAATTATATTCAAATTTCATCTTTTTTACCTCTTAACAAAAAAAAAAAAAAAATACAACTTCATAATACATTCTAACATTCCAAAGTAGTAAGAACTTTTTAATATTTTATTTCATTAGCATACTAAGGTCGCATAAGCATTTTAACATTTTATTTCATCGGAACTCAATTGTAGTGCCTTTCACTAGCATATGGGAAGTACTCTTCTGGTTTACTAACCACCAGGGAGCCAGTCAATACTTTGGGTCCGCATGCCACCTCACCAAGGCCAAATTGGGAATTAGAATTACCACGCTCTTGACTTCCCTGTCCTATCTGAGGTCGGAGTAGATTTGGCGAATATATTTACCAGATACACAAATAAAAAGTTACGAAAACTGATAATAAAAAAAAATTATAAATATGATCAAAATTAAAATAATTATTTTTAGATTGTTGATATAATTTCTAGTCTAAATTTTGTATATTTTATAAGTTAAAAACATAATTTTATATAAAACGGACAAGGATTATATTCATAAAATGCCATATTACCTTGCAAGAACTGGAAGGTTTTTTTCATGTCCGAAGGCTGAGCAATTGGGAGCTGGGAAGAGTTCAACACCCAAGTCACCGTTCGCAGGTGTTTTTGGTATGTTGATACAACTGCAAAATATCTTCTAATAAAAACCCATGAAGGAAATAAAAAAAGAAAAGAAAAGAAAAACATAATTATTAAACGAGTCTCTCTCTTTTCTCTGCCCTGCTCCTTCTCCTTGGCGTTTGGTGTTTGTGGTATGATTGTATCTTTCATCTCTCTTGGGTTAATCTATTGATTTTGTTGGCTTTTTGGTTTCAGTTTTGATACTATTGACTTGTGATTTTGTGAACATTAGCTTTCTCCTTGTGATCATTCCAAGTTTATGCTGGTGCTGTATTGGGGCTTTTTTTTTTCAGTCGATGAAAGCAAACATTGGTTTCTCCGTCCCTTCAAAAGTTTTCAAGTTTAATTGGGATTTGATGTTTTGACCTACTAATAATTCAAACTGTTAATTTCAGGCTAAAGACTGTGATCTGAGGATTACGTTTGACTTTTGGTTTTGGCTCCAAAGACAAAGATACAGAAACATGAAGACGAGGAAACAGATTCCTTTGGATGTGATCTTCAACATATTCACAAGCCTTCCTGTTAAGTCTCTGGTAAGGTTCAGGTGCATTTCAAAGAGCTGTTCCTCCATTATAACCTGCCAAGATTTTGCCAAAATGCACGCAACTCGATATTCCAGGATCAAATCCAAGTTGCCACTAACACCAACCATTGTCATCAGCTGCTCCACCGAGCTTCAATCCGCTCAAATGTTCTTCTCCTCAGAGCTTCCTGAAGGGTCTGGGTCAGCATCAGCAGTTCACTTAAAGACCATCCCTCCTCGCTTCTCCCGCTACACCACCCATTCAGTTAATGGGATAATCTGCATGGACTTTGGTCTTTGTGCCACAATCTTTAACCCCGGTACTCGTCAGGCTGTTACTTTACCATTTATTTGCCCTCCCAACTCTCCAGCCGCGGCTTCTACTTCTTTCTGCGTGAATTTCTTTGGGTATGATCCGATCACCGAGTGTTATAAGGTCTTGAACTCTTGGGCTGTTTCAGGGAAGGATACTGAGTACAGGGTCTTTACACTGGGGACAAACAACTCTTGGAGACTGCTTGGTCATGGACCCTCCTACCTTCCTAAGAGAGAAAGCGTTTGCATCGATGGGATTATATATTTCAAGTGCCATCACTCTTCAGTTCTTTTCGCATTTCCTGTCCACACGGAGAAATTCTATGAGATTCCACTTCCACAAGGAATCTTCAACTGGAGAAGTGATTTGATACAATTTGCTGGGCGATTGGGCCTTGTTGATACTCAATTTGATTCCCAGACAAATTCGATCAATATTTGGCTGTTAGAGGACCATGTTATGGAGGAATGGGTTGGCCATGTGATCGTCTTTCCCGCTTTCTGGAAAGAAATTGAAGGCTATCAAAACTTTTTGGTTGTTGGCACCATTCATACGGGTGAGATTTTACTGGCACCACGCACTTTGTTGAAGCACTTTTGCGTGTATATCTATGATGTAGAAAGGAGGAGATTGAGGAGGATTGTGTTGTCTGAACTCCCTGAATATAGGCCTCTTGATTTTTCTTCTAATGCTGTTACAGTCACCCATTATGAGCAAAACATTTTGAATTTGCAGTAGGTGATTATTACCCTCTAATTTCTTGTTCATTTGTGTTAGTTTGGTGTTTAGCTTGTGGAGTTGATTAACCTGTTAAAACAGTCATATATAGAGCAGTTTATCTGTCATTGTTGCTAGCTGTTTATAAGATTTTAAAGGTTTATCCACCCAACCTGAAAGATGATTAGAGATAAAGATGGATGGGAACTGTTCTGCTAGCCTGCTTATGCTGCTTAATACGGTGGATAATGCGTCTGTTTTTGCAATTAGACATTAAATTGATGTTGCTGCCACTACTAGGTTAAAAGCTCAACAAATTTATGGTGGAGAGTGATGCTAAAATGGTGATTAACTGGGTCTGTTCGAGTTAAGCATGGGCGCAACCATGCCAGGCTGACATTTGCATTTAGCTTTTCACTATTAGAAGGAGAAGAAGAGGGTTAGGAAGAATGAAATGGCTCTATAATTTGAATGGAGTGTGTTAATATTATCACCTACTCTTTAAGCAATTCTTCAGGTTTTCCATATTAGAATGGTTCACAAAGAAGGATCGGTTATTGGCATTGCTTGGAAGGCAATGTCTTGTTAGTATACGCCCTTAAAATGAATCAGATCCATTATGTGATCCATGTCATCTCAAGTATTACTTTTTTTTTTTTCAATAATAAATTACCATTCATTCACTAATTCAAAAGTTCACTTCAACAATTCTCTAAAATATTTGCAATAGAAGGGGTTGATCTTCTATCCAGTAAAGATTATTAGTAATTTCAAGATTACAATGCTTATATTTTAGAGAATCATTCTACTTTACTGGATAAAGATTAAAATGCTTATATTTATTGCAAAAATGTTAAGAAATTTAATGGGTCACACAAAATAGACCATGGCTTGTGAAATATTAAAACTGGATTAAATAAAGTTGGACTTTTATTGGATTAAAATTGATCAGAAGCTCAAATGATGAAATTACTAAAGGTCCAATGCCTAAAAGCATTAGGCATGGTTAACCACACCAAATATCCTATTTGGAATAGGATTAGGGTCAGCCAGCCATAAACCTCTATTTAAAGAAGCTTAGTTCCCCCTCTTTTCAATGCAATTGACCCATCTTTTCAATTTCATGTGTTATGAAAATATAAAAATTTTCAAACACTAATCTTATTCGGGTAAGACAAGACTTTGGTCGTTGACGGTGTCAAGAAACCTTTAAAAATCTCCAGTTTGGTTGTAGTAAACTAACAGTTGTCCAAGTATCCCGGATCTAGTGGTAAACAATAAATAAATATATTGATGAAATTTTATGCTTGTAGAATTGTCAATTGTTCTTTTTCACTCTTCTCTCCAAAGTTGAAAACACACGAAAAAGAATGAATGGTTAATCAAGAAGCAAAACACTCTTTTTCTTAGAATGTGTTTTCTTTCTTTAAGATTATGCAATCAAGACTATTTTCCAAGTAGTAGTATATGCTAAAGAGAGCAGGATAAGCATGTTTAAACAGGGAGATGTTAAGACTCCCTATTTAGTTCAACTAAGTCCCTCCTAATTGCAACTTATTTTAATTTCTTCAACCTTGTCCTATTGTGTTTGACTAAAATTTGATATTAGAAAAGGGATTTTGGAGAGATTCTTCATCGATATAGTGGCGGGTGAATCATTGATCAAAGAGTACTGAGCAGCTACCATGTTTAATGATTTGGTGGGATCCTTAGATGTAGTGGCTGTTGAACCGTTTCTTCTTAATCCATAGATTTATAGAAAACCTAGCATTGTTGGAATTGAATAAGATTTGCTGAACGACTATGAAAAAAATTGAATTCATCATTATTTCACTAATTAACCAACTTTATATTTGTATACATCATGGTTGTCATCTAGTAATGAGTTATGACTCTTAATTGCTAAAGAAGGTCCAATGTAGTTTTACTTAACCTTAACCTTGCAGTGCTTGGTTTCTAAATATAACTAATATCCCTTCATCAAATAATATCTCGGTGAACATTGAGCATGGAATAGTGTACTCAAATTTTCTCAACCATGTTTAGTTCTTTGAATTTGACTTTAACTCACAAATAATACGTAAATCACTTCTTTGGCCAAAGATTTCTTGAGTTAATATAATCAAGACTAGTTGAGATATTCTCTTGATCACTTAAAGTGATGAATCCTATTTTAATTACTCAAGCATCTTCATATGTCTCATGTTATATCCAAAAGTACTTGAATGGAGCATCCACGGCTAGGGACGTAAGTAATGTATAACATTCTCCATACGATATCGTTAGTAATCTCAAAGTCTAAGGATCACCTATACAACCACTACATGAGAATATTGCTATAGACATTAAGTGATTGCCAAATATCATTTCTCATTTGAGTTATGTTCAATAAATGTGTTCTTATAATAGGCACCAACATGTTAACTCAAGTTTAAACTTAAACTAAAATTTATAAAATCAATTGCTTGCTTTATAAGTAAGAGTATAATCATGTTTTGGTCTCTATAAGTTATGTCAATATCATTTTCTTAACAAAATATTAACTAGGAACCTTTAAGAATACTACTTTGACGCAAAGATGATCTCATAATTATAAATCATAGCAATTTTCTTGAAAATTAGCTTATTTATTCCAATTATTGACTTTATTATTTAAGCAATAATAATGAATATATTGAAAAAGTGCTTGCATGATAAAAAAGACCTTTTATATATATTACTATAACAATATATTTTAAACAAATTCAATTAGCCTTGGAGGCATACACTAACAGTGGATTTAGTTAGTTTCTTCAAAACATTAAAGAAGGTTCTTTCCCTTTATTCATGTGGATTATCCTTAGAGGATGGGCATTTTGACAGTTGTTAGCTTGTAACAATTAATGTTGATGTTTCTTCGAGATTAGAACACATAACTACCCAAGGCATCAAATTTCTTCTCTTATTGACTTTATTGCATGATTTTATTATTCTATCAAAGACATCTTAGGTTTAGGAATTGAACATTTTTAAATTTAAATTTTTTTTTTTTTGCATATAAATTTCCTTGAATAATCAATTTCCAACGATTGTATCAAAGCCTATGTTGACTAAGTTTTACATGATTAAAACCTTTTTAATTGTTCTTGATATCAAAATTATTTTGATTACAATATGACCATTGTGTTATGAAGGATGAAATATAAAATTTTCAAATTTGTTTGATTGAATTGTTTTGGAATATCAAAATATAATGTCTTAGGATGATTAAGAATAAAATTTAATGATTTATCGATGTGATTTACCCACCAAGATGAAATTCATTCATGATCATGATTATAGTTTTGGTAGTCTAGTGTATGCATGAATGACAATTAAGGTCTCTCTCTAGGATCTTAAGATTTGAAATTTTAACCCATGATTTTATACTAATAGTAAATCTTAACATTAAAATTTTAAAAATTTAGGACGAGGTTTACCATGTCAAATTGGAGTCAGTTTGAAACTTATCCTTTGCTTCATGCACAATCAGTAATGTTGGAGAAGAAAAATTGTTTCTCACTTCAGGTTTCATAGATTGTATTGGCTTAATTACTAAACTAAGAGGGAGATGAATTGGTTTACACTAAGCTTAAGTTTATTTTTTCTTAGATCAATTCTTTACACCTCTTGTCCTACAATTCAAACATTCAATTATATAATCAAATCAATAACAATAAATGTTAAAAATGTAGAGATAGAGAAAATATACACAAGAGATTTATAAAGGTTTGATACCCTTATTTATATCCTTTCCCTTGAGCTTCTCTCAAGATATTGTCAAATTCACCATGGAAAATGGACTTTGCAAGCCACTATCTTTTTGCAGGCTCAATGACAACCTTTCTTTTTTCACTTTCTAAAGGATAACCTTACAACCTCTCCTTTTCTAAGATCAAGGAGAAAACCTATAACCCTTTCCTTTTTCCAAGTCCAAGAAAGAAACTTTTAACAACTCTCTTTTATGGCTCAAGTAGGAAACCTTAATCACTACTCAATCCTTCCTTTACATTTATGCTTACAAGTGTTCACTCATCTTTTTCAATATTTGGATAGACGTACAAATGATGTGATCTTAAGACCTTTAGAAAGGTTGGATGATTACAAATTTAACTCTAAGAAGGAACTACAAGGTGAGACTGGAGAATGTATAAGAAAACTTTGTTTCACAACATTGATTTTCCAAGAAAGACTTGAAAATGTGAATGATGATCGATTTGGAATTTTGGCTCTTTGTTATTGAACTCTTTACTTCTTCCTTTTACATTCGTTCATAGGTTCCAATCGTTGGATTTTGTAATTTGAAATTCTTTCCATTGGTAGACACAAAATTCTAGCAGTTGGGACTTGCCAGAGTTGATGGGTATCAATACGTTCCTTTTGTGCATCAATACTTTATAAAGGATTCCCACATAATAAACAAACGTGTATTAATAACCACACCTAGTATATCAATACCAGAACAAAGGATGCAACTTCTTTCTAAGGGTACTGATAGGTTATCGATACACCCATTATACCCGACAATATTTAAACCAGTGGTATTGATATATATACAAAGTGTATCGATACTTTTTGCTATAAGAACATAAAATTGGCATTTCGAGCAAGGCATCACTTCAATTATAAAATCAATAAAACATTAAACTTGCATATAATAATTCAATCATTCAAGCAAGTGCATATTTGAGTTTTAATCGTTCCTCAAACACTTAGCATGATTTTAATGATTCATTTCATATTAAAGCTCTAGTATTAATCATGCTAATAATTAAAATTATATTATACTTAAGTTTATGATTGTCATATCAAAATCCTAAGTATTTCAAAGCTATTAAATTGTTGTGAAATATTTTGCATATGATTATAAACTGTATAAAGGTAACTAGTATTAAATTTCAAAATTTTAAAGTTAATTTGGTCTATCGAAACCAAAATCCAATTTCAAACAGAGTTTGTGCTAGGTTGCTTGAGGCCAAACTCTAATAAGATTAGGATTTTGATCTATGTTTCCTTATTTGATTAGAATTTTCAATTCCAACAAGATTTACTTATTTGTTATGACATATATGAATAAGTTCACCAAGATTTTAAAGAAAATCATACTGTTAACTAAGGGTGAATTTTTTAGAAGTTAATCTCTAAGAATTTCGTGATTTGCATTTTTAATCAAGATTAGCGAACTCTTTCATACAATAAAAATGTTGTTTGAAGTTCAAGGTTCATGGCTAGAGGTATGCTTGGTCATGTTTAAGGTTTTATAACCCTAATTCAATGGCAAAAATGGGTTGTTAGACTTGCCAAACATGAGCTTACTTATAAAACCCTATAACTGAAAGAGATTAAAAGACCAAGTTGGACTAGGACTATGAACCTTAATCGGATTCGCTATCTTGGAAATTTTAGTTTTCTAAAATAGTTTGGGATTTCTAAAACAAATTATAATTAAAATTCCTAATTGATTTATAATTCTAAAATGGTTTAGGTGTAGTGCTATCGGAAGCTTGGTATTTCGGACTAACTTTTTCCTTTACTTACCATGTTTGTCACTCGCTCAATATAGCTACTAGTTAACAAGTAGATTTTTACTCATTTTTAACTATTTAAGATTATTTGTCTAAGGTCCCATTAGTTGCCTCGTATTTTATGCCAAAACCAGGGTTGAAAAAACCACCCCTATATATACTTATTACCCATCCTTATACCACAACACAATATAAATTCAACCTATGACACATTAATAATCTCATACACCATTCAAAGTATTGAATTATCATAAATTCATCATATCGAGATACTTTTCATTATAAGGCATAGTTCAATTACAATCTCAATCTAAGCCTAGTACTAACATCCCAATGTTCAAATACACTATATATACAAAAATAATATAAGTGTGTAAAATATAAACGAAATATGAAGAGGGCTTATACCTCAACACAAAAGCTAAAAAGCTCTGCTGCTCGTACATAAGCTCTCGGTGCACCACACTTGCACCCAAGCTTATCTGAAATAATATGTGAGGAGAAAGAGGGGGGTGAGCTAAAGCTTAGTAAGAAAAATATATACTAAGAGATGTTCAGCATATGTTATGCACAATGTATGCGTCAAGTATAAACCAAATGCACAAAAATTTGATTATTAAGTACAGTTTATAAAATACACCAAAATATCAATTTAAATATACTGTTGAATCATAAAATGTAACGACCGTGTGTCACTTTGTTCCTGCAGGATTCAAGAGGTGTCCCCCATAGTCTTACTCATACGTACTGTCCGCTCAATGGTATCATGTGTGTAAGAACTAAGACTTTAAGGTCTTGGGTTCGAACCATGTGGGACGCGAATTGGGGTATTTACCTCGATAAAATCGTAAGGGGCTTGTGGGGCTGCCAAAGCGGATAGTACGTATGAGTGAGACTGTGGGGGCCACCTCTTAAATCCTGCGAGAACAAAGTGTCATACGGTCGTTACAATAAAATGCGTGTTTTATTGTAACGAACGTTTTATTGTAACGATCGTGTGACACTTTGTTCCCGCAGGATTCAAGAGGTGGCCCCAACAGACTTACTCATACGTACTGTTCGTTTTGGCAGCCCCACAGGTCCCTCACAATTTTATCGAGGTAAATACCCCAATTCTCATCCCACATAGTTAGAACCCAAGACCTTAAAGTCTTAGTTCTTACACACATGATACCAATTGATCCAACTTGGCTCAATGGTATCATGTGTGTAAGAACTAAAACTTTAAGGTCTTGGATTCGAACCATGTGGGACATGAACTGTATTGTGATGACTGAGTGGTGCTTTGTTCCTGCAAGATTCAAGAGGTGGCCCCCACAGTCTCACTCAACGTATTGTCCTCTTTGGCTGCGTAGTGAAAGCCTCAAGGTTTTGTTCCCTCAGGACGCGTCCTCATGGATTCGAACCTTGGAACCCTTAGGTATCCAAGCCCTGCCACAATAGTACCACTGAGCCAATTGGAATAATTGGTACCATTGTGGTAAGGCTTGGATACCTAAGGGTTCCAAGGTTCGAACCCATGGGGAAGCGTCCTAAGGGAACAAAACCTTGAGGCTTTCGCTGCGCAGCCAAAGAGGACAATACGTTGAATGAAACTGTGGAGGCCACCTCTTGAATCCTGTGGAAACAAAGTGTCACACAGTCATCACAATAAACGAGTGGAACAATTGGTACCATGTGTGCAAGGCTTAGATACCTAAGGGGTCTAAGGTTCGAGCCAATGGGGACGCGTCCTGGGGGAATAAAACCTTGAGGCTTTCACTGCACAGCCAAAGAGGACAATACGTTGAGTGAGAGTGTGAAGGGCACCTCTTGAATCATGCGGGAACAAAGTGCCACACAGTCGTCACAATAAAACGCGCATTTTATTGCAACGACCGTGTGGCATTTTGTTCCTGTAGGATTTAAGAGGTGGCACCCACAGTCTTACTCATATGTATTATCCGCTTTGGCAGCCCCATATGCCCCACACGATTTATCGAGGTAAATACCCCAATTCGCATCCCACATGGTTCGAACCCAAGACCTTCAAGTCTTAGTTCTTACACACATGATACCAATTGATCCAACTTGGCTCAATGGTATCATGTGTGTAAGAACTAAGACTTTAAGGTCTTGGATTCGAACCATTTGGGATGTGAATTGGGGTATTTAACTTGATAAAATCGTGAGGGGCCCTTGGGGCTGCCAAAGCGGACAATACGTATGAGTAAAACTGTGGGGGGCCACCTCTTGAATCCTACGGGAACAAAGTGTCACACGATTATTACATAAAACAATTATGCAAAAAACATAATTTTATATTAGTGTTCAAAACTGTTTAACAAAATCGAGATCTTGTACAAAAAGGAATAAGAACTCATTATTTTCCTTAACAGATCTAATTACGTATGCAAAAGCATTAGTTAAGAGACAAGTCACAATTTTCTAGGTTGGGTAATATAATCGAAAAGTTTTCTACGAAAGCTTTCATTGTAGCTATTAGTGGTCATAGTCTCATTTTAGAGCTCTAGTCATAGTCCCATATTAGGGCTTTATTCATGATCATGAATCATTCCAACACCAATGATCATCTAGTAGTTGAGGTATGTGTCTCAACTAGTTATCAGACAACTCATAGTCCTATGTATATGCATATACAGGCACCTAAATGCCATAATAGGCATACACAATGTCACATAGGCATATTAACAAGGTGCCACAAGTCTCTTGCATCAAAATCCTTTCAAAGAGAGCTTTTAAAATTTATTTCTTGATAAAAGCATTATGCCATTTAAAAATATGCAATTTAAGAGTAATGACACAAGGCAGGATATGTTTAGAATAACTCGTCAAGGTATGTGAAATCATATCAATAAAACTATCATGAAAATCAATATCATCGCACAGATGCACTAGATTTGACACTTTAATTAAATAATATTTAACCACATTAAAAGCTTACGAATCTCGATGCATAAATTCATTATGCCATGCATGATAATTTTGACGCATAATGTAGATATGGCTAACCCTACAGGGTATGTCTAGGGTAATTTCCAATGAAAATCCGACATTAAAACGACATAGTAATAACTATTCCCTACCGCTATCACATATCCATACTTAACTTGCACTATCATACAATTTATTTAGATATATATATATATTCTAAACCACATACACCATAGTCTAACACCAACTGTGTTTCCAATTTCAACCTCGGATCATTATATTATTTCTATTTATTTCTCATTCTCAATATCATACTTACTACTGGCCACATATATAGTTATACCAAATAGAGATAAAATAAACTTATAGCATTACATGCGCTTCTTCGTATATATTTCCTTTACTATTTTCATTCATACCTTTAGTACTTCAACTCATCCATGTAGCCTATGTGAGACCCCATGTATGTATGACTTAATTATATGTACATGAAAGTATAAGGCAAGTGATTTTGAATCATATAAATGTGAATGTACTGTAATGAGAATGAATGAGTATCATGGATGCATGTAAAGGCTAAATAAGGGCTGAAGTGACCATAAACTAAACAAATAGAACTCAAAGCATCCAGATTGGAGATAAGGATTTAAACACGAAATGATAATGCATGGATTGCGAATTTTGTATATCTATTCTGATTTCAAGCAATATCTATAAGTTTCATAACATGAAACTAATAAGAAATGAACATTTCCATGCTCGATGAGTGAATAGATTGCAAATGACTAGTGAACCAATTGAATGCAAGTTCTCCCTTGGAAATTTTAAAAAAATTGCAGCAAAAGGGCTGCAGATGAAGGCCAGATCGATCTTCTATTCAAGGAAAATCGATCCCTTGTGCAAGAAGAACAATTCCAAGTGAATATGCCAAGGTCAGATCGATCTCCCCATTGAGCAGATCGATTTCCCCAACAAGCATATCGATCTGCATTTGCCTCAGCCTAGTATAGATCGATCCCCTCTTAAATGCAGATCGATCTCCATTTGATTCTGTCAAGAGTAGATCGATCTCTCCCCAATGAGCAGATCAATCTCTCTCATTTCAAACCTGAGAATTCGATGGCTAAAACAAGGGAAAGGTCGATCTCTTCACCCTAGCAAATCGATCTCATCACTCTCAATCTATAAAAACCCGACGGCCTACTTCATTCTTCAACAAATCAACCATTTCCCCTCCATTTTTACCCAAATACCAAGCTTTCTCTCTCTAAAATACATTTATTTCCATAAAGATTTGAGAAAAAAGCTATTAGAGCAAAGTTGTTTATTGTGAGGAGAAGAACAGCATAGCTTAGGGCCAACATTTCATTTGGTTAGATTGAAGGAGCAAATGAGTCTTCAAATTTGGAAAAAAAGAAAGTCAAGCTAAGGAGTTTCCAATACACCAACTCTATGTATATTTATCTAGTTGTTGTTGTGAGTAGCTTGGTGTATGTATTGATGATAGATGTAAGACCCCGTATATGTATAATTGTAATATGTACATAGAAATGTAAATGGAGTTATACTATGAATTCATAAGTGAAGTATATGTAATGTAAGTCCATAAGATTATGTACACACTTGTAATAAGAGTTGTGATTATACGTACAAGTTACATTATGAATGAGTATGAAGAAATGGACTTGAACATGTGGAGAATGTGGGTAAAATGGAATATGAGTGTAAGACCCGAATTTCATTAAAATCATAAAATAAATTAGTGTTCGTGAAGGAAAGTTTGACTGAATTAATTCTCGAACACGTGTAAGGGTAAAATGGTCAAAAGATCGAAGGTCGGTATAATTTCGAGAAGGAAATTTAATTAAAAATATGGATTTGAGAAATCTTGGTCAATAAAGATGAAATAAATTTATTTTGGGTTAAATTGATTAAGATATTAATTTATTGGAATTAATCGGGATTAATCGAGATTTTTAGTTCGGAAGAATAATCCCGAAAATAATCAAAAAATATACCGAAAAGTCACCCGAGACAACATCCCGAAACTACGGAGAAATTATACCCGAAAAAGAGGTTAAAATATAATAAATAAATTAAATAAAATTAAATTAATTAAATTAGAATAAAATTATAATTTTAAATGATATTTTGGGTATTTTAATATATTTTAATGATTAGTATAAAAATAAATAAATAAAAACAAATTGTTAAAAAAAACAAAAAAACAAAAAAAAAGAGAACTGAAAAAAAAAGAAGAGAGAGAGAGTGGGTCGGGGAGAGAGAATGGGAAACGAAGCGGAGAACGGGGAGGGAGACCGGCGAGCCACCGGCGACCGTTGAGCCCAGGCGAAGGGTGGAAAACGTAGAGCGACGCCCGGCGAGCACGATGGTACTGGAGGTGCAGCCTACCGACGCCGGAGGAAGCCGATCGGAGGAGAGAAAGGCCGACGGGTTGAGGGGCTCGATCCCGGCGAACGGCGGCGCCTTGGCCCCGATCCGACCCAGCAAAATGATCCCCAAGCCTAGACGATGCGATTGGTGGTGGTGGCAGCCACCGAAACCGGCGGACGACGTCGAAAACGGCGAAAAAGCAAAACGGGTCCGACGGCGAAGAGGGAGATCAGCCGGACCGGCGGCGTTCCGATGAGCTTGACCCAAACCGAGGGCAGATTCGAGCTGCGGACAGCCTCACGGAGCTGCTGGCGGTGGAAGTCGGCAGAGAACCGGCCGGCAAGGTGGTGAACCGACGGTGAACCGGCTAAATCGGGGTGAACCGGCGGTCTGAACCGGTCCGAACCGGACTGAACCGGTTCAGCCAAAAAGAGAGGAAAAAAAGAGAAAAAGGGAAAAAGAAAAAGAGAAAAAAATTGAAAAAAATTCCTATGATGCAATCGAGCTTCGGGTAAGTCGATAAGCGGTCAAATTGACCCGATTTAAATTTGGAATATTTTATTTAATTAATTATCGACTGAAAGTTTACCCGAAAAATATATTTAATTGTGTAGCTCGATGATTGGCATCCACCGAGGGCTCGAGACAGCCTCGATTTACGGACTAGCATGGAATCTCGGGTAAGTGACCCTTATTTATGACAATTACCTCGTTATGCGTGATATTGATTAAATTTCCGCATAAATTGAATTAAATTATGGAAATTTAGATAAATTGTCGTAAATAATCGATTTAGCTATTCGAGAATTAGAACGAGGCTCAATAAATTAGTGATGGGCCCAATGAGCCCAATAGGCCTCGATAAAGTGAGAATTAAGTGGTAAATGGGCTTAAGGCCGATTAAGGCCCATTAAGGTGCAATCGGGCCCAATAGAGGTAAACGGGCCCAATGATTTAAATTAAGCCCAGAAAGTATTAAATACAATTAAATTGTATGTTATCTGACCTGAGGAATATTAATACGCAGTTCCGGACATTTGATTGGGAGCATAACGGACTGCGCGAGGAGACAACGTTGGAAAAGAAAAAGGTCAGCCTCGACAGGAAAATAAGGTAAGGGAATTCTACGGACTGCTAAAGGTAAACTCTACGAAATTTTAAATTCATATGCAGTCTTTAAAATTTATCTGAAGGGTCTAGAGGTCGAATAATAATTTTAGTGCCCCGAATGGGCAAATTACTAAAATACCCTTGTTAAGGGTAAAATCTAAAAATTTAGGAAAAATCGGGAGGAGCAAGAACAAGAGGTTCTTGCTCATTCTGGAGGTGTTTTGATGCATGCATTAGTAGGCTGGCTAACCTTGAAAAAAAATGCACCGCATTGCATACTTTCAACGTGAAATTGTTTTGAAAACTGTTTTGAGTAAACAGAGCCGCCTACGTGTTTTATTGACATATGACGTGCTAGAGCTCAGCTCGCACGGTATTTTCGATTTGTGTGATGCACGCATTAGTGCTGAAGCGAGAGCTCGCACTAGAGTTTACATGCATAGGTGCTAGAGTATAACTCGCATCAGGTTTCACATTTGCTTTTCATGACACGGTGCTAGAGTCTAACTCGCACCAGATTTTATATGATTTACATACAGAGTGCTAGAGCTTAGCTCGCACTAGTATTACTTGATTTACCGACAGTGTTAGAGCATCGCTCGCACTACTTTTCAGAGATCATACGATAAGCCGTGCTTGGAGCATCGGGTTGACTGTGTGTCGTCGATTAAATAGGCTCGCACGTGCATTTTGAGACATGGCATGTTAAAACAACCTGATGAGCCCGAACGAGGGATAAGGGTTAGAGATCCACCTGATGAGCCCGAACGAGGGATAAGGGTTGGAGATCCAGCTGATGAGCCCAAACGAGGGATAAGGCTGTGGGTCCACGGAGTACGATGTACCGTGCAAGTAGCATGGGGTACGATGTACCGTGTGGTATCTTTGTGATACGGGGTATCTTTGTGATACGGTATCTTTGTGATACGGGGTATCTTCGGATACGGCATCTTCGGATGCGTGAGATCGGATAAGACTGACGGGTTGGATTGACCCACCTCCCGGGCGGTTCCCGATCAGGGTGAGACCTCGCACACTGGGATCCGTGAAGCTAGAGGGACTCACGAGGACACATTGGCCAGTCCTGGTTATTGCCGTTATACAAATATTGCCTCGTCTCGCATGTTGACGATTTCGATGATTTAAACTGGGATTTAAATTAAATATGCATGATGGTTATATTCCATGCTTTTAAAACCCATATGTGATGTTAACGATTTTCATGATTTTGAGTGAGTCAGGATCACCCGAAGGAGGGGTCGAGTCCTGACTTTACTGTGAAATTTTAAACGAGAAAGATATGATTTTGAATATACTTGCATGTTGGATTTTCCGTGCAATGTGTTTTACATAACATCATAATTCATAGCATCTATTTTAAAATGTGTGGAGAAAGGGTGGTTTATGCATGGCACCACGTTCATGTAGGTAGTATGGTTACCTACTTGTTCGTAGGATTGCCTTACTGAGCTTGATGTGCTCACCCCTTTCATTTTCTCCCACAGATAATCTCCAGTTGAAGTGGAGGCGACTCAGTACTGCATTCCGGATATCCACTGCTACCCATCGACATAAGGTATATATACACTTGTACATATTGTATCTACATAAGCATAGCACAGTAGCATGTTTGTAAGTAACTTTAGGGGATGTATAAATAATATAAACAATTATAAATGACTGGAGAATAAATAAGTTAAATGAGAAATGTATGGTGGGACTGGCATTGACGCACAGCCCAATTATTAGTGGAGTGTGGTCACGATTCGAGGACAGGTAAGAATCCAAGTAAATAAACAAAACGCGAAAAAATTAACTCTGATTTTTGGGTAGTTTGGGTCGTGACAATGAGTAGTGTGGTAAAATGGAAGGAAGATTTGCATAAGTTATGCACTTCCATTTGGCTTATATCATGGACCATTGGCTATACAAAGATTCTACACAAGTTTTAATGTATATGAAGTATTAATGGATGTCATTTTCAAGTCTCAAAGATGATCGGATGAGAAAATGACCATGACAGCAAATTAAGGATGTTTGAGTATGAGTTGTTGCAGAAAAACTACAGAAAATCTGGGAAATATGAAGGGCAGATCGATCTCATAGGATGAGAGATTGCTCTGGAAGAGCCAAAAAACTCTTATTTGTGCAAATGAATACGACAGATCGATCTCCAATGGGGCCAAATCGATCTCCTAAACATTCTGTAATGAAAAGATCGATCCTCAAGTACACAGATTGATCTCTTTAGCTCTCTGTTTGGAGCAAATCAATCTTCAGCTTCGACAGATCGATCTCATGCTTAAAATGCCGTGAAAAAGAGGAATTTAAGGGGACCAGATCGATCTCCTCCTAGTGAAGATCGATCTCCTCAAGCTATTTCTATAAAATGAGTGTTGAAAATATGAAAATTTCAGAAAAAACATCACCCTTCCATTTTCAACCCAAAAACCTAACTTTCTCTCTCTAAAATCAGCCATTTTTAGTAAGATTTGAAGAGAGACCATTAGAAGCAAAGTTGTTCATCTTGAGGAAGAGAACAACATAGTTTGGAGGTATTTACCTATTTGTTGGATTGAAAGAACAAGGGGCATTTCTAATTGGAGCAAAGAGGAAATCCAAAGAGGTAAGTTTCTACTGCACAAATCCAAGTACATTTGTCTAGTTGATAATTATGAAGTTGATTTGGGTGTGCACATTGTGGGTAGAAACTATCTAAAATGCATGGGAATGATTATGACCTAGAAATGGTCTAGTGTGAGAAAGTGAAATGTATGGAGATTAATGATGAATGAGATATGTAGAAGTTAATAATAGTGTTGTGGTATGATTTTAAGATGTTGTTAGTGGATAAATTGTGAGATTTACCTAAAAGGGAAAAAATGTGGATTAAGGCATTGGTAAATGCAAAGATGAGTTATATTAACTAATGAGGTCAAATGTGAGTTAACAACTTTAACTCAAGTGGTTCGGATGATTGAATTCCAACTTTCGAGGATACGCCGAAGCGAGTTGAGCCAAGAGCGTGAGAAGCTAAGAGGAAAAGAGTCACACCAAGTAAATCGAGGTAAGAAAATTGTGTGGACTCTTAGAGATATCTGTGCGTAAATTGGACGCTTAAATATTTTGCTAGAATACATGAGATATTAGGAAATGAAATTGGGTGATTGAAGGGCAAAAGTTGGGTGTTTGAGAAATGTGCATGAAAACAAAAGCATATTGCTTTGAAAGTCATGTTTTATTGCTTTTTAGCAAATGATTAGTAGGTTGGCTGACATTTGAAATGATTTGCAAAAAAAATGAGTTGTTTTGGTTTGTTAACCATGCTTTGCAAAGATTTAAGCCACCTACATGGTTTTTGTGAGAATGAAAGCGTGTTAGAGTGTTGCTCGCATGAGATTTGACGTGTTTTATATATATGAGTGCTAGAGCTTAGCTCGCACTAATTTTCACATGGATTTCATACTGGTTTTGGCATGGTGCTTGGAGCTTAGCTCACAGTAGATGCCCATCTTGCCGTGCTTGGAGCTTCGGGCAGACTGGGTGTCGCACTGATTAAATAGGCTCGCACATGCATTTGTGATTTTGACATGCTGATAGCCGTGTTAGGAGCTTCGGGTAGACAAGAGGTCGTACCGATTAAATAGGCTCATACGTCCGTTTTGAGATGTGGCGTGATATGATGTGTTGATTGGGTCCATGGAGTACGTTGTACCGTGCATGTAGCATGGAGTACGTTGTACCATGTTGAGATGTGATGTGCCATCTTCGAACGAGATTTGCTATGGATCGACAGGTAGGATTTGACCCATCTCCCGTGTGGAAGCAGATAGTGGTGATATCCCGTACACCTGATCCGTGTAGCCGGTATCACAAGTTATGACCATAGACCTTGAGGTTATTACCTTTTATTGAATTGCCCATCTCACATGTCTAATGCTTTGTGAATAAATCCATGTTTGAAATGATTTGTGGGTCAGGACAGTCCGAGGGATGGGCTGAGACCTGACAAGTGTGGACTTGTTTTGAGATATCGATGTTAATGGTTTATAAAGTGCCCGAATGCATGATGTAATGCCATGCTTTATTGTGAAAATGCATGATGGTTAATGCCATTCTTATTTGAGAAAACACATGATAGGTAATGCCATGCTTTATTGTGAAAAATGCATGATGGTTAATGCCATGCTTATTTGAGAAAAATGCATGATGTTTAATGCCATGCTTTATTGTGAAAATGCATAATGGTTAATGCCATGCTTATTTGAGAAAACACATGATGGGTAATGCCATGCTTTATTGTGAAAAATGCATGATGGTTAATGCCATACTTATTTGAGAAAAATACATGATGGGTAATGCCATGCTTTATTGTGAATTATGCATGATGATTTATACCATGCTTTGAATTGAACTGTGCACTAAATTTTAATAGCATGAATGCTTTACATACCATTAACACAATCATACACTCATGTTTTGAGATAAATGATGAATTAAATGCTTTTGAGCATGGCATCACGATCACGTGGATAACGCAGTATCTACCTGTTCGCATGATTGCCTTACTGAGCGTGTGGTTTGCTCACCCCCTTATTTTCTCCCTCTCTACAGAGTGTTGAGTATAGATTGAGCGTGACTAGAGGCGTTTCCCTTTTGGTAATCCGCTGCATCCCATCGCGTAAGGTATACACACTGTTGTAATTTTGTATCTAAACTTACGATAGCACAGTAGCATTTTGTATGTAACTATTGGGGATGTAAAACAATGTAAACACTTGTAACAACTCTGATATATATATTTATACAAGTGTTTACTGATAAATAATATACAAATTGAATTGGTATGGTGGAGTGAGTTAGACATCGACACACAGCCTAACTATTGAGGAGAGTTGCTGTTCATGATTAAGGTAAGGACAAATAATAAATGAAGCATGGAAATGCGAAAAATTTGTACGTATTTTGGTCAGTTGAGGGTCGTGATAGAAGTTGGTTTCAGAGCTTGAGTTGGTCTGACGTGTGTCGTGTCTAAAATACTTGATAAGTTAAAAAATTTCGTCCCCATGTTACTGTGTTTGTTTAGATACAATTATGCGTGTGTTGATGGGTCGACTAAGTAATTGGTTGTGAATGTAGGGAATTGAGTAATTATGCCTAATACCAATCACGGTAGAGGGATGAGAGCACAGGATCGAGACCGTAGAGGTAGGCCTGGGAGTTGTGTTGAGCCAGAAACACACAAGGTTCAGGATGATATTGAGGTTGAGGCTGAGGTTGAGCACGCTTCACAGGGTCCAGAGGAGAGACCCGAGAGTACTGAGGCTCGCTTCGCAAGGATTGAGCGGAGCATTGAGATGATATTGGAGTTAGTCACCCAATCCTTACCTGGAGTTGGCGGTAGACAGAGTCCCGCTACACAGGGTGATGCCGAGCAGGCAACGCTCCTGAGGCACGGGCAAGGGAAGCCCAGAGGCCACAGACTACAGATACCCCACCCACACAGGATGTACCGATGCCGGTTACTACGCCAGGCAGTAGAGTTTGGGGATATGGATATGATTTGGATAGATTGCGGTAATTCCAAAAGTTTGGACCGTCGTCTTTCAGCGAAATTAAGGATCCAGTGGCAGCTGAAGATTGGATTAGTGAAATAGAGAAGTTGTATGGGTTTTTCGAGTGCACTACCATCGAGATGGTAGCGTTTGCTGCTTTTATACTGAAGGGATCAGCAAAACATTAGTGGAAGTCCACCAGGCCTATTTTAAGAGCCCGGCATACTGAGATCAGCTGGGATATATTTTTGAAGGCTTTTAAGAGATAGTACGTTCCGAATACCGCACAGCGAAAGATGAAAATGGCATTTTTGGGACTGACCCAAGGGAGTAGGATTGTGGCTAAGTATGAGACGACCTTTATCTCCCTGGGCAGATATGATCCCAACACTATGAGAAATGAGGCCGAGAAAATCCAAAAATTTGTGGATGGATTGAGACTGACCATCAGGTTTAGACTGGTTCCCCTGGATATACCGACCTACGATGAGGCAGTGCACAGGGCGCAATTGTGTGAACAAGATGTTGATAGAATCGCCTCCGAGTTTGGGAAGGTTGGTAAGATGAGGGACAAAGATAATAAAATACTAGAGATGGATAGAGGCTTCAGTTATAAGGGAAGCAAGAGGTTTGCTGGAAAGAGGCCGAGGATCGAGGAGATCCGGGAGAGGACAGTTAACACTCCCATGTATCCGGCCATTGCTCCAGCTAAGGGAATTGTGATTGGAGGGCCACGGCCTACTACGAAATAGTGTAGCAGGTGTGGTAGGTGCCATGGTACTCAACCATGCTATGAACCTCAAGTAATATGCTTCAGATGTGGGAAGTCAGGGCACATAATCAGGGATTACCCAGATATGACAAAGAGAGCCCCACAGAAGGACAAGGAGCAGAGAGAGCTCCAGTTGGTATAGCTGCTCCGAGGATGAGGGATACAGCTGAGGAAAAGGGGAAGCAAGCAGTGGGTGTAAGCAAAGGGCGAGTGCACGCGCTAGACTAGGACATTGCAGATCAGTCTTCGGATGTGGTAAAAGGTACTATCCAAATTTTTTTATTTAGAAGCATTTGTGTTGTTTGATCCCGGTGCCACGCATTCCTTTCTTTCGCCATCCTTTGCATGTAAATTGTTGAAGCATGTAAAACTCGCACTGCTTGATAAGATGTTGTTGATGTCTACCCTTATGAATGATAGTCAGTTGACTGAGCATGTATATAGAGATTGTAAGATGAGGATAGGAGGTAAAGAAATGGCAGCCGATTTAATTTTACTAAATATGGGTGATTTTGATGTAATCCTAGGGATGGATTGACTAGCTGCAAATCATGTTGTTATGGATTGCCATGTAAAAACTTTGATGTTTCCAAAGATAGACAATCTTGTAGTAAATTTTGTGAAATGAAATTAAAGAACATGATTATTATAAGTGTGATGAGTACAATCTAGTTACATGATAATTTAAAGATAAATCTGTTTATCAATCTTGTGTGTGAATATGGTGAATTATGATTACTAATAGTGGAAAGAATAATGTAAAGGGTTCATCGCTTATGTGATTGAGACGGATAAGGTACGTCCAGAATTGGGAGACATACCAGTGGTTAAGGAGTTTCCAGATGTCTTTCCGGATGAGTTACCAGGGTTACCTCCAAATAGGGAGATAGAGTTTGGTATAGACTTGGCACCTGGTACAGAGTCGATATCTAAGCCACCGTACAGAATGGCTCAAGTTGAGTCGGGAGAATTAAGGAAATAATTACAAGAGTTGCTAGAGAAGCGATTCATCAGGCCGAGTGTCTCATCTTGGGGAGCACCGGTTCTATTTGTACGGAAGAAGGATGGAAGCCTTCGACTGTGTATAGATTATCGATTGTTGAATAAGGCCACCATCAAGAATAAGTATCCCCTTCCACGCATCGATAACTTGTTGGATCAGCTTAAGGGAGCGCAGGTCTTTTCCAAGATAGATCTGAGATCAGGGTACCATCAGGTGAAGATACGAGTGGAGATGTACCCAAGATAGCTTTTTACACCCGGTATGGACATTATGAGTTTATGGTTATGCCATTCGGGTTGACGAATGCTCCCACAGCTTTTATGTCATTGATGAATGAGGTATTCCACCAGTATTTGGATCGGTTTGTTATCGTGTTTATTGATGATATACTGGTGTACTCAAGGTCTAGAAAGGAGTATGAAAGGCATTTAAGGATAGTACTACAGACCCTCCGAGAGAAGAAGTTGTACGTTAAACTCAGTAAGTGCGACTTTTGGTTGGAACAGATCTCTTTTCTAGGTCACATAGTATCGAAGGATGGAGTATCAATGGATCCATTTAAGATTGAGGCCGTAGTTCAGTGGCAGAGACCCCAAATAGTGACAGAGATCAGAAGTTTCCTGGGTTTAGCTAGGTATTACCGAAGGTTTGTAGAAGGATTCTCGAGATTAGCTGCTCCTATGACACGTCTCACGAGGAAAAATGTAGAGTTTGTATGGGACGATAAGTGTGACGAAAGCTTAGAGGAGGTTAACTACAATTCCGATCCTCACCATTTCTACTAGCTCAGGAGGTTTCTCGGTGTATGCAGATGCTTCACACCTAGGACTGGGCTGTGTATTGATGCAGGATGGAAAGGTAGTAGCCTATGGATCAAGACAGTTAAAGGATCATGAGAGGAACTACCCGACCCATGACTTGGAGTTGTCGGCCGTAGTATTTGCATTGAAAATATGGTGCCACTACCTCTATGGTGAGAGATTTCAGATTTTCACAGATCATAAGAGCCTTAAATACCTGTTCTCGCAAAAAGAGTTGAACATGAGACAGAGGAGATGGCTTGAGCTGTTAAAGGATTATGATTGTGAGATCCTATACCACCCAGGTAAAGCAAATGTGGTTGCTAATGCATTGAGTAGAAAGCATCTTGGGATAGTATCATTCATGATGGTCAGGGAACACGAGCTGTTGGAACAGTTCACGAACCTCAGTTTGGATATGACCCCGCCTGATGCTGATAGTGGATTTATGATAGCTAGCCTGCAGTTGGAACCGAATCTGGTAGATCGAATCTGGTAGGCTCAGCGAGTTGATCAACAGTGCAGTGATATTGTCGGGTAGATACAGAGGGGTACAGAGATGGACTTTGAGTTGAGTTCAGATGGATTGTTGAGGTTTAGAGGTAGGATATGTGTTCTTGATGATGCAGAGATTAGAAGGTTGATCTTGACAGAGGCTCACTCATCGAAGTATACAATACATCCAGAGAGTACCAAGATGTATCAAAACCTTCGAAAGGTTTATTGGTGGTCTGGAATGAAAAAGCACATTGCTGAATATGTTGCTAAGTGTCTCGTTTATCAGTAGGTGAAGGTAGAGCATCAAAAGCCTGCAGGGTTATTACAGCCTCTACCGATACCGACATGGAAGTGGGAGCACGTCACCATGGATTTTGTGATGGGATTGTCGAGGACCCGGAGAGGTCATGATGTCATATAGGTGATTGTGGATCGATTGACGAAATCAGCCCATTTTTTAGCTATGAGAGCTATCGATACTCTGAGCCAAATAGTGAACCTGTATGTACACGAGATAGTGAGATTATATGGAATTCCAGTGAGCGTTGTTTCTTATAGGGATGCCCGCTTCACTTCCCACTTCTGGGAACGTTTTCAGGAAGCGATGGGGACCCAGTTGAGTTTTAGCACCACGTTTCATCCTCAGACAGATGATCAGTCAGAGAGGACTATACAGATCTTGGAGGATATGTTGAGAGCGTGTGCGTTGGATTTTGGAGGCTCCTAGGATGACTATTTGCCACTCGCAGAGTTCGCCTATAATAACAGTTTTCATGCGAGTATCGGGATGGCATTGTATGAGGCATTGTATGGGTGTAGATGTCGTTTCCCTATTGGATGGGAAGAGGTTGGTGATAGACAAATCTTTGCTCCCGACTTGGTTAGACAAGCCTCTGAGGACGTCCAATTGATATGTGAGAGGTTACGGACAGATCAGAGTAGGCAAAAGAGTTACGCTGATAAGAGATGGAGACCACTAGAATTTGATGTGGGTGACTCAGTGTTCTTGAAAGTTTCTCCTTTGAAGAGTATTATGAGGTTTAGTAAGAAGGGCAAGCTGAGCCCTAGATATATCGGACCCTTCGAGATTTTGGAGAGAGTAGGAGACAAAGCTTATAGGTTGGCATTGCCACCAAAATTGGCCAGTGTTCACAATGTCTTTCACATATCCATGTTAAGGAAGTATCACTCGGACCCAACACATGTGATAAGATATGAGCCTTTAGAGCTCAATGAGAGTATGACATATGTTGAGAAGCCGGTTCGGATATTGGACAGGAAAGATAAAGTGTTGAGGACAAAGAAAATTCCCTTGGTGAAAGTCCTTTGGCAACATCACACTGTGGAAGAAGCCACATGGGAATTTGAGAGTTTGATGCGGGAGAAGTATCCCAAGTAATTCACGGATTGAATTGGTTCTAATTTGGAGGACCAAATTTTCTAAGTGAGGGAGAATGTAAGACCCCGTATATGTATAATTGTAATATGTACATAGAAATGTAAATGGAGTTATACTATGAATTCATAAGTGAAGTATATGTAATGTAAGTCCATAAGATTATGTACACACTTGTAATAAGAGTTGTGATTATACGTACAAGTTACATTATGAATGAGTATGAAGAAATGGACTTAAACATGTGGAGAATGTGGGTGAAATAGAATATTAGTGCGGTAAAATGGAAAGAAAATTTGCATAAGTTGTGCACTTATATTTGACTTATATCATGGACCATTGGCTATACAAAATTCTACACAAGTTTTAATGTGTATGAAGTATTAATGGATGTCATTTTCAAGTCTCAAAGATAATCGGATGAGAAAATGACCATGACAACAAATTAAGGATGTTTGAGTATGAGTTGCTACAGAAAAACTGCAAAAAATTTGGGAAATATGAAGGGCAGATCGATCTCATAGGATGAGAGATCGATTTGGAAGAGCTAGAAAACTCTTATTTGAGCAAAAGAATATGGTAGATCGATCTCCAATGGGGCCAGATCGATCTCTTAAACATTCTGTAATGAAAAGATCGATCCTCAAGCACACATCTCGATCTCCTTAGCTCTTTGTTTGGAGCAGATCGATCTCCAGCTTCGACAGATCGATCTCATGCTTAAAATGCCGTGAAAAAGAGGAATTTAAAGGGACCAGATCAATCTCCTCCTAGTAAAGATCGATCTCTTTAATCTATTTCTATAAAAGGAGTGTTTAAAATCTGAAAATTTAAAAAAAAACATCACCCTTCCATTTTTAACCCAAAAACTTAACTTTCTCTCTCTAAAATCAACCATTTCCAGTAAGATTTGAAGAGAGACCATTAGAAGCAAAGTTATTCATCTTGAGGAAGAGAACAACATAGTTTGGAGGCATTTACCCATTTGTTGGATTGAAAGAACAATGGGCATTTCTAATTGGAGCAAAGAGGAAATCCAAAGAGGTAAGTTTCTACTGCACAAATCCAAGTACATTTGTCTAGTTGATGATTATGAAGTTGATTTGGGTGTGCACATTATGGGTAGAAACTATCTAAAATGCATGGGAATGATTATGACCTAGAAATGGTCTAGTGTGAAAAAGTGAAATGTATGGAGATTAATGATGAATGAGATATGTAGAAGTTAATAATAGTGTTGTGGTATGATTTTAAGATGTTGTTAGTGGATAAATTGTGAGATTCACCTAAAAGGGGTAAAATGTGGATTAAGGCATTGGTAAATGCAAATATGAGTTATATTGACTAATGAGGTCAAATGTGAGTTAACAACTTTAACTCAAGTGGTTCGGATGATTGAATTCGAGCTTTCGAGGATACGTCGGAGCGAGTTGAGCCTAGAGCGTGAGAAGCTAAGAGGAAAAGAGTCACACCAAGTAAATCGAGGTAAGGGAATTGTGTGGACTATTAGAGATATCTGTCCGTAAATTGGGTGCTTAATTGCTTTGCTAGAATGCATGAGATATTAGGAAATAAAATTGGGTCATTGAAGGGTAAAAGTTGGGTGTTTAAGAAATGTGCATGAAAACAAAAGCATATTGCTTTGAAAGTCATGTTTTATTGCTTTTTAGCAAATGATTGGTAGGTTGGCTGACATTTGAAATGATTTGCAAAAGAAATGCGTTGTTTTGGTTTGTTAACCATGCTTTGCAAAGATTTGAGCCACCTACATGGTTTTTGTGAGAATGAAAGCGTGTTGAGTGTTACTCGCACGAGATTTGACGTGTTTTATACACATGAGTGCTGGGGCTTAGCTCACACTAGTTTTCACATGGATTTCATACTGGTTTTGGCATAGTGCTTGGAGCTTAGCTCGCAGTAGATGCCCACCTTAATTGTTGTCGTGCTTGGAGCTTCGGGCAGACTGGGTGTCGCACCGATTAAATAGGCTCGCACGTGCATTTGTGATTTTGACATGCTGATAGCCGTGTTAGGAGCTTCGGGTAGACAAGAGGTCGTACCGATTAAATAGGCTCAATCGTGCATTTTGAGATGTGGTGTGATATGATGTGTTGATTGGGTCCATGGAGTACATTGTAATGTGCATGTAGCATAGAGTACGTTGTACCGTATTGAGATGTGATGTGTCATCTTCGGATGAGATCTGCTATGGACCGACGGGTAGGATTTGACCCACCTCCCATATGGAAGTAGATAGTGATGATATCTCACACACCTGATCCGTATAGCTGGTATCACAGGTTATGGCCATAGACCTTGAGGTTATTGAATTGCCTATCTCACATGTATAATGCTTTGTGAATAAATCCATGATTGAAATGATTTGTGGGTCAAGACAGTCTGAGGGATGGGCTTAGACCTGACAAGTGTGGACTTGTTTTGAGATATCGGTATTAATGGTTTATAAAGTGCATGAATGCATGATGTTTAATGCCATGCTTTATTATGAAAATGCATGATGGTTAATGCCATGCTTATTTGAGAAAACACATGATGGGTAATGCCATGCTTTATTGTGAAAAATGCATGATGGTTAATGCCATGCTTATTTGAGAAAAATGCATGATGGGTAATGCCATGCTTTATTGTGAATTATGCATGATGATTTATACCATGCTTTGAATTGAACTGTGCACTGGATTTTAATAGCATGAATGCTTTAAATACCATTAACACAATCATACACTCATGTTTTGAGATAAATGATGAACTAAATGCTTTTGAGCATGGCATCACGATCACATAGATAGTGTAATATCTACATGTTCGCATGATTGCCTTACTGAGCGTGTGATTTGCTCACCCCCCTTATTTTTCCCCTCTCTACAGAGTGTTGAGTATAGATTGAGCGTGACTGGAGGCGTTTCCCTTTTGGTAATCCGCTGCATCACATCGCGTAAGGTATACACACTGTTGTAATTTTGTATCTAAACTTACGATAGCACAGTAGCATTTTGTATGTAACTATTAGGGATGTAAAACAATGTAAACACATGTAACAACTCTGATATATATATATATATATATACATTCATACAAGTGTTTACTCATAAATAATATACAAATTGAATTGGTATGGTGGAGTGAGTTAGACATCGACACACAGCCCAACTATTGAGGAGAGTTGCTGTTCATGATTAAGGTAAGGACAAATAATAAATGAAGCATGGAAATGCGAAAAATTTGTACGTATTTTGGTAAGTTGAGGGTCGTGACAATAGAAACTACCTAGAATGTAATGGAACAAACATAACCTAGAATGGGTTTAGTGTGAGAAGATATGATATGGTTGAGTTGATGATAAATGGGTTATACCAAGGTGTTAGTAATGTTGTATGCATGGCTTGGAGATAGTTATGTGGAATCAAATTTATGGGATTAGCCAAAGTGATGAAATGTGCATATATGATGTTGTAGAAAATGCATAAATGAATGAAAGACTATGGGTAAACATTTATTCCAAGTGTTTAATAAGCTACTAAGTGGGTTGCTAGCTAAATTGACTAGGAATGGCTTAAGGATGACTAAATGAGATAATAGGCCAAAATTTGATGAAATAGGCTCGATGAGGTATACTGACTAGTTAAAAGCCATAAACATGAGTTATCGGTATTGACTCATAAGATTTATGAATGTTTGCAGCTCTCAAGGATATATCCGGAGTAAGTTGAGCCGATCGCAGAAAGCGAGAAAAGAAGAAAGAGTTACTTCACCGAGAATTGAGGTAAGGGAATTTTGTAAGTGCGTAGAGATAGATGCACGTATTTTAAGGGTGATTATAGGTTATTGAAAATTGTGTTGGTTATTTGAAAATGAATTAATGATTTGTGTGAATGATAAGAATGTAGATGATTTGGTTTTTGAAGTGATTCTTGCAAAATGGGTAGTAAGGCTAATAATTGCATAAACTTTACGTTTTAACGTTTTTATGAAACACATTGCTTTGGTTTAAGCAAATTGATGGATAGGCTGGCTATTTGACTTCCATAATTTCATGAAATAGCACGAATTAGGTGTTGACTTTGATTTGAAACATGTTGTGTTGAAATAAAGCCACTTATCAGACTTATATGAGTAAATCGTGCTGGAGCTTCGCTCACACTGAATTTTGATGTTTTTAATATGTATGAAATATACTGGAGCCTAGCTCGCACTATATATTTAATCGATGATATTTTTCAAGCCGTATTGGATCTATTGCTTGTATGTGGGTTTTCATTGATTTCCTTATGCATATAACCGTACTAGAGCTATGTTCGTACGTGATTTCCTCATTAATTTTCATGCATAAAACCGTACTAGAACGTTGCTCGTACGAGGGAATTTATTGATGATGCATGAATCGTGCTATAGCTTAGCTCGCACTGGTTTTTACACTGTGATGTGTAATGAGTCATGTTGGATGCCTCGTGTAGATTGTTTGTCACACGGATGAGATGCTCGCACGAGCCGTTCTGGATGCCTCGTGTAGATTGTTAGTCACACGAATGAGATGCTCGCACGTGCACTTGAGACTGAGTAGGTTATACATGGCTTGGGTAGATAAGACTTACGGCAGGTACCCCTAATCATGATATGGGTCCACGGAATACATTATACCGTGTATATCACATGGAGTACGTTGTACCGTGAGGTTATGATGTTGATTTGAAAGTCTGACGAAGGACTAACCCACTTCCGTTCCAGCATGATACCCCGCACACGGGGATCCGTGTGGTCTGGGCTGATAATGACATAATTGGCTAACATAGTCCTCGATTATATACAGTGACCACCTGTCTCACATGATATCACATAGTTTTGTATACTGAACATAATTTATGTTGTCCAGGGTAGACCTGAGGGAGGGGTCGAACCTTGTCGGATGTTTTGAGAGATGATGTTATGATGAACATGGAGTTTATGACTTGAGAAGGATCTAATGAATTTTACTGAGTTTTGATCTGGTGTTAAACTCTAAGGAATGGTTTTTTGATGAGTTTTATTTCTATGAGCATTAGAAGTTTTACATGATGATCTTTTCCATGTTTACATGCCTATTTTCATATTTTTCAATACATGATATATGTATATACAAGTGGCATAGTTTTAATAATTCTTTATGCTCTGGATAATAATGATATTTATGCATGACATTATAAGCATGTAGATAGTGTAGTTAGCTACTATGCTTGTATTATTGTCTTACTGAGCGTGTGGTTGCTCATCTCATTCACTTTCCCCCTCTACAGAATGCACATAGTAGCCTAGTGAAGGACTGAGGTGTTGTATTTGGATATTCGCTGCTTTCCATCACCAAGAGGTATACACACATGAATTCTTTTTTTATCTAAATATGTAATAGCACAGTAATCATTTTAAATTGTAATATGAGGGATGTAAATATTAGCAAACATGTATAAGTATAGATCTTAACCTTCAAATGTATGTGTTTGCTTTTGATTAATTGAAAGATGAATGATAAATGATGATTAATACTGACTCATCGTCCAAATGTTAGACGAAATGGATGAAAAGGGGTCGTGATAGCCTATGCACGATTTAACATTATTCGACAAGAAAATGAAATCATTTCGATCATATTCACTAGAGTTGGCAAAAGCTGGCTCGAGACCGAAAATCCGCTCGAACTTGCCCGAGATCGAACCCGGGACTGGCCTGAATTGACCAAAAATGTCAAAGGCCTAAACACAAAAAAATTGGTTTGAAAAAACTTGAATCTAAAAAGACTAAACTCTAAAAGACCAAACCCAAAAAAACCTAAACTTGATATGAATCGAACCTGACATAACCCAAGTGTCACGACCCAAACTACCCAAAAATCAGAGTTAATTTTTCGCGTTTTATTATTTACTTAAATTCTTACCTGTCCTCGAATCGTGACCAACACTCCACTAATAATTGGGCTGTGCGTCAATGCCAGTCCCACCATTCAATTACCATCTAACTTATTTCTTCTCCAGTCATTTATAATTGTTTATATTATTTATACATCCCCTAAAGTTACTTACAAACATGTTACTGTGCTATGCTTATGTAGATACAATATGTACAAGTGTATATACCTTATGTTGATGGGCAGAAGCGGATATCCAGAATGCAGTACTGAGTCGCCTCAACTTCAACTGGAGATTATCTGTGGGAGAAAATGAAAGGGGTGAGCACATCAAGCTCAGTAAGGCAATCCTACGAACAAGTAGGTAACCATACTACCTACATGAACGTGGTGCCATGCATAAACCACCCTTTCTCCACACATTTTAAAATAGATGCTATGAATTATGATGTTATGTAAAACACATTGCATGGAAAATCCAACATGCAAGTATATTCAAAATCATATCTTTCTCGTTTAAAATTTCACAGTAAAGTCAGGACTCGACCCCTCCTTCGGGTGATCCTGACTCACTCAAAATCATGAAAATCGTTAACATCACATATGGGTTTAAAAAGCATGGAATATAACCATCATGCATATTTAATTTAAATCCCAGTTTAAATCATCGAAATCGTCGACATGCGAGACGAGGCAATATTTGTATAACGGCAATAACCAGGACTGGCCAATGTGTCCTCGTGAGTCCCTCTAGCTTCACGGATCCCAGTGTGCGAGGTCTACCCTGATCGGGAACCGCCCGGGAGGTGGGTCAATCCAACCCGTCAGTCTTATCCGATCTCACGCATCCGAAGATGCTGTATCCGAAGATACCCCGTATCACAAAGATACCGTATCACAAAGATACCCCGTATCACAAAGATACCACCCGGTACATCGTACTCCATACTACTTGCACAGTACATCGTACTCCGTGGACCCACAGCCTTATCCCTCGTTCGGGCTCATCAGCTGGATCTCCAACCCTTATCCCTCGTTCGGGCTTATCAGGTGGATCTCTAACCCTTATCCCTCGTTCGGGCTCATCAGGTTGTTTTAACATGCCATGTCTCAAAATGCACGTGCGAGCCTATTTAATCGGTGACACACAGTCAACCCGATGCTCCAAGCACGGCTTATCGTATGATCTCTGAAAAGTAGTGCGAGCGGTGCTCTAACACTGTCGGTAAATCAAGTAAAACTAGTGCGAGCTAAGCTCTAGCACTCTGTATGTAAATCATGTAAAATCTGGTGCGAGTTAGACTCTAGCACCGTGTCATGAAAAGCAAATGTGAAACCTGGTGCGAGTTATACTCTAGCACCTATGCATGTAAACTCTAGTGCGAGCTCTCGCTCCAGCACTATGCGTGCATCACACAAATCGAAAATACCGTGCGAGCTGAGCTCTAGCACGTCATATGTCAATAAAACACGTAGGCGGCTCTGTTTACTCAAAACAGTTTTCAAAGCAATTTCACGTTGAAAGTATGCAATGCGGTGCATTTTCTTTCAAGGTTAGCCAGCCTACTAATGCATGCATCAAAACACCTCCAGAATGAGCAAGAACCTCTTGTTCTTGCTCCTCCCAATTTTTCCTAAATTTTTAGATTTTACCCTTAACAAGGGTATTTTAGTAATTTACCCATTCGGGGCACTAAAATTATTATTCGACCTCTAGACCCTTCAAATAAATTTTAAAGACTGCATATGAATTTAAAATTTCGTAGAGTTTACCTCTAGCAGTCCGTAGAATTCCCTTACCTTATTTTCCTGTCGAGTCTGACCTTTTCTTTTCTTCTGTTGTCTCGTCGCGCAGTCCGATATGCTCCCAATCAAATACCCGAAACTGCGTATTAATATTCCTCAGGTCAGATATTATACAATTTAATTGTATTTAATACTTTCTGGGCTTAATTTAAATCATTGGGCCCGTTCACCCCTATTGGGCCCGATTGCACCTTAATGGGCCTTAATCGGCCTTAAGCCCGTTTACCACTTAATTTTCACTTTATCGAGGCCTATTGGGCTCATTGGGCCCACCAATAATTTATTGGGCCTCGTTCTAATTCTCGAATAGCTAAATCGATTATTTACGACAATTTATCTAAATTTTCATAATTTAATTCAATTTATGCGGAAATTAAATCAATATCACGCATAACGAGGTAATTGTCGTAAATAAGGGTCACTTACCCGAGATTCCATGCTAGTACAAAATTCGAGGCTGTCTCGAGCCCTCGGTGGATGCCAATCGTCGAGCTACACAATTCCACAATTTTTCCGGGTAAGTTTTCAGCCCAAAATTAATTAAATTAAATACTCCAAAATTTAAATCGGGTCAATTCGACCGCTCACTGACTTACCCGAAGCTCGATTACACCACAAAAATTTTCTCCAATTTTTTCTCTTTTTCTTTTTCCCTTTTTCTTCCTTTTTTCCTCTCTTTTTGGCTGAACCGGTTCAGTCCGGTTCGGACCGGTTCAGACCGCCGGTTCACCCCGGTTCGATCGGTTCACCGCCGTTTCACTGCCTTGCCGGTCGGTTCTCTACCGGCTTCCACCGCCAGTGGCTCCGTGAGGTGGTCCGCATCTCGAATCTGCCTTCGGTTTGGGTCGAGGTCGCCGGAACGCCGCCGGTCCGGCTCTTCTCCCTCGGCCGTCGGACCCATTTTCTTCTTCCGCCGTTTCCTACGTCGTCCGTCAGTTTTGGTGGCTGCCACCACCACCAATCTACTCACCGTCGCCTGGGGAAGCTTCGGCTGGGGTCGATCGGGCCTGAATCGCGCCGATCGCCGGCGAATCTTTCCTTCTCCCCCACGGCTGTTACCTCTCGATCCGACGGATTCCGGCGATTTTGTCGGCCGGTACTGGTCTCAAAAGGACCGGCTCCTCCTCCTGATCACGCTGGTACCCGCCGTTCGCCCCCAGCTGCCGTGGATCGCCGGTACCGACTCCGTTTTCCCCGCGGGCTTCTCTCCCTCCGTTCGGCGATTTTCGGCCTCCTTAGCGCGCGTCGCCGGCGCCAATAGCTTCGTCGGCCTCTCCTCTTGCTGCTCGGCCCTTCGTCGGAGGTCAAAGGTCGCCGGTGGTGGCTCGTCGGTCGGCCACGCGCGGGTCTCCTTCTCCGTTTTTGTTTTTCCTTTACTTTCTCTCTCCCCGATAGTTTTCAGTTCCTTTTTTTTTCTTTTATTAATTATTTTTATTATTTTTATTTATTTTAATTATTACACTATTCCTTAAAATGCTATAAATACCCAAAATATCTCTCAAAATTTTTATTTTATTCTTATTTAATTAATTTAATTTTATTTAATTTATTTATTATATTTTAACCTCTTTTTTTTCGGGTATAATTTCTCCGTATTTTTCGGATATTGTCCCGAATGACTTTTCGGTATATTTTTGATTATTTTCGGGATTATTCTTCCGAACTAAAAATCTCGATTGATCCCGATTAATTCCAATAAATTAATATCTTGATCAATTTAACCCAAAATAAATTTATTTCATCTTTATTGACCAAGATTTCTCAAATCCATATTTTTAATTAAATTTTCTTATCGAAATTATACCGACCTTTGGTCTTTTGACCATTTTACCCTTGCACGTGTTCGGGATTAATTTAACCCGACTTCCTTCATACTTTCCCCATCTTTTCTTATTTAATTTCCGTATTTTAATTAAATTCGGGTCTTACACCAAGCCTAATACAACCCAAACTTGAGAACAACCCGAGCCAGAGCTTGAAATTTTGAATTTATAACAAAAAAACCCTAATTATAATTATATAAAAAATAAAATTTAATAAATAGTTATGCACATTGTCTAATTAAAAATAATCATTATTTATAACATAATTATATCATTAATGTATTATCAATAAAATAAGTATTGAATATTTAAATTCAATTATTATATAAAATTATTTAAAAACACGATATATATGAATATTAAATAATTTTTAATATCATACTTATTGTATTTATAATAATAAATAATAAATAATAAGCATATTATTAAATATAACATTTGATTTTATTATATAAAGACTTATTATACTACTTTATTATATTTATTTCATATTAAAATTTTAATTTTAATATAATAATAAATCAAATATATATAAATCATAATACAATTGTAACATTTGTTTGAATTTGATATTTTGTGCAAAAAATTAAGAACATTATTAACAAAATTAAATTTAAATGATATTTTCTTAAAGTTTCAAATATATAAAAATATTAAATTTACTTAAAAATTAAAATATATTGTTTTGAAATTTAAAAGAAAAGTTAAATAACTAAATCAAACAATACAACAATATAACTACAATGTCTAAAATAAATATAATAAAATAAAAATATTTTTCAATTCGTAAAATCAAATGAAAAAAATTTCTTAATTCCAAAAAACTACACATACATATACACTTACACGTACTTATTTATTGTACAAATTAGCAATATTCAATGTAAGTTAAGTTAGACAAAATTGTCAATATATAAGTACAAATATACATCACAAGTACATGTGTGTATAAGTTGTGAAACTTATTAATTATTATGAAACTTTTATTAATTTAATTTTAGTGTCTTATGTTTAAAATTTAAAAACATATTATTTAAAAAATAATTAACTAATTTAATTTCATAATTATTTTATTATTATGTTTCATTAATTTTTTTGAGTCAATATTGTTTTATTAAAATTGATAATTACAATTTTAAGCACAATTTGTATCATATTCAAATCATATACATATACATATACTATATTATCATATATGTAAATGGTCAATGAGTAAGAATTGCGTTTTAACTAATTATGAAACTTTTATTAATTCAGTACCTTATGTTTAAAATTTAAAAACACATTCTCTTATGTATAATTAACTAGTTTAATTTCATAATTATTTTATTATTATATTTTTCATTTATATTTTTGACTATATAATATTTTATTAAAATTGATAATTTCAAGTTTAAGTACAATCTGCGTCATAAGAATTGTATCTTAACTAATTATGAAACTTTTATTAATTTAATTTAGTACCTTCCTTATGTTTAAAATTTTAAAAAATATTATCTTAAGCATAATTAACTAATTTAATTTCATAATTATTTTATTATTATGTTTTATTAATATTTTTGACTTAATAATATTTTATTAAAAATGATAATTGTAACGACCCTTGACCCTTGAAAATTAGGGGATTTTTTTTTTTGAACTTAATTTACCCACTTATTCCCTTAGGTTGTATTCCTATGCAATGTCGAATCACTTTTTCTAATTCTTTATCCATAATTATATTTAATTACCCTATTTTGACATATATGACCGATAGAAATTTCGGCAGCATAACGGCTTATATATGAGCCTATCCACCTGCAATTCAATTGTTTTGACAATCCTAGATATCCACAACTACCAAGCTTGCTTTCCAAATCCACATTTATAACTCAATACATTCATTTCGATTAAAAATCAATCATCTTAAAACTTAAACCCAAAAATATTAATCCTTACATCGTTTTCCTTACAAATTACATCCCAACAAAATGTTTCCAATATATGTCTGTGCATGCAAATATGTCTGGTACAGGAATGTAATTGTATATCTTTTGTGTGTACAAAAAGTAGCCTAGGGTAGCTCTTTCCCACCAAACTACATCGTGTACACGGCAAGTAACGCCTATAGATTTACTGCAAATGGTCTGAAGGTAGAGGGGTGAGCTTTTGGGGAAAAGCCCAGTAAGATAATACTTTTAAAACAGATCTGATATATAAAAGCATGTGAAATCGTTCATAGAACTAAACTTTAATGAATTACATAAATTGTCATTTCATGGATAATCATCATAAAAATCATAAAGCATGCGTGTCTTTAAAACAAATAACATGCTTAACCATTTTACAACTTTTCATTATTCATGAATGAGTTCTTAAAACCATCGGGCTCATAAACGTTTCATAAACATTTCATAAACCTTTAGTAAACATTTTATAAACATTTCCTAAACATTTCGTGAACATTTCATAAACATTTCGTGAACATTTCATAAACATTTCATGAACCATTCATAAACATTTCATGAACATTTCATAAACATTTCGTGAAGCATATTGGTCGTAACCAATTATTGTATATCTCATGAAAACACATATTCATTCATCATAGTCGATATTCATAATCAAATCGAGGAAACTAGGCTATAACTAAGTCATGTGATACGTGTCATTCTCCGTAGAGAGTCATCATACCTATGGCCATGGTAAGCGGGCTGTAGACTAGATCAGGGTCGTATAGCAATCATAATCATAAACATGGGTAGTATCTTCTTATTTCTTATCATATACTAGCACATAGCTAGGGCACGGGTACCAATGGCACTCGCCGTGCGGGAAACATTCATATGTGTTGCGCGGGCACGAGATACTACCGAAAACATCATCATAAACCACCAGTAGCACGACATCTTCCACACAAGTTGAGTCAAGTACTAAAGGGGCCCTACGTACCTGCACCCAAGTGGTGGAGCTGGAACACCACAAGAAGTAACATACATGAAGCCTATGGTCTCAAAACATCTTTTCTTTTTCCCCCTTTTTCCTTTTTTCTATGCTTTTGAAATTGTCAAAAGTTTCTTTAACGATATGGATATAAAATCATAAATAAATGTAAAACATCCATACGTTTCATACCTTAGGAAAATTCATTTCATATCATGGAAGGTACTCGGCGAATATTTCGACAAATTAAAACATGCTTCGTAAGCAGTTTCACAAGTATGAAAGCATTGATAAATCATTTCAAATTATATGCACCTTCATAAAATCTTTTATCGGTGAAACAGAAATGCATTATCAGAACTAAGTTAAATAGTACCCCTTACCTCGATTAATCGGATATCTCGCGTTCAAGTAATGACGCCTCCCAGTACCTTCTTTAATTCCTCCTACGTTTTACCTACACCGAAATCATTTACTTAGCCTCATATTCATGCGAATCATCCGAATTGCGTTAAAAATCGTAACTTATTCGTTACTACCTCGTGTGTACGTATTATTGCACATACCTTGGCCAACACGCACGTTTATATATTTTCCTACTATATATTATTTTGTACATACAAATATTAACATACACATTTATTATATACATCTACATGTATATACACATAAATATATATATATATATATATAGATATATATATATACTCCTATATATATATTATTATTTGTTTTCATTTTTCCTTATCACATGTAAATATTCTTTGTATGTACATATACTAACACACACATTTATCTTATACACCTATTTGTATATACACCTATTCATTTTATCATTTAATTTCCTTATTCATCATCACATAAATATATATATATATATATTTATATATATATATATACATATATATATATTGCCTATTTCTCATCTCTCCCATTTTTCCATTTTTATTTCACATATAACTTAATTCACACTAACAAGCCTATATCTCAAACATATAAATATATACATGTATATTAAATATACATATATAAGTTTACCTTGTCTCTTTTCCAAATTTTCAGCTTTTCTTTTCTCCTTCTTTTTTTTCTCCTTTTCTTTTCTCCTCTCTCGGTCAGCCCAGTCTCGGCTTGCTCTTCTTCTTCCTCGATTTGGTTTTCAGCTTCTCGGTTCTGCTTAAATTCCACTCTCAGTTTCCAGCCTTCCTTCTGTCTTCTTCTCCTTCGGTCCTGCTCCTGTTTTCCAGCCTCGATCTTCCTTTCCTTCCTCTCCCATGCCCCTCGGTTTTAGCCTTTTCTGTTCTGGTCGTGACTTCCTTTGCTTCTAGCTAAGTCTCAATTTTCTTCTGTCACGACCCAAAACTACCCAAAAATCAGAGTAAATTTTTCATTTTTATTTCATACTTATCTATCCTCCGAATCGTGACCACACTCCACTAATAATTGGGTTGTGTGTCAATGCCAGTCCCACCATTTAATCATCATATAACTTAATTTCTTATTACAGAAAAAGGTAAACACATTCATTTTTCATTTATTCTTTTCCATTTATTTACAAGTGTTTACATTATCTATACATCCCTGATAGTTACTTACAAACATGTTACTGCACTATACTTATTTAGATACAATATGTATAAGTGTATATACCTTAACACGATGGGTAGCAACGGATATCAGGAATGCAGTACTCAGTCACCTCAATGTCTACTGAAAGGAATCTGTGTAGGAAAATGAAAGGGGTGAGCACATCAAGCTCAGTAAGGCAATCCTACAAACAAGTAGGTAACCATACTACCTACATGAACATGGTGCCATGCATAAACTGCCCTTTCTCCACACATTTCAAAACAGATGTTATATTTCGTGATGTCATGATGTCATGTAAAATAAGATCATATATGGATTTCAAAAAGCATGGAAAACTCGACATGCATATCCATTTAAAACATCTCATCATCATTAAAATTTCACGACACAGTCAGGACTCAACCCTTCCCTCGGGTGTTCCTGACTCACACAAAACCATGAAATCAAATGCTTTTTAAAGCAACAGTACCATATGATATACTGAATGTCATGTAAAACCAGTTGACATCATTCATGGGTTTAAATAGCATGAAAAATAACCTTATGCAAGTTTCTGTTTAAAACCCAATTTAATTTCCATCAAAACCATATCTCAGTCAAGATTCAACCCCTCCCTCGGGTGATCCAGACTCACACAAAAATTCACAAATGAGTTTCTCAAAACATCAACATGCGACACAAGGCAATATATGTATATCTCAGGCAAATAACCAGGACTATGGCCATGTGTCCTCGTGAGTCCCACTGCTACATGGATCCTAGTGTGCGGGGTCTCACCACGATCGAGAACCACCCCGGGAGGTGGGTCAGTCCAACCCGTTGGTCCTGTCCGATCCCACGCATCCGAATATGCCACTCGTATCCGAAGATACCACGTATCCGAAGATGCCACTCGTATCTGAAGATACCACGCATCCGAAGATGCCACACGGTACAACGTACTCCATGCTACTTGCACAGTACAACGTACTCCGTGGACCCATATCATATCTCCATACTCATGCTCTGTCTCAAAACGCACGTGCGAGCCTATTTAATCGGTGTGACACACAGTCTACCTGACGCTCCAAGCACGGCTCATCGCATGATTTCAGAAAAATAGTGCGAGCGATACTCCAGCACTTTCATAAAAATTAAGTAAAACTAGTACGAGCTGAGCTCTAGCACTCTGTACACATTTCATATGGAAACCTGGTGCGAGTTAGACTCTAGCACCATATTACAAAAATTATATAAAATCTGGTACGAGTTAGACTTCAGCACCGTGTCACGAAAATCATATAAAAATCTGGTGCGAGTTAGACTCCAGCACCAATACATGTAAAACTCTAGTGCGAGCTCTCGCTCCAGTACTAAGGTATGCATCACACAAATCAAAACTCGTGCGAGCTGAGCTCTAGCACGTCACATTTCTGAAAATCACGTAGGCGGCTACATTTCTCAAATCATTTTCAGAGAAAATCAACATCTGTTGAAAATATGCAATGTTGTGCATTTTTATTTAAAAGTTAGCCAGCCTACTCATGCATGTGTTCAAACATCTCAAGAAACGAGCAGGAACCTCTTGTCCTTGTTCCTCCCACATTTTTCCTAAAGTTGGAAATTTTACCCTTAACAAGGGTATTTTGATAATTTGCCCATTTGGGGACTAAAATTTTTATCTGAAATCTAGACCCTTCAGACCATTTAAAAGACTGTAAATGGCATCAAAATTTCGTAAAGCTACCTCTAGCAGTTCGTAAAATTCCCTTACCTGGAATCACGCGCGAGCTTATCCTGTTCCGCCCGTACCAGGTCTCTCAGTCCAATTTGCTCTAAACCAAGTCTATGAAGCTGCATATAACCACATATTTAGGATAATTCAATTATACTTATCAGTATTTCACTTATACTGATCGAATCTAAAACACTGGGCTCGTTTTACTTTATTGGGCCCGATTGCATCTTAATGGGCTTCGACCTATTTTCAGCCCGTTTCCATTTATTTAATCCCTTCATTGGGCCTATTGGGCTCTTAATATCCATTGGGCTTTGTTCCAAACTCTTTGGATAGCTCATATATCATTTACGACAGTTTACTCAAATTCTCAATATTATTCACTAAAGGCGGAATTAAATCCGTAATGCGTAAAATAAATTTCTAATACGCTAATAATTATATAAATTGTAGTAAATGAGCTTTACTTACTCGAGATTATGCGATGTTGCGCAAATAGAAGTTCAAGTGGCTCACGTTCGGAATTTATCGTCGAACTGCATAATTTATATTTAATTTCGGGTTATTTTTCCAATCGAATATAATTTAAATAAATTTCTCGAAAATCAAATCGGTTAATTTTGACCGCTTACCGACTTACCCAAAGTCTGGTGCATCCCCAAAAATTCTTCCCCTTTTTCTCTTTTTCTTCCTTTTTCTCCCTTTTTTCCTCTCTTTCTTGGTTGAACTGGTTCGGTCCGATTCAACCCGGTTCAGACTGTCGGTTCAGTCCGGTTCGGTGCCTTGCCAGCTGGTTCTTCGCTGGTTTCCGCTGCCAGCAGCTCCGCTGGGTCGTCCGATTCTCCAATTTGGCCTCGGTTTCGTCCAAGGCCACCAGAAAGTGGCCGATCCGGCCTGTTCTCTCATGGCCGTCGGTACCCATTTCCTTTTCTACTGTTTTCGACACCGTTCGTCAGTTTCGCCGGTCGTGGCCACCACCGATCGCGTCACCTACGCTTGGGGAATCGCCAGTTAGCGTCGGTTGGGGCTAGATCGCCGACGAATGGCCGGATTTCTCTTTTCCTCCCCTCGTCGATTTTCTCTCGTTTTCTCCCTCTATCAGTCGCCGTTCACCGCCGTTCGTCAGCTTGTTGGTGCCGACGGGCTCGGGCGACTCGGCTGGTCATCTCTCCGGTGGCGTCCGGTGGTGAGGTCGACAGGGCTGGGTTCCTCGTGTTGCCCTTTTCGTTTACAGAATCGCGTCTCGCGATTCTGTTTCAATTCCCTTTTTTAATTAATTAATTTATTTATTTTTATTTATTATTTATTATTTATTATTATTATTATATTCAATTAAATATTTTTATTTGGAAAAAATATCTAAAAATATTTATATTTTATTCATTTAACCCATAAATGAATTTATCGGTATTATTTCAACTTTTTGGTATATTTTTCGATTATTTTCGAGATTATTTTTCGAAGTGAAAATTTCGGTTTATTTAAATAAATTCTTATCTTGATCAATTTAACCCGAAATTTAATTATTTCTTTGTTATTGATCAAGATTCTCAATCCCATATTTTTAATTAAATTTTCTTGTCGAATTTATATCGATTTTCGATCTTTTGACCGTTTTACCCTTGTACATGTTCGAGATTAATTTAACTCGACTTCCCTTCACGAACACTCACTCCTTTTGTATTTTAAATCTTTATTTCCAGTTCGAATCCCATTTGTTTAAATTTGTGACCATTTTCATCCCTCATAAAATTTACGATTTAATTTCGGGTCTTACATCTTCTTCCTTCGGTCTCCCTCTCTTCTCCCTCCTTCAGCCGACCCTCTCCTTCTTCTTTTTCCCGATCAGCCCTCCTTCTTCTTTCTTTTCCTCTTTTCTTTCTTCTTTCTTTCCTGGTTTCCCGCCCAGCTCTCCTCTGTTTGTGTTTTCTTTTCAATTGAATCAAAGTGACGGAATTGGCTTTCTTTGAAAGCCAATTCCGTACAACTATGTATATATATTATATTAATATATATACATATATAATATTAATATATATATATGTTTTGTATTAATATATATATATATATTATTTGTTTGTTTAGTGTTAGTATCTTATGTTGTTTTATTGTTTTGTGTTCCATTTCATTTTTTTTTGTTTATCTCATGCTTTATTTATTATTTATTAATACTTATATATTAAATACTATACACTACATAATATATATATATGCTATATATTATATTATTCATCCATTTAAATGTTTAGTATATATATATATATATATATATATATATACATATACACCTATGTATATATCTATATATATATACATTTTCTTGTATAATTTATCCAAAGACATAATATCCATGCCTTCCATGAAATTTTCATTACTTCGAGAATAAAATATCATTGGGATTTCATCATTCCTCATAAATCCCGATATAAGTTTTTACATCAACAATTTTCAACTAATAAATTAAAATTTTTCAATCCCTCCGTGCTTGCATTTGCTTTGTCACTCCCTGTATTTTGGGTTCCCTGTCGTTCACAGGCTTCTCGGTTCCTATAGTCCTCGAGCCCTACAACGAATATTCACACTTCCATTAAAATTTATTATTCTCATTTTTATATATAGTCTAACTAAATGTAGGAAATCTGTGGTGTTTACATTCTCCCCACCTTAAAAGAATTTGGTCCTCCAAATTCCTCTTGGTCCTTCAAAATAGATGAGGGTACTTCTAGACGCTGTCAAGTCTCTCGGGCGGTGAGGTATTTTGAAATACTTTTATTGGCAATCAGACTTGACCAGGTAAACCGATTATGGATATAAGTATTCAAGGTTCAATTTCAATAAGAAAATAAGACACTAAACTTATCACTGTGAGACCCCGTATATGTATAAGGGTATATATGCACATAGAAGTGTAAATAGAGTTGTACTATGAATTCATGAGTGAAGTATATGTGATGTAAGTCCACAAGTAATGTACACACTTGTAATGAGAGTGATAATCGTACATACAAGTTTCATTATATATGAATGTGTAGTAATGGACTTAAACATGTGGAGAATGTGTGTAGAATGGATTTTGAATAGCTTGGTAAAATGGAAGTATAATGGCATAAGATGTGCATTTCCACTTTAGTTTACAATAAGTACCATTGGTCATACAAAGATCCTACACAAATTTTAATGTGTATGAAGTGAGGATGGATGTCATCTTCAAGTCTCAAAGATGAATGAATGAGGAAATGATCATGGTAGCAAATTTAGGATGTTTGGTAAGTGTTGTTGCAGAGGAAATCTGGAAATTTTGAAGGGCAGATCGATCTCATGGGATGAGAGATCGATCTGGAAGAGCCAGAATGCTCTTATTTGGGCGAGAGAATAGAACAGATCGATCTCCAATGGACCAGATCGATCTCCTTAGCTCTCTGTTTGGGAGCAGATCGATCTCATGCTTCGACAGATCGATCTCATGCCTTGACAGATCGATCTCATGCTTCGACAGATCGATCTCGGGCTTAAAAATGCCGTGAAAAAGAGGGATTTTAAGGGACCAGATCGATCTCCTCTTGGACCAGATCGATCTCCTCAAGCTATTTCTATATAAGGAGAGCTGGAAATCAGAAAATTTCGAGAAAAACACAAATCTTTCATTTTCAACCCAAAAACCTAACTTTCTCTCTCTAAAATCAGCCATTTTCAGTGAGATTTGAAGAGAGACCATTAGAGGCAAAGTTGTTCCTATCAAAGAGAAGAACAACATAGTTGGAAGGCATTTTCCCATTATTGATATTGGAGAAGTTAAGGGCATTGCCATTTGGAGCAAGAGGAGAAATCAAATTGGGTAAGATTCTAACACTCCAACTGTGGTACATTGTTTATTAAGTGATTTTGGAGTTGTTGGCATGAGAATAGATGGTTAGAAACTATCTAAATGCATTGGTATGATTATGACCTAAAAATGATTTAGTGTGAGAAAGTGAAATTGATTGAGATTAATGAGAAACGGGATGTCTAGAGGTGATAATAATGTTATGGGTATGATTTTAAGATGTTGTTAGTGGACAAATTGTGAGATTTACCTAAAAGAGGTAAAATGTGAAGTTAAGGCATTTGTAAAATGCATAAGTAAATAATGTTGACTAGTGAAGTCAATTATGGGTTAAATATGTTAACTCAATCGATTTAATGAATGAATCGCAGCTTCCGAGGATACGCCGAGGCGAGTTGAGCCAAGAGCGTGAGAAGCTAAAAGGAAAGGAGTCACACCAAGTAAATCGAGGTAAGGGAATTGTGTGGACTCTTAGAGATATTGTGCGCAATTTGGGCGTATAAATGTTTTGCTAGTATGCATGAGATTAGGAAATGTTGTTGTTGGGTGATTGAAGGGTAAAAGTTGGGAGTTTGAGAAATGTGCATGAAAACAAAAGCATATTTCTTTGGAAATCATGTTTTATTGCTTTTTAGCAAATGATTGGTAGGTTGGCTAACATTGAAATGATTTGCAAAAGAAATGAGTATGTTTTGGTTTTGATAACCACATTTTGCAAGTTTTGAGCCACCTACATGATTTCGTGAGTATGAAAGAGTGCAAGAGGCACTAGTTTTCACATGGATTTCATATTGTTTTGGCATTGTGCTTGAGTTTGTCTCGCACTGGATGCCCACCTTGCATGTTGCCGTGTTTGGAGCTTCGAGTAGACTTGGTGTCATATCGATTAAATAGGCTCACACGTGCATTGTTTTGAGACATGGCATGTTAAAACAACCTGATGAGCCCGAACGAGGGATAAGGGTTGGAGATCCACCTGATGAGCCCGAACGAGGGATAAGGGTTGGAGGAACAGCTGATGAGCCCGAACGAGGGATAAGGCTGGGGGTCCACGGAGTACGTTGTACCGTGCATGTAGCATGGAGTACATTGTACCGTGTTGTGATGTGATGTGCTGTCTTCGGACGAGATCTGCTATGGACCGGCGGGTAGGATTTGACCCACCTCCCGTGTGGAAGCAGATGGTGGTGATATCCCGCACACCTGATCCGTGTAGCCGGTATCACAGGTTATGTACATAGGCCTTGAGGTTATTACCTATTGTTGAACTGCCTATCTCACATGTCTAATGCTATTTGAGAATAAATCCATGTTTGAAGTGATTGTGGTCAGGAAAGCCCGAGGGATGGGCTGGGACCTGACGTTGAATTGATTTGTTAATGGTTTTAAAGTGCACGGATGCATGATGTTTAATGCCATGCTTTATTGTGAAAATGCATGATGGTTAATGCCATGCTATTTGAGAAAAACGCATGATGGGTAATGCCATGCTTTTATTGTGAATTATGCATGATGATTTATACCATGCTTTGAGTTGAAATGTGCACTTAATTTTAATAGCATGAATGCTTTACATACCATTAACACAATCATACACTCATGTTTTGAGATAAACAATGAATTAAATGCTTTTGAGCATGGCATCACGATCACGTAGATAGTACAGTATCTACCTGTTCGCATGATTGCCTTACTGAGCGTGTGGTTTGCTCACCCCCTTATTTTCCCCCTCTCTACAGAGATTTGAGTATAGATTGAGCGTGACTGGAGGCGTTTCCCTTTTTGGTAATCCGCTGCATCCCATCGCTAAAGGTATACACACTTGGATTATTTTGTATCTAAACTAGACATAGCACAGTAGCATTTTGTATGTAACCACTGGGGATGTAAAACAATGTAAACACATGTAACAACTCTGATATATATACATTTATACAAGTGTTTACTCATAATAATGTTTCAAATTGAATTGGTATGGTGGAGTGAGTTAGACGTCGACACACAGCCCAACTGTTAAGTGTGTGGTTGTTCACGATCAAGGAAGGATGATTAATAATCGATGCACGAAAATGCGAAAAATTTGTACGTATTTTGATAAGTTGAGGGTCGTGACAGAAGTTGGTATCAGAGCTCGAGTTGGTTTGACGTGTGTCGTGTCTAAAATACTTAATAAGTGAAAAAAATTACGTCCCCAAGTTACTGTGCTTGTTTAGATACAAATAGTGTATGTCAATGGGTTGACTAAGTAATTGGTTGTGAATGTAGGGAACTGAGTAAGTATGCCTAATACCAGTCGCGGTAGAGGGATGAGAGCACAAGCTCGAGGCCGTAGAGGTAGGCCTGGGGGTCGTGTTGAGCCGGAAACACACGAGGCTCAGGAGGATGTTGAGGTGGAGGTCGACATTGAGCACGCTCCACAGGGTCCAGAGGAGAGGCTCGAGAGTACTGAGGCTCGCTTCGCGAGGATTGAGCGGAGCATTGAGATGATTTTGGAGTTGGTCACTCAATCTTTACCTGGAGTTGGCGGTAGACAGAGTCCCGCTACACAGGGTGATGCCGAGCAGGCAGCAGCTCCCGAGGCACGGGTAAGGCAAGCCCAAGGACCTCAGACGACAGATACCCCACCCACACAGGATGTGCCTACGCCGGTTGCTATGCCAGGCAGTAGAGGTTAGGGATATGGATGTGATTTGGATAGACTGCGGCAGTTCCAGAAGTTTGGACCGCCGTCTTTCAATGGAGTAAAGGACCCAGTAGCGGCTGAGGATTGGATCAATGAGATCGAGAAATTATATGGGTTCTTTGAGTGCACTACTACCGAGATGGTAGCATTTGCCGCTTTTATGCTGAAGGGATCAGCAGAACATTGGTGGAAATCCACCAGGCCTATTTTGAGAGCCCGGCAAACTGAGATCAGCTGGGATGTGTTTCTAGAGGCCTTCCGGAGACAGTATGTCCCGGATACCGCCCAGCAAAAGCTAAAGATGGCATTTTTGGGACTGACCCAAGGGAGCAGGACTGTGGACGAGTATGAGACTGCTTTTATATCCCTGGGCAGATATGATCCCAACACGATGAGTAATGAGGTCGAGAAGATCCAGAAGTTTATGGATGGATTGAGACCGGCTATCAGGTCTAGACTGGTTCCCCTAGATATACCGACCTATGAGGAGGCAGTGCGCAGGGCGCAACTATGTGAACAAGATGTTGATAGAATCGCCTCAGAATTTGGAAAGGTTGGTAAGATGAGGGACAAAGATAAAAAGAGACCTATGATGGATAGAGGCTTCAGCTATAAAGGAAGCAAGAGATTCTCTGGAAAGAGGCCGAGAATTGATGAGATCAGGGAGAGGACAGTTGATACTCCCATGTATCCGGCCATTGCTCCAACTAAGGGAATCGTGATTGGAGGACCACGGCCTACTACAGAACAGTGTGGCAAGTGTGGTAGGTACCATGGTACTCGACCATGTTATGGACCTCAGGTTGTATGCTTCAGATGTGGGAAGCCAGGGCACGTAAGCCGAGATTGCCCCGAGATGATAGAGAGAGCCCCACAGAAGGGCAAGGAGCCAGAGAGAGCTCCAGTTGGTACAGCTGCTCCGAGGAGGAAGGCTACAGCTGAAGAAAAAGGGAAGCAAGCAGTGGGTGTAAGCAGAGGACGAGTGCACGCACTGGATCAGGATACTGCAGATCAGTCATCAGATGTGGTAAAAGGTACCATCCAAATCTTTGATTTAGAAGCTTATGTACTGTTTGATCCTGGTGCCACGCATTCCTTTATTTCGCCATCCTTTGCATGTAAATTGTTGAAGCATGTAAAACCCACGCTGCTTGATAAGATGTTATTGATATCTACCTCTATGAATGATAGTCAATTGACTGAGCATATATATAGGGACTGTAAAATGAAGATAGGAGGTAAAGAGATGACAGCCGATTTAATTTTATTAAACATGAGTGATTTTGATGTGATCCTAGGAATGGATTGGTTGGCTACCAATCATGTTGTTATGGATTGTCATGCTAAAACCTTGATGTTTCCAAAGATAGACAATCTTGTAGTTAATTTTGTGAAATGAAATTAAAGAACATGATTTTTATAAGTGTGATGAGTATAATCTTGATACATGATGCATGGAAGATAAATTTGATTTCATTTATGTATGTGATGTGATGATTTATGATACTAATGGTGGAAAGGATAATGTGAAGGATTCATCACTTTTGTGATTGAGACGGATAAGGCATGTCCGGAATTGGAAGACATACCTGTGGTTAGGGAATTTCCAGACGTCTTTCCGGATGAGTTACCAGGGTTACCTCCAGATAGGGAGATGGAGTTTGGTATAGATTTGGCACCTGGTACAGAGCCGATGTCCAAGCCGCCATATAGAATGGCTCAAGTTGAGTTAGAGGAGTTAAGGAAACAATTACAAGAGTTGCTGGAGAAGGGGTTTATCAGGCCCTTGGGGAGCACCGGTTCTGTTTGTAAGGAAGAAGGATGGAAGCCTCCGACTGTGTATAGACTACCGGTTGTTGAATAAGGCCACCATCAAGAATAAGTATCCCCTCCCACGTATCGATGATTTATTGGATCAGCTTAAGGGATCGCAGGTCTTTTCCAAGATAGATCTGAGATCAGGGTACCATCAGTTGAAGATACGAGGTGGAGATGTACCCAAGACAGCTTTTCGCACCCGGTATGGACATTATGAGTTTATGGTTATGCCATTCGGGTTGACGAATGCTCCCGCAGCTTTTATGTCGTTGATGAATGAGGTATTTCACCAGTATTTGGATCGATTTGTGATTGTGTTTATTGATGATATACTGGTGTATTCAAGGTCTAGAGAGGAGCATGAGAGGCATCTAAGGATAGTGCTACAAACCCTCCGAGAGAAGAAGTTGTACGCTAAACTCAGTAAGTGCGACTTTTGGTTGGAACAGATCTCTTTTCTGGGTCACATAGTATCAAAGGATGGAGTATCAGTGGATCCATCTAAGATTGAGGCCGTAGTTCAGTGGCAGAGACCCCAGACAGTGACAGAGATCAGAAGTTTTCTGGGTTTAGCTGGGTATTATCGAAGGTTTGTAGAGGGATTTTCGAGGTTAGCTGCTCCATTGACACGTCTCACAAGGAAAAATGTAGAGTTTGTGTGGGACAAAAAGTGTGAAGACAGTTTTGAGGAGTTGAAAAGGAGATTAACTACAGCTCCAATACTTACCATTCCTACTAGCTCAGGAGGTTTCTCAGTGTATGCGGATGCTTCACACCAAGGACTGGGCTGTGTATTGATGCAGGATGGGAAGGTAGTAGCCTATGGATCAAGACAGTTAAAGGATCATGAGAGGAACTACCCGACCCATGACTTGGAGTTGGCAGCGGTGGTGTTTGCGCTGAAGATATGGCGCCACTACCTCTATGGTGAGAGATTTCAGGTTTATACGGATCATAAGAGCCTTAAGTACCTGTTCTCACAGAAAGAGTTGAACATGAGACAGAGGAGATGGCTCGAACTGTTAAAGGATTATGATTGTGAAATCCTATACCACCCGGGTAAAGCAAATGTGGTTGCTGATGCGTTGAGTAGGAAGCATCTCGGGATGGTATCATTCATGATGATCAGGGAACACGAGCTGTTGGAACAGTTCATGAACCTCAGTTTGGATATGACCCCGCCTGACGCTGATAGTGGATTTATGATAGCTAGCCTGCAGTTGGAACCGGATCTGATAGATCGAATCCAACAGGCTCAGCGAGTTGATCAGCAGTGTGGTGATATTGTCGGGCAGATACAGAGGGGTATAGAGACGGACTTTGGGTTGAGTTCGGATGGATTGTTGAGGTTCAGAGGTAGGATATGTGTCCCTGATGACGCAGAGATCAGAAGGTTGATCCTGACAGAGGCTCACTCATCGAAGTATACGATACATCCAGGGGGTACCAAAATGTATCAAAACCTTCGAAAGGTTTATTGGTGGTCGGGAATGAAAAAGCACATTGCTGAATATGTTGCTAAGTGTCTCGTTTGTCAGCAGGTGAAGGTAGAGCATCAGAAGCCTGCAGGGTTATTGCAGCCTCTACCGATACCGACATGGAAGTGGGAGCATGTCACCATGGATTTTGTGATGGGATTGCCGAGGACCCGGAGAGGTCATGATGCCATATGGGTGATTGTGGATCGGTTGACGAAATCAGCCCATTTTCTAGCTATGAGAGCTACCGATACTCTGAGCCAGTTAGCGAACCTATATGTGCGCGAGATAGTGAGGCTACATGGAATTCCAGTGAGCGTTGTTTCTGATAGGGATGCCCGCTTCACTTCCCACTTTTGGGAACAGTTTCAGGAAGCGATGGGGACCCAGTTGAATTTTAGCACCGCGTTTCATCCTCAGACAGATGGTCAGTCAGAGAGGACTATACAGACCCTGGAGGACATGTTGAGAGCGTGTGCATTGGATTTTGGAGGCTCCTGGGATGACCATTTGCCACTCGCAGAGTTCGCGTATAATAACAGTTTTCATGCGAGTATCGGGATGGCACCATATGAGGCATTGTATGGGCGTAAATGCCGTTCCCCTATTGGATGGGAAGAGGTTGGTGACAGACAGATCTTTGCTCCCGACTTGGTTAGACAAGCCTCTGAGGACGTCCAATTGATATGTGAGAGGTTACGGACAGCTCAGAGCAGGCAAAAGAGTTATGCTGACAAGAGACGGAGACCACTAGAGTTTGAGGTGGGTGAGTCAGTGTTTTTGAAAGTTTCCCCTTCGAAGGGAATTATGAGATTTGGGAAGAAGGGAAAGTTGAGCCCTCGATATATCGGGCCATTTGAGATACTTGATAAGGTGGGAGACAAGGCGTATAGGTTGGCATTGCCCCCAGAGTTGGCAAGTGTGCATAATGTCTTCCACGTATCCATGTTGAGGAAGTATCACCCGGACCCGGCACATGTGATAAGATATGAGCCTTTGGAGCTCAATGAGGGTATGACCTATGTTGAGAAGCCAGTTCGGGTATTGGACAGAAAAGAGAAAGTGCTGAGGACAAAGACAATTCCCTTGGTGAAGATACTTTGGCAACATCACATTGTGGAAGAAGCCACATGGGAATTGGAGAATTTGATGCGGGAGAGGTATCCCGAGTTGTTCACAGAATAATTGGTTCCAATTTGGAGGACCAAATTTTCTAAGTGGGGGAGAATGTGAGACCCCGTATATGTATAAGGGTATATATGCACATAGAAGTGTAAATAGAGTTGTACTATGAATTCATGAGTGAAGTATATGTGATGTAAGTCCACAAGTAATGTACACACTTGTAATGAGAGTGATAATCGTACATACAAGTTTCATTATATATGAATGTGTAGTAATGGACTTAAACATGTGGAGAATGTGTGTAGAATGGATTTTGAATAGCTTGGTAAAATGGAAGTATAATGGCATAAGATGTGCATTTCCATTTTAGTTTACAATAAGTACCATTGGTCATACAAAGATCCTACACAAATTTTAATGTGTATGAAGTGAGGATGGATGTCATCTTCAAGTCTCAAAGATGAATGAATGAGGAAATGATCATGGTAGCAAATTTAGGATGTTTGGTAAGTGTTGTTGCAGAGGAAATCTGGAAATTTTGAAGGGCAGATCGATCTCATGGGATGAGAGATCGATCTGGAAGAGCCAGAATGCTCTTATTTGGGCGAGAGAATAGAACAGATCGATCTCCAATGGACCAGATCGATCTCCTTAGCTCTCTGTTTGGGAGTAGATCGATCTCATGCTTCGACAGATCGATCTCATGCCTTGACAGATCGATCTCATGCTTCGACAGATCGATCTCGGGCTTAAAAATGCCGTGAAAAAGAGGGATTTTAAGGGACCAGATCGATCTCCTCTTGGACCAGATCGATCTCCTCAAGCTATTTCTATATAAGGAGAGCTGGAAATCAGAAAATTTCGAGAAAAACACAAATCTTTCATTTTCAACCCAAAAACCTAACTTTCTCTCTCTAAAATCAGCCATTTTCAGTGAGATTTGAAGAGAGACCATTAGAGGCAAAGTTGTTCCTATCAAAGAGAAGAACAACATAGTTGGAAGGCATTTTCCCATTATTGATATTGGAGAAGTTAAGGGCATTGCCATTTGGAGCAAGAGGAGAAATCAAATTGGGTAAGATTCTAACACTCCAACTGTGGTACATTGTTTATTAAGTGATTTTGGAGTTGTTGGCATGAGAATAGATGGTTAGAAACTATCTAAATGCATTGGTATGATTATGACCTAAAAATGATTTAGTGTGAGAAAGTGAAATTGATTGAGATTAATGAGAAACGGGATGTCTAGAGGTGACAATAATGTTATGGGTATGATTTTAAGATGTTGTTAGTGGACAAATTGTGAGATTTACCTAAAAGAGGTAAAATGTGAAGTTAAGGCATTTGTAAAATGCATAAGTAAATAATGTTGACTAGTGAAGTCAATTATGGGTTAAATATGTTAACTCAATCGATTTAATGAATGAATCGCAGCTTCCGAGGATACGCCGAGGCGAGTTGAGCCAAGAGCGTGAGAAGCTAAAAGGAAAGGAGTCACACCAAGTAAATCGAGGTAAGGGAATTGTGTGGACTCTTAGAGATATTGTGCGCAATTTGGGCGCATAAATGTTTTGCTAGTATGCATGAGATTAGGAAATGTTGTTGTTGGGTGATTGAAGGGTAAAAGTTGGGAGTTTGAGAAATGTGCATGAAAACAAAAGCATATTTCTTTGGAAATCATGTTTTATTGCTTTTTAGCAAATGATTGGTAGGTTGGCTAACATTGAAATGATTTGCAAAAGAAATGAGTATGTTTTGGTTTTGATAACCACATTTTGCAAGTTTTGAGCCACCTACATGATTTCGTGAGTATGAAAGAGTGCAAGAGGCACTAGTTTTCACATGGATTTCATATTGTTTTGGCATTGTGCTTGAGTTTGTCTCGCACTGGATGCCCACCTTGCATGTTGCCATGTTTGGAGCTTCGAGTAGACTTGGTGTCATATCGATTAAATAGGCTCACACGTGCATTGTTTTGAGACATGGCATGTTAAAACAACCTGATGAGCCCGAACGAGGGATAAGGGTTGGAGATCCACCTGATGAGCCCGAACGAGGGATAAGGGTTGGAGGAACAGCTGATGAGCCCGAACGAGGGATAAGGCTGGGGGTCCACGGAGTACGTTGTACCGTGCATGTAGCATGGAGTACATTGTACCGTGTTGTGATGTGATGTGCCGTCTTCGGACAAGATCTGCTATGGACCGGCGGGTAGGATTTGACCCACCTCCCGTGTGGAAGCAGATGGTGGTGATATCCCGCACACCTGATCCGTGTAGCCGGTATCACAGGTTATGTACATAGGCCTTGAGGTTATTACCTATTGTTGAACTGCCTATCTCACATGTCTAATGCTATTTGAGAATAAATCCATGTTTGAAGTGATTGTGGTCAGGAAAGCCCGAGGGATGGGCTGGGACCTGACGTTGAATTGATTTGTTAATGGTTTTAAAGTGCACGGATGCATGATGTTTAATGCCATGCTTTATTGTGAAAATGTATGATGGTTAATGCCATGCTATTTGAGAAAAACGCATGATGGGTAATGCCATGCTTTTATTGTGAATTATGCATGATGATTTATACCATGCTTTGAGTTGAAATGTGCACTTAATTTTAATAGCATGAATGCTTTACATACCATTAACACAATCATACACTCATGTTTTGAGATAAACAATGAATTAAATGCTTTTGAGCATGGCATCACGATCACGTAGATAGTACAGTATCTACCTGTTCGCATGATTGCCTTACTGAGCGTGTGGTTTGCTCACCCCCCTTATTTTCCCCCTCTCTACAGAGATTTGAGTATAGATTGAGCGTGACTGGAGGCGTTTCCCTTTTTGGTAATCCGCTGCATCCCATCGCTAAAGGTATACACACTTGGATTATTTTGTATCTAAACTAGACATAGCACAGTAGCATTTTGTATGTAACCACTGGGGATGTAAAACAATGTAAACACATGTAACAACTCTGATATATATACATTTATACAAGTGTTTACTCATAATAATGTTTCAAATTGAATTGGTATGGTGGAGTGAGTTAGACGTCGACACACAGCCCAACTGTTAAGTGTGTGGTTGTTCACGATCAAGGAAGGATGATTAATAATCGATGCACGAAAATGCGAAAAATTTGTACGTATTTTGGTAAGTTGAGGGTCGTGACAATCACAATTTCACATTTATCCTTAATGAGGACTTATTTTTAATTCATATCACTTGATCCGAATCACTTCGCATACCAGAGATATTCGTACCTTGCATACATCTCTTATTTCAATATGACTCGTATATTCAAGATTTACTCATTTCAAAGCTTGTCTCATTTCATACATCAACTATAGCAAAATTCTTTCCTTATTCCAATTAAGTATCACATTCAAAACATAAGAATATAGAAATTACAATCTTTAGATTAAATACGTAATCCATATTCTAAAGTTTCCTTATATCTCAAACTTTGGATCCTCATAATAGTTTGGATCTTTCCCATTAACATGTAACCTCTGTTTGGGGAAATCCTACTTACACCCATTCTTAATACACTGTGACCCAAGAGACTTTGAGTCTCCTTAAAATTTAACTCCAGTACACTCCAAAGTGGGTTACTCGGTCCAAAAATCTCCCCTTCATATAGTTCTTATAATTGCTCTCTTAGCATTTCTAATCCAAGCAAAGTCACTCAGTACAGTGGTTTGAGTAATTAATTCGATACCACCTGCTAAATCAATTCTAGAACTTCTCCTTTTAGTTTAGGGGTAACTTGATAAATCATTTGATCATGTGTCAGAAAACTTTTCCTGTTTACAGGGATGTTTCTATACTCCGAACACGCCCTATCTTTATCAGTCATGTAAGCAGTGCGACCTTTAGAGTCTTATTTATACCGTTAGTTCCCTGATTCATTCTTCCAGTATAATGACTATGCTCTTTCATTGTCACTATTTCCCTTGAAGATTTCTTTTCCGTCATTCTCTTTATCTTTCCCTTTCTTAGTGACTTTAGAAATATATAATTCATATCATCATAATTGCACCTTACGCACTGCTTCCTCAAAATAATTTCAATTGGAGTCATCTTAGCTTGACTAAATATCCCAATATCTCCTATAAATTTCTACACTTCCTTTATCTAACAGTTCTTGCAACTCCTTTTTCAATTCCTCAAGATCCACAAAGTCCATTCGGTAAGGAGATTTCGAGATTGGCTGAGTCTCTGGTGTCAAATCTATAGTGAATTCCAACTCTCTCTTCGGTGGTAGTCCCAGTAGTTCCTTAGAAAACACATCTGAAAACTTGCATACCATAGATATGTCCTAAATACTTGGACATTCCCGACTAGTATCGGAGATGAATGCAACATAACCTTCACGTTCATAAAAAATTCTCATCAATAGTCAAAATCATAAAATCTATTCCTTAACTGCAAAGCATACATCAAACTTATCAGGTAGAAGGAAGGTTACAGTCTTGGTGTAACAATCTAAACTTACACGGTTGGTGGCTAGTCAATCCATACCCAAAATTACATCAAAGCCATACATGCTCAACCAGATTAGATCTGCTAATATGATCCTATCTCCTACCTTGATTTCACAATTCTTACACACCATATCAGTCCAAGTGTGAGAACCCTGCTGCCCGCCCCTCACCAGGTCACAGGCTTACGGCGAACTCATCACAAACCCGTATTGTCCTCTCTGGGCCCACTGGCCCTCAAGGTTTTGCTCCACTGGGGGGGCAAGCCCATCTCCCAGGAGACGCGTCCCAGGAGGCTCGAACTCGGGTCAACACCCTTGTTCTTGCACTCCTGTTGCCAATGAGCCAAGTTACGGGTTTGTGATGAGTTCGCCGTAAGCCTGTGACCTGGTGAGGGGCGGGCAGCAGGGTTCTCACATAAAAACGCCCATTTTTATTGTGACGGCCCAGCCCAGCCTACACAGGCGTAACCCCTCATGGGCCCCTGGTCCGACTGCTGTGACATCGTCCAACTCCACGTATTATCCTCTTTGCAGGCCTCGGCCCACTCAAGGTTTTGCTCCACTGGGGGGCAAGCCCATCTCCCAGGAGACGCGTCCCAGGAGGCTCGAACTCGGGTCAACACCCTTGTTCTTGCACTCCTGTTGCCATTGAGCTTGGCTCATTGGCAACAGGAGTGCAAGAACAAGGGTGTTGACCCGAGTTCGAGCCTCCTGGGACGCGTCTCCTGGGAGATGGGCTTGCCCCCCCAGTGGAGCAAAACCTTGAGGGCCAGTGGGCCCAGATAGGACAATACGGGTTTGTGATGAGTTCGCCGTAAGCCTGTGACCTGGTGAGGGGCGGGCAGCAGGGTTCTCACATAAAAATGCGCGTTTTTATGTGAGAACCCTGCTGCCCGCCCCTCACCAGGTCACAGGCTTACGGCGAACTCATCACAAACCCGTATTGTCCTCTCTGGGCCTACTGGCCCTCAAGGTTTTGCTCCACTGGGGGGGCAAGCCAATCTCCCAGGAGACGCGTCCCAGGAGGTTCGAACTCGGGTCAACACCCTTGTTCTTGCACTCCGTTGCCATTGAGCCAACTTGGCTCAATGGCAACGGAGTGCAAGAACAAGGGTGTTGACCCGAGTTCGAGCCTCCTGGGACGCGTCTCCTGGGAGATTGGCTTGCCCCCCCAGTGGAGCAAAACCTTGAGGGCCAGTAGGCCCAGAGAGGACAATACGGGTTTGTGATGAGTTCGCCGTAAGCCTGTGACCTGGTGAGGGGCGGGCAGCAGGGTTCTCACACCAAGACCCTTCCATGAGGGACAGACTTCTTGCCTTTCTTTGTTGCCATAGCCCGTCTCTGTGAGACTGTCTCTGGGGAGCTTGCCTCTCAGGTTGTCGTGGTGGCTCTGGGGGCTGTGGAAACTTATTCAGTGGGCAATCCTTAATCAGTTGTCCCCTATGTCCACACCTAAAGCAGCTCCCTGAGGACCAGTGACACGCACCTCTATGAAAATTACCGCATTTAATGCACAATCTCTCGTAATGCTGGAAGCCTTTGGTAGTCTGTGGGGTAGCTATAAGAGCCGTGGGCCTATCAATCCTAGCCCGAGACTTATCTGTCCTCTATCTCTTAGGCTAGCCCTCTGAAAGTCCTGTCTCACAAACTCTGTCCGCTTACTCTTATCCCTGCTTTTTCCCTTAAATGTTGGAGGCTTCATCTTCAGGAAATCTCTCATTCTACCGATATCCCTCTCTTCTCTCTAGGCCTGTACAGGAGGCTGAGGCATCATAGGTACTAAAGGAACTTGTGGAGGAGGAGGTGGTGGTGCTTGTGGAGGAGTCAGCACCGGAGTAGAAAATGGTGCCATGCCAGCTGAATCGGAAACGTTTGCCCCCAGGTGTTGGGTAACCATGGCAGCTATCAATTCCAGTCCTCTCTCGAGACGCTGCTCCAACCACTGTTCAAATTGAGCCATACGAGTATTGGGCCTCTTTGGCTGTGGTGGAGGAGGTGGAGGTGGCTGAGCCTGCCTCCGAAGACGTCCACGTCTTTCACTCATCATGCAAGTGATCTAATACTTGCACGTAATTCCAAATATCAAGTCTTAATTCCATTAGGTATACATTACCTACAACCAGACAAACACAGACATTGAGATTTAATTTTAGCCTTATTTCGACACTGACAGTACTAGACAACATTCACTCTGATACCACTTAAACTGTAACGACCCTTAACCCTTGAAAATTGGGGGATTTTTTTTTTAACTTAATTTACCCAGTTATTCCCTTATTCACTTAGGTTGTATTCCTGTGCAGTGTCGAATCACTTTTCCTAATTCTTTATTCGTAATTATATTTAATTTCCCTATTTTGACATATATGGCTGATAAAAATTTTGACAGCATAACGGCTTCTATATGAGCCTACCCACCTGCAATTCAATTGTTTTGACAATCCTAGATATCCACAACTACCAAACATGATTTCCAAATCCACATTTATAACTCAATACATCCATTTCGATTAAATACCAATCATCTTAAAACCTAAACCCAAAAATATTAATCCTTACATCGTTTTCCTTACAAATTACATCCCAACAAAATGTTTCCAATATATGTTTGTGCATACAAATATGTCTGGTACAGGAATGTAATTGTATACCTTTTGCGTGTACAAAAAGTAGCCTAGGGTAGCTTTTTCCCACCAGCCTACGTCGTGTACGCGGCAGGTAACGCCTATAGATTCACTGCAAATGGTCTGAAGGTAGAAAGGTGAGCTTTTGGGGAAAAGCCCAGTAAGATAATACTTTTAAAACAGTTCTGATATATAAAAGCATTTGGAATCGTTTATAGAACCAAACTTTAATGAAATACATAAATTGTCATTTCATGCATAATCATCATAAAAATCATAAAGCATGCGTGTCTTTAAAACAAATAACATGCTTAACCATTTTACAACATTTCATTGTTCATGAATGAGTTCTTAAAACCATCGGGTTCATAAACGGTTTCTAAACATTTCATAAACCTTTCGTAAACATTTCATAAACATTTCATAAACATTTCATAAACATTTCGTGAACATTTCATAAACATTTCGTGAACCTTTCGTGAACATTTCATAAACATTTTATAAACATTTCATGAACATTTCATGAACATTTTATGAACATTTCATGAACCTTTCATAAACCTTTCATGAACATTTCATGAACATTTCATGAACATTTCATGAACATTTCATGAACATTTCATAAACATTTCATGAACCTTTCATGAACCTTCCATAAACATTTCATAAACATTTCATGAACATTTCATAAGCATTTCATAAACATTTCATGAACATTTCATAAACATTTCATGAACCTTTCATGAACATTTCATAAACATTTCATGAACCTTTCATAAACATTTCATAAACATTTCATGAACATTTCATAAACATTTTGTGAAGCATATCGGTCGTAACCGATTATCGTATATCTCATGAAAACACATATTCATTCATCATAGTCGATATTCATAATCAAATCGATGAGACTAGGCTATAACTAAGTCATGCGATACGTGTCATTCTCCGTAGAGAGTTATCACACCTATGGCCATGGTAAGGGGGCTGTAGACTGGATTAGGGTCGTACAGCAATCATAATCATAAACACGGGTAGTATCTTCTTATTTCTTATCATATACTAGCACATAGCTAGGGCACGGGCACCAATGGCACTTGCCATGCAGGAAACATTCATACGTGTTGCGCGGGCACGAGATACTACCGAAAATATCATCATAAACCACCAGTAGCACAACATCTTCCACACAGGTTGAGTCAAGTTCTAAAGGGGCCCTACGTACCGGCACCCAAGTGGTGGAGTCGGAACACCACAAGAAGTAACCATGCATGAAGCCTATGGTCTCAAAACATATTTTCTTTTTCCCCCTTTTTCCCTTTTTCTATGCTTTTGAAATTGTCAAAAGTTTCTTTAACGATATGGATATAAAATCATAAATAAATGTAAAACATTCATACGTTTCATACCTTAGGAAAATTCATTTCATATCATGGAAAGTACTCAGGGAATATATCGACAAATTAAAATATGCTTCGTAAACAATTTCACAAGTATGAAAGCATTGATAAATCATTTCAAATTATATGCACCTTCATAAAATCTTTTATCGATGAAACATAAATGCATTATCAGAACTAAGTTAAATAGTACCCCTTACCTCGATTTATCGGATATCCCGCGTTCAAGTAATGACGCCTCCCAGTACCTCCTTTAATTCCTCTTACGTTTTACCTATACCGAAATCGTTTACTTAGCCTCCTATTCAAGCGAATCATCTGAATTGTGTTAAAAATCGTAACTTATTCATTACTACCTCGTGTGTACGTATTATTGCACATACCTAGGCCAACACGCACGTTTATATATGTTCCTTACTATATATTATTTTGTACATACAAATATTAACATACACATTTATTATATACATCTACATGTATATACACATAAATATATATATATATATATTATTATTTGTTTTCATTTTTTCTTATCACATGTATATATTCTTTGTATGTACATATACTAACACACACATTTATCTTATACACCTATTTGTATATACACCTAAGTATATACACCCATTCATTTTCTCATTTTTTTTTCTTACTCATCATCACATATATATATATATATATATATATATATATATATATATATATTTTGCCTATTTCTCATCTTTCCCATTTTTCCATTTTTATTTTACATATAACTTAATTCACACTAACAAGCCTATATCTCAAACATATAAATATATACATGCACATTAAATATACATATATAAATTTACCTTGTCTCTTTTTCAAATTTTCAGCTTTTCTTTTCTCCTTCTTTTTTTCTTTTTTTTTCTCCTTTTTTTTCTCCTCTCTCGGTCAACCCAGTCTCGGCTTGCTCTTTTTCTTACTCGGTTTGGTTTTCAGCTTCTCGGTTCTGCTTAAATTCCACTCTCGGTTTCCAGCCTTCCTTTAGTCTTCTTCTCCTTCGGTCCTGCTCCTGTTTTCCAGCCTCGATCTTTCTTTCCTTCCTCTCCTCTACCCCTCGGTTTCAGCCTTTTCTGTTCTGGTCGAGACTTCCTTTGCTTCAAGCTGAGTCTCGGTTTTCTTCTTCCTTTGGTCTCCCTCTCTTTCTCCCTCCTTCAGCCGACCCTCTCCTTTTTCCTTTTCCCGATCAACCCTCCTTCTTTCTTTTCCTCTTTTCTTTCTTCTTTCTTTCCTGGTTTCCCACCCAGCTCTCCTCTGTTTGTGTTTTTTTTTTCCAATTGAAAGCCAATTCCGTACAACTATGTATATATATTATATTAATATATATATGTTTTGTATTAATATATATATATATATATTATTTGTTTGTTTGGTGTTAGTATTTTTTGTTGTTTTATTGTTTTGTGTTCCATTTCATTTTTTTTTGTTTATCTCATGCTTTATTTATTATTTATTAATACTTATATATTAAATACTATACACTACATAATATATATATATATATATGCTATATATATATTATTATTCATCCATTTAAATGTCTAGTATATATATATATATATATATATATATATATATATATACACCCACATATACACCTATGTATACATCTATATATATATATATATTTTCTTGTATAATTTATCCAAAGACATAATATCCATGTCTTCCATGAAATTTTCATTACTTCGAGAATAAAATATCATTGGGATTTCATCATCCCTCATAAATCCCGATATAAGTTTTTACTTCAACAATTTTCAACTAATAAATTAAAATTTTTCAATCCCACAGTGCTTGCATTTGCTTTGTCACTCCCTGTATTTCGGGTTCCCTGTCATTCATGGGCTTCTCGGTTCCTATAGTTCTCGAGCCCTACAACGAATATTCACACTTCCATTAAAATTTATTATTCTCATTTTTATATATAGTCTAACTAAATGTAGGAAATTTGTGGTGTTTACAATAATTACAATTTTAATTACAATTTGTATCATATTTATATACGTATACTATAGTACCATATATGTAAATGGTCAATGTATAAGAATTGCATCTTAACTAATTATGAAATTTTTATTAATTTAATTTCAATGACCTATGCTTAAAATTTAAAAGCTTATTATTTTAAGCATAATTAACTAATTTAATTTCATAATTATTTTTATTATGCTTTATTAATTTTTTAAACTCACAAAGTTTTATTGTATAAATATAATTTTTTTAGTGTATTATATCAAATAAAAATTATGCCTTATATCATAAAAACTTTGTATGAAAATTAAAGGATTAAGGTTTAAACCCCTCACAATCTCAACATGTTTTACTAAATATCTTAAACATTCTAATTGGACATGTGTAAACACCGCAAATTTTCTGTATTTGGATTAAACGAAAATATATATATATATAATAAATAGAAATATGTTATAGGGAAATATGTGAATATATATATATATATATTTGTTAAGTTGGAAAAAAATGACGGATAAAAATAATTACAATTAAAAAATATATATATATACATGTAATTTTCCAAGAATGAAAATATAATTAAAAATATACATATATATATATATATATAAAAATACAAATATAACCTATATAATAAAAATATAAAATATATAAATATAAATATAAATATAAAATATATATATAAATATAAATAATATAAATATAAAATAAAAATAAAAAAAAAAAAAAATAATTAATTAAAAAAAGAAAAAAAAAGGGTCGCGTGATCCCAAATAGAAGACCCCTCCCCCCCCTCCCCCCTGGTTTCCTCTTCTGAAATCCCTACAGCCGGCAAGCTCTCCCCGACCGATTACCTGTCGATTCCCCTTTTCCCTCACCGGCGACCAGACCGACAACCCCATCCCGACCCAAAACCGCATCCGCCCTCCTTCCTCACCAAAAAACCCGAGAAACCCGAAAACCTCTTGCTGTGTTGCCTGTAGTTTTTCGTTTCATCACCGACGGCCACCCCAGCGCTGGGAGCTTCCCTGGACCGACGGCTTCCCTCACCTGGACGTGGATCGACCATCCCCTCCCATTTTCCCTCTTCCTCGCCTGGAAACAAAACAGAAACAGAGAGGTTTTTCCTCTGTTTCGTGTTCTGCGACAAACGGAGAAGACCGACGCCAGCCTTCCACTGAACCCGAGCCCGGCAACCTCCCATCGCCTGCCCTACCCCGTCCGGCCACCCTGTTCCAACGCCACAGTACATCCACAGTGGCAGTATACCAAAAATATATATATATATCCAGTTGATATTCCTCATCCTTGTACCAGTTAATTCCTAGGTAAAATCTGAATTTTATTTAGTTTAATGTATGTATAATTGTATTATGGAAGCATGATGTTGTAGGAATTAATTGAAATACAAGCATGTTTAGTGTAGATTAATTTGACAAAAAAATTGGAAAGATGAGAAGTAGAAATATATATATAATGAATATTTGTTTATTTAGGTACATGTACAAATAAGTCTATAATAAATTGGGTATGCTAGTATTTGTACACAAAAAAAATATGTACGCATAGTTGATAAGGAAAAATGGAAAACGATGGTAATATATATATATATATATATATTTATTTATTTAGGTGCATATACATGTGGGGGATATGAAAGATGAATGTGTGCAAGTATATGTATATACAAAGAATGTATATATATGAGATAGGAAAACATGAAAACAATAAAAGTATATATATATATATATATATATATACATATAGGAGTGTATATATATATATAAATATATATTTATGCGTGTATACATGTGGATGTATATAATAAAGGTATATGTTAATATTTGTAGGAGCAAATATATAAATAGTGAAGAAATATATAAACGTGTGTGTCGGCCTAGGGATATACAATAATACGTAGACACGCAGTAGCAACGATAAATTACGCTTTTAACGTAATTCGCATGAATAGAGTGCTAAGTCTAAAATTTCGGTGTAGGTGATTGTAGAAAGGATTAAAGGAGGTACTAGGAGAAGTCACCGTTCGAATTCGAGATACCCGATAAATCGAGGTAAGGGGTATTACTTAAGTTAGTTCTGATATTGCATTCTTGTTTCACTGAGAAATGATTTTATGAAAGAGCATATGATTTGAAATGATTTATCAATGCGTCCATACTTGCGAAACTGTTTACAAAACATGATTTCGTTTTACAAAATGTTCGCTAGAACATCTATGTTTATGAAATAAACTTTCGAATTATGAAAATGCATGAAAGTTTTATGATGGCTTGAAAACCCATATTTACGCTTTGAAATGGAACTTTTGACGTTTTCAAAAGTATTTACGAAAAAAAGAAAATATGTTTTGAGACTTAGGTTTCATGCTTGGCTACTTCTTATGGTGTTCCGGCTCCACCACTTGAGGTGCCGGTACGTTGGCCCCTTTAGCACTTGACTCGACCTGTGTGGAAGATGTCGTGCTACTGGTGGTTTATGATGATGTTTCAGTAGTATCTCGTACCCGCGCAGCACGCAATTATGTTGCCCACACGGAGAGTGCCTTTGGTGCCCGTGTCCTAGCTAGGTGCTAGTGAAAGTAAGTAAGATGGATACTACCCATATTTTACGAAATGGTTGTACGACCCTGATCCAGTCTACAGCCCACTTACCATGGCCATAGGTATGACGACTCTCCAATGGAGAATGACACGTATCGCATGACTTAGTTATAGCCTAGTCTCCTCGATTTTTATTTATAAAATCGACTATGATGAGATGTTTATGAAACGATTACGAAATATGCATGAGTTGTTTATGAAATGATTACAAAATATGCATGAATTGTTTATGAAATGATTACGAAATGTGCATGAGATGTTTATGAAATGATTATGAAATATTCATGATATGTTTTTACAAAATGATTTATGAAATGTTCATGAAAATGATTAAGCATGTTAATGGTTTTATTGACACGCATGTTTTATGACGTTTATGCATGAAATAAAAATTCCTATATTTTATTTAGTCTCGTTCCATGAACTATTTCAAATACTTTTATATGTCAGAACTGTTTTAATAGTACTATCTTACTGGGTTTTTCCCCAAAAGCTCACCCCTCTACCTTCAGATCATTTGCAGTGAATCTATAGACGCTATCTGCCGCGTACACGACGTAAGCTGGTGGGAAGAGCTACCCTAAGCTACTTTGTACACGCGAAAGGTATACATTTACATTCCTGTACCAGACATAATTGTACGCACAGACATATATTGGAATTATCAGTTGGGATGTAATTTTGTAAGGAACGATGTAGACATTACTACTTTGGGATTATATTTTGAGATGACTAGTATTAAATCGAAATAGATGCATTGTGTGGTAAAGATGGATTTGGAAAGTATGCTTGGTAGTTGTGGATATCTAGGATTGTTGAATACAACTTAATTGCAGGTGGGTAGTCTTATATATAAGCCGTTGTGCTGCCGAAATTTCTATCGGCCATATAAGTTAAAATATGAAAATCAATTATAAATTACGAGTAAAGAATTAGGAAAATGTTTTGACACTGCACAGGAATACAACCTAAGTGAATAAGGGAATAAGTGGGTAAATTAAATTTAAAAAAAAATTCGATTTTTAAGGGTCAAGGGTCGTTACAACATGACGGTATATAACTTTTTAATTCAACATTCTAAATTTTTAATGAGATATTTGATTAATTAGTATATACGATTATATTTAATACAATAATGTTAATATTATGATTTATGTACAAATAAAAAAGAAACTGAAATAAAATTGAGCTAATTAGTTGACCAATTATTAATATTAAGGTTTTTTTTTATAAATGATAATTAGTACTTTCTTTCATAATATGTATTTTGCAATTGATGAATATAATTACATCTACTATTTTATAGCAAATATTGTAGGAAATTTAAAAAGAAAAAGTAAATAATTTTTGTTAACTAATAAATATTAAAATGTAGAAATTTATATTTATATAAATATTTATTAACATTTAAAATCATATAAAAATTAAATTAATTATTACATTCAAAATTTTAAAAAAATATTCATTATTTATAAATTTTCAAAACAATTTGAAGTTGACCAGTTATACCCACCCGACTCGAACCGGGACTAAATCGAAAAAATTTGAATCCGAAAAAGATCGAACCTAGAAAAGCCTAAACCTGAAATAGTTCGAACCTAAAAAACCTGAACCCGAAAATAACCGAACCCTTAAAAACTCGAACATGAAAAAACCCGAACTTGAAAATGCCCAAATCCGAAGACAATTTGTGTTGAGTTAATATATTTTGAAATGACAAAACAAGTAAATTCAATAATATAAAGATGATATAAAAACATGTTTAGAGGTTATCAATACCAGAACTTAAGTTCCTGGAGATGAGAGATCGATCTGGGATATGAGAGATCGATCTCCTGGGTTTTCTAGGATGAGAGATCGATCTCATGAAGACATGAGATCGATCTGCTAAGGTTTGAACCTGTATAAAGGTATTGAGGAAGATTGAGATCGATCTATAAGGGATATAAGATCGATCTGCCTAAACACAGGATGTTGAGAAGATGGATCTGGTCTACGAACAGATCGATCTCCCCTAAAACAAAGGTAAAGGCAGTAGATCGATCTGTAAGATCGATCTATACTCAAACAGAGAGCTCAAGAGATCGATCTGGTATAGGAAGAGATCGATCTCCTCAAAGTCAGAGAGCTAAGGAGATCGATCTGGGTTAATGAGAGATCGATCTCTCACTACGAGATTACCTGGCAGATCGATCTATAGATCGATCATGCCTCAAACAGAGAGATTGGAAGATCGATCTGCCTATTCGACAGATCGATCTGCTCTAATATTTTCAAATTATGAGATCGATCTGCTCATATATGAGATCGATCTCCTTGCTTCTTTTTGCCTTGATCTTGTAGGGGTTATAACTAAGAGATTGATCTGGTCAAGATGGCAGATCGATCTGGCATTCTACTGGAGGTTTCCAACGGCTCTTTCTGTAAAATCTCAACGGGAAAAATAGCATTAAATGCTCCAACTACCAATCCTTCAGTATATAATCAAGCATTGAAGACACTGAGAAATAGGGATACAATTGCTGCACACTCTGTACATTCTTAAGAGTTTAATTCTTTCATTCCATTTGTCTTCAATCTTCATTCATTGAATTTGTTGTATAAGCTTGTGTAAAAGCTGTATTTGTCCTACCCACATGAAAAGCTTGATATTGTATTCTTCCTACCTTTGAGAGAAAAAAGGATTGTTCCTCAGTGAGATAAATCTTGTAAAAAGGGAAATACATCTTTGTTTAAAAAGGGTAGAGAGGTTATTCCTTAACCTGAAAAAGCAGGTTGTAACTTTTGTTGAAAGTGAGAAAGAAAGCACTTGACAATACGGTCAAGGAGAGAGGACGTAGGCAAGAGATTGGCCGAACCTCTATAAACAACTGTGTTTGATACTCTCTTCCTTATCTTGCTTTAATTTAATTCATTTCATTATATTGTTTATTTATTATTTGTTAATTAAGTTCGAATTAATTTTAATTTTCCATTAACATTAGAAAATCGATTCACCCCCCCTCTCGATAGAGCCATCAATTGGTATCAGAGCAAGGACTCTTTGATCACATAGGAATAACTTTCTAAGAGTTAGAAACGATCCAATGGCTCACAACAATGTAGCAACTAGCTTAGTAGGAGAGGGGCATTCTATGGTTAGGCCTCCTATGTTCAATGGGGAACATTATGCTTATTGGAAGACTAGGATGATGTTATTCATTCAAGAAAATGATTATGAAGTATGGAGGATTATCACTAAAGGACCTCAAATCCCTACAAAAAGAATAGAGGGAAGAGATATCGCTAAGGAAGAAGATGAATGGGATTCAAATGATGTTAAATGTGCTCAACTAAATGCTAAGGCCATGCACACTCTCTTTTATGCTTTAGGGCCAAATGAATACAATAGAGTCTCCGGATGTGACAATGCCAAACAAATTTGGGATAAATTGGTAATAACTCATGAAGGTACAACCCAAGTAAAGAAGACTAAGGTAGGAATGCTCACATATGATTATGAGCTATTTAGGATGAAAGATGGAGAGTCAATCAGTGATATGTTTACTAGATTCACTGATGTAATTAATGGATTAAAGTCCTTAGGAAAAATATACTCTAATATAGAAATGGTCAAGAAAATACTAAATAGCCTACCTAAATCATGGGAAGCTAAAGTGACCGCAATTGAGGAATCTAAGGATCCTCACACATTATCGTTAGATGAATTAATAGGATCACTACTCACTTATGAGATGAAGTTGAGAAGAAATGAAGAGCCTCCCAAGAAAGTGGGAGTTGCTCTAAAATCTACTACTCAAGAGGAAAATAAAAATGAGAGTGGTAGTGAAGAAGATCTTGAGATGGCAATGTTTGCCAAAAGATTTAACAAGTTCATGAGAATGAGAGCTAGTGGTAGTAATAGGAGAAACCTCAAAAGAGATCAAGAAGAGGTAGGAAGAAAAGATACAATCGTGTTTTATGAATGTAAAAAACCAGGATACATTAAGTTTAACTGCCCTCTTCTTAAAAAGTCCAATGATAGGTTTCACAAAAAGAAGGTAATGGTGGCCACATGGAGCGACAGTAACTGTTCTGATGATGACTCAAATGAGGACATTGCCAACTTGTGCTTCATGGCTATTGAGGATGAAAGGGTAACTTCAAACCTCAATGAATATTCGTTTGATGAATTGCAAGATGCCTTTGATGATCTTGCATTGGAATATGAATGCATGAGTATGAAATATAAGAAGATAATATCTAAATTGAAGAAAGAAAATGAGTTAATTCTAGAGGACAAATTAGAATGTGAAAAGAAACTAGAAATTACGAATCTTGAAATTTGTGACCTGAAAGAAAAGAATAGTAATCTACATAATTCCTTTAATAGATTTTATATGGGACAACAAAAGTTAGATAACATGTTAGAAACTCAAAGAGCATTCTTTGATAAAAATGGGTTAGGATATAATGCAAAAAGTAGAGAGACTCATGTCAAAAGCTTCATTGCTAGAAAGAGCATGAATAAACCTTCAACTACTTGTTCATATTGTAATAGAAAGGGTGTCACGACCCAACTATCCAAAAATCAGAGTGAATTTTTTTGCGTTTTTGTTTATTTTCTTACTTAATTCTTACCTGTCCTCGAATCGTGACCAACACTCCACTACTAATTGGGCTGTGCGTCAATGCCAGTCCCACCATACATCTACCCTAGTACTTATTTCTTCTCCAGTCATTTATAATTGTTATATTATTTATACATCCCCTAAAGTTACTTACAATCATGTTACTGTGCTATGCTTATGTAGATACAATAAGTACAAGTGTATATACCTTATGTTGATGGGCAGCAGCGGATATCCGGAATGCAGTACTGAGTCGCCTCAACTTCAACTGGAGATCATCTGTGGGAGAAAATGAAAGGGGTGAGCACATCAAGCTTAGTAAGGCAATCCTACGAACAAGTAGGTAACCATACTACCTACATGAACGTAGTGCCATGCATAAACCACCCTTTCTCCACACATTTTAAAACAATGCTATGCATTATGATGATATGTAAAATACTTTTGCACGAAAAATCAACATGCAATTATCATAAATCATTTCTTTCTCAATTAAGATTTTGACAATAAAGTCAGGACTCGACCCCTCCTGCGGGTGATCCTGACTCACACAAAATCATGAAAACATTTACATCACACGTGGGTTTTGAAAAGCATGAAAATACCATCATGCAATTTAGTTTTAAAACCCAGTTTAAATCATCATAGAAATCATCAACATGCGAGACTAGGCAACGTCTGTATATAGGTAAATAACTAGGACTATGGCCACATCTGTCCTCGTGAGTTCCTCAGCTACACGGATCCTAGTGTGCGGGTTCTCACCATGATCGGGAACCGCCCGGGAGGTGGGTCAGTCCATCCCGTCAGTCTTATCCGATCCCCGGCATCCGAAGATGCTGCATCCGGAGATGCCGTATCCGAAGATACAACACGGTACATCGTACTCCATGCTACTTGCACGGTACATCGTACTCCATGAACCCATGTAATATCTCTAGGTACTCCGGCCCAATTGGCCTGCTTCCCACAGAGGTTTGTTTCTCAATACTCATGCCATGTCTCAAAACGCACGTGCGAGCCTATTAAATCGGTGACACACAGTCTACCCGATGCTCCAAGCACGGCTCATCGCATGTTCTCATAAAATCTGTGTGAGCGATGCTCAGCACTCTCATCAAAACACGTCAACTGGCAGAGCCCGCTTACATCCCCACAATGCCGCCAACCTCATCCCTCACTCTCACCCCACCTAAGAGGTCTCTTGAGCCTGTTGGGCCTTTTGGCTGACTCCAAGGGCAGACAGCGGTACTCCACAAATCCGGTAAAACTAGTGCGAGCTAAGCTCAGCACTCTGTATATTATAAATCACATGAAAATTTTATAAATACTGGTGCGGGTTAAACTCCAGCACTCTGTCTCGAAAATCATGTAAAAATATGGTGCGAGTCAGACTCTAGCACCGTGTCACGAAAGAGCATGTGAAATCTGGTGCGAGTTATACTCTAGCACCTATGCATGTAAAACTCTAGTGCGAGCTCTCGCTCCAGCACTAATGCATGCATCACACAAATCGAAATTACCGTGCGAGCTGAGCTCTAGCACGTCATATGTCAATAAAACACGTAGGCGGCTCTATTTACTCAAAACAGTTTTCAAATCAATTTCACGTTGAAAGTATGCAATGCGGTGCACTTTCTTTCAAGGCGAGCCAGCCTACTCATGCATGCGTTGGAATATCTCCAGAACGAGCAGGAACCTCTTGTCCTTGCTCCTCCCAATTTTTCCTAGATTTTTAGAATTTTACCCTTAACAAGGGTATTTTAGTAATTTGCCCATTCGGGGCACTAAAATTATTATTTGACCTCTAGACCCTTCAGGATATTTTAAAGGACTGCATATGAATTTAAAATTGCGTACTGTTACCTCTAGCAGTCCGCAGAATTCCCTTACCTCGATTCTCGTCGAGTCTGACCTTTCTCTTTTCCAATGTAGTCCCATCGCGCAGTCCGATATGTTTCCAATCCAATGCCCGGAACTGCGTATTAATATTCCTCAAGTCAGATATTATGATTTAATTGTACTTAATCTTTTCTGGGCTTAATTTAAATCATTGGGCCCGTTTACCCCTATTGGGCCCGATTGCACCTTAATGGGCCTTAATCGGCCTTAAGCCCGTTTTCCACTTAATTTTCTCTTTATCGAGGCCTATTGGGCTCATTGGGCCCATCAATAATTTATTGAGCCTCGTTCTAATTCTCGAATAGCTAAATTTAATATTTACGACAATTAATCTAAATTTCCATAAATTAATTCAATTTATGCGTAAATTTAATCAATATCACGCATAACGAGGAAATTGTCGTAAATAGGGGTCACTTACCCGAGATTCCATGCTAGTCCGCAAATCAAGGCTGTCTCGAGCCCTCGGTGGATGCCAATCGTCGAGCTACACAATTCCATAATTTTTCCGGGTAAGTTCTCAGCCCAAAATTAATTAAATAAAATATTCCAAATTTAAATCGGTCAATTTGACCGCTTATCGACTTACCCGAAGCTCGATTGCATCACCGGAATTTTCCCCAATTTTTTCCTCTTTTTCCTTTTCCCTTTTTCTCCCTTTTTTCCCCTCTTTTTGGCTGAACCGGTTCAGTCCGGTTCGGACCGGTCAGACCGCCGGTTTTTCTCCGGTTCGACCGGTTCACCGCCGGTTCGCCACCTTGCCGGCCGGTTCTCCACCGGCTTCCACCGCCAATCGATCCGCTGGCTCGTCCACAGTCCAAATCTACCCTCAGTTTCACCCAAGTCCGTCGGAACACCGCCGGTTCGACCTCTTCTCCTTGGCGTCGGAACCCATTTTCTTCCTCTTGGCCGTCGCCGCCGATTCCGGCCGTCTCGCTGAGTGCCACCGGTGCCAAAAGCACCGCCGTCGACTGGGCTCTCCAAATCGGGCCTTGGTTCTGGTCGGATCGCCGCCGTTCGCCGGGACCGAGCCCCTCAATCCCGTCGGCCTTCTCCTCCTCCGATCGGCTTCCTCCGGCGTCGGTTGGCTACACCGCCGGTACCATCGTGCTCATCGGCGTCCCCTCTTTCTTTTCCGGCCCTTGGCCGGGCCGTTGGCCGCCGGACGGTGATCGGGCCTCCTTTGGTCTTCTTCGGGTCTTCCGTTTCTCTCTCCCCGATGACTTTCCTCTCTTTTTTTTTTTTTTTTTTTTTATTTTCTTCTTTTTTTTTTTTTTTTTACAATTTATTATCTTATTTAACAATTTATTTTTATTTATTAAAATACACTAAAAATACCCAAATATCCCTTAAAATTATTATTTTATTCTAAATTAATTAATTTAATTTTATTTAATTTATTTATTATATTTTAACCTATTTTTCGGGTATAATTGCTCCGTATTTTCGGGATATTGTCCCGAGTGACTTTTCAGTATATTTTTCGATTATTTTCGGGATTATTTTTCTGAACTAAAAATCCCGATTAATCCCGATTAATCCCAATAAATTAATATCTTGATCAATTTAATCCGAAATAATTTTATTTCATCTTTATTGACCAAGATTTCTTAAATCCTTATTTTTAATTAAATTTCCTTATCGAATTTACTCCGGCTTTCGGTCCTTTGACCGTTTTGCCCTTACACGTGTTCGGGATTAATTTAACCCGACTTCCTTCATACTTCCTCTATCTTTTCTTATTTAGTTTTCGTATTTTTATTAAATTCGGGTCTTACAAAGGGACATGCATCACATAATTGCAATATGAAGATGACCACTCTTAAAGGAAAAATAGTAAAAAGAATGTGGGTTCCAAAAGAAGTAATTAACTCAAAGGATTTTAATGCATTAGCAAAATGGATCCCAAAGGGATCAAGAATTGCATTCACTAACCTCAAAGGACCCAAGAGAATTTGGGTACCTAAGACATGAGTTTGAATTTTGATTGTCAGTAATTGAGCATTGTGTAAGACCCGAATTTAATTAAAATACGAAAATTAACTAAGAACAGATGGGGGATGTATGAAGGAAGGTCAGGTAAAATTGATTTTCGAAACAAGAGCAGGGGTAAAATGGTAAAAATACCAAAACCCGGTATTAAGGCGATAAGAAAATTTTAATTTAAAATAAGGATGTAAGATATCTTGATCGATAATAAGGAAATTATACAATTTGGGTCAATTGATCAAGATTCAGAAATTTTAAAAATACCAAAAAATTATCGGAATGATATCTCGAAAAGCGCGAAGGAATAATATCGAAAATTTGGAGAAAAATATATTTAATAAATTAAATTTAAATTAAATAAATTAAATTAGAATAAAAATAATATAAGTGTAGATATTTTGGATTTTATGGAGTATTTTAATAAATAGTGAAATAATTAAATAAATTATAATAATAATAATAATAATAATAATAATAAAACAAAAAAAAAGAAATATGAAAACGGGTCGGGGAGAGAGAAAGAGAAGGGAGAAACGGAAACGGAAGCAGCTAAACCAAGGAGTCCGACGAGCCACCGGCGGCCGTTGAGCCCAGGCGAAGGTCGAAAAAGCTAGAGCGAATCCCGGCGATTCCAACGGTACCATCAACGCGCGTCGACGACAACTAATCCCGGCGAATCGATCGACGAAAGTTTCGGGGAGAAATCGCCTCTGTCCCGGTGAACGGCGGCGTCTTGGCTTCGATTCGACCCCGCAAAACGATCCCTAGGCCGAGACGGTTCTGTTGAGGCCATTGGATGTCGACGAAACGACGGGAATCGCCGGCGACGACGAAGAGAAAGAAATGGGTTCCGACGCCAGGGAGAAGAGGCCGAACCGACGGCGTTTCGGCGGACTTGGGTGAAACCGAGGGTAGATTCATGCTGCGGACAATCTCACGGAACTGCTGGCGGTGGAAGCCGGTGGAGAACCGGCCGGCAAGGCGGTGAACCGGCCGAACCGGAGTGAACCGGGGTGAACCGGCGGGTCTGAACCGGTCCGAACCGGACTGAACCGGTTCAGCCAAAAAGAGAGGAAAAAAAGGGAGAAAAAGGGAAAAAGAAAAAGAGAAAAAAATTGGAGAGAAATCCCGATGATGCAATCGAGCTACGGGTAAGTCAATAGTGGTCGAAATTGACCCGATTTAAATTTCGGAGTATTTAATTTAATTAATTTTGGGCTGAAAACTTACCCGAAAAATTATGGAATTGTGTAGCTCGATAATTAGCATCCACCAAGAGCTCGAGATAGCCTCGATTTGCGTACTAGCATGGAATCTCGGGTAAGTGACCCTTATTTATGACAATTTACATCGTTATGCATGATATGAATTTAAATTCCGCATAAATTGAATTAAATTATGGAAATTTAGATAAATTGTCGTAAATATTAAATTTAGCTATTCGAGAGTTAGAATGAGGCCCAATAAATTATTTGGTGGGCCCAATGAACCTAATAGGCCTCGATAATGTGAAAATTAAGTGAAAAACGGGCTTAAGGCCGATTAAGGCCCATTAAGGTGCAAATGGGCCCAATAGGGGTAAATGGGCCCAATGATTTAAATTAAGCCCAGAAAATAGAAAATACAATTAAATTGTATGTTATCTGACCTGAGGAATATTTATACGCAGTTTTGGAGGTTTGATTGGGAGCATATCGGACTGCGCGACGAGACAACAGGGAAAAAGAAAAGGTCAGACTCTACAGAAAAATAAGGTAAGGGAATTCTACGGACTGCTAGAGGTAACTTTACGTAATTTTAAGTTCATTTGCAGTCTTTAAAAATTACCTGAAAGGTCTAGAGGTCAATTAATAATTTTAGTGCCTCGAATGGGCAAATTACCAAAATACCCTTGTTAAGGGTAAAATTTACAAATTTAGGAAAAGTTGGGAGGAGCAAGAATAAGAGGTTCTTGCTCATTCTGGAGGTGTTTTGATGCATACATTAGTAGGCTGGCTAACCTTGAAAGAAAATGTACAGCATTGCATACTTTCAACGTGCAATTGTTTTGAACACTGTTTTGAGGAAACAGAGCCGCCTACGTGTTTTATTGACATGTGACGTGCTAGAGCTCAGCTCGCATGATATTTTCGATTTGTGTGATGCACGCATTAGTGCTAGAGCGAGAGCTCGCACTAGAGTTTTACATGCATAGGTGCTAGAGTCCAACTCGCACCAGATTCTTATATATATATATGATTTTCGTGACAGGGTGCTAGAGTCTAACTCGCACCATATTTTTATATGATTTTGAGATAGGGTGTTAGAGCTTCGCTCGCACCAGATTTTTATACGGTTTGCATACAGAGTGCTTGAGCTTAGCTCGCACTAGTTTTATTTGATTTACTGACAGTGTTAGAGCACCGCTCGCACTACTTTTCAGAGATCATACGATAAACCGTGCTTGGAGCATCGGGTAGACTGTGTGTCACAGATTAAATAGGCCCGCACGTGCGTTTTGAGACATGGCATGTTAAAAATAACCTGATGAGCCGAACGAGGGATAAGGGTTAGAGAAATAACCTGATGAGCCCGAACGAGGGATAAGGGTTAGAGAAACAACCTGATGAGCCCGAACGAGGGATAAGGGTTAGAGATCCACCTGATGAGCCCGAACGAGGGATAAGGGTTGGAGGTCCAGCTGATGAGCTCAAACGATGGATAAGGCTGGGGGTCCACGGAGTACGATGTACCGTGCAAGTAGCATAGAGTACGATGTACCGTGTGGTATCTGTGTGATACGTTGGTATCTTTGTGATACGTTAGCATCTTCGGATGCATGGGATCGGATAAGACTGACAGGATGGATTGACCCACCACCCGGGCGATTCCCGATCATGGGAGAACCCGCACACTAGGATCCGTGTAGCTGAGGAACTCCCGAGGACACATATGGCCATAGTCCTGGTTATTTGCCGATATACAGACGTTGCCTAGTCTCGCATGTCGTCGATTTTGATGAAATCAAATTGGATTTTAAACTAAATTTGCATGATGGTATTTCCATGCTTTTCAAACCCATGTGTGAATGTAAATCGATTTTCATGGTTTTGTGTGAGTCAGGATCACCCGCAGGAGGGGTCGAGTCCTGACTTTATTGTGAAAATTTTAATTGAAAAATAAATGATTTGTAATAATTGCATGTTGAATTTTTCGTGCAAACTTGATTTACATAACATCATAATTCATATCATTTGTTTTAAAATGTGTGGAGAAAGGGTGGTTTATACATGGCACCACGTTCATGTAGGTAGTATGGTTACCTACTTGTTCGTAGGATTGCCTTACTGAGCTTGATGTGCTCACCCCTTTCATTTTCTCCTACAGATAATCTCCAGTTGAAGTTGAGACGACTCAGTACTGCATTCCGGATATCCGCTGCTGCCCATCATTCAAGGTATATACACTTGTACAAATTGTATCTAAATAAGCATAGCACAGTAACATGTTTGTAAGTGTCTCTAGGGGATGTATAAATATTGTAGACATTTTATAAATGACTGAGAAAGAATGAAGTTATATGGTAAATGTATGGTGGGACTGGCATTGACGCACAGCCCAATTTGTTAGTGGAGTGTGGTCACGATTAGAGGACAGGTAAGAATGAAAGAAAATAACAAAACGCGAAAAATTAACTCTGATTTTTGGGTGGTTTGGGTCGTGACATATAAAGGTGGTATCAGAGCGCAATTGGTCTGATGTGTGTCAGTGTCAGTAATTAGAAAATTACATCCCCGTGTTACTGTGCTTGGTTAGATACAATAGTGTATATCGAGATGGGTTTTGACTAAGAAATGGTTGAGAATGCAGGAATGCCTAATATGAGTCGCGTTAGATGAGATAGTGCACGAGGTAGAGGTCGTAGAGGTAGACCTGAGTCTGCTAAGTCATGCTGAGTTGACCTATGAGAATCAAGATGAGATTGAAATAGAGGCTAATGTTGAGCTTGCCCAACTGAGTCCGACAGAGAGATCGGACAGTATTGAGACACGCTTTGCGAGGTTGGAGCGAAGCGTGGAGATTATTTTGAGGAGCTAATTGCTCAGATTATGAATAAGATCAAAGGGCACAGCGGAGCATTGGTGGGAATCCGTTCGACCCATCTTAAGTGTTAAACATCCAGAGCTGACGTGAGAAATGTTTATGGATGTATTCCGGTGAAAGGATATCCCGGACATGATTTAAAGGAAATCATGGATAAAAGTCCTTACTCTGACCCAGAGGATTTGATTTATTGAAGAGTATAATTTATGAGTATGAAACTCGATTATATTCTTGGGCAGATATTACCTCGACACTATGAACAGTGACAGTCGAGATGTCTAAAAGTTTATGGAAGGGCTCATATTGTCAATTAGAGTCCAATTGGCCCTGTGAGATATTACCTATACCGAGGCAGTGCGCAGATTTACAGTTGGGTAAATAAGAACATAAATTGCACGCCTCTGAGATTGGGAAAGGTAGTGAGGGCTGAAATAGAAACAGAAAAGAGAATCGAGAAATGACAAAGATGTTAAAATGGAAAAAATGGTAATTGGTAAAATATTTAATTTGACGAGTCATGGAGTAAGATAATTGGTAAGGCCCCAGTGCATCCAATTTTGACACTCTTGAGGGGCATTGTGATTGGAGGACCCTGACCTGCTACGAAGCAGTGTAGCAGTGTAAGCACTGTAAGCAGTGTGGAATGTGTGGTGGATACCACGGAAGGAGGGTCTATACCTACACTGTATTGATGAAAATGGCCGTTAAGTGTGGTAAGACGGACCATTGATTTTAATTGCACAGAGTTGGGCGAGATCGCCCCACAGAAAAGTAAAGAGACAGAGAAAAAACTTCATTGGTATAGCTGCAACGAAAAGGGAGGCAATAGCCGAAAAGAAAAGAAAAAAGGAAAGTAGGCTATTGGACGAAGGCGAGAGGATGTCTTGGACCAGGACACTATTGATGTTTCGTGGATGTGGTGTAAGATACCACACTTGTTATGAATAATGAAGTACATATGTTCATTGATCCTGGTGCCACACATTTGTTCATACCGCCTTCATTCGCATATAAGTGAGTAAAAAGGCATGAATGCCTACATCATTGGGCACAATACTAATAAATGAGTACCCCAATAGAGGAGGATTAATTAACGGAATATGGATATGGAGATTTTAAGTTGAAAACAGGGGTGAAAATATCACTAAAAAGTATACTGTAAGTGTTGACAAGTGATAAAAAGGGGTGCAACAGTTAGAATTAAAGGAGTAAAGGATTGTACTTACGGAATGAATAATGAAAGAGTTTTGTCATGAGGGATATACGAAAGGAGATAATCTTTAAGATAAGATAGTCCTAAATACAAGGTGTATTGGAGTAAGAGGCGTATGCAAGGTGAGAACATCCTTACGATATGAAGTCATTAGGATTAAAGCAATTAGTAGCGAATACAAATTGTAACCACATGGACTGGTATATAAAGTAATTGTGGTTAAGTCTGAAGGTTAGTAAAGGTATTTCAAAATACCTCCTCGCCTGAAGACTTGACAGCGTCTAAAAGTATATATATAACTTATAACGTGAAATCAATCGTTGTAATAAATACCTTTAGCGTTAGGATACCTTTACTAAGACGATAAGAATATTAAAATTTGACAAATCATAAAAGTTAACATAGTAAAAATTTAATAAGAGCCGTTAAGATAAGAAAAGGAAATGACGCAGGTTAGTACCTGAAAACGTAAGCAATTTTGGAGGATCTTATACGCTTATGCGTAAATAAGTCAAGGATTGGACCGAGTTGTAATCATCATTATCGATGATATGTTGGGTGTATTTAAAGTCTAGGGCAAATTGTAAGCAATAATTGAAAGTGGCTTTTACAAATGGGTTGTTGCGAGTTCTCAATAGGGTATACCTTGTTGACACGTTTAACTATGAAAACGTGGTCTTTGAGTGAGATGATAGATGTGACGTGAATTTCGGTGTAGTGAAGTATGAACTGACCACCATGATTAATTTCACCATACCCAATAGCTCAAGAGGTTCTCAGTGAGTATGGATACCTCGAAATAATGAAGGAGCTGTGTATTGATGTATAATGGGAAGATAGTGAATTTTGGAGTCAGACAACTCCTTGATCACGAAATAAACTATCTGACCCATGATTTAAAGTTTGCAACGGTAGTATTTGTACCGAGGATATGGTACTATTATGTACACGATGAGGAATTGTGGATATGCACTGATCATAAAGCCCCACGTATCTGTTTTCACATAAAGAGGCGAATATGAGAATACCTAGTGGGTTAGAGCTTCTGAGAGATTTTGATTTGTGAAAATTGTACCACCCAGGAAAGGCTAATGTGATGACTGATGCCTTGAGCAGAAAGAGCCTCGGGATGGTACCACATATGATGGTCAGGGAGCGTGAGCTGCTAAAGCAGTTGTGAGCCTCAGTAGTGATGTGATCCCTTCTGATGATGACAGTGATTGTGTGACAGCTAGCCTGATGATTAGAACCGGATGAGAGTGCCCGAATTTGCTAGGCTTAGCGTGATGATCGGCATAATGTCGATAGTTTGGGTCAGATTCAGAAGGGTACAGTGACAGAGTTCACAGCGAGTGTTGATGATTTACAGAGAGGTTCAGAGACAATATGAGTGCTCCCCAGGACCACAGTTGATGGGATAGTAATATTGTCAGAAGCTCACTCTTCGGGATATACAGTGCATACGGAAGTAAAGAATATATTGAAATCTTGAAAAGGGTATTGGTGGTCAGATGTGAAAAGAGATATGGTAGAGATTGTGGAAAAGTGCCTAGTATGTCAGCAGAGTAAGGTAGAGTATTAAAAGTCTGCAGAGTTATTGCAGCTCCTACCTATATCGACATGGCACGAAAAATGAGAGCAAGTCTCCATGAATTTCGTGATGGGTTACAGAGAACCCAGGTGAATTACGAAGCTATTTGGATGATAGTTGATAGAGCGACTAAGTCTACCCACCTTTTGTTTATGAAATCCACAAATACTCAGAGTGTATATGAGGATTTATGTATAAGGAAGATTGTGGAACATTATGTAGCGTTCCAGTGAGCATTGTATTATATAGGGATTCCCGCTTCACTTTCTACTTCAGGGAATATTTTTTAGGAAGCTATGGGAACCCGACTGAGTATTAGCACAGCTTTTCATCCTCAGACAGATGGTTAGTCAGAGAGGACTGTACAAGTTCTGGAGGATCCGATGAAAGCATGTGCCATTGATTTTATAAGCTCCTGGAATGATCAGTTGATTTCTAATCGAATTCGCCAATAGTGACAGTTGCCACTTGAGTATCGGGATAACAAGATATGAGGCAGTGTATGGCTGTAGGGGTTGTTCCCCAAATTGGATAAAAAAAAAGTGGGTGACAGATAGAATTATTTTCGACTTTGGATAATAAGTCTCTGAGGATGTTTTAGTTAAGAGTGAGAGATTAAGAACACCTCAGAGTAGATAGACAAGTATTGGAATTCACCGACGGTGAATTTCTCTGGTTTAAATGTTTCTTGTCCTAAGAGAATAAGGACATAGCGAACTTTAGGAAGAAGGTAAATTGAGTTGCGCTGGATGGAATATTTTAAGAGATTGGACAAGTGGGAGATAAGACCTGTAGGTTGGTGTTATCACCTGAATTAACAGGCACCCGCAATGTGTCTCAGCTTTTGATACTTCAAAAATACTATCCGGATCCAGCATAGGTGATCGAATATGAATTCCAAAAGTTCAGTTTAATGAAAATATAAGTATATTGATATGTTGATTCGGGCATTAAACAGGAAAGAGGAAATATTGAGGTTTAAGACGATCTCCTTAATTAAAGTTCTTTGGTAGTAATACACTCTGGAGAAGGTCACAAAAGAATTTAAGAGTATGATACGATCGATGTACCCGGGGTTGTATATGGACTCATATGACTTGGTTCTAATTTGGAGGACCAAATTCCTTAAGTGGGGGAGAGTTGTAAGACCTGAATTTAATTAATATACGAAAATTAAATAAGAACAGATGGGGGATGTATGAAGGAAGGTCAGGTAAAATTGATTTTCGAAACAAGAGCAGGGGTAAAATGGTAAAAATACCAAAACCCGGTATTAAGGCGATAAGAAAATTTTAATTTAAAATAAGGATGTAAGATATCTTGATCGATAATGAGGAAATTATACAATTTGGGTCAATTGATCAAGATTCAGAAATTTTAAAAATACCAAAAAATTACAGGAACGATATCTCGAAAAGCGCGAAGGAATAATATCAAAAATTTGGAGAAAAATATATTTAATAAATTAAATTTAAATTAAATAAATTAAATTAGAATAAAAATAATATAAGTGTAGATATTTTGGATTTTATGGAGTATTTTAATGAATAGTAAAATAATTAAATAAATTATAATAATAATAATAAAACAAAAAAAAAAGAAATCTGAAAACGGATCGGGAGAGAGAAAGAGAAGGGAGAAACGGAAACGGAAGCAGCCAAACCGAGGAGTCCGACGAGCCACCGGCGGCCGTTGAGCCTAGGCGAAGGTCGAAAAAGCTAGAACAAATCCCGGCGATTCCAACGGTACCATCAACGCGCGTCGACGGTAGCTAATCCCGGCGAATCGATCGACGAAAGTTTCGGGGAGAAATCGCCTCTGTCCCGACGAACGGCGGCGTCTTGGCTCCGATTCGACCCCGCAAAACGATCCCTAGGCCGAGACGGTTCTGTTGAGGCCATTGGATGCCGACGAAACGGCGGGAATCATCGACGATGACGAAGAGTAAGAAATGGGTTCCGACGCCGGGGAGAAGAGGCCGAACCGACGGCGTTCCGGCGGACTTGGGTGAAACCGAGGGTAGGTTCATGCTGCGGACAACCTCACCGAGCTGCTGGCGGTGGAAGCCGATGGAGAACCGGTCAGCAAGGAGGTGAACCGGCTGAACCGGAGTGAATCGGGGTGAACCAGTGGGTCTAAACCGGTCCGAACCGGACTGAACCGGTTCAGCCAAAAAGAGAGGAAAAAAAGGGAGAAAAAGGGAAAAAAAAAAGAGAAAAAAATTGGGGAGAAATCCCGACGATACAATCGAGCTACGGGTAAGTCAATAGTGGTCGAAATTGACCCGATTTAAATTTCGGAGTATTTAATTTAATTAATTTTGGGCTGAAAACTTACCCGAAAAATTATGAAATTGTGTAGCTCGATAATTGGCATCCACCAAGAGCTCGAGATAGTCTCGATTTGCGTACTAGCATGGAATCTCGGGTAAGTGACCCTTATTTACGACAATTTACATCGTTATGCGTGATATGAACTTAAATTCCGCATAAATTGAATTAAATTATGAAAATTTAGATAAATTGTCGTAAATATTAAATTTAGCTATTCGAGAGTTAGAATGAGGCCCAATAAATTATTGGTGGGCCCAATGAACCCAATAGGCCTCGATAATGTGAAAATTAAGTGGAAAACGGGCTTAAGGCCGATTAAGGCCCATTAAGGTGCAAATGGGCCCAATCGGGGTAAATGGGCCCAATGATTTAAATTAAGCCCAGAAAATAGAAAATACAATTAAATTGTATGTTATCTGACCTGAGGAATATTTATACGTAGTTTCGGAGATTTGATTGGGAGCATATCGGACTGCGCGACGAGACAACAGGGGAAAAGGAAAGGTCAGACTCTACAGAAAAATAAGGTAAGGGAATTCTACGGACTGCTAAAGGTAACTTTACGCAATTTTAAGTTCATTTGCAGTCTTTAAAAATTACCTGAAGGGTCTAGAGGTCAATTAATAATTTTAGTGCCTCGAATGGACAAATTACCAAAATACCCTTGTTAAAGGTAAAATTTACAAATTTAGAAAAAGTTGGGAGGAGCAAGAACAAGAGGTTCTTGCTCATTCTGGAGGTGTTTTGATGCATGCATTAGTAGGCTGGCTAACCTTGAAAGAAAATGCACAGCATTGCATACTTTCAACGTGAAATTGTTTTGAACACTGTTTTGAGGAAACAGAGCCGCCTACGTATTTTATTGACATGTGACGTGCTAGAGCTCAGCTCGCACGATATTTTCGATTTGTGTGATGCATGCATTAGTGCTGGAGCGAGAGCTCGCACTAGAGTTTTACATGCATAGGTGCTGGAGTCCAACTCGCACCAGATTCTTATATATATATGATTTTCGTGACAGGGTGCTAGAGTCTAACTCGCACCATATTTTTATATGATTTTGAGACAGGGTGTTAGAGCTTCGCTCGCACCAGATTTTTATACGGTTTGCATACAGAGTGCTTGAGCTTAGCTCGCACTAGTTTTATTTGATTTACTGACAGTGTTAGAGCACCGCTCGCACTACTTTTCAGAGATCATACGATAAGCCGTGCTTGGAGCATCGGGTAGACTGTGTGTCACCGATTAAATAGGCCCGCACGTGCGTTTTGAGACATGGCATGTTAAAAATAACCTGATGAGCCCGAACGAGGGATAAGGGTTAGAGAAATAACCTGATAAGCCCGAATGAGGGATAAGGGTTAGAGAAACAACCTGATGAGCCCGAACGAGGGATAAGGGTTAGAGATCCACCTGATGAGCCCGAACGAGGGATAAGGGTTGGAGGTCCAGCTGATGAGCCCGAACGAGGGATAAGGCTGGGGGTCCACGGAGTACGATGTACCGTGCAAGTAGCATGGAGTACGATGTACCGTGTGGTATCTGTGTGATATGTTGGTATCTTTGTGATACGTTAGCATCTTCAGATGCATGGGATCGGATAAGACTAACGGGATGGATTGACCCACCACCCGGGCGGTTCCCGATCATGGGAGAACCCGCATACTAGGATCCGTGTAGCTGAGGAACTCCCGAGGACACATATGGCCATAGTCCTGGTTATTTACCGATATACAGACGTTGCCTAGTCTCGCATGTCGTCGATTTTGATGACATCAAATTGGGTTTTAAACTAAATTTGCATGATGGTATTTCCATGCTTTTCAAACCCATGTGTGAATGTAAATCGATTTTCATGGTTTTGTGTGAGTCAGGATCACCCGCAGGAGGGGTCGAGTCCTGACTTTATTGTGAAAATTTTAATTGAGAAATAAATGATTTGTAATAATTACATGTTGAATTTTTCGTGCAAACTTGATTTACATAACATCCTAATTCATATCATTTGTTTTAAAATGTGTGGAGAAAGGGTGGTTTATACATGGCACCACGTTCATGTAGGTAGTATGGTTACCTACTTGTTCGTAGGATTGCCTTACTGAGCTTGATGTGCTCACCCCTTTCATTTTCTCCTACAGATAATCTCCAGTTGAAGTTGAGACGACTCAGTACTGCATTTCGGATATCCGCTGCTGCCCATCATTCAAGGTATATACACTTGTACAAATTGTATCTAAATAAGCATAGCACAGTAACATGTTTGTAAGTGTCTCTAGGGGATGTATAAATATTGTAGACATTTTATAAATGACTGAGAAAGAATTAAGTTATATGGTAAATGTATGGTGGGACTGGCATTGACGCACAGCCCAATTTGTTAGTGGAGTGTGGTCACGATTAGAGGACAGGTAAGAATGAAAAAAAATAACAAAACGCAAAAAATTAACTCTGATTTTTGGGTGGTTTGGGTCGTGACACATTGCCACAAAGCTAAAATAAAGGAAGCTTGGTACTTGGATAGTGGATGCTCAAGGCACATGACGGGTGATAGAAGCCACTTCAACTCATTTAAATCAAAGGTTGGTGGAGAAGTCACATTTGGGGACAACTCCAAAGGCCAAGTTGAAGGAAGTGGCTCAATAGGTAATGACTATTTTTCATTAGAAAAAGTATTGCTTGTTAGGGGTCTAAAGCATAACTTACTAAGCATAAGTCAACTTTGTGACAAAGGTTACAGAGTAATTTTTGATTGCATGAAATGTCATGTTATAGATCCTAAGTCAAATAAAGTTCTTTTTCTAGGGCATAGGGAAGGTAATATGTACATTGTCTATCTTAATGGACTCAAAAATGAAAACATATGCCTAATGGTAGACAAGGAAAAAGAATCTTGGTTATGACATAGAAGACTAGGTCATGCTAGCATGCATGTGTTATCTAAGTTAGCTAGAAAGGATCTAGTTATAGGGTTACCCAAGTTTTCCTTTGACTATGAAAAAATATGTGAAGCTTGTGTTAAAGGAAAACATAAAATGACAACATTTAAGCCTAAGAATAGTGTATCCACCACTAGGCCTCTTCAATTACTCCACTTAGACTTAGAACAACAAGCCTTGGTGGGAAACACTATGGATTTGTAATAGTTGATGATTACACTAGGTTCACTTGGGTGTTCTTTTTTAGAGTAAAAAATGAAGCCTTAGAAAAATTCATAGCCTATACAAAAGTGACTCAAAATGAAAAAGGATACACAATAACTAGTATTCGAAGTGATCATGGCAAGGAATTCGAAAATATAGGATTTGATGAGTATTGCAATGATCAAGGAATTAGCCATAATTTTTCAGCCCCTATGACACCACAACAAAATGGAGTAGTTGAGAGAAGAAATAGAACATTGGAAGAAATGGCTAGAACCATGTTGTGTGAGAATAATTTACCAAAATATTTTTGGGCTGAAGCTATAAACACTTCTTGCTATATCATTAATAGAGCTATGATTAGACCCATGCTAAAGAAAACTCCTTATGAGCTTTACAAAGGTAAGAAGCCTAACATTAGCTATTTCCATCCTTTTGGCTGTAAAATTTTGTCTTAAATAATGGGAAAGATAATTTAGGAAAATTTGATTCCAAGAGTGATGAGGGAATCTTTTTAGGATATTCCTTGAATTCAAAGGCTTATAGAGTATATAACAAAAGAACATTGATGGTTGAAGAATCAATTCATGTTATATTTGATGGTCAAATGATATAGTTAAAGATTCAACCAATGATGAGGATGTTGGAATATTTGAGGAAATTCCAAATTTAGAGGAAGATTTATTAGAAAAACTTGACTTAAATAAAGAAGATGAAGAAGAAATAGAGATATTAGAAAGAGAGTCTAGAGCACCAAGAGAATTAGGATATATAAAAGATTGTGAAATAGTAGGAGATCCAACCCTTGGAGTTAGAACTAGATCATCTCTAAGGAATGTGTGTCAATTTATAGCCTTTGTATCTCAAATAGAACCTAGAAATGTCAATGAAGCCTTAGATGACAATAATTGGTTCTTAGCAATGCAAGAAGAATTAAATCAATTTGAGAGAAGCAAAGTGTGAAAACTAGTTCCTAGGCCAAGTGATCACTCTATAATTGGAACTAAATGGATATTCAAGAACAAGATGGATGAAAATAGTGTGATCATAAGAAACAAGGCTAGATTAGTTGCACAAGGTTATAGACAAGAGGAAGGAATAGACTATGATGAAACTTATGCACCGGTAGCTAGATTAGAAGCAATTAGAATGCTACTTGCCTTTGCATGCTATAAAAACTTCAAGTTATATCAAATGGATGTAAATAGTGCATTTTTAAATGGTTTCATTAATGAAGAAGTGTATGTTGAACAACCTCCCTGCTTTGAAAATCATGAATTTCCTGAACATGTTTTCAAACTATCTAAGGCACTCTATGGTTTGAAACAAGCTCCTAGAGCATGGTATGAAAGGTTGTCAAAATTCTTAATAGAAAAAGGATTTTCAAGAGGAAAAGTAGATACCACTTTATTTATCAAAAATAAAAATAAAGATTTACTAGTTGTTCAAGTGTATGTAGATGATATTATTTTTGGATCAACTAATGAATCTTTATGCCAAGAGTTTGCAAAGATCATGCAAGGTGAATTTAAAATGAGCATGATGGGAGAGCTCACTTTCTTCTTGGGACTTCAAGTGAAGCAAACAAAGGAAAGAACCTTCATCAATCAAGAAAAGTATACTAAGGATTTGCTCAAGCGATTTGGAATGGACAATTGCAAACCTCAAGCAACTCCAAAGGGCACCAACGTTAAGCTTGATAAAGATGAAAGTGGTAAGTGTGTAGACACTAAACTCTATAGGTCTATGATTGGTTCATTGCTCTATTTAACTGCAAGTAGACCAGACATTTTATTTAGTGTATGCCTTTGTGCTAGATTTCAATCCTCTCCTAGGGAATCACACTTATTAGCAACCAAAAGGATCTTTAGATACCTTAAGGACACTCCCTCTCTAGGACTTTGGTACCCCAAGGACTCCACTTTTACACTTCATGCATTTTCAGATGCAGACTTTGGGGGATGCAAAATAGATAGGAAAAGTACTTCAGGTACCTATCAATTCTTAGGGAATAGGTTAATCTCCTGGTTCTCTAAGAAACAAAATAGTGTGGCTCAGTCCACAACTGAAGCTGAATACATAGCAGCAGGTAGTTGTAGTGCTCAAGTGTTGTGGATTAAACAACGAATGAAAGACTATGGTATTGACATGAAACAAGTCTCTATTAAATGTGATAATACCAGTGCCATCAATCTATCTAAAAATCCTATTCAACACTCTAGAACTAAGCACATTGAGATTAGACACCATTTTGTTAGAGACCATGTTAAAAAGGGAGATATAATTCTAGAGTATATTGACACTTTACATCAAATTGCTGATATATTCACCAAACCACTTGATAGAGATAGATTTTGTGTCCTTAGAGGTGAATTAGGACTCATGAATGTCCCTTAAGATGTATATGCTTCAAAATCGTGTTTTTAAGTTGTTTTTAAAAGAGTTTTTCAATGATTTTTCTGGGCAAAAAGTATGAGAGATCGATCTCCTATCAATATAGATCGATCTCCATACTTCAAATGAGCCTAAAGCATAAAGGTTAAGCTAGGCAGATCGATCTTCTCACCCATAAGATCGATCTCCTTAAGCCTCTGTTAAACAGCAGATCGATCTATGCATTTGGCATATCGATCTCCTTAAGCCTCTGTTAAACAGCAGATCGATCTGGGCCTATGACAAATCGATCTCATTAAGCTTCTGTATTCTGAGGATCGATCTTATGGTACGTCAGATCGATCTCTTTAAGCTTCTGAAAATGACAGATCGATCTATCGCCTCGACAGATCAATCTCCTGTGCCCTGGACTATAAAAACTGCTCAAAATTCTCAAATTTCAAAATTTCCAAATCTTTAAAATCCCTAAACTCTGTTGCACCTCTGCCTTCGATTCGTCCTCCCAGATCGATCTCGGTACGGTCTTCATCACTTTTCCTCCTCGTTTACTGGTATAGTAACCCACATTGCTCAACTTTTCTCAAAAAATTCTTAGTTTAGTGCCCAATTTCTCTCTAGGTCACATCTAGCTACTGTTCCATTGGTTAGGTTTTGGAGAACTAGTTTTAAGAGTGTCTAGAGAGATTCCTGTGTCTAGTTGCAAGCTTAAATCATGCCTCATATTAAGAGATTAGCCAATAGAGAATCTAGACCAACCTCCTCACAACCACCCTCTGCCCCTTCAGTCACTACCTTTAACAGGTGTTTTAAAACACCTGCAAAAAGGAAGAGATATGAAGAGTATTTTTCCACCATGGCAATTAAACATTGGCGAACCATTAATTTCTCATTTTTAAACAGAATAGATTTTCCGTATCTCTCCAAACTGAAAGAATTTAGTTGGCTTCCATTCTTAAAAATCAATACTCCCGTACCCCCAAACATCATCAGGGCATTCTTTTCTAATGCCGAACTCACCTATGATCCTGCTGATACTTGCAAAATTCTCGGGTTTACAACGTATGTCATGGGTAAGTCAATTGCAATAGACCCTGATGTCTTAGCCCAAGCTTTCCACATAAGCAATGAAGGCTTGACCAATGAAGATGAGGCAGTCCCCTTGGAGTTTGACCTTCCCGAGGATAAGGCGAGTGACCTACCAATGCACCCACGATTACTCCACCTCATTATCTCATGGAATCTTCGTCCTTTCGGTACCCGTCATTCCACCGTTAGGAGGTTAGATCGTTTTTGGATCCACCACATCCACTCCACAGGTCAAAAATCCAACCTTGTCCATTTTATCTATGAAGATTGGTTGAAGATTGTACGCGGCCAAGCCACCACGATAGTTTTTTCGCAACCGTTGGTGTACTTTCTACAATGACTTGGAGTGGACTACAGTTGTGAAACGGGTGAAGTGCCCTCCCCAAAGAGCGTCTTAAACATCGAAACACTTCACCACATGGGGTACTACAAGGACTTCTGAGGGGATTGGAAGAAGAAGCGGGAACAGCAGCCTGCAGCAGCCATGGAGGAAGATCCCTCAGATGAGCCCATCGATCCACCTGCTGCACCGACTGAGGGTCCATCCTCTTCCTCTGCTCAGCCCACTGCACCCACTGGCATGGAGTCCATTGTGACAATGATAATGGAGCTGAACCGGAAGGTAGATGAAGGTTTCGCAAACCTTCATGCCACCCAGCAGGCGATGTATGATAAGCTTCAAGTCACTCCTACTCACGTCGAGGAACTACTGGATCGCTTCCCTCGTGCACCTTAGGACTTAGTTGGTAGAACTATTTTGGCTAATGTTTTGACATTATTAGTTGGTGTTTGAAAACCACATTTGCTTGAATGAAATGATATGTTAGTTATTGTTGCAATGTGCTATACTAACTTACTATTTTGAAATGAAAAGTGTGTTGAACGTTAAATTGCTCTGTTTAAACCTTTAAGTGTCATTGATATGACAAAAAGGGGGAGAAGAATAAGAAAACATGTTTAAATATAGTTTTAAATATGTTAAAGAAACATGTCTCTAATGGTTAAAAGGAATGATTAAAATGAGGGGGAGTTAAGAAAGTTAAGAGGTCAAAAGCCAAAAGTAAGGGGGAGCTTACAAAAAGGGGGAGTTTGTGCAAAATGCAAATAGGTAACTAAACATGTTGATTGAATAGGTTTTGTCATATCAAAAAGGGGGAGATTGTTGAGTTAATATATTTTGAAATGACAAAACAAGTAAATTCAATAATATAAAGATGATATAAAAACATGTTTAGAGGTTATCAGTACCAGAACTTAAGTTCCTGGAGATGAGAGATCGATCTGGGATATGAGAGATCGATCTCCTGGGTTTTCTAGGATGAGAGATCGATCTCATGAAGACATGAGATCGATCTGCTAAGGTTTGAACCTGTACAAAGGTATTGAGAAAGATTGAGATCGATCTATAAGGGATATAAGATCGATCTGCCTAAACACAGGATGTTGAGAAGATCGATCTGGTCTACGAACAGATTGATCTCCCCTAAAACAAAGGTAAAGGCAGTAGATCGATCTATAAGATCGATCTATACTCAAACAGAGAGCTCAAGAGATCGATCTGGTATAGGAAGAGATCGATCTCCTCAAAGTCAGAGAGCTAAGGAGATCGATCTGGGTTAATGAGAGATCGATCTCCTCACTATGAGATTACTTAGCAGATCGATCTATAGATCGATCATGCCTCAAACAGAGAGATTGGAAGATCGATCTGCCTATTCGACGGATCGATTTGCTCTAATATTTTTAAATTATGAGATCGATCTGCTCATATATGAGATCGACCTCCTTGCTTCTTTTTGCCTTGATCTTGCAGGGATTATAACTAAGAGATCGATCTGGTCAAGATGGCAGATTGATCTGGCATTCTACTGGAGGTTTCCAACGGCTCTTTCTGCAAAATCTCAACGGGGAAAATAGCATTAAATGCTCCAACTACCAATCCTTCAGTATATAATCAAGCATTGAAGACACTGAGAAATAGGGATACAATTGCTGCACACTCTGTACATTCTTAAGAGTTTAATTCTTTCATTCCATTTGTCTTCAATCTTCATTCATTGAATTTGTTATATAAGCTTGTGTAAAAGCTGTATTTGTCCTACCCACATTAAAAGCTTGATATTGTATTCTTCCTACCTTTGAGAGAAAAGAGGATTGTTCCTCAGTGAGATAAATCTTGTAAAAAGGGGAATACATCTTTGTTTAAAAAGGGTAGAGAGGTTATTCCTTAACCTGAAAAAGGAGGTTGTAACTTTTGTTGAAAGTGAGAAAGAAAGCACTTAACAATAAGGTCAAGGAGAGAGGACGTAGGCAAGAGATTGGCCGAACCTTTATAAACAACTGTATTTGATACTCTCTTCCTTATCTTGCTTTAATTTGATTCATTTCATTATATTGTTTATTTATTATTTGTTAATTAAGTTCGAATTAATTTTAATTTGCCATTAACATTAGAAAACCGATTCACCCCCCTCTCGGTAGAGCCATCAATTTGGATCGAACCCGGCCGAACTGACCTATTTGTCACTTCTAATATTCATATCTTGTAACGCCCCAATTTACGATACAATATGGTTGGGCTACGATTCGATGCTGGATCAAAACAGTGAAATCTGACAGTTTAATTACTTTTTTGGTAGCAAATTTAAACATCATCTAGTAGAGGTACTTTCCAATTAGTCATTATAATAGTTCTTTACAAAAATCACAGTTCACACTCCCCAGATATATCTTCTTATACATTACTGTACTTACAAAAATTTTAGATACAAAATAATAATGTCCTGAGTATACCTTTAAACGCAGAATATTACTTTGCGGAAGTATGGCTGTGCAACAGAACCCTAATTACAAAAGTGGTCCCAATTAACGATAAGGCTCTGTGGAGGAACATAAAGGGTGAGTTCAATGTGTTCAGCAAGAAAAATTACATGACAAGTAGATAAATATACTATCTATATACATATTTGCAAAATAGGCTTATCATGAAAATATACATAGTCATTGGCAATTCAGTAAAATCAGAGTTGAAAAATCCATAACAATATCACTGTCGATAGTATAAGCGTTGTATTGAGATAAATATAGTATTTAAAATTTTATACAGCATTTTACTGTGACGACTGTGTGGTACTTTGTTCTCGTAAAATTCAATAGGTGGCTACCACAGTCTCTTTATGCAGTAAAATAATACAGTTTTATACGATAATACAGTTCATACGGTCATTCAGTAAATCAAATAAACGAGACAAGGCAGAACATGCTATAACGATATACAATTGGCCAATGTCGATGACTCGGGGCATCACTGATTAGGTGTGTCGGGATGTCAATCACCGTGAGAGTGGTCAGCTACCCAAACGGCTCACAATACAACATGTCCGAAGACCGATAACACGGTACAACATACTCACATGCACGTTGTATGGTACATCGTACTATGTGGACCACAATAACAATAATAATTCAGTATACAATAACAATATAGCATGATTAACTGTTGCCTTTACCTCAAAAGCCAGTGCGAGTCAGGCTGTGCGACACACAATCAGCACGTGCTCAAGCACATTTTACCAGTACAAATTTTTAAGCAGATCATTTTCCTTAAATCACTTATAAATTCATTCGGTACATAAATCAATTCAAAATGAGGCTAATTCGCCGTTTTTCTGTTAAAAATCCCAGTAAACAGCCTATGGAAATTAAATTTGGGATTTTCGATTTAAATAATAATTCAAGCTATATCAGTATTTATGCAAATAATTTAAATCTATAACGGTTAGGTTAGGCTATTTAACTAAGGCTGAAATTGTATATTTTCATTAGAGTTATAAAATCGACCTAGTATATTTTTATCTACGGTTCAGCAGGAACTATGTGCAATTATCTCTAGCAGCACACAAAATTTTCCTTATCGGTGTCTATTAGTAGTCCTCAATACCGAGAGTCAGTCAATCCGTTCTTGATCGTTTGTTTGTTCCAAATACGTGCATCCAAAAATAATTTCTTAACTCTTGTTTCCTGGATCTGAAAGAGAGTACTTGGGTTCTCCTAATAACTAAAAAGTGTATCATGCTTGAATCTAACCGAGGTTCACGGTGGTGGAGGAACTGGATCAAAAAAAGAGGGATTTTAGTTGTAAGATATCTAATGAAACTATCGCTGGAATTGAGATCTCATTCAAAGAGAAAGATATCAAATATCTGACATATTACCATATATAACACAAAATTTCTCCGTCGATTCCTTCTAGTCGAGCCTCCCGGTCTGTCATTATACCTCGAGAAGTAGAAAGAATTACAATCCCCATCCCGCCTAAAATTCTAGGAATTTATGGATAGTTAGAATAGATTCGTAGACCGGGTCGACTGATGCTTCGTAAATTTAAAATAGTTCTATATGGTCCTTTCCCATTCCTTCTATGTCGTAGGGTTAAAACCAAAAAATATTTGTTGCTTTCCCGATGTTTCCTTACGTTATCAATAAAACCTTCTCGTAAAAGTATTTTAACAATGTTTTCAGTGATGTTAGTAGATCATATTCGAATCGTTCCTTTTCTATTCATGTCAGCATTTCGTATAGAGGTTATTATGTCAGCAATAGTGTCCTTACCCATGGTAAACTAAAATTATTGTTGCTCCCGAATTTTGATATAACCAACGTGCTCTTTTTTTTTTACTTAGTAAAGGTAAGGTTAATCTATTTACTCGCCTAGATAATATTTTTCCTTGTTCACTAATAAATCGACTAATTAAACTCATGTTTCTATAATCAATTCGATCCCCTGATTGGATCGGGAGCAAACGCCTACGAAAAGATCGCTTGGTCGTATCAAATTCTATTTTGGTCGTATCAAATTCAAATTATAGAATGAATATAATAAATAGGATTTGGTTTGTTTATTTTATTATTATTTAAATATATGATATAAATTGAAATATGAAATATATATAAATGTATATAAATATATCTAAATGGAATCATAAATATATGTAATAATATATATATATAATATAATAATAATTTATTATAATAATATATTAAATATATAAATAAAATATTCGTTATATATAACGAATTATATACTTAATATTATATACTTAATATATTATATACCTAATGTCATATTTTCATATTTTAATGCCAAAAATACTAATTACTTTCGTAATGGAAATTGGAATGGTATTAACTCTTATATATTCATTATCTATGTCACGTCAAATGTTCTATGGATACAAGCTATTTAATGCTCCAAGTTCTTATTTTTTTGATTCTGGACCGCGAGAGTTATTTGTTTCGATCTCTATCTTTCTACCAGTAATAGGTATTGGTATTTATCTGGATTTCGTCCTCTCATTATCAGGTGAAAAGATCAAAACTATTCTATATAATTATTTTTATAGATAGTTTTCATGAATAAAACAAAAAATCAAAAAGTAATCCTATGACTTTTAAAATTGTTCATTGTACAGTGAAAAAAGAAGTCGTCTTTTTTCTTCTCTTAAGTTTTAGTTAAGTAAAAAAAAGGTAAAAGAATTAAATTGAATTTTAATCAGACATCTTTAGCTTTTGTTAGAACCTTTTGAATCAAGTAGTGGAGTGATTCAAAAGGTTCTTGACCGCTTACAAAAAGTTTTCTTATACATACGCTGTCTTATGTTAGTATTTGGTAGGCTTAGTCTCTTTATTCAATTAGATGTTAATGTAAATGAACCATTCCCACCTTTTTTTCTTTCTTTATTCTTTCTTTCTTCTTCACACATTCAAGGTACTGTTCACTCAATCTGCTCTCTCTCTTCATCCTTCTCTCAACTCATCGTCACCTTCATCATCCTCATTTTTGTGCCATCTTCAACATCCACGTTTCTTCCACCATCATCATCATCTTCCTTTCAGCTCTGCCCCGGCTACCACACCCCTCCCTCTTGGTTCTCCCTGCTCCAATGCCTTTCTCCCTATTTCCAGGTGCCCTCACCCGTCTCTCCTGTCACGCCATTCTTTCAGCTAAAACGCCTCGCCTCCAAGAAAAACCGAGAGGAAAGCCGAGGCTTTTGCATTGTCGGGGTTTCTCAGTTCTACACTTTCTCCTCTACGTGGCTTGATTCAATTTTTTCCCTACTGATTGGATCACTTCCCTGCTTCCTTAACCTCAGCTCTTGTTTCTCTCTTCCTCTATTGCAGCTGATAAAAAATAGCCCTTGCTTCGGTTCGATTTTCCACTCTCTTGCGTGACTTCATCTCCTGCTCTCTTTCTCGCCTCGCGCCTGCATATTTTTTTCAGAGGACGAAAGTTACCCTGCTTCAGTCACGCCAATTGCAGTGCAGCAAGTCGTGTCTGCTTCCTCACTCGACCTCATTCAACTCTGAACCGAAAAACTCCAGCCATTGTCTTCGCGCAGCTCTCTTCCTCGCCTTCTTCCTCCTGTGCCCTTTTCTCGCTTGTTTCGTTAACGAGGAAAAGAAGAGTTATGTTACTGCTTCCTCAAAAACGGTCGAGCCTTGATGGTGGTTCCTTATTCTCTTTCCCATTTCTCACTCGTATCTCTCGTTCTCTGTTTCTATCAACTATCACTCTTTTCGCTGCTCTTGTTTCTGTTCAATTCTAGACCCTTCCGTTAGCTGCTCTGTTAGAAAAACTGTAATTGCATAATTTATATCCAAGATCTCATGTTCAATCATCAAGAAAATTAGAATACGGAAGCGTACCTGGATCCATTGAAATTGATCGATTGAGGTTAGCAGTCTTCCAGTCTAAACCTTTTCTTTAGGAGAGAAAACCTTAGCTCACTCACTGATGGGATATGAGAATGAGAAAAATTATGTTTAGACTGGGGACCATAACCTATTTATAACTGAATTATATTTTATTCTATTTTGGCCCATCATTAAAATAGAATAAAATATCAGGTATCTACACATTGTAAAGCCCATACCAATTGAGATGCACTGAAGTCCAATAACTTTATTTGATCACTTTTAAGTGGACTAAAACAAATTAGATAGCCTGTAATGTACAATAAACTGATATATGTAGGCCCACACAAATAATTTTCCAACAATCTCCCACTTGGGCCACATATGTCGCTTGACTATTGTACATTTAAAATTAACTTTATGAGCTCAATACTTGCCATCTTCACAAAGAACATCTCTAAACAATCTGGTCCATCAATTATATCAACATAGGATCAAAGCGATCTTCGTTACATATATTCCGTAACTAGACCCATCAATGGTCACGTATATTAACATAATCAACGACATAGATCAAGTATGGATGTGTAGCATGAAAATTACATGAAACGTGATCCCTCAACATGCCTATTTCCAACTGGTCCTACTTTATCATTCTTTCAAGACTTTATGCATACTGCTATTGAAAGAATATTACTTTATTTCAGAGTTTTCAATAATAACAAAAATACTGTATTCTGATCAGAAAAATCTCAATAACAAATGAACATCAAGAAACAAGCTTCCACTATACAAGTATATCATCAGGACGAACCACACCCATATGAGCTACATGCTCATGAAACACCTTAGTTGGTACTCCTTTTGTAAGCGGATCCGCAATCATGGAGTTTGTATTTATATGTTCAATAGTAATCTGAAGACTCTGAACTCTCTCCTTAACAACAAGAAACTTAATGTCAATATGCTTTGACTTCGACGAGCTTCTGTTGTTCTTAGAGTATAACTCAGCGGCTTTATTATCACAATTAATCTTCAATGGCCTCTCAATACCATCGACAAAGCACAGCCCGGTGATAAAATTCCGTAACCATATTGCTTGGTTCGATGCCTCATAACAGGCTATAAATTCTGCCTCCATGGTGGAAGAAGCTATGAGTGACTGCTTTACACTCTTCCATGAGACAGCTCCTCCAGCTAACATGAAAATATAGCCAGAAGTAGATTTTCTGCTATCGAGGCAACCAGCAAAATCCGAGTCTGAATACCCAATGATCTCTAAATGATCTGACCTCCGATATGTGAGCATGTAATCTTTAGTTCTCTGTAGATACCGCATAACCCTCTTTACTGCTTTCCAATGATCCTTACCAGGGTTACTTAAATATCTGCCAAGCATTCCAACTGCGTACGCAATATCCGGACGCGTACAAACTTGAGCATACATAAGACTCCCTACTGCTGAAGCATAAGGAATCTTTTGCATCTCTTTCTTTTCAATCTCATTTCTTGGGCATTGAAGCAAACTAAATTTATCACCTTTAGCAATGGGTGTATCTCCTGATGCACAATTCTTCATGTCAAATCTGCTAAGCACCTTATCGATATATGCCTTTTGTGATAAGCCAAGTATTCCACGAGAACGATCTCGATGGATCTGTATGCCCAACACAAAAGATGCATCCCCAAGATCTTTCATTTTAAAATTACTTGATAGAAATCTCTTGGTTTCATGCAACAAGCCTATATCACTGCTTGCTAGCAGAATATCGTCAACATAAAGAATCATAAGAATAAATTTACTCCCACTGATCTTGTGATAAATACATTGATCAACAGTGTTCTCTTTAAAACCGAATGAGGTAATCACTTGATCAAATTTTCGATACCATTGACGGGATGCTTGCTTTAAACCATAGATGGATTTCTTTAATTTGCATACCAGATGTTTCGAATTATCCGACATGAAATTTTTTGGTTGCACCATATAAATTGTTTCTTTAATGTCTCCATTGAGAAACGCTGTCTTTACATCCATTTGATGTAGCTCTAAATTATAATGAGCTACTAGTGCCATAATGATTCTAAAAGAGTCTTTCGATGAAACTGGAGAGAAAGTCTCTTTATAATCAATGCCTTCCTTTTGAGTGAAACCTTTGGCGACTAGGCGCGCTTTATATCTTTCGATATTGCCTTTCGAATCTCGTTTGGTTTTGAAAATCCATTTACAACCAATCAATTTCGCTCCTTTAGGCAGTTCGACAAGATCCCAAATGCCATTGTCCTCCATTGATTTCATCTCATCTTTCATGGCCTCTATCCAATATTGGGAGTGAACACTTTGTTTGGCTTCAGTGAAAGATGTTGGATCATCTTCCATTCCTATATCAAACTCATGTTCTTGGAGATAAACGATATAATCATCTGGAATCGCTGATCTCCTCTCCCTAGAGGATCTCCTTAATGACACTTCCAATTGAGGTTGTTGTTGCTCCTCTGATTGAATAGGAGCTGACTCTTCAATATAAGCAGGAGGTAAACCAGAAGTATCTTGGTAATCTGTATTTGCATCTTGAATAACGCCAGACACAATTGTCTGATCATTTTCAATTGCAACTATAGGAACAGTCACATGTTCTTCTTCAAAGACAATATCTCTGAGTTTAACACTCCCACTATATTCAACATCCTCAATGAACTTAGCATTTCCCGTCTCGAAAAAGGATTTACTTGAGGGATCATAAAACTTGAAACCCCTCGATCTTTCTGAGTATCCAACAAAGTAGCAGCTTACTGTTCTTGAGTCCAATTTCCTTTCATTAGGCTTGTATGGCCTAGCTTCAGCTGGACAACCCCAAACATGCAAGTGCCTAATACTAGGCTTCTTTCCTGTCCATAACTCATATGGGGTTTTAGCTACTGCTTTGCTTGGAACTCGATTAAGGATATACACTGCAGTCTTTAAGGTTTCTCCCCAAAGTGACTCTGGTAAAGAAGAATGATTTATCATACTTCTCACCATATCCTTTAGTGTCCGATTTCGTCTTTCAGCTACACCATTTTGACTTGGAATCCCTGGCATGGTGTATTGAGGAACGATCCCACATTCTGCTAAATACCTTGCAAAGGGTCCTGGACGTTGTTCACCTGATCCATCATATCTACCATAGTATTCACCACCACGGTCAGATTTAATGGCTTTAATTTTTCTACCAAGTTGATTTTCAACTTCAGCTTTATAGTTCTTGAAAACGTCCAATGATTGAGACTTCTCATGAATTAAGTATAGGTACCCATAACGAGAATAATCGTCTATGAAAGTAATAAAATACTGTTGACCATTCCATGAAGCCGTAGGGAATGGACCACATATATCAGTATGAATTAATTCCAAGACGTTTGAACTCCTTTTAGCACCTATTTTCTTGATATTTGTTTGTTTTCCCTTAATGCACTCAATACAGATTTTGAAATCTGAAAAATCAAGGGAATCGAGAATTCCTTCTGACACAAGTCTCTGTATTCTTTGTTCAGAAATATGCCCCAAACGCTTGTGCCATAACATAGAAGAATTCTCATTAATTAATTTGCGCTTTGTCCCATAATCATTTATATGCAAGCATTCATTAACATATGAGGCATGTAGGTCCAATTTATATAAATTGTCAACTAAAGAACCGATACCAATAAGATTTGTATACTGAAAGAGACTAAATTTTCCATTTCCAAATGAACAAGAATAACCCAATTTGTCCAAATTAGAAACAGAAATCAAATTCCGTCTAAATGACGGTACATAAAAAGTCTCATCCAAATCTAAATAATAACCAGATTCTAACTTTAATCTGAATAGACCAATAGCCTCAACAGGAGCTTTCTCGCCATTTCCCACATAGATGAAACTTTTATCATCAGTTGGCTTTCTGCTCCTTAGACAGCCCTGTATTGTCACACTTATGTGAGTAGTTACACCTGTATCTATCCACCAAGTGTGATTGGGTACTAAAGCCAAATTAACTTCAGAACAAACAAAGTTGAGAAGTTTACCCTTTTTGGTAAGCCATTTTTCGTACTTGGAACAATCCTTCTTCACATGTCCATCCTTACGGCAGAAGAAACAAGTGATCACTTTATCCTGTTTCTGCTGCCCCTTAGGTTGTGAAGTTCCAATATTTGCAGTGCCTTTTTCTATATTGTTCCTTTTTCTTTTCTTGTTGGCAACATTACCACTGGAAGAAAATGTTAATTGAGCACTTTCTATCTTATCTTGTTTCAATCTCTCTTCCTCTTGTACACACTGAGCAATGAGCTCGTTAAGAGTCCATTTCTCCTTTTGAGTATTGTAACTTATCTTAAAGGGATTAAATTGTGAAGGAAGAGATATCAAGATCAGGTGCACGAGTATGTCTTCAGACAACTCTAACTTTAGTGCCCTTAATCTTGTAACAAGATTAGACATTTCCATAATGTATTCCCTTATGTTTCCTTTGCCATTATACCGCATTGAAACAAGTTTAGCCAGAATAGTACTTGTTTCGACCTTTTCATTTGCAGCAAATCTGTCTGCAATCTGCTTAAGGAAACTTTTAGCATTTTCTTCCTCAGGTATTGCGCCCCTGATGGCATCTGGAATTGAGTGCTTCATGATCATCAAACTTATGCGATTTGAACGCTCCCATTTTTCATAAAATGCCCTTTCCGTAGCTGAATTATTATCAGTAGGGGCGGGAGGTCGTTCTGACCTGATCGCATAGTCCAGATCCATACACCCAAGTACAATGGTTACGTGCTCCTTCTATTTTCCAAAATTAGTGCCATTTAGCACTGGAATGTTATTCAAATTGGCAGATATGGAAGAAACATTTACTATAAGTAGAAAAACAATAATTAGCTCACAACCAAATAATTTTGGGCCATATAAGATACCAATCACAACATTGACATTTAGTCTTTGGACAGAAATATCAATTTGTAAGCGGTACTCTTAAACTTTATTAGTAAATATTGATAACCAAATCCTGCCAATAATATGCCTTTCTTTGGACCGACATAATACATGCATGGAAAAAAAAATTTATCACATATTTACTACCTTATGTGTTAATAATTCGGCAAAGAAATAATCTTCCTTTGGGCCGATTATTTCCCGCATGAATTAAAAAACACTGTCATATAAATTCTTTAATGACAACCTTATTTTCCAAAATAAATAAATTAATACAAAAGAGGTCACTTTGGTGACATTTTATATCAATTTAATTTATTTTGAAACTTTATTTTTTATAATACATGCACATGTTTGTAGGTGAGAGTACATAAATTTATTGACAATTTCAGGGAGAGTACATATTGCCAATCAACTCAAAATGTCATAAAACATATCACCATGAAGCAAAACAAGAATAATCATGTGCATAACATACAGTTTGAATTCAAATAATGCTAAATATTAAATAATAAATATTTAACAATTTCAAAAAATTCCAGAAAAATCACCAAAAATTTTAAAATTAAATTTTATTCAGGACTGAAGAAACCGGTGGCCGTCAGGCCACCGGAAGGTGGCGCGTGGGTTACACTCTCCACCCTCTGAGAGTGGGGGAGGTCCCTTTCTGGATTTCCCTGCTTCATCCTTAGCCAGCCGGGTCAACCCGACCCGGCTGGACCCAGAACAGACCCGATTCGGGTCTGTTCTTCAATTTTTTTGATTTTTAAAGTATTTTCGGACTTATTTTCATCCAATTAACTGCACATAATTGAAATTAAATGTGTATTTTACAATGTCCATGCAAAAATCGGATGAAAACATCAAAAAATTGGGACAAATCAAGCCAATATTGATCAAACAATCCCAAAATTAAAACCCAATCTTTATATTCTTGATTTTCTTTCAACCAAAACAAAAAATATTAATTCTTAATGATTAAACATGAATTGGCTCTTGATACCACTTGTTAGAAAAACTGTAATTGCATAATTTATATCCAGGATCTCATGTTCAATCATCAAGAAAATTAGAATACGGAAGCGTACCTAGATCCATTGAAATTGATCGATTGAGGTTAGCAGTCTTTCAGTCTAAACCTTTTCTTTAGGAGAGAAAACCTTAGCTCACTCACTGATGGGATATGAGAATGAGAAAAATTACGTTTAGACTGAGGACCATAACCTATTTATAACTGAATTATATTTTATTTTATTTTGGCCCATCATTAAAATAGAATAAAATATCAGGTTTCTACACATTGTAAAGCCCATACCAATTGAGATGCACTGAAGTCCAATAACTTTATTTGATCACTTTTAAGTGGACTAAAACAAATTAGATAGCCTGTAATGTACAATAAACTGATATATGTAGGCCCACACAAATAATTTCCCAACATGCTCTCCTTTCTTGCCTCATTATATATACATATATATATATATATATATTACCTTAATCTATCTCATTCTCTTTCACGTTCTGGTTATCCCCAACTGCTCCCATTGTAAATTTTTCTTCTCAACCGAGCCATGGCAAATTCCCAGTTTTCAATTTTTCTCATCTTCACCCATCGTTTTCAGTCAGCCTTGTCCTTCCCTTATTGAAGACGGAACCCTTCTCTGACTTCACGTCTCTAACTGTAGTAGTAGACTGGTTGCTCTGTTCTCATTATATATTTCTTTTTATTTTTACCTGCTTTGGTAAATTTCTCCCTTCCAGTTCTCTGCCAGTTTCCAGGTCTTTCTGCACCATGTCCTATCCATTTGTTTATAAACAATTTCCTCCTATTGACTCCTAAAGGCCGGTGCACAGCCTACCATCCAACCTACATTTCTGCCCTTTCACTGCTGCTAATAGTAGTCACGATTCTGCTTTTTTTTTTCCTTCCTTGCCACCGTGAACGTCCCATCATCACAGCTTGCACTCATTTTCTGCCACTTCACTACTAGGCATGTTGAAATATGCTTCACGACTTCCTTCTTCCTGCATAACCATCACCATTAGAGCTGGTAAAAGTTGGTCCGAGTCTGAAAATCCGTCCGAGTCCGCTCGAGATTGAACCCGAGATCGGATCGAATTGATCAAAAAGTTAAAGATTCGAGTTCGAAAAAAGTTCGACCCGAAAAAGCCTAAACCCGATAAAGTCCGAGCCCGAAAAAGCCCGAGCTCGATACGATTCGAACCCGAAACCTGCCCGATCCGAAACCCGAGAAAGCTTGAATTTATAACCCGAAAAAACCCGAATTATAATTATATAATTATTATATTAAGAAATAATTAAATAAATAAATAATAATACACTTTTTCTACTTAAAATTTATAAAATTTTAAAATAATCATTATTTATTTATTACATAATTATATCAATAATTTATTATCAACAATATAAATATTAAATATTTACATTTAATTATTAAATAAAATTATTTTAAAATACAATATAATATTCAATATCAAATAATTTTCAATATTATGCTTATTATATTTGTAATAATAAATATATTATTAAATATAACATTTGATTTTATTATAAAAACAATTATTATACTATTTTATTATATTTATTTCATATTAAAATTTTAATTTTAATATAATAATAAATCATATATATATATATATAAATCATTATATAATTGTAACATTTATTTAAATTTGATATTTCATATAAAACATTAAATACATTATTAACAAAATTAGAATTTAAATTCTGACTCCTATAACTCGTAAATAGAAAAATAGTAATTTATTTTTTAAATGGTGATTATACTAAAAATAAAAATTGAAAGTTAAAAAAGGGGATCATACCCTTTTAAAGGTTGTAATAACTTTTTCACTGCAAAAAAAGATTCAGATTCAACTATGACATGTTTGCATCCAAATTCTCATGTCATTAACAAGTCAATGATTGTTATGTTCTAAATTAGTCCAATATAATAAAAAACAAACCAGCAAAGAAAACATCAAACACTTAAAGTTATGACATATAACATTACAAGAACAATAAAATAGAAAACATACAATCATTCTCATACACAACCACCTAGTCATGGAGAAACCAATCCCTAGTCATATATTGCATGATGAACAAAACAAGAAAATACGATCATTTCATTCAACGCTAGCGGCTTGATGAATAACATACTCGAAAAGATTGTAAATGCAGGAAGCAACTAAACTCTTCAAGAGCGACACTGTCTTCAAATAAGATTAATGAGGCAATCATAATTACTCTTAATAAAAAAATTTAATTTTTTAACAATATAAATAGTAAGAAATAAAATATCAACATACGTTACAATTAGAACTCTTCATCCTCATCCATAAACCAACTAGTTCAATTTAATCCAACTTTCCTTCCAAATCTCATTGTTTCATCTTCTTCATCTAATAAAATATATAAAAATAATCATATAAGAATTTAAATAATAAAAAATTAATAAAATAATAATAACACTAAAATCTTACCATCTTTATCTATATCATATCCATACAACCAATTACGAGTGGTAATCAAAATTTATGCATTATGTGTTATGAGACAATTTCTCCATTTGTTGATAACTCTACCACCCATACTAAATGCTGATTCAGATGCAACTGTGGTAATTGGAATACTCAATATATCATTAGCCATAAGTGAAAGTACAGGGTATCGAAATTGATTTTTCTTCCAATAATTAAGAACATCAATTTGAATTTCATAATCTTCTCTTGGTTTATTCAAATATACATTTAACTCTGATCTATATAAAATAGATCCAGAATTGAAGTTTCTAAATCCTTACAATAACAAAATAAGTTCATATATGAAATTATAATAACAAATGTAAATTAAAACTCAAAAAAGAATTACTTAATATAAAAAAAATAATTTAACAAGTTACTAAAACAATTTATATTAAACTTTGAACAAAAAATTTATATAAATATGTTATCAAATTAACAATAAATATGTATATGTTTCAAATTTTATTTCTAACTAGGAAATTTAAGTTTTTGCCATCTCTTGTCTTTTGTATAAATTTTATTACTAAATTATATAATTTTTTTCCTCTTTAATTCATATTTCATCCTTTTAATTATATTTTGTCTTATAATCATTATGATTAAATTATATCAGCTTTTTGGTTTACCTATTTTATTTAAACTTTTATATTATATTTAATAATTTTCCCAAACTTAAAGTAATTGCATATATCAATTGAGAATTTAGTTACAATTATAGAACTTTAATAAGGTATAATTTAAACGAATTGATAACAATTAATTAGGTATAATTTTGTTAAGCCTATATGATATATTAATTTATTTGCCTACTTTATCGGTTCATATATATACCAGTCCACTAAAATAATATCAGTAGATATTTTTTCTTGTGCATTATGTAACGTGGCGATCAAGACAAACATGCATCATTACTTGATTGTGCAAAAATGATTATTTTAAGTTAATTTTTTTTATTTAAATTATGTAACTAATTTATTAAAAATTTGTTATACTTATATATGATAACTAATTAGTAAATATTTATTTTAATAATTATTTTGATAATAAATAATTAATTTTTTAACCATGTTATTATATAATATGATGATTCTGTTTGAAAATTATTAAATTAATTATATATATACATTAACGTGCAATATTTATTTTATTCCATTTTATACAATAATTTAATAATTTATCATGAAATCATATCCTTTCTTTTCTTATTCTTTGAAAGCATATCAACAATTTTAATTATTCTATAGATAGATTATATTTGTAGTTCAGTCAGATTTTTTATGCTCTTCAATTTTTCTTGGCCAAGGTCAAAGAAATAAGCAAAACATTCATTTAAAAAAGAAGTGAAGAAGATAACATCTAGAAGTTGGAGGAAATCTGTAAAACTAATAACAAACTAACAGAGGAAATAAAAAAAATTATGAAACTTTTATTAATCTAATTTTAGTGACTTCTGTTTAAAATTTAAAAATTTATTATTTTAATCATAATTATTTATATTATGCTTTTTTAAGCTCACAAAGTTTTTTTGTATAAAATATATTTTTTTAGTGTATTATATCAACTACAAAATATCATTCATATGGTAATGTATAATTGTATATGATATAATTATATCAAATATTAAAAATATAAAATTTTTTTAATTTAATATTCTAAATTTTTAATGAGACATTTGATTAATTAATGTAAACGATTATATTTAATGCAATAATATTAATTATGATTTATGTACAAATAAAAAACAAATTAGAAATAAAATAAAGCTAATTAATTGATCATTTATTCATATTAAGCATTTTTTTGGTAAATGATAATATTAATTGGTACTTTTATTCCTATAATATCTATATGTAATATTTTCTTTTGCATTTAATGAATATAATTATATCTACTATTTTATAATAAATATTGTAAGAAATTAAAAAAGAGTAAATTATTTTTGTCAAATAATAAATATTAAAATATAAAAATTTTTTATATAAATATTTATTAAAATATAAAATCATATAAAAATTAAATTAATTATCGCATTCAAATTTTTTAAAAAAAAAATTATAACTAATAAAATTTCAAAATATTTCAAGCCGGCCCGTTAAACCCGCCCTACTAGAACAGGGACCGAACCCGAAAAAGCCTGAAACCGAAAAAGTTCGAACCCGAAAAAACCCGAACCCAAAAATAACCGAGCCCGAAAAAGCCCGAACCCGAAAAAGCCCGAGCCCGAAAAAAACCCGAACCGAACCCGCCCGAGCCCGCCCGTTTGCCACCTCTAATCACCGTCGTTTCCCTTATATATATATATATATATATATATATATATATATATATATATATATATACTTATTTCTATAGCTACCTAACGGTATAGGCATGGCAGTTAGTTTTCCAGTTCTTTGGTCACTCGTTTTGCTCCACAGTCTTCTGCCTTCCTCCATTTCCTTTCGTCGAATGCCATACTTACCATCAGTCCTTCACTATGTTTGGCTGTCGATTTGGTTTTCCTTGGAAACCAAACCTCACGCTATTGTCTTCATTTCCCTTGCTCGAGCCGAGAGCATCTTTCCTGCTTCTATCTTCACGCCTCCCATACTGATCAACATCATACATTTCACAATTCTAACACTATATTTTCCACCGCAGTCACCACCTTCCCTCTATCCATCCGTATGGTTATATATATGTATATATATTTTATCCTCTCATGTGGCTGTCCACGGGATTGTACAAATATACATGTATACTTATACTTACACACCTAGGCATCTATATATAAAAATGCACCTATATTCTTAACTTGAAAAAAGATGAATATATATGTATATATTTAATAGTGTATGTATATATATATATATATATATATATATATATGTATACATATATGTAGATGTTTACTTGATAAATTTCCTTATAGTATTTGAATCGAATTAAACTTAGTACTTGTATTTCCCTATCATAGAGAATTATTCATACCTTAGCCTAGCTGTAATTTAATTAAAATTATTTACCAAGGAAATACATTTTAATTTCAATAGTTTAATTGTTATTCCTTGATAAGACCGAGTACATGAAAATTCTTGGTATTTACATTCTCCTTGTGAAACTCGAATTTTTCCCACTATGTTCATTATTTGGACCATAAATTAAATTAAAGGGATTTAAATCGTTGGACGAAAGATACGAAATTTAAATGAGAAAAGATAGTGAGTCCGAGAAGGAAAATCGGTCTAAATTAATCCCAAACGTGTAGAAGGGTAAAATGGTCCAAAGATCCTAATTTCGGTGTAAATGCGATGAAAAAATTTCATTAAAAATATGGATTTAGGAAATCTTGATCAATAAAGGAGAAATTATGGAATTTCGAGTCCAACTGGTCAAGATACGAAGATATTACGAATTTTCGTAATTTTCGCCCGGGACATTATCCCGAAAAATACACCGAAATAGTTAAAATTAAATTAAATAAATTAAATTAATTAATTAATAAAATATTTTGAGATATTTTGTACAATTTATTATATTTTATTTGATTAAAATAAAATATAATAAATATAATAAATATAATATAATAAATATAATATAATAAAATAATAAATAAATAATTAAAAAAAAAGAAAGAAACTCTGTCGCGCGAACGCGACAGAGAAGAAAACAGACGCAGCAAGGGAGCCGAGCTCCCATCTGTTCACCGACGGTGGCCCAGGCGCGGCATCGAAGGAGGCCGGGCGATGCAGCACGCCCCACCGGCGACATGGAAGCTGACGAACGGCGGCAACGGCGGCGAAAGGAAAACGAAACAGAGCCGAGAGGAAGAAATGGCCATCGCCGGCGATCGGCGCCGATTCAGGCCCGACCGACCCCAGCCAAAGCTTCCCCAGGCGCAGACGACTTGTTTGGTGGCAGTATCGGCCAGTAGAACGGTCGGCAAACGCTGAAAACGACGGAAAAAGAAACGGTACCGACGGCGAAGAGGAGAACAGCCGGACCGACCACTTTTCGGCGGCCTTGGACGAAGCCGAGGCCAGATCCGTGCATCGGACGACCCAGCGGAGCTGCTGGTGATGGAAGCCGGCGGAGAACCGGCCGGCGAGGCCCTGAACCGGCCGAACTGGGGTAAACCGGCGGTCTGAACCGGTCTGAACCGGACCGAACCGGTTCAGCCGAAAAAGAGAGGGAAAAAGGAGAAAAAGGGAAGGAAAAGAGAAAAAGGAAAAAGGAAAAATTTTTGGGGATACACCGGACTTCGGGTAAGTCGGTAAGAGGTCAAAAGTGACCGATTTAATTTTCAAGAAATTAATTTAAATTATATTTGATCGAAAATTCACCCGAAATTAAATATATAAAATTGTGCAGTTCGATGATAAATCGCGTACGTGAGCCCGATCGAACTTCGAACTGCGCACTATCGCAAAATCTCGGGTAAGTAAAGCTCATTTACGACAATCTATGTAATTATTGAGCATAAAAAGTTTAATTTACGAGTTACGGATTAAATTGCGCATTTAGTGGATTAAATCAAGATTTTTAATTAAATTGTCGTAAATGATATACAGACTATTCAAAGAGTCTAGAAAAAGGCCTAATAAGTACTAATGGACCCAATGAGCCCAATAGGCCTCGATGAAAGAATTAATAAGTGAAAACGGGCTTAAAACGGATTAAGGCCCATTAAGGTGTAATTTGGCCCAATAAGAGAGAAATTGGCCCAATTAGCTAACTCGACAGTAATAAATATGAGAAAAATATTTATTGAGTTAAATACGATTAAAACGAGGTTTACATCGATAAAACCGAGCAAAAAGAGTAAAATCGATTAAAAGTCAACTTTTGGCTAAAGCTTCGATATAATCACATATTTGGATATGTTGAAATGAATTTAAGTCGTATGTGATAAGTTGACCTTGTTTTGCAGCAGCTCGGTCTATCGACACGTTTTACGAGGTAAATTCGAGCATCGAGGAAAGTGCTCTACATCAGTCGCTAAGAGGTAAGGGATATAATTTAGAGTAGCGTTAGTGCTCCACCTACCTTACCAATGACTTGATGTATGTTAGTTGAATGGGATTTTATGAAATATGCTGCAATGCCTTAGAAACTGAAACTAAACCGTTTCCCAAGTTTTTCAACGTGTTTGCTACATGCATGAGATACATTTTACTTCACATGTTTATGAAAATGTGATTTTTCAATATGAAAAAGAAAACATGGTTTCATTTCATGAAAAGACGGGGAAGAGCCCTGAGAATGCTTTACCAAAGCAATGTTTTCATGATACGGGTTAAAGTCCCGAAACAGCTTTTAAGCTATATTTTCACGGTACAGGTATGAGTCCCAAGAATTAACTTTGATAACTATGCTTTCTATATTTACACGGGCTAGAGTTCCGCAATGATTTATGAAAACTATATTTTCTATGAGAAACGGGCTAGAGTCCCGTAATGATTTATGAAAAACGGGTTAGAGTCCCGTAACGATTTTAATACACGGGTATGAGTCCCGAAATGATTTTGATAAATTGGGTAAGAGGCCCAAAATGATTTTTGTGGGGTAAAAAGGCATGATATGACGATAGTCAGAGGATCTGGGATCGATCTCGTATGGAGACGATCGAAGATCTACCTAGCCGACGGCCAGAGAACAGGTAGGCTCTGACTTGATATGAGAAACGTGCGTATAGACCACACTTGGTGATGCACGTGAGTTCGTGCGTATAGTCCCCATTTAGTGGTGCACGAGAGATAGGGCAGCGTACGACCCTGATCCAGTCCTACGACTCCCTTGTGCTATGGCCATGAGTACTATGATTTTGTCCTACGGGACCAGATGTATGATGTCCTTCGGGACTAGTATATGAGACAATTGCCTGACCCTACACGATGAATTGACGGAATAATATATATACGTTTTCGCACATTTCATGCTACCTGTTTTATGATTCGCTATTGAGCACATATTTTTATGATGAGATTTTAAAGGTAGCCATGAGTATGTTTTACGAGATGTGCATATGACAATACGATTTCATTTCCAAAGTGATAAGCATGTTATGATATGCATGATTAAGTTTTGAGATGCTTTTTACTTGTTTACACGACGTGATATGCATACTATATATGAGTTTTACTAAAAAGATGCATGGTGTGCAAACTTATGATTTAAGCATGTTTTTACTGCTTTTATGAAATGTAAGCATCTCTACTCCAGTACATGTTTATGCTGATTTGTAAAACCATGTGTTTTACCATGTTTTGAGTATTTAAAGCTATTTTAAATGTATCTCTTACTGAGTCTGAAAAACTCACCCCCCTCCTCTCCATCTCCCAGATTATCTATAGCGAGTCTACTGCACATACGAGACTGTGATCATTGACAAGGTAGTCCGACCTTTCATCGGATACTTTTGTAACCTTGAGGTACTGTCTTACTTATATTCCAGACATGTGATACATAATAGACACTATTGTATATAATAGTCGGGATGTAATAGTTATAAATGATTTTATATAAACAGAATGTATGTGATGTAATGAGATCCTGGAAAATGAAAAGATTTTAATTTTAGACATGGACAGGAAAACAACATAGTTAATGGATAAAAATTTTAAATTAGCCCCATTTTTTCGCGCTTCCGGGGCGTGACAGTTTTCTTGGTATCAGAGCAAATGTTGTGTAGTACTGTCGTGTCTAGTAATTAGAGTGTATTACATCCCAATGTGTCTATGCATGTCTGGTAATAAAGTAAGCTTACTTGTCAAAGTATGACTTAATTTATGGATTATGTGCAAATAGTAGATCGTTAATCATGAGTGGTAGACGGGACCGTTTATAGAGACGAGCTCAACCCACTCTATCATCTTTCCCCTCAACCTGAGAGCCCTACTGATAGAATAAGGAGGCTCGAAGAGACAGTACATGGTATGAGGGAAAGACTTACAGCTCTTACCACTATGTTTACCCAGCAGTTTGGGGTACGTACACCGAGTACGAAGATAGCTACTCTTACGCCTAATCCTCCTCCCCCACCAGTTCCTCTAGTAGCCCCAACCCTCAGCCAGCAGTTTTCCAGCATAGGGATGACAGAGAGACTCAGAGGGTGTGAGATTTTCTTGAGTATGCATCCTTCGGAGTTCACAGGGCTTAAGGACCTGGTTAAGGCTGAGGAGTGAATCACTGATATTGAGGCGATATTTCAGTTTTGGGGTGTACTGATAGGGAGAGAGTGACTATGGCAAGTTAAATGATAAAGAGACAGGCTAAGTTCTGGAAGAGATCCACACAGAAGATATTAGCCGAGGATCCCTTAAAGATCACATGGAATGCTTCTTTAGTCGCATTTTGAGAGCAATATGTACCGATTGCAGCTCGAAAGAAGATGCAAGCAGAGTTGTTAGATTTGTAACAGGGAAGTTCTATAGTAGATAAGTATGAGAATAGATTTACAACCCTGATGAGATACGATCCAGAGACAGTTAGAGATCCCGAGTGCCAGATAGAGAGATTTCTGGCAGGATTGAGATCTGGGATCGGAGATAAGCTGTTGGGTCAAAATATCATAGATTTCTGATATGCTCTGAGACGAGCCCAAGAGATAGAAAGGGGCTTGGATAATACTCAAGCAAAGCATGATCTCAGGTGATCAGTCAAAGTTAATGAAAAGAGAGTAGTTACTTCTTGACATGATTTGAGAAGGGATCAGCCCAAGAGACAGAGGTTGGAAGGACCTCAGATAAGGGTTGGTAAGCCCAAGACCCCAATTAGTGCCGTAAGGGATGATTAGAGGCCCTGAGATAAGAGTGTCACGGTGTAGGACATGTGGCAATATTCACACTGGACCTTGTCGCGCAGGTACATTTACTTGCTACAAATACGGTGAAGCAAAGATACATAATTTAAATGAGAGTATCCACTTATGAGATCTCTGGAACCTCGTGAGGCACCTAGACAGACAGAGAGACCGACTCAGGCTCCACAGAGGAGAGCCACAACCGCGGACAAGGGCAAGAAGCCTGTCTCCCAGGGTCGAGTGTACGCCCATGACCAGGAGACAACAGATACATCCTTCGATGTTATTCGAGGTACTCTCCTTGTCTGTAATCATGAAGCACATGTACTGGTGACCCAAGTTCCACACACTCGTTTGTGTCACCACAATTTATATGTAAGTTTTTCGAAGTATTCCTAGAGGACTTAATGGGATTACCATAGAGAGAGAAGTTGAGTTTGCCATTGAATTCATATCAGATACTCAATCCATCTCCAAGCCACCTTACCAAATGGCATTGGTAGAGTTGAAAGAATTAAAGAAGCAGTTGCAATGATTACTCGGTAAAGGGTTTATAAGGCCTAGTGTGTCACCATGCGATGCACCAGTATTATTTGCCAGAAAGAAGGATGGTAGTTTTTGTCTATGTATAGACTACAAGCTTTTGAATAAAGCAACAGTTGAGACTAAATATCCCCTGTCAAGGACTGACGACTTATTTGATCAGCTGAGAGGGGCTTCAGTGTTTCAAGGATAGATTTGAGATCGGGTTATCATCAGCTAAGGATTAAGGAGGCTGATATACCTAAGACAGCATTTCGGACCAGATATGGGCACTACGAGTTCCTAGTTATACCCTTTTGGCTTGACTAATGCCTCAGCTGTATTCATGAGTCTTATGAACAATGTCTTCCGAGAATACTTAGATAGATTGATGATAGTATTCATCGATGACATCTTGATTTATTTTGGATCCCGGGAAGAGCACGAATAACATATGAGGACTGTGCTCCAAACTCGTGAGAAGAAGATATAAGGTAAATTTAGTAATTGTACCTTCTGGCTAGATCAGATTGCATTCCTCGGACATGTGGTATTTAAGGACGAGGTGCCAATAGATCTGTCCAAGGTAGATGCAGTATTGAGTTGGAAAAAGACTGAGGACAGTCATGGAGGTCAGAAGCTTATTGGGATTAGTATGGTAATTCCGACGGATTGTCGAAGAGTTTTCACAGATAGCAGTTCCATTAACCTGACTGACCCGTAAATAGGTTCAGTTTATATGGTTTGAGTAGTGTGAATAAAGCTTACAAGAGCTCAAACGTCGGTTGAATACGACACCAGTCTTGACCATTCCGAGTGGTCTGAGGAATTTGTGTTATACAATGATGCTTCCCACCAAGGTCTCGACTATGTGCTTATGCAGCATGGTAGCATGGTAGCTTATGGATTCCGTCAGCTAAAGGATCATGAGCGTAATCATTCCACTCACGACTTGGAGTTAGCTGCCGTAGTATTTGCACTCAAGATATGACAGCATTAATTAGATGGAGAAAGATTTCAGATCTTCACTGACCACTAGATCTTAAACACTTGTTTAATTAGAAGGAGCTAAATATGAGACAGCGGAGATGGATAGAGCTCCTTAAGGTTTACGACTATGAGATTTTATATTATCATGGTAAGACGAACGTGGCAGCTGACGCCCTGAGTAGAAAGGGTATGGTGTCCTACATGATGATTAAAGAGTGGGACTTATTGGAACAAATTCGTCGAACTCAGGATTAGTGTAGATGAGATTGAGCATGGATATATGGCTAGCCTACAGATTGAACCAAGTATACTAGACCAGATTAGAGCTGGATAGCGAAACGATCAGAGGTTACTGGATATGGTTAGCCAGGCAGAGGAGAGATTGCAGTCTGAGTTACGGTCAATGATGATGAATTACTGAGGCACCCAGGGCCGTATCTGTGTGTCACATGATGACACCTTGAGACAGAGCATTCTGAAGGAGTCCCATTATCCTAGATTCACCTTGCTTTCGATTTAATGGAACAGGAAGCTAAGGGTGTTCAGTTCATCCGTGACAGATTGAGGATCGCACAGAAAAGTTATGCCAATGTGCGTAGACATCCTTTTAAATTTCAGGTTAGGGACTCTGTAATTGTAAAGGTGTCACTGATGAAGAGTATAGTACACTTCAAAAAAAAAAAAAAGAGGAAGTGCTACGATTTAAGATTATTCCACTAGTAAAGGTTCTCTGGTAACACCACAAGACAGAAGAAGCCACTTGGGAACTAGAGAGCCAAATAAGGGAGAAGTACCCTCACCTGATTGATAGACCAGCTTGAATTCAGAGGACTGAATTCTTAAAAGGTGGGGAGAAATGTGAAACCCGGATTTTTCCCACTATGTTCATTATTTGGACCATAAATTAAATTAAAGGGATTTAAATCGTTGGACGAAAGATACGAAATTTAAATGAGAAAAGATAGTGAGTCCGAGAAGGAAAATCGGTCTAAATTAATCCCAAACGTGTAGAAGGGTAAAATGGTCCAAAGATCCTAATTTCGGTGTAAATGCGATGAAAAAATTTCATTAAAAATATGGATTTAGGAAATCTTGATCAATAAAGGAGAAATTATGGAATTTCGAGTCCAACTGGTCAAGATACGAAGATATTACGAATTTTCGTAATTTTCGCCCGGGACATTATCCCGAAAAATACACCGAAATAGTTAAAATTAAATTAAATAAATTAAATTAATTAATTAATAAAATATTTTGAGATATTTTGTACAATTTATTATATTTTATTTGATTAAAATAAAATATAATAAATATAATAAATATAATATAATAAATATAATATAATAAAATAATAAATAAATAATTAAAAAAAAAGAAAGAAACTTTGTCGCGCGAACGCGACAGAGAAGAAAACAGACGCAGCAAGGGAGCCGAGCTCCCATCTGTTCACCGACGGTGGCCCAGGCGCGGCATCGAAGGAGGCCGGGCGATGCAGTACGCCCCACCGGCGACATGGAAGCTGACGAACGACGGCAACGGCGGCGAAAGGAAAACGAAACAGAGCCGAGAGGAAGAAATGGCCATCGCCGGCGATCGGCGCCGATTCAGGCCCGACCGACCCCAGCCAAAGCTTCCCCAGGCGCAGGCGACTTGTTTGGTGGCAGTATCGGCCAGTAGAACGGTCTGCAAACGTCGGAAACGGCGGAAAAAGAAACGGTACCGACGGCGAAGAGGAGAACAGCCGGACCGGCCACTTTCCGGCGGCCTTGGAAGAAGCCGAGGCCAGATCTGTGCATCGGACGACCCAGTGGAGCTGCTGGTGATGGAAGCCGGCGGAGAACCGGCCGGCGAGGCCCTGAACCGGCCGAACCGGGGTAAATCGATGGTCTGAACCGGTCTGAACCGGACCGAACCGGTTCAGCCGAAAAAGAGAGGGAAAAAGGAGAAAAAGGGAAGGAAAAGAGAAAAAGGAAAAAGGAAAAATTTTTGGGGATACACCGGACTTCGGGTAAGTCGGTAAGAGGTCAAAAGTGACCGATTTAATTTTTGAGAAATTAATTTAAATTATATTTGATCGAAAATTCACCCGAAATTAAATATATAAAATTGTGCAGTTCGATGATAAATCGTGTACGTGAGCCCGATCGAACTTCGAACTGCACACTATCGCAAAATCTCGGGTAAGTAAAGCTCATTTATGACAATCTATGTAATTATTGCGCATAAAAAGTTTAATTTACGAATTACGGATTAAATTGCGCATTTAGTGGGTTAAATCAAGATTTTTAATTAAATTGTCGTAAATGATATACAGACTATTCAAAGAGTCTAGAAAAAGGCCTAATAAGTACTAATGGACTCAATGAGCCCAATAGGCCTCGATGAAAGAATTAATAAGTGAAAACGGGCTTAAAACGGATTAAGGCCCATTAAGGTGTAATTTGGCCCAATAAGAGAGAAATTGGCCCAATTAGCTAACTCGACAGTAATAAATATGAGGAAAATATTTATTGAGTTAAATACGATTAAAACGAGGTTTACATCGATAAAACCAAGCAAAAAGAGTAAAATCGATTAAAAGTCAACTTTTGGCTAAAGCTTCGATATAATCACATATTTGGATATGTTGAAATGAATTTAAGTCGTATGTGATAAGTTGACCTTGTTTTGCAGCAGCTCGATCTATCGACACGTTTTACGAGGTAAATTCGAGCATCGAGGAAAGTGCTCTACATCAGTCGCTAAGAGGTAAGGGATATAATTTAGAGTAGCGTTAGTGCTCCACCTACCTTACCAATGACTTGATGTATGTTAGTTGAATGGGATTTTATGAAATATGCTGCAATGCCTTAGAAACTGAAACTAAACCGTTTCCCGAGTTTTTCAACGTGTTTGCTACATGCATGAGATACATTTTACTTCACATGTTTATGAAAATGTGATTTTTCAATATGAAAAAGAAAACATGGTTTCATTTCATGAAAAGATGGGGAAGAGCCCTGAGAATGCTTTACCAAAGCAATGTTTTCATGATATGGGTTAAAGTCCCGAAACAGCTTTTAAGCTATATTTTCACGGTACGGGTATGAGTCCCAAGAATTAACTTTGATAACTATGCTTTCCATATTTACACGGGCTAGAGTCCCGCAATGATTTATGAAAACTATATTTTCTATGAGAAACGGGCTAGAGTCCCGTAATGATTTATGAAAAACGGGTTAGAGTCCCGTAACAATTTTAATACACGGGTATGAGGCCCGAAATGATTTTGATAAATTGGGTAAGAGGCCCAAAATGATTTTTGTGGGGTAAAAAGGCATGATATGACGATAGTCAGAGGATCTGGGATCGATCTCGTATGGAGACGATCGAAGATCTACCTAGCCGACGGCCAGAGAACAGGCAGGCTCTGACTTGATATGAGAAACGTGCGTATAGACCACACTTGGTGATGCACGTGAGTTCGTGCGTATAGTCCCCATTTAGTGGTGCACGAGAGATAGGGCAGCGTACGACCCTGATCCAGTCCTACGACTCCCTTGTGCTATGGCCATGAGTACTATGATTTTGTCCTACGGGACCAGATGTATGATGTCCTTCGGGACTAGTATATGAGACAATTGCCTGACCCTACACGATGAATTGACGGAATAATATATATACGTTTTCGCACATTTCATGCTACCTGTTTTATGATTCGCTATTGAGCACATATTTTTATGATGAGATTTTAAAGGTAGCCATGAGTATGTTTTACGAGATGTGCATATGACAATACGATTTCATTTCCAAAGTGATAAGCATGTTATGATATGCATGATTAAGTTTTGAGATGCTTTTTACTTGTTTACACGACGTGATATGCATACTATATATGAGTTTTACTAAAAAGATGCATGGTGTGCAAACTTATGATTTAAGCATGTTTTTACTGCTTTTATGAAATGTAAGCATCTCTACTCCAGTACATGTTTATGCTGATTTGTAAAACCATGCGTTTTACCATGTTTTGAGTATTTAAAGCTATTTTAAATGTATCTCTTACTGAGTCTGAAAAACTCACCCCCCTCCTCTCCATCTCCCAGATTATCTATAGCGAGTCTACTGCACATACGAGACTGTGATCATTGACAAGGTAGTCCGACCTTTCATCGAATACTTTTGTAACCTTGAGGTACTGTCTTACTTATATTCCAGACATGTGATACATAATAGACACTATTGTATATAATAGTCGGGATGTAATAGTTATAAATGATTTTATATAAACAGAATGTATGTGATGTAATGAGATCCTGGAAAATGAAAAGATTTTAATTTTAGACATGGACAGGAAAACAACATAGTTAATGGATAAAAATTTTAAATTAGCCTCATTTTTTCGCGCTTCCGGGGCGTGACACTCCTCACCTTAGGAAATTCGGTCCCCAAATTTAAAATTATATCAGTCCTCAAATAAATGTAGATACTTCTCTCGCATCAAACTTTTCGATTCCCACGTGGCCTCCTCCGAGGTGTGGTACTGCCACAGAATCTTGATTAAGGGAATTGTCTTAAACTGTAATGTTTTCTCTTTCCTGTCCAGTATCTGAATCAACTTTTTGACATATGTTATATCCTCCTTCAACTCTAGTGGTTTATATTTAATCACATGCGTCGGATCTAGATGATACTTGTGTAGCATTGATATGTGGAAGGCATTGTAAATACTCGTTAACTCCAGTGATAACGCCAATCTATAAACTTTGTCTCCCACTCGGTCCAAGATTTCGAAAGGCCTAATATATCGGAGACTTAGCTTTCCTTTCTTCCTAAATCTTATTATGCCCTTGGATGGAGAAACTTTTAGAAATATCGAATCTCCTACTGAAAATTTCAATGGTCTTCGTCTCTAGTCAGCATAACTCTTTTGCATGCTTTAAGCTGTTTTCAACCTCTCACAAATTAATTGTACATCCTCAGAAGCTTGCTTAACCAGATCGGGAGAAAATATCTTTCTCTCACCCACTCTTTCCCATCCAATCGACGAATGACACCTTCACCATACAACGCTTCATACGATGTCATTCCGATACTTGAGTGGTAAATGTTATTATATGCAAACTCTGCTAGCAGTAAATGGTTATCCCAGGAACCTTTAAAATCTTTTGCATATGCTCTTAACATATCCTCTAATGTCTGAATAGTCCTCTCTGATTGTCCATTTGTTTGAGAGTGGAAAGCTGTGCTAAAATTTAGTTGGGTTCTCATAGCTTCTTGAAAATGTTCTCAGAAGTGCGAAGTGAATCGGGGAATCCCTGTCAAATACAATGCTCACTGGTACGCCATGTAATCTTACAATCTCCCGCACATACATATCTGCTAGAGCACTCAAAGTATCAGTGGACTTCATAGCTAGGAAGTGGGTAGACGTAGTCAATCTATCTACAATTACCCAGATGACATTATGATTCCTTCAGGTTCTTGGTTAACTCATGATGAAATCCATAGTAGTATATGCTCTCATTTCTATATTGTCATAGGTAGGGATTGTAATAACACCGTAGCTTTCTGATACTCTACCTTAATCTACTGACATATGAAACATTTAATCACAAGTTCAGTTATATCTATTATCATACCTGATTACCAATATACCTTTAGGAGATTTTGATATATCTTACTATTCTCGGGATATAGAGTATATCTCAATGAATGAGCTTCTCATAGAATCTTCTTCTTTAACTGTAAACCATCGGGTACACATATTCTATCTCTAAACTTCAACAAATCATCAGTACCAATACCAAAACCTGTTGTAGTACTCATTTGGATCTGATTAACTACATCAATACAATACTTATCATTACGCTGAACCCATTTGATTTGATTAAATCAAGTCTAGTGTTCAAATCTTAGGTTAGCTACCATACAGTAAACATCAGTATCAGAAGAACCGCTTCCAATTTGAGGTTCACAAAATGTTCCAACAGTTCACATTTCCTAACCATTATATATATATATATAACATCGTCTCGAGGTTACTTCTGCTCAAGGCACTAACTCTAGTCATTTCCTTTTACCTTATGTTCAATTCTTTCTGTGAAAAATAAATATCTAAGACTTTTATGATTAATAAGAATCTATAATTTCTCACTATACCAGTAGTAGCGTCATATCTTCAATGCAAACATTATAGTTGCCAATTTCTAAATCATGGGTTAGGTAATTCTTCTCATGATCTTTTAATTGCCAAGATTCATAAGAAGTTACCTTTCTATTCTGCATCAATACGCAGCTCAGTCCCTGCCTCGAGGTATCTGTATGCACTTTTCTCTTGGACTATGGGTTAGGATATTTGTAGACGCTGTCAAGATTTTCAAGCAGAGAGGTATTTTGGAATACCTTTATTAGCCATCAAACCTGGCAACATAAACTAATTATAGCCATAGGGTTTCAAGATTCAGTCCTAATTAAAAGTAGGATACCAAAGTTTATTGCAATTCACTTTTATTCTTTTGGACACAACCATTCTCAGTTAATTTCACTTAATCTGAATCATTTGATATACCAGAAGTATTTATATATGGTATACATCTCTTATCCAAAATATAACCTGTATTAAAATTTTATCACACTCCAAAACTTGCCTCATTTCGTACATTAATTATAACAAAATTTTTTCCTTATTCAAATTAAGTCTCGCAAAGCACATATAAATTACAAATCCTTATATTCAAAACGTATTTCATGTTTCAAAGTTTCTTTATAACCTAAAACTCCAAATCTTCTTAACAATTTTGGGTCTTTTCCACTGATTTATAACCTTTATTTTGGGAGAATCCAATTGACACCCGTTCTTGATACAACGTGACCCAGAAAAGATATTTGTTATAATCAAAATCACATTTATCGAACTTGGTATACATTCTCTTCTCTCTAAGGGTTTGTAAAACAGTTCCTAATTGCTGCTTTTGTTTCTTTCCAGGACTTAGGACACACCATAATATCATCGATAAATACTAGAACAAATTTATACAGGTATGACTTAAATATTTCATTCATACAGTTAGTATAGTAATTCATTCTTCCAGTTACTGTAACTTTACTCTTTCATTACTTCCATGTCTTCAGTAAAATGATCTTTTTTAGTCATGCTCTTTACCTATCCTTTTCTAGTACTTCGAAGACATGCACCTCATATCCACACAGTTGTGTCTGATCCACACAGTTGTGTCTTTCGCACTGCTCTCTTATAAATAATAACATCAAATGGAGCTAACCTAGCTCGATTGAGGATCCCAGTCTCTCCTATAAGCTTATGGACTTTCCTCATTTCACAACTCAACATATCCGTATTATACTTCTTCCAAAACTATAAATTTTGATTCATATTCATCCACATACTTATACCTTATGTCCAATTTAAACATTTCATTCAGTAATTACCGTTGTGCCAAATCCGGGATGTATTACTATCTAAAGATATCCAGAAATATATCCCTTGTAACCTCTAATATCGGGTCCTCAAATTAGACCAGGGAAACTTCCATTAAGGTTCAACTTCCTATTCCAATATCAATGCTGCAAAACCTACATTCTTTATAATAGTACACCTTAAGAATCTATATTCATTAGTCCAATTTTCCACCATGACCAAATTTTTAATCTTAGCACGTGATTGTGGGCTAACCTCCAAAACTGCCTCAATCAATCAAAGTCATAGTCATACTCTAAATCATCATCACTATTATTGCGCTGCTATCACTTAACCATATAATATTATTATTGTCTCCATGACTTGTTTAAATCTTGCGAAGCGGGCTTTGAAATTTTCGGTTGAACTATCAAGTGCACAGTCAAATAAGGATTTAGTATATCTCTCGGGCCTATCTCTACGGTCTCAAGTAATGATTTCCTCGCCTACTTATATGGTGCAATGCCTACCAACCATATCTATTAGTTTTCCTTCATTCAATGACATAGTTTCTCAGTAAAACACAACCAGTTATATCTGTTTGTATCTAAACAACATACAATAATGTTGGGGATGTGAACTTTCCTCATTTTCTCTTACTCCAATCATCGACTCGTATCAGACCAACATTACTCTGATACCAACTTCTATAACGCCCTAATTTACGGTACAATATGGTTAGACTACGAGTCGATGCTGGATTAAAACCGTGAAATTTGACAATTTAATTGCTTTTCTTGGTAGCAAATTTAAACATCATCCAATAGAGGTACTTTCCAATTAGTCATCGTAATAGTTCTTTACAAAAATCATTGTTCACACTCCCCAACTATATCTTCCTATATATTATTATACTTACAAAAATTTTAGATACAAAATAATAATGTCTTGGGTTTACCTTTAAACGCAGAAGATTACTTTGCGGAAGTATGGCTGTGCAACAGAACCCTATCTACAAAAGTAATCCTAGTTTGGATAAGGCTCTGTGGCGGAAAGTAAGGGGTGAGCTCAACGTGCTCAGTAAAAAAAAATTTGTGGCAAGTAGATAAGTACACTATCTATATACATATTTGCAAAATAGACTTATCATTAAAATATACAAAGCCATTAGCAATTCAGTAAAATCAGAGTTGAAAAATCCATAACAATATCACTATCAACAGTATAAGCATTGTACTGAGATAAATACAATATTTAAAATTTTATATAACGTTTTATAGTGATGACTATATGGCATTTTGTTTCCCGAGATTCAAGAGGTGGTCCCCACAGTCTCTTTATGCAGTAAAATAATACAGTTTCATACGATAATACAGTTCATACGATCAGTTCAGTAAATCAAATAGATGAAACAAGACAGAACATGCTATAACGATAATCAATATGACAATTGGCCAATGTCGATGACTACAGGCATCACTGATCATCTAACGACCCGAATTACACACATTTTGGTTGGGCTACAAGTCGATATTATGTCAAAACAATACTCAGTCTGATTAATTTTTCTTTCTTAGTAACAATTTAAATAAAATATGTTCACATTCCCCATACACATATCGTATGCACTACTGTACTTATAAACATTTTAGATATAAAAGAATTTCTTACAACTGGGTATACCTTCGATGCAGAAATATGCTCCGCGAAATCATAACTGTGCGGAATGCCTTACTAACGGAAGCGATCTCAGCTACAGAAGGACTCTGTGGAGGAAAGTAAGGGGGTGAGCTCAACATACTCAGTAAGAAAAACATGTAGCAAGTAGATAAATACACTACCTATATACTTATGCCACAAATGAGTTTCTCGTAAAATATACTATAAATTTTCAGTTCAATAAAATCAGAAATGAAAATCCACAACTAGTATCTTCACAGTTTATTGTAACTATTTCACAATTTCAAAACTACAAGCAGTGAAATACACAGTTTCAAATCACAACACAATTTACATTTTCATTTCAGAAATTCTAGATAGACAAGGCAAGGCATTTCACACTATATCAGATATCAGACGTGACAATTGGCCAATGTAGATGACTCTGGGCAATTCACGGGCCAGGTGTGCTGGGATGTCAGGTGCCGTGAGAGTAGTCAGCTACCTAAATAGCTCACATAGTACACTATTTTCTAGTAACACGGTACATCGTACACACATGCACATAACATGGTACATCGTACTCTATGGACCTCGACATCCTTCACTATTCAGTATCATTTCATCATTCATAATTCCATAAAATTTCACCATCACCTTTTACCTCAAATCACGTGTAAGTAGGTTAGTGCAAGACCACACAGCAATATACGCCTGACTAGCACGATTTTATCATTAAAATACTAAAATCTTATGCAACAGATTCGTGCAAGATCACACAGCAATACACGTCTGACTAGCACGGTTTTAACCTCAAATACTTTAATATCGTTTTAGCTCATAAAATAAAGTAAAAGGGGCTGGTCTTGCCCTTTTTCAGTTGAAATCCACAAAGCACAATTTTTCATTATAATTTCGAAATATTAGATTTTTCACAAATAATTTTAAAACTACTCAAATATTTATTTAAATAAGCTCAATAATACTATACCAGAAATCAAGCCGTTTTACGGAGTTTTAAAACTTTTCCTTAAATTCCAAAGCGTAGAATCGACCTAAGGTTTTCTATAATTCAGGTGACTAAAAATTTTTGTCTTAAAGTTCGCAGTCTCAAATACCTAGAAAATATACGCAGATATTTTTAACAGTTCACAAATATTTTTTTTATAGTAGAAATACGACCTAAATTTATATCTACAAAGCATCAGAAAATATGTGCAATTTATCTTTAGCAGCAGACGAAATTTTCCTTACCTCGGTCCCCATCTGTAGTCCTCAATTGTCTCGACGTTCCGAGTCGGCGAACTCGGTCCTCCCGACTTATTTTCACCAAAAATTTCAAATAAATATTTTTGATCACCTTTCACTCAAGTTTTTCTTGATTCTCGATACCTTTTATTTTATTTTCCATGAGGTTTTATTTATTTATATATATATATCCAAAATATTTTTTTTTGAATTTTTCCCGCCAAACCTTCATCCTCCTCTTTCCTTTCTTCTTCGGTTTCGATACTGGCAACTGTTCACGGTCTCCTTCCTTCTCTCGGCGCCGTCGCCTCCTTCCTTCGGCGTTTCCATCCGGCATCGGTGCTTCCTTTCTTTCCTTCCTATTTTTCACCTCGGTTACAACCTTTAGCCGACCACCATCATCATCATCACTGTTCTCTGTACATGATTCTTCATCATTTTTCTTCTCTTCACTGTTTCCAATTCTTAGCACCGTTCCTCAGCATCACCGGCGCTGCCACCTTTTCCAGTGTCCCTGCGTAACTTCTCAGCCTATTTCCATTGCCGCCTTCTACCCAGCTTCCAGCTCCTACTCGAGGCTCATTCCCTGCCAACCTCCGTTTCTGTAACTCTCGACTTTTCTCCCGTCTCAGCTTCCTTTCTCCCTTTGCTGTAATCTCCTTCATTTCTCGGTTCTCTTTCTCATCTTTTTCGGCCTTCCTCTATTTCCAGTACTCTCAAACAACATAAAACTCACACTTTCAGCCCTCTAAGTAACACCACATTCAGCCCTAAAGCCACTGTTGATGCACCATTCTCCAACCTTATTTCCTAGCCTGGAACAATTGTCATCTCTCGTCCAAACCAGCACCGTGCAGGGTCTTGATCAGCCTTCCATTCAAGCCAGAAAGTGTCCTCCCAACAATATCGATTCAAACCAGTTTCCAGCAGCCAAGGCTGCTCAAGCACCTCCCCTGTTCAGCCCATAACCCGACTGAAACTTTAACCATCAACAGCCCTTCAATGCAGGGATGTTTCAGCCCCTGTACTAAGTTCTAACACTGCCCAAGGAGACCCTTCATCTTATTGTTTCGCTCCCTCCTTCAGAGTTCTTCTGTCCTTCTGATTTCTTCCTCACTGAAAACCCCTGCACGAAGGGAGGTGATAGTGCGCAGGCCCTTCTCTTTCTCTCCTGTTCTCACGCGGCCTGCTTCGGTGGTCTTTTTCTCTTGCTTGGTCTGCTTCTTTGCTCTTTCATCACTATTATCTTCTTTCATTTGCAGAGGGAACAGTTGACAAAAGTGGTTGGCTTCCTCTTGTTTGGTTTTCGTTTCCTCTGTTTTTTTAATAAAGGAAACATGATGGTTGGTGGGATGTTTCCTACCAACTTCACCTCTTTTTTTTTTTTCTAACCATCATTTCAAACATCATTTCCTTTCTTTTCATTTTTTATTTTATTTATTTTTTTATTTATTAATTTATTGATTTATTTTATTTTGTGTAGTTACTTAATAATTTTTGTCATGTATTATTTTCACAATATATTTAGTCTAATATTTATACTTATTTTATTTGTTTAATTCGCTCTGGTAATATGTCAATTTTATACTCGTCTATCCCCTATGGTAAAATATTTTATTTAATTAAATTTCTCTAAATCTCACGTATTAAATATAATTTCAATTAATTTTTTAGTTATACCATTAATTATTATTCTAACGCAGCATTGAACCCGAATTGCAACATTTATATTTCACAATTTCCACTAACATGCACATTTTATATCTCATTGTTTACTTTGCTGATCATAATTGTATCCGAATACAAGAAAATTCGTGGAGTTTACATTCTCCCTTCCTTAAAAAATTCGATCCTCAAATTTTAATCTAAGTTAGTCATCAAACAAATGTGGGTATTTCTCTCGCATTAAGCTTTCTAATTCCCACGTAGCCTTCTCCAAAGTGTGGTACTGCCACAAAATCTTAACCAAATGGATTGTCTTAGACCGTAACGCTTTCTCTTATCGTACTTGATTGCCAATATACTTTCAGGAGATTTGATAAGTCTTTACTATTCTCCGGATTGCGGAGTATATCTCAACAAATGAGCCTTTGAAGACATCAATTCCTTTAGCTATAGATCATTTGGTACACAATTTTATTTTTAAAATCTCAAGAAATTATCAGTACCAATACTCAACCTAGTTGCAGCACCCATCTGGGTCTGATTAGCTACATCAATACGGTACTTATCAATACGCTGAGCTTGCTCGATTCGATCAATCAAGTCCAATTTTCAACTCTCAGGCTCGCTATCACGAAATAAATGTTAGTATCAGAAAGGAATCACATCAAGTTGAGGTTCACAAAATATTTCAATAACTCATGTCCCTGACCAATATACATAACGCCATCTCAAAATCATTTATACTCAAAGCACTAACCCGAGTCATTCCCTTTTTCTTGTATTAGACGACCTTTGTGAAATTTAATATTTAAACCTTCAAATCAATAGAATTCCATAATTTTTTACCGCACAAGTAATGGTATCCTGACTTCAACGCGAATATCACGACTGTCAATTTCAATTTATGAGTTATGGTTACTTCTAGACGCTGTCAAGTCTCACAGACGGGGAGATATTTTGAAATACTTTTGTTAGCCATTAGACTTGACCACATAAACTGGTTATGAATATAAGGGTTCAAGGTTCAGTCCCAATTAAGAAGTAGGATACTAAAACTTATCGCAATTTCACATTTATCCTTCGGACACAATCCATTCTCAATCCATATTACTTAATCTGAATTCATTTCACATACTATATATTTTCTTACCTTGTATACACCTCTTATTCCAATATAACTTGCATTCAGGATTTATCACACTTCAACGTTTGTCTCATTTCGTTTATCAATTATAACGAAATAATTTTCTTACTCAATTTGAGTTTCGCATTCAAAACGTAAGCATATATATAATTTACAATCTTTAGATTTGATACGTAATTTATATTCCAGAGTCTCCTTATACCCCAAACCCAGAATCATCTTAACAGTTTGGGGTCTTTCCCTCTGATCTATAATCTCTATTTTTTTGGAAGGATCCAATTGACTCCCGTTTTTTATACAAAGCGACCCAAAAGGCTCCAGATCTTCTTAACAATTAATGCTGGCACACTCAAAAGCGGATCATTTAGTCTGGTAATCCCCTCATCATATAATTCCTGTAATTGCTTTTTTTGCTCTTCTGATTCAATCAAAGCCATTCAGTATAGTGGTAAAATATTAGTTCGGTATCAAATATTAAATCAATTCCAAAACTTCATCTTTTTATCTATTGGTAACTCTGATAGATCATTCGAATATGTGTAGGAAAACTCTTAGTTTACAGGGGTGTCTTTTTACTCCGAACACGCCTTACCTTCATCAATCAAATAAAACAGTGTGACTTTCACTTATACTTTAAGTTCTGTAATTCATCCTTTTAGATACAGTGACTTTGCTCTTTCACTATCAGTCTTTCTTCAGTAGACCTCTTTTCTGTCACTTTCATTACCTTTCCTCTTTCTTGGTAACCTTGAGAGTATATATCTCACATTCTCACAATTGTGTCTTGCGCACTGCTTAATCAAAATAACATCTAATGGAGCTAATTTAACTCGATTGAGGATCTTAGTACCTCCTATGAGTTTCCTGACTTCCTCCGTTTCACATCTCTACTTATCCGAATTATACTCCTTCCAAATCTATTTAATTTCCTATTCATTCTTGGACTTGTTTCCTTATGTCCGATTCACTCATTTCATCTATAATTGACACTTTATTTCATCTGAAATATGCTGCCGCTTAAGGACCTTAAGAAATATATCCTATGTAATTCTCTGATGTCGACTCTCGGATTAATTCGGGAGATTTTCATCCGAGCTCGACTTTTCATTTTGATACTGATGCTACAAGGCTACTCTGTCTATAGTAATGCACTCTAAAAATTCGTGTAGCTTCTCCAATTCTTTAACACAAAGTTGCAAAAGCAACTTTCTCGGTAGAGTTACTACAAAATTCCATAGGATTTCTTCGTCTCATTATCCAATCTTCCAAAATCACTAAATTCTTAACCTCATTGAAAAACGGAGGCTCAACCTTCCGAATTTGGCCTCAGTATATTAAGTTCACAGTCACACCCTACGAATCCATATAGGTTTTTCGATTCATTTATTCCAGTTTTTCACTACAATGAGATTCTTGTCTCCAGTATATAATAGTGTAATATTTTTTGAAATTGTCTCAGTCTTTCTCTCAGTCACACCTTAATCATTATCATTATCATTGTGTCGCTATTATTTGATCAAACAATGTCATCATTGCTTCCATGTCCCGTTCAAATCTTACGAAGTGGACTCTAAAATTTTTAGTGAAACTATAAGGTGTACACTCAGACGAGGGTTCACTACACCTCTTAGGCCTATTCTCTACGGCCTCGAGGAACGATTCATTTCCATCTGTCAATATGACTGTAATACCTATCAGCCATATCTATAAGTTTCCCTTCGTTTACTGACACAAATTTCAATAAAACACAGCCAAGTATACCCGTTTGTATCTAATTAATGTACAGTAATACTAGGGATGTGAACTTTCTAAGTCTTTTTCACTTTTTATATCGACTTGTATCAAACCAACCTTGCTCTGATACCACTTATGTAACGACCTGAATTACACACATTTTGGTTAGGCTACAAGTCGATATTATGTCAAAACAATACGCAGTCTGATTAATTTTTCTTTCTTAGTAACAATTTAAACAAAATATGTTCACATTACTCATATACATCTCGTATGCATTACTGTACTTATAAAAATTTTAGATATAAAATAATTTCTTACAATTTGGTATACCTTCGATGCAGAAATATGCTCCGCAAAATCATAATTGTGCGGAATACCTTAGTAACAGAAGCGATCCCAGCTACAGAGGGACTCTGTTGAGGAAAGTAAGGGGGTGAGCTCAACATACTCAGTAAAAAAAACACGTGGCAGGTAGATAAATAAATTACCTATATACTTATGCCACAAATGAGTTTCTCGTAAAATATACTGTAAATTTTTAGTTCAATAAATTCGAAAATGGAAATCCACAAATAGTATCTTCACATATTACTGTAACAATTTCACAATTTTGAAACTTCAAGCAGTGAAATACACAATTTCAAATCACAACATAATTCACATTTTTATTTCAGAAATTTCAGATAGATGAGGCAAGACATTTCACACTATATCAGATTTCAGAAGTGACAATTGACCAATATCGATGACTCCAAGCAATTCACGGGCCAGGTGTGCCGGGATGTCAGGTACCATGAGAGTGGTCAGTTACCCAAACGGCTTACACAATACACTATTTTCCAGTAACACGGTACATCGTACACATATGCACACAACTTGGTACATCGTACTCCATGGACATCGGCATCCTTCACAATTCAGTATCATTTCATCATTCACAATTCCATAAAATTTCACTGTCCCCTTCTTACCTCAAATCACGTGCAAGCACGTTAGTGCAAGACCACACGACAATACACGCCTGACTAGCACAGTTTTATCATCAAAATACTAAAATCCCGTGCAACAGATTCGTGCAAGATCACACAACAATATGCGTCTGACTAGCACAGTTACCTCAAATACTTTAATCTCGTTTCAGCTTATAAAATAGAGTAAAAGGGGTTGGTCTTGCCCTTTTTTCAATTAAAATCCATAAAGCAAGGTTTTTCAGTATAATTCCAAAATATTTGATTTTTCACAAATAATTTTAAAACTACTCAAATATTGATTTAAATAGGCTCGATAATACTATACCAGAAATCAGACCGTTTTACGGAGTTTTAAAATTTTTCCTTAAATTTCAAAGCGTAGAATCGACCTAAGGTTTTCTATAATTCAGGTGACTAAAACTTTCTGTCCTAAAGTTCGCAGTCTCAAATACCCAAAAAATATATGCAGATATTTTTAACAGTTCACGAATATTTTTCTATAGTAGAAATACCGTCTAAATTTATATCTACAAAACATCAGAAAATACGTGCAATTTATCTCTAGCAGCACACAAAATTTTTCTTACCTTAGTGTTCGTCTGCAGTCCTCAATTGCCTTAACGTTGCGAGTCGGCGAGCTCGGTCCTCTCGACTTATTTTCACTGAAAATTTTGAATAAATATTTATGATCGCCTTTCACTCGAGTTTTTCTCGATTTTATCAATGCCTCCTATTCTATTTCCCATGTGGTTTTATTCATATATATATATAAATATATATCCTTATATATATATATATATAAATATATCCAAAATAATCTTTTTTTTTTGTTTTTCCCGCCAAACATTCTTCCACCTTTTTTCTTTCTTCTTTGGTTTCGATATTGGCAATTGTTCGCGGTCTCCTTCCTTCTCTTGCGCAGTCACTTTCTTCTTCCCTCGACGTTTCCATCTGGCATCGATAGTTCCTTTCTTTCCTTCCCGTTTTCCACCTCGGTTACAACCTTCAGTCGACCACCACCATCATCATCATTGTCCTCTGTACATGATTCTTCATCATTTTTCTTCTCTTCACTATTTCCAATTCTCAGCACCGTTCCTCAGCATCACCGATGCTGCCACCTTTTCTAGTGTCCCCGCCTAACTCCTCAGCCTATTTCCATTGTAGCCTTCTGCCCAACTTCCAGCTCCTACCCGAGGCTCATCCCCTACCTACCTCTATTTCTGTAACTCTTGGCTTTTCTCCCCTGTCTCAGCTTCCTTCCTCCCTTTGCTGTAATCTCCTTCAGTTCTCGGTTCTCTTTCTCATCTTTTTCGGCCTTCCTCTATTTCTAGCACTCTCAAACAACATAAAACTCACACTTTCAGCCCTCTAAATAACACCACATTCAGCCCTAAAGCCATTGTTGATACACCATTCTCCAACCTTATTTCTTAGCCTGGAACAACCGTCATCTCTCGTCCAAACCAACACCGTGTAGGTTCTTGATCAGCCTTCCATTCAGGCCAGAAAGTGTCCTCCCAACAATATCGATTCAAACCAATTTCCAGCAGCCAAGGCTGCTCAAGCACCTCCCCTGTTCAGCCCATAACCTGACTGAAACTTCAACCATCAACAGCCCTTCAACGCAGGGATGTTTCAGCCCCTGTACTAAGTTCTAACACTGCCCAAGGAGACCCTTCATCTTATTGTTTCGCTCCTCCTTTAGAGTTCTTCTCTCCTTCTGATTTCTTCCTCATCGAAAACCCCTGCACGAAGGGAGGTGACTGTCACGTCCCTCAATCCATCGAAAATTCACTACAAATTTTTTTATTTTTCGTTTATTATTTGATCCATTTCTTATTATTTGTTCTTTACCTGTACCTTACCCGATCGTGAATAGTTACACCACTAACAGTTGGGCTGTGTATTGGTGTAAATCTTATCCAATCAAATCATTTCAATTTACAAATCATTTAAACGTAAACACTTGTATTTCTAAATTAGAGTTGCTGTTTACTTGTGTTTACAATCCTTTACATCCCCAAAAATTACATTTAAAGATATTACTGTGCTTTGACATGTCTAGATACAAAAACTATACAAGTGTATATACCTTGTGTGATGGGATGCAGCGGACTCCAAAAATCCAATCCTCAGTCACTCTCTATTTACTAAAAGTGCTCTGTACAGGGAAAAATAAGGGGTGAGCAAAGCACGTGCTCAGTAAGGCAATCATGCGAGTAGGTAGATAACTGTACTATCTACATGATCGTGATGCCATGCTTAGATCACACATTTACTTGTCATACTCCAAAACATCAGCTCATGCTCATGTTCATGACATGTAAAGCAATTCATGCTATTCAAATCAGTGCATAGTTCTTAAACATAGCTTGGAATATCATAATGCGTAAATCGAAATCAAAGCATGGTAAATCATCATGCAAAGTGCATTTATAAGCATTTCAAAACTCAACACAATTCATCATTTGTCAGGACTCAGCCCCTCCGTTGGACTGTCCTGACCCACAAACACATTTCAAACATGGATTTATCATAAATCAATAGACATGTGAGATAGTCACATAATAATAATAAGGAAATAACTAGGACTATGGCCATATCTTCTGTGATCCCAAGCTACACGGATCCTAGTGTGCGGGGTATCACCTTTATCTGCTTCCACACGAGAGGTGGGTCACGCCCAACCCACCGGTCCATAGCAGAGTTGTCACGACCCTCAATCCACCGAAAATCCACAACAAATTTTTTATTTTTCATTTATCGATTATTATTTAATCTAATTCTTATTGTTTGTTCTTTACCTTTACCTTACCTGATCTTGAACAGCTACACCTCCAACAGTTGGGCTGTGTATCGGTGTCAATCTCATCCAATCATACCATTTCAAATTACAAATCATTTAAATGTAAACACTTGTATTTCTAAATTAGAGTTATTGTTTACATGTGTTTACAATCTTTTACATCCCCAAAATTACATTTTAAAGATATTATTGTGCTTTGACATGTCTAGATATAAAAAAAAAACTATACAAATATGTATACCTCGTGTGATGGGATGCAGCGAACACCAAAATCCAATCCTCAGTCGCCCACTATCTACTGTAAGTGCTCTGTAGATGGAGGAAATAAGGGGGTAAGCAAACCACGTGCTCAGTAAGACAATCATGCGAGTAGGTAGATAACTGTACTATCTACGAGGTCGTGATGCCATGTTTAAATCACATATTTATTTGTCATACTCCAAAACGTATGCTCATGCTTGTGTTCATGACATGTAAAACAATTCATGCAATTTAAATCATGCACAGTTCTCAAAACATAGCATGGAAAATCATCATGCATAAATCAAATCATGGTATGGTAAATCATCATGCAGAGTGCACTTTTAAAGCATTGCAAATCTCAACACAAATCGATACAAAATCATTACTTGTCAAGACTCAGCCCCTCCCATGGATTATCCTGACCCACAAACACATTTCAAAACATGGATTTCTCATTCAACAATAGACATGTGAGATAGGCATATAATATCAATAAGGGTAATAACTAGGACTATGGTCATATCCTCTGTGATCCTAGGCAACACGGATCTTAGTGTGCGGGGTATCACCTCTATATGCTTCAGCATGGGAGGTGGGTTATGTCCAACCTGCCACTCCATAGCAAAATCCATCGTCTGAAGACAGCATATATACAATATCACACACGGTACAACGTACTCCATGCTACTTGCACGGTACAACGTACTCCCTGGGCCTATATCATCATAATATATCCTTTCACATCTCAATACGCACGTGTGAGCCTATTTAATCAACGTGACACACAACCACTCGAAGCTCCTAGCACGACTCCCGAGATGTCATAAAACCACGTGCGACTAGTCTCAAGCATGACAACAAGTATAATGGACATCTAGTGCATCGATGGCTCTCATAGCTAGGAAGTGTGCGGCCTTCTTCAATCTGTCCACTATCACCCAAATTGCATTGTGATTCCTGTGGGTCTTGGGTAAACCCATCACGAAGTCCATAGTGGCATGCTCCCATTTCCACGTCGGTATAAGTAGAGGTTGCAATAGCCCTGCAGGCTTCTGATGCTCTATCTTCACTTGCTGAGAGTCGAGACACTTTGCCACAAATTCAGCTACCTCTCTTTTCATCCCTGACTACCGATGCACTCTCCGGAGATTCTGATACATCTTGTTACTTCCCGGAGGCAGTGTATACATCGTTGAATAAGCTTCTGTCAAGATCAACCTCCTGATTTCTGGATCATCGGGAACACATATCCTACCCCTAAACCTTAGCAAACCATCTGAACTCAACTCAAAATCAGTATATGTGCCCCTCTGTATCTGCCTGATAATATCACTGCACTACTGATCAATCTGTTGAGCCTGCTGGATACGATTTACCACATCGGGTTCCAACCGTAGGCTAGCTACCATAAAGCCACTATCAGCATCAGGTGGGGTTACATCCAAACTGAGGCTAGCGAATAGTTCCAACAGCTCATGTTTCCTAATCATCATGTACGATACCAACCCAAGGTGCTTCCTACTCAGTGCAATAGCTACTACATTTGCCTTTCTTGGGTGGTACAAGATCTCATAATCGTAGTCCTTCAAACGCTCAAGCCATCTCCTCTGGCTCATGTTCAACTCTTTCTGTGAGAACAGATACTTGAGGCTCTTGTGTTCTGTAAATACTTGAAATTTTTCACCATATAGATAATGGCGCCATATTTTCAAAGCAAATACCACGGTCGCCAACGCTAAATCGTGGGTCGGGTAGTTTCTCTCGTGATCCTTCAACTGTCTCGATTCATAGGCTACTACCGTCCCATCCTGCATTAGTACACAACTCAGTCCTTGGAACGAAGCATCTGTATATACAGAAAAACCTCCTGAGTTGGTAGGAATGGTGAGAATCGGAGCTGTAGTCAATCTCTTTTTCAACTCCTGAAAACTTTTTTCACATTTATCATCCCACATAAATTCAATAATCTTCCTCGTGAGACGTGTCAACAGAGTAGCTAATCTCGAGAATCCCTCCCCAAATCGTCGATACTATCCTGTTAAACCCAAGAAACTCCTAATCTCTATGATTGTCTGGGGTCTCTGCCACTGAACTACTGCTTTAATCTTGGATGGGTCCACTGACACACCATCCTTTGATACAAGATGACCCAGAAAAGAGATCTGCTCTAGCCAAAAGTCACACTTACTGAGTTTCGCATATAACTTCTTCTCTCGGAGGGTCTGTAGCACTATCCTTAGGTGCTGCTCGTGCTCCTCTCTAGATCTCGAATACACCAGAATGCCATCGATGAACACGATAACAAATCTATCCAAGTACTGGTGAAACACCTCATTCATCAATGGCATAAAAGTTGCGGGAGCATTCGTCAACCCGAATGGCATAACCATAAACTCAAACTGACCATACCGGGTGCGAAAAGCTATCTTGGGTACATCTCCATCCCGAATTCTCAATTGATGGTACCCAGATGTCAGATCTATCTTAGAAAAGAGCTACGCTCCTCGAAGCTGATCCAATAAGTCATCGAAGCGTGGAATGGGGTACTTATTCTTAATGGTCGCCTTATTCAACAACCTGTAGTTAATACATAGTCGGAGGCTCCCATCATTCTTCTTTACAAATAGAACCGGTGCTTCATAAGGTGACACACTCGGTCTGATGAACCCCTTATCGAACAGCTCCTATAACTGCTTCTTCAGTTCCTCAAACTCAATTGGAGCCATTCTGTACGATGGCTTGGATATCGGTTCTGTACCAAGTGCCAAATCTATACAAAATTCCATCTCTTTATCTGACGGTAACCCTGGTAAATCATCCGAAAAGACATCTAGAAATTACCTACCACTGAGATGGCTCGTAATTTTGGGCATGCTTTATTCGCCTCAACCATGTACGCAATATAACCTTTCAAAATATCAACCATTAAATCAGTACAAAGATTCATATATTTCACTCACAACCACAATTGCTTTCATTACTTTTTAAGGGGATTTACATTCCATTTCTCGGAGAAACTTACGGTAACGCTATCTACCCCTGAAAATGTTACCGTCTTACAAAACCAATCTACTACAGCACGATTAGCAGCCAACCAATCCATTCTTAGGATTACATAAAATCTCTCATATACATTAAAATGAGGTCAGCTGTGATTTCCTTTTCCCCTACTTTCAACTTATAATCTCTAAATACATACTCCACTAGCTGACTATTATTCATGGGAGTGCTTATCAGCATCCTCCTACTTAACAGTGCAAGCTTCACATACTTAAATAATTTACATGCAAATGCAAGTGATACAAATTAATATATGGGACCAGGATTTATCAAAACATAAGTTTCAAGATCAAAGATTAAGATGGTACATTTCATCACATTTGACGATCGATCTACAGTATCATGGTCCAAGGCGTGTACTCGCCCTCTGCCAACCACCTGCTTTCCCTTCTCTTCAGCTGTCGCCCTCCGTCTCAAAGTAGGAGTATTTGCTGGAGCTCTCTTTGGCTCCTTGCCTTTCTGTAGGGCACTCTCAGTCATCTTTGGGCAATTTATGATCATATGCTTTGGTTTCCCACTAAAAGGATGGTGGGATAATTATCTCACTCCTAAACAACAAAAGGAAATTTTAACTGCAGTAAAGCTTAACAATGATAATAAACCAATATTAGATGAAGAAAATCAAGAATTACAAGATGCAGTTGCAATACTAATTTTTACAATCACTAAACATTTTATAGGAGATCCATCACACCTTAGAAACAAAAATGCAGAACCTTTATCAAATTTAAAATGCAAAAAATTAGGTGACTTTAAGTGGTATAAAGACAATTTTATTACCCGAGTCATGCAAAGAACAGATAATAACCAACCCTTTTCGAAAGAAAAATTTTTAGCAGGGTTACCAAACCTCTTAGGAGAAAAGGTTAGAAACAAAATTAGAGAAGATTTCAAAGGAATAATTCCATACGAAAAACTGACATATGGTGAACTAATTAGTTACACTCAAAAGGAAGGACTGAAAATATACCAAGACATAAAATTACAAAAACAACTAAGAAGAGAACAAAAACAGTTTAAAAAAGAATTAGGCACGTTCTATAAACAATTTGTCATAAATTATGGCCCAAAATGTTCAACACAAAAATGTTGTAAAACCAAGAATTTTAAATCTACAGATCAATATTACCAAAAATCCAAACAATTTCAAAATAAAGCCAACAAGAGCAAAGTAATTCCTCCTAAAACTAAAACAAAACAGGAATGGAAAAACCCAAACATAAAGTGTGAGACCCCGTATAGGTTTAACCTTGTATATATATGTAAATGAATTCATAAATATGGTGATATACTTGTAATGTGAAGTATATGTAATGTAAGTCTATAAGTTTAATGTACACACATGTAATAATAGTTGTGATTGTACGTACAAGTTGCATTATGTATGAATATGAGGAAATGAACTTAAACATGTGAAGAATGGGAGTAGAATGGAAATTGAGTAGTGTGGTAAAATGGAAGGAGGATTGCATAAGTTATGCACTTCCATTTGGTCTAGATTAAGTACCTTTGGGTATATAAAGATTTCAAACAAGTTTTTAATAGGTATAAAGTACGAATGGATGCCATTTTCAAGTCTCAAAGATGATCGGATAAGAAAATGACTATGGCAGCAAATTGAAGTTGTTTTGGTGTGAGTACTTGCAGAAAACTGTAGCAAAATCTGGAAATATGAAGGCCAGATCGATCTCATAAGATGAAAGATCGATCTGAAAGAGCCAAAATGCTCTTATTTTGAGCTATGAAACAGGACAGATCGATCTCCAATGGAGCCAAATCAATCTCCTAAATATTCTGTAAAATACAGATCGATCTCCCTTAAGACCAAATCGATCTTCTGAACCTTCTGTAAAATGTAGATCGATCTTCCCCAAGACCAGATTGATCTCCTTAACCTTCTGTTTGAAGCAGATCGATCTCAAGTCTCGACAGATCGATCTCTACCCAATGCAGATCGATCTCATCAAGAAAATTCTATAAATATGGAGCAGTTGGATCTGTAATTTTCTGAGACAAAACCAATCTTTTCCATTTTCAACCTAAAACCTAGTTTCTCACTCCTAAATCCACACATTTTCAGTAAGATTTGAGGGAAAGCTATTAGAGGCAAAGTTACTCACATTAAAGAGAAGAACAACATAGTTTGGAGGCATTTTCCTCATTTGTGGATTTAAGGAACAAGGTGTATTTCCATTGGAGCAAAGAGAAAAACAAGCTAAGTGAGTTTCTAATGCAAATACTCAAGTACATTATTTGGATATTGATGTGGGGAATGATTTGGTATGCATAGAAATGGTAGAAACTACCTAGAGTAGAATGAATCCACCATGACCTAGAAATGGTCTAGTGTGAGAAAGTGAAATGTATTGAGATTAATGATGAATGGGGTATCTTGAAGTGATAATAGTGTTATGAGTATGATTTTAAGATGTTGTTAGTGAATAAATAGTGAGATTTACCAAAAAGGGATAAAATGTGGATTAAGGCATTGGTAAATGCATAGATGAATTATATTGACTAGTGAACTCAAAATACGAGTTAACAACATTAACTCAAGTGACTTGGATAAATGAATTGCATCTCCAGAGGATACACCAGAGCAAGGCGAACCAAGAGCGCAAGAGGCTAAGAGGAAGAGAGAGTCGCACTCAAGTAAATTGAGGTAAGGGAATTCTGTGGACTCTTAAAGATATCTGAGCGCAATTTGGGCGCTTAAATGCTTTGCTAGAATGCATGAGATATTAAAAAATGATATTGGGTGATTGAAGGGTAAAAAGTTGGGTGTTTGATAAATGTGCATGAAAATAAAAGCATAATGCTTAGAAAATCATGTTTTATTGCTTTTTAGCAAGTGATTGGTAGGTTGACTAACATTTGAAAATGAATTGCAAAAGAAATTAGTTGTTTTGGTTTGTTAACCATACTTTGCACAGAATTGAGTCACCTAATTGGTTTTCGTGAGAATGAAAGCGTGCTAGAGTATGACTCGCACGTGATTTGATGTGTTTTATACGCATGAGTGCTGGAGCTTAACTCGCACTAGTTTTCACATGGATTTCATACTGATTTTGGCATAGTGCTTGGAGCTTAGCTTGCACTAGATGCCCATCTTATTTGTTGTCGTGCTTGGAGCTTCAGGCAGACTTGGTGTTGAGCCGATTAAATAGGCTTACACGTGCATTTTGAGAATTTGACATATTGATAGGCGTGTTAGGAGCTTCGGGTAGACAAGAAGTCGTACCAATTAAATAGGCTTACACGCGCGTTTTGAGATGTGGCGTGATATGATGTGTTGATGTGGGTCCACGGAGTACGTTGTACCGTGCAAGTAGCATGGAGTATGTTGTACCGTGTTGAGATTGTGATATGCCGTCTTCGGACGAGATCTACTATGGACCGGCTGGTTGGATTTGACCCACCTCCCGTGCGGAAGCAGATAGTGGTGATATCCCGCACACCTGATATGTGTAGCCGGTATCACAGGATATGACCATAGTCCTAGAGGTTATTTCCCTTATTGAATTGCCTATCTCATATGTCTTTTGCTTTGTGAATAAATCCATGTTTGAAATGTTTTGTGGGTCAGGATAGTCCGAGGGAGGGACCGAATCCTGACTAGAGTTGAATTGTTTTGAGATGAAAGTATGTTAATGGTTTTTAAAGTGCACAGATGCATGATGTTTAATGCCATGCCTTACTTATGAAATACGCATGATGATTAATGTCATGCCTTAATTATAAACTACGCATGATGGTTAATGCCATGTTTTGAATTGGTTTTGTGCGCTAAATTTTAATAGCATGAATTGCTTTACATACCATTAACACAAGCATGAACTCATATTTGAGAAAATGAGATGAAATGTATACTTTTGAGCATGGCATCACGATCACGTAGATAGTGCAGTATCTACCTGTTCGCATGATTGCCTTACTGAACGTGTTGTAAGACCCGAATTTAATTAAAAATATGAAATGAATGAGTATTCGTGAAGGGAAGTCGGGTTAAATTAATCCCGAACACGTGTAAGGGCAAAATGATCAAAAGATCAAAAGTCGGTATAATTTCGATAAGAAAAAATTTATTAAAAATAATGGATTAAGAAATCTTGGTCAATAAAGGTGAAATAAATTTATTCCGGGTTAAATTGATCAAGATATCAATTTATGAAAATTAATCGAGATTTTTAGTTCGGAAAAATAATCCCAAAAAATAATCAAAAATTATACCGAGAAGCTGAAATAATACCGAGAAATTAATTTATAGACTAAATGAATAAAATATAATTTTTTAAAGATATTTAGAATATTTTAGACTAATTTAATCAATTAAATAATATTAATAAAAATAAATAAATATATAAAACTAAATTAATGAATTGAAAAAAAAATCAAAAAAAAAATCAAATCAGAATTGTCGGGGAGAGAGAGAAGCAGAAACGGAAAACAGACGAAGCAGCCGAACCGAGGGAGTCCGACGAGCCACCGGCCACCGTTGAGCCCAGGCGAAGGTCGAAAAACGTAGAGCGACGCCAGGCGATCTTCAGGCCACCGGTGACGCACGCCAAGGACACCGAAATCCGGCGAAAAACGGAGGAGAAGGCCGCGGGAAAGAAAGGGTCATCGGCGGCGAACAGCGACGAATCGGGAGGAACCGAGGCCAAATTCTGAAAGCCCAGGCGACGACGGTCCTTTCTGCACCGGTATCAGCCGACGAAATGGCAAGAAACGTCGGCGACGGCCAAGAGGAGGAAAATGGGTCCGACGGCCGAGGGAGAAGAGTCAGACCGGCGGCGTTTCGGCGAGCTTGACCGAAATCGAGGGCAGATTCGAGCTGCGGACAACCTCACGGAGCTGCTGGCGGTGGAAGCCGGCAGAGAACTGGCCGACAAGGAGGTGAACCGACGGTGAATCGGTCGAACCGGAGTGAACCGGTTGTCTGAACCGGTTTGAACCGGACTGAACCAGTTCAGCCAAAAAGAGAGGAAAAAAGGGAGAAAAAGGGAAAAAGAAAAAGAGGAAAAATTGGGGAAAATTTCAGTGATGCAATCGAGTTTCGGGTAAGTCGATAAGCGGTCAAATTGACCGATTTAAATATTGGAATATTTTATTTAATTAATTTTTGACTGGAAATTTATCCGAAAAATTATGAAATTGTGTAGCTCGACGATTGGCATCCAAAGAGAGCTTGAGACAGCCTCGAATTTTGTACATGGAATCTCAGGTAAGTGACCCTTATTTACGACAATTTACATCGTTATGCGTGATATGAATTTAAATTCCGCATAAATTGAATTAAATTATGAAAATTTAGATAAATTGTCGTAAATAATAAATTTAGTTATTCGAGAGCTAGAACGAGGCCCAATAAATTATTAGTGGGCCCAATGAGCCCAATAGGCCTCGATAAGGTGAAAATTAAGTGAAAAACGGGCTTAAGGCCGATTACGGCCCACTAAGGTGCAATCAGGCCCAATAGGGGTAAATGGGCCCAATGATTTAAATTAAGCCCAGAAAATAGAAAATACAATTAAATTGTATAATATCTAACCTGGGGAATAATTATACGCAGTTTCGGACATTTGATTGGGAGCATAACGGACTGCGCGACGAGACAACAGTGGAAAAGAAAAGGTCAGACTCGACAGGAAAATAAGGTAAGGGAATTCTACGGACTGCTAGAGGTACTTTACGCAATTTTAAGTTCATTTGCAGTCTTCAAAAATTACCTGAAGGGTCTAGAGGTCAATTAATAATTTTAGTGCTCCGGATGGGTAAATTACCAAAATACCCTTGTTAAGGATAAAATTTACAAAGTTAGGAAAAATTGGGAGGAGCAAGAACAAGAGGTTCTTGCTCATTCTGGAGGTGTTTTGATGCATGCGTTAGTAGGCTGGCTAACCTTGAAAGAAAATGCACAGCATTGCATACTTTCAACGTGAAATTGTTTTGAAAATTATTTTGAGGAAACAGAGCCGCCTACGTGTTTTACTGACATGTGACGTGCTAGAGCTCAGCTCGCACGATATTTTCGATTTGTGTGATGCACGCATTAGTGCTGGAGCGAGAGCTCGCACTAGAGTTTTACATGCATAGGTGCTGGAGTCTAACTCGCACCAGATTCTTATATATATATATATGATTTTCGTGACAGGGTGCTAGAGTCTAACTCGCACCATATTTTTATATGATTTTGAGACAGGGTGTTAGAGCTTCGCTCGCACCAGATTTTTATACGGTTTGCATACAGAGTGCTAGAGCTTAGCTTGCACTAGATTTACTTGATTTGATGAGAGTGCTGAGCATCGCTCGTACTGATTTTATGAGAACATGTGATGAGCCGTGCTTGGAGCATCGGATAGACTGTGTGTCACCGATTAAATAGGCCCGCACGTGCGTTTTGAGACATGGCATGTTAAAAACAACCTGATGAGCCCGAACGAGGGATAAGGGTTAGAGAAACAACCTGATGAGCCCGAACGAGGGATAAGGGTTGGAGATCCACCTGATGAGCCCGAACGAGGGATAAGGGTTGGAGGACCAGCTGATGAGCCCGAACGAGGGATAAGGCTGGGGGTCCACGGAGTACGATGTACCGTGTAAGTAGCATGGAGTACGATGTACTGTATGTTATCTTTGCATACGTTGGTATCTTTGTGATACTTGGTATCTTTGTGATACGTTAGCATCCTCGGATGCATGGGATCGGATAAGACTGACGGGTTGGATTGACCCACCTCCCGGGCGGTTCTCGATCAGGGTGAGACCTCGCACACTAGGATCCGTGTAGCTAGAGGGACTCACGAGGACACATATGGCCATAGTCCTGGTTATTTACCGATATACAGACGTTGCCTAGTCTCGCATGTCGTCGATTTTGATGAAATCAGATTGGGTTTTAAACTAAATTTGCATGATGGTATTTCCATGCTTTTCAAATCCATGTGTGAATGTAAACCGATTTTCATGGTTTTGTGTGAGTCAGGATCACCCACAGGAGGGGTCGAGTCCTGACTTTATTGTGAAAATTTTAATTGAGAAATAAATTATTTGTAATGTTTGCGTGTTGAATTTTCTGTGCAAACTCGATTTACATAACATCATAACTTATGTATGTAAATGGTCAATGTGTAAGAATTGTATTTTAACTTCTTTTGTAACTTTTACTAACTTAATTTCAGTACTATATGTTTAACATATAAAAGACGAAAGTATTATCTTAAATATAATTAACTAATTTAATTTTATAATTATTTTTATTAATTTTTTCTATGCTCACAATGTATTCTTGTACAAATTTATACATATACTTATACTGTAGTATCATATATATATATATTCGGTTAATGCCCTAGGATCGTCTGTAAGAGTTGGAAAATCGAAAATAAAATTGTTTGGGAATCGTTTGTTTTAAAGATTAAAATAAAGAATGTGAAAATTTTGGAATAAAATCTTTTTATTTCATAAAAGATTAGTTTACAAAGATATATGGGAGATACAAAGTTTCAGAGAATGCCTTTCATAGAGATTGAGAATCCTTTATATAGAGAAGATTCTTTTACAATTATCAAGACAAGTTCTGGCCTACAAGTACAGTCACGTCTGAAGGTCATATCAGATGAAATCTTCTTGTAGCTTCACACGTTCCTTGTAGAGTCATGTTTGCTTGTTTTGTCTGGAGTCATGTCGAATGGAATCTTTACTGTTGATTCATACGTTTCCTGTAGAGTCACGTTTGCTTTTTCTGTTTTGTTACTTTGGCTTGTATTGGACGCAAAATCCCAAGGCAATCATCCTCATTGTCTTGTCCCTGGTTAATGAACAGAAAAGATCCTGTGCTCTCTTGGTTGTCGCTACTCTGGTCATCACTCTCATTATCAGAGTCAACTCCTTAGAGAATTTGCTGCATCAATTGCTTGTATTCTTTTTTGGTCTTGGCTTGTTCTAGCAAAGTACTGGCATGAGATTTTTCTTAGAGGAACTGTGTTGTTCCTGATTCTTGTGCTAATTTGCATTTGGATGGATGGCTTTGGAACCATTCCTTAACAATTTGTTTGGTACATTTTGAACAGTCAAATTTTTCCCACCATTTTGTTTTGAACCTCCTGATGATCTGTTTGTTGTTGGATACCAGATTATCCATGAACTCATAATGCCATGAGGTTATCCATGAGAAGCTAAAGGTATAATAGAACATTAGAGATTTTTGAAAACCTTCTTATCCATGTTTTGGTTGAAAGTGTTCACTGAAGAGTTCATATGTCTCCCATATTTGAGGAGGCAAAATTTCATGATTCGGACTATACCATTGCCACCAATGGGTAAACCTTACTGAAAATTGGTAATGAGTTCCTCTTTTGAAATAGATGAGCCAAGAATGGTGGTTGTGATGGTTTTGGAAGGTAAAGGTATTGAACCAGGCTTGTTAATAGTCCCAATAGTTGAATGTGGAACAGTGTTGGAGTCTGGTATTGAAATGGACTAGAAATTTTTTTAGGCTGTTTAGGTCATTTCCCCAGTCAATTGGTCGTAAGACTTTGAGGATTTGAGCGTTTGAATGGGTAATATAATCTGGGTTGTCTTTTGGGGCATAATGTTTGATGGCTAATGATCCTGTTTCGATCAAAATGTTTTCATAAAATCTTTGAGGTTTTTGTTGGTCCCAAGATTTGTAATTGAAACCATTGAAAATCCTTTTAATAATATCATTTGGATTATCATGAAAATATTCAGGCTCAATAAGAACCATAAATTGAAAAGTCTTTTTTACAAAATATTTTTGATCAGATTTTGGTTATGGTAAGAAATCACCATGTTTTTGTCACGACCCATTTTATCCTTTTTAACCAAAAATCACTGTAAATTTTTTGTATTTTTTCTTTCCTTACCCGGTCGTGAACAAACTCACCACTACACAGTTGGGCTGTGAGTAAAAAATAATCATTACTCACCATTCATTCTCAATCAATCAAAAGAAGTGTCATTCATCTGGAAGTTAAGTTATACATGGCACGTTTCTAACTTTTGCATCCCCCACATTACAATACAAAATGATTACTATGCCTTTACATGTTTAGATACAAAAAGAATCGTTGTGTGTATACCTTTTGGCGATGGAAGCAACGGATGACCAAAATACAACGCCTCAGTGCTCACTGGCTGCTATGTATGCTCTGTAGAGAGGGGAAAGTAGAGAGGGATGAGTAACCACACGCTCAGTAAGACAATAATGCAAGCATGGTAGATAACTACTTTATCTACATGCTGATAGTGTTATGCATAAATCGTTTATAATCATAGTATGAGGAAATAAAACTATGCCACATGTATATATATATATATATTATGTATTGAAAATCATGTAAATAGGCATAAAACATGGAAATATCAACATGTAAAACCATCTCATGCTTATTCTCATTAAATCTCATCACAAAAAGGGAAATTCATTTAAGAAACATCTTTTTCAAATCACATCACATCTCATTACAAATCTCTTTTCAAATTCCATCACATTTCATCATAAATCAAATTATCATTTCAATAAATCACAAATCCCACAAGGCTCGACCCCTCTCTCGGGTCTACCCTGGACAAATCACAATCACACTCATGTATAAAAATCATGTGGTATTATGTAATATTAAGTGAGACAGGTCACTATATCTCAATGGACTATGTTGGCCAACTATGTTATAATCATCCCAGACCATACGGATCCTAGTGTGTGGGGTATCATGCTGGAATGAAGGTGGGTTAGTTCTTCGCTAGACTTCCTCATCAGTATCTCAACCACGCGGTACAGCGTACTCCATGTGATGTACACGGTACAACGTACTCCGCGGACCCATATCATGGTTGGGGGTGCCAGCCGTAGGTCTTATCTACCCCATACCACGTGTAACCTACTCAGTCTTAAGTGCACGTGGGAGTATTTTATTTTTATTGTCAGGTCCTAGCCTCTCATGGCCTTACTCGCCCCTTTTGGATTCCCTGAATTAAATGTCAGGTCCTAGCCCCTCATGGCCTTGCTCGCCCCTTTTGGGTTCCCTGAATTAATTTGTATTACTCTCATCACGACATCGTACATACCACAGTGTGAAAACCTGTGCGAGCTAAGATCTAGCACGATTCATGCATCATCAATAAATATCCTCGTATGAGCAACGCTCTAGTACGACATTTATGCATAAATCCATGAGAAAATCATGTACGAGCATAGCTCCAGTACGGTTATATGCATAAAAACACCACTCGAAATCCACGTACGAGCAGAAGCTCCAGTACGGTTTACAAAATATCATCATAGTTTCAAATCAAGGTGCGAGCTAAGCTCCAGCACATTTTATACAAGTGAAAATACCAAAATCCCGTGCGAGCGATGCTCTAGCACGATTTAATTCATGCAAATACGATATGCGGCTCATAATCAACCAAAACAATCTCAAAATCATAATGAACACCTCTCATGTGCTATTTCACAAAGTCATTTAAACACTAACCAGCCCATACATTATTTTCCTTAAAATCAAGCAATGTGTTTCATGAAACCATTAAAAACATGTGATTTATGCAATTATTAGCCTTACTATCCCCTTTTCAAGAATCATTTCAGAAACCAAAACATATACATACTCGTAGCAATCCACGCATACCAACAATCATTTTCGTAAACAATCGTGCATTTTACCACACCCTATATTCACCAACGAGTTCAAAGTACGAGCAGCTATCTCTATATACTCACAGAATTCCCTTACCTGGAATCGCGTTGTGTGATTCCATTTCCTTAGAGCTGCTTACTTGTGCAGTTCGATTCATCTCCAACGAACTTTTCGGAACTGCACACAATCGTATATCACACCAATTTAGTCCATATAGCACAACTCTTTTGTTTGCTATAGTCAATTCAACCTATAGCCTCCATTAACACTTATAAGGCCTCATTTTATTGTTCTACTCATATCTCAAGTCTATTGATTCTTTTAGGCCTATTGATTCATACTAAATCAATATTAAATCGATATTAAGCTCATAGTGTTCATATTTCATCAATTTCTTCACTATGACATTTTATTAAACATCTCCTATACTCACTTTCATAATTTGACTATCCTCAAAATGTGGCTTCATTTAACAATTTCAAATCAATCACATTACTTCAATAACAACTTAGCACAATCCCATAAATCACCAACTCATCCAAATCACATTTTCTCACACTAGATTCATTCCATTTTCTAGGTCACCCTAGTTCCATCACATCCTAGGTAGTTTTACCCATCAATATACACACAAATCGACTCTAAAATCAATAAATAGACAAATGTACTTGGGCTGAAGTATTAGAAACTTACCAATATAGTTTCTCTTCTTGTTCCAAATAAAAATGTCCCTTGCTCCTTCAATCCAACAAATGAGGCTTTGATTCCAAAGTATGTTGTTATTCTCTTGGATGTGAACAACTTTGTATCTAATGGTCTTTCCTTAAATCTTTCTGGAAATGGGTGGATTTAGGAGTGAGAAAGCTAGGTTTTTGATTGAAAATGGAGGAAATGGGGTTGTTTCTGTGATTTGTAGATTTCACTGCTCCTATTTATAGAAATTGCTTGATGAGATCGATCTACATTGGAAGGAGATCGATATGGTTCTCTTAGATCCCTCATTTTCACGCCAATTTGAATGCATGAGATTAATCTGTTGAGGCTTGAGATCGATATGTTTTCAGGCAGTAGCTTAAGGAGATCGATCTGGCTAAGGAGGAGATCGATCTGGCTAAGGACGAGATAGATCTGCTCCAACCCAAGAGCTAAGGAAATCGATCTGCTTGCATTAAGAATCGATCTTCTCATTACATAATGTTTAGCAGATCGATCTGCCCTGCTCCATTGCTATAAGAGCATTTTTGGCTCTTCCAGATCGATCTCTCATCCTATGAGATCGATTTGGCATTCATATTTTTCAGATTTTTCTTCAGTTTTCTATAGTAACTCACACAACACTTCCTAAATTTTGTTGCCATAGTCATTTTCTCATCCAACCACCTTCAAGACTTGAAAATGACATCCATTCATACTTTATACACATTAAAACTTGTATGCATTCATTATATAACTAAAGGTATACAATACAAAACTAAATGGAAGTACAAAGATCTATGTAACTCATGCAACTTCATTCCATTTTACCACACTACTCATTTTCCATTCCACTCACATTCATCACATAAAAGTCAATTTCTTCATATTCATACATAATGAAACTTGTGTGTACATTCCCAACTCATATTACAAGGGTGTACATCGATTTTATGGACTTTGCAACACTTATGACTCATATTACATGTACATAGACATACGTACGAAGTCATAAGGTTACATATGAAATACGGGTCTTACATTCCTCCCCTCTTTCAAAGAATTTGGTCATCCAAATTAAAACCAAGTCATCTCAAAACAAATCCGGTACTTCTCTTGTATCGTACTTTCCAATTCCCATGTAGCTTCCTCCAGAGTGTGATATTTCCAAAGCACTTTCACTAAGGGGATCATCTTTGTCCTTAACATCTTCTCTTTTCTGTCCAATATTCGAACTGGCTTCTCAACATACGTCATACTCTCATTGAGCTCCAACGGCTCATATCTTATCACATGTGCCAAGTCCGGATGATACTTCCAAAGCATAGAGACGTGGAAGACATTATGAACACTTGCTAAGTCTGGTGGCAACGCCAACCTATACGCCTTATCTCCTACTCTCTCTAAAATCTTGAAGGGTCCAATACATCTAGGGCTCAGCTTGCCCTTCTTACCAAATCTCATAATACCCTTCGAAGGTGAAACTCTCAGAAATATCGACTCACCCACATCAAACTCTAGTGGTCTCCATCTCTTGTTAGCATAAGTTTTTTGTCGGCTTTGAGCTGTCCGTAATCTCTCACATATCAATCGGACATCCTCAGATGCCTGCTGCACTAAGTCAAGAGCAAAAATCTATCTATCACTAATCTCTTCCCATCCAATAGGGGATCGACATCTGCGTCCATATAGTGCCTCATAGGGTGCCATCTTGATACTCGCATGATAGCTGTTATTATAGGAGAACTCGGCTAACGGCAGGTGATCATCCCAAGAGCCTCCAAAATCTAGCACATAAGCTCTCAACATATCCTCCAGGGTCTGTATAGTCCTCTCTGACTGCCCATCTGTATGAGGATGAAAAGCAGTACTAAAACTCAAGTTGGTCCCCATCGCTTCCTGAAAATGTTCTCAAAAATAGGAAGTGAAGCGGGCATCCCTATCAGAAACAACGCTTACTGGTACACCATGTAGTTGTACTATCTCTCGAACATATAGGTTTGTCAACTGACTCAGAGTATCGGTAGCTCTCACAGCTAAGAAATAGGCTAACTTAGTCAACCGATCCACAATAACCCATATAGCATCATGACCTCTGCGGGTTCTCGATAATCCCATCACAAAATCCATGGTGACATGCTCCCACTTCCATGTCGGTATCGGTAGAGGCTACAATAATCCTACAGGCTTCTGATACTCTACCTTCACCTGTTGACAAATGAGGCACTTAGCGACATATTCAGTAATGTCTCTTTTTATTCCAGACCACCAATAAACCTTTCGAAGGTTTTGATACATCTTGGTACTCCTCGAATGTATCGTGTACTTCGATGAGTAGACCTCTAATAAAATCAATCTCCTGATCTCAGGATCCTCTGGAACACATACTCTGCCTCTGAACCTCAATAAGTCATCTGTACTCAGCTCAAAATCAATGCCCACACCTGCTTGTATCTGACTCAACCAATCGATACACTGTCGATCGCTCTGTTGAGCCTGTCGAATACGGCCAATCAACTCTGGCTCTAATCTCATACTAGCTAGGATATTCAATCTCTCTGATCCAGGTATGGTTACATCCAAACTGAGGTTCGCAAATTGTTCCAACAACTCATGTTCTCATACCATCATATAAAACACCAACCCTAGGTTCTTCCTGCTTAAAGCATCGACAACTACATTTGCCTTACCCAGGTGGTACATGATTTCATAATCATAATCCTTAAGGAGTTCGAGCCATCTCCTCTGTCTCATATTTAACTTTTTCTGCAAGAACAGGTACTTAAGGCTCTTATGATCTGTAAAAACTTGAAATTTCTCACCATAAAGATAGTGGCGCCATATTTTAAAAGCAAACACTACGACTGCCAATTCCAAATCAAATGTCGGGTAGTTCCTCTCGTGATCTTTCAACTGTCTAGATCCATAGGCAACTTCCTTCCCATCCTTCATAAGCACACAGCCCAGTCCCTGGTGTGATGCATCCGTATACACCAAGAAACCTCCTGAGCTGGTAAGAACGGTGAGAATCGGAGCAGTGGTCAATCGATGCTTAAGCTCCTCAAAACTCCTCTCACATGCCTCATCCCATATAAACTTAACGTATTTCTGCGTGAGGCATGTCAATGGAGCAGCTAGTTTGGAGAAACCTTCTACAAATCTCTGATAATAACCTGTCAATCCTAGAAAACTTCTGATATCAGTAACTGTCTTGGGCTGTGCCCACTATACAACTGCCTCTATCTTGGATGGATCCACTGATACCTCATCCTTCGACACAACATGGCCTAGAAATGAGATCTGCTCTAACCAAAAGTTACACTTACTGAGTTTGGCAAATAATTCTTTCTCTCGGAGGGTCTGCAGAACTACTCTCAAGTGCTCCCATGATCTTCCCTGAACTTGGAATAGACCAATATATCATCAATAAACACAATCACAAACTTACCCAGGTATGGCTTGAATACATCATTCATTAGTGCCATAAATGCTGCAGGGGCATTCATCAATCCGAATGGCATAACCAAAAGCTCGTAGTGGCCATAACAGGTACGAAGTGCTGTCTTGGGTACATCTCCACTTCGTATCCTTAACTGATGGTACTCAGATCATAGATCTATCTTAGAAAATACTTGGGCTCCTCAGAGCTGATCCAACAAATCATCTATGCGTGGAAGGGGATATTTGTTCTTAATGGTGGCCTTATTCAACAACTAGTAATCTATACACAGTCGGAGGCTTCCATCCTTCTTCCTTACAAACAAAATTGGTGCACACCAATGTGGGACACTTAGTCTAATAAACCCATTCTTTAGCAACTCTTGCGGCTGTTTCTTTAGCTCTTCTAACTCAATCGGACCATTCTATACGGTGGTTTAGATATCGGCTCGGTACCAGGTATTAACTCTATGCAAAATTCCATTTCTCTTTCAGGTGGTAGCCCTGGTAAATCGTCCGAAAAGACATCAAAAAATTTTGCAATCACTTGTATGTCTCTCAATTTTGGGAGTGCCTTATCTATGTCAACCACGTATGCAATGAACCCTTCACATCATTCTTTCCACCGTTACTGTCATAAGTCATCACATCAATATTTAGCATAAGCAAATAAATTCATCTCTCAAGTAGATTAAATAAAATCATACTCTTTTCATTTATCATGATTATGTTCTTTCATTTCATTTCACAAATCTTACAACATGATTTTCTATCCTGGAATCATCAAGGTTTTAGCATGACAGTCCATAACAACATGATTGGCAGCCAACTAATCCATTTCGAATATTACATCAAAATCATTCATATTCAGTAAAATTAAATTGGCTGTCATTTCCTTTCCTTCTATTTTCAATTTACAATCCCTACATACATGTTCAGTTAATTGACTATCGTTCATGGGTGTGGAAATCATCAACATTTTATCCAACAATGTAGGTTTCACATGCTTCAACAATATATGTGCAAAGGAAGGCGATATGAAGGAATGCATGGCACTAGGATCAAAAAATACCAACGCTTGGTACCTTTAATCACATCGGTTGAAGTATCTGCGGTGTCCTGATCCAGTGCATGCACTCTTCCTTTGCTCACACCTACTGCCTGTTTCCTTTGTTCTTCAGCCGTGGCCCTCTTCCTCAGGGTAGCTGTCTCAACTGGAGCTCTCTCTGGCTCCTTGCCCTTCTGTGGGGCAGTCTCAACCATCTCAGAACAGTAGCTCAAAATATGTTCAGGCTTCCCACACCTATAACATGAAACATGGGGCATTTGACATGGTCTAGTCCCATGGTATCTACCACATCTCCTACACTGATCAGTAGTAGGTCATGGTCCTCCAATAGCCATACCCCTTGGTGCAGTCAAAACCAGGTACACAGGGGGTCTAGTAGCTCTCTCTTGCACCTCCTCAATCTTGCGTCTCTTCTTAAAAAATCTCTGGCCTCCTCTTTTGGCCACTCTATCCATCCCGGATCTCTTCTGGTCTCTATCTCTCCTGATAATAATCTTTCCAAGCTCGAAGGCATTCTTCTTAAAGTCCTGCTCGCATAACTGTGCCTTGTGCATTACCTCCTCATAAGTATGAATGTCAAAGGGAGCTAACTTAGTTCGGATGGTCAATCTCAATCTATCAACGAACTTCTGCACTTTTCGAGTCTCACTACCTATCGTATCCGGGTCGTATCTCCCCAAAGACATAAATATCGACTCATATTCATCCACGGTACGATTCTCCTGAACCAAATTCATAAATTCCATCTGTAATTTTTTCTATGCGGTGACTGAGATGTACTGCCTCCTGAAGGCCTCCAAGAATATCTCCTATGTGATCTCGGAGTGTCTGACCCTCAAAATAGACTCGGTGGATCTCCACCAGTGCTCTGTCTCGCCTTTTAACAAAAACACGGCAAATGCCACTTTCTCAGCTGATGTACATCTAAAAAATCTGTACAGCTTCTCCATCTCAAACACCCAATCCTCCGTAATCACCGGGTCCTTTACCCCTCTAAACACTGGAGATTTCAACTTCTGAAACTGTCTCAATCTACTCAAGTCACAATCATACCCCAGATCACTGTCGCTCGACTGTGGAGCGATGGGAGAAGCCGCATCCTGTACTAGGGGTGTAACAGTAGCAGTCTTTGCAATCTGAGGTCTCTCCACCTCTGCAGCTGCCTGTCCAGTAATAGGCTGTGCCGTGGGACCTCGTCTATCACCGGCACCCAAAGCTTGTGTGACTATCTCCACTAGGCCCTCGATACTTCGCTATATCCTAGCGAAGCGTGCCTTAATATCCCCTGACCTCTTAACAGGGTTCTGAGGAGCCTGATCAGTCTGTGGCTCATCACGACTCTCAGGCCCACCTCTACGGCCTTTAGCACGTGCTCCCGCCCCTCTACCTCGGCGCGTAACAGGCATAATACCTAACTTCCTGTATCCATAATCATTTATTAGACTCAATCCATCACGGTATACAAAGTTATATCTAAACAAAAACACAGTAATATGGAAATGTAATTTTCCTACGTTTTATTACGGACTCACATCAGACCAACTCAACTCTGATACCAATCTCTGTCACGACCCATTTTATCCTTTTTAACCAAAAATCACTATAATTTTTTAGCATTTTTCATTTTCTTACCCGATCGTGAACAAACTCACCACTACACAGTTGGGCTGTGAGTCAATAATAATCATTACTCATCATTCATTCTCAATCAATCAAAAGAAGTGTCATTCATTTGGAAGTTAAGTTATACATGACACGTTTCTAACTTTTACATCCCCCACATTACAATACAAAATGACTACTGTGCCTTTACATGTTTAGATACAAAAAGAATCCCTGTGTGTATACCTTTTGACGATGAAAGCAGTGGATGTCCAAAATACAACGCCTCAGTCCTCACTGGCTGCTAGGTACACTCTGTAGAGAGGGGAAAGTAGAGAGGGATGAGTAACCACATGCTCAGTAAGGCAATAATACAAGCATGATAGATAACTACTCTATCTACATGCTGATAGTGTTATGCATAAATCATTTATAATCGGAGCATGAGGAAATAAAACTATGCCACATGTATATACATATATTATGTATTGAAAATCATGTAAATAGGCATAAAACATGGAAATATCAACATGTAAAACCATCTCATGCTCATTCTCATTAAATCTCATCACAAAAAGGAAAATTCATTTAAGAAACATCATTTTCAAATCACATCACATCTCATTACAAATCTCTTTTCAAATTCCATCACATCTCATCATAGATCAAATTATCATTTCATTAAATCACAAATCCCACAAGGCTCGATCCCTCCCTCGGGTCTACCTTAGACAAATCACAATCACACTTATGTATAAAAATCATGTGGATTATGTAATATTAAGTGAGACATGTCACTATATCTCAATGGACTATGTTGGCCAACTATGTCATAATCATCCCAGACCACACGGATCCCGGTGTGCGAGGTATCATGCTGGAACGAAAGTGGGTTAGTTATTCGCCAGACTTCCTCATCAGTATCTCAACCACGCGGTATAGTGTACTCCATGTGATGTACACTACACAACGTACTCCACAGACCCATATCATGGTTGGGGGTGCCAGTCGTAGGTCTTGTCTACCCCATACCAAGTGTAACCTACTCAGTCTCAAGTGCACGTGGGAGTATTTTATTTTTATTGTCAGGTCCTAGCCCCTCATGGCCTTACTCGCCCCTTTTGGGTTCCCTGAATTAAATGCCAAGTCCTAGCCCCTCGTGACCTTGCTCGATCCTTTTGGGTTCCTTGAATTAATTCGTATTACTCTCACCATGACATCATACATACCAGAGTGTAAAAACCTATGCGAGCTAAGCTCTAGCATGATTCATGCATCATCAATAAATATCCTCGTACGAGCAACGCTCTAGTACGACATTTATGCATAAATCCATGAGAAAACCACGCACGAGCATAGCTCCAGTACAGTTATATGCATAAGAAAACCACTCAAATCCATGTATGAGCAGAAGCTCCAATACGGTTTACAAAATATCAGCATAGTTTCAAATCAAGGTGTGAGCTAAGCTCCAGCACATTTTATACAAGTGAAAATACCAAAATCTCGTGCGAGCGATGCTCTAGCACGATTTAATTCACGCAAATACGATAGGCGACTTATAATCAACCAAAACAATCTCAAAATCATAATGAGCACCTCTCATGTGCTATTTCACAAAGTCATTTAAACACTAGCTAGCTCATACATTATTTTGCTTAAAATCAAGTAATGTGTTTCGTGAAACCATTGAAAACATGTGATTTATGCAATTATTAGCCTTACTATCCCTTTTTCAAGAATCATTTTAGAAACCAAAACATATACATACTCGAAGCAACCCACACATACCAACAATCATTTTCGTAAACAATCGTGAATTTTACCATACCCTATATTCACCCACGAGTTCAAAGTACGAGCAGCTATCTCTATATACTCACAGAATTCCCTTACCTGGAATCGCGTCGCGTGATTCTGTTTCCTTAAAGCTGCTTACTTGTGCGGTTCGATTTGTCTCCAACGAACTCTTCGAAACTGCACACAATCGTATATCACACCAATTTAGTCCATATAGCACAACTCTTGTGTTTGCTATAGTCAATTCAACCTATAGCCTCCATTAACACTTAAAAGGCCTCGTTTTATTATTCTAGTCATATCTCGAGTCTATTGATTCTTTTAGACCTATTGATTCATACTAAATCAATATTAAATCGATATTAAGCTCATAGTGTTCATATTTCATCAATTTCTTCACTATGATATTTTATCAAACATTTCCTATACTCATTTTCATAATTTGACTATCCTCAAAATGTGGCTTCATTTAACCATTTCAAATCAATCCCATTACTTCAATAACAACTTAGCACAATCTCATAAATCATCAACTCATCCAAATCATATTTTCTCACACTAGATTCATTCCATTTTCTAGGTCACACTAGTTCCATCACATCCTAGATAGTTTTACCCATCAATATACATAAAAATTGACTCCAAAATCAATAAATAGACAAATGTACTTGGACTGAGTATTAGAAACTTACTAATCTAGTTTCTCTTCTTGTTCCAAATGAAAATGTCCCTTGTTCCTTCAATCCAACAAATGAGGCTTTGATTCTAAAGTATGTTGTTCTTCTCTTGGATGTGAACAACTTTGTATCTAATAGTCTTTCCTCAAATCTTTCTGAAAATGGGTGGATTTAGTAGTGAGAAAGCTAGGTTTTTTATTGAAAATGGAGGAAATGGGGTTGTTTCCACGATTTACAGATTTCACTATTCCTATTTATAGAAATTACTTGATGAGATCTATCTGTATTGGAAGGAGATCGATCTGGTTCTCTTAAATCCCTCATTTTCACTTCAATTTGAATGCAAGAGATCAATCTGTCGAGGCTTGAGATCGATCTGTTTTCAGACAGCAGCTTAAGGAGATCGATCTGGCTAAGGAGGAGATCGATTTGCTCTAACCCGAGAGCTAAGAAAATTGACCTTCTTGTTGAGTTAATATATTTTGAAATGACAAAACAAGTAAATTCAATAATATTAAGATGATATAAAAACATGTTTAGAGGTTATCAGTACCAGAACTTAGAGTTCTGTTGATGAGAGATCGATCTGGCTTATGAGAGATCGATCTCCTGGGTCTGTACTTGATGAGAGATCGATCTCATGAAGAAATGAGATCGATCTGCCAAGCTTTGAACCTATACAAAGGTATTAAGGAAGAGTGAGATCGATCTGCAAGGGTTAAGAGATCGATCTGCCTAAAACTAGAATTGAGGGATCGATCTGATATAGGAAGAGATCGATCTCCCTTAAAAGCATAGACTGTAGATCGATCTGAAAGATCGATCCACACTCAAATAGAGAACTTATGAGATCGATCTGGTAAGGAATAGATCGATCTCCTCAAAGTTAGAGAGCTAAGGAGATCGATCTGAGGTATTGAGAGATCGATCTCCCCACTACGAGATTGCATGGCAGATCGATCTGCCTATTCGACAGATCGATCTCCCCTATCATTTTCAAATTAACATATCGATCTGCTAACCTATGAGATCGATCTCCTTGTGTTATTGTGCTTTGATCTTGCAGGATTTATAACTAAGAGATCGATCTGGCCAAGATGGCAGATCGATCTGGCACTCTACTGGAGGTACTCAACGGCTAATTTCTGCAAAATCTCAACGGGAAAAATAGCATTTAATGCTCCAATGACCAATCCTTCAGTATTTAACCAAGCATTGAAGACAATGAGAATTGAGACATTATTGCTGCACATTTTCTACATTCTCAAGCTTTAAAACACTTTTATTCCTTGTGTCTTCATTCCTCATTTATTTGAGATTTATTGTATAAGCTTAAGTGCAAAAGTTGTATTTGTCCTACCTACATTAAAGCTTCATTTTTGTATTCATCCTTATCTTGAGAGAGAAAGAGGATTGTTCCTCAGTGAGATAAATTGTAAGAGGGTGAATACATTTTCATATTGCAAAGGGTAGAGAGGTTATTCCTTAACCTGTAAAAGGAACATTGTAACTTCTGTTAAAGGAGAGTAAGAAAGCACTTGACAAGAAGGTCAAGGAGAGAGGACGTAGGCAAGAGTTTGGCCGAACCTCTATAAACGATTGTGTTTGTTTCTCTCTTCCCTATCTTGCATTAAATTGTTTAATTTTATATTGCTTATTTTCATTTGCAAATTAAAATAGGATTAAATTAAAATTTGCTATTAACATTAGAAAACCGATTCACCCCCCTCTCGGTAGAACCAACAATTGGTATCAGAGCAAGGACTCTTTAATCACATAGGAACAACTTCCTAAGAGTTAGAAACGATCAAATGGCTCATAACAATGTAGCTACTAGTTTGGTAGGAGAGGGGCACTCTACGGTTAGACCCCTAATGTTCAATGGAGAGCATTATGCATATTGGAAGACTAGGATAATGTTATTCATTCAAGCAAATGATTATGAAGTATGGAGAATTATAATTAAAGGACCTCAAATCCCTACAAAGAGAATAGAGGGAAGAGATATTCCTAAGGAAGAAGATGAATGGGATTCAAATGATATTAAATGTGCTCAGCTAAATGCTAAAGCTATGCACACATTATTTTGTGCCTTAGGTCCAAATGAATATAATAGAGTCTCCGGGTGTGATAATGCTAAACAAATATGAGACAAATTGGCAATAACTCATGAGGGTACAACCCAAGTGAAGGAGACAAAGGTAGGAATGCTCACACATGATTATGAGCTTTTTAGGATGAAGGAAGGAGAATCAATTAGTGATATGTTCGCTAGATTCACAGATGTAATTAATGGACTAAAGTCCTTAGGAAAAATATATTCTAATATTGAAATGGTAAAGAAAATTTTAAATAGCTTACGTAAATCATGGGAAGCTAAAGTGACTGCAATTGAGGAATCTAAGGATCCTCACACATTGTCTTTAGATGAATTAATAGGATCTCTACTCACTTATGAGATGAAATTAAAAAGAAATGAAGAGCCACCCAAGAAAGTGGGAGTTGCTCTAAAATCCACTGCTCAAGAGGAGATTAAGAATGAGAGTGGTAGTGAAGAGGACCTTGAGATGACAATGTTTGCCAAAAGATTTAACAAGTTCATGAGGATGAGAGCTAGTGGTAGTAATAGGAGAAACAATAAGAGAGATCAAGAACAAGTAGGTAGAAAAAACTCAATTGTGTGTTATGAATGCAAAAAACCAGGACACATAAAATTTAACTGCCCTCTTCTTAAAAGGTCCAATGACAGGTTCCATAAAAAGAAGGCAATGGTGGCAACATGGAGCGACAGTGACTGCTCCGATGATGAATCAAATGAGGACATTGCCAACTTGTGCTTCATGGCTATTGAGGATGAAAAGGTAACTTCAAGCCTCAATGAATATTCTTTTGATGAATTGCAAGATGCCTTTGATGATCTTGCATTAGAGTATGAATCTATGAGTATGAAATATAAAAAGATAATATCCAAATTGAGAAAAGAAAATGAGATAATGCAATTGGATAAATTAGAATGTGAAAAGAAACTAGAGATTTCAAATCTAGAAATTTGTGACCTTAAAGAGAAAAATAGCAATCTACATAATTCCTTTAATAGGTTCCACATGGGTCAACAAAAGTTAGATAGCATGCTAGAGACCCAAAGGGCATTCTTTGACAAAAATGGCTTAGGATATAATGCAAAGAGTAGGGAGACCCACCTTAAAAGTTTTATTGCTAGGAAGAGCATGAATAAACCTGCAATTACTTGTTCATATTGCAATAGAAAGGGACATGAATCACATAATTGCAATATAAAGATGAGAACTCTAAAAGGAAAAATAGTAAAAAGGATATGGATTCCAAAAGAAGTAATTCTCTCCAAGGATTGTAATGCATTAGCAAAATGGATCCCAAAGGGATCAAGAATTGCATTCACTAACCTCAAAGGACCCAAGAAAATTTGGGTACCTAAGACTTGAGTTTAAATCTTCTTGTAGGTGATTGAGCATGGCCACACAGCTAAAACAAAGGAAGCATGGTACTTGGATAGTGGATGCTCAAGGCACATGACGGGAGATAGAAGCCACTTCAACTCTTTTAAATCAAAGGTTGGTGGAGAGGTCACTTTTGGGGACAACTCCAAAGGTCAAGTAGAAGGAAGTGACTCAATAGGTAATGATTACTTCTCTTTAGAAAAAGTATTACTTGTTAGGGGTCTAAAGCACAACTTACTAAGCATAAGTCAACTTTGTGACAAAGGTTACAAAGTAATTTTTGATTGCATGAAATGTAATGTGGTAGATCCTAAGTCTAACAAAGTTCTTTTTCTAGGTCATAGGCAAGGCAATATATATATTGTATATCTTAATGAACTCAAAAATGAAAATATATGCTTAATGGTAGACAATAAAAAGGAATCTTGGTTATGGCATAGAAGACTAGGTCATGCTAGCATGCATGTGCTATCTAAGTTAGCTAGAAAGGATCTTGTTATAGGTTTACCCAAGCTATCCTTTGATCATGAAGAAATATGTGAAGCTTGTGTTAAAGGAAAACACAAAAGGACAACATTTAAGCCTAAGAATATTGTATCCACCACTAGGCCTCTTCAATTACTTCACTTAGATTTATTTGGACCAACTAGAACAACTAGCCTAGGTGGGAAACACTATGGTTTTGTAATAGTTGATGATTACACTAGGTTCACATGGGTGTTCTTTTTACGAGTAAAAAATGAAGCCTTAGAAAAATTCATAGCTTATACAAAAATTACTCAAAATGAAAAAAGGTTATACAATAACTAGCATTAGAAGTGATCATGGCAAGGAATTTGAAAACATAGGATTTGATGAGTATTGTAATGATCAAGGAATTAGTCATAACTTTTCAGCCCCTAGGACACCACAACAAAATGGAGTAGTAGAAAGAAGAAATAGAACTTTGGAAGAAATGGCTAGAACCATGTTGTGTGAGAATAATTTGCCAAAGTATTTTTAGGCTGAAGCTATAAACACATTTTGCTATATAATTAATAGAGCTATGATTAGACCCATGCTTAAGAAAACTCCTTATGAGCTCTACAAGGGTAAAAAGCCTAACATTAGTTACTTCCATCCCTTTGGCTGCAAATGTTTTGTCTTAAATAATGGGAAAGATAATTTAGGAAAATTTGATGACAAAAGTGATGAGGGAATCTTTCTAGGATATGCCTTGAATTCAAAGGCTTATAGAGCATACAACAAAAGAACATTGATGGTTGAAGAATCAATTCATGTGATATTTGATGAGTCAAACAATTTATCTAAAGATTCAACAAATAATGAGGACGTTGGAATATTTGATGAAAACTTGGAGGAAAACTCAAAATTAGAAGATGATTTATTAGAAAAACTTAACTTGAATAAAGAAGATAAAGATGAAATAGAAATATTGGAGAGAGAATCTAGAGCACCAAGAGAGTTAGGATATGTAAAAGATTATGAAGTAGTGGGAGATCCAACTCTAGGAGTTAGAACTAGATCATCTGTAAGGAATATATGTCAATATATAGCCTTTGTATCTCAAATAGAGCCTAGGAATGTCATTGAAGCCTTAGATGACAATAATTGGTTCCTAGCCATGCAAGAAGAATTAAATCAATTTGAGAGAAGCAAAGTGTGGAAACTAGTTCCTAGGCCTAGTGATCACTCTATAATTGGAACTAAATGGATATTCAAGAACAAAATGGATGAAAATAGTGTGATCATAAGGAATAAAGCTAGGTTAGTTGCACAAGGCTATAGACAAGAAGAAGGTATAGATTATGATGAAACCTATGCACCGGTAGCTAGACTAGAGGCAATAAGAATGTTACTTGCCTTTGCATGTTATAAAAACTTCAAATTATATCAAATGGATGTAAAAAGTGCATTCCTAAATGGTTTCATTAATGAAGAAGTCTATGTTGAGCAACCTCCTGGTTTTGAAAATCATGAATTTCCTGAACATGTTTTTAAATTATCTAAGGCACTCTATGGATTGAAACAAGCTCCTAGAGCTTGGTATGAAAGGTTGTCAAAATTCTTAATAGAAAAGGGATTTTCAAGAGGAAAAGTGGATACCACCTTATTCATCAAGAATAAAAATAAGGATTTACTAGTTGTACAAGTCTATGTAGATGATATTATTTTTGGTTCAACTAATGAGTCTTTATGCCAAGAGTTTGCTAAGATCATGCAAGGAGAATTTGAGATGAGCATGATGGGAGAACTCACATTCTTCTTGGGACTTCAAGTGAAGCAAACAAAGGATGGAACCTTCATCAATCAAGCAAAGTATACTAAGGACTTGCTTAAGCGATTTGGAATGGATAATTGTAAACCTCAAGCAACTCCTATGGGCACCAACATCAAGCTTGATAAAGATGAGAGAGGTAAGTGTGTAGATACTAAACTCTATAGGTCTATGATTGGTTCATTGCTTTATTTAACTGCAAGTAGACCAGATATTTTGTTTAGTGTATGCCTTTGTGCTAGATTTCAATCCTCTCCTAGGGAATCACATTTATTAGCCACTAAAAGGATCTTTAGATACCTTAAGGACACTCCCTATCTAGGACTTTGGTATCCCAAGGACTCTACCTTTGCACTTCATGCATTTTCAGATGCAGATTTTGGGGGATGCAAAATAGATAGGAAAAGTACTTCAGGTACTTGCCAATTCTTAGGAAATGGGCTAATCTCTTGGTTCTCCAAGAAACAAAATAGTGTGGCTCAGTCCACAATTGAAGCTGAATACATAGCAGCATGTAGTTGTAGTGCTCAAGTGTTGTGGATTAAACAACAAATGAAAGATTATGGTATTGACATGAAACAAGTCTCTATTAAATGTGATAATACCAGTGCCATTAATCTATCTAAAAATCCTATTCAACACTCTAGAACCAAGCACATTGAAATTAGGCATCATTTCCTTAGAGACCATGTGCAAAAGGGGGATATAATTCTAGAGTATATTGACACTCTACATCAAATAGCTGATATATTCACCAAACCCCTTGATAGAGATAGGTTTTGCATTCTTAGGGGTGAATTAGGACTTATGAATGCTCCCTAAGATGTTTATACTTCAAAATCTTGATTTTAAATTGTCTTAAAAAGTGATTTTCAATGATTTTTCTGGGCAACAAGTATGAGAGATCGATCTCCTATTCATATAGATCGATCTCCATACCTCAAATAAGCCTAAATCATTAAGGTTAAGCTAAGCAGATCGATCTTCTAACCATAAGATCGATCTTCTTACGTCTCTGTTAAAAAGCAGATCGATCTTCTAACCATAAGATCGATCTTCTTACGTCTCTGTTAAAAAGCAGATCGATCTGTCCATTCGACAGATCGATCTCTCCAAGCTTCTGTATTTCTGAATATCGATCTATGCATTTGGCAGATCGATCTCTCTAAGCCTCTGTTAAACTGAAGATCGATCTATGCATGTGACAGATCGATCTCCTTAAGCCTCTGTTTGCTAACAGATCGATCTGTTCATGCTACAGATCGATCTCCCTTGGCTTTTGGAAATGACAGATCGATCTGTCATCTCGACAGATCGATCTCCTGTGCCCTGGACTATAAAAACTGGCCAGAAATCCCCAAATTTCAAAATCTTAAACTTCAAAATCCCTAACTTCCCTCGCACCACCTCTCTCGATTCCTCCTCAGATCGATCTCATTGCGTCTCCGTGTCATTTCCTGGTATAGTAACCAACATTCCTCATTGTTTTCTCAAAAATTTCCTACGATTTGTGTTCAATTTCATTCTAGGGCAAATCTAGTTACTATTTCATTGATTTTTTCTCTTGTGAATCTGTATTAGCATAATTCTCGTGTCTAGAACCATGCCTAGGCTTAAGAAAGTAGGACAAAAACCTCCCCGAACCAATGTAGAAATCGGGTCATCTTCCCAACCCATTCCTCCTTCTTCCATCGCTACCTTCAACCGGTGTTTTAAAACACCTGCGAAGAGAAAGCGATACGAAGAATACTTTTCAACCATGCCAATTAAACATTGGCGTACAATCGATTTCTCTTTCCTCAACCGAATTGATTTTCCATATTTGTCTAAATTTGAGGAGTTTGGTTGGATGCCCTTTCTGAAAATAAATACTCCCGTACCTCCAAATATCGTTCGAGCATTCTTTTCCAATGCCGAACTCAACTATGATCCTATCGACTCCTGTCAAATTCTTAGTTTCACAACGTATGTCATGGGAAGGTCTATTGTCGTAACCACTGAAATTTTAGCCCAAGCCTTTGACATACGCGATGAAGGTTTGACGAACGAAGATGAGGAAGTTCCTTTGGAGTTTGACATTCCCGGGGATAAGGCGAGTGAACTCTCAATGCACCCCCGACTGCTCCACCTCATCATCTCATGGAACCTTCGTCCGTTTGGTACCCGACATTCGACTGTTAGGAGGTTAGATAGGTTTTGGATTCACCATATTCATTCCACCAGTCAAAAACCCAACCTCGTCCACTTTATCTTTCAAGACTGGTTAAAAATTGTACGAGGCCAAGCCACGACGATCGTGTTTCCTCAACCAGTGGCATACTTTCTTCAACGGCTCAAGATAGATAGCAGCTGCGAAACCGGTGAACTGCCCTCTCCCAAGAGCGTCCTCAACATCGGGACCCTCCATCACATGGGATACTGCAAAAATTTTCAGGGCGACTGGAAGAAGAAGAGGGAACAGCAGCCTGCTGAAGCTATGGAGGAAGACCCCTTCGATGAGCCTGTGGACCCACCTGCTGCACCGGCTACGGGTCCATCATCCTCGACTCCTCAGACCACTGCACATGCATCCTCACCTGCTGGTATGGAGATCATTATGAAGATGATGAGTGAACTCAACAGAAAAATCGATGAAGGCTTTGCATCTCAGTAGCGAATGTTCGAGGATTTGAACCTGTGAGACCCCGTATATGTATAGCTATGTATGTAGGAACATGGGAATGTAAATAAAATCATAAGTAAAATGATGTATTGTAATGTGAAGTGTATGCAATGTAAGTTCATAAGATTATGTACGCACTTGTAGTAAGAATTGTGATTATACGTACAAGTTGCATTGCGAATGAGTAGGAAGAAATGAATTTGAATACGAGAAGAATGTGATCGAAATGGAATATGAGTAGTATAGTAAAATGGAAGGGAAGATTTACATAAGTGTATATTTCCATTTGAGCAATATCGTATATATTTGGTCATACAAAGATTCTACACAAGTTTTAATGTGTATGTAGTGAGGATGGATCCCATTTTGAAGTCTCATAGATGAATGAATGAGAAAATGATCATGGTAGTAAATTAAAGGTGTTTGGTAAGGGTTATTGTAGAAAAACTGCAGGAAAATCTAGAATTTGTGAAGGCCAGATCGATCTCATAGGATGAGAGATCGATCTGGGAGAGCCAGAATGCTCTTATGTGAGAAATGAAAGAGAACAGATCGATCTCCAAAGGAAGCAGATCGATCTCTTTAGCTCTCGGGTTGGGAGAAGATCGATCTCCCCTAAGACCAGATCGATCTCTCTAGGTCTCGGGTTGGAAGCAGATCGATCTCTCATAAGACCAGATCGATCTCCTTAAGCTTCTGTTTGACAGCAGATCGATCTCCAGTCTCGACAGATCGATCTCCTACCTTTAAAACGTCTCAGAAAAGAGAGATTTTTGAGGAACAGATCGATCTCCACCCAAGGAAGATCGATCTCATCAAGTCAAATCTATAAATGGGAGCAGTTGGATCATCAGAATTTCGGGGAAAACATTTCTATTTCACTTCAACTCAAAGAAATCTAGTTTCTCACTCCTAAATCCAGCCATTTTCAGTGAGATTTAAGGAGAGGCTATTAGAGACAAAGTTGTTCACATCAAAGAGATGAATAACATAGTCTAGAGGCATTTTCCCATTTGAAGGATTGAAGAAATAGAGGGCAATCCTAATTGGAGCAAGAGGAAATCCAATGAGGTAAGTTCTAATGCACAAATCCAAGTACATTGGGTTAGTTAATGATTATAAAGATATTTGGGTGTGCATATTGTGGATAGAATTACCTAAAATGGTATGAAATGACTATAACTTAGAAATAGTCAAGTGTGAGAAAGTGGAGTGTGGGAGTATTTTTGATGAATGGGATATTTTGAGTGGATGAGTATGTTGTGGAAATGGTTTGGAAATGTTGATATTAGGACAAATTGGGAGATTTACCACAAAGGGTAAAAATGTGTAATCAAGGCATTGGATAAATGCTTAGTTGAATAAGAGTTAGAAACATTAACTCAATTGTTGGTGGATGAATTTCAGTTTCGGATGATACGCCGGAGCAAGTCGAGATGAGAACGCGAGAAGCATAAAGGCGGATAGTTGCACACAAGTAAAACGAGGTAAGGGACTGTGTGTTAGCTATAGAGATGTTCGTACGTAATTACAGCAATTTCGTAGATATATTGCTAGGACTAGTACGATATTATAAGTTTATGAAATGATGTGGAAATATGAAAAGTACCATGATGTATATATATGTATTGAGAAATGGGATAGGGTAAGGAAATAGCATGATATGCATGTTTTCAATGAAATTCTCAATTTTATATTGTGATTGATGATTGAGAAATGTTGATGATAGGTTGGCTAATTTTACATGTTTTAGCATGAAGAAGCATGCTGTATGAATAAAGATGTTTTGAATTTTTAAAAAGAGAAAATAGCCTCCTATCAGTTTTGAGATGTGATTTGGTGTTGAAGCGCTAGCTTACACCTGTTTTAATGCCTTGATGTACCGTGTTGGAGTTTTAACTCGCACGGGGGTTTTGAGAAAGTGCGAGAACTATGCTCGTACCTGTTTTGTTGAGTTAAGGTAAACCTGGGGGTCTGGGACCTAAGGGGATACCAGCCGACGGCCAATTGAACGGGCTGGGCCTTAACGATAGATCGTACCGCGCTGGAGCTTTGCATTGACTGTGTGTCACGCTGCTTGCTCGCCTGGTATATGAGACATGGTTTAAGGATAAAAAGTCCATCGGAGTTGGAGTATGGACTTGGGTCCACGGTTGTACGTAGAACAGTGTAGTCACCCGTTGGTATACTATGTACCGTGTTGGGTGCACGTGAGTACGAGTATCGCGTAGATGACACACGACGTATCTTCACCGTGAGTATACGAGGAGATGAGGTGGATTGAGATGAGCCGGAGGGTAGGACTGACCCATCCCCCTTCAGGCGAAGTGATACCCTGTGCACACCCGATCAGTGAGGCCTGGGATCACTGACTGTGGCCATAAGTCGTGGATATTTGATTGCCTAAAATTCCATGCCTGTCTCAGAGAATCGAGAAACAGAGACAATCTCAGAAAAAGAAAGAGATTTGTGAAAGAGAATGATTTGAGAAGTGAAAGAGATTTTGTGTTTCAATAAATCTCCGATTTCACATTCGTGCCATGAGGGCACTATTTATGAGCATGTTTCAAATGGAAGTTTGACATTTGATTTACACGAAAATGCTCTTGAGAAATATGAATTTAAATGCATTGTTCGTATGATATTTCCATTTATAACGAAAACATGGTTTTGGTTTATGCATGCATGGGCTATGTAGGTAGTACGATATCTACCTGCTAGCATACATTTCCTTACTGAGCCGTGGTTTGCTCATCCCACTATTTTTCCCCCTCCAGGTACTGAGAAGTAAGAGAGCGGTGGTCTCTAAGTCTTTTGTGTTGAACAGCTCCCACAATCCGCAAAGGTATAAGATTTGTATACACGAGTATTTTGTATCTAATATATCGTATCGCACAGTTATATCTTGGAATTGTAATCAGTATTATGGGGATGATATGTAAACACTTGGTATTTATACAATTAATTTTGTGTATTTACACACACACCTGGGAGTGTGAATTTAAGTTTTAAATATTCCGCTGTAAATAAATAAATTTTTAGTAATTGCATCTTCTCACAGCCCAACCGTAGTAGAGAATGTACGGATAGAAGGGTTTCCGAAAGCGGGGCATGACAGGCTTGGTATCAGAGCATGGTTGGTCTGATGTGAGTTGATGCTTAGGACTAAGAAAACATACATCCCCAAGTTACTGTGCGATATTTAGGTACAAATGTGTATACGGAGCTGGTAGTAAATTAAATGTTTGTTATAACGCAGGAAAGTTATCAGGCTAGTGAGTTATGCCTGAGAGACACTGCAAGAGGGGAGAGAGCTCGAGGGCTCGAGGGCAAAATGACAGGACTGAGAGGCACAGTAGATCATCCTCTAGTCATGAGCCCCAGGAACAGATAGAGGCTTCTGATCCTCGAATAACTCGATTGGAGGAAGACATGCGCACGATGATGACCATGATGGGTCAGATCATGGCTAGGTTTGAGGGTACACCTGGTACAGTGGGACAGGCTGCACCGAATCCCCCAGCAGCTGCACCTGAACCTGAGAATGTTGCACCTGCGCAAGCTGAACCGGCTAGGCCACGGGAACCTCATATTCGACCGGTACCTCCTCCGGTAGCCCCACATCAGCATGATGATGAATTGGGGTATGGATATGATTGCGACATGGAAAGGTTGAGGCATTTTATGGACTTTAAGCCTCCTTCGTTTAGTGGGGTAAAGGATCCGACGGTGGCTGAGGATTGGATCAGTCAAATGGAGAAGTTATTCGACTTCTGTAGATGTTCAGCTACGGAGAGAGTAGCACTTGCGGCCTTTGTATTGAGAGGCGAAGCAGAGCACTGGTGGAAGTCCGTCAGGCCGATGTTAAGAGCTCAAGGAATGGTTATCACTTGGGATATGTTCTTGGACGTTTTCAGAGAGCAATACATCCCAGATACTGCTCGACGGAGACTACAGATGGAATTTCTGAATCTGACTCAAGGGAATCGAACAGTTGATGAGTACGAGTCACGATTCACTTCACTGGGTTGATATGATCCGGACTCGATCAGGAGTGAAGCTGTCAGAGTCCGTAGATTTGTAGATGGACTGAGGCCTTCGATCCGAGCGAAGTTAGCCCCATTTGATGTCGCTACATATAGAGAAGCTGTGAGACGGGCCCAGTTATGTGAGCAAGATCATGACTTGCAGATTTCTGAGTTTAGTTGGGGAAAGGACAAGGGTCCGAGGAAGATGGGAGATGGCAAGAGTGCCAAATTTAGTCGAAAATTCATGAGTAAACGTCGGAGAGAGGTAGATGAGTTCCAGAAAAAGATTGCTAGACCTTTTATGCCTCCGACTCAGACACCAGCCAGGGGTATAGTGATTGGTGGACCCCGACCGACTACAGATCAGTGTAGGCTATGCGGTCGATACCATGGTGGTAGGCCATGTCATCTTCAGGGTACCCGATGTTTCAGATGTGGTAAATTTGGGCATTATGCCAGAGAGTGCCCGGAGATAGTTGAGGCAATTCCACAGAGGGGTAAAGAGCCAGAGAGGGTTCCTACAGTTGCACCTCCTGCAAGGAAGAAAGCCTCGGCTGAAGAGAAAGGAAAACAAGTTGTGGGACAAGGCAGGGTGTATGCGATAGACCAGGCATCGGCTGATACCTCTTCTGAAGTGATAAAAGGTACAATCTTGATTTTCAATCTAGAGGTTATAGCTTTGTTTGATTCTGGTGCTACGCATTCCTTCATATCACCTGCATGTGCATCTAAGTTAAAAGGTTTTGTAGAACCCACATACTTGAGTAGGACCTTACTGATAAGTACCCCTTGCCACGCATTGACGATTTATTGGATCAGCTTCGGGGAGCGCAGATCTTCTCCAAGATAGATCTGAGGTCTGGTTATCATTAATTGAAGATTCGGAAGGAGGATGTGCCCAAGACAGCATTTTGTACCCGCTATGGCCATTACGAATTCTTAGTGATGCCTTTTGGGTTGACCAATGCGCCGGCAGCTTTTATGGCTTTAATGAACGAAGTATTCAAGCCATACCTGGACCAATTCGTAATTATTTTCATTGATGATATATTGGTGTATTCAAGGTCCAGAGAAGAGCATGAGCAGCACTTAAGGATTATTTTGCAAACCCTCCGAGAGAAAAGGTTATATGCCAAGCTTAACAAATGTGACTTTTGGCTAGAACAGATTTCTTTTCTAGGCCATGTTATATCGAAGGATGGGGTGTCAGTAGATCCATCCAAGATTGAGGCAGTTGTTCAGTGGGAACAACCTAGGACAGTCACAGAGATCAGAAGTTTTCTGGGATTGACTGGTTACTACAGAAGATTTGTAGAGGGTTTCTCTAGATTAGCTGCTCCATTGACACGTCTTACGAGGAAAAGTGTGGAGTTTTCATGGGATGAAGTTTGTGAGAGAAGTTTTCAGGAACTTAAGCACAGATTAACTACCGCGCCAGTTCTTGTCATCCCTAACAGTTCAGGGAATTACTCGGTGTATACTGATGCTTCGCATCAAGGACTAGGCTGTGTTTTGATGCAAGATGGAAGGGTAGTAGCTTATGGATCTAGACAGCTGAAGGATCATGAGAAGAACTACCCCACTCACGATTTGGAGTTAGCGGCCGTAGTGTTTGCGTTGAAAATATGGCGCCACTACTTATATGGTGAGAGATTTCAGATCTTTACGGATCATAAGAGTCTGAAATATCTATTCTCACAAAAGGAGTTAAACATGAGACAGAGGAGGTGGTTGGAACTCCTCAAGGACTATGATTGTGAGATCTTGTACCACCCGGGGAAGGCAAATGTGGTTGCCGATGCATTGAGTCGGAAGAGTCTCGGGTTGGTATCACATATGATGGTTAGAGAGCACGAGTTGTTGGAACAATTCACGAACCTTAGTCTGGATATGACCCTACCTGAGATTGGCAGCTATGGGATCATTGCTAGCTTGAGATTAGAACCGGAGTTGATTGAGAGAATCCGACAAGCTCAGCAAATCGATCAATGGTGTATTGTCATGATTAGCCAAATCCGGAAAGGGAAGGGTGCTGATTTTATATTGAGTCCAGATGGAATACTAAGGTTTGGAAATAGAATATGTGTTCCTAAGGATGTAGAGCTGAGAAAGCTGATCTTATCAGAGGCACACTCGTCGAGATATACGATACACCCGGGGAGTAGTAAGATGTATCAAAATCTCCGAAAAGCATATTGGTGGTCTGGAATGAAGAGAGACATAGCTGAGTATGTCGCTAGATGTCTTATTTGTCAGCAAGTAAAAGTCGAACATAAAAAACCAGGAGGATTATTACAACCTCTATCGATACCAACATGGAAGTGGGAGCATGTCACCATGGATTTTGTGATGGGGTTATCGAGAACCCGTAAGAACCATGATGCGATATGGGTGATAGTAGATCGGTTAAAGAAATCGGCACATTTCTTAGCCATGAGATCTACTGATACATTGAGTGCACTGGCGAACCTGTATGTGCGAGAAATAGTGAGATTGCATGGAGTCCCAGTGAGTGTTGTTTCTGATAGGGATGCCCGCTTCACTTCCCACTTTTGGGGACATTTCCAGGAAGCGATGGGGACCCAGTTGAGTTTTAGCACCGCTTTTCATCCTCAGACAGATGGTCAGTCAGAGAGGACTATACAGACCCTGGAGGATATGTTGAGAGCGTGTGTGCTGGATTTTAGAGGCTCATGGGACGATCACTTGCCATTGATTGAGTTCGCCTATAATAACAGTCATCACTCAAGTATTGGTATGGCCCCTTATGAGGCACTATACGGTCGTAGATGCCGATCGCCCATTGGTTGGGAAGAAGTTGGTGACAGACAATTGCTCGCTCCCGATTTGGTTAAGCAAGCCTCCGAGGATGTTCAGATAATATGCGAGAGACTGCGAACAGCTCAAAGTCGACAAAAGAGCTACGCTGACAAGAGACAGAGACCACTTGAGTTTGATGTTGGCGAGTCTGTATTTTTGAAAGTGTCTCCTTCTAAGGGAATAATGAGGTTTGGGAAGAAAGGAAAATTAAGTCCTCGTTACATTGGTCCCTTCGAGATTTTGGATAGAGTGGGAGAAGGAGCATATAGGCTAGCCTTACCACCTGAGCTAGCAGAAGTCCACAATGTCTTCCACATTTCTATGCTTCGAAAGTACTACCCGGATCCGACACATGTAATTAGTTATGAGCCATTGGAGCTCAAGAAAGATATGTCGTATGTCGAGAGACCGATCAGGGTGATGGACAGGAAAGAGAAGGTGTTGCGGAACAAGACGATTTCATTGGTTAAAATTTTGTGGCAACATCACACTGTGGAAGAGGCCACATGGGAACTGGAAAGTTTGATGCGGGAAAAGTATCCCGAGTTATTCACAGATTGAATTGGTTCTAATTTGGAGGACCAAATTCTTTAAGTGGGGGAGAATGTGAGACCCCGTATATGTATAGCTATGTATGTAGGAACATGGGAATGTAAATAAAATCATAAGTAAAATGATGTATTGTAATGTGAAGTGTATGCAATGTAAGTTCATAAGATTATGTACGCACTTGTAGTAAGAATTGTGATTATACGTACAAGTTGCATTACGAATGAGTAGGAAGAAATGAATTTGAATACGAGAAGAATGTGATCGAAATGGAATATGAGTAGTATAGTAAAATGGAAGGGAAGATTTACATAAGTGTATATTTCCATTTGAGCAATATCGTATATATTTGGTCATACAAAGATTCTACACAAGTTTTAATGTATATGTAGTGAGGATGGATCCCATTTTGAAGTCTCATAGATGAATGAATGAGAAAATGATCATGGTAGTAAATTAAGGGTGTTTGGTAAGGGTTATTGTAGAAAAACTGCAGGAAAATCTAGAATTTGTGAAGGCCAGATCGATCTCATAGGATGAGAGATCGATCTGGGAGAGCCAGAATGCTCTTATGTGAGAAATGGAAGAGAACAGATCGATCTCCAAAGGAAGCAGATCGATCTCTTTAGCTCTCGGGTTGGGAGAAGATCGATCTCCCCTAAGACCAGATCGATCTCTCTAGGTCTCGGGTTGGAAGCAGATCGATCTCCCATAAGACCAGATCGATCTCCTTAAGCTTCTGTTTGACAGCAGATCGATCTCCAGTCTCGACAGATCGATCTCCTACCTTTAAAACGTCTCAGAAAAGAGGGATTTTTGAGGAACAGATCGATCTCCACCCAAGGAAGATCGATCTCATCAAGTCAAATCTATAAATGGGAGCAGTTGGATCATCAGAATTTCGGGGAAAACATTTCTATTTCACTTCAACTCAAAGAAATCTAGTTTCTCACTCCTAAATCAAGCCATTTTCAGTGAGATTTAAGGAGAGGCTATTAGAGACAAAGTTGTTCACATCAAAGAGATGAACAACATAGTCTAGAGGCATTTCCCCATTTGAAGGATTGAAGAAATAGAGGGCAATCCTAATTGGAGCAAGAGGAAATCCAATGAGGTAAGTTCTAATGCACAAATCCAAGTACATTGGGTTAGTTAATGATTATAAAGATATTTGGGTGTGCATATTGTGGATAGAATTACCTAAAATGGTATGAAATGACTATAGCTTAGAAATAGTTAAGTGTGAGAAAGTGGAGTGTGGGAGTATTTTTGATGAATGGGATATTTTGAGTGGATGAGTATGTTGTGGAAATGGTTTGGAAATGTTGATATTAGGACAAATTGGGAGATTTACCACAAAGGGTAAAAATGTGTAATCAAGGCATTGGATAAATGCTTAGTTGAATAAGAGTTAGAAACATTAACTCAATTGTTGGTGGATGAATTTCAGTTTCGGATGATACGCCGGAGCAAGTCGAGATGAGAACGCGAGAAGCATAAAGGCGGATAGTTGCACACAAGTAAAACGAGGTAAGGGACTGTGTGTTAGCTATAGAGATGTTCGTACGTAATTACAGCAATTTCGTAGATATATTGCTAGGACTAGTACGATATTATAAGTTTATGAAATGATGTGGAAATATGAAAAGTACCATGATGTATATATATGTATTGAGAAATGGGATAGGGTAAGGAAATAGCATGATATGCATGTTTTCAATGAAATTCTCAATTTTATATTGTGATTGATGATTGAGAAATGTTGATGATAGGTTGGCTAATTTTACATGTTTTAGCATGAAGAAGCATGCTGTATGAATAAAGATGTTTTGAATTTTTAAAAAGAGAAAATAGCCTCCTATCAATTTTGAGATGTGATTTGGTGTTGAAGCGCTAGCTTACACCTGTTTTAATGCCTTGATGTACCGTGTTGGAGTTTTAACTCGCACGGGGGTTTTGAGAAAGTGTGAGAACTATGCTCGTACCTGTTTTGTTGAGTTAAGGTAAACCTGGGGGTCTGGGACCCAAGGGGATACCAGCCGACGGCCAATTGAACGGGCTGGGCCTTAACGATAGATCGTACCGCGCTGGAGCTTTGCATTGACTGTGTGTCACGCTGCTTGCTCGCCTGGTATATGAGACATGGTTTAAGGATAAAAAGTCCATCGGAGTTGGAGTATGGACTTGGGTCCACGGTTGTACGTAGAACAGTGTAGTCACCCGTTGGTATACTATGTACCGTGCTGGGTGCACGTGAGTACGAGTATCGCGTAGATGACACACGACGTATCTTCACCATGAGTATACGAGGAGATGAGGTGGATTGAGATGAGCCGGAGGGTAGGACTGACCCATCCCCCTTCAGGCGAAGTGATACCCTGTGCACACCCGATCAGTGAGGCCTGGGATCACTGACTGTGGCCATAAGTCGTGGATATTTGATTGCCTAAAATTCCATGCCTGTCCCAGAGAATCGAGAAACAGAGACAATCTCAGAAAAAGAAAGAGATTTGTGAAAGAGAATGATTTGAGAAGTGAAAGAGATTTTGTGTTTCAATAAATCTCCGATTTCACATTCGTGCCATGAGGGCACTATTTATGAGCATGTTTCAAATGGAAGTTTGACATTTGATTTACACGAAAATGCTCTTGAGAAATATGAATTTAAATGCATTGTTCGTATGATATTTCCATTTATAACGAAAACATGGTTTTGGTTTATGCATGCATGGGCTATGTAGGTAGTACGATATCTACCTGCTAGCATACATTTCCTTACTGAGCCGTGGTTTGCTCATCCCACTATTTTTCCCCCTCCAGGTACTGAGAAGTAAGAGAGCGGTGGTCTCTAAGTCTTTTGTGTTGAACAGCTCCCACAATCCGCAAAGGTATAAGATTTGTATACACGAGTATTTTGTATCTAATATATCGTATCGCACAGTTATATCTTGGAATTGTAATCAGTATTATGGGGATGATATGTAAACACTTGGTATTTATACAATTAATTTTGTGTATTTACACACACACCTGGGAGTGTGAATTTAAGTTTTAAATATTCCGCTGTAAATAAATAAATTTTTAGTAATTGCATCTTCTCACAGCCCAACCGTAGTAGAGAATGTACGGATAGAAGGGTTTCCGAAAGCGAGGCATGACAGAACCGAAGAGTGGATGAGGTTCATGAGGCTCAGGAGGCGATGTTTGATGAGCTTCAAGTCACTCGCACTCATGTTGAGGATCTCATGGATTGCGTTCCTCCTCCACCATAGGATCTAGTTGCTCGATTTATTTTAGTTATATGTTTTGTTTTTGCTACTTGTTGTTATTTTAACATGAATTTGCTTTAATGAACTGCCATTTGACTGTGTTTTAATGAAAATGTTAATTTTGAAATGCCATGAGTACTATTTCGTTTTCTTTCTATTGATATGACAAAAAGGGGGAGAAGAAAACATGTGGTTGTGGTCAAGAGGCATAAAACGTTTTAAGAAGGTTTTTAAGAAACATCTCTAAATGTTTAAAAGAATGGTTAAAATGAGGGGGAGTTAAGATAGTAACAAAGTCAAAAGCTAAAAGAAATGGGGAGCTCACAAAAAGGGGGAGTTTTCGCAAATTAACTAAACATGTTGATTGAATAAGTTTTGTCATATCAAAAAGGGGAAGATTGTTGAGTTAATATATTTTGAAATGACAAAACAAATAAATTCAATAATATTAAGATGATATAAAAACATGTTTAGAGGTTATCAGTACCAGAACTTAGAGTTCTGTTGATGAGAGATCGATCTGGCTTATGAGAGATCGATCTCCTGGGTCTGTACTTGATGAGAGATCGATCTCATGAAGAAATGAGATCGATCTGCCAAGCTTTGAACCTATACAAAGGTATTAAGGAAGAGTGAGATTGATCTGCAAGGGTTAAGAGATCGATCTGCCTAAAACTAGAATTGAGGGATCGATCTGATCTAGGAAGAGATCGATCTCCCTTAAAAGCATAGACTGTAGATTGATCTGAAAGATCGATCCACACTCAAACAGAAAACTTATGAGATCGATCTGGTAAGGAAGAGATCGATCTCCTCAAAGTCAGAGAGCTAAGGAGATCGATCTGAGGTATTGAGAGATCGATCTCCCCACTACGAGATTGCATGGCAGATTGATCTGAAGATCGATCTTGCCTCAAACAGAGAGATCATGAGATCGATCTGCCTATTCGACAGATCGATCTCCCCTATCATTTTCAAATTAACAGATTGATCTGCTAACCTATGAGATCGATCTCCTTGTGTTATTGTGCTTTGATCTTGCAGGATTTATAACTAAGAGATCGATCTGGCCAAGATGGCAGATCGATTTGGCACTCTACTGGAGGTACCCAACGGCTAGTTTCTACAAAATCTCAACGGGAAAAATAGCATTTAATGCTCCAACTACCAATCCTTCAGTATTTAACCAAGCATTGAAGACAATGAGAATTGAGACATTATTGCTGCACATTTTCTACATTCTCAAGCTTTAAAACACTTTCATTCCTTGTGTCTTCATTCCTCATTTATTGAGATTTATTGTATAAGCTTAAGTGCAAAAGTTGTATTTGTTCTACCTACATTAAAGCTTCATTTTTGTATTCATCCTTATCTTGAGAGAGAAAGAGGATTGTTCCTCAGTGAGATAAATTGTAAGAGGGTGAATACATTTTCATATTGCAAAGGGTAGAGAGGTTATTCCTTAACCTGTAAAAGGAACATTGTAACTTCTGTTGAAGGAGAGTAAGAAAGCACTTGACAAGAAGGTCAAGGAGAGAGGACGTAGGCAAGAGTTTGGCCGAACCTCTATAAACGATTGTGTTTGTTTCTCTCTTCCCTATCTTGCATTAAATTATTTAATTTATATTGCTTATTTTCATTTGCAAATTAAAATAGGATTAAATTAAAATTTGCTATTAACGTTAGAAAACCGATTCACCCCCTCTCGGTAGAGCCAGCACTTCTCATTACAGAATGTTTAGCAGATCGATCTGACCCCATTGGAGATCGATCTGCCCTGCTCCATTGCTTGAATAAGAGCATTTTTTGCTCTTCCAAATCGATCTCTCATCCTATGAGATCAATCTGGCATTTATATTTCTTAGATTTTTCTGCAGTTTTCTGCAGTAACTCACACAACACTTCCTAAATTTTGCTGCCATAGTCATTTTCTCATCCAACCACATTCAAGACTTGAAAATGACATCCATTCATACTTTATACACATTAAAACTTGTGTGCATTCATTGTATAACCAAAGGTATACAATACAAAACTAAATGGAAGTACAAAGGTATATGTAACTCATGCAACTTCATTCCATTTTACCACACTACTCATTTTTCATTCCACTCACATTCATCACATACAAAAGTCTATTTCTTCATACTCATACATAATCAAACTTGTGTATACATTTCCAACTCATATTACAAGGGTGTACATCGATTTTATGGACTTTACAACACTTATGACTCACATTACATGTACATAGACATACGTACGAAGTCATAAGGTTAAATATGAAATACGGGTCTTACAGTTTTATTCTGGAAAAATAGTTTGTAAAGATTGGGTTTTTGAAATCACAACCTCTTTCTCTTTTGAAATAGTTTGAATTGCTGAAGAAGTTTGTGGCAATGATTTTGAAAATTTCCGAATCATTTCCAGTTGGGACTCTTCAAGATTGCATTTTAAGGAAGACGATTCTTGTCTTTGGTGTTCCTGAGCAAAGATCTGCTGCCATATTGGTAATGGGGATGGGGAGATGATTGATCTGGTTGGGGAATTGGTTTGTTTTTGTTTTCCTTTATCTTTCTTTTCTCTTTCTTTTTTCTCTCTAGAAGACATGTTGGAGAATTCTGAAGAAATTCTCTTGTGAGGAAATCTGGAAGAGAGTTTGAGTTTCCTTTTATAAACTGAATTTCAAAATCAAAAATTGATAAAATGGCTTGCTATCTTGTAAAAATCTGTTTAGATGCAATGTTTTTCATGTCTTTCTGTAAAATCTCTTTTGCAGATTTACAATCAATTCTAAGAAGAAATTTTTTGTTTAACAGGTCACTTTAGAATTTTGTGATACACAAAACAGTTGATAAGATCTCTTTTTTTATTGTGGAATAATTCTGTTGAGTACTATTCCAATGTTTGGAAGTATACTGGACTACTCTTTCTTTTCCACTTTTTAGCTATTTGAGAATACCACCTTATCCTATGTCTGACGCGTCTGTCTCTACTATCTTTGGGGCTGTTTGGTTTGCTAGGTGAAGACATGGTAACTCTTTGATTTGAGCCTTAACTTTCTGAACTATTTGGGTATGAGTTTGGGTCCATGTTGGGGGGTTTTTCTTAAGTCTATCATGGAGAGGCTTAAGGATCATATTGAGATTGGGGTAAAAGTATAAAACATAATTGAGGCTTCCTAAGAACCTCTGAAGTTGTGTTTTATCTAAAATTTGGTATGAAAATTTATCAGCAAATTAGATGGATCTTTCTATTGGAGTAATGGTTCCTTGACAAATATAATGTCCTAAAAATCTAACTCTCATTTGGAATAAACTGATTTTGGATTGGGAGATGATTAAACCATTCTGTTTAAAATGTTGGTTAATACTTGTTGAAAAGATTAACACATCATCAATGTAAACAATCATGAATTGAGAAAATTGATTAAAAATTTCTTTCATTATTCTTTGGAATTTAGATGGGGCATTTTTTAATCCAAAAGGTATTAACATTCCATTCGTATTGTCCAAACGATACTGTAAAAGCTGTTTTATATCTGTTTTTTTTTTTTTTTTTTGCAATTTGAACTTGCCAAAATCCTGATTTCATATCAAATTTTGAGAATATTTGGGCATTGTAGAGTTTTTGGATTAAGTCTTTCATATTTGGTATTGGATATCTGATCCATTTTAATGCTTTGTTTAAAGGTTTGTAATTTATTACAAGTCTAGGTGTTCCTCTTTCTAATTCTGAATTTTTGTTTACATAGAAAGCTGCACAGTTCCATGGAGATTTACTTTTCCTTATTAGATTTTTGTTTAATAGTTCTTGAATTTCTTTTTTACAGTAATGTTCCATTTCTTTATTCATTTGAATTGGTCTGGCTTTAGTTGGAATTTGTTTTTCATCAAAATCATTTTCATATGGTAATTCTACCACATGTTTCTTTCTTTGCCAAAAGGCTGTTGATAAATCAGAACAAATAGTTTCTTTAATTTCCTTTTGTAATGTTTGTATTTTGTTTTGCATATAAGAATCTTGTAATTGTTGTTGGATTCTTTTGAAATAAACTTCCTCTTTAAGATAAGGGAATTGATTTTGTTTATCTTTAATTATTGTATTGATTTGTTGGGTTTTAATTTTTTTGACTTTAATAAATTTATATTTCTAATCTTGAGTTTTTCTGTGAATTTCTAGATTAATTTTGATCCAATGATTTTTGTAGATATGCCATTACTTGTTACCTTGTATGGTTTAATTAGGGATATAAATGGTAATCCTAATATAATATTTTTATTAATATTTTTAATTATGAGAAATGACGTCTTAAATTTTATTTGGTTTTTGCATACTTCTGTGTTAGTTAATTTATATTGGATCAGAAGTCTTTCATTATTTGCTGCTTTTAAACTTTTAAAAGTCTTCTCACAATACTTTATAGGAATTATTCCTTCTTTTATGCAGTTTTGGTCGGCTTCTGTATCAAACAGAGCTATCGTTTCAATTAAGAATTCATTGCTAACAAGGATTGATACCTTTATTAGGTAATTTTGGATTGTTATCTCAGTTAAGACATTTAAAAATTCTTGCGATATTTCGTCATTGTGTTCACGTTCTTGGTCACCTTCCTCAGAAGAATAACTTGCAATTTTAATTTTTATATTTGTTAAGTCTTTTATTAATTGAGCATGTTCTTGCTGATGTTGTTTGAGCGTCTTTACTTCTACTTTAAGATTGTTAATCTCATGTTGAAGATCTTGAATAGTTATCTCCTTGTTGGATACTTCAAAATTTTCAAGAATTATATCTTTAGATTATACAGTTTTGGAGGTGACGAGGTCAAGATAGGTCTAGACATTGATTTTTTTAAATTGTTCTAAATAGTCTTTTTTTTTATTTGGGGGTCTTGAATCTTATCGATTATTTCTATCATTAATTCTTGGTCCTTAGTTAAGACATTAATTGTATTCTCTTTTAAAGATGTTTCTATTTCATCTGTTTGATCAGTTTGCTCTTCAGACAAAGATTATGATTTGGTATATGAAGTCGTGTATGTCAAAAGTTCACATAATTTTTGGTTTGTTTCTTCATCAATTTGTAATTCATTTATTCTTCTTTTTATCTTGCAATATTTAGGGCTATGTCCAGTTTTGCCACACCTAAAACACTTTATGCCACGACCCTCAACTTACCAAAATCAGGGCAAATTTTTCGATTTTTATACTTTATTCATTATGTGTTCTTACCTTATCTCGATCGTGATCAGCTACACATTCAATGGTTGGGCTGTGTGCCAATGTCTACCTTATCCATCCATAAAAATTTAATTTGTAATATAATTTCAGAAGTAAACACTTTTATAAATACATCAGAGTTATTGTTTACAAGTGTTTACATTGCTTTACATTCCCAATGTTTACATACAAAATGCTACTGTGCTATGTCTAGTTTAGATACAAAATGATTCAAGTGTGTATACCTTACGCAATGGGATGCAGCAGATACCAAAAAGGGAAAGCCTCCAGTCGCTCTCAATCTATACTTAAATCTCTGTAGAGAGGGGAAAATAAGGGGGTGAGCAAACCACACGTGTCACGACCCAAATTACCTAAAAATCCCTACAAATTTTTCGCTTTTTTTTCTTTTCTTCACCCGTCGTGAACAGTTACACTACTAAACAGTTGGGCTATGATTCGGTGTTAGTAACCTCTCACCTATTTACCATTCCATTTTCATATTCACATTCACATATCAATTTATTTAAACAAAATACATCCCCAATATTAAATCCATATACAGTACTATGCATCTATATGTTCAGATACAAAAATTATATAAATGTGTATACCTGATCTTAATAAGAAGCAGCGGAAATGACTACTGTCGTTCTCTTCTACTGAATATACCCTGTGGGGTGGAAAATGAAAGGGTGAGCGAAACGTGCTCAGTAAGGCAATAATGTAAGCAGGTAGATAACTATACTATCTACGTGCTGATAATGTCATGATGTAAAAATCGTTTACTTTCGGAGCATGAGGTAAGATTAAAACAATGCCACATGTATGTATATATCATATACAAGAAATCATGAAATCGACATATCAAGCACACATGGAAAATCATCATGTATGACATCTCATGCTCGTCACATTAAAACTCATTTATTTCATCATAAACTCTTCACTTTAAAACTCATTTGTTTAATCACAAAACTCATCACTTTGAAACTTATTTGTTTCATCATAAATTCATCACATTTAAAACTCATTTGTTTCATTATAAAACAACTTCATCAAGGTCAAACCCATCTCTCGGGAATACCTTGATTCATCAAATCACATCTCTTTTAAAAACACAAATCGGGACTACCCCTCCATCGGGTTTGTCCTGGTCTATCCAGACCGTATGATATCATGTGAGGCATGTAGGTTACTGTATGAAAAATCGAGGACTATGGCCATACTATGTCCCTGTGATCCCAGGCTACACGGATCCCGGTGTGCGGGGTATCACAACTGCAACGGGAGGTGGGGTCAAGTCCTACCCGCCAGAATATCAAGTAACATCATAGAGTCATCATGACTGCACGGTACAGCGTACTCCGTGTGACATACACGGTACATTGTACTCCGTGGACCCATATCATAGTCTGGGGGTGCCTGCCGTAGGTCTTATCCACCTCAATACTATGTCGATAGCCAACCCATGTCTCAAAGTATGCGTGCGAGCATCTCAACTCTCTGTGACACACAGTCTACAGGGGGCTTCCGCACGACTATATGCATGTCAACTCACGTCTAGTGCGAGCGAAGCTCCAGCACCACGCTATGCATATCATGATATCAAAAATCTGGTGCGAGCGAAGCTCTAACACCCTGTCTCAAAATCATATAAAAATATGGTGTGAGTTAGACTCTAGCACCCTGTCACGAAAATCATATATATATATATATAAGAATCTGGTGCGAGTTGGACTCCAGCACCTATGCATGTAAAACTCTAGTGCGAGCTCTCGCTCCAGCACTAATGCGTGCATCACACAAATCGAAAATATCGTGCGAGCTGAGCTCTAGCACGTCACATGTCAGTAAAACACGTAGGCGGCTCTGTTTCCTCAAAACAATTTTCAAAACAATTTCACGTTGAAAGTATGCAATGCTGTGCATTTTCTTTCAAGGTTAGCCAGCCTACTAATGCATGCATCAAAACACCTCCAGAATGAGCAAGAACCTCTTGTTCTTGCTCCTCCCAATTTTTCCTAACTTTGTAAATTTTAGCCTTAACAAGGGTATTTTGGTAATTTACCCATCCGGGGCACTAAAATTATTAATTGACCTCTAGACCCTTCAGGTAATTTTTGAAGACTGCAAATGAACTTAAAATTGCGTAAAGTTACCTCTAGCAGTCCGTAGAATTCCCTTACCTTATTTTCCTGTCGAGTCTGACCTTTTCTTTTCCACTGTTGTCTCGTCGCGCAGTCCGTTATGCTCCCAATCAAATGTCCGGAACTGCGTATAATTATTCCCCAGGTTAGATATTATACAATTTAATTGTATTTTCTATTTTCTGGGCTTAATTTAAATCATTGGGCCCATTTACCCCTATTGGGCCCGATTGCACCTTAGTGGGCCTTAATCGGCCTTAAGCCCGTTTTCCACTTAATTTTCACCTTATCGAGGCCTATTGGGCTCATTGGGCCCACTAATAATTTATTAGGCCTCGTTCTAGTACTCGAATAGCTAAATTTAATATTTACGACAATTTATCTAAATTTTCATAATTTAATTCAATTTATGCGGAATTTAAATTCATATCACGCATAACGATATAAATTGTCGTAAATAAGGGTCACTTACCCGAGATTCCATGCTAGTCTGCAAATCGAGGCTATCTCGAGCTCTCGTTGGATGCCAATTGTCGAGCTACACAATTTCACAATTTTTTGGGTAAGTTTTCAGTCTAAAATTAATTAAATAAAATATTTCAAAATTTAAATCGGGTCAATTTTGACCACTACTGACTTACCCAAAACTCGATTGCATCATAGGAATTTTCTCCAATTTTTTCCTCTTTTTCTTTTTCCCTTTTTCTCTCTTTTTTCCTCTCTTTTTGGCTAAACCGATTCAGTCCGGTTCGGACCGGTTCGGACCGGTTCAGACCGCCGGTTCACTCCGGTTCGACCGGTTCACCCCTGGTTCACCGCCTTGCCGGCCGGTTCTCTACCTGCTTCCACCGCCAGCAGCTCCGTGAGGTTGTCCGCAGCTTGAATCTGCCCCCGGTTTCGGTCAAGCTCGCCAGAACGCAACCGGTCCGGCTCTTCTCCCTCGGCCGTCGGACCCATTTTCCTCCTCTTGGCCGTCGCAGGCGTTTCCCGCCGTTTCGTCGGCTGATACCGGTGCAGAAAGGACCGTCGTCGCCTGGGCTTTCAGAATCTGGCCTCGGTTCCGCCCGATTCGCGGCCGTTCGCCGCCGGTGACCCTTTCTTTCCCGCGGCCTTCTCCTCCGTTTTTCGCCGGATTCCGGCATCCTTGGCGAGCGCCACCGGTGGCCTGAAGATCGCCTGGCGTCGCTCTACGTTTTCTGACCTTCGCCTGGGCTCAACGGTCGCCGGTGGCTCGTCGGACTCCCTCGGTTCGGCTGCTTCGTCTGTTTTCTGTTTCTGCTTCTCTCTCTCCACGACAATTCTGATTTGATTTTTTTTTTTTTCAATTCATTAATTTAGTTTTATATATTTATTTATTTATTTTTATTAATATTATTTAATTGATTAAATTAGTCTAAAATATTCTAAATATCTTAAAAAAAATTATATTTTATTCATTTAGTCTATAAATTAATTTCTCGGTATTATTTCAGCTTCCCGGTAGAATTTTCGATTATTTTTCGAGATTATTTTTCCGAACTAAAAATCTCGATTAATTTCCATAAATTGATATCTTGATCAATTTAACCCGGAATAAATTTATTTCATCTTTATTGACCAAGATTTCTTAATCCGTTATTTTTAATAAATTTTTCCTTATCGAAATTATACCGACTTTCGATCTTTTGACCATTTTACCCTTACACGTGTTCCGGATTAATTTAACCCGACTTCCCTTCACGAATACTCATTCATTTCGTATTTTTAATTAAATTCGGGTCTTACAACTCTCCCCCACTTAAGGAATTTGGTCCTCCAAATTAGAACCAATTCATATGAGTCCATAGACTACTCTGGGTACATTAATCGTATCATACTTCTTAAATTCTCATGTGACCTTTTTTCCGGAGTGTATTACTACCAACGGACTTTAATTAGGGAGATCATCTTAAACCACAATACTTTCTCTTTCCTGTTTAATGCCCGAATCAACTTATCAATATACTTATATTTTCATTAAGCTGAACTGTAGGATCTCATATCCTATCATCTATGCTGGATCTGGATAGTATTCCCGAAGCATCAAAAGATGGGACACATTGTGGGTGCCTGCTTATTCAAGTGGAAATGCCACCTACAGTCTTATCTTCCACTTGCCCAATCTCTCAAAAGATTCAATCTAGCGAAACTCAATTTACCTTCTTCCAAAAGTTCGCTATGTCCTTATTCTCTTAGGACGAGTAACTTTCAACCATACCAATTCACCAAGGGTGAATTCCAATACTTGTCTATCTACTCTGAGGTGTTCTTAATCTCTCATCCTTAACTAAACATCCTCAGAGACTTATTATCCAAAGTCGAAAATGATTCTATCTGTCACCCACTTTTTCTTATCCAATTTGGAGAACAACTCCTACAGCCATACACTGCCTCATATCTTGTTATCTCGATACTCAAGTGACAACTGTCACTATTGGCAAATTCGGTTTGTAATAACTGATCATCCCAAGAGCTTATAAAATCAATGGCACACGCTTTCATCGGATCCTCCAGAACTTGTACAATCCTCTCTGACTGACCATCTGTCTGAGGATGGAAAGCTGTGCTAATACTCAGTCGGATTCTCATAACTTCCTGAAAAATATTCCCTGAAGTAAGAAGTGAAGCGGGAATCCCTATATGATACCATGCTCACTGGAACGCTACTTAATGTTCCACAATCTTCCTTACACATGAATCCTCATATACTCTCTGAGTATTTGGGGATTTCATAACCAGAAGGTGGGTAGACTTAGTCACTCTATCGACTATCATCCAAATAGCCTCGTAATTCACCTGGGTTCTCTGTAACCCATCACGAAATTCCTGGAGACTTGTTCCCATTTTTCGTGCTGTGTCGATATAGGTAGAGGCTGCAATAACTCTGCAGACTTTTAATACTCTACCTTATTCTGTTGACATACTAGGCACCTTTCCACAATCTACACTATATCTCTTTTCATATCTGACCACCAATACTCTTTTCTAAGATTTCGATATATTTCTTACTTCTCGGATGCACTGTACATCCCGAAGAGTGAGCTTCTGATAATAACTCTACCTCATCAACTATAGTCTTGGGGAGCACTTATACTGTCTCTGAACCTCAGTAAGCCATCATCTCTCTCTGTGAACTTTATCGCTGTACCCATCTGAATCTGACCCATACTATCGACACCATGCCGATCATCACGCTAAGCCTGTGCAATCCGGGCACACTCATCCGGTTTTATTCTCAGACTAGCTGTCACATAATCACTGTCATCATCAGAAGGGATCACATCATTATTGAGGTTCACAACTGCTCTAGCAGCTCACGCTTCCTGACCATCATATGTGATACCATCCCGAGGCTCTTTTTACTCAAAGCATCAGCCTTTCCTGTGTGGTACAATTTTTACAATCAAAATCTCTCAGAAGCTCTAACCCACTATGTATTCTCATATTCGCCTCTTTCTGTGAAAACAGATACTCGGGCTTTATGATCAGTGCATATCCACAATTTCTCACCATGTACATAATAGTACCATATCCTCAGTACAAGTACTGTTGCCAACTTTAAATCATGAGTTAAATAGTTTATTTCGTAATCGAGGAGTTGTCTGACTCCAAAATTGACTATCTTCCCATTATACATCAATACACAGCTCCTTCATTATTTCGAGGTATCCATACTCACTGAGAACCTCTTGAGCTATTGGGTATGGTGAAATTAATCACGGTGGTCAGTTCATACTTCACTACATCAAAATTCATGTCACATCTATCATCTCACTCAAAGACCACGTTTTCATAGTTAAACGTGTCAAGGTATACCCTTTTTAGAAGTCCAACAACCCATTTGTAAAAGCAATTTCCAATTATTGCTTACAATTTGCCCTAGACTTTAACTACACCCAACATATCATCGATAATGATGATTACAAATCGGTCCAATCCTGGACTTATTAACGCATAAGCGTATAAGATCCTTCAAAATCGCTTACGTTTTCAGGTACTAACCTGCGTCATTTCCTTTTCTTATCTTAACGGCTCTTATTAAATTTTTACTATGTTAACTTTTATGATTTGTCGAATTTTAATATTCTTATCGTCTTAGTAAAGGTATCCTAATGCTAAAGGTATTTATTACGACGATCGATTTCACGTTATAGGTTATATATATATACTTTTAGACGCTGTCAAGTCTTCAGGTGGGGAGGTATTTTGAAATACCTTTATTAACCTTTAGACTTAACCACAATTACTTTACATATCAGTCCATGTGGTTACAATTTATATTCGCTACTAATTGCTTTAATCCTAATGACTTCATATCGTAAGGATGTTCTCACCTTGTATACGCCTCTTACTCCAATACATCTTGTATTCAGAATTAAGCATATCTCATCTTAAAGATTATCTCCTTAGTGTATCTATTATAACGAAACTCTTGTCATTATTCATTCCGTGAGTACAATCCTTTACTCCTTTAATTTCAACTGTTGCACCCCTTTTTATCACTTGTCAACACTTACAGTATACTTTTCAGTGATATTTTCACCCCTGTTTTCAACTTAAAATCTCCATATCCATATTCCATTAATTAATCCTCCTCTATTGGGGTACTCATTTATTAGTATTGTGCCCAATGATGTAGGCATTCATGCCTTTTTACTCACTTATATGCGAATAAAGGCGATATGAATAAATGTGTGGCACCAGGATCAATGAACATATGTACTTCATTATTCATAACAAGTGTGGTATCTTTCACCACATCCATGAAACATCAATAGTGTCCTGGTCCAAGACATCCTCTCGCCTTCGTCCAATAGCCTACTTTCCTTTTTCTTTTCTTTTCGGCTATTGCCTCCCTTCACGTTGCAGCTATACCAACGAAGTTTTTCTCTATCTCTTTACTTTTCTGTGGGGCGATCTCGCCCAACTCTGTGTAATCAAAATCAATGGTCCGTCTTACCACACTTAACGGCCATTTTCATCAATACAGTGTAGGTATAGACCCTCCTTCCGTGGTATCCACCACACATCTCACACTGCTTACACTTCTACACTACTTCGTAGCAGGTCGGGGTCCTCCAATCACAATGCCCCTCAATAGTGCCAAAATTGGATGCACTGGGGCCTTACCAATTATCTTACTCCATGACTCATCAATTAAATCTTTTACCAATTATCATTTTCTCATTTTAACATCTTTGTCATTTCTCGATTCTCTTTCTGTCTCTATTTTAGCCCTCACTACCTTTCCCAATCTCAGGGGCGTGCAATTCATGTTCTTATTTACCCAACTGTAAATCTGCGCACTGCCTCCATAGGTAATATCTCACGGGCCAATCGGACTCTAACTGAAAAGTTGAGCCATTTCATGAACTCTTAGACATCTCGACTGTCACTTGTTCATAGTATCGAGGTAATATTTGCCAAAGAATATAACTGAGTTTCATACTCATAATCAATTTAGTATTCCTGGGCAATGTAAGAAATTTTTCCTTTAAATCATGTCCGGGATATTGTCACGCCCCGAAAATGCGGAAATTAGGGCTAATTTAAAATTTTTTTTACTCATTATTTCACAATTAAAGGTGCATTCCTGTGCAGTGTCATACATCATCGTAATTATCATACCTCAGGATCTTATCACAACATAGTGTATATTGAATCATATACATTACTCAATTCCACGTTAATTAATCCTAATACATCCCATATAATGATATAAATCAAGTGTCTGTAATCACATTAATAGTCTGGGTACATGAAAAGATAAAATATACCTCAAATACAATATATAGGGCCTGGAGCTCAAGTCCTCCACTAGCCACTACTCCGTACGCCGCAGGGAGATCCTTTTTCACTTGAAGAACTCTGGGGGGAAAGGAAAACAGGGTGAGCTTCTAAATCGCTCAGTAAGGGGGGTAAAGGAACTCAGTTATATAAACCATTTCACACATCACAAATATGTATTTGTTTATAAAGCTCATTTGAAATCGTAGCATGAAAGTTCTCAAAACATCATCTCATAACTCGTTAAATCATGTGAAAACATGAAGATAAAAGGCTCAACATCGAGCACTCACAAGCATGTGTAAATATATGCAATAATGGCTATTCTCAAATACGTGATAAAAATTACCTTAGTAAATCATAAGTGACAAGGTCACAAAACACAACTCATGTGTAAAACGAGACTAGGCAATAAAACTCAATTAAAACTCGTCATGGCACATCAAATATGTATCTCCTCTGGGTGCGCATCCCAGGCATCCTCGTATAGAGGGAACGTCGACAATATGGTTGTATGGAAAGTATATTGGACTTATATGTTACCAGAACAAGGCCCGGCCTTACTTGCTACCAGAGCAATGCCTCGCCTAATGCACACTGACACGTGGTCCCTTGGTCGGTTCCCAGGCGGCCCACTCTCTCGGTCTTACATGCTACCAGAGCAATGCCTCCCAACGCTACCAGAGCGGAGGAATAATCGGACTTATATGTTACCAGAACAATGCATGTGGTCCCTGGGTCGGTTCCCAGGCGTCCCACTATATCGGTCTTATATGCTACCAGAGCAAGGCCCGTGGTCCCTGGGTCGGTTCCCAGGCGTCCCACTATATCGGTCTTATATGCTACCAGAGCAATGCCCGATGTGTATTCAACATGACACGCCTAAGTCTCAATCATTAGCCATTATCTTATAAAACGTTATGCCTTCACGTAGAACTCATAATGGTTTTCTCTTAAAACTCATTTAAAACATTTGTGTACTCAACACAAAACATATTAAAACCGAGTTCCAACCGGCAAAACACGCACACATTTTCTCAAATCTCAATATCGCCTTAACGTAGAGCCCAATTTACTTTTCACGCAACTCAAAGGTTTATAAAGCAATTTCACACTCAGCTTATAAACTCATAAAATAATGGGCTCCAACCGGCTATAAAACCGTGTGCAATTACATCACAACACAAAACATGCTTGTATTCTCAAATCATGGTTCATGCTAACAATTCAACAAAATACATACACAAAATGGTTTAGTTTTCCCTTACCTCTTTGCACCTCGTATAGTGCAATCGTTTCCCCCGTATCACGGACTAGTCTCGCATTCCACTCTGGAACTCCCGAGCTGTCCAAACGATGTTAAACATCAATACTCAATTATCTCATAAATCTCAATTCTCAAAATCGAGCATCATCGCTCATAGCACCTCAATTTTCTCAATTCTCGTCACTCTACCCTAAACTACAACCTCATTCACAATATCTCAACGTCCTACATTTCTCAAGTTAAATCGTCTACGCTAATTCACCACATTGTCCAATTTTCCATTTATAGCTCACAATTTCCTAAATTCACCAAAATCGCTAAATATCATTATCACTCTATCCACATTGAAATTCATCAATCCCTAATCATTTCTCAACTATTTCAACACAATTACAACCACCAATAACATCAAAATCAGCTCAAATATCAAGATCGAGGTTTAAAAATTACCCAAAACTTGTGAGACGCACAACTCACGCCTCGATCCGATTCGTCCTTCGATTTCCAAGTATGTTGTTCTCCCTTTGATGAGGAACAACTTTCCTTCTTACCATAATAGCTGATTCTGCCGGAAATGGGTGATTTGGAGGAGTGAGAAACTAGGTTTTTGGTGAAAATGGGTTTTGGAAGAGAGAGAAAGTGAAATTATAGAGAAAACACGGGTTCCTTATATAGACTGGAGGTAGGAGATCGATCTGCCTCTTGATGAGATCGATCTGTGTTTGAAATTTGGGGACGATCTGGGCAATTTTATGCCTAGGAGATCGATCTGTCGAGGGGTGAGATCGATCTCTTTATGGCTTTATGAGATCGATCTGCTCCTGAAGAGATCGATCTTCTCCCCAAACAGAATCATTTGGAGATCGATCTCTTCCTCATGAGATCGATCCCTTCTCAAACAGATTCATAAGGAGATCGATCTCTTCCATTGGAGATCGATCTGCTCCTCAAATTTCTCATTCCTTGTCGTTTTTAACTCACCAGATCGATCTCTCCTTCTCCCAGATCGATCTGTCCTCATACTTCATGCTCATTTTACACACTTAACACATAAATCTCCAATTATAATTCCCACAATTCACTTAGCTCAATAAATTACACTTCAAATTCTTATTACATCAATAAAATATGTCTGAAATTCTCAGATCTCACAGATATCCTGTCACCGGAATACATCCAATAAGATTTCTCATCTTAGCTATGGATGTTTAACACTTAAGATGGGTCGAGCGGGTTTTCACCAATGCTCCGCTGCGCCCTCTGATCTCATACATGATCTGAGCAATTAGCTCCTCACAATAATCTCCACACTCCGCTCCAATCTCGCGGAGCGTGTCTCAATACTATCCGATCACTCTGTCGGACTCTGAGAGGCATGCTCAACATTAACCTCTATTTCAATCTCATACTGATTCTTATAGTCAAACTCAGCACGACTTAGCAGACTCAGGTCTACCTCTACGACCTTTGCCTCGTGCACTATCTCATCTAACGCGACTCATATTAGGCATTCCTGCATTCTCGACCATTTCTTAGTCAAAACCCATCTCGATATACACTATTGTATCTAACCAAGCACAGTAACACGGGGATGTAATTTCCTAATTACTGACACTGACACACATCAGACCAATTTCTGCTCTGATACCACCTTTATATGTCACGACCCAAACTACTCAAAAATCAGAGTTAATTTTTCGCGTTTTGTTTATATACTTAAATTCTTACCTGTCCTCGAATCGTGACCACACTCCACTAATAATTGGGCTGTGCGTCAATGTCAGTCCCACCATACATTTACCATATAACTTAACTCTTCTCCAGTCATTTATAATTGTTTACATTATTTATACATCCCCTAAAATTACTTACAAACATGTTACTGTGCTATGCTTATGTAGATACAATATGTACAAGTGTATATACCTTATGTTGATGGGTAGCAGCGGATATCCGGAATGCAGTACTGAGTCGTCTCAACTTCAACTGGAGATTATCTGTGGGAGAAAATGAAAGGGGTGAGCACATCAAGCTCAGTAAGGCAATCCTACGAACAAGTAGGTAACCATACTACCTACATGAACGTGGTGCCATGCATAAACCACCCTTTCTCCACACATTTAAAACAGATGATATGAATATATGACAAACTATAATTAAAATTGTAATTATCAATTTTAATAAAACATTGTTAATTCAAAAAATTAATGAAACATAATAATAAAAAACTATACAATTAAATTAGAAAATTATGCTTAAAATGGTAAGCTTTTAAAATTTTAAGCATAATGTACTAAAATAAAATTAATAACAGTTTTGTAATAAGTTATGATACAATTTTTACATATTTAACCATTTATAAGTGTATGTATGTATATTTATACATATGTGTAACTCTTTATAATTTATTCTATATTACATAATAAGAGATTATTATAATGTCATAAGAGAGATTGTATAATTTATTACATCACATGATAGTAAATTATTTTAAGGTAACAATATTATACAAATCACTATGATAACACACTATTTTATTAATCATTTTATGTACTTTATTTCAAACACATTTTTTTTAGTGAAATAACGAACTTTCATTAAAATAAAAAGCCTCTCAGGATGATTACAACAAAAGCACCTTTAAGGAGGTTTACAAGTGATTCTTCTTAGAAAGGAGATATCCATAGGGTCAATAAGAATATAAGACTTCGCGATACCGAGAGGCTCTTCAAAAAGCATAACAGTAGAACCAAAGTTTGTATCCATTTTAACCAATATGTCCACGTAACCATTAGCTTCCCTGTAGATATGTTGGATCCTAACCTTTTCTAGCTTCTGAAGCAACAACCTACAATCATCAATAATACTACTATAAGTATTATGAGGTTGGACTCCATTAAGAACATACTTGATAATAGGTTGAGAATCCACCTTGATCCATAACTTCTGGTAACCACGGTTCATTGCAATTCATGTCTATCATGGAGAGGCTACAACTTAGCACTAACACTAGTTGCGATTCCCAAACTTCTGTGGAAGCCATAAATCCAAACCCCATTGCTATCTCTAAAGATACCTCATGCACTTGTTGACCTCGACTTCCCTTTAGCTGAACCGTCGGTGTTGAGCTTGATAAAGCTTGTAGGAGGGTGTTTCCAGTTGATATCAACATATGTGTTGATCGTTTTACATTCCTCTATGCCTTTGATACCCCAAAACTCTTTCACAGCTGTAATGCATGTAGTTTTACATGTACTTCTTATGAGGTTTTGATGTATATGTACATTGTTACATGTGTATAAATGACAAAAGGATGTAAGGATGATGAATCTAATATATAGTCCATGATTTCAAGTGTGTGCATAAGTTTCATTGCTTATGAATTTTATGGAATTGATACTATTATACATTGGTTGTGTACGAAATGTAAAATGAGGTATTAGACAAATAAAGATGAATCACAAAGTGGAAACCTATAGAAAAATGCAAAAACTGGGGTGCAAGGGAAGAGCAGATCGATCTCCCATAAAGGAGAGATCGATCCCCTCACACAAAACGTCAAGTATTAGTTCAATTGAACAAGGTAGATCGATCTCATGGGAAGGTAGATTGATCTCCTTAAGTCTTTTCCTGGAAGGAATCGATCTCTCATAAGGCACAAATCGATCTCCAAATGTCTCGACCAAGAAGAGATCAATCTCCTTTAAGCAACAGATCGATCTCCCCTTTACAAAAAGATCGATTTCGTTAGGAATTATGAGGAGAAGATCGAACTCCTACAAGAGGTAGATCGATCTCCAAGCAGAATTTTGCTTGCAACAGATCGATCTCATCATAAAGAGCAGATCGATCTGGTAGTAGTTACATTAGATAAAAGGACTACTAAACCATGTAGAGATCGATCTCCACAAGGGACCAGATCGATCTCATGTCTCTGCATCTAAAAAAAAGAGCATAGGATTGAGCTGAAAATCAGATTTTCTTCCTACCAAACCCGTACCTATCTATTTTCCTCTAAGAATCAAGCTTTCTCACTCTAAATATCACTACATTCCAGCCAGTTTAGAAGAAGCTCAAGAAGGAAAAGTTGTTCATTGAAGTAAGGAGAATAACATACTCAAAAATCACACATTGCTTTGATCAAGAGGAGGAGAATGGACTATCACAAGTTTGACTAAGAAAAAGCTAAGCTAGGTAAGCTCTTCAACCTTCAAGCTTTTAATATGAGTTTCTAGATATTGTGTGGAATGAATGGTATGTGAAATGTGGATAGAAATGATGATTGTAGTGATGAATGAGTAATATTAAGAGGACATTCATGAAGAAACACTTATGGAGAAGTGATGAAAAACTTAAGAGAAGATATAGTGATACTAGTGAAAAAGGTGAAATATGATAAAAAGGCTTGAGAAGTATGAGTAGATAAATAAATGATAATGTGAGAGTTTAGAAGAAGAAAAGGAAAATAACTCAATGATTTATGCATGTAGATTGGAATACGTTGAGACTCGATTAAACTGGATCGCGAACGAAGTAAACGAGACGAAGGTGTTACGAGCGCGATTCGAGGTAAGGGTTTGTATGTTAGCGATAGAGATATTTGTGTCACGCCCCGGAAGCACGGAAAAATGGGGCTAATTTAAACTTTTTATCCATTAACTATGTTATTTTCCTGTCCATGTCTAAAATTAAAATCTTTTCATTTTCCAGGATCTCATTACATCACATACATTCTGTATATATAAAATTATTTACAACTATTACATCCCGACTATTATATACAATAGTGTCTATTATGTATCACATGTCTGGAATATAAGTAAGACTGTATCTCAATGTTACGAAAGTATCCGATGAAAGGTCGGACTACCTTGTCAATGACCACAATCTCGTATGTGCAGTAGACTCGCTATAGATAATCTGAGAGATGGAGAGGAGGGGGTGAGTTTTTCAGACTCAGTAAGAGATACATTTAAAATAGCTTTAAATACTCAAAACATGGTAAAACTTATGGTTTTACAAATCAACATAAATATGTACTGGAGTAGAGATGCTTACATTTCATAAAAGCAGTAAAAACATGCTTAATTCATAAGTTTACACATCATGCATCCTTTTAGTAAAACTCATATATAATATGCATATCACGTCGTGTAAACAAGTAAAAAGCATCTCAAAACTTAATCATGCATATCATAACATGCTTATCACTTTAAAATGAAATCGTATTGTTATATGCACATTTCGTAAAACATACTCATGGCTACCCTTAAAATCTCATCATAAAAATATGTGCTCAATAGCAAATCATAAAACAGGTAGCATGAAATGTGCGAAAACATACATATATCATTCCGTCAATTCATCGTGTAGGGTCAGGCAATCGTCTTATATACTAGTCCCGAAGGACATCATACATCTGGTCCCGTAGGACAAAATCATGGGTACTCATGGCCATAGTACAGGGAGCCGTAGGACTGGATCAAGGTCGTACGCTGCCCTATCTCTCGTGCACCACTAAATGGGGACTATACGCACGAACTCACGTGCATCACCAAGTGTGGTCTATACGCACGTTTCTCATATCAAGTCAGAGCCTGCCCGTTCCCTGGCCGTCGGCTAGGTAGATCCTCGATCGTCTCCATACGAGATCGACCCCAGATCCTCTGACTTTCTTCATATCATGCATTTTTACCCCAAAAAAATCAATTTGGGCCTCTTACCCAATTTATCAAAATCATTTCGGGCCTCATACCCGTGTATTAAAATCGTTACGGGACTCTAACCCGTTTTTCATAAATCATTACGGGACTCTAGCCCGTTTCTCATAGAAAACATAGTTTTCATAAATCATTGCGGGACTGTAGCCCGTGTAAATATGGAAAGCATAGTTATCAAAGTTAATTCTTGGGACTCATACCCGTACCGTGAAAATATAGCTTAAAAGCTATCTCGAGACTTTAACCCGTATCATGAAAACATGGTTTCATAAAACATATCGGGACTTTAACCCGTAATCTCACATAAAAATACTATGCTTTCGTTTCAAAAGTGAAAAATCACTTTTATAAACATATATGCTGTAAAAAATGTATCTCATATATATAAAACATGCTGAAAACTCGGGAAATGGTTTTGGTTTCGGTTTGAATACAGTTGGAAATCCATTTCGTCCAATTCTCATATATAAACAGCTGGTAAGGATAAAGGAGTACTAACGCTACTCTAAATTATATCCCTTACCTCTTAGCGACTGATGTAGAGCACTTTCCTCGATGCTCGAATTTACCTCGTAAAATGTGTCGATAGACCGAGCTGCTGTAAAACAAGTTCAACTTATCACATATGGCTTAAATTCATTTCAACATATCCAAATACGTGATTATATCGAAGTTTTGACCAAAAGTTGACTTTTATCAGTTTTACTCTTTTTGCTCAGTTTTATCGATATAAACCTCGCTTTAAATCGTATTCAATTCAATAAATATTTTCCTCATATTTATTACTGTCGAGTTAGCTAATTGGGCCAATTTCTCTCTTATTGGGCCAAATTGCACCTTAATGGGCCTTAATCCGTTTTAAGCCCGTTTCCACTTATTAATTCTTTCATCGAGGCCATTGGGCTCACTGGGCCCATTAGTACTTATTGGGCCTTTTTCTAAACTCTTTGAATAGTCCGTATATCATTTACGACAATTTAATTAAAAATTTCGATTTAATCCACTAAATGCGCAATTTAATCCGTAACTCGTAAAATAAACTTTAATGCGCAATAATCACATAGATTGTCGTAAATGAGCTTTACTTACCCGAGATTTTATGATAGTGTGCAAATCGAAGTTCGATCGGCTCACGTATGCGATTTATCGTCGAATTGTACAATTTATTTATTTAATTCCGGGTAAATTTTCGATCAAATATAATTTAAATAGATTTCTCGAAAATTAAATCGGTCACATTTGACCTCTTACCGACTTACCCGAAGTCCGGTGTATCCCCAAAAATTTTTCCTTTTTCCTTTTTCTCTTTTTCTTCCCTTTTTCTCCTTTTTCCCTCTCTTTCTTGGCTGAACCGGTTCGGTCTAGTTCAGTCCGGTTCAGACCGATCTGATTCAGTCCGGTTCAGTTCCGATTCAACTTCTCCCTCTCCGTTCGGGGCTTTTTCGATCGGTTCTCTGCCGGCTTTCGCCTCCAGCTTGTTCGCGGGGTAGTCTGGTGCATGGATCTGTGGTCGGCTTCGCCAAAACTCGCCGAAAAGTGGCCGGTCCGGCCTCTTCTCTCCTCCGGCGTCGGCACTCATTTCTTTTCCTTCCGATCGACGCCGTTTATGGCCGATCTGCGCCTGGATCGGCGCCTCCGTCGCTCTCCTCTGGCCACTGGTGGTTCGTTCCTCCCCTCCTCGGCCGCCGATCTCTCTCTCTCCTCTTTTTTCTCTCTTTCTCTCTCGGTCTCACTGTTTCTCTCTCGGCTGCCGACGTTTCCTCTCTCCACCGACGCTGACGATGGCTTCTGCAGCTTCCTCTCCTCGGCTTCTCCCCGGTGGTGGCTCCGATCAGCACGGCAGAAGGGGGAGGCTGGCCTTCCTCGGGTCTTCGGCTTCGTTTGTTTCTGTTTCCCTTAAACAGAATCGCAACTCGCGATTCTGTTTCTAGTTTTTTTTTTAACTTTTTTTTATTATATTTATTATATTTTATTTTAATCAAATAAAATATAATAAATTGTACAAAATATCTCAAAAATCATATTATATTTTATTAATTTATTTATTTAATTAATTTAATTTATTTTAATTATTTCGGTGTATTTTTCGCATATTTTCGGGATAATGTCCCGGGCGAAAATTACGAAAATTCGTAATATCTTCGTATCTTGACCAATTGAACTCGAAATTCCATAATTTCTTCTTTATCGATCAAGATTTCCTAAATCCATATTTTTAATGAAATTTCTTCATCGAATTTACACCTAAATTAGGATCTTTTGACCATTTTACCCTTCTACACGTTCGGGATTAATTTAGATCGATTTTCCTTCTCGGACTCACTATCTTTTCTCATTTAAATTCTATATATGATTTAAATCCCTTTTATTTAAATTATGGTCCCAAATAATGAACATAGTGGGAAAAATTCGGGTTTCACATTTCTCTCCACCTTTTAAGAATTCAGTCCTCTGAATTCAAGCTGGTCCATCAACTACGTAAGAGTACTTCTCCTTCATTTAGCTCTCTAGTTCCCAAGTGACTTCTTCTGTCTTGTGGTGTTATCAGAGAACTCTTACTAGTGGAATAGTCTTAAATCGTAGCACCTCATTTTTTTTTGAAGTGTACTATACCCTTCATCGGTGACACCTTAACAATTACAGAGTCCCTAACCTGAAATTCAAGAGGATGTCTGCGCACATTGGCATAACTTTTCTGTGCGGTCCTCGATCTGTCACGGATGAACTGAACATCCTTAGTTGCCTGTTCGATTAAATCGAAAGCAAGGTGAATCTAGGACAATGAGACTCCTTTAGAATACTCTGTCTCAAGGTGTCATCATATGGCACACAGATACGGCCTTGGTACCTCAGTAATCCATCATCACTGATCGTAAACTCAGACTGCGATCTCTCCTCTGCCTGGCTAACCATATCTAGTAATCTTTGATCATTTCGCTATCCAGCTCTAATCTGGTCTAGTATACTTGGTTCAATCCGTAGGCTAGCCATGTATCCATACTCAATCTCATCCATACTTATCCTGAGTTCGGTGAATTATCCCAATAAGTCCCACTCTCTAATCATCATGTAGGACATCATACCCTTTTTGCTCAGGGCATCAGCTGCCACGTTCGCCTTACCAGGATGGTATAAAATCTCGCAGTCATAGTCTTTTAGGAGCTCTATCTATCTCCGTTGTCTCATATTAAGCTCCCTCTAATTAGACCAGTACTTAAGATCTTATGGTCAGTGAAAATCTGAAATCTTTCTCCATATAATTAATGCTGTCATATCTTGAGTGCAATCACTACTGCATCTAACTCTAAGTTGTGAGTGGAATGATTACGCTCGTGATCCTTTAGCTGACGGAATCCATAAGCTACCACTCTACCATGCTGCATAAGCACATAGCCGAGACCTTAGTGGGAAGCATCATTGTATAACACAAATTCCTCAGACCACTTGGAATGGTCAAGACTAGTGTCGTATTCAACCGACGTTTAAGCTCTTGTAAGCTCTGCTCACACTATTCAGACCATATAAACTGAACCTATTTACGGGTCAGTCAGGTTAATAGAGCTGTTATCTGTGAAAACCCTTCGACAATCCGTCGAAAATACCATACTAATCCCAATAAGCTTCTGACCTCCATGACTGTCCTCAGTCTTTTCCATCTCAATATTGCATCTACCTTGGACGGATCTATTGGCACCTCGTCCTCAGATACTACATGTCCAAGGAATGCAATCTGTTCTAGCCAGAAAGCACAAGTACTAACTTTACCTTATAGCTTCTTTTCACAGAGAGTTTGGAGCACAGTCCTCAAATGTGATTCGTGCTCTTCTCGGGATCTAAAATAACTCAAGATGTCATCGATGAATACTGTCACTAATCTATTCCAGTATTCTCGACAGACATCGTTCATAAGACGCATGAATACAGCTGGGGCATTAGTCAAGCCAAAAGGGCATAACTAGGAACTCGTAGTGCCCATATCGGGTTCGAAATGCTGTCTTCGGTACATCAACCTCCTTAACCTTAGCTGATGATAACCCGATCTCAAATCTATCCTTGAAACACTGAAGCCCCTCTCAGCTGATCAAATAAGTCGTCAGTCCTTGGCAGGAGGTACTTATTCTCAACTGTTACTTTATTCAAAAGCCTGTAGTCTATACATAAACAGAAACTACCATCCTTCTTTCTGGCAAATAGTATTGGTGCACCGCATGGTGACACACTAGGCCTTATAAACCCCTTATCGAGTAATCCTTACAACTGCTCTTTTAATTCTTTCAACTCTACCAATGCCATTTGGTAAGGTGTCTTGGAGATGGGTTGAGTATCTGATATTAGTTCAATGGCAAACTTAACTTCTCTCTCTGGTGATAATCCCGATAAGTCCTTTAGGAATACTTCGGGAAACTTACATGTAAATTGTGGTGACACAAACGAGTGTGTGGAACTTGGGTCACACAGTACATGTGCTTCTTGATTACAGACAACGAGAGTACCTCAAATAACATCGAAGGATGTATCTGCTGTCTCCTGATTAATAGTAAGCACTCGACCCTACGAGACATGCTTCTTGCCCTTGTCTGCAGCTGTGGCTCTCCTTTATGGAGCATGAGCCGATCTCTCTATCTGTCTAGGTGCCTCACGAGGTTCCTGAGATCTCATAAATGGACACTCTCTCATTATGTGCTTTGCTTCACCGCATCTGTAGCAAGTAAAAGTACCTGCGCGGCAAGTTTGGAGTAAATATTACTACATGTCCTGCACCATGGCACTCTTATCTCAGGGCCTCTGATCATACCTGCGACACTAGCCAGAGTCTTGGGCTTACCAGCCCCTATCTAAGGTCCTTCCACCCTCTGTCTCTTGGGCTAACCCTTTCTCAAATCCTGTCGATAAGCAACTGCTCTCTTTCCCTCAACTCTGACTGATCTCCTGAGACCATGCTCTGCTTGAGTAATATTCAAGCCCCTCTCTATCTCTTGGACTCGTCTCAGAGCATATCTGAAATCTACGATATTCTGATCCAACAGCTTATCTCTGATCCCAGATCTCAGTCCCGCCAGAAATCTCTTTATCTGGCGCTCGGGATCTCTAACTGTCTCTGGATCGTATCTCATCAGGGTTGTAAATCTATTCTCATACTTGTTTACTGTAGAACTTCTCTGTTACAAATCTAACAACTCTGCTTGCATCTTCCTCCGAGCTGTAAGCGGTACATATTGCTCTCAAAATGCGACTAAAGAAGCATTCCATGTGATCTTTAAGGGATCCTCGGCTAATGTCGTCTGTGTCGATCTCCACCAGAACTTAGCCTATCCCTTCATCATTTAACCTGCCATAGTCACTCTCTCCCTATCAGTACACCCCAAAACTGAAATATCGCCTCAATATCAACGATTCACTCCTCAGCCTTAACCGGGTCCTTAAGCCCTGTAAACTTCGAAGGATGCATACTCAAGAAATCTCGCACCCTCTGAGTCTCTCTGTCATCCCTATGCAGGGGAACTGCTAGCTGAGGGCTGGGGCTATTGGAGGAACTGGTAGGGGATGAGGATTAGTCGTAAGAGTAGCTGTCTTCGTACCAGGTGTATGTACCCCAAAACTGCTGGGTAAACATAGTGGTAAAGGTTGTAAGTCCTTCCCTCATATCCCGTACTATCTCCTCGAGCCTCCTTTTTCTATCAGTAGGGCTCTTGGGTTGAGGGGAAGATGGTGGAGCGGGTTGAGCTCGTCTCTATGAACGGCCTCGTCTACCACTCATGATTACTGATCTACTATTTGCACAAAATCCATAAATTAAGTCATACTTTGACAAGTAAGCTTACCTTATTACCAGACATGCATAGACACATTGGGATATAATACACTCTTATTACTAGACATGACAGTACTACACAACATTTGCTCTGATACCAAGAAAAACTGTCACTCCCCGGAAGCGCGAAAAAATGGGGCTAATTTAAACTTTTTATCCATTAACTATGTTGTTTTCCTGTCCATGTCTAAAATTAAAATCTTTTCATTTTTCAAGATCTCATTAAATCACATACATTCTGTATATATAAAATTATTTACAACTATTACATCCCGACTATTATATACAATAGTGTCTATTATGTATCACATGTCTGGAATATAAGTAAGACTGTACCTCAATGTTACGAAAGTATCCGATAAAACGTCGGACTACCTTGTCAATGACCACAATATCGTATGTGCAGTAGACTCGCTATAGATAATCTGAGAGATGGAGAGGAGGGGGTGAGTTTTTCAGACTCAGTAAGAGATACATTTAAAAAAGCTTTAAATACTCAAAACATGGTAAAACTTATGGTTTTACAAATCAACATAAATATGTACTGGAGTAGAGATGCTTACATTTCATAAAAGCAGTAAAAACATGCTTAATTCATAAGTTTACACATCATGCATCCTTTTAGTAAAACTCATATATAATATGCATATCACGTCGTGTAAACAAGTAAAAAGCATCTCAAAACTTAATCATGCATATCATAACATGCTTATCACTTTAAAATGAAATCGTATTGTTATATGCACATTTCGTAAAACATACTCATGGCTACCCTTAAAATCTCATCATAAAAATATGTGCTCAATAGCAAATCATAAAACAGGTAGCATGAAATGTGCGAAAACATACATATATCATTCCGTCAATTCATCGTGTAAGGTCAGGCAATCGTCTTATATACTAGTCCCGAAGGACATCATACATCTGGTCCCGTAGGACAAAATCATGGGTACTCATGGCCATAGTACAGGGAGCCGTAGGACTGGATCAGGTCGTACGCTGCCCTATCTCTCGTGCACCACTAAATGGGGACTATACGCACGAACTCACGTGCATCACCAAGTGTGGTCTATACGCACGTTTCTCATATCAAGTCAGAGCCTGCCCGTTCCCTGGCCGTCGGCTAGGTAGATCCTCGATCGTCTCCATACGAGATCGACCCCAGATCCTCTGACTTTCTTCATATCATGCCTTTTTACCCCAAAAAAATCATTTTGGGCCTCTTGCCCAATTTATCAAAATCATTTCGGGCCTCATACCCGTGTATTAAAATCGTTACGGGACTCTAACCCGTTTTTCATAAATCATTATGGGACTCTAGCCCGTTTCTCATAGAAAACATAGTTTTCATAAATCATTGCGGGACTGTAGCCCGTGTAAATATGGAAAGCATAGTTATCAAAGTTAATTCTTGGGACTCATACCCGTACCGTGAAAATATAGCTTAAAAGCTATCTCGAGACTTTAACCCGTATCATGAAAACATGGTTTCATAAAACATATCGGGACTTTAACCCGTAATCTCACATAAAAATACTATGCTTTCGTTTCAAAAGTGAAAAATCACTTTTATAAACATATATGCTGTAAAAAATGTATCTCATATATATAAAACATGCTGAAAACTCGGGAAATGGTTTTGGTTTTGGTTTCAGTTTGAATACAGTTGGAAATCCATTTCGTCCAATTCTCATATATAAACAGCTGGTAAGGATAAAGGACTACTAACGCTACTCTAAATTATATCCCTTACCTCTTAGCGACTGATGTAGAGCACTTTCCTCGATGCTCGAATTTACCTCGTAAAATGTGTCGATAGATCGAGCTGCTGTAAAACAAGTTCAACTTATCACATATGGCTTAAATTCATTTCAACATATCCAAATATGTGATTATATCGAAGTTTTGACCAAAAGTTGACTTTTATCGGTTTTACTCTTTTTGCTCGATTTTATCGATATAAACCTCGCTTTAAATCGTATTCAATTCAATAAATATTTTTCTCATATTTATTACTGTCGAGTTAGCTAATTGGGCCAATTTCTCTCTTATTGGGCCAAATTGCACCTTAATGGGCCTTAATCCGTTTTAAGCCCGTTTCCACTTATTAATTCTTTCATCGAGGCCTATTGGGCTCACTGGGCCCATTAGTACTTATTGGGCCTTTTTCTAAACTCTTTGAATAGTCCGTATATCATTTACGATAATTTAATTAAAAATTTCGATTTAATCCACTAAATGCGCAATTTAATCCGTAACTCGTAAAATAAACTTTTAATGCACAATAATCACATAGATTGTCGTAAATGAGCTTTACTTACCCGAGATTTTACGATAGTGTGCAAATCGAAGTTCGATCGGCTCACGTACGCGATTTATCGTCGAACTGCACAATTTATTTATTTAATTTCAGGTAAATTTTTGATCAAATATAATTTAAATAAATTTTTTGAAAATTAAATCGGTCACATTTGACCTCTTACCGACTTATCCGAAGTCCGGTGTATTCTCGAAAATTTTTCCTTTTTCTCTTTTTCTTCCCTTTTTCTCCTTTTTCCCTCTCTTTCTTGGCTGAACCGGTTCGGTCCGGTTCAGACCGGTCCGGTTCAGTCCGGTTCAGTTCCGGTTCAACTTCTCCCTCGCCGTTCGGGGCTTTTCCGGTCGGTTCTCCGCCGGCTTCCGCCTCCAGCTTGTTCGCGGGGTAGTCCGATGCATGGATCTGTGGTCGGCTTCGCCAAAGCTCACCGGAAAGTGGCCGGTCCGGCCTCTTCTCTCCTCCGGCGTCGGCACTCATTTCTTTTCCTTCCGATCGGCGCCGTTTATGGCCGATCTGCGCCTGGATCGGCGCCTCCGTCGCTCTCCTCTGGCCACTGGTGGTTCGTTCCTCCCCTCCTCGGCCGCCGATCTCTCTCTCTCCTCTCTTTTCTCTCTTTCTCTCTCGGTCTCACTGTTTCTCTCTCGGCTGCCGACGTTTCCTCTCTCCACCAGCGCCGACGATGGCTTCTACAGCTTCCTCTCCTCGGCTTCTCCCCGGTGGTGGCTCCGATCAGCACGGCAGAAGGGGGAGGCTGGCCTTCCTCGGGTCTTTGGCTTCGTTTGTTTCTATTTCCCTTAAATAGAATCGCAACTCGCGATTCTGTTTCTAGTTTTTTTTTTATAACTTTTTTTTATTATATTTATTATATTTTATTTTAATCAAATAAAATATAATAAATTGTACAAAATATCTCAAAAATCATATTATATTTTATTAATTTATTTATTTAATTAATTTAATTTATTTTAATTATTTCGGTGTATTTTTCGCATATTTTCGGGATAATATCCCGGGCGAAAATTACGAAAATTCGTAATATCTTCGTATCTTGACCAATTGAACTCGAAATTCCATAATTTCTTCTTTATCGATCAAGATTTCCTAAATCCATATTTTTAATGAAATTTCTTCATCGAATTTACACCTAAATTAGGATCTTTTGACCATTTTACCCTTCTACACGTTCGGGATTAATTTAGACCGATTTTCCTTCTCGGACTCACTATCTTTTCTCATTTAAATTCTGTATACGATTTAAATCCCTTTTATTTAAATTATGGTCCCAAATAATGAACATAGTGAGAAAAATTCGGGTTTCACAATTTGTACGTATTTTTACAGCGATTTTTTAGTAGATATGACGTTAGTAATATTATGTTTAGCTATAGAGCCATAAGTGATGTGAAATGTACTATGGTATGAATTGTGAAAATGAGATGTGGGAAGGAAAACAGCCTCACATGCATGTTTTTAATGTTTTTACAACTATACGTTATTTTGTGACTAAGAAATGATGATTGGATAGGCTGGCTAGTTTTGCATGTTTAGCATGGAACGACATGCTATGTTAATAAACATTATTCGGGTTTTAAAAGAGAAAATAGCCACCTATCAGATTTAAGATGTGAATTGGTGTTGGAGCCTTGGCTCACACCTGTTTTGATGATTTTTGACTATGCTGGATATTTTACTCGCATATGTTTTCATGATTTGATAAACCGTGCTGGAGCGTAGCTCGCACGTGGTTTTGTGATGATGATAATGTGTTGGAGCCTAGCTCGCACAATGATTTAAGATGATACAATGCTAGAAGCAGTTGCTTGCACTGAGAGATACCACGCTAGAGCCTTGCGGAGACTATGGGTCTCACTGATTTTGCTCACCTGGTATATGAGACATGATTTAGGATAAGAATTCCATCGGTGTAGAGTAGATGGACTGGGTCCACGAGCGTACGCTGTACCGTGTAGTTATCCGGGGAATACTATGTATCGTGCTGTGTGCACGTGGGTACGAGTATCGCGTAGATGACACATGAAAGATGTTGTACCGTGAGTATATGTGATGTGATGAGGAAGATGATTATGATGATTGAGATGAGTCAAAGGGTAGGACTGACCCATCCCCCTTTAGGCGAGTGATGCCCTGTGCACACCTGATCAGTAAGGCTTGGGATCACTAACTATGACCATATGTCGTGGATATTTGTTTGCCTAAAGTTCCCTACCTGTCTCAGAGATAAGAGAAATTTGAGAAACTCAGAAAAGAAAGAAAACTTGATGAAAAGAAATGATTTTTGAAAAGAATAGAGATATTGTGATTTGAAAAATATCTTGATTTGAATACTTATGCTATGATAGCACTGTTTTATGGCATGTTTTCCAAATGGAAATAATGAGCATTGATTTTTATGAAAATGCATGTGAAAGAAGATTGTTTTAAATGCATTTTCTGTTGATTAATTCATTTATAAATGAAAGACGATTTTATTGATCATGCATGGGCTATGTAGATAGTACAATATCTACCTGTTAGCATTCTTTTCCTTACTGAGCTGTGGTTTGCTCATCCTACTATTTTCCCCTCCAGATACTGAGAAATAGAGCAGTGCGGTGGTCTCCAGATCTTTTGTGTTGGCCAGCTCCTACCGGTTGCTAAGGTATAAGAAATGTATACACATAAGCATTTTGTATCGCACAGTCATACATTGACAATGAGGAAATTGTATGGAGATGTTATATAATGATATTATATTTATACAATCGATTTTGTATTCCTACACACCTACCTGGGAGTGTATGTATTAAAATTTTAAATATTTCCGCTATGAATGTATGAAATTAGTAATTGCATCGGCTCATAACCCAACCGTAAGTGATATATGTATGGATGGAGAGCACCCGAAGTTGGGGTGTGACAGCCCTCTGTAATTTAAGATTTCAACTAGCACTTGACATAGAGGTGGCTTTGAAAATCAAATTATTACGCCCAACCCAGATCTGCCACAGGGCCATAGGAAAGACAACCTTTCAAGGGATCATTTAAATGTTAGAAATGATTTTCATGTTGTGCAAAAACCATTCAACCATCTCCAAGTCAAAGGTAGGTTGAATGGTATTGGGGACATCTAAAGTCCTTTATAGCTCCTTAACTTCTTTGCAATCTCTCAGACAGTGAATGATAGTTTCTTCTTCGGCATTATATCTTAGACATATGGGAGAAATCTGGATACCCTTCTCACGAGTACAGTGCATGTTCTAATTCCCTGATACATGCATTCCCACATAAGCTATTGGATATTTTGAAAGGTTTGTGTCTTCCATAAGGTTTGCCATCTATGGTCAGCAGTTGTTGTAATGCTCTTTGCGCATTTATATGCCAAGCCCAACGAGAATTCTCCATTAGTGGAGTATTTCCAGGAGATGGTATACTCTTTGTAATTTCCTCCTTGGGTTGGAATGGCTTTATCTTTAGAAATAATATTAGAAGAAATATCAACTATAAGCTTACTAAAATCCAATTCCCCATTCCCAGTTATAGCTTTCTTAACCATAAGCCACTCATTTTGAGGGAGCCAAGGCCCATGTAAAATTTTTATCATAGGTCTCAGCCCTGTCTAGTCTTCCTTCTAAACATAAGCTTGATGTCCTGATTTAACCACTTATCGAAGCCCACTCTCCAAAATCGATCCTTCATTATGGAGACTAGACCAAACTTGTGAGCATTTTTTTTCTTGAAGAATCCATCCTTTGAATATTTAGCTTAAGAATCTTTACTCATAAGTTCTCATTGTCAGTTAACATGCTCTACCTAAGCTATGTTAGGCATATTAAGATGTTTCATGTCTAATCCGAAGGCCTTTTTCCTCTTTAGGGCAAGTGACAGTATCCCATTTAACAAGATGTAATTTCTTGCACCCCTCCGTAAACCCCCACAAAAAGTTTTGACTGATCTTGATAATTTTCTCACAAATACTAGTAGGTAAATGCACACCTTGCATGTTATACATAGGTATTGTCATAATAACAGATTTGATCAAAGTGGCTCAGCCAACTTTGAAGAGAAGTGAAGACTTCCAACCAATAAGTTTTTGCTTGATTTCATCCATAATGAACTGATAGTTCGAAGTTTTTCATTGATTGCGGATAGGGAAGCTTAAATATTTTCCTATGTGATCACAGTAAGTAATGTCGAAATTGCTACTAAGATTATCTCATCTGGCCACTTTAACATTGTTGGAAAAGATAAGTGAAGATTTAGTGAAGCTAGTGATTTATCCCTACACAAGACAAAACTCCTCAAGAACTTTCTTCATCGCTTTACAAGTTATGTTATTAACCTTATCCATCAATACGAGGTCATAGCATAGAATAAGTGAGAGAGTTTGAGACCTCTTTTGGAAAGTTGGATAGGTTCCCAAGCGAGGTCTTCACAAGCCTCTATGATCTTTATTGATAAATACTTCATGCATAGAATAAAATTACAAGGCGATAGAGGGTCCCCTTGCTTTTTTCCTCTTGTTGGCAGAATATTTTCACTCTGTTCACCCTTAATAAGGATCGTCATGGAGATAGTAAAAATGCAAGACATGATCCAGCTGTGAGAGAACTTAAAAAAAAAAACTAAGAACATCCCGAATAAAGTTCCACTCTAATTTGCCATAGGCTTTCTAAATGTCAATTCTTGCTAACGTAAAACCTTGCTTACAGTTCTTTCTCTTGAAGGAGTGAATGACTTCATGGATAATGATAATGTTCTCTTGAGCTCGCCTTCTCACAATAAAGCTAGCTTGCAGAGGATAGATGATACAAGAGAGAAACTGCTTGATTCTATTGACTAAAACTTTTGAGATAACTTTATAAATGATGTTGTAGAGCCCAGTCGGACGGTATTGAGAAATTAGTTTAGGATTATGAACTTTCAGGATTAAGTACACAAGACATTTTATTAATGATCTTTGGTATCTCATTAGACTGAAAAATCCCTTCCACAAATTAAAAACTTGATTGTCTAACAATATTTCAGTACTTTAGGAAGAAGATGGGGTGAAGACCATTTGGTCCTGCCTTGAGGGGTTTCATGCTTGAAATGGCCTTGAATACTTCCACCCCAGTTAACGGCTTCATAAAAAGTCTCATTCTCCTTTGTTAAGAAGGTTACATAGTTTGCTAGAGAGAGTAAGTGTGACTAGGCGAAATTCCAAAGACAACTTATAAAGCTTAGCAAAGTGCTCGAAAAGGACATTCTTAATATCATTTTCACTATGTATCCAATTGCATATTGTGTCTCTGATAGCCAAGATCCTGTTTTTTCTTATATGTTGAAATGTGCTCATATGATAGTAAGAAGTCTTGCGATCACCGTCACAAATCCAGTCCACCCTTAATTTGAGAGCCCAAAGTTCTTCCTCAAGTTTAAGGATACGCCGATACCCTTTCTGTAAGCTTTTCTCAAGTTTATGTAGCCAAGGGTTGGAAGAATAGTTAAGAGCCTTTTGAACACCATCTAATATTGCCCTAACCCTCATTTTCTGTTAAATTACATTGCCAAAAGTACTCTTATTCTATTATGTAATGTTATCCTTAAAAGTTTGAATATCTTCGACAACAAAATTATTGGCTTGATTCCAACAAGTCCTCACCACATCATTAAATTCTAAATACGAAAACCAAATGGCCTCAAACCGAAAAGGTCTTCATTCAAACCTTGGAAATCTTGGTTTGGTATCTAAGAGGATGGGGTTGGGATCAGAATAAATCTTCATCAGATCAAAAACAGTAGCACTTAAAAAAGCATTTTTTTTAATTGTAATTAGCCCATCCTTTATTAAGTCTTTCTCTTATAATTTTTCCCGAGTAAGTCTTCCTTGTTCATGTAAATTGATGTCTTACGTAACCTAGGTCCACCATTTCACATGTATCTATACACTCTTAGAACAGTCGAGCCTTGTACTAGTAGATAGGTTTGTCTCCAAACTTTTCCTCATTAATGATCAAATCATTAAATCTCCTAACATAATCCACGACAAAGAATAGGAAAGAGCAAATTCCTTTAATTCTTCCCATAAACTTTTTTCTAATGCATGTTAAGATGAGCATAAACTACTAACAAAATCCAATGAGAGGAAAAAGTTGATGAATTAAAAAAAGATGAAGTAAGAGTTAATTATACTGTTGCATGAATGACCTGACTGGTGGAATAAAGGATGCTGACCGTGACCTTCGTTGGGTGACATAACAAACAGATGCCCCTCAAAAAATCATCAGCTTTCACTTTAAAATTCTTCTTAAAGCCAAAAGAAATGTAAATTTCTTTTGCCCTATCACCCGCAATTTTGGTTTCAACTAATAAGACCAAATTGGGATTGTTAATTTGCATAAGCTCCATGAATGTCCTCTTAAAGTCTAGGTTTCCAACACCCCTTGCATTCCAAAATAAGCTTTTCATTAGAAAAACTTCAAGGGTTGTTTAGTGGAAGAGCCAACTGGCTAACTTCAGGCTGTCCATAGCCTCCCCCTTCGATGTTTTGCATAACACATTTAGAGTATGGTGGTATTATAGGATGCACATCAACTTGTATCCCTTTTTACTCATATATTAGATCCTGGTAAGTTCAAAGTATCAAGTTGAATAGGTTCAACATCGATCGTGATGTGCTTAAAAACGCTAATATGTTGTCCTCTTATAGCTTCATTGTCCTTATTATATCCAGAAATACTTGTTTCAGATTTGTATCCTGGATTGGTAGCAGTGTCTCCACTGGTTGTGGTATGAATTGATTGTTTGTATTACTTAAGAGTTGAATGAAAGGCTGTGGATATGCAATGTCTAAGGTCACAATTAAATTATTCCAAGCCCTCACAAATCACTTCATTGTTCTAGACTTCTGTTGGTTGATTTTGTCCCAGTAGGATCATCATGGCTTCCTTCAAGCATATTATCTTTTGGTCCTTCAACAAAAACATTGAGTCTAGATCTTGGAAGAGATTTTATGGGTTTGCCATTTGATTTGGGAGTGGTGTTTTTTTAGAAAGAGATTTCTGGTTAAATGTTTTTTATTACTTTGACTAGATGGTTGACTTAAAAATTGGAAATTAAAAGAGGATGTCTCGTCTAGTTCAGATCGAACCATGGTTATTAAACTAAAACTATTAGTTGGTTTCTAATATGATTCGTTTCTTGAGATTTGCAAAGGATCTCCTTCCTAATTACTTTTTGAACTTTGACCTCTGTCACCTTTAGTCTGAAAAATAGACCATTGAGTAGTTTGCCCTGTCAGACTAGTCACCTTGGCTTTTCCTTTGTCTTTCACAGTTTAAGTCGGGTCTTCCTAACCTACCTAAACCTTCCTGATTGTTGCTTCGATTTTCGCTTGGATACCGTCATCCATGGTCCAAAAGTATCACATTGTTCTTTTATTTTTTTCTTAAACTGGTTTCACAATTGTTTTTCGAATCTTGTTGTTCTTTGTAGTTATCGTTTTCAACTTAGCATCCATTTTCAAAGGACAAGATTCTCTTCCATAGCCTATAATACCAGAATTGAAGCACAAGTTAACTCTTTCGTAAAGGATGGTCTATACCAGTTTCCCAATTCTGATCTTAGAAACTAGTAGCTTGTCCACATCAACTTGGACACATATTCTCGTGTATCATCCACGACCATTTAGCTCTATGAAAGTATCAATCATTAACAGAGTTTTGAGTTGCTTCCTAATCCTCTTTAGAATTTCTTTATTGAAGTATTCAATGTGTAAATCTGAAAGTCTGACCTAGACAATAGTGGTGGAAAAGGACCTTGAAGCTTCCAGTATAAACCTTGGCTCCCAAAGTCTCATGGTTAAGTAGTAAAGGCCAACAAACCAAGGTCCCCATAGCGAACACTTGGGAAATCCTTAACATTCTTAAACCTGCTATCAAAGAAGTCAACCCCAAGATCAATACATTTCATCTCACCTCTTAGCTTCTATTGAGATTTTACTTTTGGGAGTAGGAAGTTATATCCCATGTTTTTTTCTAAATGTCTTGACAATAATAGCATTTTACCATTGTCTTCTGATTCTATCTTTCCCCTCTTTGGATAGAAGAATCATTAGAATCTCGTCATTCTCAATTTCATTATCTGACTCCTTATCCATATAGAAGGGAGGAGTTGAGACTGAAAAAATTGATTCGTCAGTGTTTCCCACCAAGGAATCCTTGTACAATACTTTTTAAGGACTACATTCTTGCATTTCTTGATCCAACTATTTGAATTCCCCATTTTTTGTGTGTTTAACACTTCCCAATCTAATTTCTTCTTCTTCGGTGCATAGAGGGATGTTTCTATTCTCGTTCATTCTTACTGCTTAGCATTCTAAATGACTTATATAACAATAAGGAGTTATAAAATATTTAAATAATATTGTTAAGGATAAAAATATTCAATACACTTAGGCCAATAAAAAATAACCACATGGCATGAGGAAAGTCAAATATTTTATTTATTATATATACTTTTTAAATAAGACAAAAAAGAACGCTTAGTCCAAGGATATATACGTAATTATAGGCAGAATAAATCTCTGTTAAAAGGGAACAAGTAAAACTCAAAAACCTAAGTCTCTATTTGCTTTACAGAAACTTTGCTGAAATTCCCTTCTGACTTAAGCATCGGAGTGCTTACGGAGGGAACAACCCCTGCGTCCCTCTGATCATTCATTTTCTTATAGAAGATCTGATTACACGTGGCATGAAGGTCGAAGTGAAGACGTCGTCATTTTGTTGGGCAACAACAATTGGCGCCGTCTGTGGGAATCAGAAGAAAAGTTCTTAGCTCTATAATAGCGGTGAGAACACGATCAACAACGATGAGAAGTAAGGAGAATGAAGATTCAGTAAGTTCTCCAATTGATAACATGGGTGATGGAGTCCGAGGGGAAAGAAGGTCAAGTATGATGACAATTCTTGTAGCTGAATTTGAGGCTATGAAGAAACAATGAAAGGAAAGCGTTCAAGCCTTACGGGCTATGGTGAACATGTTCAAAGGCACTTTCCCGTAAGTGAATCTGCCGGCTACTGTACAAAATTTGGTGGGAGAAGTGTTGTGCAGGAGTCTCACGGTATACCCGCGTTGAACCCTCACGGCATGGCAGCTGTTGACCCTCACGGCATGTCCGCGCAACACCCTCACGGCATGCCCGCACAGCACCCTCGCGGCATGGCCATTATTGACCCTCACGGCATGTCTGTGCAGCACCCTCTCAGCATGGCCACTGCTGACCCTCACGGAATGCCCATTGCTGACCCTCACGGCATGTCCGTGCAACACCCTCACTGCATGGTCGTAGCTGGCCATCACGGCATGTCTGCACAACACCCTCATGGCATGCCCTCGCAGCACCCTCACGACATGCCCGTTGCTGACCCTCATGGCATGCCCGCACAACACCCTTACGGCATGCTCGCACCTGACCCTCACAGCATGCCTGCGTAGCACCCTCACGGCATGTTCGCATAGCGCCCTCACGACTACCCGCTGCTGACCCTCACGGCATGCCTGCGCAGGACCCTCACGGCATGGCCGCAGCTGACCCTCACGGCATGTCCGCACAGTACCTCACGGCATACCCACGCAGCACCCTCAAGGAATTACAATTCGAGACCCTTACGACCAGTCCGCACGAAACACTGATGGTCGGATGGTGTGAGACCCTACAGGCTTGGCGACTGGAGATCTATTACGTGAGGTTGCAATTGACCTTATGCGATAGGCTGCAGAGGAATTGAGGCGAAAGGGCGCCCAAAATCCCGTGCGAGAAGTTTCAGAAGTCCCCGGATGTGATGTAGCAGGATGCATGAGGTCCCAGGGTATCGAAAGCCCTGATTATGAAGGTACGAAAGGTCTGAGACGTCAAGCCACGGAATATCCCGTACGCGAGAATCCAATTCACCGGAGGCATCAGAGTTTTGGAGAACCACGACGTTAGGGTGCAAGGAATGCAACGCGAGAGTTTGGGGGTGGCCGAAGACGCCAAAATACTCAAAGCTTTGAGAATCCGGCTATGGTAGATTCTGGGTATTTGAATACAGAAAATCCTTGGTCCCAGAACGCAAATGTCTCACCGAATAATGGGGTCAGAAGCGTCGAAATAATAGGCACACATACCGAAAGAAACTCAAAAGCAAATCCGACATGGAACCCTAAAGCTGACATGGTCGATTTTTGACCTAGGGCCCGTCAGAACCAGATGCATGGTAATGAGAGAGAGGCCATTAACTATGATTAAGCCGATTCATGTAAGGTCTAAAATAGGCCTGTATCCATGACACAAGATGTGTTAGATATGAAGAGAATGGTCGAACAAGTCTTGGAGGAGAAAAAGTTGGTTCCGACTGAAGAGAACCAGAGGAGAAGAATCTCATTCAGTACAACGATCATGGGAAAATCGTTGCCCCCAAAGTTCAAGATGCCTCAAATGACAGCATATGTCGGGAAGACTAACCCTTACGACCATGTTGAAAATTATGAGTTGTTAATGCTACTACATGGATGGGAAGATGAGATTATGTGTAGGGCGTTCTCCTTAACCTTAATTGGTCACGCACTGAAGTGGTTTAACAACTTACCGGAAGGGTCTATCTCGTCTTTCAATCAGCTGAGGAGTGAATTTTTTAAGGCCTTTGCGATAAATAGCCAGAAAAGGAAAGAGGCCACTTATCTACTCACTCTAAGACAAGGGAATAAAGAATCACTAAAAAGCTATGTAGATTGATTCCGTGATGCTACTCTTAAGATACGGGATCTACAAGTTGGAATAACGATGACAGTCATGCTACAAGGGACAAGGTCTAAAAAGCTTCAAGAATCATTGTCTTTGGATCAGCCAACAACGATTTCAGACTTGTTCTCTAGAGCAAACAAGTATATTACCTAAGAGGAGGTGATGAAAATGATACCAACACGGGACCCTAAAGAAGGAAGGAAGCGAGAAAGAGAAAATGATGAGAAGAACACAGGGAGATTAGACAGATCAGGCAAAGCCCCAAAGTTGAAGTATACTAATTACACGCAGTTTATCGAACTGCATGCTTCGATCCTAGCAGCGATCAAAAGATCTGGGATGCTTCAATTCCCTATGAAAGGAGAGGAAAATCTAAGACGAGACCTCAAGTCCTATTATAGCTTCACTCCGCTTTTGGTCATTCGACTGAAAAGTGTCATGATTTGATGAATCAGCTTGAGAGATTAGCTAGAGAAGGGCTATTAGACCGTTACATACAGAGGAATGAGAGAAACCAATATCTTGTACGTGGTAGAGGAGACAACAGACTGCAAGATAGGCGTAATGATAATAGAGCAAATAGAAGAAGAAACGAAGAGAGAGGAAATGGGGTAAGGCAGGGAGAGCGTAGGAATCAGTAGATAGATAATGAGCCTACAGAGGCCGTCATTCATATTATCTTTGGTGGAGAATGCGTAGCTGGTGGCTCATCTACTTCCCGAAAAGCATATGCTAGGCAAGCATACCAGATCCATTATGTGATGAAAGTAGTCGAAGATGGAGAGGAGATTACTTTCACACCTGCTGATCAAGGAGATGTAATTGTTTCACATGATGATCCCATGGTCATATCGACAGTCGTGGCTAAACACCCGATAGGTCGAATTCTGGTAGATAATGGGAGCTCGGTAAACCTTATTTATTTGAACTATTTTAAAAAGATGAATTTAAGTGAGGACAAATTGAAGCCCATAACTTCCCCCCTGTTCAGCTTCACAAGAGAGAAAGTAAGAGTGGCAGGGTCGATTGAACTACCAGTTACTTTAGGAGAATACCTTAAGAGTGTTACGAGACAGGTCTTATTTATGGTGGTCAAATCAACATCTCTGGCCTACAATGTTATTTTTGGACAGTCATTATTGAGCGACATGAGAGCCGTACTCTCCCCATGTTACCTGCTGATGAAGTTCACAACCCGCGGAGGTGTAGGGAGCGAGAACATGTAATGTTGCATCAACTACGTGTAAGGGGGTTCAGAGAAAAGAAACTCTTACCATCACAGAACCACATAAGCCAAGACCTGTTGAAGAGATGGAAGAAATAAAGTTGGAGGCGGATGACGAGGGAAGAAGGTGTACATCGGAGGCCAATTGAGGCCTGAAGTAAAGGAAGAGATAGCGAAGTGCTTAAAAGATAATGTCGATGTTTTCGTATGGACTCCTGCTAACATGCCTGAAATTGACCCGAAAGTTTTTGTCATGAGCTCAACTTGCTACCCAGGGCAAAACCTGTTAAACAAAAGAAAAAGAATTTCGCTTCTGAGAGACAGTAAGTCATCGAAGAAGAGATAGACAAGCTACTTGAGGCTGGATTCATTTGGGAAGTCCTATATCCGGAATGGCTAGCGAATGTGGTGATGGTGAAGAAAGCCACTGGAAAATGGAAAATGTGTGTGGACTTTACCGATTTGAATAAGGCATGTCCAAAAGACTCGTATCCATTACCCCGAATAGATAAGCTGGTAGATGAAACTTCAAGGTACGAGTTTCTTAGCTTCCTGGATGCATTCTTCGATTATCATCAGATCCTAATGCACCCCGAAGACGAGGAAAAAATGTCTTTCATCATCGATAAAGGTACTTTCTATTACAGAGTGATGCCATTTGGCCTAAAGAACGCAGGTGTTACTTATTAGCATATGGTGAACAGAATTTTTAACGATCTTCTTGGCAACACAATGGAAGCTTATGTGGATGATATGATTATGAAGAGTAAAGAGGGGGAATCTCATGTTGTAAGGTTATCCAAAGTCTTTGAAGTGCTAAGAAAATATAACATGAAGCTAAATCCCAACAAGTGTTCATTCGGAGTCCAATCCGGGAAGTTTTTGGGATTCATGATAACCAATCGTGGGATCGAAGCCAACCCCAAGAAGATCCAAGCCATTTTGGACGTGAGGCCTCCAGTTACTTTCAAAGAGGTGCAAAAGCTGACGGAGAGGATAGTCGCATTAAACTGTTTCTTGTCAAAATCTGCAGAAAGAAGCCTACCGTTCTTCAAGACACTCCAAGGTGGGAAGAACTTTGAATGGATTGAAGAATGTCAAGTGGCCTTTGAGGAGTTAAAGGAGTATTTGAAAGAGCTCCCATTGTTGTCAAGACCTCTAACTGGGGAGTGTCTATTTATGTATCTAGGGGTAGGTGATAAAGCGGTTAGTGCAGTCTTATTGAGAAGGACCGCGAAAGGAGATAGGTCAGTTTACTATATGAGAAAAGTGCTTATGGAAGCAGAAATAAGGTATTCGCAAGCTGAGAAAGTAGCTTTAGCACTTGTCATGGCCGCGTGAAAACTGCACCCTTATTTCCAAGCACATTCGATAACGGTATTAACAGATCAACCCCTGAGACAAATACTCCAAAAGCCTAAGCATTCGGGGAGGTTAGTGAAGTGGGTTGTTGAGCTTGAAAAATATGATATTTCTTTTCAGCCTCGGCAAGCTATCAAAGCACAAGCATTGGCAGATTTCATTGTTGAGTGCACATGTCGAGAAGATGCCAAGGGGGAAAAGTTGGAATCGTGGAAGCTGTTCGTTGATGGAGTATTCGGTGCCAAGGGAAGCGGAGTTGGCGTTGTACTAGTATTGCCAGAAGAAGAAATATTGGAATATTCTCTATGCTTTGATTTTCCTAGCTCCAACAATGTGGCCGAGTATGAAGCTTTAATTAGCGGCATGAAACTTGCAAGGGAGCTCCAAGTTCGAAATTTGCTAGCCTAGAGTGATTCGCAACTTGTCGTCAACCAGTGCAATGGGTAGTATGAAGTTCGGGAATCTACCCTCATCCCGTACCTGGAAAAGGTCTAGTGGTTGGCTCGATCATTTGATAATTTTTAGCTGACTTAAATCGATCGATCCGAGAATAGTTATGCCGACGCCCTATCCAAGTTAGCATCTTCTAAAGAAGCCACGGGGAGATTTGTAGAAGCAGAAAAGTTGATGAAACTGACATAGAAGAAGAAGGGGTACTAGAAATTGAAGTTGGTACTGATTGGAGGACACCCATCAAACAACACTTAGAAGAGGGAACACTCCCTAATGATAAAGAAGCAGCTCAGAGAATGAGGATTCAGAGTGCGAAGTTCACTCTATTGAATGGAGAGCTCTATAAGAGGGGATACACTATGCCACTACTGAAATGTCTAAGCCCAGAACAAGCCAACTATACTTTGGCCGAAGTCCATTAGGGGATATATGGAGAACATTTAGGAGCCCGAGCTTTAGTAACGAAAATACTCAAAGCATGATTCTACTGGCCTACGCTTAAGCAAGACGCGTTTGATAAAGTGCGAAAATATGATAAGTGCCAAAGATTTTCCCCATTGACGACTGCCCCAATGTCGGCCCTTCAAAATACATTCCAACCCACACCATTTGCTCAATGGGGTTTGGATATACTAGGGTCATTCCCAGTGACCACGAGACAAAGAAAGTACTTGTTAGTGGCAACAGATTATTTTACCAAGTGGATAAAAGCAGAGCCATTAGCCACGATCACTGAGAAAAAAGTCGAAGCGATGGTTTGGAAAGAGATAATCTGTCAGTTTAGAATTCCAAGAATTTTGAATGCAGATCATGGGAAGCAGTTTGATTGTGATGCCTTCCGAAATTTTTACGAAGGACTAAGGATCCAACTCAGGATATCTTTAGTGTCATACCCGCAAGCTAATGGCCAAGCAGAGATCAGTAATAGAGCCATACTCCATGGCCTCAAGACTTGTCTGGATAAGGCGAAAGGGGCTTGGGTGGATGAGCTGCCTAGTATTCTATGGGCATACATGACCACGAGTCGAGTTTCGACAGGGGAAACATCGTTCAGCTTAGTATACGGAACTGAGGCGTTAATACCAGTAGAAGTCAGAGCTGTCTCGCCAAGAGTAATTCCTTATGTGCAAGAAGTGAATTCCCAGGGTTTACGAGAGAATCTGGATTTACTCGATGAGTAACGAGATCTTGCAGTCATTCAGTTAGCCGCCTACCAACAAAGGGTTGCTCGTTATTATAACTCCCGTGTAAAAGACAAACCCTTGTGAGAAGGAGATTTAGTGTTGCGAAAGTCGACCATCACCATTGCCTTGAAAGAAGACGGGAACTTCAGAGCAAACTGAGAAGGCCTTACAAAATTAGGAGGATGATTGGACTTGACACATGCATCTTGGAAAGCTTACAGGGCAAGAAGATAGCGAAGACATGGAATACCAATCATCTAAAGCAATATTAGCAATAAAGCTTTTGTTTGTCTATTTTCATTATCAAACCATGGATTGAATTTCATTTAATTATGATTTATTAATATTTCATTGCCTATTGAAATTTTTAACCATATTTAGTACAAGGGCTTGAAACGAAAAATATGCGAGGTAAGCACGCACCTAAACTAATAAAAGGGCTTGAAGCAAAAAGTGCGCGAGGTAAGTCATAAAAGAAAAGTGCAAGGGCTTGAAGCGAAAAATACGTGAGGTAAGCCACGCACTTAAACTAATAAAAGGGCTTAAAGTGAAAAGTGCGCGAGGTAAGCCATAAAGAAAAAAGTGCAAGAGCTTGAAGCGAAAAGTGCGCGAGGTAAGCTAAGCACCCAAAACAAAAGGCTTAAAGCGAAAAGTGGGCGAGGTAAGCCATAAAAGAAAATTCAAAGGCTTGAAGCGAAAAGTGCGTGAAGTAAGCCATAAAAGAAAAGTACAATGGCTTGAAGCGAAAAATGTGCGAGGTAAGCTACGCACTTAAACTAATAAGAAGGCTTGAAGTGAAAAGTGCGAGGTAAGCTAAGCACTCAAAACAAAAGGCTTGAAGCAAAAAGTGTGTGAGGTAAGCCATAAAAGAAAAGTCAAAGGGCTTGAAGCAGAAAGTGCGCGAGGTAAGCCATAAAAGAAAAGTGCAAGGGCTTGAAGCGAAAAATGCGTGATGTAAGCCACGCACCTAAACTAATAAGAAGGGCTTGAAGCAAAAAGTACGCGAGGTAAACCATAAAGAAAAAAGTGCAAGAGCTTGAAGTGAAAAGTGCGCGAGGTAAGCTAAGCACCCGAAACAAAAGGCTTGAAGCGAAAAGTACGCGAGGTAAGCCATAAAAGAAAAGTGCAAGGGCTTGAAGCGAAAAATGCGCAAGGTAAGTCACACACCTAAGTAAACAATTAAAATACTCGAAGTAAAAAGTGTGTAAGCCTCAAATAAAATAATAATAATGAAAGGCTTTAAAGAAAAAAAACATGTGAGGCAAGCCATAAAAGAAACTTAAGACGAGAATATGCAAAATAAATCGTCATATTAATATGAGAAAAATACATGAAATCATTGGTATTTTTTAGAAAAAAATAAAACTCCCTATGAATCATAAGTCTAACTTCCTATTACAGATAAACCTAAAGTGTTAATAAAAAAAAATTAAAACTACTCTTCAGCAGGTGGAGAGGCTCCTCTGTCAGCAGAATCCGACTCGTCATCATCTAAGTCATCCAAGGCATCAATCATTCCTTGCTGATGAGGCTCCCAAGGACCTGACAAATTTGAAAGATCGTCATGAGCCGCCCGCTTCATATAATCTGTAAAGTTCTCACCATCAGGCCCATAACTTGTCCAATCACGAAACTCGTCGATATAGTGCTCCAACTGCCTTGACCATTGTAATTCAGGGAAAGTCTTGCCTGATCTCTGTTTCTCCAACCAAGAACGCGCCATGTAGAAGCCATATTTAACAAAGCCTATAGAGAATGTAAGCTTCCTATCTTGACAATCTTGTGATAAACGATATTCTCTAACAGCTTCAAAGCGAATCTGGTTTTGCGCGTCTGGATTAATGGTGAAAGGTTGAGGCTCTTTGCGTAGCTTAGAAAGCTCTTCTTCCAACCTATTACGATCAAACTTCAACTCATCATTGCTGGTCTGAAGATCTCGGAGTTTAGATAAGACAGTTTCGTAATCGGACTTCAGCTCCTCACGCTCCTTAGCAAAGTTCTCTTGAAGGCTGAGGTTTTCAAAACGAAGCTCCTCCTTCTCCTTTTTGAGTTGATCAATTTGTTCGAGGAGCCTCAGATATTGAGCTCTTTCATTATGTCATTCAGATCTTTCAGCCTTTAGCTGATCAAGCTCAGCATCAGCCTTCGCTTTGTATGTTCTATGCTGAGCATTACAAGCAATCACCTGCTGAGCTGCCTAAGAATAAACAAGCAATAATAAAGTTAGATGAAATTAGTACGACAGAGAAGGGAAAAATAAAAAAGATAGAAGTGTACCTGCATTACTAAATAGTCGGAGCGATCTTCAAGATTAGGAAAGGCCTTAAATAGCTCTGCTTCATCCCGAGGAAGGATGGTCAACCATCCCAGGCGAGATGTGACTCCAGTATTATGAATCAAGTCGTTATCATTAACATCGGGATAGACGATGAAATTCTGACCGCGGACAGCCGTGCCACCATCCACTGAGTACCGAGAGGTATTAAGCTCAGTGATTGACGGAAGTGTTAGCGCCTCCCATATAGCCGACTCGATGTGTAAAGTCCTCCTCTCAGTACGAGAAGGGCAAGTAATATTGCATTCTGCCCGATTGCTCCTATGATACTCCTCTAACTTAAGATCAGGAAGTGGAGCCTCTACTGCTGGCTGTTTTCCCCTCTCCCGATGTCGAGAAGCTGACCCCTCAGGACGTGATCTCGTCCTTTCACCTCGAGGTCGCTCTCAAGAAGAAGCTTCCCTGGCTTGATCCTGACTGGAGCTCGAGGGGCGTCTATGCTTAGGTGGGCGAGGGCAGGCAGCCCTAGCAATACTATCAGGACTGACCATACGATCAAAAGCTCTTCCAATCGAACCTGCTCTTGAGAGAAAAATAAATAAAAAGAGAGTTAGAAAAACAGTTGGAAATAAATAATTACTTGTAAATTAAAAGTGCAATACAAAATCACCCGAATTAAGATAATCATCAAGGGAATGAATGTTGGTTAAACTTTCATCCAAAGGGAAATCTAGAAAGGGGCTCCCAAAAGCTTCGCCCCGACCCCAATCTAAGTCCTCATTAGAAGGATCATCGGAATGTCCCACGCCTTGACCTCCTTCGAAGGAATAAGGAGGCAAAACAGGATCCGATACATGAGCTAGAGCGATGGGAACACACCTCCAACCGACGACGGCTATGTTTTTCGATGTCAAAAGGTACAATAAAGCACTCTCATCATTTGTCTGTAACTGAGAGATAAAAGGGTTATACACATCACTAAGTCAGAAAGCTGACTAAGGTTTGAAGACTCGTGAAGACACCACTCGGTGGGGATGTGTAGAGTTGAAAGAATCTCAATAATAAGCCAATCAGAGGCATAATTATGAAGCTTAGATGGAGGCTTCCCAAAAAGTTTGCTACTTCGACCCTTCCCAAAAACCTTCTAAATACAAAAACGTGTTGAGTTCCGAACACTACAGACTCTGAAGAAGGAGTTAAATAGGGGAAGGGTGGGCATAACATCAAATCTATAACATCTAATCTTAAACATGACTACTTACGCCCATCCATTAGGGTGAAGTTGAGCAGGGAATATGCCGTAGTGTCGAAGGAAAGCAACTCCGAAGTTAGGTAAAGGAAAACGAAATCCAAATTCTAATGAGGCTTGATGGATGGGAACACCACTACTAACAGTCTGAGGTAAGTATTCTGCATCGGTTGAGAGTCTATAATAATAGCCCTCGGGAAGAGAAAAAGTATTACGAATAAATTCAAGATCATACTCCTTAAGCCTAGAGTAAGATTCTAAATGAATTTGTTTCTCGGTACCTAGTTTAGCCATAGAAATGAATTGAGCAGACAGATTATGCTGAGAGGTATGTGCCGCAAGGGTATGTGCCACGAGAATCTAATACCGCAAGGGTATGTGCCGCGAGAGTCTAATACCGCAAGAGTACTTGTCGCGAGAGTCTAATACTACAAGAGTACTTGCCGGAAGAGTATCTGCCGTGAGAGTACCTGCCATGAGAGTCTAATACCGCAAGAGTACTTGCTGTGAGAGTATCAGCCGCAAGAGTCTAATACCGCAAGAGTACTTGCCGCGAGAGTACCTGCCGTGAGAGTTTAATGCCGCAAGAGTACTTACCGCGAGAGTATCTGCAGCGAGAGTACTTGCCGCGAGAGTCTAATACTGCAAGAGTATTTACCGCGAGAGTATGATGCCGCAAGAGTCTAATGCCATGAGAGGTGCGTGCCGTGAGAGTGTCCGCCGTGAGAGTGTCTACCGTAAGATTCTAACGTTAGAGTCTGCCGTGAGAGTGTTGCCTGAGAGAATATGCAAATGAACCAACGCCGACGACTCACGACACTTATATATGCCGCAAGTTGCATAGACCCCGGCAGACAGATGACTCTAACGACGAATACTGCTAAAAAAAATCTACTCTTCCGAAAATTGAAATTTACGAAAGAGTGAGAAGCAATTGTTAAGGATAAAAATATTCAATACATTTGGGCCAATAAAAAATGATCACGTGGCATGAGGAAAGTCCAATATTTTACTCATTATATATACATAGAGGTGGCAAATGGGCGGGTTCGGGAGGGTTCGGTTCAGGTTTTTTCGGGTTCGAGCTTTTTCGATTTCTGTTATTTTCAGGTTTGGGCTTTTTCGGATTCGGGCTTTTTCAGTTTCAAGTTTTTTCGGTTTCGGGCTTCTTCGGGTTCGGGCTTCTTCGGTTCGGTCCCGATTTTAGTTGGGCAGGTTTAACGGGCCGGCTTGAAATATTTTGAAATTTTATTAGTTATGAATTTTTTTTTAAATTTTGAATGTGATAATTAATTTAATTTTTATATGATTTTATATTTTAATAAATATTTATATAAAAACAAATTTCTATATTTTAATATTTGTTATTTGACAAAAATCATTTACTCTTTTTTAATTTCCTACAATATTTACTATAAAATAGTAGATATAATTATATTCATTAAATGTAAAAGAAAATATTACATATAGATATTATAGGAAGGAATGTATCAATTAATATAATCGTTTACATTAATTAATTAAATGTCTCATTAAAAATTTAGACTATTGAATTATAAAAATTATATATTTTTAACATTTGATATAATTATATCATATACAATTATACACTATCATATGAGCGATATTTTGTAGTTGATATAATACACTAAAAAAATATATTTATACAATAAAACTTTGTGAGCTTAAAAAAAGCACAATATAAATAATTATGAAATTAAATTAGATAATTATGATTAAAATAATAAGTTTTTAAATTTTAAACAGAAGTCACTAAAATTATATTAATAAAAGTTTCATAGTTGCCGCTTCTCACTCAATCTCTCTATTCTGTTGCCTCACTCAGCCGCTCCTCACTATGTCTGTCTCCATTGCTCCCTCACTCAGCCGCTCATCGCCACTCCTCACTCAGTCTCTCACTCAAGCGTCGTCGCTCCTCACTTAAGCATCGCCGCCCCTCAGTCAGTTAATTTAGGTAAATGATTTTATTTCTGAAAAGTAGCGACGATGATTTCACCTAGTAGCATTTAGGTTTAACAATGAGGCAAACTGAGTATTCTCTGATAATATGTTTACATAATTACATCGTCAACTTTGGTTGGTTTTTTGCTACATGAAGTGTGCATTTTAAGCGGTTAGAATCGTTCGGTGTTGGTAGAATCATATAATGTGAAGGGCATGCCCATGTCCATGTATATCTTTTCCTGTCTTGTTTGATGTTTTGCTTGGTGTTTTTTTTTATTTCCATTTTGTGCAGAATTTAGTTTAGGATTTTCAATGTTTTCTCATTTATTTAAAGAAAGGAAACTCAGATTTTGGTGAAATTATCAGATTTGATTATTAAAATTTTATTAAATTTTAATATTGATGCGTAAATTAATTCATTTAATTAAATTGGAAATTTGACTTTAGAACTTAGAAACAAAATTTGAGTTTTATGTATGTATTTTGGTATATTTATTTGGGGTAAATTAGAAAATATAATTAAATAGAAAAAATTATATAATTTAGTAATAAAATTAATAGGAGAAATAAAACATAGTTAAAATTGAAATTTTCTAACTAGAAATAAAAATTTGAAATATATGTTTTTTAGGTTAATTTGAAAATTATTTAAATAAATAAAAAAAAGTAAAAAAAGGAGAAAAGTAAAATAAAAAAACGGAAAGTAAAAAAAAAAAAAAAATTTAGGCCCCCTCCTCGCAAAAACAGAACCCCCCCCCCCCCCTTTTTGGTTTTTTTTTTTTGCTTCAGCCTTAGCCGACCGACTCCTCTCTCCTCTCCTTTGCCTGCCGCTCATTACCTCAAGCCGCTGGCGACCTCTTTCCTTCCCCCTATTTTCTCTCTCTCTCCCTCTCTTGAATAACCCGAAAACCCTCCCCCTTTCACTGTCTATTCCACGAACAGACCGTTGAAGAAGACGGACGCCAGCTCCCACCCCCGACTTCGAGCCCTGGCGACCTCCACCGTTCGTCCTGTTCCCCCCTGTGATGCCAACAGTACCCAAAATCAATGAATACTCATTTTCCTGCATCTTCATTTTTGAACCAGAAAACTACTAGGTAAAAGAAAAAAAAAAACTAAATTTTTATCTAGCTAAATTAGTATACAAATTGTGCTATAAATGTGAAATTGTTGTGGAATTAAATTTCAATTATGATTTTGAAGAAATTAGAAAAAATAGGGTTTGTAAGTTGACAAAATTCAGGGATTTTGATAATTAGATTAAACACTTATATTTTGGATAGAATTTATGAACATATTTAAGCTGAATTTACAGTTTGTTAGGTTAGATTTAATTTATTGTTTATATATATATATACACACACACACACACTTATAAAAAGGTAGCACTTAGTTAAATCGATCCTAAACCTTAGAGATTCTTTTGCTGTTGTCAATAATTGATACTTGAGATTGGTGATATTATTTTGGGTACAAATGTGGTTGATAATTTAAATAAATGTATTCAATATTTTATATGAAATATCAAATTTTAATAATGTATTACATATAGATAAATTTAAATATGTGACCCGCTCTATACGGCACCGGGTTAATCAGAATTTAAATTTAAATTTAAATTTTGTTAATAATGTATTCAATGTCTTATATGAAATATCAAATTTAAATAAATGTTACAATTGTATAATGATTTATATATAATTGATTTACTATTGTATTAAAATTAAAATTTTAATATGAAATAAATATAATAAAATAGTATAATAATTATTTTTATAATAAAATCAAATGTTATATTAATAATATATTTATTATTACAAATATAATAAGCATAATATTGAAAATTATTTGATATTGAATATTATGTTGTGTTTTAAAATAATTTTATTTAATAATTGAATTTAAATATTCAATATTTATTTTGTTGATAATAAATTATTGATATAATTATGTAATAAATAAATAATAATTATTTTAAAATTTTATAAATTTTAATTAGAAAAAGTGTATTATTATTTATTTATTTTTTTAATATAATAATTATATAATCATAATTAAGGTTTTTCGGGTTATAAATTCGGGTTTTTTTGGGTTTTAGGTCGAGTTGGTTTCGGGTTCGAGTCGTATCGGGCTCGGGTTATGTCAGGTTCAGATTTTTTTGGGTTCGGATTTTTCGGGCTCGATCTTTATCGGGTTCAAATTTTTCCGGATCGGGGTTTTCTTGGGCTCGAGTCTTTGACTTTTTGGTTAATTCGGTCCGGTCTCGATTTCGATCTCGGGAGGGCTCAAGCGGGTTTTCGGGTTCGGGCAAACTTTTGCCAGCTATATACATTTTAAATAAGACAAAAAAGAGCGCTTAGTCCAAGAATAGATACGTAATTACAGGCAGAATAAATATTTATAAATAGGGAACATGTATGACTAAAAAACCTAAGTTTCTATTTGCTTTACAAAAACTCTGCTGAAATTCCCTTCTGACTTAAACATCGGGGTGCTTACGCAGGAAACAACCCCTGCGTCCCTCTAATCATTTCATTTTCTTGCAGAAGATTTGATTACACGTGACAAGAAAGTCGAAGTAAAGACGTCAATAACACGTCATCAATTTATTTGGTAACAACAAATATGTATACATGTTATTATAATTTATAAAAATATATTTTAAGTGGATACAATACATATTAATTTTTTAACAAATCAATATATTTTAAAGACTGTTTTTACCCGTAATTAATTTTAAAAATCTAATTTAAAGATTAAAAAATAATAATATATTACTAATCCAACTCAAAGCCGGTACACTGAAATCCCAAACCGCAGGTCATTTCTTCTCCTAACCTTTGTCTCTCACCGATACCCCCAATGGCGCTAAACAAACATCTCTCTTAGCATTAATCGAGCTTCTTCAGTTCTTCTTCTCACCCCAGCGGCGCTAAACAGGCATTTTTCCCTACCCTGGAAAAAAGTAGTATTGTTTTTTCTTTCTTTAATTTTGATTTTCAAGTTTTCTATTACAGGGGTAAGATCTCCAGTTTGCTGTCATAATCCAAACCCAACAGACATAAGAGGGGAAAAAAAGCGTCTTCTTAGTTTCGACTACCATAACCTCCCTCTAAGTCATTCTGAGCAAAGATCTGAAAGCTCTACTGTAGAAAAATAACAGGAGAAACATTTTGTTTTTTGTATTTTTGTAGGAACTGATTCTTCCAAGGTATCTTTCTTTCTTTGCCCCTTTTTGTTTTAAATTTTTATGTGTGGGATTGCTTTTTTTTTTTTTAATTGTTTGAGATTTTTTTGTTTGTTTTCTAAAACTCATTTGTTTTAAGGTCTTCTCCTGTCCATATAAGCTTCAAAGGTTTGGTCTTCTACGGATGTTTTTGAATAATAAATTCTGGGTTTTGTTTTTCTTCACTGGATTGTTTGATTATTTGAGTGCTTTTCTGGTTTTTTGTTGTTTAATGGGAATTTTGGATCTTAATTAAGAACTTAGGAATTGAATTAAAGCATTTTACTTTAGATCCAATCGATGGTAGCTGAGATCAGAATAACCAAACTTTTTGTTTTGTTCATGTCGTGTGTTCATTCTGTGTATTGGAATTTGTATATATATCAATTGAGATGTTACTATCTTAATATACTTCTAAACTGGTTTAAAGAATTCTGTAGTATTTGCATTTGTTAGCTTAGATATTAGAGATGTAATGGAATTATCCTGACTGTTCCAGTTCCAAGTCTCCATGCTTAAATTTTTTATAATAGGTCTTTCAAGAAAATGTCAATCGGAAATGTTGAAATTGTGGATGAGAATGATAAGTTTAACATAAACTAGATGTTGAATAAATTGCTTTTCTTGTTCGGAATAGTTAAGTATTATCAGATATTAGTTGAATAATCAAGAAATTAAACAGTTTCAGGCAGTCAAAACGGGTATTTTCAAAAATATTAGGGTAGAGTTCCGGTAGTAAAATTAAAAAGTATTTGGGTAATTATAAGTTTTTGGTAGCATAAACCATAAATGGGTTCGGGGTCGGGTAATATCTTTATAATTTACTTAATGGGTCTAGGTTTAATAGCTTTGCTTTGCTTTCTTTTGATGCTTTTTTTCCTGGTTTCTGAGAGCAATTTATTTTATTTTATTTTTTTTATCTTGCTAATTTACTGATTCTGAGCAAACACAGTCCAAACTCCTCTAGCAATCTTGCAGTCTCTTCATTTCTAGATTTTGCTCCTTCAACCGATACCGATGTTATCCTTCTCTGTTTTCCTAGTCCATGAGATGAAAAAATTAATTTGAAAATTTGCTTCTTAGTTTATGTTCCTAGCCTAGATTTGTTGCTGCTCATTGAAAAAAAAGGAAGTTAAACTTGAATTAGCTCTTTTTCTGCTGTAATTCTTGTAATTTTGCAATGTTTTAGTGGGTTGTCTCAGAAAGAATATTAGCGCTTAATATTCTGTTTGAATCCCAACGTATTTTTTGATCACAATTAGATGAAAATTAACTGAATTATAATTAAGTTGTGATTTGAAGGTAAGCTTTGGAGTTTCCATTTGTTTTTATTTTGGTGGCTGAGAAAATGGAGGATTAAGCAGAAAATACCAAATGGAGTATTTTACTTTGGGTTTCTAAAGAAATTACTGTTCTAGTTAGGATAATGGAGTATTTTGTTGTTTTTTGTCAAACTTTATTTTTTTCATTATGGGCAGCATAGATTAAAATAGTCACATTTGTCTTGCATTATTATTTTATTGTTTCTTATCTTTAAGTTGTTGCTTTGGTTTTTCTTTCTTGCTATTAACAAGAACATTGATAGCGATCATATGTTGATTTTGTTTATTTAATCTGTGTCAAATAGATGCAAGAGAGGTCAAAATCTTCTTCTGTAAGCAATCTTCCGCTCATCCTGGACATTGATGACTTCAAGGTAATGAATCAAACAAACAGATTGATTTAGTATATTATGGTGTTCTCATTGAATGTGATTGGATATGTTTATGATTGAATGTCAACTGGTAGGGTGATTTTTCATTTGATGCATTATTCGGGAACTTGGTTAACGAGCTCCTGCCATCTTTCCAAGAAGAAGAAGCAGATTCTGCGGATGGACATGGCATTGGTGGGACTGATGTTCTACCAAATGGACATATCCGAACCTCTTCTGATGCGACAAAATTCACACAAGGAGTCTCTGCCCCTCTATTTCCTGAAGTAGATGCTTTATTATCGCTGTTCAAGGATTCTTGTAAAGAGTTGATTGATCTTCGCAAGCAGGTCTGTTCTGTAATAGTTGGTGATGGGTTTGACAGAACTGTGGGATTCATATTAATGTTTTAATTTTCTTGATATGGGTTGAAGATTGATAGAAGACTCTACAATCTCAAGAAAGAGGTTTCTACTCAAGATGCTAAGCACCGGAAGACACTAAGTGAGGTTAGCAGAATATGTAAATACATTTTCTTTTGAATCATTTTTGTAAAAATATCCGGAAAAAAATAATGATTTCTTTCTTGCCTAACATTGTTTTAGAAAAAAGTGTTTTATCTTTTGGATTTTTAAAGCCCATTTCTGTATAAGAAAACTAAAAAAAGAAAGATGAAGTTCAACAGTTTCATCGATTTTAGAGAACAGCCCATTTCTCATTGGCGTGGTGCAATCTCCACTTTGATGAGCACATCTCAGATCATGTGAATATTGAGATAAATGCTTCTTGTTTTTGTTTTGAAGCACACTGCCTTGACCATTGTACCTTGACTTGAACAGCATCAATGTGGCATTATGTCAAAAATCTGATAAAAGGTTTTGGATTTTTCAAATAACAAGTTCTTAGGTGAATGAGGATTTAAAAAATGTTACAAATGGATCATAAAACTGATTAGTTTTACTTATTATTTTTCTCCAGCTGGAAAAAGGTGTAGATGGCTTGTTCGACAGCTTTGCAAGATTGGATTCACGTATTTCAAGTGTTGGGCAGACTGCAGCAAAAATAGGAGATCATTTGCAGGTAAGACTATCCCTTTTTTTGGCTCCACCAACTAGTTTTTCTGCTCTTCGTTGGTTGTCATCTTGTTGCTAAATTATATAGTTACTTATGGCATTTCCTAAATGCATTTATTTGGTATTTACTTGGCAGAGTGCTGATGCTCAGCGTGAAACTGCTAGTCAAACCATAGAGCTTATAAAGGTACTTTAGTTTGTGTGTTTCATGTGCTATCTGTTGCTTAAATTGCTTTAACACGTTGACAATTTAATCCCTTGCAGTACTTGATGGAGTTTAATAGCAGCCCAGGCGATCTAATGGAACTTTCTCCTCTATTTTCTGATGACAGCCGTGTTCCTGAGGCTGCCTCAATTGCACAGAAATTGCGTAAGATGACTTACTTTTTTGCGAGACTTTGGTTATTGCTCATATACAAGCTCTTTGAGATATCAAATGTGTACATGAAAAGCGAGTGACTGAAATTGCTCTATTGAATTTGGTATGGTAACAACTGTTCAGAATTATAATGGGCAAAATTTAACATATTTCTTTATGGGGAACTAAGTTCCATGACTACATCATTTGCAATATGCTTTTATGCTTCTTACAGCTTTGTGGACTGTTTTTATCGTTCATGTCATTTTGTTGATTTTAGGATCATTTGCTGAGGAGGATATTGCAAGAACTGTGCCATCAGTTGTGGGAAGTGCAACTGCCAGCAGAGGATTGGAAGTTGCAGTTGCTAATCTTCAGGAGTACTGCAATGGTATGATAATTATTTTATTACACATTTCTTGTATGAAACCCCTATGATCAATGAGAATGATAAAAGAGTGAATGAGTTACTACTAGTAGACTGTAAAAGGGGAATTTGATGAAATTATTTTGTTTCCTAAAAGAAATAGTAATTATACCTAAATCCTGTAAGATGATTATGTCATCTTAATCGTTTGTGGAAGCTTTTGAATTAAATTGTGAAGGAAAAGAGTAGACTAAATTCTGTCTTATTAATGGATTCCTTGTCTTGTAATGACAAGTGTATCAAGTCTCCCTTGTATTTGTTATCTTTTTCCGAGTTCTGTAGAATTGGAGAACAGATTATTGGCTCGGTTTGATGCTGCATCACAAAGAAGGGAATTGTCTACCATGTCTGAATGTGCTAAAATTTTATCTCAGGTATTAATTAATTGTTTATTTATAGCTTTTTTCCTCTATAAAATTTTAACTCGGTTATTAATTTCCTCTACTTTAAGTAAGTTATTTAAATTTAGTGAAAGAATCTTGTTAATCATTTGGAATATTTCTGCTTTCACAAATGCAGTTTAACAGGGGCACTAGTGCCATGCAACATTATGTGGCAACCCGTCCAATGTTCATTGATGTGGAAGTCATGAATTCAGACACCAGATTAGTTCTTGGTGACCAGGGTTCTCAAGCTAGTCCTAGCAATGTTGCGCGTGGGCTTTCTTCGTTATACAAAGAAATTACAGGTTGAGAGAGTAGTTTTATTGATGTTAAGTCAAGGGGCTTGAGTTCATCAACATACTTGTATCTTTGTTGTTTGTCCTGCAGATACTGTACGCAAAGAAGCAGCCACAATTATGGCAGTATTCCCTTCTTCTAATGATGTTATGTCAATTTTAGTTCAGGTGCCTTGAGGAATCTGCCCTTCATGTTTCCAAGTGATTGAGTTTCATTGACTTACATGCAGCACCATTATGTATACCTGTTTTTTTTTAGTTACGGTTGATTCCTATGTTATATGCAGCGAGTCTTGGAGCAGCGAGTTACTGCTCTTTTGGACAAATTATTACTAAAGCCATCTCTTGTGAATCCCCCTCCCATGGAGGAAGGTGGACTTTTATTGGTGAGTAAACTTACAGAAAATGCATCTATTTTTCCTTTCCCAAATGGTAATTAGAAGTGACAAAATTTGACTTTACTCATATTTCACTTGAGGCTTTAGTATTTGAGAATGCTAGCTGTGGCATACGAGAAGACCCAGGAACTTGCTAGAGAGCTACGAGCCGTTGGATGTGGTGATTTAGATGTTGAAGGTAACAGTATGACAATATCTCCAATGCAAATCCCCTTGTAGTGTATATTCCTTCTATTATTTTAAATACAATTTGGAATCAGATATGATTCTTGATTAATTCAAGTAGATGGGTGAATATGGTCATTTAGGATTGTTGATGGGTTTAAATAAAAAATAGGCCAAATTGATGGATGATGGTTATGTTGGATCATCATCGTCGTCATCATCATCAGAGTCTTTATCCTAATACTGAGGTAGGCTATATGAACCGATATATAAATTCACACTAAGTAGTTAGCATGAATTTTCCTCTTCCACTCATTTCTATCTAATGCAATGTGTTCTTCCAACTCGTTCCGCTATATATTTTTGGATTACTTTCTTTCAAGTCTTTTTCGGTCTTCCCCTAGCCATGACCCTTTTTACATTATTTATTACCTCTACTCTTTTAACTGGAGCGTTCATAGGTCTATGTCGTATATGTCTAAACCAACGTAAACGACTTTCACTCATCTTAGATAGGTGCCACTTTAACCTTTTTGAGAATGTTCTCATTTTTCTTTTTATTTTTTCTCGTATATCCACATGTCTATCGCAGTATTCGCATTTCCGTTATAGTCATCTTTTATGTATGCACTCCTTTAGTTGCTCAACATTCATTGCCATAGAGTAATGTAGGTCTAACAACTGTCCTATGAAACTTGACTTTCAACCCTATAGGAATTCCTTTGTGATACAATACACCTGTAGCGCTTTTCCACTTACTCTAACCAGCCTGTATCTTATAGGTCACATTACCATCAATCTCTCTATCCATCTGACCGATCAACTCCAAATATTTAAAATGATTAAGCTTAGGGATCGCCACCTCATCTAGTGTCAGTATGTTTTCATCTTCCCCTTTGTTTGGATTGAATTTACACTCCATGTGTTCAATCTTTGTTTTGCTTAATCTGAATCCTCTTGACTCTAATGTAGTCTCAATAGTTCTAACTTAGTATTAACTTTCACTTTAGTCTCAGCACACAAGACAATATCATCTGGAAACATCATACACTATGATACATTATCTTGGATGGATTTTGTTAACCCATCCATTATTGTAGCGAATAAAAATGGACTTAACGTCGACCTTTGATGTAGGCCTACTATGATGTGAAATTCATTTGTTTGCCCTCCACACGTTCTCACATGTGTTCTTCCATCTCCATACATTAGTTCAATATATTTCATGGGGCTCTTTTTTTCATTAAAGACCACCATAACACCTTCCTATGCATTTTATCATATGCTTTCTCTGAGTCTATAAAAACCATATGAACATCTTTACCTTATACTCAAGAGCGCTCCATAAGTTATCTAAACATGTGTATCACTTTTATAGTTGACCGACCAAGCATAAAACCAAATTCACAAGTTGGATGAATTAGGAAAATTAAATCAGATGTGCAATATGGCATTTCAATCAAGAGATATCACGGGACGTTATATTCCTCGTTTGTTTTTTAGTAGAGGGACATTATATTCTTGATATTTCATGAGGAGGTCCGAATTCACAAAGCCTGTTTTGGACTTCATCTATGTGTTAAAGGTAGGAAAATCCGATTCTATCATACGCATTCTTTTATCTGAATAAGCAACTGTTATACTAAATTTATTAGCAAATATGGCCATTGACATATACTCTAACATTAATAATGTAGTGGTAATGTTTTAACTGTTGGTATACCATATAACAGTGTTAAGTGGATTCAAACAAATGTGACTGCATGCAAGTGCTTTGTATAATTCATTCATCTTTTATACCTTAATAACAAAATTGCTTTGTCACAGGTCTCACCGAGTCTCTGTTTTCTGTTCACAAGGATGAATATCCTGAACATGAGCAAGCCTCTCTTAGACAACTGTATCAAGCAAAGGTTTTCTTATTTGCTTTGCTTGTTCCCCAAGGTTACAATGCATGATTTGCTCCATTGTTGCTGCTTGTAACATCTTTGATGCTGTGCAGTTGGAAGAATTGCGTGCTGAAAGCCAGAAAGTTTCTGAGTCAAGTGGAACAATAGGGCGCTCTAAAGGGGCTTCGGTGGCTTCTTCCCATCAGCAGATATCTGTTGCAGTTGTGACGGAGTTTGTACGGTGGAACGAAGAAGCAATATCCAGATGCACTTTATTTTCTTCTCAGGTAATAATTTTATCTGTCAGTTGATGGTATGCTCTGTTACTTGTGTACAATTTTTCTGCAACTCAAGAGAGGCACTTCAGAAAATACTGGGCTGAGCACCTAAAAAGGGTTTGAAGGAAAAAAAATTGAGGCTTTCCAATGTTTCCATTATTTATTATCTGCATTGTTCTTAAAGTTTTGTCTAAATCTGCATGAATGGGCTAATATGTTAATTCAAACGCTTTGAAATATTGCAATTGAGAGGCCTTGTCGACCACCTTGACTGGTATATGATAAACAAAGTATAGCACAAGTGACTTGATTGCGTAGCATGCATTATGAAACAGAATGCTAGTGTGTTAAAAAGAAATAAAGGCTGGGTAGACTGAAAGAAACCAGATATTATGACTTAAAAATGTGGTCAATTACTAATTGCATTGCAATGTCTTCGACAGCCTGCTACACTTGCAGCCAATGTAAAAGCAGTGTTCACTTGCCTACTTGACCAAGTAAGTTGGTTAATTAAACATGTTGATAAGCTGGATTTTTGTAATGGGTACTTAATTAATCTCATTTTTTAGGTAAGCCAATATATAACAGATGGGCTTGAACGGGCTAGAGATAGCTTGACTGAAGCTGCAGCCTTGAGGGAAAGGTTTGTGCTGGGTACAATTGTTAGTAGAAGGGTGGCTGCTGCAGCTGCTTCTGCGGTAAATTCCTGATTATGTTTTATTTTATGCATTTTAAGTTTCAATTTAACCAAAAAATCATGGAAATAATGGCGTTTAATTACCTGATGTGCAGGCAGAAGCTGCTGCGGCAGCTGGTGAAAGCAGTTTCAGATCTTTCATGGTTGCTGTACAACGTTGTGGCAGTAGTGTGGCCATAGTACAGCAAGTATGTTGGGTTTCTTGGTTTTTTATTGTAGTTAAGTTCACAATGAAAGAATATTATAAAATTATGAAGATTTGAATCAATCCAATTTTTTATCTGTAGTACTTTGCAAATTCTATATCTCGGCTCTTATTGCCTGTTGATGGTGCTCATGCTGCTTCTTGTGAAGAAATGGCAACTGCAATGTCTAGTGCAGAGGGTGCTGCTTATAAAGGGCTTCAGCAATGCATTGAAACTGTGATGGCTGAGGTCAGTTACTAACTTCCACTCTCTTCTATTTAGATCTTTTTTAGACAATAGCATGGGGTAATTGTCAGTTACGAGTATGTCCAAGATGGGTGTGCTCAATATTTTTGAAGATTTTCCTTATATCTGGAGGGTTGGACTTCCATACCAATTTCCATTGGATGTGTTAGCTACGTGTATACTAGAAGAAAAAAATGAAGAGTTGGAGCACATTGCTTTAGACAGTACCTAAAGATTTGAGTCTGAATGTATTTCTTTGTAGACTTTATTATTATTGAATTCTTCTTTTCCCGCCTGCTACATGGTGCCTATTTGTTTAACTATTTCTTCACCAAGCTTATAGGATGTGCCTGCTTATTTGCTCTCTTTAGTTTTCTTAATTATCAGCAATTATCTGGGTGAAACTGCTTCACAGGTTGAACGATTATTATCAGCTGAACAAAAGGCTACAGATTACTGCTCACCTGACGATGGAATGGCTCCGGATCATCGTCCCACAAGTGCCTGCACGAGGTTTGTCCTTCTGGTCAACTTTTGTGGGGTTGTTGAAAACTGTATGGATGTGAAGCTGAATGGTTGCTGGACGGTAGAAATGTCTCAAGTCCTTTGCCTATAACGTTCTGCACTTAGTTTTAGCTTCATCTATGTTACCTTTTTGTTGTCTACTTGTTAATTAAAATTGTTGCCAAGTTACAGTAGCCCTTCTTTAGTAGTGCAGCTGCAAAAACAGATTATTTGATCTATTTTTCTTTCACCTTTTCCTTGTCTAGAGTTGTTGCTTATCTTTCTCGGGTCCTCGAGGCTGCATTCACTGCACTAGAGGGTCTTAACAAACAAGCATTCCTGACTGAACTGGTATGATGTTTATCATTTGATATTCCTGATTATTATGTACCTAATTCCTTGACTTTTGAGTCTACTAAATTGCTCTCTGTGCACAAACAAGATTGGTTTGCGAGGTGTAGGTAAGAAATACGTACACTTGTAAAATTCAGTGGTTTTGTAGTTTTCTGATACGAGGATGCTTTGACGCATCAAAAATTTCTTCAATCAATTCACATAAACCCAATATCTCTTCATTCATCTATCCATTTTGAAACAGTTTTTTAAGCAATGTATCCATTCTGTAATTTTATTATGCGGTATGTGGTATTGATTTTTTTTTTTTCTCTGATCATTTTTCTTATTTCCATTCATACTGTTTTGACGAGTGATTATGCCACATTCTGAAAGGGTAAATTCCTGCTCCTCTCATTTCAGGGAAATCGCTTGCACAAAGGACTACTTAATCATTGGCAGAAATTCACGTTTAATCCAAGGTATTTTGCTTTGCTCTAATGTTTCAATTGCCAGTTATTTTTCTTGAACAGTGAAATAGCAACAGTGATGCATATGGTTGTGATGGCCTTCTGATCTGAGGGTGGGCCTCCAGTATTAGCTTGTTGCATTTGTACCACAGAAACTTGTAGAACATGTTTTACATCTTTGTTTGCCTGTGCCATTCAAATGTTTTATGTACTGATTTGCAGTGGAGGACTACGACTGAAGCGTGATATAACTGAGTATGGAGAATTTGTGCGTAGTTTTAATGCTCCTTCTGTTGATGAGAAATTTGAACTCCTGGGCATGTGAGTTACTGAATTTATGAATAGCTAGACCACTATTTTGCCATTTAATTTAAACCCTTATTTTACTGATGAACTGTTGGCCTCCAGCTTGGCCAATGTCTTCATTGTTGCTCCTGAAAGTCTCTCCACTTTGTTTGAGGGTACACCTAGCATCCGGAAAGATGCACAAAGGTATTATGCATATTATTATTATTATTATTTTGCCACTTTATACTCTTTGTTTGGTGCCTATTCTGTTCCAGTTATAACTGTGGTTGCAAATTCTCAAAACGGTAGTGTTCAAGTGAAAGAACATATTTTTCTGCATTGATTTGTATGCTTTTGATGTGAATCAGTTCATTTATGCTTGTGTTTGCCTGCTGGTGTGTAAATTTAGATATGGCTTCTTTTTGTTTGGGTTTTCTCCGTAAAGTTAAAAAAGTTTTGATTTGAGCCCTTTATTCAGGTTTATTCAGCTTAGAGAAGACTACAAGAGTGCAAAACTTGCGTCGAGGCTTAGCTCTTTATGGTCCAGTTCCAGTTGATCTAAGAGGTGGCGTGGCATGTTGATATATATACAGATAGCTCTCTGGTTTTGAGGCACCAATACAAGTTTATTGCCAGGATACTGAGCTCCTCATTGAACAGAAAATCTACAACATTAGAATTTTTTTTTTTCTGATATTATTTTTCGTGTGTCTATTTTTTGAAATATAGAAGCGAAGACGCAATAGATTTGTATTATGTTAGGGCTTTCATTTAACAAGTTAAATTATTTTCAATTTTCACCTTTAGCGTTGAAGAAATAGAGATCTGGAGACCACCTGGTTTGTGTTTGTACCGTTTGATTTTTTTTTTTTTGGTTTGAATAACCGAATAGAATTTTTCTTTTTTGGCTTTGTTTTTCCTGATGAACCAATCCCTTTGCTTTGCCCTAATCAACTGGAACATATTCCAAATAAACAAATTGGAACTAGCAAGGATTCAGATTCCAATATATATTAAAATCTTGTTCGGTCGGATTTAGTTCACCATCAGCTTTGAAAACCCAGTGATTCCCGTTTGGTTCATGGAATTCTAGATGCCTCTCATCACTTCCTGCGCTAATGTTGCTGCTTCAAACTGTCAGCTGCAGACAAAAGATTAGCGGTGGCAAACGGGTAGGATTGGTTTAGGTTATTTTCGGATTTGAAAATTTTCAAGTTTTTTCAAGTTCAGATTTTTTTGAAATCGGTTTGAGTTTGACGAGTTTAGCAAGTAGAATTTAGATTATTTTATAATTTTAAAAGTTATGGATAATTGGTCAATTAATTAGTTTAATTTTATTTTTAATTTTTTTTTGTACATAAATTATAATATTAACATGGTAATCATGTATGCTTTTATGATATAATATGTTATGAAAATTAGCTTATAATTTAAAACAAATTAATGCTTTAATAAATATTGCAAGAAAATAAATCAATAATATTTAATATGAAATTAAATTAGTTAATTATGGTTAAGATAATAAAATTTTCAAATTGTAAAAATAAAGTGTTGAAATTAAGAAAAAGTTATTGAACGTTAAGATATAATTGATAATTCTTTAATATATGATATTATAATAATAATAATGTATAAATATATATATGATATTTTATTATAATATATAAAATATAAAATCTTGTTTGTATTGTAAGAGATAGTATAATTAATTATCTTATATCACTAGCACTATATCATTAATAAGAGTTTATGCTTTATATTTTACACTACACTAAAAGATTTTATAGTTTATTCTACATCAATTATCACATTATAAGAAATTAAAATAATAGAACATTAACATACAAATCATTATGTTAAAAATAAGATATACTTATTAATGATTTATTTTATATACTTGATTTTAAATCATATCATGACATTGACAAATGAATTGATGATATAATAAGACTAAGAGATTTGAATTTGGAGTTAAAGATTTTAGTTTTGAAATTTATAATAAAACTTTATTTTTAAATGTCTTGTATAATAAAAATACCAATTTATAAAATTTATTTAAATTAAATATATATGATTTTAAAAAAAAATCATATGTTATAAGTTTATAACTTATAAATAATTATTTTAAGTAGACAACTAGACAAATTATTTTCAAGTAAGTTTAATATTTTTATATATTTGAAACTTTAAAAAAATATAATTTAAATTTAATTTTGTTAATAATGTTTTTAATTTTTTGAAAAAAATATCAAATTCAAACAAATGTTACAATTATATAATGATTTATACATATTCGATTTATTATTGTATTAAAATTAAAATTTTAATATGAAATAAATATAATAAAATATTATAAATTATTTTTATAATAAAATCAAATGTTATATTTAATATTATTTATTATTATAAATACTATAGGTATGATATTAACAATTATTTGATATTCACATATATCGTATATTAAAATAATTTTATTTAATAATTTAATTTAAATATTTAATACTTATTTTGTTGATAATATGCTATTGATATAATTGTGTAATAGATAAAAATTATTTTTTAAAATTTTATAAATTTTAATTAAAAAAATGTATCATTATTTATTTTTTAATAAAATAATTATATAATTATAATTCAGATTTTTTACAAGTTGAAGATCGGATCGATCTCATATTATGGCTTTAGTTGTGTCGAGTTAGGTTTTTGTTGGTTTCAATCTTTTTCGAATTCAAATTTTTTTGTGTTAAATAATTTTATTTTTTAATAAAATAATTATATAATTATAATTCAAATTTTTTTCGAATTATAAACTCGATTTTTTACAGGTTTAAGATCGGATCGGTCTCATATTCAGGTTGTGTATGACTTGAGTTGTGTCAAGTTAGATCTTTGTTGGTTTCAATTTTTCATGTTAAATTTTTTCAAACTCTTAACTTTTTTTTATCAATTCAATCCGATCCTAAATTCCATCTAGAGGAGGCTAAGACGGATTAACTTTTGCTAGCTCTTCGCAAGATCATACTTTTGTTGCCGATACACAAAACCTAGCCGCCTCTTCACACCGGCTTCCCCTGCACAAAACTCCATTATGTCAAAAAGAAACAAAATTTAAGTTATAATTCGATTATTGCTTTTAGATCCACATTCGAAAAAGACTTCCAATGGGATGAGTTTCAATATTTTTGCTAATGGAATGATCATGATCTTGCTTGATAGGAGGATCCAAGGAGATCCCAAACAAGAGAAATCTCAAGGTGCTTTCCAACAACGACAGTTTTGTTGTACGCTTGATCAGAGATGGCAATTGGTACCCGGATGCTTTGCACTATCTTATCCCAAAGTTGGATTAGGATATTGTATATTAGATTTGGATAGGATAGAATTCGAGTAGGATTTGACTAATGGTACTACTCTCTTGTTGGATTATAAATAATAATTTTTGAATGTTATATATATTTATAAATTATCTAATGTTTATATAATATTTAATTAAATTAATTCATTGAGAGTCTTAATTATAATTTTTAACTTTAATTTTTTATGAAGTAACTTAAATTTATTAATTTAAATTTTTTAATAATATGCTTTTAAATCATTTTTATTTAAAATTGTAAGACAAATTTTAATTTATTAAATGAGTAAAGTATATGTTTGAATAGTCCACGAATATTCTCTATAATAAAAATAAATAATTAAATAGTTAATTGGGTGCATGTATTTTAAAATATAATAGAGTTTGGATATGGTGGTATGCAAAAAATTCCCTAAGCTCGAGACCTCTTTTAGAATTTGGTTCATTTTCATTAATTAATGAAACTTGTTTAGGTAAATATTTCTTTGGGAATATGGCACAACATAAACATGATTAACTAAATAGTTAATTTCTAATCAAGAATAAAGATTGTGAGGTGAATTTTCCTTCTTTAATATCCTTAATCTCTTCATCTTTAATATCCATACAAGTGTCCTTAGACATCGTTTTGGACTATTACACTTTCTTCTGCCACATGTAAATTAGTAAACTCTGCTGTCCTTCTGGAATTTGAAAGGGGAAGAGCTATATATGATTATTTTTCCTGTTGAACGTGGTGTGAACAAGATATTCCACCTAATTGTTGATGAAATGTGAGCAATTTATAATTTGAAAATTGACTCTTTCAATCTGCAATATTTTCTTCTGTATTTTTTTTTCTGACTGTCATCCATTTTTTTTCCGTATTGAATTGATTGCAGATCGGGTTCTATATGCTTGATGTAATTAACCAATCATGGAGTCCAATGTTTGGTAAGCCTTAGTTGATTACCATTGTTTGATAATAAGCAGCAGATGTTATTCATTTTGTTGATCGGCACCTTTACATTGTCCTCAGGCATTGTTTTTGCACAATTACACTTTTTTCTCACACGTAAATTAGTAAACATTCCTGTTGCTGCAGATCTTTTAAATATTTTTGAAGATTTTCTTCCACAGCTCTTGCTTTATCCAAACCCTGCAGACCCCCTGAATGGGGATGCGGCATCATTGATGATGAAGGATCGAATGTTCTTATTAAATCGAATGTTCTTATTAAATCAAATGTTCTTATTTAGAAACATCTTCCGTACCTTGCATTGTATATGCTGAGAATCTGTTTACATTTGTTTTTACTTTCTGCCTCTAATTGTCTTAACCTTCTATTGGAATATACCTTAAAGAAGGTTACTCGTAAAATTGTAACTGCTTCTGTCAAATGGAACTGCATGACCCACTTTGTGAATAACAACTGAGAATCAGTTAGTTCACTTAATTTTCTATTAAGAGATGCTTTCAGCCGAACTTGCATTTGCATGATGTCAGTCAGCAACCTGAAACCAGCTTAAATTCATTCTTTCGGCTGAAAATTTCCTTGTGTCGTCTTCTTTCATTTGATTGTGTTAAACTTCATGGTTTCGGCTGATAAGTTCTACGCGTTGTCTTCTTTCCTTTGGTTGTGTTGTAATATGTTTTAAAGGTATATTGGATTTGTTCAAAATATTATTATTATATTATAAATTTTATATTTAATACTTTTTTTTTTGGTAAGTTTTCAATTATATTTTTATATATGTTAGTGATAACGTCTTTGGAATTATGAGGAAGTAAAAGTGCGTTTTAACTGATTTAATGGATCGAAACTGACCAAATTCGATCAATTCATTTCGGTTAATTCAATTTTAGTCAAAATTTATTAATGAAATAGATTTAATCAACTCATTTGATTGACTGTTTGTGACGAAAATTACCAACCAATCCAATCATTAACATTCTTTTTTAATATATTTCAAAAATATTTATATATAATTTAAATAATTAAATATATCCAAAATTGGAAACTTAATTGCTCAATTTCTATTTCTCTTACTCCTTTCTTGTCATTCTTTGCGATGTTGCAGCTCTAATGATCTCCTAGGGTAATTGGATGTCATTGCACCTCCAATGTGACGACGTCCTTTGCTTTTTCTAGAATAATACTTCCATTAAGTTAAATTAACACTGTTAATGTTGTTACCTGAAACAATAGTGATGAATCGTTAATGTTTTTGTCTTGATCTTTGTGTCATGTGCTCTAGAATATTCTGCAAGAAAGGAAATAATCAAAGGGACGCAGGGATTGTTCCCTGTGTTTGCACTCCGATGCTTAAGTCAGAAAATGATTTTGACAGAGTTTCAGTAAGTAATTGTGTTTTTTTTAAAAGAATCATACATGACCCCTATTTATAAGGAGTTTCCCTGTTCCTTAATTACGTTTTTGTCCTTTTACTTTAATATTCTGTTCTTAGATGAAAATGTCTCAATACATTTAATGTGGCTCTTATTTGTTTAATTATCTCGTGCATAAGCTCATGCGCAAATATGTCACGTGGCACATTATAATTGACCGAAATAGCATCGAAATTATTATCTACAACAATTGCTTCCCACTCTTTCGCTAGGTATAACCTTGTGGAAGAGTACATATGTTCTTATTGTAGCCTCAGGTCAAGTCTTACATTAGATTTTGAAATCAAATTCTCTGACCATCTAATTTTTAAGCTCTTGTTGGAGTGCATGGCTTACCTCGCACATTTTTCGCTTCAAGCTCTTGCACATTATTTTCGTGGCTTATATCGCGCACTTTTCGCTTCAAGCCTTTATTTGAGTACTTAGCTTACCTCGCGCACTTTTCGCTTCAAGCCTTTATTTGAGTGCTTAGCTTACCTCGCGCACTTTTCGCTTCAAGCTCTTGCACATTATTTTCGTGGCTTATATCGCACAATTTTCACTTCAATCCTTTATTTGAGTGCTTAACTTACCTCGCGCATTTTTCGCTTCAAGCTCTTACACATTTTCTTCATGGCTTACATTGCGCACTTTTCGCTTCAAGCCTTTTATTTGAGTGCTTAGCTTACCTCACTCATTTTTCGCTTCAAGCTCTTGCACATTTTCTTCATGGCTTACATCACGCACTTTTCGCTTCAAGCCTTTATTTGAGTGCTTAGCTTACCTCGCGCATTTTCGCTTCAAACTCTTGCACATTTTCTTCATGGCTTACATCACGCACTTTTCGCTTCAAGCCTTTATTTGTGTAGCTGGTGCGATCAGTCATCTATCAATTATGTGAAAACCTCAACAGCCAATAAAATATTAATATGGCATAAATCATAGTTCAACAAATTAAATTTCAACCCATAGTTGAATAAAAAATAACATTAAATGAAATAAAGTCTCACTGTCAGTGTAGTTGCAAGTGGTTGGTATTCCACGTTTTTACTGTCCTCTTGCCTTGTGGACTTTTCATCTTCTTTCAAGGCATTGGTGGTGGCTTAGGTAGCCCGACGATGGTAGGGGTTTCTTTTCTCTGAACTTCCTTATATGTAGTTCAGCGTCGGTATCATTTTCATGACTTCTTCTTGAGTGATATACTTATCTCCTATAGAGAACAAGTCCGAGATTGTCGTCGGTTGATCTAAAGATAACGACTCTTGCAACTTTTCAGACCTTGTCCCTTGTAGCATAGCTGTCACAGCTACTCCAGCTTGTAGATCATGTACTTCAAGAGTAGCATTACGGAACCGATCCACATAGCTCTTGAGTGATTCCTTGCTCCCCTGCCTCAAGGTAAGCATATAGGTGACCTCATTCATTTTTTGGCTTTTTATCACAAAGGCCTTCAAGAATTCGTTTTTTAATTGATTGAAAGACGAAATAGACCCCTCTGACAAACTGTTAAACCACTTTAGTGCGTGATTAGTTAAAGTTAAGGGGAATGCTCTACACATAATCCCTTTTCTCTTCTAAGATTCGTTCCACCATCTGTAGCAACTTGAGCTTTGGACGCAAGTCTGTTTTGCACTTTCTTTGCATCATATGAATCGACTTGGTCGCAGTCCATAGCTTCTCTCCCGTTACCCTGAGTTCGATTTTGACGAGTCTGAGGCTGAAAGTTTGCCATTCCAGCTTCAAGGTTTCGTGTTGGATCTATTTTCGAGTCTCTCCCAACATGAGACCCTGTTATTCCCACACCTTTGATTCTATTGTTTGGCGAGCCATTTGTGTTCTGGGGCCAAGGATCTTTCGCACCCAAATATCTAGAATCTACCATAGCCGGACCCTTAAGGTTTCTAGTAATTTGGCGTCTTCGGCCACCAATAATCTCTCGTGTTGAATTTCTTGTACCATGACGTCGCAGTTTTCTGACGCCCTGATGTCTCCAGTTCAGTGGAGTCTCGCGCATGGGATCTTCCATAGCTTGGCGCCGCAGGCCTTCCGAGGCCTCACACACAGGGTCTCCCATACCTTGACGCCTCATGTCTTCCTCAGTCTCACATATAGGGTCTCGTGCGGCCATGCCATGAGGGTCTCATGTAGAAGGGTCTCGCGCGAGCTGGCATCCTTACATTATGAGTGCGCCGCGCACGAAGAAAACGGGGGGTCTTGCTCCGTGTCGCCAGTATCCCCCATGCCATGAAGGTTTTGTAGCATGGCGCCGTGGTCTCCCATGCCGCCAATGTCACCCATGCCGCGAATGTCTCCCATGCCGGGAAGGGTTCGCGACATGTCTCTAGTGTTCGCCATGCCAGGTAAGGATCGCAGCATTCCATCAGGATTCACCATGCCGAGAAGGTATCGCGGCACTCCATCAGTGTCCATGCCGGGAAGGGTTCGCGGCATGTCTCCAGTGTTCGCCATGTCTGCTAGGGATCGCGACATTCCATCAGGATTCACCATGCCGGGAAGGTATCGCGACACTCCATTAGTGTCCATGCCGGGAAGAGTTCGCGGCATGCCTCCAGCGTTCGTCATGGGGGGAGGGATCGCGGCATGCCTTCAGTGTTCGCCATGGTAGGCAGGGTTTGCGGCATGCCTCCAGCGTTCGCCATGGCTGGGAGGGATGGCAGCATGTCTCCAGTATTCGCCATGCTTGGTAGGGATCGCGGCATGCCTTCAGAGTTCTTCATGCTGGGAATGGTTCGCGACATGTCTCCAGTGTTCGCCCTGTCGGGTAGGGATCGCGGCATTCCATCAGGATTCACCATGCCAGGAAGGTATCGCGACACTCCATCAGTGTCCATGCCGGGAAGGGTTCGCGGCATGTCTCCAGTGTTCGCCATGCCTGATAGGGATTGCGACATGCCTTCAGAGTTCTCCATGCCGGGAAGGGTTCACGACAAATTCACAAGCGGGAACACACCCTTGAATAGGTCCACCATTGTCGGCAAAGCTTAGACGGTCTCTCCCCATTGCTTCCGCATAGCTTCCAATTCAGCGACAGGAATCTCCATCATATTCACTTCTCTCGGCATTATCGCTCATTCTCCGAAATCAGTCATGGGAGAACTCGTTATGTCTTCACTATCCTCACGTTTGACTGCTGCTGAACGTGTCCGTACTATCTTTTCAGAATGACTTTTTCTTCGTTTCCCACAGACGGCGCCAATTGTTATTACCTGAAACAATAGTGACGAATCGCTGACGTCTTTGCCTCGATCTTCGTGCCACATGCTCTAGAATATTCTGCAAGAAAGGAAATAATCAGAGGGACGTAGGGGTTGTTCCCTGCGTTTGCACTCCGATGCTTAAGTCAGAAAATGATTTTGACAGAGTTTCAGTAAGTAATTGTGTTTTTTTTTAAAGAATCATACCTGACCCCTATTTATAGGGAGTTCCCTGTTCCTTAATTACGTTTTTGTCCTTTTACTTTAATATTCTGTTCTTAGATGAAAATGTCTCAATACATTTAATGTGGCTCTTATTTGTTTAATTATCTCGTGTATAAGCTCATGCGCAGATATGTCACGTGGCACATTATGATTGACCGAAATAGCATCGAAATTATTATCTACAACAGTTAGGATTATAGATAGAATTTGGGAGACAACCATCCCACAAACAAAGACTATTAACCTGACATTCTAACTTAGTTAATCTATGAGCCAAAATATTTGGCTTCTTTACATGCAAAGCAAAAAAGAACAGTAATCAAAAGCAACAGCTACCTCATAGATGCATGATACCAGATCTCCCCCTTCCTAGAATGGAATATCCCTTCTGTTAAGCTCATTGATAGCTATGAGTGAATCGCTTCCATGACTACCTACATAAAACCCTTCGGCAGAGCTATTTCAACCCTCCACTGGATAGCATACATCTTAATGCATAAAGAATTGGCTACCCTATTCATCCTTTTCACCATTGACAACACAATTCTACCTTCAAAATCTCTAACCATCACTCCCAATCCAGTTAAGCTTCCCTTGCCATTATAGGATGCATCCACATTTAACTTCAGGATGTCACCTTTTCAGGGGGTTTCCATTGTTGTCCCCTTGATACTATCAACCTCTAATTAGGAACTGTTCTTCTTAACTCCCTCATTTCACTGGCCAATCTCTTAGCTGTCTCTCATATGTTTGAAGTAGCCCTACAAACACTTTGATTAAAACACTGATTCCTATTCTCCCATAAGAGCCATAACATATATAGAGCCTCCACCAAATAGTCTTGTTGCACGCACTTGTCTAGCACTCTATTTTATAAACCTGTAGCAGAGGATATAGATTATCCTATCTTTATTTCAGTAAATCCCATCCTCCACACTTCTTGACTGAGATGGCACCTTACAAAAACATGTTCCCAATTCCCCTTCAAAGCACCAGAAGTTGGACACCTCATCTTAATTTTCAGACTCTTTTCCTTGAGGTAGGGTTTGGTTCATAGAATGGAATAGAGAATGAATGAAAATGTATTTTGAGGGAATAGAAAATAAGAGGAATATAGATGGAATATGGATTATGTTATTTGGTTAGTAGAATATAATATTTTTCTGAGTTCTTTTTTTTTTGGTTTGAGATAGGAATAAAATAGGAATAGAGTTAAGATGACCAAAATACCCTTCAATACAAATTTATTAAAATTGAGTATAATTTCACTCTCATTATTGTATTTACTAAATTACCCTAACATTTAAATTTTAATTACAAAAATACCCTCTTCTACTCTTATCATAAAAAATAGAATGTTAGCACAATTACCAAAATGCCCTTCTATCTTATTTTTTAAAAATATATTTAGCCATCACAATTATCAAAATACCCTTCAATATTAATTTAATAATATTTTACTTATAATTTTACTCCTATAATTGTAATTACTAAATTATCTCTCCACTTGTATTTTAATTATGAAAATATCTTAGATTTTTTTAAATTTTTTCTAAACATTCTTACAAAATCTAATATATAAATATATATATATATATATATATATATATACATATATATATATATATTGTAATATAATATATATATATATATATATGTGTGTGTGTGTTATATTACAAAGTGTAAGACCCGAAAATTTGGTATCATTTTTAAGAAATTGTTATTTGTGAACTTGAATTTATGTAATCTTGATCAATAAAGAAGAAATAATTTAATTTCGAGTCCAACTGATCAAGATATAAATTATTAAAATTTATCAAAATTTTTGTCTCGAGAAATGAGCCCGAAAATAGTGGAAAAATATACTGAAAAAGTAAAATCGAACTGATAAATTCATTTACGGATTAAATGAATTTAATATGAATTTTTGGGATATTTTTGAGATATTTTAAGATTTTTATTATTATTTTAAGAATAAAATAATAATAATAAAAATATATTATATAAAAAAAATCTGTTAAAAAAAGAAAAAGAAAAAGGAGAAATCTGAAGAGAATATCGGGGAGAGAGAAAGAGGAAAACCGACGGATTCGGTTTCCTCTCACCGACGAGCCATCGGTGAGGTTGAGGGGCCGACGAGGGTCGGCGAAGGAAGCCCAGCACCGGGCGACTCGCCAGCGGCCACCACGCGCCCCAGATCGCCGCCGGCGAGGAGATCGGAGGAGGGAGAGGCCGCGGGGGAGAAAGGGATTTCGACTGCCACCGGCGCCGATCGACCCCAACCCGAGGCCAAAAGAAGGCTCCCCAGCCTGAGCCGAGCCGATTGGCGATGGAATCGTGTCGAGAACCGGCCGCCAGCGCCGACAACGGCGAAATGGTCACTGAACCGGTTCGGACCGATTCAGTGTGAAAAGGGACTGAACCGGTTCGAACCGATTCAAGAGGAGAGAGAAAGAAAAAAAAAATTTTAGGATTTCATCGAACTTCGGGTAAGTCGATACGAGGTCAAAAGTGATCGATTTAATTTTCGATAAATTTATTTAAATTATATTTAATCGAAAACTGGCACGAAAATGAAAAATATGAAATTGTGCAGTTCGACGATTAATTTCGAACGGAAGCCCGATCGAACTCCGATTCGCGCACCATCGCACAATATGGGGTAAGTAAAGCTCATTTACAACAATTTATGTGATTAACGCGTATTTAAGATTTAATTTACGCATTCGGATTAAATTTCGGATTTAGTGAATTATATTCGAAATTTAGAATAAACTGTCGTAAATGATATACGGGCTATTCAAAGAGTTTGAAATAAAGCCCAATGGGTGTTGATAGACCCAATGAGTCGATAGACCCTGATGAAGGGAATTAATACGTTGAAAATGGGTTTAATACGAATTAAGGCCCGATTAAAGTAATTAGGCCCATTTAGAGTAAACAGGCTCAATTAAGTGAAATGAACTGTATTAAATGTGTAATACAGTAGGAAACGTGTAATTAATCCAGTGAATGGTTAAATGCAGCTCCAGAGTCATATTGAGAGTTGACCGGACTGCGAGATTTGGACAGCACAGAGGAAGAGAGGTCACATTACGTGATCCGAGGTAAGAGATCTATGTGAGCTATTAGAGATAGCTGTATGTATTTTCATCGTCATTTATAGTCAATTAAATTTCGTATAGAGTATAAATATGAAATTTCTAGATAGTACCCAAATATGAAAAAATTATGAAAATACCCTTAGACTCGGGAATTTTTGAAAATGCATAAAATGCATGAAATCCATGTTTTCTCTGTGAAAAAGAGATTTTGTGAAGCTAAAATGATAGACTGGCTCATTATTTGACTGTATGCATTAACTTGCACGTTTTTCTAAAATGTGATTTGATTGACGAGTGATTTAATGGGATGTTACCCTCTCACTCTGTTTTGTACCGTTTTACATATTGCACTCGATTTTGAGTACCACTGTGGTGGGAAATAGAGCCAGTTGTCTATTTTGTGTGTGTGAAATCGTGCTGAAGTTATGATGAGATTTGTGGATTTATCCAGATTCGCTCCCACTTGATTTTGGTATTACATCTGTACAGACCGTGCTGGAGCACTTCTCGCACTGGATTCTGTTGTGATTTGTGATTGAGATCGTGCTGGAGCCCTCGGATTGAGTGGGGGGGCGCTGTTGCAGCAGGGGCCCAGAGGGGTCGCCTGTGGTAGGCAGAACCTTACACACTGACTTGCTCGCACTAGATCTGAGACGACAGGCTATGGTTGATAATTTATTTGGTTGGGGTGGTGAGCTTTTGACTCAGGCACCTACAACTGTGTGGTAATTGTACTGTGGTTCACGGAGTACGTCGTACCGTGTAGACAACATGGAGTACACTGTACCATGCAACTATGGGATGTGAGGATTGTGTCTTTGGACTCGGGCATGCTTTGTCATTGCTCTGTTTTGTGATAGTCCTTAGATAGGAGCCGATGGATAAACTAATCCCCTCCTCGGACTCAGAGACACCCTGGCACACCTGATCCGTGATAGCTTGTGGGTCTCGGATTTTGACCAATTGTCCCTTGGATTTGTGTGAAAATCCCTACCTAGTCTCATCTATTTTATTGGTTTCGGTGATGAAACTAATTGTGATTTGATTTCTGTGATGAAACCGTTTGAAATGAGAATATGATTTTAAAGTGAGTTTTAATACTGAACACAGAAATATTTTACTCTGAATGAGTTTTGATATTCGTTTTTTGGCAGTAAATTGCTATGTGTTTTACTATGATGGTTTTGTGAATGCCATGAGTTTTTCGGCATAAACCATGCATCATTAGCATCGTGGATAGTTTGATTATCTACTTGCTTTCATATATTAATGCAAGTGTTTTGAAAAGTAAATGCATTTGTTTTAAGAGTTGATAAAACATGCATTATGAGAATCGTAGATAGTGTGGCTATCTACCTGCTTTCATATATTTCTTACTGAGCGCGTTATGCTCATCCTATTATTTTTCCCACCTCTACAGAGCATTTCAGTAGAGTGTATAATTGCATCAGTCTTGCGATCTTTTACACACAGCTATCCAGCAGCATCAAGGTATGCACACATGTACTTTTTGTAGCTGAATAATAGTGTACAGTGATGTAGTCATGTTATATGGGAGATGTATATGTTAGGCAATGTAAACGAATTTTAAATTCTAAAATGATAACTTTATAAGCTTCTGCAATGTTAGTGCCTAGGACGAAAGCATTACCTGTTATGCATATATATATATATATATAATATATGAAACTGAGTGAGGGATATTGACTCACAACCCAACAATTGAAATGTGGTAAGTTCGTGAAAAATTTGTAGTGATTTTTAGAAATTTGGGTCGCGATAGAAGTGGTATCAGAGCAGTGTTGGTCTGATGTGAGTCAATGTCTGTAGTTAAAAAGTATACATCTCCATGTCACTGTACATTATTAGATACAATTGTGTGTACTGAGCTGTGGTTAAACTGAGAAATTAATTGTGTATACGGGACGAATGAGATGTCTGACAGACATCGCAGCAGAGGAGAGAGTTCGCGTTCTCGAGACCATAGAGAGTAGGTCCGAGAGACGCAGTGATAGGTCTGTTAGGCCTTGTGAATCGTCATGTGATTATGTCCCATCAGGTCCAGTTGACACTACTGATGCCCGCGTTACTAGATTAGAGCGGAGTTGGAACACATTTATGAAGTTGTTCACTCAGGCTAACTTGAATATGACTAGGATAGAGAGTAGGCAAGGTCCGGCTGCTCAGACGACTCATATTGAGTCAGCAGCTGCCCCTGAGACATCTACGCCTACACAGCCTGTGCCTATGCCACGTGTTGGTGAGACCCCTGTACCACCTGTAGTTCCACGATAAACTGGTGAGGATTCAGGGTTTGATTGTGAGTTTGATCGATTGAGGTAGTTTCGGAGTTTAAGCCTCCATCATTCAGTGGGATCAAGAACCCTTTAGTAGCAGAGGATTGGATCAACCGGTTGGAGAAGCTATATGGTTTTTTTCGATGTTCGACCACTGAGAGAATGGCCTTTGCTACATTCATGTTAGAGGGCGAAGCAAAGTATTGGTGGAAATTCACCTGACCCATCATGAAAGCTATGTATATCTGATGATTGATTGAGAGATCTTTTTGGATGCCTTCAGGAGGCAGTACATCCCAGCCACTACTCAACGGAGATTACAGATGAAATTTCTTGGTCTGATCCAGGGGAATAGATCGGTAGACGAGTATGAGTCTCGATTTACATTCTTGAGAAAATATGACCCCGATACCATGAGCAGTGAGATGCGAAAAATCCGCAAGTTTATGGAAGGATTGAGACCTTCCATCAGAGTCAGATTTGCCCTATTTGATGTCACGACTTACGAGGAGATCGTGCGTAGAACTTAGTGTGTGTGTAAGACTATGAGATGCACGTCCTTGAGTTTGGTAAGGTCGTGAAGGGCAAGAATAGAGATCAGAAGATATCAACATAGGACTGTAATGTCCGAGTGGGGAAGAGGTCGTTTGTTAGACGACCGAGAGTCGATGAGTCACGGGGTAGGATGATTAAGCCCCCGGTGTATCAAGTCTCGACTCCAGCTAGGGGTATAGTGATTGGAGGACCCCGATCGACTACAAATCAATGTAGAGCATGTGGTAGATACCACGGTAGTAGGTCATGCCACGTATTGATTGGAACATGTTGTAGATGTGGCAAGACGGGGCATATGATAAAGGATTGCCTAGAGTTGGTTGAGATAGCCCCACAGAAGGGCAAAGAGTCAGAGAAGGATACAGCTAGTACTTCTGCCCCGAAGAGGAGGGCTACAGCTGAAAAGAAGGATGGAAACCTCCGACTGTGAATAGATTACCGGTTGTTGAATAAGGCGATCATTAAGAACAAGTACCCCATTCCACGTATTGATGATCTATTGGATCAACTTCGGGGAGCACAGATATTTTCAAGATCGATCTGAGGTCTGGGTACCATCAGTTGAGAATCCGGAGTGGAGATGTACCCAAGACAATTTTTCATATTCGTTATGGACATTATGAGTTCTTGGTTATACATTTCAGGCTAAAGAATGTTCCTATAGCTTTTATGGTATTGATGAATGGAGTGTTCAATCCATATTTGGATCGATTTGTCATAGTGTTTATATATGACCTTCTAGTGTATTTGAAGTCTATGGAAGAGTATGACTAGCATCTGTGTCACACCCCGTTTCCACATATAAATCATTATTATTCATTCTTACACCCACATAACGGAGCAGACAACATACGGATGGTTGGGCACACGAGCCGATATTGACTTTACACAATTTAATATAAACCGTACATGATAATTGAATTTCTTTATTCATATATGTATTTACGTACGTACGTTTACATCCCAGTAATTCTTAATATACTTAACTATGCCTGACAAGTTTAGATACAAAAGCGAAATAAGTGTATACCTTTGTGCACAATGGAGTATGGGTTGTCAACTGCTCAAGACTACCGCAGCTTTCCCTACTTAGGTAACTCTGTGGAGTGGAGGAAAAAAAAAAAGGGTGAGCTAACGCGCTCAGTAAGAAATCACGCAAGCAGGTAGATAACTATACTACCTACATGCATGTCATACAGAAAATTTTTACTTTCTCAATCCCAACTAAATATCCAAAACCACACACGTATGCTTTCTCAAAGTCATGTCATATCACAAACGAATTTTCTCAAAACAGATGTTCTCATAAAGCTGATTTAAATCAAATAGGAGATAAATCAAAATCTCAGAATTTAAATCAGAAATCATATAAGTATGGAGACAAAGCAGAGCATATGGAAACGAATAGACATATGGCCATAGTCATGGACTCCATGCAATCACGGATCAGGTGTGCATGAATGTCCCCGGATGGCTGATGATAGGGGGGTCAGTCTACCATCAGACACAAACAAACAACACGGTACGTCGTACTCCATGTGCGTCCACACGGTACATTGTACTCCGTGGACCCCAATATCTGAAATCAGTGAGATTAGAAGTGCCCGTCCAACGGGTCTTATCATCCCATCTCCAGCTATATCAATACTGAGTCTCCCAAAAATGCACGTGTGGGCATATCAATCAGTGTGACACCCAGTCTACACGAGGCTCCAGCACGGCTTTATCAAATCACGTGCGAGGATCAGTGCAAGCTTACACAGCCTACACGACGTCTCCAAACACGGTTTTATGCACATCACAAAATCGAAGTCCAGTGCGAGCAAGCTCTAGCACGGTATCATGCACAAATCATGTAAAGTCTAGTGCGAGCAACGCTCTAGCACGACTTTAATCTCAAAACAGATAGATGGCTCGATGCACATAAGGGGCGTACAAACCAACCTCAACCACGGAAGGTAGTACCCACTTGAGTGAGAGAAAACATTTTCTATCAAATCACTCAGCAAACACTTTTTATTCTGAAAATATTGTAATTTAATGCAGATAATCAAATTCAGAGCCATTCTATCACCACTTATTCACAAAACATGCTTATTCATGTAAAACACATCAAAATAGGCCATTTTGGACATTTTCATATTTTTCATACCTAGGGGCATTTTCGTAATTTTTTTCATATTTGGGTATTATCCAGATATTTCATATTCGTACTCTATACGAAAATTTAGGTGTACGTAAATGACGATAAAATACGTACAGCTATCTCTAAGAGCTTACGAAATCTCTTACCTCATTTTCTGTACAGTCTGACCTTTCACTGATGTCTCGTCACGCAGTCCGATTTGCTCTCAATCCAAATCAAATCTCCGGAACTGCGGATACACATTCATCAGGTCAAATACAATACAATTTAGTTGTATTTCATATGTTCTGGGCTTAATTTAAATCATTGGGCCCGTTTCTCATATTGGGCCCGATTGCACCATAATGGGCCTTAATCGGCTTTAAGCCCTTTTACCACACTTTATCGAGGCCTATTTGGCTCATTGGACCCATTAGTAATTTATTTAGCCTCGTTCTAAACTCTCAGACAGCTTATGAATCATTTACGACAATTTATCCAATTTTCCAGAATTAAATTCATTTATGCGAAAGTTAAACCCGTAATTTATGCGTTAAATATTAATCACGCATAACGATGCAAAATTACCGTAAATATGGGTTACTTACCCGTTATTCCATGATAGTAAGTGAATCGAGGCTGTCTCGAGCTCTCGGTGGATGCCAATTGTCGAGCTACACATTTAAATATATTTTCGGGTAAACTTTCAGTCGATTATTTATCAAATTAAATATTCCAAAATTTAAATCGGTCAATTTGACCTCTTACCGACTTACCCAAAACTCGATTGCATCACTGTAATTTTCCCCAATTTTTTTCTCTTTTTCTTTTTCTCTTTTTCTTCCTTTTTTCCTCCTCTTTTTGGCTGAACCGGTCCGATCCGGTTCAACCCGGTTCGGACCGCCGGTTTGGTCTGGTCCGGTTCGATCGGTTCAGTCCGGTTCGGCCGGTTCAGTCTTCCTTTGGTCGTGCCGACGCCGTCCGGCCGGTTCCCGGCGCGATTCCGGTGCCGTTCGGCGCGTCTTCGCATGGGCTCCCTAGATCGGGCCTCGGTGTGGCTCGAATCGACCCCATCGCCGGCGAATCGAAGCTTTTCTCCCGCGGTTTCCTCCTCCGTTTCCGGCGTTTTTCGGCGACTCCACGGCGCGTCCTGGCCGCTGGTGGTTCGCCCGAGGTCGGCCGACCTTCGCCGACCCTCGCCGGCCCCTCGGTCCCGCCGGTGGTGGCCGTCCGGCGTCTCTTCTTCCTCGGCTACCGTTTCGCGTTTTTCCTCTGGTTTTGTTTTTTTTTGCAGATTCGCGTTTTTCGCGAATTCTGTTTTTTTTTTTTCATTTACTTATTTTTACTTATAATTTATTATTTTTTTAATATTTTATTCATTAAAATATTGTTAAAAATACAAAATATCCCCAAAATATTCTAAAAAACTTTCTATTTAATTCATTAAATCAATAAATTAATTTCTCGGTATTATTTCGACTTTTCGATATATTTTCGATTATTTCGGGATTATTTTTCCGATACGAAAATTTTGATTTATTCCAATAAATTCATATCTTGATCAATTTAACCCGAAATTTAATTATTTCTTCGTTATTGATCAAGATTTCTCAATCTCATATTTTTAATTAAATTTTCTTATCCCGATTAATACCGAATTTTGATCTTTTGACCGTTTTGCCCTTGCATATTTTCGGGAATACCATTTAAGTCCTTTTGCATTTTTTAATGCACTTGAAAATATCGGGTCTTACAATCTGAGCATTGTGCTACAAACCCTCAGAGAGAGGAAGCTATATGCGAAGCTTAGTACGTGTGATTTCTAGTTGGAGCAGATATCATTTTTGGGTTTGGCAGGATATTATCGTCAATTTGTAGAAAGTTTCTCTAAAATGGCTTTTCCATTGACACGTTTCACTCGAAAGAATGTTGTATTTGAGTGAGACAATGCATGTAAGAAGAGTTTTCAGGAACTAAAGTAGTAACTGACCACTGCGTCGATTCTCACCATTCCGACTAGCTCAGGAGGTTTCTCTGTATGTACAGACACCTCGGGATAAGGACTGAGCTGTGTATTGATGCAGAACGGGAAGATAGTTGCTTATGGATCCAGACAACTTAAGGATCATGAGAAGAACTATTTGACCCATGATTTACAGTTGGCAGCTGTAGTGTTTGCACTGAAGATATGACGCCACTATTTGTACAGTGAGAAATTTCAAGTATTCACTGATCATAAGAGCCTCAAGTATCTGTTTTTAATAGAAAGAATTGAATATGAGGCAAAGACGATGGGTAGAGTTTCTAAAAGACGATGATTGTGAGATACTTTATCATCCGTGTAAAGTGAATATAGTCGCTGATTCCTTGAGCAAGAAGAGCCTCAGGATGATATTTTACATGATGGTCAGGGAACATAAACTGCTAGAGCAGTTTACTAGCCTCAGTCTAGATATAGACCCTTCTGACACTGATGCATATTGTGTGATAGCTAGTCTGAGATTTGAAACTGGATTTGATAGACCAGACCAGACAAGCTCAGCGTATTGATCACTTTTGTGTTGATATGCATAGTCAGATACAGATGGGTAGAGTGACTGAGTGCACAGTTAGTGATGATGGCCTGCTGAGATACAGAGGTCGAATTTACGTTCCTGATAACCCACAACTAAAGAGATTGATTTTGACAGAAGCTCATTCATCGAGATATACAATGCATACGGGGAGTAATAAGATGTATAAGAATCTTCGGAGAGGGTAATGGTGGGTAGACATGAAAAGAAAGATATTGTAGAGTTTGTGGTTAAGTGCCTTACATGTCAACAGGTTTAGGTAGAGCATCAGCAACATGCAGAATTGCAACCTCTATCTATATCGACATGAAAATGAGAGCACATCACCATGGATTTCATCATGAGTTACTAAGAACCCAACGAAACCATGATGCCATTTGGGTGATTGTAGATAGATTGATGAAGTCAGCTCACTTCTTAGCCGTGAAGGCTACAGATACTCTGAGTGCGTTGATGAATCTGTATGTACGGGAGATTGTAAGGCTACATGGTGTTCCAGTGAGTATTGTGACTGACAGGGATTCCCGCTTCACTTTCCACTTTTGGGAACATTTTCAGGAAGCTATGGGAACCCGATTGAGTGTCAGTACAGCTTTCCATTCTCAGTCAGATGGTCAGTTAGAGAGAACCATCCAGACTTTAGAGGATATGTTGAAAGCTTGTGTGATGGACTTTAGAGGCTCCTGGGATGACCATTTGCCATTAGCCGAATTCGCCTATAATAATAGTTACACTCGAGTATAGGGATGACACCGTATGATGCGCTATACGGTCGTAGGTGTCGATCTCCGATTGGATGAGAAGAAGTGAGTCGCCGAAAGATATTTCTTTCAATTTAGTGAAACAAGTCTCTAAGAATGTCCAATTGAAATGTGAAAGATTGTGGATAGCTTAGAGCAGACAGAAAAGTTACGTTGAGATGAGGCATAAACCTTTGAAATTCACTGTAGGTGAATCAGTATTCTTGAAAGTTTCTCCCTCGAAAGGGATAATGAGATACTGGAGCGAGTGAGAAATAAGGCCTGTAGGCCAGACTTGACACCTGAGCTAACAGGCATTCATAACGTCTTCCACACGTTGATGCTTCTGAAGTATCATCTAGATTAGGCACATGTGATTCAGTATGAGCTGTTGAAGCTCACAGAGGAAATGTCATATGTAGAGAAGTTGATTTGGACATTGGATAGGAAAGAGAAAGTGTGACGATCTAAGACGATCTCTCTGGTTAAGGTTCTCGGTCAGTACCACACTTCGGAGGAAGTTATGTGGGAATTAAAGAGCCTGATGCGAGAGAAATATTCGCAGTTATTCAAAAATTGACTTGGTTCTAATTTGGAGGATCAAATTTCTTAAGGTGTGGAGGAATGTAAGACCCGAAAATTCGGTGTCATTTTTAAGAAATTGTTATTTGTGAACTTAAATTTATGTAATCTTCATCAATAAAGAAGAAATAATTTAATTTCGAGTCCAATTGATCAAGATATAAATTATTAGAATTTATCAAAATTTTTATCTCGAGAAATGGGCCCAAAAATAGTGAAAAAATATACCGAAAAAGTAAAATCGGACTGATAAATTCATTTGCGGACTAAATGAATTTAATATGAATTTTTGGGATATTTTTGAGATATTTTAAGATTTTTATTATTATTTTAAGAATAAAATAATAATAAAAATATATTATATAAAAAAAATCTGTTAAAAAAAAAGGAGAAATCTGAAGAGAATATCGGGGAGAGAGAAAGAGGAAAACCGACGGATTTGGTTTCCTCTCACCGGCGAGCCACCGACGAGCCACCGGCGAGGTTGAGGGGCCGGCGAGGGTCGGCGAAGGAAGCCCAACACCGGGGGACTCGCCAGCGGCCACCACGCGCCCCAGATCGCCGCCGACGAGGAGATCGGAGGAGGGAGAGGCCGCGGGGGAGAAAGGGATTTCGGCGGCCACCGGCGCCGATCGACCCCAACCCGAGGCCAAAAGAAGGGTCCTCAGCCCGAGTCGAGCCGATTGGTGGGGAATCGTGCCGGGAACCGACAGCCAGTACCGGCAACGGCAAAATGGTCACTGAACCGGTTCGAACCGGTTCAGTGTGAAAAGGGACTGAACCGGTCCGAACCGGTTCAGGAGGAGAGAGAAAGAAGAAAATTTTTTTTTGGGATTTCATCGGACTTCGGGTAAGTCGATACGAGGTCAAAAGTGACCGATTTAATTTTCGATAAATTTATTTAAATTATATTTAATCGAAAACTGGCCCGAAAATGAAAAATACGAAATTGTGCAGTTTGACGATTAATTCCGAACGGAAGCCCAATCGAACTCCAATTCGCGCACCATCGCACAATATCGGGTAAGTAAAGCTCATTTACGACAATTTATGTGATTAACGCGTATTTAAGATTTAATTTACGCATTTCGGATTAAATTTCAGATTTAGTGAATTATATTCGAAATTTAGAATAAACTGTCATAAATGATATACTGGCTATTCAAAGAGTTTGGAATAAAGCCCAATGGGTGTTGATAGACCCAATGAGTCGATAGACCCTGATGAAGGGAATTAATACGTTGAAAACGGGTTTAATAAGGATTAAGGCCCGATTAAAGTAATTAGGCCCATTTAGAGTAAACAGGTCCAATTAAGTGAAATGAACTGTATTAAATGTGTAATACAGTAGGAAACGTGTAATTAATCCAGTGAATGGTTAAATGCAGCTCCAGAGTCATATTGAGAGTTGACCAGACTGCGAGATTTGGACAGCACAGAGGAAGAGAGGTCACATTACGTGATCCGAGGTAAGGGATCTATGCAAGCTATTAGAGATAGCTGTACGTATTTTTATCGTCATTTATAGTCAATTAAATTTCGTATAGAGTATAAATATGAAATTTCTGGATAGTACCCAAATATGAAAAAATTAGGAAAATACCCTTAGACTCGGGAATTTTTGAAAATGCATAAAATGCATGAAATCCATGTTTTCTCTGTGAAAAAGAGATTTTGTGAAGCTAAAATGATAGACTGGCTCAATATTTGATTGTATGCATTAACTTGCACGTTTTTCTAAAATGTGATTTGATTGCCGAGTGATTTAATGGGATGTTTCCCTCTTACTTTGTTTTGTACTGTTTTGCATATTGCACTCGGTTTTGAGTACCACTGTGGTGGAAAATAGAGTCAGCTGTCTATTTTGTGTGTGTGAAATCGTGCTGGAGTTATGATGAGATCTGTGGATTTATCCAGATCCGCTCCCACTTGATTTTGGTATTACATTTGTACAGACCGTGCTGGAGCACTGCTCGCACTGGATTCTGTTGTGATTTGTGATTGAGATCGTGTTGGAGCCCCCGGGTTGAGTGAGGGGCGCTGTGGCAGCAGGGGCCCAGAGGGGTCACCTGTGGTAGGCAGAACCTCACACACTGACTTACTCGCACTAGATCTGAGATGACAGGCTATGGTTGATAATTTATTTGGTTGGGGTGGTGAGCTTTTGACTCAGGCACCTACAACTGTGTGGTAATTGTACTGTGGTTCACAGAGTACGTCGTACCGTGTAGACAACATGGAGTACACTGTACCGTGCAACTATAGGATGTGAGGATTTTGTCTTTGGACTCGGGCATGCTTTGTCATTGCTCTGTTTTGTGATAGTCCTTAGATAGGAGCCGATGGATAGACTAATCCCCTCCTCGGACTCAGAGACACCCTGGTACACCTGATCCGTGATAGCTTGTAGGTCTCGAACTTTGGCCAATTGTCCTTTGGATTTGCGTGGAAATCCCTGCCTAGTCTCATCTATTTTATTGGTTTCGGTGATGAGACTAATTGTGATTTGATTTCTGTGATGAAACTGTTTGAAATGAGAATATGATTTTAAAGTGAGTTTTAATACTGAACACAGAAATATTTTACTCTGAATGAGTTTTGATATTCGTTTTGATATTCGTTTTTTGACAGTAAATTGCTATGTGTTTTACTATGATGGTTTTGTGAATGCCATGAGTTTTTCGACATAAACCATGCATCATGAGCATCGTGGATAGTTTGATTATCTACTTGCTTTCATATATTAATGCAAGTGTTTTGAAAAGTAAATGCATTTGTTTTATGAGTTGATAAAATATGCATTATGAGAATCGTAGATAGTGTGGCTATCTACCTGCTTTCATATATTTCTTACTGAGCGCGTTATGCTCATCCTATTATTTTTCCCACCTCTACAGAGCATTTCAGTAGAGTGTATAATTGCATCAGTCCTGCGATCTTTTACACACAGCTATCCAGCAGCATCAAGGTCTGAACACATGTACTTTTTGTATCTGAATAATAGTGTACAGTGATGTAGTCATGTTATATGGGAGATGTATATGTTAGGCAATGTAAACGAATTTTAAATTCTAAAATGATAACTTTATAAGCTTCTGCAATGTTAGTGCCTAGGACGAAAGCATTACCTGTTATGCATATATATAATATATGAAACTGAGTGAGGGATATTGACTCACAGCCCAACAATTGAAATGTGGTAAGTTCGCGAAAAATTTGTAGTGATTTTTAAAAATTTGGGTCGCGACACAAAGATACATAGCTAACTTGGTAAAGATGCTTTCGTGGACGTTTACATGTATATTCTCTTTGAATGACATGTAAGCATCTATTAACTTGAAGGAATAATAAAAACTAACTTCTCAATTTTCCCACTTTCCTAAAATTTTTATTAATGATGATGTCTTTGGAATTAAGGGTGAGCAAAAGTGGGTTTTAACTGATTTAATGGATCGAAACAATTCGATCAATTCACTTCGGTTAATTCGATTTTAGTCAAAGTTCATTAATGGAATAGGTTTAGTCAACTCATTTGGTCTATTATTTGTGACAAAAATTACCAACCAAATTAACATTATTTTTTAACATATTTTCAAGAAGCTTGAAACAAAACTTACCCCTGGGAACCCAAATTGGTCGAATATGTCTTCACACTAAGGAATTTTTTTTTTTTTGCTTTAAACCAAATACATAAAATATCTTAACCCATGAACAACATAGCTTGAGTTGGAATCTTGAAACAAAGAATACCTAGTAGATCTAGGAGTTGGTCGAATGTGATCTCTTACTAGTATCCATGTGTTTTCTTGATATTTCTTAAAGAAACAAAGGTAAATATGATCTTAGAAGATGAAGGAAGGTTAGAATATAATAAAATATTGAAGAAACAACCTTAAATCTCAATGGAAATTGGCCTAGGGTTCACTATTTAGGCTTTTTCTTTGGTTTCTCTTTATTTTTGTTATTTCTTCACCTAATTTCGGTTTTAATGGGGTTGAAATGCTGGCAGCTGACTTTTATAGGAAATTTTAGGCTTATATTAGCCTAATGGTGCATGTTAAGAAGATAAGGTTAAATGGAAGCTTATGCATCAAGCTTGTTAAGATTTTTAGCCATTTTTAATTTTCGCATTTTTTCTTTAATCTTCTTGGTCCATGCACTTTGGTAGGTATTAAACTCCTTAATTCCATGTATATGCCATTATATAAGTTGACATTAAGTGGAATTTCCAAGGGTAGCCAGCCATGACATTTACACAAGGGTTTTTCACTCGATTTTACTTATTTCAATTTTTTCCGTTCTATTTATATAATTTTTTATAGGGGTTTAACATAATACTTTTAGGGTTTGACATTACTAAGTTGAAACCCTAAAATCATTATCATCAAAGTTTTTATGTCAATACCGAAATAAGCTACATGAACCAATTTTATAGAACTCACGCATGAAATTAGAAAAAATAAAATATTCATCTTGTTAAGAATATATATATATATATATTGCAAGCATGAAATTCAAGTAAATCTCCTAGTACCTAATCATAACACTTATTTTTTTGCATTATAGGGAAAAAGAAAATTAAAGAATTAAAATTTGTCAAAAATTACAAATAACATGTCTTTTCATATAATTTTTTTTCCAAGTGAAAGTCTTGTGCGATTAAAGAAGAGAAAAGCCAAGCAGGTAAATCCAAAAAACCTTGTCAAATACTATGATCAAAAGCAATTATCATTACAGCTAGCAGTTTCTCTGAACATTCAAAGGGATATGTGTTCATTGGTGAACAAGCAAGTGGGAGTGTCACTGAATTTGAATCTCGGGATGCCACTTTTTTGGAAAATGATTTTTCAAATAGGGGTGAGATAAATAAGAAAAAATCTCTTTATGAGATTCAAGATCCAAATGATTTGATTGTTGCAAATCGTTTAATGCATAAACCTGATAATGAACCAATAATATCTCATCCAAGTGGGAGCATGACAAAAGATGATGAATTTGTATCACAAGAATTACAAGTCAGGCGTAGTAGTGACAAAGTTCCTCGACGTCGTTTTAACATAGAGGGAGAAACTTTCATGATTACCCCATAACATGAAAAAGAGCCAAAGAACATTCAAGAGGCTCTTTCTTGTAATGCAAAAGAAAAGTGGATGAAAGTAATGGAAGAAGAAATGAAGTCTATGAGATCAAACAATATTTGGGAATTGGTTGATCTTCCAAAAGGACGCAATTGGGAACAAATGGGTTCTCAAAATTAAGCGTAAGTCAAATGGGACAATTAAAAGATATAAGGCTCGTCTGGTAGCTAAGGGGTATACTCAACAAGAGGGAGTTGATTATGAAGAAACATTCTCTCATGTTGTAAGATTTACCTCAATACGCTTGATTCTAGCCATAGTTGCTAGTTTAGATTTGAAGTTACATTAAATGGATGTAAAAATTGATTTTCTAAACAGAGAACTGGAAGAGGAAATCTATATGGAACAACCGATAGGTTTCATTGAAAAAGGTCAAGAGCACAAAGTGTGTAGACTATTAAGATCAATTTATGGTCTTAAACAATCTTCCAGGCAGTGGTATATCAGATTTCATCAAATGATAATTTCTTATGATTTTATCATGATTGATGAAGACCATTGCGTGTATGTCAAAAGGTCCAAAGACAAGTTTGTAATATTGTCACTTTATTTGGATGACATACTGTTGGCCGAAAATGACAAGGAGTATATTATTACGGTGAAAAATTGGTTGTCCTCAAATTTTGAAATGAAGGACATGGGCGAAACAACTTACATACTTGGTGTTAAAATGGAAAAGGATCGTTCCAAGAAATTATTAGCTCTTTCACAAGAATAATATATTAAGAAAATTCTTGAACGATTCCACATGCAAGACTGCAAACCAAGAGATACTCCTATTGCTAAAGGCGAATGCCTAAGTCATAGAATGTGTCCTAAGACTCTTCAAGAAAAGGAACAAATGGCAAGAGTTCCTTATTATAGTGCTATTGGAAGCCTTATGTATGTTATGATGTGCACAAGGCCAGATATTTTTTATGCAGTTGAAATGGCAAGCAGGTACCAATCCAATCCAGGACAACCCCATTGGAAAACCGTTAAAAGGATATTAAGGTATTTTAAAGGCACTGTAAATTATTCATTGTGCTATCATGGAAGTGATCTGCATCTAATTGGCTATACAAACGCTGATTGGAGAGGAGATTTAGATGAAGGAAAATCTACCTCAGACTATGTTTTCTTACTGAATAATGGGGCAATCTCATGGAGTAATAAGAAATAGATGTGTATAGCTCTTTCCACAATGGAAGCTGAATTTGTAGCATTTTCAACAGCAGATCAAGAAGCTGTTTGGCTCAAAAGATTTTTGAATCATTTAGGATTTAATAATGATGAATCAAACTCAGTGTTAGTGAATTGTGATAGTCAATCAGCAATCGCATTCACTAAAGATCCCAAATATCATTCAAAACCAAACATATAGATACCAAGTATAATTTTGTTAGAGACATGGTTGCACGAAAGGAAGTCAACATGCAGTACATTTCTACGCATAAGATGATTGTAGATCCATTTACAAAGCCAATACCTAGAGATGTTTATAATGGACACATTAGAGCTCTAGGATTGCGTAAATTTTGATGTACTTGCTAAGATGTTTTTAGTAAACGATTTACAATTATCTTCTCATTAGTATTTGATGTTGACTAATTTTAATTTCAATTAATGCCTATAAAGTTCAGTACTTTGTTTTTTTTGTGAAGCATACACACACACACATATATATATATATATGTTAAGTATATATACAGTATCGTGTTAAAGGTATGTCGGACAGATGATTGGCCTTCTCACACATGCAATCACCTCTATGGCTCAGTGTCATAGAGATGAGATTAGTTTTAAGAGGTAAGAACTGGAGAGCTCAAGCTTAAAACGAAATCACCTTGACTGTGAGTCAAGATGAGATCATATGATAATGAGCTTTATGACCGAAAGTGAATGACCCCACCATTCATTTTATTTGTCTTTGAATGTCAGGTGGAAATCCTGTTGTTATTTTTAAAGTAAATAAAGTTGTGGACTCAAATTAGATACTGAGTGTATCTGAACTATCACCTGTACGGTATTGAAATTATGATAAAGACATACGCTCCATAAAAAAATGAGAGTAATATTGTAGCATGTGTTTCATACCACATTTGCATTATTAGACCAATATAGGTAACAGAAGAATTGATCTCTGCTTCAATGTTGTGTGAAACCCATGAGGTCAAAAGGATCTCAAATTAGTATCCTTATGACTTTTGACTATTTCTTAAAGTTTCAGTTCAATGCTAGCTATCTTGGAATGTTATCAATGATTATGGATGATTCGATCTAATGAGATGTATCCGGATAGCAGTTGAATCGAAATGGAGAGATTCTAGAAGAAGGAAAGACCATTCTGGTTTCACATTTAATTGTATTCACTGGTCGACCAATTATGTTTAAATAGTTAGACATAATTGTGAATACAAAAGAATATCATACTATTTGAAAAAAAGAGAGATCATGGGAAACTTGAAATGTGACTGAATGGATCTAGGGTACTGCATACTAACTCTACTTGTATTTTTGGGTTGCTATATATATACCTAACAATTGTATAGCAACAAGCTCTCAAGACGATAAAGTATGCTGGTCGCACGGCCTATTTTCTTGTATGAACTTTGCAGAGAAAAGAGATGTGTCATCTTGAAATTGATTATGAGAATAGCATACCCATTATGTGCGAGTGAGAGATGTTGAACATGGGACACCCATAACGGGTGTCCCGATGTTCCACAAAACTGCATTAGGTAGTTTAAAAAGAAAAAAAAAAGAGAAGAGTGATCATCAGAGAAAGAAAAAAAACAAAAAATATTCTTTGTTTTTTTGTACTCTGCAATTGTTAAGGATTTAGGCTGTGAAACGTGTACAACTTCCGCTGTGTGATTTTGTATCTGATCAGTGAATCAAGCAAACGATTTCATCCAAAACTATAAGTGTTTAAATTCCATAAATTATTATTCGTAAATTGTATGTTCAATCATATACATAATTGTTTTCGATATTTTGATTGTGAATATGATATTGTATGTTATATATGATTGATGTATGATAATTTCTAACAACTATGATCATTGTTTGACTATGTAAAAATCGTTTTGCTATTGTTTAGTTGATTTATCGACTTTGAACTCATCGTAACGAGCTCTTTAAATTTCATAAAAGCGTTTTCTTAAATGTATACACTTATTTACGAAACTGTTTTGTAATCTCCTACTTGTTTGTTAAAAATGCAATAAAGATAAATTTATAGCTATTATATGAAGTGTTTTGTAATTTTTACAATTCATTTTAATCACCAAGTGTTGCATCATCACTGGCTCTATAAGAAAATGGACAAAAAAAAAAATCCATTTGACGTTCTCCATACGTTTCCTTTTTTTTTTTTTTTTTTTTTAGCTTTTTAATTTTTTTTTTAAATTAAGTTCTTCAATCAATATTATTCATCTTAAACCTCCGATTTTGTCATACGTCACATGCTTATTGGTGCAATTCTTTTTAAGGCTTTCATTATTTTAATTCTTTAACTTTTTTCAATATGTGCGTAATAATAATTTTTTTATACTGTTGATTTACTTTAGATCTAGATCCGTCATCTTTGGAATTCTCTTAATGGTGACTCTGGGAAATTCATTAGTTATATATATATATATATATATTAAACGATTGTTTGTTATCATTTAGTGTGTATTTTACTGTCACGTAAAATTTTTTAAAATACTTTTATTAATATCATGATAATAAATTTTAAAAATATGAAAAACAATCTTACAAATACATGTCTCTATATATATATACACATGGCCATTCTACACCGAACAAATTTTAAAGTATATATTTGTGTATAAATCCTAAACCCTAAGCTATATATATATATATATATATATATATATATAGGCTCCCAAAATTTTTGATGTAAATAGTATATTTGTATATATATATTTATATTAAATAAATTTATAGTGACCTTTTCAATTAAAATTTTGATTTCATTTTTTTTCCTGTTGGAATAATATATTTGTGGTTCTGTTACCTAATTATACATTTTGCAATCATATTATTTTTTTAATGTTTTTGTACTGACCAATCATTATTTATACATTTTAAAAATTAATAGGTCTATTTTATATATATATATATATATATATATGTATGTATATTTTATTGCAAAGGTAAATACAAAATTGATAAGAATGCTTACATGGATGCTTATATAGACCTCTTCTTTAAAAGATACATAAGTATTCACTAACTTCATAATTACTTAAGCCAAAATGAATAGTAAATACAAAACTTCTTCACTTTTTCCACTTTCCCATAATTTCTCTAATTCCCAAAACTTCTCAACTTCTTAAAAAATTATTATCTTAAAATAATTTTAAATATTATCTAATCCAAAAATATTAAAAATATATATTGATTTTATCTATTTGGAAAATTAAATAAAATATTAATTGATATCTATTTATATTTTAAAATAAATAATTTTAAATTTTTTATTTAAAAAATATTTTATTAATTAAACTAAAAATATAAATGTAAATTATTAATATCATATATATTATTTAAATATTTAAAATTATTAATTTTCTAAATAAATGAAATTCATTTATAAAACATAAATTTAAAAATATATATACATGTTTACATACATTTTTAAACAGGTAAAATTAAAGTGTGCATCGCACGAATTAGAAGCTAGTTAATTATAAATTAGGGTTGCAAACAATACATTCCTCGTATTTTAATGCCATCCATATAAATAATTATTTGAATTCATACAATAATTTTCAAAATTAATTCTAAAAAACAATTTCCTATAAATCGCTTCATAAAAAAAAAAATCAAACAACCAATTTCTCGCAACAATATAGCATAGAATACAATAATTAGAACATAAATAATATCACAAATATTATGTTATCATATTCCAAAGAATTTTGAGATGTGTAGAGTAATCCATAACTAACATTGATCTTTGCTGAGAAGAATAAATTTCTTCCTGCAAATTCAAGATTTCAAAAAAATTTCTATATGTAAATCTATCTTTTGTAATCATTCTGATAGTGGTCCTATCATCAAAGTCCACGTGTACAATGATCGATCAACCAGAGACCGCCACGCGTCAAACACAAGATAAACCACGTGGCTGTTACAGCGTCAGAGTCTCCACGAGACAGAGTAGCTTAGTAGGCGACAGAGTCTCTAGGCGGTAGAGACTCTGTCACGTAGGCTTGTGCGGCACAGTAGGTCGCGACATACCTCTACCGCCTATACTGCGACAGACCTCTGTCGCATAGACCGCGGGAGAGGTTCACACATACACTCTGCCGCCCGCTGAACTCTCCCACAAAGTCGTCCAACTCCGAACCGCGACAGAGTACAAAAGACTCTGTCGCGGCCCAGACACGCGCTTGGACCTCAGCTCGAACCGACTCGGAAGAAACTTATAAATACCCCAGGTGAGCTCTCAGAAAGGGGACAAAAAAAATAAGACTCTTGCTTCTGAAGAACACAATTCTCTTCCCCCTATATACAAAATTCCAGTTTTCTAACTTAATCATCGGAGTGCGCGTGCAGGGACAAATCCCTGCGCCCTCTGATTCCTGTCGTTTTTGCAGAATATACGAAGAACACGTGGAAAAAATCGCATCGACGTCACCTTTTTGTCGTTAGCGCAATCTGAATACGTAGAAGTTGTAATCCGGTTGTCGTTTTATTTGAGGCAACATCAATTGGCGCCGTTTGTGGGAACCAGAACAAAAAGTCAGATTCCCTATCAAAATGGTGAGGACACGTTCTACAGCAGAGGTGACAGGGGAGCAAAATTCTGTGAGTCCCCCTGTCAGATCAGAACAAAGATGAAGACATAGTGAAAGGGATGACAGAGGAGCCTTGGTTTTCCTGGAGAAATTTGAAACTCTGAGACGTCAGAATGAGGAGACAACGACAGCGTTGAAGGCTATGGTGAATTTTTTCAGAGACACTCTCCCCCAGTTTAGCTTACCCCATGAAGTGCAGCAGTTGGTGGGAGAAAACATCCCAAGGTAGACCTATGAAAGAGGCCAACCCTCCACCCTGGTGAGTGTTGGACAAGGGGCAGGAGCGCTAAATGATGCCACGGGATTGGCCCCGAACTCTACCGCATTTCAAAGGAATCACCCTGTGGCAGGGTTACGGGAAGTGAATGCTACCGTTGACCCAACGCGTCAGAGCTCTCCCGCGACAGACAGGCGGCAGAGCTCACCCGCGGACCGCAGGCTTCAGAGCTCTCCCGCGACAGATAGACAACAGAGCTCACCCGCGGACCGCAGACTTTAGAGCTCTCCCGCGACAGACAGGCGACGAAGCTCACCCGCGGTCCGCAGACCTCAGAGATCTCCCGCAGCAGGCATACCGCAGAGCTCACCTGCGGACCGAGGGCGGCAGAGTTCGTCCGTAGCACCTGTGCGGCAGAACTCACCCGCAACAGATAGGCGGCAGAGCTCACCCGGAGTCATCACGCGGCAGAGATCTCCCGCAGCACGTATGCGACAGAGTCCTCCCGCGGTCTATATGCGGCAGAGTTCTCCCACATGGCACGGTACTTCTCCCGCGGAGTTTGAGCATGAGTTAGGAGAACATCGGTCCGGGGAGGGTCGAAGACAGAGGAATTCTGACCCCCGAGATTGTCTCGAAAGGTCGAGTCACGGAATGGGAGGCGCTAGAAGGGGTGCTTACCAGTCGGACTCTTCTAGACCCGAAGAGAGGGGAGCATACTCAGTCCAAGGGTCGAAAAACGTGGAGAAAGTTATCCAAAGAATTTTGAAAAAGAGAAAACTGGTATCTCCTGATGATAGTCAAAAAAGGAGGATTCCGTTCAGTCCGGAGATCATAAATAAACCTTTGCCGAAAAAATTCAAGATGCCTTCTATGGCCACTTACTCAGGCAAAGCAGACCCCTATGACCACATACAGAGTTATGAGTCCCTCATGTTGCTGCATGGACGGAAAGACGAAATTATGTGCAGGGCTTTTTCTCTTACATTGTCCGGGCACGCTCTGAAGTGGTTCAATGGGTTGCGCCAAGGTTCCATCTCATCCTTCGACCAATTGCGAAATGAATTTTTGCAAATCTTCATGATTAATAGCCAGAGAAAGAAGGACGCCACTTACCTATTCACTCTAAAATAAGGGAATAAAGAATCCTTGAAGAGCTACGTAGATCGTTTCCGAGATGCAACCTTGGAGGTTGACGATCTACCGGTAGGAGTAGCCATGGCTGCAATGTTGCAAGGGACGAGGTCTGAAAAGTTGCAAGAATCCCTCTCCCTCAACCAGCCGACGACACTTTCCGACCTGTTTGCCAGAGCCAATAAATATGTGGCTCAAGAAGAGGTAATGAAGATGGTACAGCCCCAGTAACTCCCTCCCAGGGTACGATATAGCCAATTCCATTCGCACAATGAGGCTTGGACATTCTGGGGCCTTTCCCATTAGCCACAGGTCGAAGTCAGTAATAGGACTATTCTTCATGGGCTGAAGATCAGGTTAGACCAAGCTAAGGGGGCATGGGTGGACGAATTGTCTAGTGTTTTATGGGCATATCGTACCATAGTAGGGTGTCGACCGGAGAAAAGCCGTTCAGCCTCGTATACAGCGCTGAAGCATTGATCCCCGTGGAAATTGGAGCACTGTCACCCAAGATGGTGCCCTTAGTAGAAGAAAAGAATTCACAAGCACTAAGAAAAAGCCTAGATCTGCCAGACGAGCCGTAAGAGCCTGAGGCGCTATGCGTCACTGTGGCTAGGCGTATATTCAGAAGAGCCGTAAGAGCCTGAGGCGCTATGCGTCACTGTGGCCAGGCGTATATTCAGACGAGCCGTAAGAGCCTGAGGCGCTATGCGTCATTGTGGCCAGGCGTGAAAATCAGATGAGCCGTAAGAGCCTGAGGCGCAATAGCGTCACTGTGGCCAGGCGTATGCTCAGATGAGCCGTAAGAGCCTGAGACGCTATGCGTCACTGTGGCCAGGCGTATATTTAGAAGAGCCGTAAGAGCCTGAGGCGCTATGCGTCACTGTGGCCAGGCGTATATTCAGACGAGCCGTAAGAGCCTGAGGCGCTATGCGTCACTGTGGCCAGGCGTGAAAATCAGACGAGCCGTAAGAGCCTGAGGCGCTATGCGTCACTGTGGCCAGGCGTATATTCAGACGAGCCGTAAGAGCCTGAGGCGCTATGCGTCACTGTGGCCAGGCGTATATTCAGAAGAGCCGTCAGAGCCTGAGGCGCTATGCGTCACTGTGGCCAGGCGTATATTCAAAAGAGCCGTAAGAGCCTGAGGCGCTATGCGTCACTGTGGCCAGGCGTATATTCAGACGAGCCGTAAGAGCCTGAGGCGCTATGCGTCACTGTGGCCAGGCGTATATTCAGAAGAGCCGTAAGAGCCTGAGGCGCTATGCGTCACTGTGGCCAGGCGTATATTCAGACGAGCCGTAAGAGCCTGAGGCGCTATGCGTCACTGTGGCCAGGCGTGAAAGATCCGACTAGCCATAAGAGCCTGAGGCGCTATGCGTCACTGTGGCCAGGCAATGGAAACATAAAGGCCGTAAGAACTAAAGACGCGCTCGCATCGTGATAGTCAGGCCTCAGAAAGGTATGTAAAATTCTTTCCGAAAATATATCTTTCTATTAAGAATCCTCTTTCGCAGGAAATATTCCCACCAAAGAGTGGGGAGCAATTGATAGTGGTCCTATCATCAAAGTCCACGTGTACAAGGATCGATCAACCAGAGACCACCACTTGTCAAACACAAGATAAGCCACGTGGCTGTTACAGCGTCAGAGTCTCCACACGACAGAGTAGCTTAGTAGGCGACAGAGTCTCTAGGCGATAGAGACTCTGTCGCGTAGGCTTGTGCGGCACAGTAGGTCGCGACATACCTCTACCGCCTATACTGCGACAGACCTCTGCCGCATAGACCGCGGGAGAGGTTCACACATACACTCTGCCGCCCGCTGAACTCTCCCGCAAAGTCGTCCAGCTCCGAACCGCGACAGAGTACAAAAGACTCTGTCGCGGCCCAGACACGCGCCTGGACCTCAGCTCGAACCGACTCGGAAGAAACTTATAAATACCCCAGGTGAGCTCTCAGAAAAGGGGACAAAAAAAAATAAGACTCTTGCTTCTGAAGAACACAATTCTCTTCCCCCTATATATAAAACTCCAGTTTTCTAACTTAATCATCGGAGTGCGCGTGCAGGGACAAATCCCTGCGCCCTCTGATTCCTGTCGTTTTTGCAGAATATACGAAGAACACGTGGAAGAAATCGCATCGACGTCACCTTTTTGTCGTTAGCGCAATCTGAATACGTAGAAGTTGTAATCCCGTTGTCGTTTTATTCGAGGCAACATCACATTCCAAACACTTTTGTCTGTACTAAGCCAAATTACACTTTGAGCAATCAAGGGAGAGAGTAAGCAAATCAACCACGATAACACGATTGTATAACACCTTTCCTAGGCAAGAAACAAAAAATCTTACTTGAATGGTGTTTTGATGCTTCCATCAACAACCTTGACTTTGATTTTGGGTAAGAGTTCTATACATGGCTCTATACCAATAATGATAATTTGAGCCATTCGAAATAGGAATAAAAACTAAAGCGGGTCTCTCATTCTCATGTAAGCAGTATGGGCTGGAGAGATCATTCAGACTAATTTTAGAAGCCATGGAATATAAAGTAAATTTTGTTTGATTGTCAAGAAAGAACGAGAAAATTGAAAAGAATATGAATAAACTTTGATACCATAAAAAGCAAATCAAAATTTTATTTTTATTGAAAATATTTCTTTGTAATTGATGAATTATAATTCTTATAGAAATAAAGTAAAAAGTAGTTATATATACAAGTCACAAGCTCAGCTCAAATGTTAATTTCGGTGATGGTTAATGACACACAGCTTACTAAGACTAACTAATTTCTCTAACACACTTAAATACATTAAAATGTTGTAAGCCTTCCACACAACTACTTTCAGCTCTTCTTCTTCTGGAATCTTGAAGGTCTGGAGAGTGTTTGATGATTTTCACCATCTGTTATTTTGCAGTTGTCTGAATAAATACATATAGTGTAAGTAACATGAAATCAATACATTATATTATGTTTAGAATTGAAATTTTTAAAATTTATTTTGATTATGGTCAAATCCCAACGTATTGTTGGATGTTAGATGAATGACAAAGATGGATCCATACTGGCATATAAGATAACTGCTTTTCTAGAACCCGAAGAAGTGGCTTTAGATGCCGACTGCAACCTGCAGAAATTCTCGACCATTTCACTTTGCCGGCAGTCTATCTGAATACATGCATATTGTGCAAGTATCATGAAACCAATACTAGATATTGTGTTTAGTATTTAAATTTTTAAAATTTCTGTATATTCTCATCTTAATTATGGTCAAATTCCAAAGTATTGTTGGAAGTTAGTTTAATAATAAAGCTGGATTTGTACTTGCGTATAAGATTGATGCTTTTCTAGCTAGAACCCGAAGAAGTGGCTTGTGAGATGCCGACTGCACCCTACAGAAATTCTTGACTATTTCATTTTGCCGGCTGCCAATTTTAAAATGCCACTTTGCCCGCTTGGCTCTTTCTCAAGTCATTATTGACAGTCAGGACCAGAACATAACAACTCATCTTTGTAAATTCAGCCACTTGGCAAGCAAAAGTAGGCACTGCAACAGTTCCCGCTTGTTATTTTCTGTTTGTTCTACAAAATTCATTGTGAAACAACATTTTCATAAAGGAGGCAAAAGCAGATCACCCAGCTCATTTTTGCTAATCCTTGCTTGTTCATCGGAAATGAACGGAGTTTCAATTCGGGTACTACCCATTTTGATTTTTCTCCTCTTCAATGTGTCAAATTCAGAAGATGAAGAAGTGAAGCAATCATTGGTAGGATTCATGGACAAACTAGCCGCAGGAAATGTACAGAAAGATCACAGTTGGGGTTGGAACATGACTTCAGACCCCTGCAAAGACAAATGGAAGGGTGTATCCTGTGATTTGATGTTGCAATCGGTCAAGAAAATTGTTCTTGATGAGTTAAATCTCACTGGAGTTTTAGATATTGCTCCTGTCTGCAGAGCAAGTTCGCTTTCCGTGCTCAGCCTGAACAAAAACAGTGTTGTTGGACTGTTATCAGATGAGATAGGGAATTGCAAACATTTGACACACCTGTATTTAAGTGGGAACCGATTATCCGGTAGCCTTCCAGATTCTCTGAGACAGATGAGTAATTTGAAAAGGTTTGATATATCCGACAATAACTTCTTCGGAAAGGTTCCTGATATCTCTCGAATTTCAGGCCTAATTACTTTCCTTGCTCAAAACAATCAGCTCAGTGGACTGATTCCAAATATTGACTTCTCCAATCTGCTACAGTTCAATGTCTCCAACAACAACTTCAGTGGTCCCATTCCTGATGTCAAAGGGCGGTTCACTGCTGACAGTTTTTCAGGTAATCCTGGACTGTGTGGAGAATTAATCTCAAAGGCATGCCCACCTTCATCACCAGCACCACCATCAACAAAGAAATCTAAAGATTCACCGAGCAAGCAGATTCTTATCTACTTCGGTTATGTAGTTCTTGGCCTTATCATTGTGGTACTTGTTGCCTTTAAATTATTTAGTAAAAAGAAGCAAAAAGAAGACAAGGTCGATGTTGCGAGAAAGGGAGAGGAAGCAAACAGTAGCAGCAACAAGACTAGAAGTACTTCCAATGAGTCTAAGACCACTGAAGGTAAGTCGGAGTATTCAGTAAGTTCTGTCGAGAGTGGAATGGCCCTGTCATCGCTTGTAGTTCTTACAAGTCCAACGGCCCAAGGTTTAAGATTTGAGGATGTGCTTCGAGCTCCTGCTGAATTGCTTGGAAAAGGGAAGCATGGTAGCCTTTACAAGGTAATGCTTGATAATGGGGCGACAACCTTGGCTGTGAAGAGGATAAAAAGCTGGAGTGTTACCAGTCAAGACTTCAAGAGGAGAATGCAGAGGCTGGACCAGGCAAAGCATCCGAATGTATTGCCATCAGTTGCATTTTATTGTTCCGATCAAGAGAAGCTCGTGATATATGAATATCAACCAAATGGAAATCTTTTCAGGATCCTACATGGTAATTTTGTTCTCACCATTTCTACCTTACAATGTGATTTTTATAGTTTAAAATTTCAGCAGAAAGTGCAATATAGGCGTAGGCACAGAAAGTAGACACGCACAGGCACGCAAGTTTATGCTCAGTAGCAAGGACAACCAGGATCAATCTTCACATCACACTCTACTTGGAAACCTTGCTTTCCTTCCTAGGCTGCTTAGGATATTTCATAATAGAAATGGAACTTGAAACGTTTGCAATGATTATATTTTTGGGTCTGCTGCTCAGCTACCCCATTCTCTAGCCTAAAGACAGACTAACAGTCTTCTCTATCTTTTTTCCGATTAATGATACGACACAATTAACTACTCAATAGAAGTTTAGGCAGGAAGAGGGAACTTAATGTAACTATGTTTCTTGTTCATTTAGGATCCGAAAACGGCCAGGCATTTAACTGGGGAAGCAGATTAAATGTTGCAGCTAGTGTTGCTGAGGCTTTGGCATTTATGCATGAGGAGCTCCGCGAAGATGGAATTGCTCATGGTAACCTGAAATCCACAAACATTCTGTTCAACGAGAATATGGATCCCTGTATCAGTGAATATGGGCTAATGGTGTTCAAGAGTCAAGACCAATCATCCCATTCTGAATCAGACAGCTATAAAAACAGTGATTTAGATCGTGGCCAAATCTATGGAAGCTTTAAAGATGACATCTACAGTTTTGGGGCTATTCTTCTTGAACTTCTAACTGGGAAGCCAGTTCAGAATAATGGGTATGATTTGGCTCGATGGGTGCACTCCGTGGTTAGTGAGGAATGGACTGTTGAAGTCTTTGACAAGGCCTTAATTTCGGAGGGTGCAAGTGAAGAGAGGATGCTGAACCTCTTGCAGATAGCACTGAAATGCATGAATCCCAATCCATATGAAAGGCCAAGCATAAATCAAGTTGCTGTAATGATCAACACGCTCAGAGACGAAGAAGATAGATCCAGCTCCGAACCATGACCACTCCAATACAATACATTTGACAAATATAGAGTGCGAGAAAATATTTGCTATGAAATTTCTCTGTTGATCCATAAATCCAACTTCAAATTTCTTGTAATTTACTGGTGTCTTTCTGTATGTCAAGCAATTCTTTCCTTCAAAATTTACGATGGCATCAGAAGATTAACTTTTGTTCATTTAAGACGTCCTCGTTCTCAGCATTAGTGCTAATTTTCAGTTATTGTTTCCAATCCAATGGCAACCTCAAACTGAATGCATTTTGTTGACTAGGTTCTATTTTGCCAACCTAGATAGCCGGATCTTTGCCAAACTGGGTTATGCCTACAAAAAACTGTTGGGATTGAACCATATTCAAAGTCTAGAGTCCAATGCTTAATTTGGTTCAGAAATTGAAACGATACATTAGGATAAAAATTCTCACCATTTTATAATTTCAAGTTTATTGTTTTTTTTAATTTTAATATAATATCATTAATAATTATATTTTTTATTATATTTATTTTATTATCATCGTTACAATTATACCTAAAAAATCACTCATTTCATAACAATCTCATAATTACGATCGTCATTAATCGAGCGAAGCCAATCGCACCCCATCCAATCTAGCATTTAAGTCTAAGGTTTCGACCTTGGAACTGGTTAAAGAATTGTGCGTACAATTAGAAAGATGGTCTGTGGAAGGAAAAGGATAGTCTTGCATGGTGTAAGGGATAACTGCCTTGAGATCGTACTAGTAAGGTCTTTAGGGTATTGATAAAGTTATTTTTTTTTTTTAAATCACATCCACCAATCGCAGATCTATGTTTCAATATGCCAAACACCACCGCCTTCTATCGGAACCTTGGTTCAAAAATCCTCCCAACAACGTTTCAGCTCCTTCGTTCGTTGGAAATGTGAATAATCTCTCTGTTGATTGCTTTTTTTTTTTTCTTCTGCCCTGAGTTATGTGATTGCGTTTGCTGGAATATTTAGGGTAAGAAAGCTAGGTTTCTGCTTTGCTGTTCGAGGCTTCGATCTTTGGGTATACTAGCTGGGTATGGTTGCTAGGTCTTTCGGGACGTGTTTTTGGCTGTGGTGTTTGGGACTTTAAATTTGGGTGTCGAGTTCGTTTCGGGTTTTTGGCTTTTGTTCGGCTTTGGTGTCTGAGTTGCTAGGACTTTAAATTTCTTGTGCATGTTAGGAGTTGATGAAAATTCTGAAACCCAAAGAACATCTTAGATTTTCAATTCCTCTTTTCAAAGCTAGGGTTCTTTTAGAAATTGCTCTCAATTCCTTCTTTTTTCTGGCAGATTCACTAACAATTTTTATAATGTCTATGGAAAGTGTTTAGAAGATTCGGAATCGATTCTGGCAAATCTAATCCTTCCTTTGATTTTCTTAAAATTTTTGCTTTTTTTTTTTCATTATTGTATTTTTATTATTTTGTTAAAAAAAGAAATTGGAAATTAAATTGAAAAAAAAAAACAAAGGTTAAGCCTAAAAAACCCAAATTAAGATTTGCCAATCCAAAAAATTTTTGAAACCCAATAAAATCCAAATTAAAAGTCCATTTGGCAATTTAGGATTTAAAAATTAATTCAAGATCCAATTAATATTTTAAAAGCTCATTTCCTTCTAGTGACTAAGAGACAACATAAAAAAAAAAAAGAAGAAAATTTTCAGTCTTTTCCCTCTTAAGATAAATAAAATAATGCAAAATGAATCTTCTTAATCCTTTCCTTCTAAAGAATAAGAAACTATGAAAAATGAATGAAATTGCCTAGCATTTTCCCTCTAAAAGCTAGAAAATAATGCAAGATAAAAATTTTCTAATCTTTTCCTTCTGAAAATGAAACTCTTAAAATAAAGCTCCTCCATTCGGAGGCCATGAAACTTTTAAGAATAAAACTTTTCCTTTTCAAATACACTTCATTTTGAAAAACATTAAAATAAAGATAATTATTCAATACAATGTCAATGAAATTTTTAAACTCTACAAACGAGATTAAAATGATGACACATATTTTATTATATTTATTTTTTTATGTATTTAATATTTAAAAAAAGTATGTGTCATCATTTTAATCCCACTGGTAAAATTTAAAAATTTCACTGACAATTTATAAGATAATTATCCTTAAAATAAAATCATTTCCTTCTAAAGATTATTCCCTATTTTAAAGATTCACATCCGAATTTCTGGAAATTACTCTAAAATTTTTTGTCTTAGGGATTCAGACCCAAAATTTAAGGAAATTAGTTTAAAATAATAAAGTACAAATAATGAATTTACTAGAAAATATGTGATGAAGAGGAGTTATTAGATAAAAGGGAACTTTATACATTAAAGGAAATAATAAAGTACAAAATATAGTTTACTGTACACCATTGGATATGTACATGAATAACTGGTGGATTTAAAAGGAAATCAATATTTTGATGCTTGGGAATTTAATACATATTGGCTTGAGGTGTATAATATATAGAGGATGGTGGTTAACGTTATTTTGTTCAATTGATAAATTATTGGTGATGTTTAAGTCAATTAGCCACTAATTTACATAAATGAGATTATGTGGAAGTAGTTTAAAGTATAAGAATTAGACGTAAATGAATGGAATTTGAAGTGAGGCTTTCAGCCACTTAGTAAGGATTAGATTTAATCGATGAGTTTGACTACTAGTTGTGACATATTAAGATGTGACTAAATATGTTTGATATTGATTAGACCTAACTGGTATGGATTTGCAGCTAAGGAACCACTTGGAGAGAGGATGGTGTAAGTTATATACATACATAGCCTAGCTTGGTGACAAGTAATTTAAGTTGTTGCTCTGCTAAGTTGTAAGGGATGCATGACTAAGAGATGGGCACTTGCATTGTTTTTAATCATGAGTCTCTTTAAGAGATTCAATTGAAACTGTTGAAAATAATTTGAATGATTTTTTATTTATGCATAAACGATGCACATCTGCATAAATTATTTGAAGCCATATATGCATTATTTATAAAGTATGTTTAGTTTATGAAATTATATGAAATCCCACGAATCACATTAAATCGGATTTATTTAAGAAATTGCATATTTAACTTGTTTTATTAATTTTTAAATAAATTAATTATTTTCCTCTAAATGGATTTTCATGGTTTTAAATATGGGATTTATTGTATGAATTTTATCAATATGATTTCGGGGAATACCTATCCCAATTAGTATGTATTATATTCAAAACCCTAAAGTATTATTTTAATAAATTATGAAATCATGCTAAATATATTTTGAACATTGTTTTAGACATTGTTAGGCCACACTTAGTACATGCTCCACTGGCATTCACTGCCAGCTCTTCTTGGGCTCTATTGTATGTTATTGTATAATTTTGATCATGTTTACAGCCTCTCAGTACTCACCTGATCAGTAGGATTAAGGACTCTTGCCCATAACATAGGTTCATTTCCCTTTTGGAACAGTTGTATGTTTAAATTGCATGTGTACTCTTGGGATTATTGTGAAGTCCAAATTTTTTTCACTTTATTTCTTATTTGAAAAATTAAGAAGTAATTGAAAACTCGGAATAATATTATTTAGGCTCGAAACCACCGAAACACTCGGGTTAGTGACGTGAGGCCCGTTGGCACTTAAATAGAGGTAAGGCTCTAAGCTCGAGAATTTCTTAAGAATTACATGTTTGAGTATGAATTGATGTTTAGAAATGAAAACTAAGGGATTGAAAGTGAAAAAGTTAGTAAGGTTCGGGTTTTGCACTAAATCGAGCAAATGGGCTCGGAAAAGAGAATAAATCTGAAATAAATTCTAAAAATTCTCGAAAATTATTTCGAGGCCATAGAAAATTAATATAAGATGAAATTTAGTTGAGAAGTCAAAATCAATTGGAAATATGGAGGTTTCGGGGATCGAATTAATTGTTAAGGTAAATTGAAAACTTTAAGCCATTTTGCTCAGTATTGATCAAACCGCACAAAATGGGCTCAATTGGGTAATTTTTCTTAAACAAGTGACCCCTAAATTTTTATGAAACATACTAGAGACATAGTATAACACTTGAGAAGTGAAAATTTGGAGAAAATTAGACTAGAATAATTTTTCTTGAATTCTTCTAGAAGAGGATAGAAATCTGTCCCCTTCAGCCTGCAGACCCAACCTCATCTTTGTCAAATTTGAAGACCTTAAGACAATCAATACAAGCCAAGTTTTTCAAGTTTGAAAGTAGACTTATAGAGTTTTCAGGGGGCATAAAAATCAACCCCAAAAGACTTCTAGGCCGAGAGATATCCCCCTCCCTTCATTCCCGCAGGCGTCCTCCCTTTCCCCTCAGTGTGCGATCTTTTCGGCCAGATTCAAGTGTTGGTAAAGAAGGATCAAATCTTCCTCATCCCATCCTCTATAAATATAAAAAATTCAGCTACAAATAAGTTCATTTGCTAGGTGAAAAACTCAAAAGAAAAAATGTGGACGGATCTGCCCTGTTTTTGGTAAGTGAAGAACTTGAAATTTTTTATTCTTTGGCTGAGTTTTCTTGTAGTTTTTGATGATTCTAAGCTCTATACATGTTAAATAACAGTTGATGATTAATTGGAAGAATCAAAAAGTGGTCAACCTTGGTCAAACCAGGTAAGGTTGATGGATGATGATGAAGTTCATATATGTTGTTATTTGGTGTTGTTGGAAGGTTTTTAGTTAAGTGGACTTGGATGATTTAATTTCTATGAATGATATGAGGTCTGGACAGCAAGGTGTTGATGTGTTTATGTAAAAAATTTGATGTATCTAAGGTTATTAACGGTCAAATTTATATCGAGAAAGCCCGATTTATAGTTTAACTCGGTGTAAAACCAAAAAACGAAAGAATTGAAAATTTGCCAAAGTGACTAGCTTGATTTATGAACTTGAATGGGTCATAAGGTTAATGAAGTAATGAAATGAGAAATTAGAATAACGAAATTTTCCAAAACGGTACTAAATCGGTAAAATCGAGAAAACCGAAAAAGTTGACCGAAAAGTTAAAATTGGTCAAACTTTGAGAAGATAAATTAAAATTGAGCATGTTAAGATGAAATTGATCAATATATGATGAATGAATATCGTTTTGGGCAGTTCGGGAATTCAAAAAGCAAATCGAGGTAATCTCAAGACCCGACAAGTTTAGGCTGCCCTACGATCTACTAGGTAAGGGATGTGATTTAAAGTAGTATTGGTATTCAATTACCATACTTTAACTTAAAAATGTGTTAAGATTATTAGTTTTTACGAATAATACTTTCGAACCTAGAAAAATTACTATGCACTCAAAAATCGAGAAAACTGAAAGAAAAGCCCTATTTTTCGAGCTCTTCAAAAATATACTTTTGATATCTGTGACATGTTTTAAATGAAATTTGTTACGTGAAAATGAAAAATATGATTTCTACGAATTTATGGGTGAACGGACCCGAAATATGATTAAATCATTATTTCTACGAGTTTACGGGTGAACGAACCCGAGAAATGATTAAAAATATGATTTCTATGAATTTACGGGTGAACGAACCCGAGATATGATTTTTTATGAATTTACGGGTATACAGACCCGATATATGATTTTCTATGAATTTATGGATGAACGGACTCGAGAAATGATTTCAAAGAAATTTTTTGAGACTGAGGCTATATGTAAGTTATGAGAGCTATCTTAAATTGTCGTGTGGGGTCTGGACCGTCGTGGAACATGCCTCATACCACCTGGTGTACGTTTAGTCCCTTGTGGTGCATGTTGAACTGCGTCGGGTATTTGTACCACTCAGTGCGATTGTCACACCCCATTTCCACATTTAAATCATTATTATTCATTCATACCACACACATAACGGAGTAGACAACACTCTGATGGTTGGGCACACGAGCCGATATTGACCTTACACACTTAAATATAAACCGTACATGATAATTGAATTTCTTTATTTATATATGTATTTAGATACGTACGTTTACATCCCAATAATTCTTTATATACATAACTGTGTCTTACAAGTTTAGATACAAAAGCGTAATAAGTGTATACCTTTGCATTCTACAAAAAGTGAGCTGTCGCTTCAGGAATAACCGCAGCTCTCCCTGTTTGGGTAACTCTGTGGAGTGGAGGAAAAAAAAAGGGTGAGCTAACGCGCTCAGTTAAAAATCATGTAAGCAGGTAGATAACTATACTACCTACATGCTCGTGAAATCATGTTATACAGAAAATCCTTACTTTCTCAATTCCAACTGAATTCACAAAACCACACACGTATGCTTTCTCAAAGCCATGTCATATCACAAACGAATTTCTCAAAACATATGTTCTCATAAAACTGATTTAAATCAAATAGGAGACAAATAAAAAATCTCGAAATTTAAATCAGAAATCATATAAATATGGAGACAAAGCAGAGCATATGGAACGAATAGACATATGACCATAGTCATTGGACTCTATGCAATCACTGATCATAATGGTCAACCCGAAAGGCATCACCAAAAATTCATAATGGCCAAAATGGGTATGGAAAGCCGTCTTGGGTACATCCTTTCTCTAGATTTTCAACTGATGGTACCCAGATCTCAGATCAATCTTAGAAAATCTTATAACATGTTTCTCAATTTTCTCTACCTGAGAAAACATTATTTCCTTAAAATAGCAATCTAAGATAACATGATTTGTAGCCAACCAAATCCATTCTCAATATTACATCAACATCAAACATATTTAATAAGATGAGATCGACTGTCATGCTCTTATCACCTATTTTTCAACTCACAATCTTTACACACCATTTCAATCACTAGACTATCTCTTAAGGGTGTGCTGATTAACAGCCTCCTATCTAATGACACAAGCTTCACAAAATTTGATAATTTAATTGCAAGTGGGGAGATATAACTGGATGCGTGGCACTAAGATTAATTAATGCAAATGCTTCAATATTAAATACCAAGAGGGTATATTAAACCACACCAGACAAAGCATCTGCAGTGTCCTAATCCAATGTATACACATGTCCCTGACTAGCAGTCTGCTTCTTATTCTCTTCAGCTGTGACCTTCCCTCTCTAGGGTGGGGGTACAATAGGAGCTTACTGTGGCTCCTCTCACCTCTATGGAATAGGGACTGCAGATTTTGGGCAGTCTCTCATCAAGTGGCCCGTCTTTCAGCATCTAAAACATGCTCCAGAAGCTTGGTAACATCGCCTACCACCATGAGGTTTCCCACATACTCTACGTGGCTCAATCGTAGGACGGGGTTTACTAATCACTATAACTCTGGACGGAGCTGAAACTTGCGGAATAGAGGGCTTCACTGTTTTACCTCGAAATTCCCCAAACTTTGGTTGTTTCTCAAACGACCTCTTCCCTTCTCTAAAACTTCTATACTCCACGGTTCTCTTTCTGTCCTTACTGAACTTACCAAATTCAGGGCATGTTGCTCAGAATCTTGTTCACACAACTGAGCTCTGCGCATTGCCTCCTCGTAAGTCAGAATACCCAAAGGATCTAATCTAGCTCTAGTGGACGATATCAACCCATCCATAAACTTCCTGACTTTTCTATCTTTACTATTTAAAGTGTCAGGATCGTACCTTCCTAGAGACGTAAACAGGGACTCATACTCATCCACTGATCGGCTATCTTGGGTCACACTAAAGAATTTCATCTATAACCATCTCCGCAATATATTGCCTCCCAAAGGCATCCAGAAAGATCTCTAAAGTCACTACTTCGTTCCGGGTCCTCAATATAGGCTGGGCGAATTTCCACCAATGTTCCGCTTCGCCTTCCAACACAAATGCAGCAAAGGCCACCTTCTCGATCTGGGATCACTCAAAGTACCCATACACCTTCTCTAATTTGTTTACCCAGTTCTCTACTGCTATCGGATCCTTGACCCCACTAAACGATGGCGGTTCAAGTTTCTGGAACTGTCTCATCCTGTCTCACTCACAATCATGCCCTACCTCGTTAGCTCTCCCCTGTAGAGCTCTCTGAGGCTCTGTTGGGGCTGGTGGTGGTACCGTAGGTCAAACAAGTGGAGGTACTGCCTCAAGCTGTACATGCGGGGGTGGTGTCGGAATAGGTCGGGCAAAACTAAAGGGATCAGCGATGTGAGGTGCAGGCGTAACAAGGGCTGTTGCGGGTTCACTCATACCCTGCAGACTCTCCAATCTAGCCATCGCCCATCCAAACAACTGTGTTTTTTTCTCTACAGTCCGCTCTAACCTCACCACTTTAGCATTAGTAGTCTCTGTCAGATCTTGGGAGACATGGTCAGAAGATAACTCAGTACGTCTCTCGAGCCTGTCTCTCTGCCCTTGAGATCGAGAACTTTCCCCTCGACTGCGGTGTCTATCAGTCATACTGATGATTTTTCATTCACACACAATCAATTCATATTACACAATAGCCCAGTATACACATTTGTATATAAATAAAGCACATTACCAAAGGGATGTAAACTTTCCTAATGACTTTTACCGACTCGTATTCAGACTAACCCTGCTCTGATACCAACTTTTGTCACACCTCGTTTTCACATTTAAATCATTATTATTCATTCATACCACACACATAACGAAGCAGACAACACTATGATGGTTGGGCACACGAGTCGATATTGACTTTACACACTTAAATATAAACCGTACATGATAATTGAATTTCTTTATTTATATATGTATTTAGATACATACGTTTACATCCCATTAATTCTTTATATATTTAATTGTGTCTTACATGTTTAGATACAAAAACGTAATAAGTATATACCTTTGCACTCTACAAAAAGTGGGCTGTCGCTTCAGGAATAACCGCAGCTCTCCCTACTTGGGTAACTCTGTGGAGTGGAGGAAAAAAAAGGGGTGAGCTAATGCGCTCAGTAAGAAATCATGTAAGCAGGTAGATAACTATACTACCTACATGCTTGTGAAATCATGTCATACAGAAAATCCTTACTTTCTCAATTCCAACCGAATTCACAAAACCACACATGTATGCTTTCTCAAAGTCATGTCATATCACAAACGAATTTCTCAAAACACATGTTCTCATAAAACTGATTTAAATCAAATAGGAGACAAATCAAAAATCTCAAAATTTAAATCAGAAATCATATAAATATAGAGACAAAGCAGAGCATATGGAACAAATAGACATATGGCCATAGTCATTGGACTCCATGTAATCACTGATCAGGTGTGCATGAATGTCCCCAGATGGCTAAGGGCAGGGGGTCAGTCTACCCATCAGACAGCAAACAAACAACATGGTACGTCGTACTCTATGTGCGTCCACACGGTACATTGTACTCCGTGAACCCAAATATCTGAAATCAGTGAAATTAGGAGTGCCCGTCCAACGGGTCTTATCATCCCATCTCCAGCTATATCAATACCGAGCCTCCAAAATGCACATACGAGCATATCAATTAGTGTGACACACAGTTTATACGAGGCTCTAGCACGACCTTATCAAATCACATGCGAGGATCAGTGCAAGCTCACACAGCCTACACGACATCTCCAAACACTGTTTTATGCATATCACAAAATCAAAATCCAGTACGAGCAAAGCTCCAGCATTGTGTCATGTACAAATCATGCAAAGTCTAGTGCGAGCAACGCTCTAGCACGACTTTAATTTCAAAACTGATAGATGGCTCGATGCACATAAGGGGCATACAAACCAACCTCAACCACGGAAGGTAGTACCCACTTGAGTGAGAGGAAACATTTTTCATCAACTCATTCATCAAACACTTTTTATTCTGAAAACATGCAATTTAATGCAGATAATCAAATTCAGAGCCATTCTATCACCATTTATTCACAAAACATGCTTATTCATGCAAAACACATCAAAATAGGCCATTTCGGCCAATTTCATATTTTTCATAACTGAGGGGCATTTTCGTAATTTTCTCATATTTGGGTACTATCCAGAAATTTCATATCCATACTCTATACAAAAATTTAAGTGTACGTAAACGATGATAAAATACGTACAACTATCTCTAAGAGCTTACGAAATCCCTTACCTCGAAATGTGTCGACTACGAATTTTAATTCTTGATCTCTCTGGATCACGCAGTCTAATTGGCTCCAAATTTATTCTCGAAAGCCAAATCTTTCCTTAGTAGCACGTAAATCGAGATTCGCTCGAACTCGTACACGTCGCCTACCATTTTTTTCGCTACACAACAATATATATTTAAATCGGTTAATTCCGATCTAATATAAATTCAAATTAATTATCCAAAAAATAATTCAACTAATTTTTGACCACTTAACAGTCTACTGCTGTGCCGGGATAACACTGAATTTTTTTTAAAATTTTTTTTAAATTTTTTTCTCTCTCCTTTGACTCAACCGGTTCGAACCGATTTAGACCATTTCACACTGAATCGGTCCGAACCGGTTTAGGTGCGATTTTTCGTCGTTCGGGGAGATTCCGATCGGTTCTCAGGCCGCCTCTGGTGCCGTTCGATGCGCCTCAGCCTGGGGAACCTTCGCCTGGCAAGGCTGAGGTTGAATCGACGCCGATGGCCGCCGTTTTTCCCTTCTCTCCCGCAGGTTCCTCTCTCACCGATCTCCCTTTCTGGCAGGTCTCACGATGCGTGCCGGCGTACAATCACTCCCCAGGTGCCGGTCGTCCCTCCATCGCCCCTCTCGCACCCGTGGTCCTTGCTGTTCGTCGCCGGTGAAGAAATCAGAGGAGGTCGGGTTTGGGGGTCTCGGTTCGCGCGATTTCTAGGTTTCTTTTTTTTTATTTCAGATTTCTTTTTTTTTTAATTTCTTTCTTTTTATATATATTATATTATATTCAAATATAATACAATATATATACCAAAATATCTAAAAAAAAATACATATAATAGTACTACAATATCTTATAATTTAAAATATAATAATAATAATAAAACAAATATTATTATTATTAGTATATTTTATTCTTATAGTGTATTTTATATACTAAAATTTACACACTCTTGTACATATATTTTATTTAATTTATTTCTACATAAAAATATATGTACATCCTAATTTATTTTATGGCATTCATTTATTCCACCGAAAATTTATTTATAATTTTTTGTAATATTTTCGGGGTAAATTGCCAATATAGGGTAATTTACGGTTTATCATTTTTGGACTAACTTTCCTTCTTGTACTCCCTATATTTTCGCGTTCTAAGTCCATATTTTCAGTCCATTTGACCAAATTTTATTCAGTTTGTCCCGAACTCATCGAAACTCTTATTTCACAATTTAAAACACTTAGCTTTATTTCTTGATTAAATTGAACTTGTAATTGCATCATTCCTTTTTTTTTTATTGATTTATATATCATATTAAAAAATATATTCGTAAGAAAAAATGTAACGACCCTTGACCTTGAAAATTTGGAGGAAATTTTTTTTGAAGTTTTAAATTCCTACTTATTCCTTCATTCACTTAGACTACATTCCTGCTCAGTGCCGTTTCTTTTATCTTACCTATTCACCGATAATTATACTTAAATTAAATTTTACATCGAAATGGCCGATAGAAATTTTGGTAGCATAACGACTTATATATAAGCCTACCCACATGCAAATCAAATGCTTTAACAATCATAGATATCCACAACTATCAAACATGCTCCCCAAATTCGCATCATCAAACCAACATGTATCCGTTCCCACTAGGATTAGTACTCTACGATTAATTCTCAAAAGAGATATTCTTTACGTTTGTTTTCTTACAAACTACATCCCAATAAAATATTTTCACTATATGTCTGTGCTTACAAAATGTGTCTGGTAAAGGAATGCAATTGTGTACCTCTGCATGTACAAAAAGTAGCCTAAGGTAGCTTTTTCCAGCAGCCTACGTCGTGTACGCGATAGGTAGCGTCTGTAGATCACTGCAAATAATCTAAGAGATAGAGGGGTGAGCTTTTAGGAAAAAGCCCAGTAAGAAATGCATTTACAATGATCATAGCGTTTAAAACATACCGAGTACATAATAATATCAACATGTGGCATTTCTTTACAAATATTACATTACTTTCAAAATGAATATCATGGAAGACACATTTAACAGAACATTATTTCGAAATAAGAAAACCTTAGCAGATCGATCAAAGTCTTTCATGATATACATAGCTAAGCATGAAGCATGTATCGAAACACCAACCTCTTAAAACAGAGATCATGTCAGATGGAAATTAGAATCTTTCAAATCATACAGAATTTCCAAAAGCATTGTTGAGTAAATCACATATCAAAGAATCAAATCTTAAAACAGAGTTCGTTTCGGATGGAGACTAGGCTAGCTCATGTAATCGTCATGCGAAAATAACCTATTCATCCTCCGTAGAGGGAAAATCATAACATGGTCATTTTTGCTACCTCACCCCACTTAAGAGGTCTTTCTAGTTAGCTGGGCCTTTTCGCTACCTCACCCCACTTAAGAGGTCTTTCTAGTTAGCTGGCTACCTCACCCCACTTAAAAGGTCTTTCTGGTTAGTTGAGCCCTTTCGCTACCTCACCCCACTTAAGAGGTCTTTCTAGTTAGCTTGGCCTTTTGGCGACCTCACCTCACTTAAGAGGTCTTTCTGGCTAGCCTCATCCTAGGTACCAATCATATACACCACGACGGTGTGCGTGACAAAATGCTTTGACCGTGTGGCACTTTGCATCTGTAGGACCCAAGAGGTGGCCCCCACAGTCACACAGACTGTGTGACACTTTGCTCCCAAAGAACCCAAGAGGTGGCCCTCACGATCGCATATTATTAAACATTGCATTTGTCTCAAAATAGAGTTTTCAAAATCTTTCTTGGGCTTCATAAGCCTTGTGAGGGTCTGAGCCTTTTGGACTACCTTACCCCACTTAAGAGGTCTTTCTGGCTAGTCTCATCCCAAGTGGGCCTCACTCACATATTTAAAATTCATAAATCGAATTTCAAATTAACTATCTTTTGCGGTTGAAAACTCTTTCATAATACAGAGAAACTTTGTTCATATAATCGATTCCATATCTCGCAAAACATGTAACAATTTCATGCATAAGTCAAAATCACATCATTTCGTTCAAGAAACAAAATCAGAAAACATGCTCACAGATTTGAAGACATGCTCAAAAACTCATGCCTTTAAATTCATAAACCATTCTTTCAGTTTCAAAAATATGGCAAGATAAGGCTGGGACTCAATAAAAGTTGGGCTTGGTTTTGTTTAAACGTTAACTTGGACTAAAGAACGAACGCTTGATATAAATTCTGATCATTTACTAAAATATTGCGTAACTCGAATATTTTCATAAATTCAAGTTGAGGGAAAGAAGGATACTATTACCATTTTAAATTACTGTAAAACCCGATTTTAGTTATAAACATGAAAGTTAAAAATGCAAAAGGATTGAAATGAAATTTTCAAACACGTTGAAGGGCAAAATGGTCAAAAGATCGAAGGTCTGTATAAATTCGATGAGAAAAATTTATTAAAAATAATGGATTGAGAAATCTTGGTCAATAAAGATGAAATAAATTTATTCTGGGTTAAATTGATCAAGATATGAATTTACTGGACTTAATCGAAATTTTCGCTCTGGACAATATCCCAAAAATACAGAGAAAATATACCGAAAATGGTTAAAATAAACTAAATAAATTAAATAAAATTAAATAAATGAATTTAGAATTAAATAATAATTTTAAGGATATTTTAAGAGATATTTGGGTATTTTAATGATTTAAAATATTAATAAAATAAATAAATAAATATATAAAAATAAATTAATAAATGGAAAAAAAATCAAAAAATGGATCGGGGAGAGAGAAAGGAAGCGAAAACGGAAAACGAAGCAGAGGCCGATCCTCTCGCCGGCGATCGATGGCCGACGGAGGTAGAGGAAGGAAACCCGATGAGGCCCGGACCACCACCGGCCTAAAGGAGCCATGAACGACGGCCACCGGCAAGAGGAACGACGAAACGAAGAAACTGAGAGGAAAAAAAGGAGATCGACGGCGAACGGCGCCGATTTGGCCGACCCCGACCACCGCCGAACGTTCCCCAGGCGTAGGCGAGCTTATTGGTGGCGGCCACGACCGGCGAAACTGCCGAAAAACGTCGAAAAATGGTGGAAAGAGAAATGGGTTTCGACGGAAGAGGAGAAAGGCCGGACCGACGACTTTTCGGCGACCTCGACCGAAGTCGACCCCAGATCTGAGATGCGGACGACCCAGCGGAGCCACTGGCGGCGAAAGCCGGTGGAGAACCGGCCGGCAAGGCCCTGAACTGGTCGAACCGGAGTGAACCGGGGTGAACCGACGAGTCCGAACCGGGTCTGAACAGGACCGAACCGATTTAGCCAATGAGGAAAGGAAAAAAGGAGAAAAAGGGAAAAAGAAAAAGAGAAAAAATTGGAGAAAAATCCCGACGATGTAATCGAGCTACGGGTAAGTCAGAAGCGGTCGAAATTGACCGATTTAAATTTTGAAATATTTTATTTAATTAATTTTCAACTAGAAATTTACCCAAAAAATTATGAAATTGTGTAGCTCGACAATTGGCATCCAACGAGAGCTCGAGATAGCCTCGATTTGCGTACTAGCATGGAATCTCGGGTAAGTAACCCTTATTTACGACAATTTGCATCATTATGCGTGCTTCGGATTTAATTATCGCATAAAATAAATTAAATTATGGAAATTTAGATAAATTGTCGTAAATAATAAATTGAGCTATTCGAGAGTTAGAACGAGGCTCAATAAATTGTTGGTGGGCCCAATGAGCCCAATAGGCCTCGATAATGTGAAAATTAAGTGAAAAATGAGCTTAAGGCCGATTAAGGCCCATTAAGGTGCAATCGGGCCCAATAAGGGTAAATGGGCCCAATGATTTAAATTAAGCCCAGAAAATAGGAAATACAATTAAATTATATGATATCTGACCTGAGGAATATTTATACGCAGTTCCAGACATTGGATTGGGAGCAGATCGGACTGCGTGACGAGACAGCAGTGGAAAAGGAAAGGTCAGACTCTACAGAAAAATAAGGTAAGGGAATTCTGTGGACTGCTAGAGGTAAACTTTACAAAATTTCAACGTCATATGCAGTCTTTTAAATTATCTGAAGGGTCTATAATTAAGTTAATAATTTTAGTGCCCTGAATGAACAAATTACCAAAATACCCTTGTTAAGGGTAAAATTTACAATTTTAGGAAAAATTGGGAGGAGCAAGAATAAGAGGTTCCTGCTCATTCTGGAGGTGTTTTGACGCATGCATGAGTAGGCTGGCTAACCTTGAAAGAAAAATGCACAGCATTGCATATTTTCAATGATGATATTGTTTTGAAAACTGTTTTAAGGAAACAGAGCCGCCTACGTGTTTTTATTTACATGTGACGTGCTAGAGCTCAGCTCGCACGATGTGTTGATTTGTGTGATGCATGCATTAGTGCTGGAGCGAGAGCTCGCACTAGAGTTTTACATGCATTAGTGCTGGAGTCCAACTCGCACCAGATTATATATATATATATATATGATTTTCGTGACACGGTGCTAGAGTCTAACTCGCACAAGATTTTACATGATTTTCGTGATAGGGTGCTAGAGTGTAACTTGCACAAGATTTTTCACATGATTTGATAAGAGTGCTAGAGCTTAGCTCGCGCTAGTTTTACTTGAATTGACGAGAGTGCTGGAGCATCGCTCGCACCCCCCATTGATTTTTATGAGAACATGCGATGAGCCGTGCTTGGAGCTTTCGGGTAGACTGTGTGTCACTGATTAAATAGGCTGGCATGTGCGTTTTGAGACATGGCATGAGTATAGAGATATGATATGGGTCCACGGAGTACGATGTACCGTGCAAGTAGCATGGAGTACGATGTACCGTGTGGTATCTTCGGATACGGGGTATTTTCGGATACGGTATCTTCGGATACGGGGTATCTTCGGATACGGCATCTTCGGATGCGTGGGATCAGATAAGACTGACGGGTTAGATTGACCCACCTCCCAGGCGGTTCTCGATCAGGGTGAGACCCCGCACACTAGGATCCGTGTAGCAGAGGGGCTCACGAGGACACACGGCCATAGTCCTGGTTATTACCGATATACAGATGTTGCTTAGTCTCGCATGTTGATGATCTTGACGATGATTGAAACTGGGTTTTAAACTAAATTTGCATGATGCTATTTCCATGCTTTTTAAACCCATGTGTGATGTAAACTGATTTTCATGGTTTTGTGTGAGTCAGGACCACCCGAAGGAGGGGTTAAGTCCTGACTTTATTGTGAAATTTTTAAATGAGAAAGAAATGATTTAAAAAGAGTTGCATGTTGAATTTTCCATGCGAACGTGTTTTACATGACATCATGAATCATTGCATCAGTTTTGAATTGTGTGGAGAAAGGGTGGTTTATGCATGACACCACGTTCATGTAGGTAGTATGGTTACCTACTTGTTCGTAGGATTGCCTTACTGAGCTTGATGTGCTCACCCCTTTCATTTTCTCACACAGATAATCTCCAGTAGATGTTGAGGCGACTGAGTACTGCATTCCGGATATCCGCTGCTGCCCATCATTTAAGGTATATACACTTGTATATATTGTATCTACATAAGCATAGCACAGTAACATGTTTGTAAGTAACTTTAGGGGATGTATAAATATTGTAAACATTTATAAATGACTGAGAAAGGATTAATTTGGTGGGACTGGCATTGACGCACAGCCCAATTGTTAGTGGAGTGTGGTCACGATCAGAAAACAGGTAAGCATGAAAGAAAATAACAAAACGCGAAAAATTTACTCTGATTTTTGAGTAGTTTTGGGTCGTGACAATTACACCCCTTACCTCGATTTATTAGGAGTTCAGGGTTCGAGTAGTGACGCCTCCAAGTGTCTCCCTTTTATCCTTCTACGATTTTCCTACTCTCAATTTGGTATTCTTAGTATCCTTATTTAAATCGAATAGTTTGCAATGCTTCAAAATCGAAATCTTATTAGCCCAAGCAAAATACATCCGAAATTTAAATTCTAACTCCTTAAGATCGCATTAAACTATACACGTTCAACCTTTAGGGCTTATCAATTTCCTCTTTTCCCACTACTATTTGTAGAAATTTCTTCCCGCTATAAACTTCACCATATTGATAAAATATAATCCCTATATGCTATTTCTTTGTGTGTGTATACAATTGTACCAATATAACAGGACATTTAATATTCATAAGTTCATATACTAATACACACACATGTATATAACCGTACGATTATACATTTTATCCATTTCATCATCTCATTTCATTTTCATTTTCAATATTCAATCTCAATTCTTAATACTCCTACTCATAATATTTAATTTCCTTGCCTAATTCTCAAAATCCCCAATTGTCCAGTTAACCCTAATTTTCAAATTTCTTCACAACCAAAATTTAAACTAATTCATACAACAATCATGCTTTCATAATGCAATTTACACAGAAATTCAACTAGATAAACCTTAGATTTTTACCTAGGAGTCACTGTGCAAAAACAGAGAAATATCAACTGGGTATTTTATTTTTTCTAGTATTTTTTTTGTCTAAAGGGTACTGTAGCATCGAAACAGGGTGGCCGGACGGGGTAGGACAGGCAAAGGGAGCTGCCGGGGTTCGGGTTCGGTGGAAGGCCAATGTCGGTCTTTTTCGTTTATTGCAGAACGCGAAACAGAGGAAAACTCTTCTGTTTCGATTTTCAGCTTTAGGCAAGGGAAGAGGAAAGACATGAGGGGGGGACAAGACGCGTTGTCACCGGGCTCGCGAGCTGGGGGGAATGGCCGGCGTCTTCACCGGTGATTGGTTTGCGGCACAACTTAAAAAGGGGTTCGGGTTTTCTCGGCGCACAGCAGAGGGAAAGAAGAGAAAATGGGGAGCCGAGGCCTGCGTTTGGGTCGTCGATTTTGGAGTCTCGGTCGATCGACGAACTCGACAGTGATCGGTAGATGAAATGAACGGGAGAGAAGGGCTTTGGCCGGCGATCGTAGAGGAAGGGGAACGGGGGGAGAAATGGGTTTTTTTCTTTTCTTTTTCTTTAGGATCCCTAATTTTTTTTTCGTTTAGTTTTTTTTTTTATATTTATTTTTTATTATATATATATATATCTATCTATATTTATCTATATATATATATCTATTTATATTTATTTATATTTCTATATATATATTTATTTATTTTTAATTATATTTTCATTCTTGGACAATTACACGTATATATATTTATTGTAATTGCTTTTATCCTTCATTTCATTCAATTTTTTTAATTTAAATACAGAAAATTTGCGGTGTTTACATTCTCCACACCTTTAAAGAATTTGGTCCTCCAAATTCATTATGGTCTTTCAGAACAGTTGAGAGTACTTCTAGACGCTGTCAAGTCTCTCGGGCGGTGAGGTATTTTGAAATACCTTTATTGGCCATCGACTTGACCACGTAAACCGATTATGAACATAAGTATTCAAGGTTCAATTTCAATAAGAAAATAAGACACCAAACTTATCACAATTTCACATTTATCCTTAATGAGAACTTATTCTTAATTCATATCACTTGATCCGAATCACTTCACATACCAGAGATATTCGTACCTTGCATACATCTCTTATTCCAATATGACTTGTATATTCAAGATTTATCTCACCTTAAAGCTTATCTCATTTCGTACATCAACTATAGCAAAAACTCTTTCCTTATTCCAATTAAGTCTCACATTCGAAACATAAGAATATAAAAATTACAATCCTTATATCCAATACATAATTCATATCCTAAAGTTTCCTTATAGCTCAAAACTATGAATCTTCATAATAGTTTCAGATCTTTCCCATTGGTATATAACCTCTGTTTGGAAAATCCTACTTACACCCATTCTTAATACACTGTGACCCAAGAGATTCTGGGTCTCCTTAAAAATTAATATCAGTACACTCCAAAGTGGGTCACTCGGTCCGAAAATCTCCCCTTTCATATAGTTCTTATAATTTCTCTCTCAGTATTTCTAGTCCAAGCAAAGTCACTCAGTACAGTGGTTTGAGTAATTAATTCGATACCACTTTCTAAATCAATTCTAGAACTTCTCTTTTCAATTTAGTGGTAACTTTGATAAATCATCCGATTATGTGTCAGAAAACTTTTTCTGTTTACAGGGATGTTTCTATACTCTGAACATGCCCTATCTTTATCAATCATGTAAGCAGTGTGACCTTTAGAGTCTTATTTATACCGTTAGTTCCTTGATTCATTCTTCTAGCATAGTGACAGTGCTCTTTAATTGTCACTATTTCCTTTGTAGATCTCTTTTTCGTCATTCTCTTTATCTTTCCCTTTTCTTAGTGACTTTAGAAATATACAATTCACATAATCATAATTGCGCCTTGCGCACTGCTTCCCCAAAATAGTTTTAAATGGAGTCATCTTAGCTTGACTTAAGATCCCAATAGCTCCTATGAGTTTTCTGAACTTCCTTTATCTAACAGTTCTTGTAACTCCTTTTCCAATTCCTCAAGATCCACAAAGTCCATCCGGTAAGGGGACTTCGAGATAGATTGTGTATCTGGAGCCAAATCAATGGTGAACTCCGACTCTCTCTGGTGGTAGTCCCGGTAATTCATCAAGAAATACATCCGGGAGTTCGCATACCACTGGTATGTCCTGAATACTTGGACGTTCCCGACTAGTATCGGAGATGAAAGCAACATAATCTTCTCATTAATACATACTTCAGAAATTTTCATCAACAGTCAAAATCATGTATTTTATTCCTTAACTACAAAGCATACATCAAACTTTTCAGGTAGAAAGAAGGTTACAATCTTGGTGTAACAATCAAGACTTACGCGATTGGTGGCTAGCCAATCCGTACCCAAAATTACATCGAAGCCATACATGTTCAGTAAGATTAAATCTGCTAACATTACCCTATCTCCTATCCTAATTTCACAATTCTTACACACCATATCAGTCCTTTGAGATGCATATAGGGGTGTGGTAACGTGTAACATGAAATCTAGAGACTCAGGTGTCATAGGCAATTTACACGCAAAATGAGGTGATATAAAAGAGTGCGTAGAACCTGAATCAAATAGTTCATGTGCCTCATGATCACAAATTAAAAGCTTACCCCGAATAGTCTCAGTAGATGCATCAGCAGTCTCTCTATCCAAGGCAAAGACTCTCCCATGAGTGACAGGCTTCTTACCCTTCTCTGTTGCGGTAGCCTGTCTCTGTGGAATTTGTCTCTAGTGAGCTTGCCTCTCAGGTTATCGTGGTTGCTCTGGGGGCTGTGGAGTATTGCTCTGTGGGCAATCCCTGCTCAAGTGTCCCTTCTGTCCACACCCATAACATACCCTTGTGGTCATATAACAAACACCTCCATGGGGTTCTCTGTAATCTTTACACAACTTCCAATACTATTGTGGATCTCTGGCAATCTAGGGACCAGGTACAGGAACTGTAGGTCTATCAACCTTAGTTCGAAACTCATTTGTCATCTTCCTCTTGGGCTGGCCCCTTCGATAATCTTGTGTCACAAACTCCGTCTTCTTACTCTTTTCCTTAGAGCCATACTCTGTCTGTGTAACATTTAGACCCTTCTCAATCATCTGTGCTCTACCCAAGGCATCCTTGAACTCGATAATCCATAACCCCAATAGTCGATCTCTGATGGCTGGCCTTAACCCGGTTAGAAACGTCTCAGTGCGACGCTCTTCATTTAGGAACGGCTTAGGGTCATACCTCATCAGCTTAGTAAACTTACTCTCATACTCATCCACGGTCATATTGCCATGTACCAAATTCAAAAAGTTCGTTCGTAACTTCTGTTGGGTAGCTCGTGGAACATACTAATCTCGAAAGGCTATCAAGAATCCATCCAACTAATCATCGGATGCTGAGTAGTCAGAAGGACCTTGGTAGATCCCCACCAATACTCTGCTTGGCCCTTCAGCTTGTACGTGGCCATTGAGACCTTCTCTACATCAGAACACCCCAGAAAATCAAAGATCTTTCTGAGGTCTACTAGCCACTCTTCAGCCTCTACTGGATTCTTAACTCCCTTGAATGCTAGAGGCTTCATTTTTAGGAAATCCCTCATCCTACTAATATCCCTCTCCTCAGTCCGAGTCTGTATGGGCGGCTGAGGTGCCAAATGTACCGAGGGAACTTGTGGAGGAGGAGGTGTGCTTGTGGAGGAGTTGGCACCAGAGTAGGGATCGGTGCTGTGCCAACTGAATCAGAAGCATTTGCCCCTAAGTGTTGGGCAACCATGGTAGCAATCGATTCCAATCCACGTTTGAGACGCTGCTCCAATCGCTATTCAAACTGAGCCATACGAGTATTGGGGCTCTCTGGTTACGGTGGAGGAGGTGGAGGTGGCTGAGCTTGCCTCCATGGGCATCCTCGTTTTCCTCTCATGATACATATAATCTACTACCTGCACGTAAACCAAGATCAAATCTTAAGTTCTTTAGGTATACATTGCCTACAACCAGACAAGCACAGATATTTGAGATGTAATTTTGTCCTTACTAACGATACTGACAGTACTAGACAACTTTTGCTCTGATACCACTTAAACTGTAACGACCCTTGACCTTGAAAATTCGGAGGAATTTTTTTTTGAAGTTTTAAATTCCTACTTATTCCTACATTCACTTAGACTGTATTCCTGCTCAGTGCCATTTCTTTTATCTTACCTATTCACCGATAGTTCTACTTAAATTAAATTTTACATCGAAATGACCGATAGAAATTTCGACAGCATAACGGCTTATATATAAGCCTACCCACATGCAAATCAAATGTTTTGACAATCCTAGATATCCACAACTATCAAACATGCTCTCCAAATTCACATCATCAAGCCAACATGTATTCGTTCCCACTAGGATTAGTACTCTACGATTAATTCTCAAAAGAGATATTTTTTACGTTTGTTTTCTTACAAATTACATCCCAATAAAATATTTCCACTATATGTCCCTGCTTACAAAATGTGTCTGGTAAAGGAATGCAATTGTATACCTCTGCGTGTACAAAAAGTAGCCTAAGGTAGCTCTTTCCACCAGCCTACGTCGTGTACGCGACAGGTAGCGTTTGTAGATCACTACAAATAATTTGAGAGGTAGAGGGGTGAGCTTTTGGAAAAAAGCTCAGTAAGAAATGCATTTACAATGATCATAGCGTTTAAAACATAACAAATACATAATAATATCAACATGTGGCATTTCTTTACAAATATTACATTACTTTCAAAATGAATATCATGGAAGACACATTTAACAGAACATTATTTCGAAATAAGAAAATCTTAGCAGACTGATCAGAATCTTTCATGATATACATAGCTGAGCATGAAGCATGTATCGAAACACCAACCTCTTAAAACAGAGATCATGTCATATGGAAATCAGAATATTTCAAATCATACAGAATTTCCAAAAGCATTGTTGAGTAAATCACATATCAAAGAATCAAATCTTAAAACAGAGTTCGTTTCGGATGGAGACTAGGCTAGCTCATGTAATCGTCATGCGAAAATAACCTATTCATCCTCCGTAGAGGGAAAATCATAACATGGTCATTTTTGCTACCTCACCCCACTTAAGAGGTCTTTCTGGTTAGCTGGGCCTTTTCGCTACGTCACCCCACTTAAGAGGTCTTTCTAGTTAGCTGGCTACCTCACCCCACTTAAGAGATCTTTCTGGTTAGCTGAGCCCTTTCGCTACCTCACCCCACTTAAGTGGTATTTCTGGTTAGCTTGACCTTTTGGCTACCTCACCCCACTTAAGAGGTCTTTCTGGCTAGCCTCATCCCAGGTGCCAATCATATACACCACGATGGCGTGCGTGACAAAATGCTTTGACCGTGTGGCACTTTGTATTTGTAGGACCCAAGAGGTGGCCCTCACAGTCACATAGACTGTGTGACACTTTGCTACCACAGAACCCAAGAGGTGGCCCCCACGATCGCATATCGTTAAACATTGCCTTTGTCTCAAAATAGAGTTTTCAAAATCTTTCTTGGGCTTCATAAGCCTTGTGAGGGTCTGGGCCTTTTGGACTACCCACCCCACTTAAGAGGTCTTTCTGGCTAGTCTCATCCCAAGTGGGCCTAACTCACATTTTTAAAATTCATAAATCGAATTTCAAATTAACTCTCTTTTGCGGTTGAAAACTCTTTCATAATACATAGAAACTGTGTTCATATAATAGATTCATATCTCGCAAAACATGTAACAATTTCATGCATAAGTCAAAATCACATCATTTCGTTCAAGAAACAAAATCAGAAAACATGCTCACAAATTTGAAGACATACTCAAAAACTCATGCCTTTAAATTCATAAACCTTTCTTTCAGTTTCAGAAACATGGCAAGATAAGGCTGGGACTCAATAAAAGTTGGGCTTGGTGTAGTTTAAACGTTAATTTGGACTAAAGAACGAACGCTTGGTATAAATTCTGATCATTTGCTAAAATATTACGTAACTCGAATATTTTCATAAATTCAAGTTGAGGGAAATGAGGATACTATTACCATTTTAAATTACACCCCTTACCTCGATTTATCGGGAGTTCAGGGTTCGAGTAGTGACGCCTCCAAGTGTCTCCCTTTTATCCTTCTACGATTTTCCTACACTCAATTTGGTATTCTTAGTATCCTTATTTAAATCGAATAGTTTTCAATGCTTCAAAATCGAAATCTTATTAGCCCAAGCAAAATACATCTGGAATTTAAATTCTAACTCCTTAAGATCGCATTAAACTATACACGTTCAACCTTTGGGGCTCATCAATTTCCTCTTTTCCCACTACTTGTAGAAACTTCTTCCCGCTATAAACTTCATCACATTGATAAAATAAATAATCCCTATATGCTATTTCTTTGTGTGTGTATACAATTGTACCAATATAGCAGGACATTTAATATTCATAAGTTCATATACTAATACACACATGTATATAACCGTACGATTATATATTTTATCCATTTCATCATCTCATTTCATTTTCATTTTCAATATTCAATCTCAATTCTTGATACTCCTAATCATAATATTTAATTTCCTTGCCTAATTCTCAAAATCCCTAATTGTCCAGTTAACCCTAATTTTCAAATTTCTTCACAACCAAAATTAAACTAATTCATACAACAATCATGCTTTCATAATGCAATTTACATAGAAATTCAACTAGATAAACCTTAGATTTTTACCTAGGAGTCACTGTGCAAAAACAGAGAAATATCAACTGGGTATTTTAGTTTTTTTCTAGTATTTTTTTTTGTCTAAAGGGTAATGTAGCGTCGGAACAGGGTGGCCGGACGGGGTAGGACAGGCAAGGGGAGCTATCGGGGCTCGGGTTCGGTGGAAGGCCAACGTCGGTCTTCTCCATTTGCTACAGAACGCGAAGCAGAGGAAAACTCTTGTGTTTCGATTTTCAGCTTCAGGCAAGGGAAGAGGAAAGACATGAGGGGGGACAGGACGCGTTGTCGTCGGGCTCGCGAGCTGGGGGGGAATGGCCGACGTCTTTACCGGTGACTGGTTCATGGCACAACTTAAAAAGGGGTTCGGGTTTTCTCGACGCACAGCAGAGGGAAAGAAGAGAAAATGGGGAGCCGAGGTTTGCGTTTGGGTCGTCGATTTTAGAGTCTCGGTCGGTCGGTGAACTAGGCGGTGATCGGTAGACGAAACGAACGGGAGAGAAGGGCTTTGGTCGGCGATCACAGAGGAAGGGGAACAGGGGAGAAATGGGTTTTTTTTCTTTTCTTTACGCGTGATCCTAATTTTTTTTTCGTTTAGTTTTTTTTAGTTTTTTTTATATTTATTTTGTTATTTTATATATATATCTATCTATATGTATCTATATTTATATATATATTTATATATTTATATTTCTATATATATATATTTATATATATTTTTTTAATTATATTTTCATTCTTGGACAATTACATGTATATATATTTATTGTAATTGCTTTTATCCTTCATTTCATTCATTTTTTTTAATTTAAATACAGAAAATTTGCGGTGTTTATAAAAAAATGCCAAGTTTAGGTCTTACACCGATGTTTACGCCACTTTCCGTTAAAGGAAATATATGTTTAGTGGCGAGGGCTCTGTAAGACCCTGATCCAGTCTATAGTCCTTTACCATGGCCATCGGTACTAAGTATAAGTGAAGCATCTATGCAAATTTTCTATGTGAAATGCATACATGAATACAACTCTTATCGTAATGAAAATGCTGTCTAGTCTCCATGAAAAGAATCAATATTATTTGAAAGAAAGGGTACTGAATTTTATGATTTAAATATTATGTACTCTAACTTGATTTGCTCTTTAAATGAGCTATGTGATATATGCTATGCGAAATGAATTCCTACGAAATATTTGTTACATGATTCATATGTCACGTGATTTATAAGATGCATGATTTACAAATTACATGCTATTAATCATGATATCACAAGTGTTTGACTTGACTTTCGAAACTAAACATGTTTCGGTCAATATTCATGTGCATGATATTTTATAAAGCTTATATCACAATATTTTGCATTGACATGTTTTAATGCTGATAATTCTATTTTTTTTATAGAATTATTTGTGCTTAAATTCCTAATTATTTATTTAATCCCCATATTATTTTATTAATAATCCCCTTTATTTAATTAAAATTCTTTAATGTGCAGATAAATTAAATCCTGATGAAACTCAGTCGTTTTAGTCGAAATTGGGTTGAAAACAGGCTAAAGGAGACTGGACCACTTCCAATTTGCAGACCGAGTCATCAGTCGACTGGACACGCGTGATGTCAGGTGTCCGTATTTTATTTGCTCTGAAACGATAAGATCGAAGGACACAGTGCCAACCCTCTGGAAGACATACGCCGGGCCACATCGTACAGCTAATTGGATAAAAAGATTGATGACGTGAAAATATCTACTCTGCAGCAAATCAAATGAAGACAAGTGACCAAACAATGCCAACTCATCTAGGATAAAAATTTATCATTGTACCCCTATATTTGTGTATAAATAAAACATGATGGCAATTGAAAAATCAAGTAGAGAAGTAGAGTAGAAAGTAGAGGTAGCTAGGTTAGGAGTATGGTAGAGTAATTTAGGAGTAGTTTTTAGAGTAATTTTTAAGGTAGTTTTTAAAATAGTCTTAAGTTTTCCTGAGATTTTATTTTTCCTAGTTTTTCATGCTTTTTCCGTTGTTGGTAGTTACCATTGTCTTGTTTAATATTGTTCATGGCATCCTTATGATTATTTTTATTGAAGCAATTTTCAAGTAGTTTTTCTAATCTCGGTTCCACCTCTTTACTAATTAACAGTTTTTATAATGAACAACCCGATTACCACCGTTTCATTGTCATTTTCCTGCACCTTTATTATATTCGGTTTATCTTGCAAATTTCATTTAAGATAAAAAAAAATTTACTGTTCTGTGTGAGGCTCTCTTGGCTAAGCATGCGGTTCTAGTCTGGTGATGGTGGTTGTTCCTAAGTTGCTGGCATAGTAGAGCGGGGAAGGCTGAACCGAGAAAGAAGCAAGCAAGTGGCAACGATGATGCAGCTTGAAGCTGGTGGTTCAGTGAAGCAAGCAGGAGGTGGTGTGCCGGACTGTTGCGTGCTTACCTGGGAAGTGTGTTGGCTACAGTCGAGGCAGAGCTACATGAAGGCATAGCACTGTCACAACAATGCTCTGTTCTACCCTATTTCAAGTATATTGTACTGTTCATTCTCATTGTGTTTCTCTTTAGTCTGCACTAATCTCTTTTTGCTGGATACAGGTTTTCATTGATGCATTCTTCATTTTAGTTTTTCAGTTTTTAGATTCCTCTAATATTTTTAGCTAGTGTTATATTAATTTATTTAATGTTTAGTTTTTCTTTTGTTAATCAGTTTGATTTCTGAATCGGTTCCTATTTACTGGTTCTTCTTCAGTTTGTTATTTTATCTTTTTCCACCTAGCTAAGTCCCTCATTCAATCTCACAATTTTTATACTGCCCTGCAGATTTATTTTGATGTAGCATTTCTTCTACTTCACAGCTGAATTACTGTAGTTACTATTTTTACATCCAAAGGTTTAGTTTTCCTATATGACTCATCTGCATTGATGCTGGACATGTTGCCTAAACTACTGTAATGAGCATGAGTGGTGGCATGGCGGGTCGGTTTTAGTGCAGGAGGTGGTGCTGGATTCGTTTGTACTGCTGCGTGATGATGCTCCCCTGGTGACCCTCTACTGCTACTAGAATTGAAAGTGTGTTGCAATATTGCAGTGCATAATTGTGTAAGATGATACTGCTGTCCAGGTGGTATCGAGTAGTGGACAAGTGCTGAAGTCTGCAGCATAATCCCATGTTGTACACAGCAAGGCAGTACATGTCTGAGAAAAATGGCCAAGCAAAACAATGAAGTGTGATTCTGCATGAACGTTTACTGTTTTTTTGGGACGTGCAGAGGCAATGCAGGGAATGACAGCTGAGGCAGACAGGGGCATAACAAGTTCCAGGAGAAGCAGCTGGCATGGTATTGAAGGGGTCGAGCCTGAAGCAGCACGTGCAGCAGAGCTGCATCAGTGGACAGCCGAGAGGAATGTGCTGCAACAGAGGAAAAGGACAAACCGAAAGTAGAATCGGGACAGCAGCTGGGCATGTCGAGGACATGTAGCAGAGGTAGCAGCAGCACGTGGAGCAGAAGCCATGGACGAATGCTGGACAGACCTGGACACCCGAGAACAGCTGGATCATGCTGGAGAAAGAAGGCCCGCCTGGAACCGAGAGCAGGACAAAATTTTGCTGGAAAGACAATGAACAGTGCAGCCTTTCAGGAACACTTTGGCTGTTTTGTAATTGCCTAAGGCCATGTTTGGCATATTCCATTGTAGCTTTAATCTATTTACATGCATTTTTTAGATTAGTTAAATCCAATTTAATTTGTTAGCATAAGAAGTTATGATTTTAATTTTATTTGCATGATTAGCTATAGTTCAATTGATTAGTTATTCTAGAATTTAGATTTAATTATGTCATTAGTTAATTTTTAATTTTTTTTATAGGTTTTCCAATTAGAATTAATTTAGATTAAATGTTTTTCATGCATTTTTAATTTAGTCTTTATTTTCATTAGACTTTTTTATTTTAAGCTTGTTTAATTTTAGTTTAATTAGTTTTATTGCTTTATTTTCATATTTGCATTTTATTTTAATTGCGTTAATTCGTTATAACTGTTTTAATTTCCTTTTGTAGGTTTTTGTTTTTATTTGCTTGGAGTTTTGTAAGTAATTTTAGCTCTGTTTAATTTTCTTTGTTTTATAGTTGTTATTATTTTCAGTACTTTAATTTTAGCCTAGTAGATCACCCACTTTAATTTCATAATTTGCTAGGATATACTTAGGGTAAGATTAACCGGTAAGTTAATTAGGCTGATCAACTTCTCTGTGGGACGATAACTCGGGACTCAAATCTCATTATTACTTGTACGACCCGTGCACTTACGGTAATACCCTTAGGGCGTGTTAAGTTTTTGGCTCCGTTGCCAGGGAAGTCTTAATTAGCCATTAGTTAATATCGGTGAAATTATGCTTAGGTAATTCTAGCTTGTAAATATTTAGGTTGTAAATATTTAAAAGTTCAATCTAGATTAGTTAATTGAAAAATTAAAATAAAAAAATTGAAAAATTAAAAAACTAAAAAAAAAAATTCTAAGGACTTTTTGATGATTGCATGCGTAGAGCCAGGAGTTATGATTACTTTCCTTTAAATCCTGAAATTGAACACTTAGAAAAATTTGAAAGGATTCTAGGAAATTAATAGCTCCGCTGCAAAACATCATGGCAGAAAATAGGGAATTTAGAACTGTTGGAGATTATGCAATGCCGACGATTGGAGGATATTATACCGGCATTAGGCCACCAGCTGTCCCTGCTAATAATTTTGAAATTAAGCCCGCAATCCTCCAGATAATCCAGACTTCATTACAGTTCACTGGGCTCTCTCATGACGACCCACATGCTCACCTTGGGCAATTCTTGGACTAGTGTAACACGTTTAAACACAATGGATTATCTGATGATGCTCTTAGGCTTAGATTATTCCCCTTCTCACTTAGGGATAGGGCGAGACACTGGTTAACTTCCCTGCCTCCAGGATCCATTTCTACATGGGACAAGTTAGCCCATCAATTTTTATCTAAGTTTTTTCCTCCCTCTAAAATGGCCCAACTCCGTAGTAATATATCTTCCTTTGCCCAGTACGACTCTGAATCTCTTTACGAAGCATGGAAACGATATAAGGAGCTTCTTAGAAAGTGCCCTCACCATGGGCTACCTTTGTGGTTGCGAGTCCAGACCTTCTACAACGGACTTACAAGCCCAAATAGGACCATTGTTGACGCTGCGGCGGGTGGAGCGCTAATGTGTAAAACAGAGGAGGAAGCTTACGAGTTGTTAGAAAAGATGACGGCTAACAACTATCTATGGTCTTCGGAGAGGCAATTGCCAAAGAAGCCGGTGGGTATTTATGAGCTCGACACACTGTCTACCTTTACCTCTCAAATCGCTAATCTTACGAAGAAGGTAGAGTAGCTCAGTTCCCAGCATAATCCTTCTATCAGTCCTAATCTGATTTATTCTGTCCAAAGTCCTTTCCCTTCATGCGATCTGTGTAGTGGTACACACTCTGTGGATAGGTGTCCACTTAACCTAGAATTGGTTCAGTATGTTGCTCCACTTCAGAAGCAACAGAATAAGCCCTTGTCAAACACCTATAACCCAGGGTGGAGGAACCATCATAACTTCTCCTGGAGCCAAAACCAAGGGCAAACTTCTAATTTCATATCTGTAGGACCCCCTAGTTTTCAAGCTCCACCGGTTCAGGTACCACTACAGCCACAAATTCTGTATCATCCGCCTCATCAACCATCCCCACCACAATTTCAGCATCATCCATCTCACTTCCATCAACCACCACCACCACCACTTATGCAGCCCCAACTCTACCATGCACCAGCAGCTGAGAAGAAGCCTACATTAGAGGAGATGTTTTTAATGATCCTGCAAAATCAAGCTGCTTCAATTAAGAACTTAGAGGTTCAGGTGGGATAAATAGCAAATGGTCTTAGCCAACGTCCTCAAGGGACCCTTCCTAGTAACACTGAAGTTAACCTTGTTAAGCAAAGGGAGGGTAAGGAACATGTTAGATCTATCACCCTTAGGAGTGGCAGAGAGCTAGATGAGCCACAAGTCAAGTCCCAACTTGAACAACACATAGTTGAAGAATCCTTAAGTTCTAACGAAGCAGCTCAAAAAGAGCAGGAACCTAAAGATCGGGCTGCTAAGGAAACAAAGCTATGCGCTTCTTCATCTATACCTTCTTCTATTTCATAGCCTTCCTCGCCCTCTAATGCTACACATGTTTCCACTACATCCCCTCCGGTTAGACCACCAGTACCTTTTCCTCAGAGGTTTCAAAACCAAAAGCTTGAACAACAATTTGCTAAATTTCTTGAGGTTTTTAAGAAAGTTCACATCAACATTCCTTTTGTAGATGCTTTAGAGCAAATGCCAAGTTATATGAAGTTTCTGAAGGATATCCTCTCTAGGAAAAGGATATTGGAAGACTATAAGACGGTGGCCTTAACTGAGGAATGTAGTGCCATTATCCATAGGAAATTACCTCCCAAGCTCAAGGATCCCGGGAGTTTTACCATACCATGCACTATTGGAAATTTATTCTTTAGTAGAGCCCTGTGTGATTTAGAAGCTAGTATAAATTTAATGCCATTGTCTATCTATCATAAGTTAGGAATAGGGGATGTCAAGCCTACCACAGTGACCCTTCAGTTGGCCTATCGATCAATTAAATATCCGAAGGGGGTCATTGAGGATGTGTTAGTAAAGGTGGACAAGTTTATTTTCCCTATGGATTTTATTGTCTTGGATATGGAGGAAGACAGGGAAGTCCCCATTATACTAGGCATACCTTTCCTAGCGATGGGTAGAACTTCAATTGATGTATAAAAGGGGGAGTTAACGATGAGAGTCCAAGATCAGGAAGTAAAGTTTAATGTTTTCAAACCTTTGAAGCTTCCTGATAACTCTCAAGAATGTTTTAAGATGGATGTTAAGGAGGATTTAAGGCTTAAGCATAAGAAATCTGAGAGAAAGAAGGAAGTAGATAGGGCTCAGGAGGATTTAATTGTTAACATTCTGTCACCATTTTGGCTAATCCTCCCACTCTTCGCCCTGCTGCTGAGTGTTGTCTTCTTCAGCTGCATTTGAAGTGGTTGTGTTTTCCTTTTCACTTTGTATATAGTTCTTTTTCTTTTCTGTTGTTTCTTTCTTTGTTTATTTTGTATATTTCTTTTCTAGTTTTATGTTTTCAATCAAGTTTCAGTTGTTCATCATCATCATCAGAAAGGGGAGTACTCTGTTCCTGAACTTTAATTCTTATATTATCCGCACAATGAGGATACTGTGCACTTCCAGTTTGGGGGAGGGGATATCACTTGAGTATTTTTCAAAAATTTGAGCAAAATTGAAAAAAATTTTAAACTTTTTTCAAAAATCTGAGCTTAAACTGTTTGATTTTGGGATGATTTAGTGCTTAACATGTAGTTTTCCCATATTCCGATGATATGACCCCATGATTAAGAATGATTTTGATTGATTGAGAAGCATGATTATAGGAAAAGCATGAAGTTGAGTTCTTGAATTTGTCTTGATTCTGATTCTGATTTCTTCATTTTATGCACATGTCATGTCATGAATCTGTATATTTATTTAGAGAAAGCTTATGTGGACATAGGATTGCATTTGTTCAGTTGATTTTGTGCATCATATTCTAGAATTTGCTTGAACTGATCTCGAGGTAAAATATTAGATCGCACTTAATTAGAGAGATGATTTAGGCCATCTTTGGATCGTTTGAGCCTTTCGAGCCATCCCTGTACATACTTTACCCCTAGTCACCCATCTGGGCCAAATAAGCTTTTCTTTGTAAATACACCTACATAAATTTCCTTAGCTTAAATACTTTGTTCCTATCCCTTACCCCGAAAGCATGGAAAGTCATTGGATATATTTTGAGCTTTGTACATATGGGTATCTGGTGATAGTGAAAGTTCAAAAAAAATGAAAAAAAAAAGAGAAAAAGAAAAAGAAGAAGAAAGACGAAGAAGAAAAATACAAAAATAGAATAAAATGTCTAGTGAAAGAAATAAGTTTGGGGGAAATAAATATGAGCTCTTACATTAAAGATCCTAGAAAGTAATGCATGTCAAGGGGTAATTAAAACTAAATCGACTTTATCATACCTTAACCCTAGCTTGACATTACAAGCTTAATGAAGTCCTATTGATCTTTGATTAAGTGTGACTACATTAGTGGAGAGAGAAGTGAAAAGCAAACTTATGGGAATGATCACATGTCATTGACTTTGCATTCACTGTGTTTGCATAATCTGATCCGGGTAATGTACTGAGTAGATGCTTTGACATTTTCACACACACACGAGGGATCCAATTTGGGTTAGGACTTATGATTGAATAATTCTAAGTGCTGGACTTGTAATTGTGATTCTTTGATTTCATAGTCTGTACTTTTTCTTTGAGGATAATGTTGGGGAAATTATTTTGTTTTGTACTTATCATTCCTACAATTATTTTGTTTTGCTTGAGACAAGCAAAAGCTCAAGTTTGGGGATGTGATAATTCTATTTTTTTATAGAATTATTTGTGCTTAAATTCCTAATTATTTATTTAATCCCCATATTATTTTATTAATAATCCCATTTATTTAATTAAAATTCTTTAATGTGCAAATAAATTAAATCCTGATGAAACTCAGTCGTTTTAGTCAAAATTGGGCTGAAAACAGGCTAAAGGAGATTGGACCACTTTCAATTTGCAGACCGAGTCATCAGTCGACTGGACACGCGTGATGTCAGGTGTCCATAATTTATTTGCTTCGAAACGATAAGATCAAAGGACACTGTGCCAACCCTCTGGAAGACACACGTCGGGCCACATCGCACAGCTAATTGGACAAAAAGACTGATGACGTGAAAATATCTACTCTGCAGCAAATCAAATGAAGACAAGTGGCCAAACAATGCCAACTCATCTAGGATGAAAATTTACCATTGTACCCCTATGTTTGTGTATAAATAGAATATGATGGCAATTGAAAAATCAAGTAAAGAAGTAGAGTAGAAAGTAGAGGTAGCTAGGTTAGGAGTAGGGTAAAGTAATTTAGGAGTAGTTTTTAAAGTAATTTTTAAGGTAGTTTTTAAAATAGTCTTAAGTTTTCATGAGATTTTATTTTTCCTAGTTTTTCATGCTTTTCCCGTTGTTGGTAGTTACCATAGTCTTGTTTAATATTGTTCATGGCATCCTTATGATTATTTTTATTGAAGCGATTTTCAAGTAGCTTTTCTAATCTCGGTTCCACCTCTTTACTAATTAACAGTTTTTATAATGAACAACCCGATTACCACCGTTTCATTGTCATTTTCCTGCACCTTTATTATATTCGGTTTATCTTGCAAATTTCATTTAAGATAAAAAAAAAATTTACTGTTCTGTGTGAGGCTCTCTTGGCTAAGCATGCGGTTCTAGTCTGGTGATGGTGGTTGTTCCTAAGTTGCTGGCATAGTAGAGCGGGGAAGGCTGAACCGAGAAAGAAGCAAGCAAGTGGCAATGATGATGCAGCTTGAAGCTGGTGGTTCAGTGAAGCAAGCAGGAGGTGGTGTGCCGGACTGTTGCGTGCTTACCTGGGAAGTGTGTTGGCTACAGCCGAGGCAGAGCTACATGAAGGCATAGCACTGTCACAACAATGCTTTGTTCTGCCCTATTTCAAGTATATTGTACTGTTCATTCTCATTGTGTTTCTCTTTAGTCTGCACTAATCTCTTTTTGCTGGATACAGGTTTTCATTGATGCATTCTTCATTTTAGTTTTTCAGTTTTTAGATTCCTCTAATATTTTTAGCTAGTGTTAGATTAATTTATTTAATGTTTAGTTTTTCTTTTGTTAATCAGTTTGATTTCTGAATCGGTTCCTATTTACTGGTTCTTCTTCAGTTTGTTATTTTATCTTTTTCCACCTAGCAAAGTCCCTCATTCAATCTCACAATTTTTATACTGCCCTGCAGATTTATTTTGATGTAGCATTTCTTCTACTTCACAGCTGAATTACAGTAGTTACTATTTTTACATCCAAAGGTTTAGTTTTCCTATATGTCTCATCTGCATTGATGCTGGACATGTTGTCTAAACTACTGTAATGAGCATGAGTGGTGACATGGCGGGTCGGTTTTAGTGCAGGAGGTGGTGCTGGATTCGTCTGTACTGCTGCGTGATGATGCTCCCCTGGTGACCCTCTACTGCTACTAGAATTGAAAGTGTGTTGCAGTATTACAGTGCATAATCGTGTAAGATGATACTGCTGTCCAGGTGGTACCGAGTAGTGGACAAGTGCTGAAGTCTGCAGGATAATCCCAGGTTGTACACAGCAAGGCAGTACTGGAGGCAGTAAATGTTTGAGAAAAATGGCCAAGCAAAACAATGAAGTGTTATTCTGCATGAACGTTTACTGTTTTGTTGAGACGTGCAGAGGCAATGCAGAGAATGACAGCTAAGGCAGACGGGGGCATAACAAGTTCTTGGAGAAGCAGCTGGCACGGTATTGAAGGGGTCGAACAACAGCCTGAAGCAGCACGTGCAGCAGAGCAGCATCAGTGGATAGCCGAGAGGAATGTGCTGCAACAGAGGAAAATGACAAACCGAAAGCAGAATCGGGACAGCAGCTGGGCATGTCGAGGACAGTGTAGCAGAGGCAACAGCAGCACCTGGAGCAGAAGCCACGGAGGAATGCTAGACAGACCTAGACACCCGAGAATAGTTGGATCGTGCTGGAGAAAGAAGGCACGCCTGGAACCGAGAGCAGGACAAAATTCTGCTAGAAAGACAATGAACAGTGCAGCCTTTCGAGACCACTTTGGCGGTTTTGTAATTGTCTAAGGCCATGTTTGGCATATTCCATTGTAGCTTTAATCTATTTACATGCATTTTTTGGATTAGTTAAATCTAATTTAATTTGTTAGCATAAGAAGTTATGATTTTAATTTTATTTGCATGATTAGCTATAGTTCAATTGATTGGTTATTCTAGAATTTAGATTTTAATATGTCATTAGTTAATTTTTAATTTTTTTTATAGGTTTTCCAATTAAAATTAATTTAGATTAAATATTTTTCATGCATTTTTAATTTAGTCTTTATTTTCATTAGACTTTAAGTTAGTTTCAATTGCATTTTCTTAGTTAGTTTAATTACATGCACATTTTATTTTAAGCTTGTTTAATTTTAGTTTAATTAGTTTTATTGCTTTATTTTCATATTTGCATTTTATTTTAATTGCGTTAATTCGTTTTAACTGTTTTAATTTCCTTTTGTAGGTTTTTGTTTTTAATTGCTTGGAGTTTTGTAAGTAATTTTAGCTCTGTTTAATTTTCTTTGTTTTATAGTTGTTATTATTTTCAGTACTTTAATTTTAGCCTAATAGATCACCCACTTTAATTTCATAATTTGCTAGGATATACTTAGGGTAAGATTAACCGGTAAGTTAATTAGGCTAATCAACTTCTCTGTGGGACGATAACTCGGGACTTAAATCCCATTATTACTTGTACGACCCGTGCACTTGCGGTAATACCCTTAGGGCGTGTCAAATGCATTGACCGCTATTATTGCCCTGCAGTTTGGGGTAAACACCCCTGGTGCTGATGCCAATCCTGCACCAGCACAGGTTCCTCCTCCCCCACCACAGAATCCTCTGGCAACCCTAGCACCTCAGCCTGCAGCTCCACAGCCTAGAGATGTTAGAGACACCCAGAGACTGCGAGAATTTTTGAAAATGAGTACCCCAAAATTTACAGGGGTAAAGGATCCGATTAAGGCTAAGGGATGGTTAATAGACCTTGATTCGGTATTTTAGTATTTGGGTTGCACGGATGAAGAAAAAGTGACTATGGCCAGCTATATGCTCAAGGAAGAGGCCAAATTTTGGTGGAGGACCACACAGAAAACCTTAGCTGATAATCCAGCAGATATTACATGGGAGGCATTTCTAGATGCATTCAGGGCCTAGTATATTCCGCTTATAACACAAAAGAAGATGCAAGCGAAATGTTTAAATCTGACTCAGGGCAGTTCGACTGTTGATCAATATGAAAGTCGATTCACTACCCTTTTAAGATATGATCCTGACACCCTTAAGGATCTAACGCATCGAATTGAGAGATTCTTGACAGGTCTGAGATCAGGGATCCAGGACAGATTATTGGGATTCTGATTTGAGGATTTTAAGGATGCTCTAGGTCGGACTCAAGAAGTTGAAAGGGGCTTAGATGTGACTTGAGCTGAGCATGGGTGCAAAGCCAAGGATCGAGATAAAGGAAAAAGGATACAGGCATCCCGATTTGATATGAGAAAGAGCCAGCTGAAGAGGTAAAGAACAGTTGAGATTCAGACAAGGGCTGGGAAGCCCAAGATCCCCATGGGTAGTGCTGCCACTGCTCGAAGCCCTGAGATAGTAGTGTCACGGTGCAAGAACTGTGTCAAGATACATGTTGGTGAATGTCGTTGGGTTACTGATGTCTGTTTCAAGTGTGGAGAGGTAGGGCACATGATTAAGGATTGCTCATTAATGAGACCTTATGAACCTCAGGAACAACTAAAACAGCCTGAGAGGCAAGTACAGATTCCCCCGAGACAGGTCCCGTAGCGAAAAGCAACAGCTGCAGAGAAACGAATATGATATGTAAAAATTATGAAATCGTGGTAGAAGGTAGAAAGTTGTTAGTAGATCTAGTTTTGTTGAATATGTTGGGTTTTGATGTAATTTTGGGTATGGATTGGCTAGCTGCTAATCGTGTAAGTCTAGACTGCTATACTAAAACCCTGACTTTCTCCTTACCCGAAAAGTTTGATGTATGTTTTGTTAATAAGAAATAAAGTGCATGGTGTTAAATTTTACGAAGTTATCAGGTATTAAATTAAGAAATTACTAATAGTATAATTCATATGAAGGCTATATTACCTTTATTTCTGACAACAGTCGGGAATCGCCAAGTATTCAAGATGTTCCGGTTGTATGTGACTTTCTCGATGTCTTTCCAAAAGATTTACTGGGGTTACCACCAGAGAGAGAAGTTGAATTTGCAATTGATCTGGTGCCTAACACTCAGCTTATTTCCAAGCCACCTTATCGAATGACATTGGTCGAATTAGAGGAATTGAAAAAAAAACAGTTACAAAAATTGCTTGATAAGGAATTTATTAGGTCGAGTGTGTCTCCATGGGGTGCTTCGGTACTGTTTGTCAGAAAGAAAGATAGCAGTCTTCATCTGTGTATTGATTATAAACTGTTGAGTAAGGCAACGATAAAGAATAAGTATCCTCTACCAAGAATAGATGACTTGTTCAATCAGTTAATGTAACGACCCTTGACCCTTAAAAATCGAGGGAAATTTTTTTTTTGTACTTAATTTATCCATTTATTCTTTTATTCACTTTAGGTTGCATTCCTATGCAATGCCAAAACACTTTTCCTTGTTCTTTATCCGTAATTATATTTAATTTCTATACTTTGACCCATATGGCCGAAGAAATTTCGACAGTATAACGGCTTATATATAAGCCTACCCACCTGCAAAACAATTATTTTGATAATCCTAGATATCCACAACTACCAAGCATGCTTTCTAAATCCACCTTTACAACTCAATACACCTATTTCGATTTAATACTAGTCATCTCAAAATATAATTCCAAAATAATATTGTTTACATCGTTTTCCTTAGAAATTACATCCCATAAAATATTCCCATATATGTGTCTGTGTGTACAGATATGTCTAGTATAGGAATGTAAATGTATACCTTTTCTGCGTGTACAAAAAGTAGCCTAGGGTAGCTCTTCCCACTAGCCTACATCGTGTACACGGTAGGTAGCGCCTACAGATCACTGCAAATAGTCTGAGAGGTAGAGGGGTGAGCTTTTTTAGGAAAAGCCCAGTAAGAAAATATATCTAAAACGGTCCTAGTAATTCAAATATGTAGAAAACATAATAGTACTTATAATGATTACTTTTTGAAACTAATATAAAAGACATTCAAAGATTAAGGAAAATCGAAAACATCGAGATTCAAAACGTAATTCTTTAATTATGTGAACTTAACAGATATTACGTAAACTTTTCGTCAATTCAAAATTCCAAAACAGGAATACACATCAAATCACATACTATAAAATCAGATTTTGAAAACAGAGTTTTAATTTTCAAATAGAGACTACATCGGTCCATATAATTATCATGCGGCAATAACATATTCATCATGCGGCAAATAACCAAGTCATCCACCATAGAGGGAATTCAAAACCTATGGCCATGGTAAGGCTGTAGACAGGATCAAGGTCGTACAGCGTTCAGACACCCGAAGGTGAAGTTCAGACGCTCAAGGGCGAAGTTCAGGTGCCACGAGGGCGAAGTTCAGGCGCCACGAAGGCGAGCATGACATGTGTCAGCATACAACATAAATGGCCTAGTCTCAAAACATACTATAGATTTCATATATAAAAATATCGAAATAAAATCATTTTATTCAAAAGACAATTTCAGAGAACATGCTCTTGTTTTAGAAGTCAAATTCGAAAATATGCAATCATTCAAAATACAAATTCAGGAAACACATTCTTATTCAGAAAACAAAAGTAGAAAAACATGCTCAAAAATCATAGTTTAAATCTTTGTAAACTTTCCTTAATCATGGTTCAAAAAGTAACTACTACTATTTTAAATTATATTCCCTTACCTCGATCTATCGAAATTTCTGAGCTCGAGTGGTGACGCCTTCTAATACCTCCTTTAATTCCTCCTACAATCACCTACACCGAAATTGTATACTTAGCACCCTATTCATGCGAATTGTCCGAATTGCGTTAAAATCGTAACCTATTCGTTACTACTTCGTGTGTACGTATTATTGTACATACCCAGGCCAACACACACGTTTATATATTTTCTTTACTATTTATATATTTTGTACATACAAATATTAACATATACCTTTATTATATACATCTACATGTATATGCACATAAATATATATATATAAACTCCTATATATATATTCATTTGGTTTCCATTTTTCCTTATCACATGTATATATTCTTTGTATGTACATATACTAACATACACATTTATCTTATATACACCAATATATATATATACATATATATTATTATTATTTATTTCCATTATTCAATATCACAAATATATATATTTACCTACTCCTCATCATTCCTATTTTTTTTTGTCTAATTAAATCTACACTAACATGTTTGTATCTACAACTCATATATCTACATTTACATTAAATATACATACATGTATAGATATATTTTACATTTGTCTTTTTCCTTTCAATCTTCTAGCTCTTCTCTTTTTTTTTTTTGTGTCCTCACTAGTCACCCGCTACTGCCTTACTCATCGTTCCCTGCTTCACCGTGACTCCCTGCCTCGCCGATCACTCATCCTCCCTCACGGTCCTCCCTGCTTTGTTTCACGTTTCTGCCTAGCTCCCCTTTTCTGCTTTTCAGTCTCGGTTCCAGCCTCACTTCAGCTTCAATTTCCTTTCTCCCTCAGCTTGCTCCAGCTTTGTGGCCCTTGGTGCTGCCTCTCTTCAATCTCCCCTGCCTTGGTTCCAGCCCTTTCTCTTTGGTTCTGTTTCTTTCTTCAGTCCATGGCTCTCGGTTCCAGCTTCAGTTTTCTGCTTGTTCCTCTTCCTCGGTTTGTGCTTCCCTTTCTCCCAGTCTCACCTCCAGCAGCAACTTTGGATTTCCAACGGCAGCTCTCCTGCTCTGTTTCACGTTCCAGGCTGCTCCTGCTTCAATTTATTTTTCTTCCTCTCGGTTTGCTGCTGTATTCTAGTTTTTAGTTCCGTTTTCAGCCGGCTTCTTCCTTCAAATCGGCCAGCCTCTTGGTTCTACTGCAACTTCTTCAGCTCTCGGTTTTCTCTTTTCCTTTTTCCTCTTCGTTTTGCTCTGCTTCTCCGTTTTAGCTCTCCCGATTAGCCGTTTCCTTCTTTTCCTCTTTTCTTTCTTCCTTTCTACCTTCCTTTCCCGATCAGCCCTCTTTCCTTTCCTTTCCTTTCTTCTTTTCTCTCTTTTCCTTCTTCCTTCCTTTCATTCTTCTTCTCCAACTGAGCAGTCCTCTCTTTTCTTTTCTTTCCTGGTTTGGCTTTTCCCGCCCAACTCTCTCTATTTTTCTTTCAATTGCTCATTCTTTCCTTTTATTTTCCAGGTGCGGGATTGGCTTCTTTTTGAAGCCAATCCGTACACCATATTATATATATATACCTTAATATTATATTATATATATATATATATATATATTATATTTTATACTAACTCATGTATAGTATATTAATGTATGTTTATACATTATATTAGTATATATATATATATATATATATATATATATATATGTTGTTTGTTTATTGTCATTATTTATTTTTTCTTTGTTTCATTTGTTTTATCACTACCTATATAATACATACTACACATTACAATATATATATATATATTTGTTATATATATATATATATATATATATCATTATTTATCCATTTTAAATTTTTTCTTAGTATATATATATATATATACATTTCCTTCTCATAAAATTATTCAATGACAATATTCATGCCTTCCATGAAATTTTCATTATTTCGAACATGAAATATTATTGATATTTCATTAGTTCTCATAAACTCGATATAAGTTTTTACATCAATAATTTTCAACTAGTAGATTAAAATTTTTCAAGTCCTCCGTGCTTGCATTTGCTTTGTCACTCCCTATATTTCGGGGTTCCCTGTCATTCACGGGCTTCTCGACTCCTATATTCCTCGAGCCCTACAACGAATATTCACACTTTCATTAAAATATATTATTTCCATTTTTATATAATATAATTAAAAGTAGGAAATTTGTGGGGTTTACATTCTCCATACCTTAAAAGAATTTGGTCCTCCAAATTCCTTCAGGTCCATCTGTCTACGATCATCCAGATTGTATCATGCCCTTTTCGTGTCCTTGGTAATCCCATTATGAAATCCATAGTAATGTGCTCCCATTTCCAAGTAGGCGCTGGAAGAAACTTAAGTAACCCCGCTGGTCTTTGGTGTTCGATCTTAATCTGTTGGCAAATCAACACTTGGCCACAAGCTCAACTACATTTCTTTTCATACTGACCCACCAATGCACCTTCCGTAAATCATGGTACATCTTAGTGCTTCCCCGAGTGCATGGTGTACCGAGAACAATGAGACTCCTTTAAGATCCTTTGCCGTAGGGCATCATCGTTTGAGACACCAAACTTATCACAATTTCTCATTTATCCTTAATGAGAATTTATTCTTAATTTATATCCCTTGATCCAAATCACTTCACATACCAGAGATATTCGTACCTTACATACATCTCTTGTTCCAATATGACTCGTATATTCAAGATTTATCTCATTTCAAAGCTTGTCTCATTTCGTACATCAACTATAGCAAAATTCCTTTCTTATTCCAATTAAGTCTCACATTCAAAACATAAGAATATTAAAATTACAATCCTTAGATTCAATACGTAATCCATATTCCAAAGTTTCCTTATATCTCAACTCTAAATTTTCATAATAGTTTGAATCTTTCCCATTAACATGTAACCTCTGTTTGGGAAATCCTACTTACACCCATTCTTAATACATTGTGACCCAAGAGACTCCGAGTCTCCTTAAAATTTAACACCAATACACTCCAAAGTGGGTTACTTGGTCCGAAAATCTCCCTTTCATATAGTTCTTATAATTGCTCTCTCAGCATTACTAATCCAAGCAAGATCACTCAGTACAGTGGTTTGAGTAATTAATTCGATACCACCTGCTAAATCAATTCTAGAACTTTTCCTTTTAGTTTAGGGGTAATTTGATAAATCATTTGATCAGGTGTCAGAAAACTTTCCCTGTTTACAGGGATGTTTCTATACTCCGAACACGCCCTATCTTTATCAATCATGTAAGTAGTGTGACCTTTAGAGTCTTATTTATACCGTTAGTTTCCTGATTCATTCTTCCAGTATAGTGACTATGTTCTTTCATTATCACTATTTCCTTTGTAGATCTCTTTCCCGTCATTCTCTTTATCTTTCCCATTATCTCCTATGAGTTTTTGAACTTCCTTTATCTAACAGTTCTTGCAACTCCTTTTTCAATTCCTCAAGATCCACAAAGTCCATCCAGTAAGGAGACTTCGAGATTGGCTGAGTCTCTGGTGCCAAACCTATAGTGAATTCTAACTCTCTCTCCAGTGGTAGTCCCGGTAGTTCATCAGGAAACACATCCGGGAACTCGCATACCACAGCTATGTCCTGAATACTTGGACATTCCTGACTAGTATCGAAGATGAATGCAATATAACTTTCACATCAACACGTTCATCAAAAACTTTCATCAATAGTCAAAATCATACACTTTATTCCTTAACTGCAAAGCATAGATTAAACTTACTAGGTAAGGAGAAGGTTGCATTCTTAGTGTAACAATCTAAACTTACACGGTTGGTGGCTAACCAATCCATACTCAAAATTACATCAAAGCCATACATGCTCAACCAGATTAGATCTGCTAATATGATCCTATCTCCTACCTTGATTTCACAATCCTTACACACCATATCAGTCCAAGGCAAAGGCCCTTCCATGAGTGAAGGCTTCATGCCTTTCTTTGTTGCGGTAGCCCATCTCTGTGGGACTTGTCTCTAGGCAGCTTGCCTTTCAGGTTGTCGTGGTAGCTCCAGGGGCTGTGGAATCTGCTTCTGTGGGCAATCTTTAATCAGGTGTCCCTTCTGTCCACACCTAAAGCAATTCCCTATGGACCAGTGACACACACCTCTGTGGAAACTACCACACCTAGTGCACAATCTCTCATACTACTGAAAGCCTCTAATAGTCTGTGGGGTAGCTATAGGAACCGTGGGCCCATCAATCCTAACCCGAGACTCATCTGTCCTCTGTCTTTTAGGCTGGCCCCTCCGAAAGTCCTATCTCACAAACTCCGTTCGCTTACTCTTATCTCTGTTCTTTCTCTTAAATGCTAAAGGCTTCATCGTCCAAAAATCCCTCATCTTATCGATATCCCTCTCCTCCCTCCGGGCCTGTACAGGAGGTTGAGGCGACATAGGTACTGGAGGAACCTGTGGAGGAAGAGATGGTGGTGCTTGTGGAGGAGTCGACACCGGAGTAGGAATTTGTGCCGTGTCAGCTGAATCGGAAATGTTTACCCTTAGATGTTGGGCAACCATGGCAACTATCGACTCCAATCCTCGCTCGAGACACTGCTCCAACCGCTGTTTAAACTGAGCCCTACGAGTATTGGGGCTCTCTGACTGCGGTTGAGGAGGTGGAGGTGGTTGATCCTGCCTCCGAAGACGTCCACGTCTTCCACTCATCATGCAAGTGATCTAATACCTACGCGTAATTCCAAAGTTCAAACCTTAAAGTGTCAGACTCGAGTTTTCGATTTACGTATGTAGCTTGTACCTTATGATTCCTATGTGTACGAACGTTATATTTCATAGTTGAATCATAAGAAGAGTATTTACTATCATGCAATCGACTAATTAAGAATTTAAAAAATGCATATAAGCTACATAACAGCGAGATAAGGGTTCAATTTATTTTCGAGTAAGTACAGGGGTAAAACGATCAATTGACCAAAATTCGGTATAAATTCGATGAGAAAATTTCATTGAAAATATGAAATCGAGAGATCTTGATCAATAACGAGGAAAATATTGAATTTCGAGTCCAATTGATCGAGATATGAATTTAATTAATATTTTTAGAATTTTTATCTCGAAAAATGAGCCCAAAAATAGTGAAAAAATATACCGAAAAGGTAAAATCAGACTGATAAATTCATTTACGGACTAAATGAATTTAATAAGAATTTTTGGGATATTTTAGGGATATTTTAGGATTTTTAATATTATTTTAAGGATTAAAATAATATTATAAAGAAATTGAAAAAAAAAACGAAAATCAGAAACGGATTGAAAATTTGTATCGGGGAGAGAGAAAAGAGAAAGCAAACAGTGTGAAGGCTGAGGAAGAAGAGCTCACCGGATGGCCACCAATCCGACTACCCAGCGGCCAGCGAACGACCGAAAAAGGAAGCCACTCACCCCGCGACCTCCCAGCCACCAGGACGAGCACCACCGGAGCCAAAATCTGGCGAATCGAAGGGAGAAAGCCGCGGAGGAAAAGAGGGCGTTCGGCGGCCACCGGCGGGAGTTTGCTCTGATCGAGGCCAACCAAGAGGTCCCCTTTCCAAGACGCGTCGAACGGCGGCAACGGCACGTTGGGAACCGGCCGGACGACGCCAGCATGACCAAAAAGGTACTAAACCGATCGATGGTTCAGTGGAAAGTGACTGTGCTGAACCGGACCGGACCGGTTCAGCCAAGAAGAAAAGGGGAGAAAGAGGAAAAAAGAAAGGGAAAGAAAAAAGAAAAATTTTTGGGAATTCACCGGACTTCGGGTAAGTCGATACGAGGTCAAAAGTGATCGATTTAATTTCTGATAAATTTATTTAAATTATATTTAATCAAAAATTGACCCGAAGTTAAATATACAAAATTGTGCAGTTCGACGATTAATTCCGAACAGAAGCCCGATCGAACTTCGATTCGTGCACCATCGCACAATCTCGGGTAAGTAAAGCTCATTTATGACAATTTAAGTGATTTATGCGTAATTAAGATTAATTTACGCATTTCGGATTAAATTTCAGATTTAGTGAATTATATTCCAAAAATTGAAATAAATGTCGTAAATGATATACGGGCTATCCAAAGAGTTTGGAATAAAGCCCAATGGGTATAGATAGGCCCAATGAGTCGATAGACCCTGATGAACGGGCTTAATACGGATTAAGGCCCGATTAACGTGTTTAAGGCCCATTAACAGTAAACGGGCCCATTTAAATGAAATGAACTGTATTAAATGTGTAATACAGTAGGAAAAGTGTAATTAACTCAGTGAATGATTAAATACAGCTCCAGAGTCATATTGAGAGTTGACCGGACTGCGAGTTTAGACAGCACAGAGGAAGAGAGGTCACACGACGTGATCCGAGGTAGGGGACTCTTGCAAGTAGCTAGAGATATCTGTGCATATTTTCATTGGATTTGACATTCACTGAAATTGTTTGAGGGTCAGAGAGAACCTATAATAATTATTGGGACCCGATATGGGTAAATTACGATTTTACCCCTAGTGAGGCAAAAAGTGAAATTTTGGAAAAAGTTCCAAAAAGCATGAAAATGATCTTTTGAGTGGTTTTTCCTGCTGTATGGCAGAATAGTAGGTGGATAGGCTAATGTTTTGAGGTCGATGTAAATTAAGCACACTTTATAGTGCTGATTTTAGTGATTTTTAACATCCCTATTTTTAAAGAGCCATCTACGAATTATGTGGAAACAATCGTGCTAGAGCACAACTCGCACTTGATTTCAGATGTTTTCACATACATTAGTGCTGGAGGTTGACTCGCACTACATTTATTTGACATGCATGATAGAGTACTGGAGCATTGCTCGTTCTCAGTTTTTATGTGATTTGTGCATGATAGAGTGCTGGAGCGATTAGCTCGTACTCGAGTTTTACATGAGATGCATGACAGAGTGCTGGAGCGTTGCTCGTACTCGATTTTTCATGATTTGTACATGACATCGTACTTGAGCGATTTGCTCGTACTTGATTTGTAATGAGAACTATGCATGACCTGGTGCTGGAGGTTTACTCGCACTAGTGTTGATATTTTGACATGCATATACAGTATTTTGAGGCGGAGTGTTGACTGTGTGTCACACTCAAGACGCGCACTGTAGTTTTTCGTGATATATACACATGTTAGAAAAATCGTGACGATTTCCTCCCTGTAGACTGTGTGTCACACTGTTGAGATGTTCTCACGTGGATTTAGAGATGTGGCATTGATTCCATAGTATGAAGGCTAAGACCTATGGCAGGCACCTCGACTATGATGTATTTCCATGGTATGAGAGGCTAAGACTTATGGCAGGCACTCCGACCATGATGTATGGGTCCACGGGTATACGTTGTACCGTACATGTGGCATGGAGTACATTGTACCGTGTTTTGTGTTGTGGAGTTGTGGAGGAGTGTGTTGATAGCTGGCGGTTGTGATGGACTAACCCCCCACCCGTTACAGCAGTGATTACCCTGCACACCGAGTACTGTGTTGCCTGGGATCACCATTGTTAGGATATGGCCATAGTCCGGAGATACTCTCTTACGGTAAGATCCTTAAGCCCAACATCCTTAAGCCTGTTCGGCGGGGAGGCTCTCTTACATAGTCTAGAGAGATTGCATTTAGCCACTGAGTCTTGCATAATATATCACATGTGTTTTATGATACGGGTAGACCTAAGGGATGGGTCGAAACTCGATTTATTTGTGTTGTGATGAGAAATGCCATATTTACTGTGTTTTGAATGTAAATGACATATTTTATATAAATGCATTTTTAAATGATTAAATATGCATTGTTTTGCATGAATGCCTCTGATTGATAAACTAACATGTGTTTAGTACATGAGATTTTAAATCTGTACTATATTATATATATTTTAAACATGCTTTTGAATTGAGAGAAGGAAAGGCAAAGCACTATTTTCAGTAGATAGTATGGATGTCTACTTGCTTGCCTGATTTCCTTACTGAGCGCGTTGATAGCTCATCCCATTCATTTTCCCCCCATCTCTACAGATTTTCGTCAGTAGATCGAGTCGGCCAGGGTATTGCATTCCTTTGATCCGCTGCCACTCCCCATCTAGCGAAGGTATACACATGCGTACTCTTTTATGTCTGAACAATGCATAAACACAGTGATGTACACGGTTTTAATGTTGGGGATGTAAATGTAATGATGTAATTATATTAAGTATATGAATTTACTTATGATATGAATGTCATGTATGCATGATACGAAAAAGAACGGTAAGATGGATGAGGAGACTAATGCCTATTCACAGCCCAACTGTTGAGGAGATAAAGGTAAGTAAAAAAAGTGAAAAATTTGTTGTGGTTTTTGGTAAAGTCGCGTGTGGGAGGAGGGCGTGACAGAGTGGTATCAGAGCGTAGTTGGTCTGATGTGTCTAGGCATTTGTAATTAGAAAAATGTACATCCCCATATCACTGTGTTTTGTTCAGTTACAATTGTGTATACAAGATGGGAATTGGACAAATTAATGTTTGTGAATGCAGGAATTGAGCCATTATGGCAATTACCCGCCATGGTAGAGGGGCGAGAGGTAGGGCTAGAGGCCCTAGAGGTAGGCCTGAGAGCCGAGATGAGACCTCATTTGACTTAGTGACGTCAAGTCCCATTGAGGTACCAGAGAGTATTGAGGCACGCTTCACGAGGATAGAGCGTAGCCTAGAGGCGATAGTAGGGCTGTTGGCACAGACTTTGCCAGGTAGACAGAGACAGGATGCAGAGACTGCGACTGGAGAGGCAGTTGCACCTGATACACCTGCGCAGGCTGTACAGAGGCCACTGACTACTGATACTCTTACACCCCCACCAGCTCAGGGTGGTAGAGGATATGGGTGTGATTTGGATCGGTTGCGACAGTTCCAGAAGCTTGGACCTCCATCTTTTTGAGGGGTTAAGGACCCAGCTAGTATAGAGGAGTGGATTAGCGAGATGGAGAAGTTGTACGATTTCTTTAAGTGTACGACTTCTGAGAGAGTCGCATTTGCTGCGTTCCTACTGAAGGGAACCGCAGAGCATTGGTGGAAGTCCACCAGGCCGATATTGAGAGCTCGACATGCTGAGATTAGTTGGGAGATGTTTCTAGAGGCCTTCAGGAGACAGTTTGTTCCTGAAACAGCGCAGCGTAGACTGCAGGCCGAGTTTTTGGGATTGAGCCAGGGGAGTCTCACAGTGGATGAGTACGAGACTAGATTTTTGGCCCTGGGAAGGTATGATCCCGATACCATGTACAGCGAGACCAGGAAGGTCCGTAGGTTTGTAGACGAATTGAGATCGGTGTTGCGGTCTAAATTGGTACCACTGGATATTGGTACATACGATGAGGCAGTACACAGAGCGCAGCTTTGTGAGCAGGATTACGAGAGAAATGCCTCTGAGTTTGGGAAGTTCAATCGGAGCTGAGATAGAGACAGGAAGAGGCCGGCTAGAGATAGAGGGTTCAGTTATCGTGGAGGGAGGAGACTCTTCGGTAAGGGACCATGGATAGAGGAGGTGCGAGAGCGACCAGTTAGACCTCCTACATACCCGGCCATAGCTCCGACGAAGGGCATTGTGATTGGAGGATCGAGGCCTACTACTGATCAGTGCAGCCGATGTGGTAGACATCATGGCGGTAAACCTTATCCGTTGAGCCCTGTTGTGTGTTTCCGATGTGGGAAACAGGGGCATATTGCTAGAGAGTGCCCAGAGACATATGTGACTACCCCACAGAAGGGCAGGGAGCATGATAGAGCTCCAGCTGGTATGTCTGCTCAGAGAGGTAGAGCGACGGCAGAGGAGAAGGGGAAGCAAGTGATGGGTCGAGGGCAAGTACATGCCTTGAACCAGGACACAACTGATGCTTGTACGAATGTGATTAGAGGTTTCATTGCGTACGTGGTGGATATAGATAAGGTACATCCGGAGTTGGTAGATATTCCTGTGGTCAGTGAGTACCCAGATGTTTTCCCAGATGAGTTACCAGGGTTACCACCAGACAGAGAGATAGAGTTCTGTATAGATTTGGTGCCTGGTACTGAGCCTATTTCGAGACCATCGTATCGCATGGCCTTAGTTAAGCGGGAGGAGCTCAAGAGATAGTTGTAGGAGTTGTTGGATAGGGGTTTTATCAGACCGAGTGTTTCACCGTGGGGAGTACCAGTTCTGTTTGTGAGGAAGAAGGATGGAAGCCTTCGATTGTGTATAGACTACAGATTGTTGAATAAGGCTACCATCAAGAATAGATATCCCCTTCCACGTATTGACGACTTACTGGATCAGCTTCGGGAGCACAAGTCTCTTCTAAGATTGATCTGAGGTCTGGGTATCATCAGTTGAGAGTTCGGAGTGGAGATGTACCCAAGACAGCATTTAGGACTCGATATGGCCACTATGAGTTCCTAGTTATGCCATTCGGACTGACGAATGCTCCCGCAGCTTTCATGGATTTGATGAACGATGTGTTCAAGCTATATTTGGATCAGTTTGTTATCGTATTCATCGATGACATATTAGTATATTCGAGATCCGAGGAGGAGCATGAGGAGCACCTCTGGATCATATTGCAGACTCTACGAGAGCATCAGTTTTATGCTAAACTCAGCAAGTGTGATTTTTGGTTGACAGAGATCTCATTTTTAGGACACATAGTGTCGAGGGATGGTGTGTCAGTAGACCCATCCAAGAGTGAGGCTGTAGTTCAGTGGGAACAGCCGAGGACAGTTACCGAGATTATAAGTTTTTTTGGGTTTAGCAGGGTACTATCGGAGATTCGTTGAGGGATTTTTGAAGTTGGCTGCTCCGTTGACACGTCTCACTCGGAAGAATGTTGCATTCATGTGGGACGAGGATTGTGATAGGAGTTTTCAGGAGCTGAAGAGTCGATTGACCACTACTCCGATTCTCACTATTCCTACCAGCTCAGGAGGATTTTCAGTATATACCGATGCTTCGCATCAGGGACTGGGCTGTGTGTTGATGCAGGATGGGAGGGTAGTTGCTTATGGATCCAGACAGCTGAAAGACCATGAGAAGAACTATCCGACCCACGATTTAGAGTTAGCAACAGTAGTGTTTGCGTTGAAGGTATGGCGCCACTACTTGTATGGTGAGAAGTTTCAAATTTTTACCGACCACAAGAGCCTCAAGTACCTGTTCTCACAGAAGGAGCTGAACATGAGACAGAGAATATGGCTAGAGCTTCTGAAGGATTATGATTGTGAGATACTTTATCATCCGAGTAAGGCTAATGTTGTAGCAGATGCTTTGAGTAGGAAGATCCTTGGGATGGTATCGTATATGATGGTCAGGGAGCACGAGTTGCTAGAGCAGTTTGCTAGCCTCAGTTTAGGAGTTGTGCCTTCAGACATGGATGCAGATTGTATGATTGCGAGTCTACGCTTAGAGCCAGATCTGTTGGACAGGATCAGACAGGCTCAGCAGACAGATCTGTAGTGCATCGATGTGATTGGTCAGATGCAGAGGGGCACAGTGACAGATTTTGAGTTGAGTCCTGATGGACTACTGAGGTTCAGAGGTAGATTGTGTGTTCCTGAGGACCCAGAGCTTAGGAGATTGATATTGTCAGAAGCTCATTCATCGAGATACACGTTGCATCCGGGGAGTGGCAAGATGTATCAGAACCTCCGGAAGTGTACTGGTGGTTGGGTATAAAGAGAGATGTGGCAGATTTTGTGGCGAGATGTCTCGTATGTCAGCAGGTGAAGGTAGAGCATCAGAAACCTGCAGGATTGTTGCAGCCTCTATCTATACCGACATGGAAATGGGAGCATATCACCATGGATTTCGTGATGGGTTTACCGAGGACCCGGAGGAATCACGATGCTATATGGGTGATCGTTGATAGACTGACGAAGTCAGCCCACTTCCTAGCTATGAGAGCTACCGATACTCTGAGTACATTGGCAGAGTTGTATGTACGCGAGGTAGTGAGGTTGCATGGTGTTCCAGTGAGCATTGTCTCGGATAGGGATTCCCGCTTCACTTCCTACTTTTGGGAACATTTTCAGGAAGCCATGGGAACCCAGTTGAGTTTGAGCACAGCTTTCCATCCTCAGACAGATGGTCAGTCAGAGAGAACGATATAGACTCTGGAGGATATGTTGAGAGCATGTGTGCTGGATTTTAGAGGCTCCTGGGATGATCATTTACCACTAGCTGAGTTCACCTACAACAACAGTTATCATTCGAGTATCGAGATGGCACCATATGAGGCCTTGTATGGTCGTAGATGTCGTTCCCCTATTGGATGGGAAGAAGTGGGTGATCGAAAGATTTTTTCTCCTGATTTGGTTACACAGGCTTCTGAGGATGTCCGGTTGATAGTTGAGAGATTGAGGACAGCTCAAAGTCGATAGAAGAGTTATGTTAACAGGAGACGTAGGCCACTTGAGTTCGCAGTTGGTGAGTCAGTGTTTCTGAAGGTTTCTCCTTCCAAGGGTATAGCGAGGTTTGGGAAGAGGGGTAAGCTGAGTCCTCGCTACATTGGACCCTTCGAGATACTCGATCGAGTGGGAGATAAGGCCTATAGGTTGGCATTGCCACCAGATTTGTCAGGCTTGCATAACGTCTTCCACATTTCGATGCTTCGGAAGTATCACCCAGATCCAGCACATGTGATTAGTTATGAGCCTTTGGAGCTCAGTGAGGACATGTCATATGTTGAGAGGCCGATTCAGATACTGGATAGGAAGGAGAAGATTTTGAGATCGAAGACTATCGGGTTAGTGAAAGTTTTATGGCAGCATCACACTTCCGGGGAGGCTACTTGGGAGTTAGAGAGCTTGATGCGAGAGAATCACCCCCAGTTGTTTGAGGATTGATTTGGTTCTAATTTGGAGGACCAAATTCTTTTAGTTGGGGAGGATTGTCAGACCCGAGTTTTCGATTTACGTATGTAGCTTGTACCTTATGATTCCTATGTGTACGAACGTTATATTTCATAGTTGAATCATAAGAAGAGTATTTACTATCATGCAATCGACTAATTGAGAATTTAAAAAATGCATGTAAGCTACATAAGAGTGAGATAAGGGTTCAATTTATTTTCGAGTAAGTACAGGGGTAAAACGATCAATTGACCAAAATTTGGTATAAATCCGATGAGAAAATTTCATTAAAAATATGAAATCGAGAGATCTTGATCAATAACGAGGAAAATATTGAATTTTGAGTCCAATTGATCGAGATATGAATTTAATTAATATTTTTAGAATTTTTGTCTCGAAAAATGAGCCCAAAAATAGTGAAAAAATATACCAAAAAGGTAAAATCAGACTGATAAATTCATTTACAAACTAAATGAATTTAATAAGAATTTTTGGGATATTTTAGAATTTTTAATATTATTTTAAAGATTAAAATAATATTAAAATTATATTATAAAGAAATTGAAAAAAAAACGAAAATCAAAAACGGATTGAAAATTGGTATCGGGGAGAGAGAAAAGAGAGAGCAAACCGTGTGAAGGCTGAGGAAGAAGAGCTCATCGGACGGCCACCAATCCGACGACCCAGCGGCCAGCGAACGACCGGAAAAGGAAGCCACTCACCCCGAGACCTCCCAGCCACCAGGACGCGCGCCACCGGCACCGAAATCCGAAGAATCGAAGGGAGAAAGTCGCAGAGGAAAAGAGGGCGTTCGGCGGCCACCGGCGAGAGTTGGCTCCGATCGAGGCCAACCGAGAGGTCCCCTTTCCAAGACGCGTCGAACGGCGGCAACGGCACGTCGAGAACCGACCGAACGATGCCGACACGACCAAAAAGGTACTGAACCGGTCGGCGGTTCAGTGGAAAGTGATTGTGTTGAACCAGATCGGACCGGTTCAGCCAAGGAGAAAAGGGGAAAAAGAGGAAAAAAGAAAGGGAAAGGAAAAAGGAAAATTTTTGGGAATTCATCGGACTTCGGGTAAGTCGATACGAGGTCAAAAGTGACCAATTTAATTTCTGATAAATTTATTTAAATTATATTTAATCAGAAATTGACCCGGAGTTAAATATACAAAATTATGCAGTTCGACGATTAATTCCGAACGGAAGCCCGATCGAACTTCGATTCGTGCACCATCACACAATCTCGGGTAAGTAAAGCTCATTTACGACAATTTAAGTGATTTATGCGTATTTAAGATTTAATTTACGCATTTCGGATTAAATTTCAGATTTAGTGAATTATATTCGAAAAATTGAAATAAATGTCGTAAATAATATACGGGCTATCCAAAGAGTTTGGAATAAAGCCCAATGGGTATAGATAGGCCCAATGAGTCGATAGACCCTGATGAACGGGCTTAATACGGATTAAGGCCCGATTAACGTGTTTAAGGCCCATTAAGAGTAAACGGGCCCATTAAAATGAAATGAACTGTATTAAATGTGTAATACAGTAGGAAAATTGTAATTAACTCAGTGAATGATTAAATGCAGCTCCAGAGTCATATTGAGAGTTGACCGGACTGCGAGATTAGACAGCACAGAGGAAGAGAGGTCACACGACGTGATCCGAGGTAGGGGACTCTTGTAAGTAGCTAGAGATATCTGTGCATATTTTCATTGGATTTGGCATTCACTGAAATTGTTTGAGGGTCAGAGAGAACCTATAATAATTATTGGGACCCGATATGGGTAAATTACGATTTTGCCTCCAGTGAGGCAAAAAGTGAAATTTTGGAAAAAGTTTCAAAAAGCATGAAAATGATCTTTTGAGTGGTTTTTCCTGCTGTATGGCAGAATAGTAGGTGGATAGGCTAATGTTTTGAGGTCGATGTAAATTAAGCACACTTTATAGTGCTGATTTTAGTGATTTTTAACATCCCTATTTTTAAAGAGCCATCTACCGAATTATGTGGAAACAATCGTGCTAGAGCACAACTCGCACTTGATTTCAGATGTTTTTCACATACATTAGTGCTGGAGGTTGACTCGCACTACATTTATTTGACATGCATGATAGAGTACTGGAGCATTGCTCGTACTCAGTTTTTATGTGATTTGTGCATGATAGAGTGCTGGAGCGATTAGCTTGTACTCAAGTTTTACATGAGATGCATGACAGACTGCTGGAGCGTTGCTCGTACTCGATTTTTCATGATTTGTACATGACATTGTACTTGAGCGATTTGCTCGTACTTGATTTGTAATGAGAACTATGCATGACCTGGTGCTGGAGGTTTACTCGCACTAGTGTTGATATTTTGACATGCATATACAGTGTTTTGAGGCGGAGTGTTGACTGTGTGTCACACTCAAGACGCGCACTCTAGTTTTTCGTGATATATACACATGTTAGAAAAATCGTGACGATTTCCTCCGTGTAGACTGAGTGTCACACTATTGAGATGTTCTCACGTGGATTTAGAGACGTGGCATTGATTCCATAGTATGAGGGCTAAGACCTATGGCAGGCACCCCGACTATGATGTATTTCCATGGTATGAGAGGCTAAAACCTATGGCAGGCACCTCGACCATGATGTATGGGTCCACGGGTGTACGTTGTACCGTGCATGTGGCATGGAGTACATTGTACCGTGTTTTGTGTTGTGGAGTTGTGGAGGAGTGTGTTGATAGCTGGCGGTTGTGATGGACTGACCCCCCACCCGTTACAGTAGTGATTGCCCCGCACACCGAGTACTGTGTTGCCTGGGATCACCATTGTTAGGATATGGCCATAGTCCGGAGATACTCTCTTACGATAAGATCCTTAAGCTCAACATCCTTAAGCCTGTTCGACGGGGAGGCTTTGTTCGGCGGGGAGGCTCTCTTACATAGTCTAAAGAGATTACATTTAGCCACTGAGTCTCGCATAATATATCAAATGTGTTTTATGATACGGGTAGACCTAAGGGATGGGTCGAAACTCGATTTATTTGTGTTATGATGAGAAATGCCATATTTACTTTGTTTTGAATGTAAATGGCATATTTTATATAAAGGCATTTTTAAAAGATTAAATATGCATTGTTTTGCATGAATGCCTCTGATTGATAAACTAGCATGTGTTTAGTACATGGGATTTTAAATCTATTCTATATTATATATATTTTAAACATGCTTTTGAATTGAGAGAAGGAAAGGTAAAGCACTATTTTCAGTAGATAGTATGGATGTCTACTTGCTTGCCTGATTTCCTTACTGAGCGCGTTGATAGCTCATCCCTTTCATTTTCCCCCCTTCTCTACAGATTTTCGTCAGTAGATCGAGTCGGCCAGGGTATTGCATTCCTTTGATCCGCTACCACTCCCCATCTAGCGAAAGGTATACACATGCGTACTCTTTTGTGTCTGAACAATGCATAAACACAGTGATGTACACGGTTTTAATGTTGGGGATGTAAATGTAATGATGTAATTATATTAAGTATATGAATTTACTTATGATATGAATGTCATGTATGTATGATACGAAAAAGAACGGTAAGGTATGTATGGATGAGGAGACTAATGCCTATTCACAGCCCAACTGTTGAGGAGATAAAGGTAAGTAAAAAAAGTGAAAAATTTGTTGTGGTTTTTGGTAAAGCCGCGTGTGAGAGGAGAGCGTGACATAAAGTCATTAGGTATACATTACCTACAACCAGACAAGCACAGACATTAGGATGTAATTTTAGCCTTATTTCTTACACTGACAGTACTAGACAACCTTCGCTCTGATACCACTTAAACTGTAACGACCCTTGACCCTTAAAAATTGGGAGATTTTTTTTTTTGTGAACTTAATTTATCCAATTATTCCCTTATTCACTTTAGGTTGCATTTCTGTGCAGTGTCAAAATACTTTTCCTAGTTCTTTATCCGTAATTATATTTAATTTTCATACTTAGACCCATATGGCCGATAGAAATTTTGGCAACATAACGGCTTATATATAAGCCTACCCACATGCAAAACAATTGTTTTGACAATCCTAGATATCCACAACTACCAAGCATACTTTTCAAATCCACCTTTACAACTCAATACACCTATTTCGATTTAATACTAGTCATCTCAAAATATAATCCCAAAATAATATTGTTTACATCGTTTTCCTTACAAATTACGTCCCATAAAATATTCTCAATATATGTGTCTGTGCATACAGATATGTCTGGTATAGGAATGTAAATGTATACCTTTTCTGCGTGTACAAAAAGTAACCTAGGGTAGCTCTTCCCACTAGCCTACATCATGTACGAGGTAGGTAGCGCCTACGAATCACTGCAAATAGTCTGAGAGGTAGAGAGGTGAGCTTTTTTGGGAAAAGCCCAGTAAGAAAATGTATCTAAAATGGTCCTAGTAATTCAAATATGTAGAAAACATAATAGTACGTAAAATGATTACTTTCTGAAACTAATATAAAGGACATTCAAAGATTAAGAAAAATTGAAAACATCGAGATTCAAAACGTAATTCTTTAAGTACGTGAACTTAACAAATATTACGTAAACTTTTCGTACATTCAAAATTCCAAAACAGGAATACACGTCAAATCACATACTATAAAATCAGATTCTGAAAATAGAGTTTTAATTTTCAAATAGAGACTACATCGGTCCATATAATTATCATGCGGCAATAACATATTCATCATGCGGCAAATAACCAAGTCATTCTCCGTAGAGGGAATTCAGAACCTATGGCCATGGTAAGGCTGGAAGACGGGATCAAGGTCGTACAGCGTTCAGACACCCAAAGGTGAAGTTCAGGCGCCATGAGGGCGAAGTTCAGGCACCACGAAGGCGAGCATGACATGCGTCAGCATACAACATAAATGGCCTAGTCTCAAAATATGCTATAGATTTCATATATAAAAATATCGAAATAAAATCATCTTATTCAAAAGACAATTTCAGAGAACATGCTCTTGTTTCAGAAGTCAAATTCGAAAATATGCAATCATTCAAAATACAAATTCAGGAAACATTCTTATTCAGAAAACAAAAGCAGAAAACTATGCTCGAAAATCATAGTTTAAATCTTTGTAAACTTTCCTTAATCATGGTTCAGAAAGTAAGTACTACCGTTTTAAATTATATCCCCTTACCTCGATCTATCGAAATTTTCGAGCTCGAATGGTGACGCCTTCTAATACCTCCTTTAATTCCTCCTACAATCACCTACACCGAAATTGTATACTTAGCACCCTATTCATGCGAATTGTCCGAATTGCATTAAAATCGTAACCTATTCATTACTACTTCATGTGTACGTATTATTGTACATACCTAGGTCAACACGCACGTTTATATATTTTCTTTACTATTTATATATTTTGTACATACAAATATTAACATATACCTTTATTATATACATCTACATGTTTATGCACATAAATATATATATATACACTCCTATATATATATATTTTCATTTGTTTTCCATTTTTCCTTATCACATGTATATATTCTTTGTATGTACATATACTAACATACACATTTATCTTATACACACCAATATATATATATATATACACATATATATATTATTATTTGTTTCCATTATTCAATATCACAAATATATATTTGCCTACTCCTCATCATTGCCATTTTATTGTCTAATTAAATCTACACTAACATGCTTGTATCTACAACTCATATATCTACATGTACATTAAATATACATACATGTATAGATATATTTTACCTTTGTCTTTTTCCTTTCAATCTTCCAGCTCTCGCTACTGCCTTGCTCATTGTCCCCTGCTTCACCGTGACTCCCTGGCTCGCCGATCACTCTTCCTCCCTCACGGTCCTCCTGCTCTGTTTCACGTTTCTGCCTAGCTCCCATTTTCTACTTTTCAGTCTCGGTTCTAGCCTCACTTCAGCTTTAATTTCCTTTCTCCTTCAGCTTGCTCCAGCTTTGTGGCCCTCGGTGCTGCCTCTCTTCAATCTCCCTTGCCTCGGTTCTAGCCCTTTCTCTTCGGTTCTGTTTCTTTCTTCAGTCCATGGCTCTCGATTCCAGCTTCAGTTTTCTGCTTGGTCATTTTCCTCGGTTTGTCCTTCCCCTTCTCCTGGTCTCACCTCCAGAAGCAACTTTGGATTTCCAGTAGCAGCTCTCCTGCTCTGTTTCATGTTCCAGGCTGCTCATGCTTCAATTTATTTTTCTTCCTCTCGATTTGCTATTGTATTCCAATTTTCAGTTTCATTTTCAGTCGACTTCTTCCTTCAGATCGATCAGCCTCTCAGTTCTACTGCAACTTCTTCAGCTCTCGATTTTCTCCTTTCCTTTTTCCTCTTCGTTTTGCTCTGCTTCTCGGTTTCATCTCTCCCGATCAGCCTCTTCCTTCTTTTCCTCTTTTCTTTCTTCCTTCCTTCATTTCCCGATCAGCCCTCTTTCCTTTCCTTTCCTTTCTTCTTTTCTCTCTTTTCCTTCTTCCTTCCTTTCCTTCTTCTTCTCCAGCCGAGCAGTCCTCTCTTTTCTTTTCTTTCCTGGTTTGGCTTTTCTCGCCCAGCTCTCTATTTCTCTTTCAATTGCTCATTCTTTCCTTTTACTTTCCAGGTGCGGGATTGGCTTCTTTTTTAAGCTAATCCGTACACCATATTATATATATATATACCTTAATATTATATTTTATATATATATATATATTATATTTTATACTAACTCATATATAGTATATTAATGTATGTTTATACATTATATTAGTATATATATATATGTTGTTTGTTTATTGTCATTATTATTTTTTTCTTTGTTTCATTTGTTTTGTTACTACCTATATAATACATACTACACATTACAATATATATATATCATTATTTATCCATTTTAATTTTTTTCCTAATATATATATATACATATACATATACATATATATATATATATATATATATATACACATATCCTTCTCATAAAATTATTCAATGACAATATTCATGCCTTCCATGAAATATTATTGATATTTCATCAGTCCTCATAAACTCGATATAAGTTTTTACATCAACAATTTTCAACTAGTAGATTAAAATTTTCCAATCCCTTCGTGCTTGCATTTGCTTTGTCACTCCTTGTATTTCGGGTTCCCTGTCATTCACGGGCTTTTCGGCTCCTATATTCCTCGAGCCCTACAACGAATATTCACACTTCCATTAAAATATATTATTTCCATTTTTATATAATCTAATTAAATGTAGGAAATTTTTGGGGTTTACAGTTAAGAAGGGCCTCAGTGTTCTCCAAAATAGATCTGAGATCTGGTTATCATCAGTTGAGAATTAAGGAGGCTAATGTACCGAAGACAGCTTTTCAAACCCGATATAGGAACTATAAATTTTTGGAGATGCCCTTTGGACTGATTAACGCCCCTACTGCCTTTATGAATTTGATGAATGATATTTTTCGAGAATATCTGGATAAGTTTGTGATCGTATTCATTGATGACATACTGATCTATTCTAAGACTCGGGAGGAGCACGAGAAGCATTTGAGGAGTGTGCTCCAGACTCTTCGTGAGAAGAAACTGTATGAAAAATATCGGTAGAGAACCCAACATAAAAAAATTATTGTTTTGCCCCTACTAAGGAAAAATTTAGAAAAGTTAGGATTGGATATGGTTAGCCAGGCTGAGGAGAGATTGCAGTCAGAATTCTTGGTCAGTGATGATGGGTTGTTGCGATTTCGTGGCCGTATTTGTGTACCCCATGATGACACCTTGAGATAGAGTATTTTGAAAGAGTCTTAGTGTTCTCGATTCACCATGCACCCAAGTAGTACTAAGATGTACTATGATCTTCGAAAAGTGTATTGGTGGACAGGAATGAAGAAAGATGTGGCAGATTTTGTGGCTAGATGTTCAGTCTGCCAACATATTAAGGCTGAGCACCAGAAGCCAGTAGGACTGCTTAAGTCTTTACTAGTGCCTACTTAGAAATATGAGCTTATTACTATGGATTTTATTATGGGGTTACCCAGGAGCCAGAGAGGTCATGATGCAGTCTGGGTGATTGTGGACAGACTGATAAAGTGTGCCCACTTTCTTGCCATTAAGAGCACTGACTCTCTGGATAAGCTAGCAGAACTGTATGTTCGAGAGGTGGCATGATTACATAGAGCCCTTATGAGTATTACCTCTGATAGAGATTCCCGGTTCACTTCGAGGTTTTGGACTCGTTTCCAAGAAGCCATGGGATCTCGACTGAATTTGAGCACCACCTATCATCCTCAGATAGATGGTCAGTCCGAGCGGACTATTCAGACCTTAGAGGATATGTTAAGGGCATGTGCACTAGATTTTAAGGGCTCATGGGATGATCATTTGCCTCTCGTTGAATTTGCTTATAATAACAGTTATCATGCTAGCATTGGAATGGCTACTTATGAAGCTTTGTATGGCAGGAGATGTAGATCCCCGATTGCATGGGAAGAAGTAGGTGATAAGAAAATACTTGCTCCCAAACTAGTTGAACAGGCAGCTAAAGGTGTTTAGTTAATCTGTGATAGATTGAGGACAACACAAAGTAGGAAAAAAATTATGCAGATGTGCGAAGATGTCCTCTGGAATTTCAAGTTGGGGACTCTGTATTTGTAAAGGTGTCTCCGATGAAGGGTGTCACACATTTCAAAAAGAAAGGGAAGCTCAGTCCTCGCTTCATTGGTCCATTTGAAATATTGGAGAAAGTGGGAGACGTTGCATACCGACTTGCACTACCCCCATAGTTGTTGGGTATACATTATGTCTTTCACGTTTCCATGTTGAGGAAGAATTATTCGGACCCTTCTCATGTCATAGAGTACAAACCATTAGAGATTCATGAAAACATGAGTTATATTAAACAACCAATCCGGATCCTCGACAGAAAAGATAAGGTACTTCGATCTAAGACAATTTCACTGGTAAGGGTTCTCTGGCAATACCACTGGACAGAATAAGCCACGTGGGAGCTAGAGAGTCACAAGAAAGAGAAGTACCCCCAGTTATTCGATGGACCAGTTTGAATTCAGAGGATCGAATTCCTAAAAGGTTGGGAGAAATGTGAAACCCAAAATTTTCCCACTTTTTTTCTTATTTGGAAAATTAAGAAGTAATTGAGAACTTGGAATAATATTATGCAGGCCTGAAACCACCAAAACACTCGGGTTAGTGACGTAGGGCCAGCTGGCATGTAAACAAAGGTAAGGCTCTAACCCGAGAATTTCTTAAGAATTATATGTTTGAGTATGAATTGAAGTTTAGAAATGAAAATTAAGGGATTAAAAGTGAAAAAGGTAGTAAGGTTCGGGTTTCGCACTAAATCGAGCAAATGGGCTTGGAAAAGAGAATAAATTAGAAATAAATTCTAGAAATTCCCAAAAATTATTTCGAGGCAATAGAAAATTAATATAAGATGAAATTTACTTGATAAATCGTGGAAATATGGAGGTTTCGGGGATCGAATTGATTGTTAAGGTAAATTGAAAACTTTAAGCCATTTTACTTGGTATTGATCAAATCGCGTAAAATAGGATCAATCGGGTAATTTTTCTTAAACAAGTGACCCCCAAATTTGTATGAAACATACTAGAGACATATTATAACACTTGAGAAGTGGAAATTTGGAGAATATTGGACTAGAATAATTTTTCTTAAATTCTTCTAGAAGAGGACATAAATCTATCCCCTTCAGCCTGCCGACCCAGCCCTCATCTTTGTCAAATTTGAAAACCTTAAAACAATCAATTCGAGCCAAGTTTTTCAAGTCTGAAATTAGACTTATAGAGCTTTCAGGGGGCATATAAATCAACCCCAAAGGACTTCTAGGCCGAGAGATATCCCCCTCCCTTCATTCCCGCAGGAGTCCTCCCTTTCCCCTCAGTGCGCGATTTTTTCAACCAGATTCAGGTGTCAGTAAAAAAGGATCAAATATTGCTCATCTTTTCCTCTATAACATATAAAAAATTCAGCCATAAAGAAGTTCATTTGCTAGGAGAAAAACGCAAAAGAAAAACGGTGGACGGATCTACCCTATTTTTGGTAAGTGAAGAACTTGGAATTTTTTATTCTTTGGCTGAGTTTTCTTGTAGTTTTTTATGATTCTAAGCTCTATACATGTTAAATAACAGTTAAGGATTAATTGGAAGAATCAAAAAGTGGTCAACCTTGGTCAAACCCGAGGTAAGGTTGATGGATGATGATGAAGTTCATATATGTTGTTATTTGGTATTGTTGAAAGGTTTTTAGTTAAGTGGACTTGGATGATTTAATTTCTATGAATGATATGAGGTCTGTACAACAAGGTTTTGATGTGTTTATGTGAAAAATTTGATGGATCTAAGGTTATTAATGGTTAAATTTATACCGAGAAAGCCCGATTTATAGTTTAACTTAGTGTAAAATCGAAAAACGAAAGAATTGAAAATTTGACAAAGTGACTAGCATGATTTATGAACTTGAATGAGTCATAAGGTTAATGAAGTAATGAAATGAGAAATTAGAATGACGAAATTTGCCAAAAACGGCACTAAATCGGTAAAATCAAGAAAACCGAAAAAGTTGACCGAAAAGTCAGAATTGGTCAAACTTTGTGAAGATAAATTAAAATTGAGTATGTTAAGATGAAATTGATCAATATATGATGAATGAATATCATTTTGGACAGTTTGAGAATTCAAAACGCAAATCGAAGTAATCTCGAGACCCGACAAGTTTACGTTGCCCTACGATCTATTAGGTAAGGGATGTGATTTAAAGTAGTATTAGAATTCAATTACCTTTGTAAACCACGAATTTTCATGTATCCGGTTTAAATAATAATGGAGAATGCGCTTATTGGTGTATAATTAATTTGAATTATAATATGAGAAACTTGGACAAGGCTAAATTACTAAAATATTTTGATTTGAGGAATAAATAATTATGAGGTGTAAAAATAAAATTTTTGAGCTAGATTTAATATGTGTATATTCCTCTGTACTAGATAAGGTTTTGTTCCCTCAGGACGCGTCTCCAGAGGTTCGAACCCAAGACCTTACAGTCTTTGTTCTTGCACAAATGATACCAATTGCTCCAGTAGAACAATTGGTATCATTTGTGTAAGAACAAAGACTTTAAGGTCTTGGGTTCGAACCTCTGAGGATGAGAATTGGGGTATTTACCTCGATAAAGCCGTGAGGGGCCTGTGGGGCTTCCAAAGCGGACAGTAAGTATGAGTAAAACTGTGGGGGCCACCTCTTGAATCCTGCGGGAACAAAGTGCCACACGGTCGTTCTGGAACAATTGGTATCATTTGTGTAAGAACAAAGACTTTAAGGTCTTGGGTTCGAACCTCTGAGGACGCGATAAAACCGTGAGGGGGGGCCGTAAAGGCGGGGCCCAAAGCGGACAATACTGTTAAGTGGGTCGCTACCGGCTGAGCTAGACACCACAACAAAAACGCGCATTTTTTTATGACGACTGCGTGGCACTTTGTTCCCGCAGGATTTAAGAGGTGGCCCCCACAGTCTCACTCAACGTATTATCCTCTTTGGCTGCGCAGCGGAAGCCTCAAGGTTTTGTTCCCTCAGGACGTGTCCCCAGAGGTTCGAACCCAAGACCTTAAAGTCTTTGTTCTTGCACAAATGATACCAATTGTTCCACTGGTGCAATTGGTATCATTTGTGTAAGAACAAAGACTATAAGGTCTTGGGTTCGAACCTCTGAGGACGCATCCTGAGGGAACAAAACCTTGAGGTTTTCGCTGCGTAGCCAAAGAGGATAATACGTTGAGTGAGACTGTGGGGGCCACCTCTTGAATCCTGCGGGAACAAAATGCCACACAGTCGTCATAAAATTAAAAATAAGGATTTAGGATATCTTGATTAATAATGAGGAAATTATACAATTTCGAGTCCAATTGATCAAGATTCAGAATTTTTAGAAATATCGAAAAGTCACTCGGGACAATATCTCAAAAATACGCAGAAATTATACTGGAAAAAGGGTTAAAAATATAATAAATAAATTAAATTAATTAATTTGGAGTAAAATAATACATTAGTAGATATTTTTAGAATATTTTTGACTATTTTAATGAATATAATAATAATAAACTAATTTATAAATAATAATAATAATAATAAAGAGAGAAATCGGGAAAACCCAAAATTGGAAATCGAAAACAAAGCCCGAAGACGACCCGAGGGAACCAAGGCCACCGAGGGAACACCGGAGACCGACGACCTCCGACGAAGAGCTGAGGAGGAAGAGGAGAGGCCGACGAACGTGTTGACACCGGAGACGCACCGACTGGAGGTCGAAAACTGTTGATCGAAGCAAAGGAAAATCGTGGGAGAAACTGCCTATTTCCCGACAATCTACGGTGGTTGGGCTTAAACGGAGGCCACCGATGAGTTCAGGAGGAGGAGCCGGTTCTTTTGAGACCGGTATCGGTCGGTAAAACCGTCGAAAACGTCACGACGGCAAAAAGGGTAGAAATGGCACCGTTTAGCCGAAAAGAAAGGGAAGGAAAAATGAGGGAAAAGGAAGGAAAGAGGAAAAGAAAAGAAAAGAAAGGAAAAAGAAAAAGGAAAGAAAAAAAATACCAGGGACGACTCGAGATTCGGGTAAGTTGATCAAGGGTCGAGATTGACCTACGGGTAAATTCCAAAAATTTATTTAATATTATTTTAATGAAAAATAACCCGAATTTACCTAATTGTGCAGCTTTATGACAGAGACCGAACGAGAGCTGATTTAGCTCTGATATTTGTACCCCGCATCATTTGGGTAAGTATTTTTTAATAACGATAATCTGAGTCCTTTAATACAGAGTTTTGATTATTTTACGGATTAATTATGTATAAAAAAGAATATTATTCGGAATGTTAACGTAATTACCGTAAATAGTGTACGGGCTATCCAATGAGTTTGGAACGAAATCCGATGATTATTGGTAAGTTGAATGAGCCTAGTAAACCCGAAGAAGGGATTTAAATAGTATAAACTGGCTGAAAATGGGCTAGAGGCCCATTAAAGTGCAATCGGGCCCAATAAAGTAAAACGGGCCCAGTACATTAGATTCGATCAGTAAATGTGATATACTGATAAAGATAATTGAATTGACCCCAATTATGTGGTTATATGCAGTTCCGTAGACTTGGTTGGTGCGCATTTGGACAGAGAGATCGAGTATTTTCAAGACGGGATAAGGTTGCGCGTGATTCTAGGTAAGAAAATTTTACGGACTGCTAGAGATAGCTTTACGAAATTTCGACGTCATTTACAGTCTTTTAAATTGTCTGAAGGGTCTAGATTTAAAATAAAAATTTTAGTGCTTCAGATGGGCAAATTACCAAAATACCCTTGTTTAGGGTAAAATTTTCAATTTTAGAAAAATTTGAGAGGAGCAAGGACAAGATGTTCCTGCTCGTTCTTGAGGTGTTTTTACATGTGCATGAGTAGGTTGGCTAACTTTTAAATAAAAATGCACAACATTTCATATTTTCAACAATGTTGATTTTCTCTGAAATTGATTTGAGAAATGTAGCCGCCTACGTGATTTTATAGAAATTTGACGTGCTAGAGTTCAGCTCACATGAGTCTTGATTTGTGTGATGCATGCATTAGTGCTGGAGTGAGAGCTCGCACTAGAGTTTTACATGCATTGGTGCTGGAGTCTAACTCGCACCAGATTTTTATATAATTTTCGTAATACGGTGCTGGAGTCTAACTCGCACCAAAATTTCACATGAAATGTGTACAGAGTGTTAGAGCTCAGCTCGCACTAGTTTTACTTGATTGTATGAGAGTGTTGGAGCATCGCTCGCACTATTTTTCTGAAATCATGCGATAAGCCATGCTTGAAGCGTCAGGTAGACTATGTGTCACACCGATTAAATAGGCTCGTACGTGCATTTTGAGACAGGGCATGAGTATGGAGATATGATATAGGTTCACGGAGTACGTTGTACCATGCAAGTAGCATGGAGTACGCTGTACCGTGTGGCATCTTCGGATGCGTGGTATCTTCGGATACAAGTGGCATCTTCGGATGCGTAAGATTGGACAAGACCGACGGGTTGGACTGACCCACCTCCCGGGGTGGTTCCCAATAGTGGTGAGACCCCGTACACTAGGATTCGTGTAGCAGTGGGAATCACGAGGACACATGGCCATAGTCCTGGTTATTTACCTGAGATATACATATATTGCCTAGTCTCGTGTATTGATGTTTTCGAATATTGATGTTTTCGAGAAAACACATTTTTAGTGGAATTTGTAAGAAACATATGTTTGTGGATTTTGTGTGAGTCAGGGACACCCGAGGGAGGGGTTGAGTCCTGGCTTTGTTATGAAATTTTAATGAGAAATAAATGATTTAAAAAGATATACATGTTCAATTTTCATGCTCTTTGGAATTCTATGTGAATTGTTTTACTTGACATCATAATACAGCATCTATTTTGGAAATGTGTGGAGATGGGTGGTTTATGCATGGCACCACGTTCATGTAGGTTGTATTGTTATCTACTTGTTCGTAGGATTACCTTACTGAGCTTGATGTGCTCACCCCTTTTATTTTCTCACACAGATTTCTTTCAGTAGATTAGGAGGCGACTGAGTACTGCATTTCAAATATCTACTGCTGCCCATTTTTTTGAGGTATATACACGTATATCTTTATTGTATCTAATTAAAATAAGCACGATACTATATTTTGTATTGACATTGGGATCTATATATTGGGTGTATATTTATGTAAAGAAGTAAAAGCAATTTAGTGCATACCATATGAGTTTATATTTAAATTAAATTGTGCACTATCTGTAAATGTATGGTGATGATATGGGCACTGACATACAGCCCAATTATTGGTTGTTGTTGGTCACGATCAAAGGTCAGGTAAGCATGAAAGAAAAACAAAAAAATTTACTCTGATTTTTGGGTAGTTTTGGGTCGTGACAAAAGGTGGTATCAGAGCGAGATTGGTCTGATATGTGTCAGTGTCAATAATTAGAAAATTACATCCCTGTGTTACTGTGCTTGGTTAGATACAATCATGTATATTAAGATGGGTTTTCACTAAGAAATGGTTGTGAATACAGGAATATAAGCATTATGCCTGTTACTCGTCGCGGTAGAGGAGGTCGAGCACGAGGCAGAGGCCGTAGAGGTAGGCCTACAATTGATAGACATGCTGAGTTACCTCATGAGACTCAGGAGGAGGCTGAGATAGAGATCGGGGTTGAGCATGCCCCATAGGGTCCTGCAGAGAGGGATACTGCAGAGCAGGGTCCTGCAGAGAGGGATACTGCAGAGAGATCTACTGAGGCGATCGAGGCGCATTTCATTAGGATAGAGCGAAGCCTCGAGATGCTTATGGAGTTGTTTGCGCAGTCAGTGCGGGGAGGTAGAGGTGGACAGGGTGATGCTGGACAGGCAGCTACTCCTGATGCGCCTGCTCAGCCAGTTCAGGATATGGATATTCCTACACCCCCACCAGTCCAGGACACGGATTCTCCTGTTACCCCGCAGAAGAGTACTAGATATTGGGGTTATAGTTGTGACATGGACAGACTGCGACAGTTTCAGAAGTTCAGACTACCGGCATTTAGCGAGACGAAGGACCCAGTGGTAGTTGAGGATTAGTTGAGTGAGATGGAGAAGCTATACGGGTTCTTCGAGTGTACCCCTACTGAGATGGTAGCATTCACTGCTTTTATGTTTAGGGGATCGACGGAGCATTGGTGGAAGTCCACCAGACAGATTCTTAGAGCCAAACATACCGTGATTAACTGAGAGATATTTTTAGAGCCCTTTCAGAGGCAGTATGTCCCAGATACATCGTAACGAAAGCTGCAGTCTAAGTTTTTGAGCCTGACCCAAGGGAGTAGTTCGGTAGATGAGTATGAGACGAGGTTCATCTCCCTGGACAGATATGATCCGGACACTATGAGTAGTGAGGTTAAGAAGTTTCAGAGATTTATAGATGGATTGAGACCAACGATCAGATCTAGATTGGTCCATTTTGTTGTCTCAACTTACGAGGAGGCAGTGAGCAGGGCCAAGTTGATAGAGCAGGATTTTGAGAGGACTACCTTAGAGTTCGGGAAGGTTGACAGCAGAGTTAGAGAGAAGAAGAGACCAATAGGAGACAGATGGTTTGGTTATAGAGGGGGCAGACGGTTGATTGGGAAGAGGTCGAGGATAGAGGAGATTCGAGAGAGGCCAGCTAGACCTCCAGTTTATCCGACCATTACTTCTGCTCCACAGAAGGGTATTGTGATAGGGGGCCACGACCTACGACTGAGAGATGCAGTAGGTGTGGTAGATATCACGGTGATAGACCCTGTTTTGGTAGCACAGTGGTATGCTATAGATGCGAAAAGCCCGGACATGTGGTCAGAGACTGTCTAGAGATAGTTGAGAGTGCCCCTCAAAAGGGCAAGGGTTCAGAGAGGGCTTCCGATGATACATCTGCACTGTAAAGGAAAGCGACAGCAGCAGAGAAGGGAATCAAGCGATTGGTATAGGGCGAGTGCATGCTCTAGACCAGGATACAGCAGATCAGTCATCAGATGTGGTGAAAGGTACTATTCTGATCTATGATTTAGAAGCATATGTGTTAATAGATCCTGGTTCTACGTATTCATTTGTATCGCCTTTGTTTGCATGTAAAATGTGTAATTATGTGAAACCTACCCCTCTGAGTAGAAAGCTGTCGATAATGACACCCATGAACACTAGCCCATTAGTGGAGTATGTATGGAGGGATTGTGAGTTGAAATTAGGTGGCAAAGTGATGACAGCCGATCTAATCTTGATGCACATGAGAGGTTTTGATGTAATCCTAGGAATGGATTGGTTGGCTGCTAATCGAGCTGTCTTAGATTGTTTTGCCAAGACAGTCACATTTCATACTCCAGAAAAATGTATTGTGCAATTTCCTTGAAGTTAATAAGAATGAGAATTTTGTAAAAGATGAATGAATGATGTACTAATTGGGTGAATAATGTTGTGAAGGTTATATTGCGTACGTGGTAGATACGGCTGAGGCACGTTCGGAATTGACAGACATTCCAGTAGTTAGAGAATTTTCAGATATCTTTTCAGATGAGTTATCAGGGTTACCGCCAGTGAGGGAGACAGAGTTCAGTATTGATGTGACACCTGGTACATAGTCGATATCTAGACCATCGTACAGGATGGCTCCGGTTGAGTTAGAGGAGCTGAGGAAACAGTTACAGGAACTGTTAGAGAAGGGGTTCATCTGACTGAGTGTGTCACCGTGAGGAGCACCGATTCTGTTTGTGAGGAAGAAGGATGAGAGCCTTTGATTGTGTATCGACTACCAATTGTTGAACAAGGCTACCATCAAGAATAAGTATCCCTTTCCGAGGATTGATGATTTACTTGATCAGCTACGGGGAGCACAAGTCTTCTCTAAGATTGATTTGAGATCTGGATACCATCAGTTGAGAGTTCGAGATGGAGATGTACCTAAGACAGCTTTTCGCACCCGTTATGGTCACTTTAAGTTTATGGTTATGCCATTCGGGTTGACGAACGCTCCCGCAACTTTTATGTCATTGATGAATGAGTTGTTTTGACCTTATTTAGATCGATTTGTGATTGTCTTCATCAATGACATTCTGGTTTATTTGAGGTCCAGAGAGGAGCATGAGCAGCACCTGAGGATTGTATTGGAGACCCTCCGTGAGAAGCGGTTGTATGCTAAACTTAGTAAGTGTGACTTTTGGCTTGAGCAGATCTCCTTTTTGGGACATATTGTGTCGAGGGATGGTGTGTCAGTAGACCCATCCAAGATTGAGGCAGTAGTACAGTGGCAGAGGCCTCAGACAGTTACGGAGATCAGGAGCTTCTTGGGTTTAGCTGGATATTATAGACGATTTGTGGAGGGGTTTTTGAGATTAGCTGCTCCGTTGACACGTCTCACTCGTAAGAGTGTTAAATTTGAGTGGGACGACAGATGTGAGGAGAATTTTCAGGAGCTGAAACGTCGATTGACCACTGCTCCGATTCTCACCATTCCTACCAGCTCAGGAGGTTTTTCTGTTTATACAGATGCATCTTACCAAGGACTGGGCTGTGTATTGATGCAGGACGGAAAGGTAGTAGCTTTGGATCCAGGAAGCTGAAGGATCATGAGAGGAATTACCCAACCCATGACTTAGAGTTGGCGGTCGTAGTGTTTGCATTGAAGATATGGCGCCACTATCTATATGGTGAGAAATTTTAGGTATTTACCAATCACAAAAGCCTCAAGTATCTGTTCTCGCAGAAGAAATTGAACATGAGACAGAGAAGGTAGCTTGAGCTTCTGAAAAATTACGATTGTGAGATCCTATACCACCTGGGTAAGGCGAATGTAGTGGCTGATGCGTTAAGCAGGAAGCATTTCGGGTTGGTTGCTTATATGATGATACGGGAACACAAGTTGTTAGAGCAGTTTGCGAGCCTCAGTTTGGATGTGACCCCACCTGATGCTGATAGTGGTTATATGATTGCTAGCCTACGGTTAGAGCTGGATTTGATGGAGCGGATCCGACAAGCTCAGCGTGATGATCAGCAGTGTATTGAGATAGTCATGCAGATGCAAAGGGGTATTAAGACGGATTTTGAGTTGAGTTCGGATGGATTACTGAGGTTCCGAGACAGGATATGTGTTCCCGAGGATCCTGAGATCAGGAGGTTAATCTTGACAGAGGCTCATTCGTCGAGGTATACCTTGCATCCGAGTAGTACAAAGATGTATCAGAATCTCCGAAAAGTATACTAGTGGTTGGGAATGAAGAGAGATATAACAGAGTTTGTTGCGAGATGTCTCGTCTGTCAGCAGGTGAAGGTAGAGCATCAGAAGCCTGCAAGGTTATTGCAGCCTCTACCTATACCGACTTAGAAATAGGAGCATGTCACCATGGACTTTGTGATGGGTTTACCGAGGACTCGCAGGGAAAATAATGCCATATGGGTGATAGTTGACAGATTGACGAAGTCAGCACATTTCCTAGCTATGAGAGTCATCGATACTCTGAGTAGATTGGCGAAGTTATATGTGCACGAGATTGTGAGACTGCATGGTGTCCTAGTGAGTATTGTGTCGGATAGGGATTCCCGCTTCACTTCTCGTTTCTGGGAACATTTTCAGGAAGCTATGGGAACCCAGTTGAGATTCAGTACAGCTTTTCATCCTCAGACAGATGGGCAGTCAGAGAGGACTATACAGACCCTCGAGGATATGTTGAGAGCTTGTGTACTTGATTTTAGAGGCTCCTGAGATGATCACCTACCACTCGCGGAGTTCGCCTACAATAACAGTTATCATTTGAGTATCGGGATGGTACCATATGAGGCCTTGTATGGTCGTAGATGTCGTTCTCCTGTAGGATGGGAGGAGGTTGGTGACAGGCAAATATTCGCTCTCGATTTGATACGTCAGGCCTCTGAGGATGTCCAGTTGATTTGTGAGAGGTTGAGGACAGCTCAGAGTCGACAAAAAAGTTATGCTGACAGGAGACATAGACCGTTGGAGTTTACAGCAGGGGAGTCAGTATTTTTGAAAGTTTCTCATTCCAAGGGTATTACGAGATTCGAAAAGAGAGGGAAGCTGAGCCCTCGCTTCATAGGATCTTTTGAGATACTCGAGAGAGTGGGAGATCGAGCTTACAGGCTAGCGTTGCCACCAGAGCTAGCAAATGTCCATAACGTCTTCCACATCTCCATGCTTCGGAAGTATCAGCCGGATCCGTCACATGTGATCAGATACGAGCCACTGAAGCTCAGTGAGAGTATGTCCTATGTTGAGAGACCGATCCAGATTGTGGATAGGAAGGAGAAGGTATTGAGATCAAAGACGATTCCTCTGGTGAAAGTACTGTGGCAGCATCACACTCCGGAGGCAGCGACTTGGGAGCTAGAGAGTTTAATGAAAGAGAAGTACCCGGAGTTATTCAGAGACTGATTTGGTTCCAATTTGGAGGACCAAATTCTTTTAGTGGGGGAGATTATGTAAGACCCACTTTGTATGTACTTGTTGTTATATTCCTTATGATTCATGTGATGTACATTTCCATATATTCATTGAAACATAAGAAGAGTTTTGACTGAATTAAATTTGCAAGTAGAATAAAATGAAATCTTGGTGAACGTCGGAAGTAGCCAAATACGGGCCGAAATGGCCACAGGCCAAACGGAAAGGATCGTAATGATGTTAATCGAAAATGCGAAATTAAAATAAGAAAAGACGGTGGATGTATGAAGGAAAGTCAGGTTAATTTGGTTTCGAAACAAGTGCAGGGGTAAAACGGTCAAAAGATCGAAATCCAGTATAAATTCGATAAGAGAATTTTAATTAAAAATAAGGATTTAGGATATCTTGATCAATAATGAGGAAATTATACAATTTCGAGTCCAATTGATCAAGATCTAAATTTTTTAGAAATACCGAAAAGTCACTCGGGACAATATCCCGAAAATACGGAAAAATTATACTGAAAAAAGGGTTAAAAATATAATAAATAAATTAAATAAATTAATTTGGAGTAAAATAATAAATTAGTAGATATTTTTAGAATATTTTTGACTATTTTAATGAATATAATAATAATAAACTAATTTATAAATAATAATAATAATAATAATAATAATAATAAAAGAGAAATCGGGAAAACCCGAAATTGAAAACCGAAAACGAAGCCCGAAGACGACCCGAGGGAACACCGGCGACCAACGACCTCCGACGAAGAGCTGAGGAGGAAGAGGAGAGGCCGACGATCGTGTTGACACCGGAGACGCGCCGACTGAAGGCCGAAAATCGTCGATCGGAGCAAAGGAAAATCGTGGGAGAAACGGCCTATTTCCCGACGATCTACGATGGCTGGGCTTAAATGGAGGCCACCGACGAGTTCAGGAGGAGGAGCCGATTCTTTTGAGACTGGTATCGGTCGGTAAAATCATCGAAAACGCCGACGACGACAAAAAGGGCAGAAACAGCATCGTTTGGCCGAAAGGAAAGGGAAGGAAAAAAGAGGGAAAATGAAGGAAAGAGGAAAAGAAAAGAAAAGAAAAGAAAAGAAAAGAAAGGATAAAGAAAAAGGAAAGAAAAAAATACCGGGGACGACTTGAGATTTGAGTAAGTTGATCGAGGATCGAGATTGACCTACAGGTAAATTTCAGAAATTTATTTAATATTATTTTAATGAAAAATAACCCGAATTTACCTAATTGTGCAGCTTTACGACAGAGACCGAACGAGAGCCGATTTAGCTTCGATATTCTTACCCCACATCATATTGGGTACGTATATTTTAATTACGATAATCTGAGTCCTTTAATACAGAGTTTCGATTATTTTACGGATTAATTCTGTATAAAAAGGAATATTATTCGGAATGTTAACGTAATTGCTGTAAATAGTGTACGGGCTATCCAATGAGTTTGAAACGAAGCCCGATGATTATTGGTAAGTTGAATGAGCCCAGTAAACCCGAAGAAGGGATTTAAATAGTATAAACGGGCTGAAAATGGGCTCAAGGCCCATTAAAGTGCAATCGAGCCCAATAAAGTAAAATGGGCCCAATACGTTAGATTCGATCAGTAAATGTGATATATTGATAAAGATAATTGAATTGACCCTAATTATGTGGTTATATGCAGTTCCGTAGACTTGGTTGGCGCGCATTTGGACTGAGAGATCGAGTATTATCGAGACGGGATAAAATTACGCGTGATTCCAGGTAAAAGAATTTTACGGACTGCTAGAGATAGCTTTACGAAATTTCGATGTCATTTACAGTCTTTTAAATTGTCTGAAGGGTCTAGATTTAATATAAAAATTTTAGTACCCCGGATGGGCAAATTACCAAAATACGATTGTTAAGGGTAAAATTTCTAATTTTAGGAAAATTTGAGAGGAGTAAGGACAAGATGTTCCTGCTCGTTCTTGAGGTGTTTTGACACGTGCATGAGTAGGCTGACTAACTTTTAAATAAAACTGCACAGCATTTCATATTTTCAACAGTGTTGATTTTCTCTGAAATTGATTTGAGAAATGTAGCCGCCTACGTGATTTTATAGAAATGTGACGTGCTAGAGCTCAACTCGAACGAGTCTTGATTTGTGTGATGCATGCATTAGTGCTGGAGCGAGAGCTCGCACTAGAGTTTTACATGCATTGGTGCTGGAGTCTAACTCGCACTAGATTTTTATATAATTTTCGTAATACGGTGCTAGAGTCTAACTCGCACCAGATTTTCACATGAAATGTGTACAAAGTGCTAGAGCTTAGCTCGCACTAGTTTTACTTGATTTTATGAGAGTGCTGGAGCATCGCTCGCACTATTTTTCTAAAATCATGCGATGAGCCGTGCTTGGAGCGTCGGGTAGACTGTGTGTCACACCGATTAAATAAGCTCGCATGTGCGTTTTGAGACTGGGCATGAGTATGGAGATATGATATGGGTTTACAGAGTACGTTGAACCATGCAAGTAGCATGGAGTACGCTGTACCTTGTGGCATCTTCGGATGCGTGAGATCGGACAGGACCGATGGGTTGGATTGACCCACCTCCCGGGACGATTCCTGATCGTGGTGAGACCCCGCACACTAGGATCCGTGTAGCAGTGAAAATCACGAGGACACATGGCCATAGTCCTGGTTATTTACCTGAGATATACATATATTGCCTAGTCTCGTGTATTGATGTTTTCGAATATTGATGTTTTTGAGAAAACACATTTTTGGTGGATTTTGTGAGAAACATATGTTTGTGGATTTTGTGTGAGTCAGGACACCCGAGGGAGGGGTTGAGTCCTGTCTTTATTATGAAATTTTAACGAGAAATAAATGATTTAAAAAGATATACATGTTCAGTTTCCATGCTCTTTGGAATTCTATATGAATTGTTTTACATGACATCATAATATAGCATCTGTTTTGGAAATGTGTGGAGAAGGGGTGGTTTATGCATAGCACTACGTTCATGTAGGTTGTATTGTTATCTACTTGTTCGTAGGATTGCCTTACTGAGCTTGATGTGCTCACCCCTTTCATTTTCTCACACAGATTTCTTTCAATAGATTAGGAGGCGACTGAGTACTGCATTCCAGATATCCGCTGCTGCCCTTTTTTTTAGGTATATACACGTATATCTTTATTGTATCTAAATAAAATAAGCATGGTACTATATTTTCTATTGACACTGGGTTGTATAGATTGGGTGTATATTTATGTAAAGAAGTAAAAGAAATTTAATGCATACCATATGAGTTTATATTTAAATTAAATTGTGCACTATTTGTAAATGTATGGTGATGATATGGGCACTGACATACAACCCAATTATTGGTTGTGGTTGGTCACGATCAAAGGTCAGGTAAGCATGAAAGAAAAATAAATAAAAAAATTACTCTGATTTTTGGGTAGTTTTGGGTCGTGACACAACTATCAGACATGCTTCCCAAGTCATATCATCAAATCATTCTGCATATTCCAAACACGTCTAGTTACTCCAAAAAATCAATCCATAAAAATATTTTATTTATCTTTATACAGATTGCATCCCGGCACATTACTTTCAATATATGTCTGTGCATACAAATGGTCTGGTAAAGAGATAGAAATGTATACCTCACGCATGTACAAAAAGTAGTATGGGGAAACTCGTATCCGCCACCCTACGTCGTCTACGCGACAATTATCAACTGTAGTTTTGCTGCAACACATCTGAAAGGTGAAGGGATGAGCTTTCGGGAAAAAGTCCAGTAAGAAAATACATTTAAAGTAGTCCTGATATGTAAAAGCATGTAAGAAATCATTCATGAAACAAACTTTGCTTCAGAAAAACTGATCATAAGTTTTTTTTAGAAACTAATATTTAGAAGATATGTAAAACTTTCGTTACGTACATAGTCATCATAGGAAAATATGAAGCATGAGCTCTTTAAATCAAATAGCATGCTTAAACCGTTTCATAAATCTTCATCGTTCATGGATAATTTCATAAAATCCTCGTCATTCATAAACGTTTCGTAAACATAAATCATTCTTAAACATTTCGTCATAAATCATGATTATTCGTAAACATTTTGTCAAAATCTCATGAAAACATAACATTCATTATCATCATTATCATCATCATCATCATCATCATCATCATCATCATCATCATCATCATCATCATTGTAAACACCACAAATTTCCTACATTTAATTAGACTATATAAAAATGGAATAATATATTTTAATGGAAGTGTGAATATTCTTTGTAGGGCTCGAGGAGTATAGGAGCCGAGAAGCCCGTGAATGACAGGAACCCAAAAATACAGGAAGTGATAAAGCAAATGCAAGCATAGAGGGATCGAAAATAATTTTGATGTAAAAACTTATATCGAGGATTTATAAGGAGTGATGAAATCCCAATAATATTTCATTTCCGAAATAATGAGAATTTCATGAAGACATGAATATTGTGTCATCGAATAATTTTATGAGAAGAAAATGTATATATATATATATACTAGGAAAAAAAATTTAAATGGATAAATAATGATATATATATATTGTAATGTGTAGCATGTATTATATAGGTAGTAATAAATAAATAAAATAAAATAGGATGAAATGAAATAAAATAAATAAATGAAATGGAAATAAAATAAAAACAACAAACAAAAATAATAATAATAATAATAATAATAATAATAATAATAATAATAATAATAATAATAATAATAATAATAATAATACCAAACATTAAATAATATATATTAATATAATAGATATATTAATATAATTATAAAAAAAAAAAAGAAGAGGGGTGTACGGAATTGGCTTTCAAAGAAAGCCAATCCCGTTTTCTGCAAATTGAAATGCAGAATCGATAGCAAGGGCAGGAAAACAAAGAGAAGAAAAGAAAAGAAAGGAAGGAGGAGAGGGTTGGCCGGGAGGAAGAGAGGAGAAGAAAGAAGAAAGAGGAAGAAAGAAAGGAAAGGAAAGAAGAAAGAAAATGAGAAGAGAAAGAAGGATGGCTGATTGGAGGTTGAAGCAAACCGATCGGGGAGAAAGAAAGAAAAAAGAAGGAAGGAGAAGAAGAAGAGAAGGGGGAGAAAGAAGAACAAACCGAGGAAGAGGGAGGAGAGGCTGGAATCGAGAGTAAAATAGCAACAAACCAAGAGTGAAACAGCAACAAACCGAGACTGAAACAACAACAAACTGAGACTGAAACAGAACTGAAGCAGGGTCCAAACTGAAGCAAGAAGAAAACCAAAGAAACAGGGGTTTTAAGGCTGTACCAGACTACAATCAGGGGCTGCTTCAGGGGTGGAATAAAGCTGAAGCAAAGATGAGCAGCAAGGCAAGCGACGCATGAGCTGAGCAGAGGCGTTAAGAGTCTGATCACGGAAGGAGGCAAGAATTTTCGGGGGGGGAAGGGGACTCGTCGGTATTGAAGGAGCAGTAGCAGAAGCAAGAGAGATGGAATCCGAGAACATAGGCTATAGTTATCAGGTGTAGCAGCTGAAGCAAGGTAGTACCGTGGCTGTTCAGGAGTTGATCTGGGTGTTTGGAAACAAGGACAGAAGCAAAGACACTGGAGCAGGGAGAATCGTGAGGGAGGAAGAGTGATTGGTGAGGCAGGGAGTCACGGTGAAGCAGGGGACGATGAGCAAGGCAGTAGCGGGTGACTAGTAAAAAAAAAAAAGGAGAGCTGGAAAATTGGAAGGAAAAAGAGGTAATATATATATATATATGTGTGTGTGTGTGTATATTTGATGTACATGTATATATATGTGTTGTATATACACAAGCATGCTAGTATAGATTAAACTAGACAAAAATGGGAGAGATGAGAAAATAGACAAATATATATATATATATATGGGATGATGAATACAGAAATTAAATGATAAAATGAATGTGTGTATATACTTAGGTGCATATACAAATAGGTGTATAAGATAAATGTGTGTGTTAGTATATGTACATACAAAGAATATATATATGTGGTAAGGAAAAATGAAAACAAATAATAATATATATAGGAGTATATATATATATATTTATTTATTTATTTATTTATTTATGTGTATATACATGTAGATGTATATAATAAATGGGTATGTTAATATTTGTATGTACAAAATAATATATAGTAAGGAAAATATATAAACGTGCGTGTTGGCCTAGGTATGTGCAATAATATGTACGCACGAAGTAGTAACAAATAGGTTACAATTTTAACGCAATTCAGACAATTCGCATGAATAGGGTGCTAAGTATACAATTTCGGTATAGGTATTCGTAGAAGGAATTAAAGGAGGTACTAGGAGGTGTCACCACTTGAATTCGAAAATTTGATAAATCGAGGTAAGGGTGTAATTTAAGATGGTAATGGTATCCCTACCTTTAGACTCCGATTTATCTATGTGTTTTCGAGCATTCGTGTGCAACCCTTGATTGTAAAATAAAACCCGACACCTATTAAGCCCAAGATTTATTTGATCATGTTTTCGAGATAAAGAAATGCCATATGAAATTAAATGCATAGTTTCAAGCATGATTTCTGAATAAATGTCATGGTTTCGACTTATGTATGATTGATTTCATGTTTTTGAATGAAATGAAATTTGGTATGTGAACATATGCTTAAGAAATGAAATTTGTTTTCGAAAGGTGATTGTAGGGGCCACCTCTTGAGTCCTATGGGAACAAAGTGCCACACAGTCTTTCTGTTTTATGAAAGAGTTTTCAGATCACAAGAAATTCTATTTTATTACTCGGTATGAGTTTACGGGTTTTAAGACCCAAGAAAGACTTTGAAAACTCTATTTTGAGACGAAAAGGCAATGTATAGTGGAATTGTAAGGGCCACCTCTTGAGTCCGACGGGAGCAAAGTGCCACGTAATTTTCACAATGACATGTGAACGTGGAGGCCACCTCTTGAGTCCAACGGGAGCAAAGTGTCACGCGGTTCACAATGATATGCGATCGTGGGGGCCACCTCTTGGGTCCTACAGATGTAAAGTGCCACACGATCAATGCATTTTTGTCATGTACGCCTTTATGGCGTATATGAATTCTACCTTCGGGTATTCTTGAATTGTTGTACGACCTTGATCACGTCTACAGTCTTGCCATGGCCATGATTATGATTTCCCTCTACGGAGGATGACTATGTTATCATCGCATGACAATCCTATAAGTTAGCCAAGTCTCCATCCAATATGAACTATGTTATAAGATTTTGATCCTTCGATATATGTTTATGCATAAATTATGCTTTTGAAGTTCTATCGGTTTTGAAATATTCTGGAGTTCTGTATGTTTCGATAGATTGTGATGTAACTGAATAGATTTGTTACTTCGAAATTATATTTCTATCGATTATGTTTTATATATACGCTTTTTGAAAGCTATGTGATATTTGTAAAGAAACGTTATCTCTTAGTTTTATCATGCATTCAATGTGATTTAGCCACCATGATCATTTTAAATGCATTTCTTACTGGGCTTTTCCCCGAAAGCTCACCCCTCTACCTTTCAGATTATTTGCAGTGATCTACAGATGCTACCTGCCGCGTACACGACGTAGGCTGGTGGGAAAGAGCTACCTTAGGCTACTTTTTGTACACGCAGAAAGGTATACAATTACATTCCTATACCAGACATATTTGTATGCACAGACATATATTAGGAATATTTTATTGGGATGTAATTTGTAAGGAATACAATGTAAATGATTCTACTTTAGGGATTATATTTTGAGATGATTGGTATTAAATCGAAATGGATGTATTGGGTTGTAAATGTGGATTGGACAGTATGTTTGGTAGTTGTGGATAATTACGATTGTTAAAACAATTGATTTGCAGGTGGGTAGGCTCATATATAAGTCGTTATGCTGTCGAAATTTCTATCGGCCATATAAGTCAAAATATGAAATTTAAATATAAATTCGGATAAAGAATTAGGAAAAGTGATTTGACACTAAACAAGAATACAACCTAAGTGAATAAGGGAATAAATGGGTAAATTAAGTGCAAAAAAAAATCCCCCAATTTTCAAGGGTCAAGGGTCGTTACAATCATCATCATCATCATAAACATATTCGTAATCATAATCATAATCATGGAGACTAGGCTATAACTAAGTCATGCGATACATGCCATTCTCCGTAGAGAGTTAATCATACCTATGACCATGGTAAGGGGGCTGTAGATTGGATCAGGGTCGTACAGCACTTTCATAAAAACATGGGTAGTACTATCTTTCTTACTTTCTCTAGCACCTAGCTAGGGCACGTGCACCAAAGGCACTCTCTGTGCGGAAAACATTCATGCGTGCTGCGCGAGTATGAGATACTACCAAAACATCATCATCATTAACCACAAGTAGCAAGACATCTACCACACAGGTAAAGTCAAGTGCTACAGAGGCCCTACGTATCGGCACTCAAGTGGTGGAGCCGGAACACCATGAGAAGTAGCCATACATGAAGCCTATAGTCTCAAAAATTCTTTTTCCTTTTCTTAAATACTTTTGAAAATGTCAGAAGTTCTTTTCAAAGCATAAATATAGGTTTTCAAACTATCATAAAACTTTCATGCATTTTCATACTTCAAGAAATTCATTTCATAAACATAGATGCACTTAATGAACATTTCATAAAACGAAATCATGTTTCGTAAATCGTTTCATAAGTATGAAAATAATCATAAATCATTTCAAAACATATTATTACTTCATAAAATCCTTTTATCAATGCAATGAGGGTTCATTATCAGAACTAAATTAAATTGTACCCCTTACCTCGATTTCTTTGTACAGTCTAACTTTTTCAAATGCTGAGATTTCGCTCAGTCTGATTTACTCCCAATTCAATTATCTGGAGCTGTAATTAATCATAAATCGCTTATTATTATTTATTATAAACACGTACGCAATGTAATTTCACTTCAGATAAAAGTTTTGACCTAATTATTTTTATTGGGCCTTATAATCCCTTAATGTGCTGACCTCTATCTTAAGCCTGTTTCAACTCCTTTATTCAATCCTTAAAATTCATTTAACTATTTAGGCTCAATTATAATTTATGGGCTGTCCATTAGGTCATAAACGAGTTTAGGTCGATTCTTACACAAGCTGAGCCCATTATAGACGTTTAGCTGACATACATGGCCTACTATCACCATCACGTCATTTTAAATCTTTTCTAATTTCTTTGGATAGTTCATAATATCGTTTGCGATAGTCGATTTTTCAATTCCAATCATAACGTAATTTATACGAAATTAATCAAAAAATTATGCGATTAATTTCTAACTCGTATATTTATACAAGTGGTAGCAAGTGAGATTCGCTTACCCCAGATTTCATGATGACACGTAAATTGAGATTGTATCGATCTCTCGTTCATCGTTGTGACGGCCAACCCCTGCCCGGCCAACCCCTGCCAACGGCCATGGCAACCAAGCCCAGGTCCACTGACCCGCAAGGCCCATCGACAACGTTGGTGGTCTAACAACGGGTGGTCCAACAACGCCAACAACATCCACGTATTGTCCGCTTTGGGCCGAGACCCGCACGGCTTTGTTTCATTAAGGGAAATTCCCCTCAGAACGCGTCCTCAGTGGTTCGAACTTGGGTAAACACCCTTGTTCTTGCCACTGATGATGCCAATGAGCCAACTGGCTCAATGGCATCATCAGTGGCAAGAACAAGGGTGTTTACCCAAGTTTGAACCACTGAGGACGCGTTCTGAGGGGAATTTCCCTGAATGAAACAAAGCCGTGCGGGCCTCGGCCCAAAGCAGACAATACGTGGATGTTGTTGGCGTTGTTGGACCACCCGTTGTTAGACCACCAACGTTGTCGATGGGCCTTGCGGGTCAGTGGACCTGGGCTTGGTTGCCATGGCCGTTGGCAGGGGTTGGCCGGGCAGGGGTTGGCCGTCACAATCGTCCATTGTCATGCTACACACACATATTTCCAAACCGAGTCAATTTCGTTCAGATATAAATTTAAATAATTTTTCTAAAAATTTAAACAGTCAATTTCGATCGCTTACTGGTCTACCGTCAAACCGAAGCATCTCCAAAATTTTCCTCTTCCTTTTCCCTTTTTTTCCTTTTTCTTTTCTTTTTCTTCTTTTTTTTTGGCTGAACCGGTCTGGTCCAGTTCAATACATTCTCTTCAGCTGAACCGGTACGAACTGGTTCAGCTTCAACCGTCGGTTTTTGGCTCTAGCGGTCGGTTCTTCGTCGGTTTTCGCCTCCAGTGAGTCTGCCAGGCTGTGCGACGCATGGATCTGGTGACGATCATGCTCAGATAGACGACGATGAGGCCGGTTCGACCTCTTCTCTCTTCGGCATCGCTGTCCCATTTCTGTTTCTCCGATCTGCTCCTTCTCCAGCGCCGTCGGCGATCGTTCGGCCTCCCTATGGTCGGCAACGACACGAACTCACCCCCTCCAGCAGCTGTTTCCTCTCATCTCCTCTCTTTTCTCCCCCTTTCTCTCTCGATTTTGTCTCTCTCTTTTCTTTTCTGTTTCGCTCGCCGACCATCATTTCCCTCATCGAATTTATGGCTATGTCGGCGTCAGCGGTGGTCACGCTCCTCTCGACCTCTCGTCGGGGTCTCCTCGCCAAGGGAGAGAAGGATTTTGGGAGGATCGAGAAAACCCGATCCCCTTTGCCCTTTCTCTGTCGCGCGACAGAAATCCTCTTTTTTTATTACTTATATATTTTTATTATATATATTATATATTATTTTATTTTATTTTTTTAATTACATTTTCAAAATAACAAAATATATATATTTAATTGTTTTTATTTTTATTATTTTTAAATACATTTTCAATTTAACAAAAATATTTTTTCTTATAACACATTTTCATTTAATTTTATTGTCTAATTAAGTACATAAAATTTTGCGGTGTTTATATTCTCCCTACCTTCAAAGAATTTGGTCCTCCAAATTCATCTTGGTCCTTCAAAATAGATGAGGATACTTCTCCTTCATGAGGCTCTCTAGTTCCCATGTAGCTTCTTCAATCGAATGGTGTTGTCAGAGAACCTTTACCAGAGGAATAGTCTTCGATCGAAGTATATGTTCCTTTCTGTCCAAAATCCGGATAGGTCACTCAATATAGCTCATATCCTCTTGAATGCTCAAGGGCTCATACTCAATGATGTGTGAGGGATCCGAATTATACTTCCTTAACATCAAGACGTGGAAGACGTTATGTACCCCAGAAAGCTGCGATGGTAAGGCAAGTATGTAGGTTACGTCTCCTACTCTCTCTAGAATCTCAAATGGATTAAAGAAGCGAGGACTCAGTTTCTCCTTCTTTCCAAAGCGCATAATACCCTTGCTCGGGGATACTTTCAGAAACACGGAGTCCACAATCTGAAACTCAAGTGGCCGCCTATGCTTATCCGAATAACTCTTCTACCTACTTTGTGCGGCCTTAAGTCTATCATAGATTATCCGAACACCTTCTGCTGCTTGTTCCACCAAATCGAGAGCCAAGATCTTTCTGTCACCTACGTTTTCCCAAGCCACTAAATGTCACGACCCAATTCCATTCTCTTTAATCAAAAATCACTAAAAATTTTTCGCGTTTTACTGTTACCTTACCCGGTCGTGAACTAACTCACCACACACTGTTGGGCTGTGAGTCAATAATAAACTCCACATCTCATTCATTCTCAGTGAAATAAAACGATGTCATACATTTGCATTTAAATCTTGTACTTATACAAAAGTATGTTTTACTGACATCTACATCCCCCATAATTACAACTCAAAGAATACTGTGCTTTTACATTGTTTAGATACAAAAAGAATCAATGTGTATATACCTTTAAGCGATGGAGATGCAGCGGAGTCCAAAATACCACGCCTCAGTCCTCACTGGGCTACTATGCACGCTCTGTAGGGGGGAAATATAGAGAGGGATGAGCAACCACACGCTCAGTAAGGCAATAATGCAAGCATGGTAGATAACTACTCTATCTACATGCTGATAGTGTTATGCATAAATCATTTATGGTAGGAGCATGAGGAATAAAACTATGCCATATGAGTATACATATTTATCATGTATCGAAATCATGTACATTGGCATATAAAACATGGTAAAAACATCATGTATAAATCATCTCATGCTCGATCTCATTTAAATTCATAAAAAGGGCAATTCATTAAGAAACCTCCTTTTTAAACCAACATCATAAACCTCTTTCTCAACACATAAATACCACCATATCAATTCACAAATCACAACCACATTTTCATTTCACAATTCATGCATGTGTATAAAAACTAGGTCACTATATCAAAAGTGCCTATGTGGATCACTACATCATAAATCATCCCAGACCACACGCATCCAGGTGTGCGGGGTATCATGCTGGCACGAAGACGGATTATCCCTCGCCAGACTTTCTCATCACATAACCATCATGCGGTACATCGTACTCCATGTGATATACACGGTACAGCGTACTCCGCAGACTCATATCGTGATTGGGGGTGCCATTCCTAGGTCTTACCTACCCCATACTAAGAGTTTTCCATATCCGTGAAGGAGAGCCTCCCTGCCGAACAGAGCCTCCCCGCCTAACAGAGCCTCCCTGCCTCTTCGGGCTTAAGGATGTTAGCTTAAAGATGTAGGGCTTAAGGATCCTTCCGTAAGAGAGCCTCCCCACCGAACAGAGCCTCCCCGCCTCTTTGGGTTTAAGGATGTTAGCTTAAGGATGTAGGGCTTAAGGATCTTACCGTACCCATGTAGGAGAGCCTCCCTGCCTAACAGAGCCTCCCCGCCCCTCCAGGGCTTAAGGATGTTGGCTTAAGGATCCCACCGTAAGAGAGCCTCCCCACCGAACAGAGCCTCCCCGCCTAACAGAGCCTTCCCGCCTCTTTGGGCTTAAGGATGTTGGCTTAAGGATGTAGGGCTTAAGGATCTTACCCACTTTCACAACCTTATACGTATCCCAATGTGCAATACTTGTGCGAGCAAAGCTCTAGCACAACTCATGCATCCTCTCATAAAGAGACGCGTACGAGCATAGCTCTAGTACGATTATACTCATAAGACAAACCACTTAAAAGCCACGTATGAGCAGAAGCTCCAGTACAGTTTATAAACATCATCATAGTTTCCAAATCAAGGTGCGAGCTAAGCTCCAGCACGTTTCATACAAATGAAAACATCAATACCCGGTGCGAGCTAGGCTCTAGCACGGTTTAATTCACATAAACATGATAGGCGGCTCATAAGCTTTTAAAGCTATCTTAAACCATATTTGGCACTTCACATGTGCTACAAATATCAAACCACAATAGTCATCCTATCTATCAATTCGTTTAAAACGAAACACATGTTTTGTGAAAGTATTCAAAACACTTGATTTATGCAATTATTAGCCTTACTATCCCTTTTTTATACATCCATGTAAACCAAATCATCCAATATTCACAACTATTTTCACATACCAAGCAACCAATTTCTCAGACGTTCATGCATTTCATAAACGCCCTATAATCCCACAAATTACAAGTAGCTACCTCTATATACTTACAGAATTCCCTTACCTGGAATCACGATGCGTGATTCCACTTCCTTAAAGCTGCTACTCGTACCACTTGATTCGTTTCCAACGAACTCTTCGGGACTGCATAAAATCGTATCCCGCATTATACTCGATCCATATAATATGACATCGTGCGTTCACTATAGTCAATTTAATCTATAGCCTCCATTAACGCTTATATGGCCTCGTTTCATTACTTTACCCATAACTCGAGTCTATGGATCTTCTTAGGCCTATTAACTTATTCAAAATCGATATTAAATCGACATTAAGCTCATAGTGTTCATATTTCATGAATTCCCTCACTATGGCATTTATCAAGCATATGCATACCCATTTTCACAATTCCTCCAAACTCACAATGAAATTTCATTTAACCATCTAAAATCATAAACATTACCTCAATAACAACTTTAGCATGCCCATAAATCATAAACTCATTCAACCCATAAATTCTCACATTATACCTATTCTAGGTTTTCCTAGGTCACACCAATTCCACCACATCCCTAGATAATTTATCCATCAATACTCATGCCAAACAACTCCAAAATCAATTAAATAGACAATGTATTTGGATTGGAGTGTTAGAATCTTACCAAATATGATTTTTCTTCTTGCTCCAAATGGCAATGCCCTTAACTCCTTCAATACCAACAATGGGAAAATGCCCTCCCACTATGTTGTTCTTCTCTTTGATAGGAACAACTTTGCCTCTAATGGTCTCTCTTCAAATCTCACTGAAAATGGCTGATTTTAGAGAGGGAAAGTTAGGTTTTTGGGTTGAAAGTGGAAGGTTAATGTTTTTCTCGAGATTTCCTGATTTTCAGCCCTCCTTATATAGAAATAGCTTGAGGAGATCGATCTGGTCCAAGAGGAGATCGATCTGGTCCCTTTAAATCCCTATTTTTCACGACATTTTTAAGCATGAGATCGATCTGTCGAAGCATGAGATCGATCTGGTCCCAAACAGAGAGCTAAGGAGATCGATCTGGGTGCTTGAGGATTGATCTTTTTATCACAGAATGCTTAGGAGATCGATCTGGCCCCATTGGAGATCGATCTGCTCTATTCCATTGCCCAAATAAGAGTATTCTGACTCTTCCAGATCGATCTCTCATCCTATGAGATCGATCTGGCCTTCATACTTTCCAGATTTCTTGCAGTTTCCTTGCTGCAACTCATACCAACACATCCTTGATCTGTTGCCATGGCCATTTTCTCATCCATCCACCTTTATAACTTGAAAATGGCACCCATTCATACCTTACGCACATTGAAACTTATGTGCATTCATTGAATGTCCAAAGGTATGCTATATAAAACCAAATGGAAGCATAACTTCATTCCATTTTACCACACTACTCATTTTGAGTTTCAATCACATTCATCACTTATAAGAACTCATTTATTCATATTCATACTCAAGGGAACTTGTATGTACGTTACAAATCATATTACACATACGTACATTGGATCCATGGACTTACATCAATCATACTTTACATCACAAGTCCATTCACATTCATTACACATCACAACTTTACATATACGGGGTCTCACACTAAAGACCTACATCTTCTACCATACAAGGTCTCATACGGTGCCATCCCGATGCTAGCATGATATTTGTTATTATAAGCAAACTCTGCAAGAGGCAGATGATCATCCCATGAGCCTTTAAACTCCAAAACATATGCTCTCAGCATATCCTTTAAGGTCTGAATGGTCCTCTTGGACTGACCATCGGTCTGAGGATGATAGGCAGTGCTCAGGTTAAGTTGAGATCCCATAACTTCTTAGAAATGAGCCCAAAATCTAGAAGTGAACCGGGGATCTCTATCTGATGTACTGCTCACGAAAGCCCCATGTAACCGAGCTATCTTCTTCACATACAACTCTGCTAAGGCACTTAAGGAGTCTATACTTTTAATGGCTAGAAAGTGGGCACTGGAAGAGACTTAAGTAACCTCATTGGCTTTTGGTGTTCGATCTTAATCTACTGACAAATCAAACACTTAGCTATAAACTCTGCAACATCCCGTTTCATTTCAGGCCACCAAAACACTCTTCGTCAATTTTGGTACATCCTGGTACTACTAGGATGCAGAATGTACTTACTACTATGGGCTTCAGTCAAAATTAATCTCCATATTAAAGATCAACCACTTGTTAAATTAACAATAATCTCAAAGTTTGTAACTTAAATCCAATCACACTTCAACTGCTCCATCTAATATGTCATTCGAATATAATCGTGAAAATTCAAAGTTATTGTTCATAACATTGTCCGGGATCAACATAATTTCTTGTTCATCAAATTTCTTAGAATAAAATTTTCAAATCATGTTAAGTAATTATAACCACATAAAAACTTTAAATCTGAATAATGATATCAATAATTTTTCTAGTTACTTTTAAACTATTGGATATTGATTTCCTTTTCTTTTTCACTATATCAGAATATTTATCATCAGTTGACCATCATAAACTACGATAAAGATGAAATCAATATAATAGAAATTTGTAATAAACATAAGTTTTTCGCACTCAACAAATTCAAACATAAATCTATGAGTATCCAACTCATCTCTAATCTCAAATATTAATAGCTTTTAAGTCTCATAGATCAATTATAGATGACGATGAAACTCTTCACAGAGCTTATAATATCATAATCCAAAATTTTCTATTAGCCAATTACACTATTAACTCTAACGAAAAGTTAGAGCCTAGGAACAATAGGAAAAATCAATCGATAATTTCAATCATTATAACTCCAAATAATAAAATTCATATCAAGATCACAACTCCAAACACCAATCACATACATCACATAATCTCATTGATTCCTCGATCTTTGGAACCATTATCACAAATTAATCACTCTCATCATTAACAAATTAATAGCACTCCGTGTAGAAGTTTAAAGATTGTCCTGCAATGACTTGAATAATTATCAATTCATATTCTCAAGTTGAGATACTTTTCTCTTTCTTTTACTAAACCAAAATCACTTCAAATTAAGCAATTATCCTCTTTAAATGCAAGATTGATTCCAACCAATAGAAAATCTTACAATATACAATGATAAATTTTATGCTGACAATTTTCAATTACTGCCTAAAATCTATGTTCCCATATAGCATTTCTTTGCACTTGATATTAAACCATTGATCCATATTCCATAGTTCATACGATTTCACTAGAATGAAATTCATTTCTTCACCTTCACAAGTAATGGTATCCTGACTTCCAACATGAATATGATGACTGTCAATTTCAATTTATAGGTTATGAATTAGGGCACTTTTAGACGCTGTCAAGTCTCTCAGGCGGGGAGGTATTTTGAAATACCTTTGTTAGCCATCAGACTTGATCACTTAAACTAGTTATGGATATAAGGATTTAAGGTTCAATCCCAATAGAAAGTAGGATACTGTAATTTATCACAATTTCACATTTATCCTTTAGTCAGAACTTGTTCTCACTTCATATCATTTGATTTCGAATCACTTCACATAACAGAGATATTCTTACTTTGCATATACCTCTTATTCCAATGTAACTTTTATTCAAAATCTATCACATTTCAAACTTGTCTCATTTCGTACATCAATTATATCAGAACTCTTTCCTTATTCCAATTAAGTCTCGCATTCAAAACATAAGCATGAGCAATTTACAATCTTTAGACTCGATACGTAATTCATATTCCAAGGTCTCCATATATCTCAAACTCTGTATCATCTTTAAGAGTTTTGGGTCTTTCCCAGTGATCCATAATTTCTACTTTGGGAGAATCCAATTAACTCTCGTTCTTGACATATCGTGACCCAGAAAACTCTGGGTCTCCTTAACAATTAATGCCAGTACACACCAAAGTGAATCACCTGGTCCGATAATCTCCTTTTCATGTAATCCTTATAATTGTTTTTTTTCCAACATTGCTAATTCAATCAAAGTTATTCAGTACAGTGGTCTAAATAATTAATTCGATACCACTGCTAAATCAATTTCAAACTTCATCTTCTAATTGAGTAGTAATTCTGATATATCATCTGAATATATGTCGAAAAACTCTCTGTCTACTGGGGTGTCTTTTTTTTTAATCCGAACACGCCCTAACTTTATCAATCACATAAGTAGTGTAACCTTCACTTATACTTTTAGTTATGTGATTCATCTTTTTGGTTACAGTGACTTTACTCTATCACTCTCACTGCTTCCTTAGTACATCTCTCTTCTGTTACTCTCTTTACCCTTTTCATTTTCTTAGTAATCTCGAAATATACATTTCATATCATCACAGTTGCGCTTTACATACTGCTTCCCCAAAAGAACATCCAATGGGGGTAATTTAGCTCGATTAAGGATCTTAGTACCTCCCACGAGTTTCTTAGACTTCCTCCGTTTCACATCGTTACTTATCCAGATTATACTCAGAGGCATTCTGATCAAAATTATACTCAGGTAATTGCGCATTGCGTATTGCCTCCTCGTACATAGAGATATTCTATGGTACCAGTCCGAATTTGATAGCTGGTCTCCATCCGTTAGTGAACTTACATACATGTCTTAACTTAACTGCTCATAACGTTGGGTCATACCTTTCCAAGGATATAAATCATAATTCATACTCATTGACAGATCGATTTCCTTGTGCTAGACCCATAAATTTTATTCGTTGTTTCCTTAATCTCAGTCATTCAGTTCTCTATAACTACTGAGTCCTTTATCCCATTTAACAGTGGTGGTCTGAACTTCTGAAACTGCCTCATCTCGTGTAACTCCTACTCTTAACTCAAGTCATCATCATTCTATTGTGGAGCTATAGGAGCAGACATATTTGTAGTTCTGAAACATCTCTACAGGCTGTATAGGCATATCGGGAGTCATCTACCTATCTATTCTTTCGTCTACCCCATCACCTAACATAGTCTGTGTCCCAATTTTTCTATAGTATGTTCAATGCTCCGCTCAATCTTAGCAAAGTGTATCTCAGTACCTTTCATCCTTTCCACAGGACTTGATGGAGCACGCTCAACATCAATTTCAATCTCAGTATCATTTATGAGTCTCATATGACAACTCTGCATGATTCTCAGGCCTACCTCTACGACCTCTAGCCCGTGATCTAATTCCTCACGTAACCAGACATTAAGTCTTAACTTCATTAGGTACACTTAGTCTACAACCAGACAAGCACATACATTTGGGATGTAATCTTATCCTTATTATTGACACTGACAGTACTAGACAACCTTCGCTCTCATACCACCTTAAACTATAACGACCCGTGACCTATAAAAATTCAAATTTTTTTTTTTAAAACTTCGACTTGCAACTTAATCCTTTATTCACTTAGGTTGTGTTCTTGTTCAGTATTAATCCTTTTTCTTACTTTTTATCTGTAATTATATTTAAGTTTAACATTTGGATTTTATATGGTCGATGGAAATTTTGGCAGCATAATGACTAATATATAAGTCTACCCACCTGCAATTTCTCACAATATCAACCCTAGCTATCCACAACTATTAGACATGCTTCCCAAGTCATATCATCAAATCATTCTACATATTCTAAACACGTCTAGTTACTCCCGAAAATCAATCCTTAAAAATATTTAATTTATCCTTATACAGATTACATCTCGACATATTGCTTTCAATAGATGTCTGTGCATACAAATGGTCTGGTAAAGAGATAAAAATGTATACCTCACGCATGTACAAAAGGTAGTCAGAAGAAACTCGTATCGGCCAGCCTACGTTGTCTACGCAGTAATTATCAACTGTAGTTTTACTATAACACATCTGATAGGTGAAGGTGTGAGCTTTTGGGAAAAAGCCCAGTAAGAAAATACATTTAAAGTAGTCTTGATATGTAAAAGCATGCAAGAAATCATTCATGAAATAAACTTTGCTTCAAAAAAATTGATCTTAAGTTTCTTTTAATAACTAATATTTAGAAGATATGTAAAACTTTCGTTACGTGCATAGTCATCATAGGAAAATATGAAGCATGGGTTCTTTAAATCAAATAGCATGCTTAAATCGTTTCATAAAATCTTCATCGTTCATTGATAATTTCATAAAATCCTCGTCATTCATAAACGTTTCGTAAAACATAAATCATTCTTAAACATTTCGTCATAAATCATGATTATTCGTAAATATTCATCAAAATCTCATAAAAACATAGTCATTCATCATCATCATCATCATCATCATCATCATAAACATATTCATAATCATAATCATAATCGTGGAGACTATGATATAACTAAGTCATGCGATACGTGTTATTCTTCATGGAGAGTAAATCATACCTATGTCCATGGTAAGGGGGTTGTAGACTGGATCAGGGTCGTACAACACTTTCATAAAAACATGGGTAGTATCTATCTTTTTTACTTTCTCTAGCACCTAGCTAGGGCACGGGCACCAAAGGCACTCTCCGTGCGGGAAACATTCATGCGTGTTGCGCGGGCATGAGATACTACCAAAACATCATCATCATTAACCACAAGTAGCAAGACATCTACCACACAGGTAGAGTCAAGTGCTACAGGGGCCCTACGTACCGGCACTCAAGTGGTGGAGCTGGAACACCACGAGAAGTAGCCATGTATGAAGCTTATAGTCTCAAAAATTCTTTTCCCTTTTCTTAAATACTTTTGAAAATGTCAAAAGTTCTTTTCAAAGCATAAATATAGGTTTTCAAACCATCATAAAACTTTTATGCATTTTCATACTTCAAGAAATTCATTTCATAAACATAGATGCACTTAGTGAACATTTTATAAAACGAAATCATGTTTCGTAAATCGTTCCATAAGTATGAAAATAATCATAAATCATTTCAAAACATAATATTGCTTCATAAAATCTTTTTATCAATGCAATGAGGGTTCATTAACAAAACTAAATTAAATTGTACCCCTTACCTCGCTTTCTTTGTACAATCTAACTTTTTCAAATGCTGAGATTTCGCTCAGTCCGATTTGCTCCCAATTCGGTCCTCTAGAGCTGGAATTAATTACAAATTGCTTATTATTATTTCTTATAGACACGTACGCTGTGTAATTTCACTTCAGATAAAATTTTGGACCCAATTATTTTTATTGGGCCTTATAGTTCCTTAATGTGCCTACCTCTATCCTAATCCTGTTTCAACTCCCTTATTAAATCCTTAAAATCCATTTAACTATATAGGCTCAATTACAATTTATGGGCCGTCCATTAGGTCATAAACAAGTTTAGACCGATTCTTACACAAGCTGGGCCCATTATAAATGTTTAGCTGACATACATGGCCTACTATCACCATCACGTCATTTTAAACATTTTCTAATTTCTTTGGATAGTTCATAATATCGTTTACGATTGTCAATTTTCCAATTCCGATTATAACGCAATTTATACGAAATTAATCCAAAAATTATGCGATTAATTTCTAACTCGTATATTTATAAAAGTGGTAGTAAGTGAGATTCGCTTACCCCAGATTTCGTGATGACACGTAAATTGAGATTGTATCGATCTCTTGTTCGTCGTCCATTGTCATGCTACACACACATATTTCTAAACCGATTCAATTTCGTTCAGATATAAATTTAAATAATTTTTCTAAAAATTTAAATAGTCAATTTCGATCGCATACCGGTATACCGTCAAACCGAAGCATCTTCGAAATTTTCCTCTTCCTTTCCCTTTTTTTTCCTTTTTTCCCTTTTTCTTTTCTTTTTCTATATTTTTGGTTGAATCGGTCCGGTCCGGTTCAGCACCTTCTCTTCAGTTGAACTGGTCCAAACCGGTTCAGCTTCAATCGTTGGTTTTTGGCTTCGACGGTCGGTTCTTCGTCGATTTTCGCCTCCAGCGAGTCCGTCAGGCTGTGCGACGCATGGATCTGGTGACGATCACACTTGGATCGACGGCGATGAGGCCGATTTGGCCTCTTCTCTCTTCGGCGTCGCTGTCCCATTTCTATTTCGTCGATCTGCTCCTTCTCCAGCGTCGTCGGCGGTCGTTTGGCCTCCCTCTGGTCGGCGATGACACGAACTCACCCCCTCCAGCCGTTGTTTCCTCTCCTCTCCTCTCTTTTCTCCCTCTTTCTCTCACGGTTTCGTCTCTCTCTCTCTTTTCGTTTTTGTTTCGCTCGCCGGCCATCGTTTCCCTCACCGGATTTGCGGCTGTGTCGGCGTCAGCGGTGGTCATGCTCCTCTCGACCTCTTGCCAAGGTCTCCTCGCCGGGGGAGAGAAGGATTTTGGGAGGATCGAAAAAACCCGATCGCCCTTGCCCTTTCTCTGTCGCGCGAAAGTTGCGCAACAGAAATCCTCTTTTTTTTTTGTTTCTATTTTTTTTCTTTTTTTTTTTATTTTATTACTTATATATTTTTATTATATATATATGATATATATATATATATTATTTTATTTTATTTTAATTACATTTTCAAAATAGCAATATATATTTATTGTTTTTATTTTTATTTTTATTATTTTTAAATACATTTTTAATTTAACAAAAATATATATTTTTTATAACACATTTTCATTTAATTTTATTGCCTAATTAAGTACAGAAAATTTTGCGGTGTTTACACTGTGAGATGTCGAAGCATTTACTTAGAAGCCGATTCTGACATCGATGTCAATGCACCTCTAGTCTGAACCTGTGATGGAAAATAGATGGAGATGAGCTTTAGGGAAAGCTCAGTAAGTAAACCACACAAATACAAAGTAACAGCATACAAGATACTGAATTTCTAATGCATGTCTAACACATTTCCATTCAATCATTCTTTCTTATCACTTATCTAAATTACAATTCGAAACTTATCACATTTCGAAACATCTCTTATTCCAAAACATACTTAAAAATTCGAAACTTATCGAAAGTCACACTTTTCTTGGGTTTACGGATTAAAATATTATCTAGACGCTGTCAAGTTTTTCAGGTAGAGATATATTTTGAAATACTTTAATTAGCCATCAAACCTGACCACCCGCACCGAATATACCCATAAGGGTTCAAAGTTCAAAACATAGTTGAATTCAAAAAACCAAAGTATAATGAAATCCAAACATGTAAGTTTTTCCCTCTTAAATTGTTTACATCCACATTCACCCTCAAAACACAACAATTTTCCAAGATCACATCTTATAATCTGAAAACATATCACATATCAAAATACATTTATATATTGGAAACATCTCTTTTTCAAATAATAACTTGTATTCGAAAGTTGTCACACTTCAAAACATATTTTATTTCGATACATAATCTATAGCAAAACATCTTCCTTATTCGGAATAGGTCTCGTATCCAAAACATATTCACATCCAAAATATATTCCTTATCTAGAACATATTTCAAATTCGAAACATATTTCATATTTCGGAACCTTCTTTATAGTTCAAAACATAGTTCTTATTTCAAAATATACTTCACAATTCGAAACGTATATCATACTTTCTTTACTAACTAATCCAACCCGTTAGCAGGAACACTACTGACTATTATATTTCGTCAGCTGTGGCTACATCACTAACTATTATCATATCCATTAGTAGGAGCCATAACATATTAATTTCATATCGTTAGGATATGTTTTGTGAACTATGCTTATGTTTGTAAAACATTTTCGAAAACATATTTCATATTTCAAAATATTTTTCACATTTTGAAATACATTTCACATTTCAAAACACATTTCAATGCACATTTCAAAATCTGAAACACAGTTCATATGATAACTATTTTAACCTGTGATATGGGAAATATCAAAATCTAGAAATACATGTCCATTGCTAACTATTATAACCTGTTAGCTGGGCTCGAAATTGCCAACTATTATATTTCCCGTCAGTAGATTACTAACTATTATACCTCGTTAGCAAAGATCGAAACATTACCAATTACTATGTCTCATTCGCAAGGGCTAAAACATTGTTAACTATTATATACCCCGTTAACAAGGACAAAAACATTTGCTATTTATATTGTTAATAGTAGGCTACATCATTACTAACTATTATATACCCCGCTAGTAGGGGCCGAAAATGGTCATGACTAACTATTATCGCCTGTCAGCTAAGGTAAAACATTTAACTGTAAAAACTATTAGAATGTATGTTTTGAAATAAGTTCTAATTATAATGTGCATAAAAGCAAAGTTAGCTTAAATCCAAAGCACAAAGACGTATGTCTCACATACTTTCAAAACATGCCTTAAGTGAGATTTTAAAGTTTCAGACCGATTCAGCCCATTCCTTTCTAATGAACCGGTCTGAATCGATTCAGTTACTATTTTCACCATTCAGGGCTTCGTCGGTAGGTTCTCGGCCCCATCTCTTACCAGCGGCATCGCATAGTGGAGAGAAGGCTTTGATTGACTTGGCTTGGGGAGATCGGCGACGGAGACCTTCGGCTTCTCCTTTCTCTCACGTTCGTCTCTCCCTCTCCAATCTGCCCACGGTTGGCGATACAGAGCTTGTGGCGGCGCACGGACAATCCCACAGTGCCGGTCTTCCTCTTGCCGGCTCCCTACACCCTCTGCCGCCATCCTTCATGCTCTCTTTCTTCGCCTCTCTGTTTGTTTCATCTCCTCTGTTCACAAAAGAGAGAAAAGAAAACGTTGGGTCCCTTACTCCTTTCCTTTTTTTCTTTAATATATATATATATATATATATATATAATATTATATATCTAAATATTTAAATATAAATAATATTATTATAATATATTATATATATAAATATCTACGTGTATATATATATATATATTATTTTATCTATATTTATATATATTTATTTAATATATATAGACATTTTTTGGTAAAAATATTATACCGTACTTCGAGATAAATTATGAAGATAAAAAATTTTGGGTTATCACATATTGCATGAGATCAAAACTCTACATTTGACAATAAATGCAATGTACATATACTACTTGGGCAACAAATCAATCAAGACAAACCTATGAAGAAAACAAATCAATGGTTTTCCAAGCCTAATAATTAAGCATAATTTAAGTATGTTCACAATTTTCACATTTAACACCACCATATTTCAGCTAACTTGTGCATGAGGTGGTTGTGTTAAAATGCACCAATCACACATATTTTGAATTTTGTGTAAATTTTAATTTGATGCTAGATTTTTAACACTCAGTTTATAGATTTATGGTTTTTTTAAAATATTTTAAATTCAATTTTTTCATCTACTTTTACATTTATAAAATAAAATTTAATTTAAAAATTGAATGAGTTTATTTTATATTTGTCACGTGAATACTCAGATGGATGTTCACATGATATCAAAGTAATAAATTGTTATCATATTTTAATAATTTTTAATGAAAAATAAATTAAAATATATTTAAAAAATCACATATTAAATAATTGAATTTTAAAAATTGTATAAAAATTAAATGTCATAAAAAAAATGAATAAGTTAATCTACTGAAAAAGTTCAAATTATGACTTTTTCATGGAAACTGATAATACTATGTTAACGAAGAAATGACGTATTCCATACATAATCAAGGTATCGATAAAATCCGAACACATGCTATAATGTGGCCCTCCTTAACTGCTAACTTGTCAAAAATGATTTGATTTAGATTTTTAGATGATTCAAGAAACAAAGTACACGTAAAATATTAAGTTGGAAAAAAAACAAAAAAGTTGCTTCACTCTCATGTCGGTAAGGTTCGAAGAGAAAGAAAAAATAGTACTCTTCGCAATTAATTATAATATAATAATATAATAAAAAATAATATAAATAAAAATTATAAAAATGATATAAATTTAAATTTAAATAAAAATTTTAAAATTAATAAAAGATAAAGTTAATATTTTTATGTTAATACGATTTTTGATATAAAAAATTTATATTTTATATAAAAATTATTTTACGTAATATTAATTCAAATTAAAAAAAAAAATCGTCCAATCCAGAAGAGAGCAGTGTCTGTGAAGCCTCTATCTGTGACAAGGTTTGGTTATAATGGCCGGTTTGGGGTGGACACGGGGCACAATCATCGATTCCTTTGGTGCCATGCGTGCAAGGAAAAGGAGTCATAACAGCTAGGACCCCACCATTTGGTTCTGTCCAAGCCTTTAGACTTTTCTCACATCATCACAACCACGCGTCTGGTTTATGATGATCTAACGGGGAAGCTAATTTTCAAACTCCGTTAGCAGAGTTCTTTTGCTCTTTGGAAAATAGTAGTAATAATTAGGGCAGACAACCCGAGTTTTATTAATATAAAAATGAGTTTATATTGTTAAAAAAAAAATATTAAAATTTATATCAATATAAAAAAAAAATTTTATTTAATTTTATTTTATATCATTTTCAGATATATATATATATATATATATATATATATATTATTTATGTTGTTATCTACTGATGTAATTTTGCACATCTGAATCTAATAATAATCAAGCATCTTCTAAGAGGTTGTGACTACTTTATCGTTTTCTTGGTTTCCATCATTTCATTGTTTGGTTTGGAGGCTCGATTTTTAAGTCAAAGTCGGTCGATAAAGAACGAGAGGGTTAAAATATCTAAAAACCCATTTCTCTCTCATCCTTCAAGATTTTAACTTTGTTAAGCGGAGAATTAACTCAGGTGTGTGACCAAGATTGATGGAGTTCTGCCGTGATTAGCAGGCAATCACACCAAAACAAAAACATCATTAAGGAGTAATAATTTAGGGCAATCCTGGTGAATTCTCCCAATAAAGAAGTCACACTGAACACTGTGGATAATCAAAGCTGTTTTTAATGGTGGACCTTTTCAATTATTTCTCCTCTTTCTTGTGCTCTTCTTCTTAACTTTTTAATCAAGTTTCTAATCCTCATATGGACGGTCTAAAAGTAGTGTCTTTGGAGGCTTCTTTTGTTGCGAATGATTACCCGTTGGGCATGCACTGTGTGGAAATGTTTGGACTTGGCCATTGCCACTACCATCCAGGCTCCCCACAGCCAATCCAATCCAATCCAATCCTTGCCCACTAATTCTCTAGCTCGATTTTGTGTGTAAAACAAAAGTGAAAAGCTGAGCTTTTGTGGCGCAAACGATTTCAAAACAGAGACCCTTCAGCAACAGCTAGAATCATAAAACGGAATCTGCAAATGGTTTTTCATGTCTAGTCTCCATCCCTCAGGTTGGTATCCTGCATTCTCTGAACCTCTTAGCAGCCATCTTGTTTCTAGTCTTGCTTCACATTGATTCTTCAATTTTCTAGTAAAAACAGCAAATTTTAAAATTTTAAAATTTAAAAAAAGTCCTTAGAAATAACATAGCAGAATTTAATTTATTCTTTTTCTTTTTTTGTGTGCATAGCTTCCTTAATTCTGCTGCTAGAATATATATCACCTAGCTTGCAAGGAAGAATATCTTTTGGAGAGTAACTCAAAAGGAATTTATAGCAAAGAGTTTTGCTTTTGTACCAAAAGAGCGAAGGACAATAGAGAGTTTCATTTGCCTTTGAGCATGCATATGTGCTAAAGATGTCTCAAATTACAAACGGAAGTAAGCAAATGTTGTACCCACCTCCTGTTTCACCTCTCCCTTCATTTCCTACTCATTATAATATTGACTATGATGAATCATCCCCTTCATCATCTTCTATCAGAATCAGTCCCGTTCTTCTTTTGATTATAGTTATTTTTGCTGTAATCTTCTTCATTGCTGGTCTTCTCCATTTGCTAGTTAGATTTCTCATAAGGAGACCATCTTTTTCACCAATTTATCAATCCAATAGATACCCTGGAAACTCTGAGTCTCACGGGCTTCAAAGACAGCTTCAACAGCTCTTTCGTTTACATGACTCAGGCCTAGACCAGTCTGTCATAGATGCTTTACCAGTTTTCTACTACAAAGATATAATTGGATTGAAGGAGCCATTTGACTGTGCTGTTTGTCTATGTGAATTCTTGGACCATGACAAGCTCAGATTGCTTCCAATGTGTAGCCATGCTTTCCACATTGATTGTATAGACACATGGCTTCTTTCAAACTCTACATGCCCCCTTTGTAGAGGAACCCTCTCTGGTTCTAGCTTTCCTTTGGAAAATCCAATGTTCCCATGTGAGTACTTGAGGGTAATATCCAACGGGGTTGAGAGTGATGGAGAAAACGGGATTTCTTGTAGTCAGAAACCAGCTGCTGCGGAAGATGTTAGTGAAAAAAGGGTGTTTTCAGTGAGACTTGGAAAGTTCAGAAGTTCAAATGATGGAGAAAGTGGTGGAGGGAGAGTATTACAAGGAGAGATTAGTAGCTGCAATTTGGATGCAAGGAGATGTTTCTCAATGGGTGCATATCAATATGTGGTAGGTGATTCATTGCAAGTGACTTTGTCTTCGGGTGTTAGAGATGAGAAGCTTATGGAAGGGAAAAGAGATGGCAGTTCCCCCATTGGTGGAGATGTAGAAGAGAAGAGAATCAGGAGAACTAAAGGTGAGAGCTTTTCTGTTTCTAAGATATGGCTTTGGTCTAAGAAAAGCAGATTCCCAGCTTCTTCAGATAGTCATGCTGATGTATCTCTCAATGTTAGTTTGCCTAGGAATGACAGAACTCAAGCTGTATGAAATGATGATAGGTTCATCACTCAAGAAAAAAACAAGTTTTTAACCGATAAATCTATATGCTTATCAAATATAAGTGAGATTTCATTTAGCTTTTTAGCTTTTTCTATTTAGCTGATTGATGAGATTGCATATGTTTTGTGTTCAAATGCAAACGGACCTAATCTAATTTCCAGAATATAACCTCCAGTATCTGGGTGTTAAAATTCTTTATCCTTTCTTTTTTTATTATTCAAAGTTTGAATCCCCTTTCATATTTTACATTTTTATGGATAAAAAATTCTTTATCCAAACAAATATGAAATATGCCAAAAATAAAATATGTATATATCATAATCATCATCATCAAATGTGTCAACCGAAAATTTTCGACAAATAAATCAATTTAATATGATATTAGAAGTATGTGATTATTGAGAGCTATCAAGGATTATGAGAATTGTAAGAGTCATGGATTAGTGATGGAGAATTTGTTGGAGAATAATTTGTTGAAGTTAAATTGAATTATAGGAATTTCAGTATTATAAAGATTTAAAAGTTTAATCTTTAAACATATATGGTAAATATACATCATCAATAAATAATAGAAATAAATGAAGTTAATATATATAACATATATATTAACTAAATAAAGAAACACACACATACACACACACATATATATACTAATCAGTTACAACGGTGACGAATTGCTGACGTCTTTGTTTTGATATTTGTGTCACGTGCTACCAAAAACTCTGCAAGAAAAATAATAATCAGAGAGAAACACTCCGATACTTAAGTCAGAAAGAGAATTTGATAGAATTTCAGTAAAAAAAATAGAGACTTAATTTCATATATCATACCTGATCCCTATTTATAAGGATTAATTTCAGATTTAATTACGTATTTATCCACTAATTAAGTATTTCTTATTGTTTTATGGTTCTACAGGATAAAAAATATTTAAGAGTAAAATTGTCTAAATAAATTTCCACATATGGTCGCTAACAGCATAATTTTTTTATTGTGCAGACTTGTACGTGGGTGCGCCACATGGTGCACCTGTAGTTAAAGGCGGGAGAATATCCTCTTGCCCATATGCGAGAGGGTAATGAAGGGCATGCCTTGCTCGCACCACATGGCATAGTTTTATTTATTTATTTTTATTATTATTCATAATAATTGCTCATCACTCTTTCGTTAGGTATAATCTTGCAGAAGAGTACATATATTTTTGATGTAGTCTCAGATCAAGTTCTCACATTAAATTTTGAAGTCAAATTCTCAAACCCTTATTTAAATGCGTGGCTCACCTCATATATATATATATATATATATATATATATATATATATATAGCTTCAAGCCCTTTATTTGAGTGTGTAGCTTACTTTGCGTATTTTTCACTTCAAATCCATGTACATTTTATTTGTGGCTTATCTCGCGCACTTTTCGCTTCAAGCCTTTTATTTGGGTGCGTGACTTATCTCGCGCATTTTTCGCTTCAAGCTCTTGCACATTTTCTTTGTGACTTACCTCGCGCAATTTTCGCTTCAAACCTTTTGTTGAGTCATACCAAAGATTATTAGGCCTTAATATAAGTTAAACCAAAAGTCATTGGGTTTAAAGATAAACTGAACTCAAGAGGAAAGAAAAGTCTGAATAACCATGAAAGATCTACTATGAGATCATTTAAGTTGTAGATCTTAAAGATAATTACATACCAAATAACTCCTATAAATAGGTGTCAAGTATCATCTTTACTATCTAAACTCTATTTGCATACTAAAACTTTGTTAAAATCTTGTCTAACTTAAACATCAAAGTACGTGTATAGGGAAAAGTCCCTCTGCCCCTCTAATCGTTTCCTTTCTTGGAAAGTTGTCAGACCCAGATCTTTGTAGCTTGTACCTTATGATTCCTATGTGTATGAACACTATGTAATTATAGTTGAATCATAAGAAGAGTATTTACTAGACTTAAAGTGTTATTGAAATGAATTAACACACAAAAGCTACATAAAATGCCTAATGTGAGCGATGGGTATCACAGGCTAAACCGAGTTATTCTAAATCATTCTGACTGAAAATAAGAACTTAAAATAAGAGAACGTTGAGAGCTCATGAAGAGGAGTCAGCTTGATTTAGACCTGAAAACACAAAACGAGAGTAAAAGCTAAAAAGGGTAAAATGGACCTTTTTGACGAGAAAATGAGTTTCGGGTGAAATTATCCATCGGGAGCGATTGGAATATAAAGACGAGAGTGTAAGACATAAGATATGACACTCTCGAAATTTTAAGAAAAAGTCAACTATAGTTAAGAAAGTGGACTTTTACCATAGTTGACTAATCATGGTTAAAAATTAACCTAAGTGTGGAGGAAAATTTGAGAAAAAATATTCTTGGCCAGAATATAAGATAATCATCCCCGGAAGTAAGGAAAATTTATTCGGAAGGATTCCGGATTTAATTTGATGGTTAAAAACGTAATGGGCCTAAGGTGAAAATTTTAAAGCCCATTAAGGTATACTGAACGTATATCGAAATTCTTAGGTCCTTTAGACCGAATTGTTGGACCAATTGATCGGCCAAATTTTGAGACAATTAAAGGCCCGAGACATAGTAAAAATTTCAGCCCGAAAGCCCATTAGGAAAGCCCAAACCGAGAAGCCCAAATGGAAAAGCCCATAAGATAAATATCTAACCATAGTTAAAGTTAACTATGACTCATAAGGTGACTCATAAGGTGACTCATGGCTAAGGTTTGGAAAGTCAAGTTAAATGGCTGAAAAGTAAAACTTAATGGCTAAGTATATGGCTTATAAATTCAGCCACACCATTGTCATCTTCATCACACCAAATCCGGCTAGAAGAATAAACCATTGAAATATATTTTTCAAGCTTTCTCTCACTAGAAATCACTAGGAATTAGGCATATTTGGAACTTGCATTCTTTATGGAAGTTGTTCCAAATTGAAAGGAGATTGACATATGTTGGAATTGGCTATCAAGGAGCCATAGAGTGCAAACCGAGAGCCTCCAAAGTTTCGGCCAAAGGGTGAACACAACAATTGGTATATTTTCTAATTTCCAATTTCATATATGTTAATGTATGAATAATTTGAAGTATGTTGATATATGTTTTAAGTATTGAAACATATTAAATCACCATGAAGTGGGTTAGGCCGAGAGTGATTAATGAGATGTTAAATTATGTCAATATGATTTTAAGACATAAATGGATTAGTGTACATGTATTAATGTTAATGGTGTAATTAGAATTAATCAATTTAATTAATTAATACATGTAATTTGTTGGCAATCAAGGTGTTTGATAAAATGCCTAAATGAACTATGTGATGATTGGTAATGTTGCCTACCAAGTGTTTGTGAAAATGCCTAAGTGAAATTGGCTAAATAATAGGCATGGATGGCATGCCATGGTAAAACCGAAGCATGGGTAGCTCTCGCCCATGGCATGTGGCCGAGAGGCCCAATGGGCCAAGCCTAAAATTTTTAGGCCCAATAGGGTGTAATGGGCCTAGTATAAGCCCAATAAGAGTTGGTGGGTCCCACAAGCCCAAAAGGCCCAACAAAAGTGAATAGTAAAATGAAAATGGACTTAAGGTCTAGTTAAGCCCATTAAGGATTATTAAGGCCCATTAAGGGAAAATAGACTGTATTAATGTATAATACAGTAGGAAAAGTATAATTGACCTAAGGAATGGTTATTTACAGCTCCGGAGTTTACATTGAGAGCTGATCGGACTGTAGGATTTAGCAGCACCGAGAAAGTGAGGTCACGTGGCGTGATCCGAGGTAAGAGACTTTTGCGAGTAGTTAGAGATACATGCACGTATTTTCGTCTGCTTTTACATTCACTTAAAAACTCTGAGGGTCAAAAAAAGTGAATAATAATTATTGCGACCCGATAGTGGCAAATTACGATTTTGCCCCTAGTTAGTCAAAAAGTCAACTTTTGTGAAAAGTTGCAAAAAGCATGTAAACTATTATTGTGAGTGTTTAACTGCTGTTTAGCATGAAAATAAATAGATGGGCTAATGATTTTAAGGTTGATGTGACTTAAGCACACTTTATAGTGCTGATTTTGATGTTTTATAACAATCCATTTTAAAGAGCCATCTATCATATTATGTGAGAATGAATCGTGCTAGAGCACAGCTCGCACTGGATTTCATATGTTTTTCACATACATTAGTGCTGGATTTTGATACGCACTAGATTTCCATGATATGCATGATAGAGTACTGGAGTTTTACTCGTACTCAGCTTTAAATGATATATGCATGACAGGGTGCTGGAGCGATTAGCTCGTACTTGAGTTTTACATGAGTTACATGACAGAGTACTAGAGCATTGCTCGTACTCGATTCTTCATGGTTTATACATGACATAGTACTGGAGCTATGGCTCGTACTTGATTTGATGATATTGTACATAGCATGGTACTGGAGTTATTGCTCGTACTTGATTTAATACATGAACTATGCATTGACCTAGTTGCTGGAGGTTGCTCGCACTAGAGTTGAGTTTGTGATGTGAAACAGTGTTCGAGCGTAGTGTCGACTGTGTGTCGCTCTTAAGGACGTGCACTGTATGTGATATTATTTACATGTTACCTATTCATGCCGCATTCTTGTGTGACTGAGTGTCACATTTTGAGATGATAGCCAGCATGAGGGTATTAGAGATGTGGTATGATATTTCCACAGGCGCGAGGGCTAAGACCTATAGTAGGCACCCTGACTGTGATGTTGATATTCCACGGGTGCGAGAGCTAAGACCTATGATAGGCACTCTGACCGTGATGCAGGGTCCACGGGTGTACTTTGTACCGTGCCTGAGTGGCACGCGGTGTACGCTGTACCGTGTGTTGTTGTAGAGTTGAGGAGGATATAGCTGACGGTTGTGATGGACTGACCCCCCTCCCGTTGCAGCAGTGATGCCCCGCACACTAGGATTCCGTGTAGCTTGGGATCACATTTCGGATATGATCATAGTCCAAGATACTATTTGCACTTAACCACAGAGTCTCACATGATATATCACATTGATTGACTGATTTAAATTGCGGACAGACCTGAGGGATAGGTCGGACTCCGATTTTGTGTTGTGAATCATTTAATGCCATATTTATTGTGATTTAAATATACATGGCATGATTTACATAAAGGCATGATTTATATACGATGCATTGTTTTGCACTACATCTACATGCCTACATTTGAGAAAGAAAGCATGATTTTCTGTACATGGGATTTATTCTGTACAAGTATATATATTATATTTCAAGACATGCTTTTAAAGCGAGTAAAGGAAATAATGTTTTCAAGGTATAGTATTATTTTGAGTAGATAGTGTAGATATCTACTTGCTTGCCTGATTTCCTTACTGAGCGCGTTGTATGCTCACCCCTCTTTCTTTACATCTCTCTACAGAGCGTCAGCAGTAGAGCGAGAGCTATCGAGGGATAGTATCCCAGAGTCCACTGCTAGTTCCTATCGATCGCCAGGTATACATATTATGTACAGTTGTGTATCTAAACATAGAAACAGCACAGTGATGTATACATTATATATTATGGGGAATGTATTTGTATTAGATTTTATATAATCTTACATATATAATAAAAGCAAGTACAGTCAGTAATAGTATATTGACATGTATGTATGATATTGGATGATGTGGTAAGTGAGGACTCTGACATCAAATCACAGCCCAACCATTGAAGAGAGAAAGGTAAGTTAAGAATGCGAAAAATTTGTAGTGTTTTTGGTTAAAGTCATGGATTGAGAATGGGTCCTGACAAAAGTTCTTGGAAATAAGCTAGCGTAAAGATCAAAATTCTACATAATCCAAATTTATTATTGTAAACAAACAACAATAGCTTAAGATATTAATTTTGTGTATGAGGCCATTTTAGATGGATACTTTGATTGTGATCACGTTGTGTTTTGATATGATATGAATAATTTACATTTACATTTGAATTAATTCTACTTATTACATTTGTTTCACTACTTGATATGAATATATATATTTTACCAATTATCAGCAACTTTGTTATACAATTTTTCCACAGTAAGAAAATACCTTTTTCATTAACAAAAACTTGTATAAAACTTTACATAGCTTGAAAAACAAAGAAAGATACAAACTAAGAATCAACATCCCAATAAAGATACAATTTTTTTTTTCATCCTCATCTTATTCGCATCTTTTGCTACCATATTTATCTCTGTTTTCATCAATTTATTTTCTGACTTGAGCTCTTCAATTAGGTATTGTTCATTATTTTGAATGTTCATTCCCCAATAATTTCACCTTAACTCATCATTTTTCCTTTCTGAAGTCATAGATATGAAATTTAGCCCTCTCAGTTAGTTATTCACCATGCCACATAAAATACCCACAATAAGCAACCTTGTAATTGGGAAAGCTGTAGAGCCTTCTACCAATATTCATTTTTTTCTATGTTTTCCACCTAGGGCATTTCAATCCACAATGCCAGAACATTGGTTCTCCCTTATAGTTCCACTCTACGCATGCATGAACATTAAAGTGACAAGATATTGATGATGAGGATGACAAGGATGCCATCCACTAACAACTTCAAACCCTAGATGCAAGATGGAGAAGAGTTTTGCATACAAGAACACAATGATGAGGAAAGGAAAAATGGGTTTTACTAGGCCATGGTGAGAAAAAGAAGAAAAAAATATGAATATGAAAGAGGAAAAAAGTGTGAAACCTTAAACTCAAAAGAGAATATGAAAAATAAAGATGGAAGAGGAGATTGGTTTCAGTTTTATCAATCGAGAATTAAGATTTTTTTTTTTTGCATTAAGTTTCTTATTATATTCTTTCCACTGTAAACGTCTTTTTCATTATTATTATTATTATTATTTTGCCTTATCATTTTAATCTAACTGGACCAAAAAACATAGACAACAATTCCCTCTAAGGGAGGACTCAATTTGACATAAATTAAAATTTAAGAATTTAATTGATTATAAAAAAAATATATTAATGGCTTAAATGATATCATTAAACTTCAAGAACCTTTTGACCCTTAGGTTTTTAATTAAAAATAATAATATTTTAATCATCGAGGGCCTCCACCTTTTTTTACATACTTACTAATGGAATCCAAGCTTTAAGATTTTTCAAACACACCAGTGGGGTGCATTTGGGTTGCATCCATTGATGCTAAAATCCTACCTTTCCTCCGCTCATCAGATAGAGGAGTGAGGGTTCAATTTATGGATTAATATTCCCAACTTAGCTTTTGTATTTTAATATTTTTTATTTGTTAAATTATTATTTTTATTTAAAAAATTTTAACTCTTAATTTTTTACTTTTTATTTTTATTTTGAAATTATCAGTTATACATTTATTTTGTATAAATAAGTTTATGTACATGTAAATTAATATATAAATTATTATTTTATATTTACAATGTATAATTATTAAATTTAATTTAATTTAAGATCCTAAATTTATTATTTTAGTATAAAATAATATACTACTATTTATTAAATAAAATTTTATTAATTTACATATATCAAATATATTTTATAAATTTTATTAAATATAATTTTTTTACGTGATGTTCGTTGTTTTTTTTTTTTAAGTACATTTGTTTTCATAATTACTGTTATGTTTATATCCAAATTCATATTTCAATAATAATTTTGCAGCTAAATACTCAAATGTCATCGTTTTAATAATTAATCACATCTCCACTCTTATTTTTAGACTCGTCAAAATCAATATTTCCAACCAAACAAGCTTCAAAGCCTACTGCTGCTCACAGAACACTAAAACGTAAAACCCAAAGCCAACTCTGCAAAACCTCGCTGTCTCAGTCTCAGAGTGTCAATCTCAGTCTCAGTCTCAGGCCGAGTCTTTGAGAGAGGTGGTGGGTGCTATGGAGATAGAGAGACCCACATTACGAATTACGAACATACCCCAAACCGCCGTAGCCAGAGACATCGTAGAGTTCCTCGAGTCCAAGCTCGGCCCTGACACCGTCTTCGCCATTGAAATCTCAACCGATCGCAACAACTGGAAGTCCCGTGGTTTCGGTAGAGTCCAGTTCGCCACTCTCGAAGCGAAGTCCAAGGCCCACCTTCTCTCCCTCCAAAACCACCTCGTTTTCAAGTCCCATTGTCTCAAACTCTCTGAAACGTATAACGACATCATCCCCAGGCCGATCAGGGCCGAGCACAGGCTCGATGGCGGGGTTCTACGTGTGGGCTTTATGGTTCAAGATGATTGCTTTCGTGTGTTGGAGCGTTGGGACGGAGTGAGAGGGTGGATCATGCCTGAGAGAAGGAAACTAGAGTTTTGGGTGTGGAGTGATGGGGAGTGTTACAAGCTTGATGTATTGTTTGATGATATTTTGGAGACTGTTGGGTGTTGCTTCAATGGCTTCGCATGCAATGCTGTTCTCTTGAGGGTATGCATTTTCCTCTCCATTATTACTAACTGATTAAATCGTAGTGTTTTACTTTATTGAAGGTTGATTATTTTCTTGTCAAGTAGCAATTTGAGCTTATTCCCATGTGTACTCTCTTTCTTTTAATGGGGATTTCCTGGAAAGATTAGTAGCTAGAGAAAGGAAGCAACTGAGCTTTACGGGAATTGGTAATTATTATGCATTTTGCGTTTTAGTTTTTTAGTTTGTCTCAAAGTTGTTGAACTATAGTTCTTGATTTGATAATATGCTGCCCTTTATGTGATATGTTCTGTTCTTAGTTTCCAATTTGGTTGCTAGATTAGCTGGTCACTCCTTTGCTTTTATAAGTTATTAAAAGGCTTAATTTTTCCTTCTTATCTTGGCCTTGGACTTGACCAAGATGCATGTATCCGAATCAATGAGTAGTAGAGAATGTGATTCATCTTGAAAAAAATCAAGTAGCTTCAATCCGTCATTGTTTTTCTACATTGCCATTGATTTGTATGTGGATTAAAAATGTATTTTTTTAACTATTCATCACCGCATTGGGATTTTTCTAGTTCTGGTTCTGGGCATGAAGGTCTTTAGTTATACATTTGGGGCATAGACTAGGCAAGATCCGTCAAAGATAAAACTTCTGGCTGTTGAATAGAATAAAGCTCTATTAATCTTGTGAAATAATAAAAGTGTTCTCTACTTTTTTGTACTTAATTACATCCGAACACCTGTGACATGTTGGAGTCTGAAACCTCAACAAATCATAACAAGAGGACAAAATAAGGTATTTTGCAGAGCCAGTTAAATTAAAAGAAATTTTGCAGGGTACTGAACTGTTTATAGTTTAATGAACATGGTAGTGTCATTTTTCCTTGCAAGAAAATTATATTTATTGAAATATCATTGAGTTTTTCACCTTAGAGCTTCACTGACTTAGTAATGCCATGCAAGGTATGGTACACAAAATGCTTGTATGTAATATACTGCCAGGTATATATTTGGAAAATTATTAATTCTATTAAAATTTTACGTCTTTTTCTATATTATCATTTATGTGGATTGGTTCTTGGCCTAGAGTACAGTTCCTTTGTTGTGGTCTAAAAAATGTTTGTTGAACAACTATTTCCAGGTCAGGTATGCTCCAAGGATATATCAAAAAGTATCTGGACCAAATCTGGCTTCAAAATTCAATACCGATCGGTACCATATGTGTAAGGAGAATTTTGACTTTCTTTGGGTTCGCGCAACAGACTTTTCAAGGATAAAGTCAATTGGACAATCAACATCGTTCTATTGGGAATTTAACGCAGGATTATCAATGTCGGATATGTTTATATGTTTCCCTTGTTTTAGAGAAGACATGAAAGGTCCATTTCTGGAGGGTGGGAAAGAATTCTCGTCTGCTTCCGAAATTGTTCCACTAGTAAAGGGCCCATCAAATTCCAAGTTAGCATATGAGATCCTTTTTCAGCTCAATTCCCTTGTTCATATTCAAAAAATTAGTATTTCTGCTGTAGACACAGATCTGGTAGATATACTCAGTGTTTTGCCTGTTGAAACTGCTCTAATGATTCTGCAAAAGTTTCACAAGCTACAGTCCCCTTGCTATAATCCTGTTTCATTTGTGAAGACAAATTTACCTGCCCCAGAAAGAAACTTCCAAAGTCATCCTTTATCCTCATTCAAAAGGTTAATAGATCACAATGTCATGTGTTGTCACAGAGCCCTAGTTACACCTACAAAGATTTATTGTTTGGGTCCTGAGCTTGAAACATCTAATTGTGTTGTAAAGAACTTTGCAGAATATGCTTCAGATTTTATGAGAGTCACTTTTGTTGAAGAAGATTGGAGTAAGCTTTCTGCAAATGCCATTTCTACTAGTTTGCAGCTAGGTATTTTTTCAAGACCTTTCAGAACTAAAATATATCACAGGATATTATCTGTTCTTCAGAATGGGATTGTTATCGGAGATAAACATTTTGAGTTTCTGGCATTTTCTGCTAGTCAGCTTCGATCAAATTCTGTTTGGATGTTTGCATCTAATGACAAGGTTAAAGCAGAAGGTATTAGAGAATGGATGGGATGCTTCAAGAAGATACGTAGCATATCTAAGTGTGCTGCTAGGATGGGTCAATTGTTTAGTTCTTCTTTGCCAACTCTTGTTGTCCCTTCACAGGATGTGGAGATTATTCCTGATATTGAAGTTAACTCTGATGGCATTAATTACTGTTTCTCTGATGGTATTGGGAAAATTTCTCTGCCTTTTTCCAGGCAAATTGCTGAGAAATGTGGATTGGATCACACTCCATCAGCATTTCAAATAAGATATGGTGGTTACAAAGGGGTTGTTGCTGTTGACCGCAACTCCTTTCGTAAGATGTCTCTGCGTGGTAGCATGCTTAAGTTTGAATCGAAAATCAGGATGCTTAATGTTACCAAATGGAGTGAGTCCATGCCTTGCTTTTTGAATCGAGAAATTGTTTCTCTCTTGTCCACCTTGGGCATCAAGGATGAAGTATTTGAGACAATGCAACAGGAACAACTTTGTCTGCTGGCCAAAATGCTGACAAATAGAGAAGCAGCTCTGGATGCCATACAGAGTTTAGGTGGAGTTGATTCCAAAAACATTCTGGTTGAAATGCTTCAACTTTATGAGCCAAATGAACCTTACCTCTCGATGATGCTTCTAGCTCATCATGAGAGTCTACTGTCAGATTTAAAAAGCAGGTGCCGGATATTTGTTCCAAAGGGACGGATCTTAGTTGGTTGTTTGGATGAAACTGGTGCCCTGAATTATGGTCAGGTTTATGTCTGTGTAAAAATGAAAAAAGCAGAACTAGAATGTGCAGACCAAAGTTTCTTCCACAAGGTGGATGAGAAAAAGGCTATAGTGATAGGGAAGGTGGTTGTCACAAAAAATCCTTGTCTTCACCCTGGGGATGTCAGAGTTCTCGAGGCTGTTTATGATACTGAACTAGAAGGGAAGGGTTTGGTGGATTGCCTTGTCTTTCCCCAAAAAGGAGAAAGGTATGGTTCACAGTATAAATTAACTTCTCGTTCTTCCTGTTCTTCATGGAAAAATCAGTTCCCTCATGTTTGAAACAGTTGCTTCCTCATGAATTTCATGTTTGTTCCAGTCATTTTCTGGTCTTGAGCTCGCTTTTAAGACTGCCTTATTATGGCCCAATAATGTTGCATCTGACGCCAGTTATAGCAATAAGAAGTGGTTACTGTAAAATGTTTTTAGATCTTAAATAGATTGGAATGGCTAACTCCTAACAATTTGTTATTGCAGGCCTCATCCAAATGAATGCTCAGGTGGTGATCTTGATGGGGACCAGTTTTTCATAAGCTGGGACAGAGATCTCATCCCATGTAAAACTGATGCCCCAATGGACTACACTGGACGGAGCCCTCGAATAATGGACCATGATGTAACCTTGGAGGTAAATGTGAAACTGTGCCCCATTCTGAGATGATGAAACTGGAAATGATTTGTATTTAGTTAGATCTTATTTTTGTCCTCATCCTTCGCTGAAATTTGCAGGAAATTCAAAAGTTTTTTGTTGACTACATGATCAATGATACATTGGGTGCCATTTCTACTGCACATTTAGTGCATGCTGACCGTGAACCTGATAAAGCACGCAGCGAAAATTGTCTCGCACTGGCTACTCTTCACTCTATGGCTGTTGATTTTGCTAAGACAGGAGCACCAGCTGAGATGCCTCGTGCTCTGAAACCGAGGGAGTTTCCAGACTTCATGCAGAGGGGAGACAAGCCCATGTATACTTCCGTTGCGGTACTAGGAAAACTGTACCGTGCTACAATCAACTCAACTGTGCAAGCAAGGTCGAAATGTGTTTGGTCAAAAGAGATTGCTAAAGCAGCTTACGATCATGAACTTGTAGTGAATGGTTTTGAGGCGTTCCTGTCAGTCGCACAGTCTCATAAAGAAATGTATGAAGAGAAAATGAGCTTATTAATGAGCTATTATGAGTTAGAGAGTGAGGATGAGATCCTGACAGGCAATATACGCAACAAAGCAATGTTTTTGCAGCGAGACAACAGGAAATATGGAGATATGAAGGAACGAATCATGCTGTCCTTCAAGAACCTACGGAGAGAAGCTAAAGAATGGTTTAAGAATAGCTGCAAGGCCGATGAGCATCAGAGACTCGCCTCAGCATGGTATCATGTGACTTACCACCCCAATTACTTCCAGGAAAGCATGAATTCCTTGAGCTTTCCATGGGTTGTCGGAGACATTTTACTTGAGGTAAAATCTAGGAACAAGTTTTTGAATAGCAGAGAAATTCAGAGAAATCGACCGGAATTCCTTAATGTCTATGTCAAGTCCCCAAGAAGGAATACTCTTACTCGTGATGAGTCCATAGAGACTTGATCACAGACTAGATCAATTACGGATTGTCATGTTCTCCTGTAAATGTAAGTACAATCACCAGCCTTGTAATTCTAACCAGCTCTGTATAAATTTTGGGGGATGGTGGAGAGTATTTAACTGAACAGCTGTCTGAGTCTGACTAATCTGGTTAGAGTTTGTGCAGCATTTGTTTGAATAATCTCATTCTCAAGCAGTGGGAGATTTTTCACCCCTTTAGTTGGCTTGAATTCGTTCTTGGTGCCCCAAGATTTCGAGCTACATAATAAAACTTTATATATATATATATATATATATATATATATATATATATATATATAAAATCTTGATATAATAGTAAAAGTTGTTTTTTCATGATCCGAAAAGAATGGATTTAAGCTAAAATAGTTTATTTTTGTTTATATAAAAAAATTACGTACATATGATTCTCTTCAAATTCTGTAATATGATTTATATATAATTATTTTTAAACTCGATAATGTAAAAATTTTGTATACTAAATTTTTTCATAAAATTATTATTATATTTAAAAAAAATGTACCTCCTCCACCGTGAAACTCTCAAATTTTGTTTTGGGCTGGTCTAAATTTTAAAACAGCTAATCAACACTAACTAAAAATGTATTTGTTTTTTTTTTTTAAAAAAGGAAAGAAAATAAATAGTAAAAATCTTATTCATAATTGAATTGACTCAACACCCTCATAAAATTTCGTAAAACAATTTTTTATTCAAAACATAATAAATAGACATACACACAACCCGATTGTGCTATTTAAATTCAATCCCTTTTATATTAAGATTCAAACTTGTAATGAAAGAATTTCAATTATTAGTTGTTCCCTTGGAAACTAATAAGCTTGAATATTGGTTGTGCATTCCTTCTCTTTTCCAAATCTAAAAGTCTCCATTGAAAAAATAAAATAAAAGAATTCTTGGTTTAGCAATAAGAATAAGTGACAAAAGTGGCCAATGAATAATTTAAAGACCGTTTGACAAAAAATTGTAAAAGATTTTCACACGATTAAATAGTTGGAAATTCGCTTCACTATAAAATGTAGGTGACGAGGGTTACACTCATATCATTAGACCTTGATATGAGCTAAACCTAAGGTTATTAAGTCTAAAGATAAATAGAGCTCAAGAGAAAAGAGAACTCAAGAAAACCATGAAAGACTCACTGTGAAATCATTTAAGTGATAAGTCTTACTAGTAATTACACCCCAAATAATTCTTATAAATAAGTCTCGGGTATCATTTTTACACTTTAAACTCTATTTGCTTACTAAAGCTCTATTTGCGCCTCTCTGATCATTTTCCTTCTTATAGAGTTCTTAGAGACAGGCTTGCATGACGATCAAGATTCCTACATCATCAAAATTCATTATTGTAAATAAGTAACAATAAATGGCATCGTTTATAGGAATTTGATCGAAAAAGTCCAGTTCAAAACCTTAGACAAGTCGCAACGACATTAGACTGAAGAGACTACAGATACTCTGTGGTAAACCCTGCGGCAAAACCTTGTGGCGAACCCTGGGACAAACCTTTAGCCAAACCCTGTGGCAAACCCTTAAATCAGACCCTTGAGGAAGACCCCTGTGGCAAACCCCTACAGCAAACCTTGCGACAAACCCTTACAACAAACTTGCGACAGACCCTGAGTTAGACCCTATGATAGACATTTGCGACAAATCCCGCAACGGACCTCACGGTAAACCCTTGAGTCAGACCCTACGGCAAACCCCTGAAACCAACCTTACGGTAAACCTTGAGGCAGGGTTTGAGGCCAACTCTGTTACAGACCTGAAGGCAGACCCTAAGTCAGACCCTTATGGCAAACCCTAAGTCAAACATTTACGGTAGACCCCTGCAGGGGACCCTGAGGCAAACCTTGCTCTACACCTATCTCACTTATGAAAGGTCGCACACTTCTCTTGCACAAGGGCTGCCACATGTCCCTTGAACATAAGGGCTGTCGCACACCCCTTTCTCATAAGGGTTGCAGCACACTCCTCGCACACCAACTGACACTCCCGAGCGCCCAAGCTACTCTCTCATGTGCCTAAGCAACACTCCTGCATGCATTATCAGAGTTGTCCTGCGTGTAAACCCCAATACACAAGACTCTCGTACACCACACGCCAAGTAACCATGCATAGATACACGCATACTCAGCACTTACTTGCTTCTAAAATTACATGAATTTATGCAACAGTTGGGATTCAAACCCAAGATAGCTCTATGAAAAGTAGCACTCTACCACTAATCTTTGTTGCTATTTTGTGACATGAAATGATTTTAGTTATACTTGAAGTATTATTAACAAGCATGATAACAACGTGACCCGCACTTCTGGCCAACTCGGGCTTTAAGGCCAAAAATCCTCATGACCTTGGCGACAGGGCCTATATTCCCGACAACCTGGGTTATGGGGCCCACATTACCTGCCACTCCGAGTAGCTTGATTTTGCTCTTGGCCCCCACGAGCAACTAGGCCCACACTTTTGGCAACCTCAGGCGACGGGGCCCACAATGCCAGTGACCTTTGATGATGGGGCCCGCAATCTTGCTAACCTCTGGTGATGAAGGTCACATTCTCGGTGTAAGACCCAAAAATTCGGTGTCATTTCTTTAAGGAATTGATATTATAAATATGGATTCAGGTAATCTTGATCAATAAAGAAGAAATAATTAAATTTCAAGTCCAATTGATCAAGTTATAAATTTATTGCGATAGAACCGAAAATTTTCCATCTCGGGAATTATTGTGAAAATATGGAAAAAATATTTTCGGGAAAATAAAATAAAAATAAATAAATAAGGGATATATTATTTTTATATTATTATAATAATAATATAAAAATAAGAAATATGATATTTTATATATATTATATTATATTAAAAATATAATATAATATATATTTAAAAAAAACTGAAAAAAAGTTAAGTAACGAAAAACAAGAAACGAAACCCGCGAGGAACAGAAGGCAAGCCGACCTCCTTCGATTTTCCTCACCGGCGGCGAACCAGAGGCGGATGGCGCAAAGGGTGCTGGGCGAAGGGACGTCTGACACCAAGGGAACGTTTGAGCTCCAGCACGCACCGTGAATTGTCAGCGAAGAGGGAGATCGACGAGGAGAAGGCCGTGGGGAGAAAAGAGGGATTCGTCGGCACCGGAGCTGATTTGGCTCGATCCAAGCCAGACGAAGCCTCCCAAGGCCAAGACGCGTCGAATGGTGGCCGAATCGCCTCGGGAATCGATCGAAAATGTCGACAACGGCCAAATCGCCACTGAACTAGTTCAGACCAATTTAGTGTGAATGGGGGTGAACTTATCCGAATCGGTTCAGCAGAAGAGGGAAATAGGAGAGAAAAAAATTTGAAAAAAAATTTGGTGATACCCCGGGTTTACGGATAAGCCGGTAAGCGATCGAAATTGATCGAGTTATTTTTTGAAAAATTAGTTTGAGTTTATATTTGATCAAAATTGACCCGGGTTAAATATATAAACGTGTAGCTCGACAATATGCGACAAATGTAAGTTCGATCGAGTCTCGAATGGCGAGCCACCACGGAATCTCAAGGAAGTGATTCTCCCTTACTATAACTTGTATAGTTATACGAGTTATGAATTAATCGCATAAGTTGCGGATTTACTCCGTATAAAATGCTTTATGTTAGAAAAGGCTTAAGATGAAATGATAGTAGTATTAATGGGCCCCACAGATGGCCTAGTAATTGTTAATGAGCCTAAGGAACCCAATGGGCCGGGACAGAATAAATAGTAAATTCGAAATGAGCTTAAAATAGAGTTGGGCCCAATAAGAGGCAACGAGACCTGATAAGAGCAATTGAACCCATTTGATGAAATAGACTGCATAGAAAATGATAAATGAGTTATCCGACTTAATTAATGTGATTGATAACTATCTGCAGCTCCAGGAGATATATTCGAAGCCGAATAGACTAATTTACGGAAAGTGGAAAAGGTGAAAAAGTGTATTCGACTAGATTCCAGGTAAGGGATCTATGTGAGTTCTTAGAGATAACTGTACGTATTTTTATTGTCGTTTACATTCACTTAAATTTCGTATAGAGTATGGATATAAAATTTCTGGATAGTACCCAAAATGAAAAAATTACAAAAATACCCTTGGACCCAAAATTTTTTAGAAATATATAAAGTGCATGAAATCCATGTTTTTTCTGTCAAAAAGAGATTTTGTGAAGCTGAAATGATAGACTGGCTCATGATTTGACTGTATGTATTAACTTGCACGTTTTTCTAAAGTGTGATTTGATTGACGAGTGATTTGATGGGATGTTACCCTCTCACTCTGTTTTGTACCGTTTTACGTATCGCACTCGGTTTTGAGTACCACTGTGGTGGGAAATAGAACCAACTGTCTATTTTGTGTGTGTGAAATCATGCTAGAGCTATGATGAGATCTGTGGATTTATCCAAATCCACTCGCATTTGATTTTGGTATGACATATGTACAGACCGTGTTGGAGCACTGCTCGCACTGGATTCTATTGTGATTTGTGATTGAGATTGTGCTGGAGCCCTCGTGTTGACTGTGTGTCACGCTGACTTGCTCGCACTAGATCTGAGACGACAGACTATGGTTGATAATTTATTTGGTTGGGGCGGTGACCTTGTGACTCAAGCACCTACAACTGTGTGGTACTGTGGTTCACGGAGTATGTTGTGCCATGTAGACAACATGGAGTACACTGTACCGTGTAGCTGTGGGATGTGAGGATTGCGTCTTTGGACTCGAGCATGCTGTGTCATTACTCTGATTTGTGATAGTCCTTAGATAGGAGCCAATGGATAGACTAATTCCCTCATCGGACTCAGAGACACCCTGGCACACTGACCCGTGATAGCTTGTGGGTTTCGGACTTTGGCCAATTATCCCTTGGATTTGTGTGGAAATCCTTGCCTAATCTCACATGTTTTATTGGTTTCGGCGATTAAACTAATTATGATTTGATTTCTGTGATGAAACCATTTGAAATGATAATATGATTTAAATGTGAGTTTCAATACTGAACACAAAAATATTTTACTCTGAATGAGTTTTGATTTCGGTTTTTGGTAGTAAATTGCTATGTGTTTTACTATAATGGTTTTGTGAATGCCATGAGTTTTTCGGCATAAACCATGCATTATGAGCATTGCGGATAATATGATTATCTACCTGCTTTCATATATTCATGCAAGTGTTTTGAAAAGTGAATGCATTTATTTTACGAGATAATAAAACATGCATTATGAGCATTGTAGATAGTATGGTTATCAACATGCTTTCATATATTTCTTACTGAGCATGTTATGATCATCCCTTTATTTTCCCTTAATCTACAGAGCTTTTCAGTAGAGTTTGTTAGCTGCGTCCGTCCTACGATCTTTTACACACAGCTATCCAACAACATCGAGGTATATACACATATGTATTTTTGTATCTGAATAATAGTGTACAGTGATGTAGTCACATTATAGGGGGGATGCATATGAAAAGCAATGTAAACGAATTTCAAATTATGAAATGATAACTTTATAAGCTTTCGCGAATGTTAGTGCTTGGGACGAAAGCATTGCCTGATATGCATATATATAATTTATGAAACTGAGTGATGAATATTGACTCACAGCCCAACAAGCAAAGTGTGGTAAGTTCGTAAAAAAAATTGTAGTCATTTTTTTAGAATTTGGGTCGCGACAGGAATGGTATTGGAGCAGTGTTGGTTTGATATGAGTCAGTGTCAGTAGTTAAAAAGTATACATCCTCATGTCACTGTACATTATTAGATACAATTGTGTGTACTGAGCTGTGGTTAAACTAACAAATTGATTGTGTATGCGGGACGATCGAGATGTCTGATGGACATCGCAGCAGAGGGGAGAGTTCGCGTTCTCGGGGCCATAGAGATATGTCCAAGAGACGCAGTGATAGGTCTGAGAGGCCTTGTAAATCGTTACATGATTATGTCCCATCAGGTCTAGTTGAGACTACTGATGCTCGCGTTATGAGATTAGAGCGGAGTTTGGACACATTTATGGAGTTGTTCACTCAGGCTATGGCTAGGTTAGAGAGTAGGTAAGGTTCGATTGCTCAGACGACTCCTACTGAGTCGGTCGCTGTTCCTGAGACACCTGCGCCAACACTGCCTGCACCTATGCCATGTGCTGTTAAGACCCTTGTACCACCACCTGTAGTTCCACGACAAACTGGTGAGGATTCAAGGTATGATTGTGAGCTTGATCGATTGAGGTAATTTCAGAAGCTGAAGCCTCCATCGTTTAGGGGTCAAGAATCTCGTAGTTGCAAAAGATTAGATCAACAAGTTAGAGAAGTTATATGGCTTTTTTAGATGTTTGACCACTGAGATAATGGCCTTTACTACTTTCATGTTAGAGGTTGAGGTAGAACATTAGTGAAAATTCGCCCGACCCATCTTGAGAGCTAAATATCATATGATTAACTGGGAAATCTTGTTGGATGCCTTCAAGAGGCATTACATCCCAGCCACTGCTCAGTGGAGATTACAGATGAAATTTCTTGGTCTAATCTAGGGAAACAGGTCGGTAGATAAGTATGAGTCTCGATTTACATCCCTGGGAAGGTATGACTTTGATACCATGAGCAGTGAAATGCGAAAGGTCCGTAAGTTTATGGATGAATTGATACCTTCCATTAGAGTCAGATTAGCCCAATTTAACGTCACGACTTACGAGGAGACCGTGTACATAGCTCAGTTGTGTGCGCAAGACTATGCGATACGCGTCCCCGATTTGGTAAGGCTGTGAAGGGCAGGAATAAAGATCAGAAGAGATCAACAGAGGATCGTAGTGTCTCAGTGAGGAAAAGGTCGTTTGTTAGACGACCGAGGGTCAATAAGTCACGGGGTAGGATGATTAAGCCCCGGTGTATCAGGTCTTGACTCCAGCTAGGGGTAGAGTGATTGGAGGACACCGACCGACTACGAATTAGTGTAGAGCATGTGGTAGAACCACAGTACAATTACCACTCGAGTATTGGGATGACAACGTATGAAGCATTGTATGGTCGTAGGTGTCGATCTTCGATTGGATGGGAAGAAGTAAGTGACCGAAAGATGTTTGCTCTCGATTTAGTGAAGTAAGCCTCTAAGGATGTCCAATTGATATGTGATAGATTAAGGACAACTCAGAGTAGGCAGAAAAGCTACGTTGAGATGAGGTGAAGGCCTTTGGAATTTACTATAGGGTGAATCAGTATTCTTGAAAGTTTCTCCCTTAAAAGAGATAATGAGATACTGGAGCGAGTGGGAGATAAGGTCTGTAAGCTAGCCTTGACACCTGAGCTAGCGGGCATTCATAACGTCTTTCATATTTCGATATTTCGAAAATATCATCTAGACTTGGCACATGTGATTCAGTATGAGCCATTAGAGCTCAAATATGATATGTTGTATGTAGAAAAGTCGATTCAGATATTGGATAGGAAATAGAAAGTGTTACGGACCAAGACGATCCCTCTGGTTAAGATTCTCTAGTAGTACCACACTTCGAAGGAAGTTATGTGGGAAATAGAGAGCCTGATGCGAGGAAAATATCTGTACCCATTCTACAATTGACTTGGTTCAAATTTGGAGGACCAAATTTCTTAAAGTGGGGAGGAATGTAAGACTCGAAAATTCGGTGTCATTTATTTAAGAAATTGATATTATAAACATGAATTCAGGTAATCTTGATCAATAATGAAGAAATAATTAAATTTCAAGTCCAATTGATCAAGATATTAATTTATTGCGATAGAACCAAAAATTTTCCATCTCGGGAATTATTGTGAAAATATGAAAAAATATTTTCGAGAAAATAAAATAAAAATAAATAAATAAGGGATATTTTATTTTTATATTATAATAATAATAATATAAAAATAAGAAATATGATATTATATATATATTATTATATTAAAAATATAATATAACATATATTTAAAAAAAACTGAAAAAAAAGTAAAGTAACGAAAAAAAAAGAGAAACGAAACCCGGAAGGAACAGGAGGCAAACCGACCTCCTTCAATTTTCCTCACCGGCGGCGAACCAGAGGCGACGACGCGAGGGATGCTAGCGGAAGGGACGTCCGGCACAAAGGGAACGTTTGAGCGCCAGCATGCGCCGTGAATCGCTGGCGAAGAGGGAGATTGATGAGGAGAAGGCCGTAGGGAGAAAAGAGGGATTCGTCGGCACCGACGCCGATTTGGCCCAATCCAAGCCAGACGAAGCCTCCCCAGGCCAAGACGCATCGAACGGTGGCCGAATCGCCTCGGGAATCAATCGAAAATGCTAGCAACGGCCAAATCGCCACTGAACCGGTTCAGTGTGAAGAGGGCTGGAAAAGTCTGAACCAGTTCATCAGGAGAGAGAAATAGGAGAGAAAAAAATTTTGAGAAAAAATTCGGTGATGCCCCGGGTTTACGGATAAGCCGGTAAGCGATCGAAATTGATCGATTTATTTTTCAAAAATTAGTATAAATTTATATTTGACCAAAATTGACCCGGGTTAAATATATAAACGTGTAGCACGACAATAGGCGACAAACGTGAGTTCGATCGAGCCTCGAATGGTGAGCCATCACAGAATCTCAAGTAAGTGATTCTCTCTTACTATAACTTGTATAGTTATACGAGTTAGGAATTAATCGCATAAGTTGCGGATTTACTCCATATAAAATGCTTTATGTTAGCAAAGGATTAAGATGACGTGATAGTAGTGAGCCCCACAGATGGCCTAATAATTGTAAATGAGCCTAAGGAACCCAATGGGTCGTGACAGAATAAATAGTAAAGTCAAAATGGACATAAAATAGAGTTGGGCCCAATAAGGGGCAACGAGGCCCAATTAGAGCAATTGAGCCCATTTGATGAAATAGACTGCATAGAAAAGGATAAATGTGTTATTCGACTTAATTAATGTGATTGATAACTATCTGCAGCTCCAGGAGATATATTCGAAGCTAGATAGTCTAATTTACGGAAAGTGGAAAAGGTGAAAAAGTGTATTAAACTGGATTCCAAGTAAGGGATCTATACGAGTTCTTAGAGATAGTTGTACATATTTTCATCGTCGTTTACATTCACTTAAATTTCGTATAAAGTATGGATATGAGATTTTTGGATAGTACCCAAATATGAAAAAAATTACGAAAATACCCTTGGACCCAAAATTTTTTAGAAATGCATAAAGTGCATGAAATCCATGTTTTCTCTGTAAAAAAGAGATTTTGTGAAGCTGAAATGATAGACTGGCTCATGATTTGATTGTATGTATTAACTTGCACATTTTCCTAAAGTATGATTTGATTGACGAGTGATTTGATAGGATGTTACCCTCTCACTCTGTTTTGTACCGTTTTACGTATCGCACTTGGTTTTGAGTACCACTGTGGTGGAAAATAGAGCCAGCTGTATATTTCGTGTGTGAAATCGTGTTGGAGCTATGATGAGATCTGTGGATTTATCCAGATCCGCTCGCACTTGATTTTGGTATGACATATGTACAGACCGTGCTAGAGCACTACTCGCACTAGATTCTATTGTGATTTGTGATTGAGATTGTGCTGGAGCCCTCGTGTTGACTGTGTGTCACACTGACTTGCTTGCACTAGATCTGAGACGACAGGCTATGGTTGATAATTTATTTGGTTGGGGTAGTGAGCTTGTGACTTAGGCACCTACAACTGTGTGGTATTGTGGTTTACGAATTACATTGTATCGTGTAGACAACATGGAGTATACTGTACCGTGTAGCTATGGGATATGAGTATTGCGTCTTTGGACTCGGGCATGCTGTGTCATTGCTCTGATTTGTGATAGTCCTTAGATAAGAGCCGATGAATAGACTAATTCCCTCATCGGACTCAGAGACACCCTGGCACACCTGATCCGTGATAGCTTGTGGGTCTCGGACTTTGGCCAATTGTCCCTTGGATTTGTGTGGAAATCTCTGCCTAGTCTCACATGTTTTATTGGTTTCGGTGATGAAACTAATTGTAATTTGATTTCTGTGATGAAACCATTTGAAATGATAATATGATTTAAATGTGAGTTTCAATACTGAACACATAAATATTTTACTCTGAATGAGTTTTAATATTCAGTTTTTGATAGTAAATTGCTATGTGTTTTACTATAATGGTTTTGTAAATGCCATGGATTTTTTGGCATAAACCATGCATTATGAGCATCGTGGATAGTATGATTATCTACCAGCTTTCATATATTCATGCTAGTGTTTTGAAAAGTGAATGCATTTGTTTTACGAGATAATAAAACATGCATTATGAGCATCGTAGATAGTGAGGTTATCAACCTGCTTTCATTTATTTCTTACTGAGCGTGTTATGGTCATCCCTTTATTTTTTTCCCCTCTACAGAGCTTTTTAGTAGAGTTTGTTAGTTGCGTCCGTCCTGCGATCTTTTACACATAGCTATCCAACAGCATTGAGGTATATACACATATGTATTTTTGTATATGAATAATAGTGTACAGTGATGTAGTCACGTTATAGGGAGGATGTATATGTAAGGCAATATAAATAAATTTTAAATTATGAAATGATAACTTTATAAGCTTCCGCGAATGTTAATGCTTAGGACGAAAGCATTGCCTGATATGCATATATATAATTTATGAAGCTGAGTGATGAATATTGACTCACAGCCCAACAAGTGAAGTGTGGTAAGTTCGTAAAAAATTTGTAGTCATTTTTGGGAATTTGGGTCGCGACACTCGGCTACCCCGAGCGACTAAGACCATGCTGGGAACCACCACAAGTAACGAGGCCCACACTACCAACCACCTCAAACTACAAAGCCACATATACAACCGCCTTTAGCAATGGGCTCACACTTTCAGGCACTTCAGATGATTATGCTCACACTTTTAGCCACCTCGGACGATGATCTCAGGTGAGAAAGCCTACAACCTGCATCAACCTTGAGCGAACGAGGCCAAGACTCGTAACATCTCTGAGAGGTAGAGCCCAAGCCAATGACAAAACCCAGACCTAGAGCTACTAAATAAGCATTTACTATCGTGTTTTCATTTAATTCCATTTCAATATCTATAAAGTTTAAGTACGCGTGGTGACTATCGTGTTTTCATATAATTCCATTTCAATATCTAGAAAGTTCAAGTACGCGTGGTGATAATCAATTTTTCCATATAAAAGCTCAGTGGTAGGATTGCATAGCTTCGAAGGCTTTTTTTCAAGGTATTTTGTCAGGGTATCTATCATGCAATTTAAATTTTCTTTGGAATCAAAGCTAGGTCATTGAATATTAGCTAAGGGACACCTGACAGTCTTCCTCTCGCCAAAAGGGCCACACAAATCTTGTGGGAGATAAAAAAAATGTAATAGTGTGTTATATCTCGTCTACTAAGGGGAAGGAAATCGATATGAATGTAGCTTTAGTATCACGAAACAATTTAAAACCAAGCCGCAACACATTAAAGATATGGAAAGGCCATATTGAGTCAAAAAATGACAGAACACTATGCATATGTTTTTTGTAACGACCCTTGACCCTTGAAAATTAGGGGATTTTTTTATAACTTAATTTACCCACTTATTCCCTTATTCACTTAGGTTGTATTCTTGTGCAGTGTCGAATCACTTTTCCTAATTCTTTATCCGTAATTATATTTAATTTCCTTATTTTGACATATATGGTCGATAGAAATTTTGACAGTATAACGGCTTATATATGAGCTTACCTACTTGTAATTCAATTGTTTGACAATCCTAAATATCCACAACTATCAAGCATGCTTTCCAACAATTCTAGGTATCCACAACTACCAAGCATGCTTTTCAAATCCACATTTACAACTCAATACATCCATTTCGATGCAATACCGATCGTATTAAAACCTAATCCCAAAAATAATATTCTTTACATTGTTTTCCTTACAAATTACATCCCAACAAAGTGTTTTCAATATATGTCTGTGCATACAAATATGTTTGGTACAGGAATATAACTGTATACCTTTTTACGTGTACAAAAAGTAGTCTAAGGTAGCTCTTTCCCACCAGCATACGTCGTGTACGCGGCAGGTAACGCCTATAGATTCACTGCAAATGGTCTGAAGGTAGAGGGCTGAGCTTTTGGGGAAAAGCCCAGTAAGATAACACTCTTAAAGCAGTTCTGATATATAAAAACATGTGAAATTATTCATAGAACCAAATTTTAATGAAATACATAAATTATCATTTCGTGCGTGATCATCATAAAAATCATAAAGCATGCGTCTCTTTAAAACAAATAACATGCTTAATCATTTTATAACTTTTCATTGTACATGAATGAGTTCTTAAAATCATCGGGTTCATAAATGTTTCATAAACATTTCATAAATCTTTCATAAACATTTCATAAACATTTCATGAAGCATATCGGTCGTAACCAATTATCGTATATCTCATGAAAACACATATTCATTCATCATAGTCGATATTCATAATCAAATCGAGGAGACTAGGCTATAACTAAGTCATGCGATACGTGTCATTCTCCGTAGAGAGTCATCATACCTATGGCCATGGTAAGGGGGCTGTAGATTGGATCAGGGTCTTACAGCCCTTTCGTAAAATATGGGTAGTATCTATCTTACTTACATTCACTAGCACCTAGCTAGGACACGGGCACCAAAGGTACTCTTCGTGTGGGCAACATAATTGCGTGCTGCGCGGGCACGAGATACTACCGAAAACATCATCATAAACCATCAGTAGCACGACATCTTCCACACAGGTTGAGTCAAGTGCTAAAGGGGCCTTACGTACCGGCACCCAAGTGGTGGAGCTGGAACACCACAAGAAGTAACCATGCATGAAGCCTATAGTCTCAAAAAAACATCTTTTCTTTTTCCCCCTTTTCCCTTTTTCTATGCTTTTGAAATTGTCAAAAATTTCTTTAACGATATGGGTATAAAATCATAAATAAATGTAAAACACCCATACATTCCATACCTTAGGAAAATTCATTTCATAACATGGAAGGTACTCGGGGAATATTTCGGTAAATTAAAACATGCTTTGTAAACAATTTCACAAGTATGAAAGCATTGATAAATCATTTCAAATTATATGCACCTTCATAAAATCTTTTATCGGTGAAACAAGAATGCATTATCAGAACTAAGTTAAATAGTACCACTTACCTCAATTTATCGGATATCCCGCATTCAAGTAATGACGCCTCCCAGTACCTCCTTTAATTCCTTCTACATTTTACCTACACCGAAATCGTTTACTTAGCGTCCTATTCATGTGAATCATCCAAATTGCATTAAAATCGTAACATATTCGTTACTACCTCGTGTGTACGTGTAATTGTATATACTTAGACTATTACGTGCGTTTATATATTTTTATTGCTATTATTTACTATATTATTTTTTTTTTGTATGTACATATACTAACATACCCATTCATTATATACACTCATATGTATATACACGCAAATATATATATATATATATATATACACATATATATATTATTATTATTTGTTTCCTTTATTTAGTATCACAAATATTTATTTATTTACCTACTTCTCATCTTTCCCATTTTTTTGTCTAATTAAATCTACACTAACATGCTTGTATCTACAACACATATATCTACATGTACATTAAATATACATACATGTATATATATATATATATATTACCTTTTTTCCTTTCAATTTTCCAGCTTTTCTTTCCTTCTTCTTCTTCCTTTTTTTTCTTAGCCCCTTTCTTCCCTCTCGGTCAGCCCAACCTCGGTTCCAGCTTCAATTTTCTTTCTTTCTTGTCCGGTTCCTGCTCCAGCCTTCGTCTTCTTCTTCCCATCGGTCTCCCCTGCCTCGGTCTGCTTCCTTCCAGTTTTCAGTTCTGTTTCAGTCTGCTTCTTCCTTCAGATCGGCCAGCCTCGGTTTGCTCCTGTTTTCTCCCCTTTCGGTCTCCCTCTCCTTCTCCCCTACCTCTCGGTTCTACTCTCCCTTCAGTCTGCTTCAATTTATTTTTTTTCTCGGTCCGCTGCTGTTTCCCAGCCCCCTTCTCTTCTTCTTCTCCTTCCTTCCTTTCTTTTTCTTTCTTTCTTTCTTTCTTTCTTTCTTTCTTTCTTCCTCTCCCGATTAGCTCATTTCCTTTCCTTCTTTCTTTCTTTTCCTTCTTTCCTTTCCTTTCCTTTCTTTTCTTTCTTCCTTTCTTCCTCCAGCCGAGCAGCTCCTTTCCTCTTTTCTTTCCTTCTTTCTTTTTTTTCTCTTCTTCTCTAGCCGAGCAGCTTCCCTCTTTTCTCATCCTTTCTTTCTTTTGCTTTTCCCGCCCAACTCTCTCTACTCTGATTTTTCAATTGCAGAGTTACGGAATTGGCTTTCTTTGAAAGCCAATTCCGTACAACTATATACATATTATATTAATATGTATATATTATACTAATATATGTATATATGTTATATTAATACATAGATACATATATATATATATATTATTTGTTTTTGTTTGGTGTATTATTTTTTTATTTTTGTGTTTAGTTATGTTTTTATTTCCATTTCCTTTTATTTCATTTTATCATTTTTATTTTTATTTGTCTCATGCTTTATTTATTTATTAACACTTATATATTAAATACTATACATTACATAGTATATATATATATATATATATATATATATATTTGTTATATATATATATTATTATCCATCTATTTAAATGTCTAGTATATTTATATATACATATACACCTATGTATATATCTATTTATACACATTTTCTTGTATAATTTATCCAAAGACATAATATCCATGTCTTCATGGAATTTTCATTACTTTGAGAATAAAATATCCTTGGGATTTCATCATTCCTCATAAATCCCGATATAAGTTTTTACATCAAAATTATTTTCGATCCCTCTATGCTTGCACTTGCTTTATCACTTCCTGTATTTTCGGATTCCCTGTTATTCACGGGCTTCTCGGTTCCCATACTCCTCGAGCCCTACAACGAATATTCACACTTCCATTAAAATTTATTATTCCCATTTTTATATAATCTAATTTAACTGTAGAAAATTTGTGGTATTTACATTTTTACATGATTAAGATAATTCATTTGTTTATTTGACAAATTTGTGTTCTATCTATTTTATTCTTATGTTGTCACACATTTGGTAAAGCAATCAAAGAGTTCTCAATTTATAATTATGATTAGTGTTATTTGAAAATCTTATGACACGAATGAGGAACTAAACACAACATACAAAGGGCCTGAAGTAAAAAGGGCACAAGGTAGGCTAAGCATTTAAAAGTGCAAATGAGCATGAGGCATGAAATGCATCACAGAGGCCAAACGCTCAAGGACAAAGTGCAAAAGAGCCTGAGGCGTGAAATGCATCTCAGAGGCCAAGCTGTCACGCCCCGGAAGTGCGAAAAATGGCGTTAATTTAAACTTTTTATTCATTAACTATGTTGTTTTCCTGTCCATGTCTAGATTTAAAACCTCTTTTATTTTAAAATTTCGGCAGCATAACGGCTGCGTTATGACTTAACCCAACCTGCAGAGTTTGAAACGCAGTTTATATTATTCAACCCACATCCTCAATACTTTTCATTCATATCTTAGAATCATATAACAACTAAATATATTCATTCATTTATACTGCGTAACTAAGACTTTGTATACAATCATTTACATCTATTACATCCCAAAAGTTATATACAATAGTGTCCATGTATTACATCATGTCTGGAATATGAGTAAGGTTGTACCTCAAGGTTACGAAAGTATCCGATGAAAGGTCAGACTATCTCATCAACGACCACAGTCTCGTATGTGCAGTAGACTCGCTATAGATAATCTGGAAGATTGAGAGGAGGGGGTGAGTTTTTCAGATTCAATAAGAGATACATTTAAAATAACTTTAAATACTCAAAACATGGTAAAACTCTTGGTTTTACAAATCAGCATAAACATGTACTGGAGTAGAGATGCTTACATTTCGTAAAAGCAGTAAAAACATGCTTAAATCATAAGTTTACACATCATACATCTTTTTGATAAAACTCATATATATAGTATGCATATCATGTAGTGTAAACAAGTAAAAAGCATCTCAAAACTTAATCATACATATCATAACATGCTTCTCACTTTGAAAATGAAATCTTACTATCATATGCACATTTCATAAAACATAACTCATGGCTACCCTTAAAATCTCATTATAGAAAATCTGTGCTCAATAAAATCATAAAACAGGTAGTATGAAATGTGCGAAAACATATATATATATATATATATATATATATATCATTCTGTCAATTCATCATGTAGGGTCAGGCAATCGTCTCATATACTGTCCCGAAGGACATCATACATCCGATCCCGTAGGACGTTCATCATAGGTACATATGGCCATTGTACAGGGGAGCTGTAGGACTGGATCAGGGTCGTACGCTGCCCTATCTCTCGTGCACCACTAAATGGGGACTATACGCACGAACTCACGTGCATCACCAAGTGTGGACTATGCACACGTTTTTCATATCAAGTCAGAGCCTGCCCGTTCTCTGGCCGTCGGCTAGGTAGATCCTCGATCGTCTCCATACGCTACCCTATGTATGCGAGATCGACCCCAGATCCTCTGACTATCGTCATATCATGCCTTTTTACCCCACAAAAATCATTTTGGGCCTCTTACCCATTTTATCAAAATCATTTCGAGCTTCATACCCGTGTATTAAAAATCATTACGGGACTCTAACCCGATTCTCAAAATCGTTACGGGACTCTAGCCCGTTTCTCATAGAAAAATAGTTTTCATAAATCATTACGGGACTCTAGCCCGTTTTTCATAGAAAACATAATTTTCATAAATCATTGCAGGACTCGAGCCCGTGTATATATGGAAAGCATAGTTATAATAATTATTTCTTAGGACTCATACCCGTATTGTGAAAATATAGCTTAAAAGTTGTTTCGGGACTTTAACCCGTATCATGAAAACATGGTTTCATAAAACATATCGGGATTTTAACCCATAATCTCACATGAAAACACTATGCTTTCGTTTCAGAAGTGAAAAATCACTTTTATAAACATGTATGCTGTAAAAATGTATCTTTTATATATATATATATATATATATATATATATATATATATATATAACATGCTGAAAACTCGAAAAATGGTTTTGGCTTCGGTTTGAATACACTTAGAAATCCATTTCATAAAATCTCATTCAATTCTCATACATAAACAGTTGGTAAGGATGAAGGAGTACTAACGCTATTCTAAATTATATCCCTTACCTCTTAGCGACTGATATAAAGCACTTTCCTCGATGCTCGGATTTACCTCGTAAAATGTGTCGATAGACCGAGCTGCTGCAAAACAAGTTCAACTTATCACATATGACTTAAATTCATTTCAACATATCCAAATATGTGATTATATCGAAACTTTGACCAAAAGTTGACTTTTAATCGATTTTACTCTTTTTGCTCGGTTTTATCGATATAAACCTCGTTTTAATCGTATTCAACTCAATAAATATTTTCTCATATTTACTATTGTCGATTTAGCTAATTGGGCTAATTTCTCTCTTTTTGGGCCCGATTGCACATTAATGGACCTTAATTCGTTTTAAGCTCGTTTCCACTTATTAATTCTTTCATTGAGGCTTATTGGGCTCACTGGGCCCATCAGTACTTATTGGGCCTTCTTCTAGACTTTTTGAATAGCTCGTATATCATTTACGACAATTTAATTAAAAATCTCAATTTAATCCACTAAATGCGCAATTTAATCCGTAACTCGTAACATAAACCTTTAATGCGCAATAATTACATAAATTGTTGTAAATAAACTTTACTTACCCGAGATTATGCGATGGTGCGTAAATCGAAGTTCGATCGGGCTCACGTACGCGATTTATCATCGAACTGCACAATTTTATATATTTTAATTTCGGGTAAATTTTCGATCAAATATAATTTAAATAAATTTTTCAAAAATTAAATCGGTCACTTTTGACCTCTTACCGACTTACCCGAAGTCCGGTGTATCCCCAAAATTTTTTTCTTTTTTCTTTTTCTCTTTTTCTTCCCTTTTTCTCCTTTTTTCTTTTTTTTCCTTCTTTCTTGGCTGAACCGATTCGGTCCAGTTCAGACCAGTTCAGACCGATCTGATTTAGTCCGGTTCAGTTCGGTTCGGCCGGTTCGGTGCTTCGCCGGTCGGTTCTTCACCGGCTTCCATCCCCAGCAGCTTCGCGGGACCTCATGAAACTAGGATATGGCCTCGGTTTCGCCGTGGCTGGCCGGAAAGTGGTCGGTCCAGCCTATTCTCCCTCGGTGTCAGTAGTGTCCTCCGTTTTCATCGTTTTTGACCATTTTCGACACCGACGGTGGCAGATCGGACCTCCTCCTGGCCGGTGGCAAGACCCTCTCTCTTCCCCCGACCTCCGTCCGTCGTCGTTCTCTCTCTTTCTCGCTCCTTCTCTCTCGGTTTCTCCCTTTCTCACTCTTTCTCTCTCTTTCTCTCGTCGGTCACCGTTTCTCCTCACTTGTCAATGCCGGCGAGCTCGGGCGATCTGCTGGTCAGTTCTCCGGTGGCGTTCTCGCCGGAGAATGAAGAATTTTGGAGGATTGGGTTTTTTCGATCCCACATTTCCTCTGTCGCGCGACTCTGTTTCGCGCGACAGAGTTTCCTTTTTTTTTTTTTACACTTTACTTTACTTTTTTATTAAATTTTATTTAAATCAAATAAAATATAATAAATTACACAAAATATCTCAAAAATTATATTTTATTTTATTAATTAATTAATTTAATTTAGTTTAACTTTTTCAGTGTATTTTTCGCATATTTTCGGGATAATGTCTCGGGCAAAAATTACGAAAATTCGTAATATCTTCGTATTTGACCAATTGGACTTGGAATTCCATAATTTCTCCTTTATTGATCAAAATTTTCTAAATCCATATTTTTAATGAAATTTTCTTATCGAATTTACACCGAAATTAGGATCTTTTGACCATTTTACCCTTCTACACGTTTGAGACCAATTTATACCGATTTTTCTTCTCGAACTCACTATCTTTTCTCATTTCAATTTCGTATTTTTCATCCAACGATTTAAATCCCTTTAATCTAAATTACTGCTCCTTATTTATCCTGTTCCGTATTTTCATACCTCTACTACATCATTCACATTCATATGTTCTAAATCATCCGTCTTATGATTCCAATTAATGAATATAGTGGAAAAAATTTGGGTTTCACACAAGCACTCGAGGATAAAATGTAAAAGAGCTTAAGGCACGAAATGCGTCACGGAGGTCAAGCACTCGAGGATAAAGTGCAAAAGAGCCTAAGGCTCGAAAAGGGTCACAAAGGAAAACACTCGAAGACAAAGTGCAAAAGAGCCTGAAACGCGTAATGCGTCATAGAGGCTATGCACTCGAAGACAAAGTACAAAAAAGTCTAAGGCATGAAATGTATCACGAAGGTCAAGCACTTGAAGATGAAGTGCAAAAGATCTTGAGGCACGAAATGCGTCACGAAGTCTAAGTACTTCAAAAAAAAGTGTAAAAGTTGAAGGCGCAAAATGAGTCACAGAAACTATGCACATTAGAAAAAAGTGTGTGAAGAGAAAATAAGTGAAGTATGCAACAAATGCCAAAGAAAGTGCAAAGGCTTGAAGAGAAAAAATGAACAAGGTAAGCCATGTAGATGAAATACAAAGACTTGAAACGAAAAGTGTACGAGGTAAGTCTAATTGTTACGAGTTCTTTATAAAAGATTTAGTTCTTTCACAAAGAACTGGGGAACACATGTATATACATGGTATTAGAGTACATACCTTCTCGATTCTACCTATGCAACTCTTCTAGTTCCTCATATTTGCCAAAATCATTAACGGTTCACAAGCAACAAACTTGCCCCTTCAATGGCTAGGGGATCGAAAGGAACTTAATCCATCATAATGAGCATGAAAAGGAGTATGAGCTCGAGTGTGTTTAGGAACCACCACTTTTATACGAAATTATTTTCTGGGACAAGGCTCTTCCACCTAAGTTCTAGAAATGTTGTCGATGTCTTTCCTCTTACGAAGGGCTCACCTAACTGAATCCATTTCTGCATATGAAAAATGAAATGTGTAAGAATAACATCAGGAGGCTTAAGGATTCCTAAAGAGATTCCATGTTGGCCAAGGATTCCTCTGAATGAAGGGTCAGGAAAAGCTTTCAAATCACTCTCTTTGGCTCCAATCAAAACCTCCACCAGAAGTATTACACTTATCTGAGACATTTTCTTTCCTACCTCATAAAGAAGAACCCTTCGATAACGGGTTCTCATAGATAAGATCTACAGGAGTAGGGGAAAGATTAATGAGAATGTCTACAACACCTCAACTAACAGTTAGGATGCTCTCTTGAGTCAGGAGGGAGAATAAGTCATTTTCTCTTTCGGTGTACAACATAGCCATTTACTGCTTACATAGCCTCCTCAAGACTGAAAAGTTCGATCCTTAGAGGTTCTATACAATGAATACACCAAATTGGGTAGGGATACTTAGACCCTCTGGGATTTCAATAGTGAGTTAATCATATTCATATTTGCGATGTTAATTCGAAAGTTCCCTAAAAAGTCTATTTCGAAGTCCTTTTTTGAAAACTCATTAAACGAAATAGGGTATTGACTCATAAAATCTGTGAATCCTAAAAAGGGAACTTAACAAAGGAAGTGATGGCACAACGCCACTCATATAGCAAACTAGGGTAAAGACGAAGAGTCTCTTGCAACAATTCCAAAGAAGGAGGTCGCAAGAGAATATAGAAAATCTATGTACCATAAATAATTAAAAAACCTTTATTTACTCTTCTACATGGTATACCCTATGAAATAGTAGGGAGCAATTGATGAGGGTCACACTGCAGATCATTGAGCCTTGATATGAGCCAAACTGAAGATTACTGGGCCTAAAGATAGACTAAGCCCAAGAGGAAACAGGACTCAAGAGAACCATGGAAGACCTACTATAAGATCATTTAAGTGATGGATCTTAACAGTAATTACGTGCCAAGTAACTCTTATAAATAGGTCTCAGATATCATATTTACACTCTAAGCTCTATTTGTTTCTACCATAATCTTGTCTGACTTAAGCACTAGAGTGTTCGTACGGGGAAAAGCCCTTGCACCCCTCTGATCATTTTCCTTTTTGCAGAGTTCTTGGAGACAAGCTTGTACGACAATCGAGATTCTTACATCATCAAAATTCATTGTTGTAAACAGGCAACAATAGTAGTCAAAATTATAAGCTTCATTTTGGCAATTAGTTTTGTAGTTTGAAAAAAAGTTGTCTTAATAATAAGAAAAATCTTGAAACTCTTTTTGAAGTCTCATGTTCACATGCAAACTTGTTCAATGGTCGAGTTATTTGCCCAAACTCAAATGTTCGCTCAATTTTTAGACTGGTTTAGATAAAATGTTAAGTCCGTTAAATGGAGTTACGTTTGAAAATTAATGCCTGATAAAAAATCAGATAAAGCTTGGGTTCATCATTCAAAGTCTAAGTTAGATTTGATTCAATAATTATAAATTTTTTACTATTTTTTATACTAATTTATTTATTAATTACTTTTATTTTTTGTATAATTTAATTTGAGTTTGTATTTTTTTTAGGTTTTAATTTAAAATTTTCATGTCTCTAAAAAGACTTCTATTTAAACTTATTGTGTTATACTTATTTGAATAAATTTCATCTAAATCATTCAGTTTTAACCTTAATTTAAGATTAATTCATTACTTTGAAAAATTAACATTTTGATTCAAAATTATCAATTTAACAGTATAAAAAATCGTTATATTAAGTCATTATTAATTAATCTATTAACCTAATTAAAATAATTTCTTAAGAAATACTTAAAAATATATAATAATAAAATTTATTATCAATACTTGAGAATGTAATACTATTAATTCAAATTCAATAATTGAATGATATATTTTAACATCATTTGTGATTTTGGACATAAATATTCATTTTTAAAATTAATAGATTAAAATTGAATAATGACAAAAATTAATGGATTAAAATTGAATAATGACAAAAATTTGAAGATTTCATTGAAATTTACCCTACTTATTAAACAAGTTAGACCTTATTCATTATATATAAAAAAATTAAAGACGAATTATAACTAAAAATAAAATAAAAACTTGAGCCCATTATCAATATCTTAATACTTTAGTAAACCCGTTCCAAACCCAAATCAGCCTATGAATACCTTTACTCACATGTAAATTTAATATAATTTTAAATTGATTTATTTATGAACATATTCTTGTGAAAAAAGTTCTTGTTTCCATTTAAGCCATAATATATTCGCAAATCATGGAAAAGATAGAAAGAAAAAACAAAGGAAAAAAAACAACACAAACTCAAAAAAGCCGTGGCATGTCCATCAAATATATGAAAAGGAAAAATAAATTATATATATTTTGCACTAAATGACTCAATATGTACACATCATTACATAGAAGTATATTCTTTATTCCCACAGGAAACCCCGAAAGGAATACAAAATCTAATTTTTTTTCTTATCTTAATCCCACAAGCTTCATCCGCATCTTCACCGCCTTTCACTCCCACCATTCAAATAATAAATCATAATTTAATTTAAAACAAAACCCTACAAAGTGCACATAATTACCATTACCCAATAAAAATCACACAAAAATAATATTAAATTAATCAACAACCCTGATGACGTCAGCTAGTCCAACTCACGTGTCATACGTTTCTGGTTTTAACCTTTTGCTGCGGCCCCTTCCTTTTTTTTTTTTTTTTTTTTTTTGTGTGTGTTTGTTTGTTACTACTTCACGCGAAAACCGCCGCATTCTTCTGAACCGAAGTTGTCGCCGTGGAAGCGAAGGCCGTTTCGTCCGAAGCGGAAACCGAAGCGTACCGTGTCGAGAAAGCTCGAAAACCGCCGTAATCATTATCGTCCCCGAAATTACCCATCTGCCCATGGCCTTCATCGAAATTCAAAGAGTAACTCAAAGGATCGTAATGGAATTGCCCATGCCTACCACCAGAGCCGGCACCACTTCCGCTTTTATTTCGGTTGAATCTTCTGATAAAAGTCTTCCAACGAGGACCAGCGACGAGCTCGGACCATTCTCGGACCTTCTGGAAGGCTCTAACACTTCGGGTCCACAAGCCGCTATCGGACTGGACCTGGGTCGCACGTATCCGTTCCCAGAAGGCTATGCCGACGGTAGGAGTGCGACGGGAGCTGAAGCAAGGGAAACAGAAGCAGCAACGAGTGCTTTGTAAAACAGAATTCGATGTCGTTTCTTCGAATATTGCTGGCTCTACATCTCTATGAGCCGCCATCACAAAGATCAAATCCCTAACTCTCTCTCTCTCTCTCTCCCCTCAATCAGTCTCTCTCTGAGTAAGCGAGATAAGAGAGACTTCTTACAAATAACGGAAACAATTGAGGGGAGGGCTGACTGAATAGCGCGAAAGGGTGTTTATGTAAATTCCTGATCCAATTTGAGCCGTTATGGTTTTGATTCGGTGCTTCGCGGGCAGTAAGAGGAAGATGGGGAGACAGGATTAGGTGGGAAATTTGTTGAGGCTTTCTGTGTGTAATATTTTTTGACTAAAATGAATGAATGATTGATGAAGAGGAATCTAGGGATGATTAAGGAGGGGATAGTGAGTGGGTCCCATCTAACAGGATACGCCAGCTATGCTTCCAGATCAAGCCAACATGACAGTGGGCACATTTCTGATGCACCTAGCTATCTAATTCCAAATTACGTCATCTCATCATTTCAATTTTCTATTTTCATTGGCTAATAAAAGAAAAAAAATTCTTGGAATTTCTTAATTTTGGCTATTCAAGTAGTTACTTCAATTAGAATTAGGCCAACGTTGTCGTGTTTCTGTTGGCTGACAAAAGAAATGCACAAAGGATCTATGTTTTCACGAAATTAAGGAACTAAAATGAGAAAGCTATGCAAGTTGACGTAAGAACTATCCAAGTTTAATAGACAAACCAAATCAGGCACAAAGTTTGAGCTATATATCCTTTAGTACTTCCAAAGTAGTTTCCCCGTTTCTTTGTTCCAGTTAAGACAGCAATTAAATGTAATTTTCAGAAAATGTAGGCTAGATGACATGACTAATCTGTGCATTTTCTGATCAGTTATTCACACTATAAACTGCGTTCGAACAAAAAAAAAGTCCATGTTGTATATATTATGAAAAATATATATTATTTCAAGATAAATCAAGTTCTTACTTCATTTAGAATTGCAAGGTGATGTTGCCTGGTAAAACGACAACGGGATTATAATTTTCACGTATTTAGATTGCGCTAACGATAAAAAGGTGACGTCGATGGGATTTCTTCCACGTGTTATTCGTATATTCTGCAAAAACAACAAGAATCAGAGGGCGCAGGGATTTGTCCCTGCACGCGCACTCCGATGATTAAGTTAGAAAACTGAAGTTTTGTATATAGGGGGAAGAGAATTGTGTTTTTCAGAATCTAGAGTCTTATCTTTTTTTTTGTGTTGTCCTCCTCTTCTGAGAGCTCACCTGAGGTATTTATAAGTTTCTTCCGAGTCAGTTCGAGCTGAGGTCTAGGCACGTGTCTGGCCGTGACAGAGTCATTGAGCACTCTGTCGCGTTTCGGGCTAGACAACCTGCGGGTGAGTCTGGATGGCGGCAGAGTTCATGTGTGGACCTCTACTGCGGTCCACGCGGTAGAGTTTTGTCGCAGAGCTGGCGGCATAGGTCTGTAGCAGGATATGCGGTAGAGGTCTGTAGCAGAGTATGCGGTAGAGGTCTGTAGCAGAGTATGCGGTAGAGGTCTGTAGCGACATACAGTGCCGCACAAAGCCTACGCAATAGAGTCTCTATCGCCTCGAGACTCTGTCGCATGTCAAGCTACTCTGCCGCATGGAGCTCTGTCGCTGTAACAGCCACGTGGCTTATCTTGTGTTTGACACGTGGCGGTATCTGGTTGGTCAATCTTTCTACACGCGGACTTTGATGATAGGACCACCATCAATTGCTCCCCACTCTTTGGTAGAAATTTTTCCTGCGAAAGAGGATCCGGGTCCGGATTTGGTTTTTTCGGGTCGGGGCGGATCCTTGCGCGGGCGTGGCGCAGCCGTGCGCCTATATATACTGGGTCCCTGCTGTCACAATCGCTATTGAGTTCTCTCGCGAAGACCACTCTCCCGCAGATTCTCTCGCACTCTGTCGCAACTCTCCCGTAACTCTGCCGCAACTCTGCCGCGTGACGTTACAGTGTCGCAAGTCTACCGCCAGATCTTGAAACTGTGTCGCCCGTTCTTTTGTTGTCTTCCTTTTAGGTAAACTCTGTCGTCCATAATTGTTTTTGATTTCCCCCAAACTTCTAAAATGGCTGGCCATGGTGTAGGAAAACAAATAGACCTAGGTGTCAAGTCGACTTTGAAGGAAGCCGACATCCAAGACCTAGTATCTAGGTTTTCTTTGCCCGAGGGATACTCCTATAGACTTCCAACCCCTCAGGAAAGTGACATACATCGTGTGTCTGACGGGGTAGTTATCTTTAGGGCAGCTTTAGAATTAGGACTCCGCTTCCCGTTGTCCGACTTTGGGGCTTCTTGCCTTAGGACTCATAGGATTGCCCCCGGATAGCTACATCCTCACGCATGGATGCAGTTAATAGGTTTTACCGTGCATTGCCACCTAAGGGGCGTTTCTCCATCTCTTCCCCTTCTCGATGTCTTTTTCAGATTTCGAGGTAGCCCCGGTCTAGTCCCTTACTCACTTCAGCGGGTGTATATGCCGGGATTCGAGAACAGGCTATTCGAAAAACCTGCCAATAAGCTCCACGATTTTGAATCGGAGTGGCTTGTTGTGGAGATGCCTGGGGGCCTGGATTTCCCTACTCGCTGGGAGACTAGGCGTGAAATCCCCAAGGGCCCTCGGATTGCTACTCTTAGAGAACAGCTGGCCTCAGACGTCGATAGGTTATTGGTGGATAGACCCATTAGCCTTGACAGCCTTTTATCAAATGAAAATTTGATATTAGCTGGCTGGGGCGTGGGTCCTATCCCTATTGTCGGCCCTTCTGTCCCTTCTTCTGAACCTCCACCTTCAATTTCTCCTGAGTTGAACCCCGACCCTCCTAGGCCACAGGAAGATATAGGGAGCACCAATGTAGAGTCTAGTTCTAGTAGCGAACCTTTAGCTGACCTGACTGGCTGGGAAGGGTTCGGTTCAACTTTCATGGTGCTCCCTGACGACGACACGATAAATATAGAGTCCCTTCAGGAGCATTTTGATTCTCCTGACGGTAACCTTTTATTCCTTTTACTGCTTACTGTTTTTGATCAGTGTTTGACCACTTATTTGTTTTCTTTCTTTTTTGCAGAAATGAGTCACTTTCGAAGATCCTTAGCGCGTCAAACATCAGAGGCCGGTCCATCTAGTGCTCCCGCCAGGAAGAGGCCGCGTGTAGCTAACGATGTTCGTAGCGAGGCACCAGTCCCTTCTCAGTTGCCTCGGGCTCGGACACCTCCCGTTTCTAGGCCAGCGATGCCTCCTCCTCCCCCGGAACAAAGGGATCCCTCTCGGGATAGGGGAAGAGTCCCTTCTTCTTCACGGGGAGCATCCGGTTCGTATGGACGGTCTCGCTCCGAAGAGCGCGCTGAGTGCAACATAATTTTGTCCCAGCGAAAGAACCGAAGGCGCTTGTATGTCGAGGCGTCGATGGCGACTAGGCCAATTCTCCCGAGGGTAGGCCCCATAGATGAGAGGTCCTACCCTGTGGACGGTGGTTTTATCATGAGGGGGGCTGAGTTTCGGGTTTACCCGGGAGTTCGTGACAACGATACCTTGGATACTCTCGGGGTAGCTTCTCGACTGAGTTGGGCTACTATTCTCCCAAGGGACGAGGCTAGAATATTCAGGAACTATCCGGAGGGAGAGGACTTGGCTGATATGGAGGTGATAAGGGTAATTTTTATGTTCCCCTTTGTTTAACCTCTTTTTACTGTGCTTTTGAGTTTGACTTTTTGTATTTCTTTGCAGCTGGCTCAGAGGACCGTGGCCAATAACGCTCAACATCGGGCCTATCGGGAGCGAGCCGATAAGGAAATTCGGGAGTTAAAAGATAAGGTTATGGAGCTATCGAACATTGTCAACAACTTGTCCAAACTTTCGGACGTGGTACGGAATTTAGAGGAGCAGCTATCAAAGGCACGGCAGGATTTGGACCAGGCCAAGGGGGATCTTACCGTCGAGGCGGCCCGATCAAGTAAATTCCACGAGGATCTTCAGGAGGCCCATGCCGAGCTGGATCGTATGCAGTCCAATTACGGGTCCTTGCTCACTCGTAATCAGGAGCTCGAGCATCACGTTACCGAGTTAGAAAGTCAAGCTACTCCTGTACTGACTCGAGTGGAGATTGATAGCATACGGGCAGAGGCCTTGAAGGAGTACCGCCTTTCCAAGGATTGCTTAAGGCGGAAGGAGGATTTCTCGAATCCCTACGTGAAATACGGATTCTACCTTGCTCGGTCATGGTTAGAGAAGCATAGGGAAGGAGAGGAATTCCCCGAGCTCCAGTACACAGACGAGGCGATGCTGTTTGAGGCTCCCGACTGGACTAAATATGAACCCGGAGTAGAACCAGCGGACGAGCTTTTCCAGAGGACTGCCCAGGATGATCTAGCCAACCTCACCGGTCCTTGGGAGCCCGCGGACCTGGACGATGCTCCCGAGCTTATTGGCGCTCTTCTTGACTTAGACGGTGAGGGGGGTCAGCAGTCCTTAGGGAGCGAGGGTCCGTCTGCAGCTGATCTCCAGCTTCCTCCTGAAGATTGAGTTTTTGTTTTTGTTTTTCTTTTCAAGTATTCTGTTGTCATTCTGTTTTGATTTTATACTTTTGTCAGATGTAATCGTAAAGATCTACTAAAGATCTACTTGTAATGATTTTTTGAATGAAATGAAATCCAGAGTTTTGTTCATGCTTTGTATCGCATTACTTCTCTATTTATCATTTATCATCCTTTGTCTGTTTGTTTATTTTGCTTGTACATATTTGTTTTGAATGTATTCGTGTATGGTTTTGAATGTATTCGTGTATGCTTCCCAACTCTTGATAGAAAGATATATTTTCAGAAAGAGTTTTTCGTATAAACATATCGTTTTCTGAGGCGTGATTACTATGACGCAAGTGCGTCTTCAGTTTTTACAGCCTTTATATTTTTGTCGCCTGGCCACAGTGACGCATAGCTCCTCAGGCTCTTACGGCTCGTTGATTATACGCCTGGCCACAGTGACGCATAGCGCCTCAGGCTCTTACGGCTCGTCTGATTGTACGCCTGGCCACAGTGACGCATAGCGCCTCAGGCTCTTACGGCTCGTCTGAATATACGCCTGGCCACAGTGACGCATAGCGCCTCAGGCTCTTACGGCTCTTCTGAATATACTCCTGGCCACAGTGACGCATAGCGCCTCAGGCTCTTACGGCTTGTCTGATTGTACGCCTGGCCACAGTGACGCATAGCGCCTCAGGCTCTTACGGCTCGTCTGAATATACGCCTGGCCACAGTGACGCATAGCGCCTCAGTGATGCATAGCGCCTCAGGCTCTTACGGCTCGTCTGATTGTACGCCTGGCTACAGTGACGCATAGCGCCTCAGGCTCTTACGGCTCGTCTGAATATACGCCTGGCCACAGTGACGCATAGCGCCTCAGGCTCTTACGGCTCTTCTGATTGTACGCCTGGCCACAGTGACGTATAGCGCCTCAGGCTCTTACGGCTCGTCTGAATATACGCCTGGCCAAGTGACGCATAGCGCCTCAGGCTCTTACGGCTCTTCTGAATCCTGTCACAGAATTTAGATATATAACAGCTGGAAACGTATGACAATAATAGTATCTTGTGATAGCATTAAATATGAGATTATAACGTTCAAGAAAGAAAATATAGCAATTAATTCAAATACAGTTTTAAGTGATTTGAATTCCATGTTTTCCCTATTTTCTTTCCTTGTAGAGTTTCCAGGATACAGGTGTTGGGCCCAATCTTCCGTCTGATTCGGTATGGACCTTCCCAGTTGGCTCTAAACTTTCCGTCTTCTCTCAAAGCGTTGGTGATGTGTGACTTTCTGAGCACTAGATCTCCCTCAGACATTGGTCTGTCTCTCACCCGGCTATTATAGTAGTTGGCCACCCTTTGATGATAGGATGCCAATCGAATAGCCGCGGCTTCTCGATGCTCGTCAAGTAAGTCGAGGTTTTCCCTTAGTGCATGTGAATTCTCTTCTTCTACTAAGGGTACCATTCTGGGTGATAGTGCACCAATTTCCACGGGGATCAGTGCTTCAGCGCCGTATACGAGACTGAACGACATTTCTCCAGTTGACACACGACTGGTGGTACGATATGCCCATAGAACACTAGGCAATTCGTCCACCCATGCCCCTTTAGCTTTGTCTAGCCTGGTCTTCAGCCCATGAAGAATAGTCCGATTACTGACTTCGGCCTGTCCGTTGGCTTGAGGATATGACACCGAAGAGATTCTTAGCTGAATGCTGAGGCTTTTACAGAATTCGCGGAAGGCATTACAATCAAATTGCTTCCCATGGTCGACATTTAAGATGCGTGGGATTCTGAATCGACAGATAATGTCTTTCCATACCATCGTCTCGACTTTCTTTTCTGTGATTGTAGCTAAAGGTTCTGCTTCAATCCACTTTGTGAAGTAGTCGGTGGCGACTAATAGGAATTTTTGTTGGCCCGTAGCTAATGGAAAAGGCCCTAGAATATCCAACCCCCATTGTGCAAAAGGAATTGGCTGTATCGTACCTTGAGAAGGGATCACTGGGGCTATTGTGATAGGCGCAAACCTTTGGCATTTGTCACACCTACGGGTTTGGTCCGTTGCATCTTTCTTCAACGTCGGCCAGTAGAATCTTGATCGCAGTATCTTGGCAGCAAGGGCTCTAGCTCCTAAGTGTTCGCCACAAATCCCTTCGTGCACTTCAGCTAGGGCGTAATTTGCTTGCTCCGGTCCCAGACACTTTAACAAGGGTGACGAATATCCCCTTTTGTACAGTTCCCCGTTGATGAGTGTGAATTTCACCCCTTGTATTCTTAAGCGACAAGCCTCATCCTTATCTTGGGGGATTGTACCTTCAGCGAGATATTGTTTGAATGGGGATCTCCAGTCATCTCCCGTTTCAATGTCAAAGACCTCGACTTCTTCAATACTAGACTGTTCGAGCCTCTCAACCTTCACTATCCTTCCTCTGGTTTCGGTGGAAGAGGCTAACTTAGACAATGAATCAGTATGTGTGTTGTCGGACCGGTTGATTTGTATCAGCTGAAAGCTTGTAAAAGTTTGTGCCAAAGATTAGACTTTCTTCAGGTAAGGGACCAACATCGGTTCTCGAACCTCATATTGGCCGTTGAACTAGTTCACCACCAACTGAGAGTCACTACATGCTACCAAGTGGTGAACCTGCAGCGTTTCGACCAGCCTCATCCCGGCTATCAAAGCCTCGTACTCCGCTATGTTGTTTGAGCTGGGGAACCCAAACCGTAAGGAGTATTCCAGGGATTCCCCCTCTGGTGATATCAAGACTACACCCGCCCCGCTTCCGTTTGCACTTGATGCCCCGTCGACATACAGCAACCATGGTTGAGCTTCCCTCTCATCGCTGTCGCTCGGGCTAGTGCATTCCACTATAAAATCTGCCAAAGCTTGACCTTTGATGGCCTGTCTGAGTTGGAACGTGATATCGTATCCTCCGAGTTCCACTGCCCATTTCACTAGTCTTCCTGAGTGTTCAGGCTTCTGAAGGATTTGTCTTAACGATTGATCCGTCAGGACAATGATGGGGTGAGCCTGAAAATAAGGGCGCAACTTGCGCGAGGCCATCACAAGGGCTAGCACTAGCTTTTCGGCAAGCGGATAGCGGGTTTCTGGGTCTAGCAATACTTTGCTCACATAGTAGATGGGACGGTACATCATTTCATCCTTATTTAGTAACACCGCACTGACGGCGTGATCACCGATTCCCAAGTACATATACAATTGTTCCCCTTCGAGGGGCCTTGTCAGCAAAGGTAACTGTTTAAGATATTCTTTGAGGTCCTCAAAGGCCTTTTGACAATCTCCCGACCATTCAAAATTCTTTCCTCCCCGTAGAGTTTTGAAGAAAGGCAAGCTCCTTTCTGCTGACTTTGACAGAAAGCGATTCAGAGCTGCTATTCTGCCTGTCAATCTCTGGACCTCTCTTACGGTGGCTGAGGGTTTCATGTCAATGACTGCCTGTACCTTTTCGGGACTAGCCTCAATACCCCTGTTGGTGATCATGAAGCCCAAAAACTTCCCTGAACTCACCCCGAATGAGCACTTTTCGGGGTTTAGCTTCAAATTGAATCTCCTCAGTACTTCAAATACCCGGGACATCTGATGAGCATGAGACTCTCCTGCTCGGCTCTTGATAATCATATCGTCCACGTAGGCTTCCATGGTATTTCCTAGAAGATCTTTGAATACTTTGTTCACCATTCGCTGATATGTAGCTCCAGCGTTCTTTAAACCGAACGGCATTACCTGATAGCAATATGTTCCGTCATCGGTTATAAAAGAAGTCTTCTCTTCGTCTTCTGGGTGAAGCATGATTTGGTGGTATCCGAAAAAGGCGTCTAAGAAGCTGAGGAGTTCGTATCCGGATGTCTTATCCACAAGTCTATCTATCCGGGGTAGGGGGTATGAATCTTTAGGGCAGGCTTTGTTCAGATCAGTGAAATCTACACACATTCGCCACTTCCCATTAGACTTCTTTACCATTACCACGTTGGCTAGCCATTCAGGGTAATAGACTTCTTGGATGAATCCGGCATTTAGGAGCTTATTTACTTCTTCAGTAATTGCTTTTTGTCTTTCTGGGGCAAAGTTTCTCTTTTTCTGTTTGACAAACCTATGTCTGGGTAAGACGTTAAGCTCATGGCAGATCACTTCGGGATCAATCTCGGGCATGTCTGCCGGGGTCCGAGCAAAGACATCCGAGTTTTCTCTCAGGCATTCAACTATCTCACTCCTTGCTTGTTCGTTTAGCTGAGTCCCGATGAATGCCTTCTTCTCTCCGTCTCCCCTTGTTAGCTCAATGGCTTCCGTTTCCTCTACGGACTGAGGCTTGGGCGGATCCTCTATACACAAAGTCTCATTTCTTTGTGCTCCTTTGTTGGCAGTAAAAGCGATGTAACAAGTGCGGGCGCTCTTCTGATCTCCTCGCACTTGCCCGACTCCGTTGGGAGTGGGAAACTTCATTAACAGATAGCAAGAGGATATCACCGCCCTCATGTCGTTCAGTACAGGTCTACCCAGGATTATGTTGTAAACAGCAGAGGTTGACCTTACTACCATGAATAATACTTGTCGGGTCACATCCTTCGAGTTTTCACCGAGAGTCACAGGCAACTCTATGGACCCAGCTACCTTCACCCTTTCGCCCGTAAATCCGTATAGTGGCGTCATAACAGGCCTTAACCTATCTTCAGATATGCTTATTTTTTCGAAGCAATTCCAATAGATTAGGTTTACCAAGCTCCTATTATCGACCAGGATTCTGCTCACCGGGTGTTTCGCCACTATCGCGGATATCACCATTGGGTCGTCATGGGACATGACGATGTCACCCTTATCAGCTGGGGTGAACATGATAGGCTCTTCATCCGCTCTCTCCTCCATTACAACGTTAACCTGATATGCCTGCCTTGCATAACTCTTACGGGAAGTAGAGGAGCTTCCCGCCATCGATTCCCCTCCTGCAATAACATTTATTACCGGGGTGGTAGGTTCGTTGTTTGGCGGATTGGCACGGGGGACCGTAGGCCTAAATGCTTCATTCCTTGGCCTATTTCTTCCGTTATCGTTATTTGTCCCAGTCAGCGGACGGTCATTCCTTTGGTTACGCGGAGGATAACGGGGTCTCTCGCTTCTCCACAGGAAGCGGTTGATTTTCCCCTCTCTGGCCAGTCTTTCTAACTGATCCATTAAATCTCTGCATCTCTCTGTTGGGTGGCTGTGAGCGCAATGAAATTCGCAGTAGGCATCAGAGTTTCGTCCTACATCCCCAATCTTCTTCTTGGGAAATTTCAACAATCCTGCCCCTTCGATAGCTGCCAGTATCGCAGTGCGAGGCTCGTTCAACTTGGTATAACCTTCATACCTGAGCCTAGGGGCTTTGTCTACTCTCACGAATCTGGGGGAGCTTCTTTCGGGTGCATCTCTCTCTCTCTTCTTTCCTTCCTTTGCTTCCCTGGGCTGTATCATCTTCATCACCTCTTCTTGGGCCACATACTTATTGGCCCTAGCAAAGAGATCGGAGAGTGTCATTGGCTGATCAAGAGAGAGGGATTCTTGCAGCTTTTCGGAGCTCGTCCCTTGCAACATTGCAGCTATGGCTACCCCTACCGGTAGATCTTCTACCTCCAAGGTTGCATCTCGGAAGCGGTCTACGAAGCTCTTCAAGGATTCTCTATTCCCTTGTTTAAGAGTGAGTAGATAAGTAGCGTCCTTCTTTCTCTGGCTGTGGATCATAAAGACTTTCAGGAATTCATTTCTCAATTGGTTGAAGGAGGAGATTGAACCTTCGCTCAACCCGTTGAACCACTTCAAAGCGTGCCCGGACAGTGTGAGAGAAAAAGCCCTGCACATAATTTCGTCCTCCCACCCATGCAGCAGCATGAGGGACTCATAGCTTTGTATGTGATCGTAGGGGTCTGCTTTGCCGGTGTAAGTAGTCATGGAAGGCATCTTGAATTTCTTCGGTAAAGGCTTGTTCATGATCTCTGGACTGAATGGAATTCTCCTCTTTCGGCTATCATCCGGAGACACCAGTTTCCTCTTTTCCAAGATCCTTTGGACGACTTTCTCCACGTTTTTTGACTCTAGGACTGAGTACGGTCATGTCCCTTCGGGTCTAGAAGAGTCCGACTGATAAGCACCCCTTCCGGCACCTCTCATTCCGGGGCTTGACATTTCGAGACCGTCTCGTGGGTTAGAACCCTTCTGTCTTTGTGGCTCCCCAGCTCCATATTCTTCTAACTCATGTTCCAACTCAACGGGAGAAAGGCTGCGCCATGTGGGAGAACTCTGTCGCCTATAGACCGCGGGAGGACTCTGTCGCATACGTGCTGCGGGAGATCTCTGTCGCGTGATGACTGCGGGTGAGCTCTGCCGCCTATCTGTTGCTGGTGAGTTCTGCCGCACAGGTGCTGCGGGCGAACTCTGCAACCCTCGATCCGCGGGTGAGAGCTACGGTATGCCTGCTGCGGGAGATCTCTGAGGTCTACGGACCGCGAAACAGTACTGCCATCGATCTTCTGCGGGAGAGCTCTGCCGCCCACGGATTGCGGGTGAGCTCTGCCGCCCGTTTGTCGTGGGAGAGCTCTGAAGTCTGCGGTCCGCGGGTGAGCTTCGCCGTCTGTCTGTCGTGGGAGAGCTCTGAAGTCTGCGGTCCGCGGGTGAGCTCTGCCGCCTGTCGGTCGCGGGAGAGCTCTGACGCGTTGGGTCAACGGTAGCATTCACTTCCCGTAACCCTGCCACAGGATGATTCCTTTGAAATGCGGTAGAGTTCGGGGCCAATCTCGTGGCATCATTTAGCGCTCCTGCCCCTTGTCCAACACTCGCCAGGGTGGAGGGTTGGCCTCTTTCATAGGTCTGCCTTGGGATGTTTTCCCCCACCAACTGCTGCACTTCATGGGGTAAGCTGAATTGGGGGAGAGCGTCTCTGAAAAAGCTCACCATAGCTTTCAATGCTGTCGTCGTCTCCTCATTTTTGCGTTTCAGGGTCTCAAATTCCTCTAGAGAAACTAAGGCTCCTCTGTCATCCCTTTCACTATGTCTTCGTCTTGGTTCTGACCTGACAGGGGGACTCACAGAATTTTGCTCCCCTGTCCCTCCTGCTGTAGAACGTGTCCTCACCATTTTGATAGGGAACCTGACTTTTTGTCCTGATTCCCACAGACGACGCCAATTGATGTTGCCTGGTAAAATGACAACGGGATTACAACTTCCACGTATTCAGATTACGCTAACGACAAAAAGGTGACGTCGATGGGATTTCTTCCATGTGTTCTTCGTATATTCTGCAAAAAACAACAAGAATCAGAGGGTGCAGGGATTTGTCCCTGCACGCGCACTCCGATGATTAAGTTAGAAAACTGAAGTTTTGTATATAGGGGGAAGAGAATTGTGTTTTTCAGAATCTAGAGTCTTATCTTTTTTTCTGTGTTGTCCTCCTCTTCTGAGAGCTCACCTAGGGTATTTATAAGTTTCTTCCGAGTCGGTTCGAGCTGAGGTCCAGGCACGTGTCTGGCCGCGACAGAGTCATTGAGTACTCTGTCACGTTTCGGGCTAGACAACCTGCGGGTGAGTCTGGATGGCGGCAGAGTTCATGTGTGGACCTCTACTGCGGTCCACGCGATAGAGTTTTGTCGCAGAGCTGACGGCATAGGTCTGTCGCAGGATATGCGGTAGAGGTTTGTAGCAGAGTATGCGGTAGAGGTCTGTAGCAGAGTATGCGGTAGAGGTCTGTAGCGACATACAGTGCCGCACAAAGCCTACGCGATAGAGTCTCTATCGCCTCGAGACTCTGTCACATGTCAAGCTACTCTGCCGCATGGAGCTCTGTCGCTGTAACAGCCACGTGGCTTATCTTGTGTTTGACACGTGGCGGTATCTGGTTAGTCAATCTTTCTACACGCGGACTTTGATGATAGGACCACCATCACAAGGGTTTAGAGAATAAAATTTTAGAAGTATGAATGAGAATATGGAATGAAGAAATACATTCTATTAAAAATTGGTGTTGGGTATAGTGACCGATCTTTACATTTGAGTTTAAGAAAGCAACTTAAAATTTAAAATTACATCTTCTACAATAATAAATATAAAAAATAACGATTTTATCAATTCATAAACAAAAACATAAGAAAACAAAATACAAATTATGAGTGATGATTTAAAAAAAAAATTCAAAAATTGAATCCGAACTATATAATGAGTAAATTACATGAGGGTGAACTTAACATAAAACTAAATTATATTCTTATCCAAACAAAAAATATATAATATATCTTTAAAATAATAAAATTGAATGTGTTTTTCTTATTTTTTTGTAAAAGAATCTTATTTTTTGTCCTTCGCGTCAATTACCTTTAGCGGCAAACTACAGTTGGCGACATTCAGTTACCTTCGCGGTAAACTACAGTTGGCGGCTCTCGTAACCTTCGCTGCAAACTACAGATAGCGGCATTCACTTACCCTTCGCAGCAAGCTACTCTTCGCGGTATCCACTTACCATCGCGGCAAGCTACCCATCGTGGCATTCACTCACCCTTCGCGGCAAGCTACACTTGGCGGTATTTACTTTACACTTCGCTGCAAGTTCTACTTGACGGTATTCAATCACCTTCGCAGCAAGCTACTCATAGTGGCATTCACTCACCCTTCGCGACGAGCTACCCATCGCGACATTCACTCACCCTTCGTGGCAAGTTCTACTTGACAGTACTCACTCACCTTCGCGGCAAGCTACCTTTCGCAGCAAGTTCTGATGGCTAGACGAGGTACCGGCAAGCAACTAAATTTGGGCTCCCCTTCTAGACTTAGAAAATCTGACCTTGAGTCTGTTCGTAATAATTTTCCCTTGCCTGAGGATTATTTTTATAGACTTCCAACTGATAGGGAATGCTCCCCTCAAGCAGTCAATAGCGGCGTTCCCGTTCGCTTAGCTTCGCTAGAGTTCGGACTTTGTTTTCCCTTACCTGACTTTGGAGTTGCTTTTCTCCAGCATTTCAGTATAGTTCCCTCTCAACTTCATCCTAATGGATGGGCACAGGTGGTCGGGTTTTCAATCATATGCCATAGATGCGGTGTAACGCCTACCGTTCCTTTATTTAGTTCATTTTTTCGAGTTCATAGTGTTCCAAACTCGACTTGCTTTAGTATCCATAGGGTTGGTGGGGTAGGACAAAGTAGCAAGTTTTTTGGAAGACTACCATCTAAGTTGCATAATTATGCGTCAGATTGGGTTATTGTTGAGTTTTCGTCATCTCTAAACATTCCCACTCATTGGTGTCGTCCTTCGGACGTAAGACATTTATACAACTCCTTAGTCTCCTAGCTACAAGTAGATGATGGGAGTACGCTATCATTTTTACTAACTTCAGAGAATATAATTGCTGCTGGCTGGGGGCGCCTTTCCATTGTTCCCATTTTTGCCCCTGCACCCGTCTTGCCTCCTACTTTCGTGGAAGAGGGTCAAGGTGTGAGGAACCCTTCTGGGTCTTCTGAAGGAAATTCTGATGAGAATTTGGAATGGGATCAAGGGGAGGCTTTTGGAAGCCCTTTTCTAGATTTTCCTTCCAATGAAAGTTTGGCTAACATTCACTCTCTTAATGCTTATCTTAATTCGGGTGATTTCACATTGCATTCACATGTGCACATAATTGTTCATTTCTTAAGTGGTCGTTCTGATTCTTTTTGGTTTCTTTTCTTTCAGGAACGAGCATACTCGGAAGAGCTTTTACTCAACGAGATGAATCGAAGAGTGCTCTTGAAGCTGTTCATCCACAAAAGCGAAGGCGTCCACAAGTTTTCGGGCAGGTTAGGGAAACTTCTTCTCGAGTTCGAGCTCGAGATGACAGATCAAGATCCCCTCCTACAATTTCTTCACCACATCATGAAATATCGGGTTTTCAAACTCAGGGTAAAGGCAAACAACCTGCGGTAGAAGCTCCTGCTCTTAATCCCGTGTTAGAGGAACATCATCAAAGGAATAGGGCAGAATGCAACCTTACCCGTCCTTCACGTACTGATCGGTGATTATTAGACATTGAACCGGTCCTACGAAATGCTCCAGTACTTCCACCAATAGCGGAGCTGAACTCATCCCGATATCAAATAGATGGCGGCACAGTTGTTCGAGGATAAAGTTTTGTTGTTTATCCTGGTGTGAATGAAAATGACTCAATCCATGATCCAGGAGTAGCGTCTCGCCTGGGATGGTCAACCATTCTTCCTCGGGACGAGGCGGAGTTATTCAGAAATTTCACTCCTTCTGACGACCAGTTTGATTATTTGGTCATGCAGGTATTTCTCTATCTTTTTTATTGTTTCTTTCTTCTTTAATTTTATCTTGATATTTGCTGATAATTTCAGGCCGCTTAACAAATGATTGCCAATAATGCGTGGCATAGAGCCTATCGATCTTATGCTGATGTTGAACTTGCCCGATTAAGAGCTGAGAGGGCTGAATGGCAGAATGAAAGGAACCAATATATAAGGCTCCCCAAACGTGTTGACAGATTGAAGAAGGAAAAGGAAGAATTGAATATTGAGCTCCTCCACTTCAAAGAGAGCAGGCTGCCACCAGTGAAGAGTTGGGTTCTTTCAAGTCTAATTATGATGTTGTTCTTGCTCAACTTTAAGACCTTCAAACTAATTTTAGCAAGCTGGAAGAGGAAAATTTGAAGTTGCGTTAAGAAGCTCAGTCTTCCACCGTTAACCCAGAGGTGCGTGACCAAATTCGTTCCGAGGCTGTTAGAGAGTATCGTTTGTCGCAAGATTGTTACGACAAGAAAGTTTTATTCTCTACTACTTTCGTGAAATATGGTTTTTATATGGCGCGCTCTTGGTTGGAGAAAGAGAGTCTGACGAATCCTGTTCTAAACTGCAATGGTCTAAACGAGTGGAACAATATACAAATGAATTCTTGGACTGGACCGACTATGAGCCTAACATGAGGACTTTGCCACATACATAGAGAAGGGAGCTCACGACAATCTTTCTAATCTTTCGGTTCCTTGGGAGCCTCGTCGATCGGAGGGAGTAATTGATGCACTAGAAGATTTGGATGATGAAGATCTTGCCTCTCCCAGCGGAGGTGCTTCCCCGGTTGCAAAAGAGTAGATTTTAGGCGTGTTTTTATCTTTCATATTTGTTGTTGCCTCTCTCCTTTATATATATATATATATATATATGTACATGAAGTATGGTTTGTTATTGGTATTCATATATTTATGGTGTGAGTTTCTTTATGGCTTGTTTCGCGCCTTTTTTACTTTAAGCATTTTTCACTATTTTTAATAGATCACTTCGCATCTCTTCGATTCGAGTGCGTGGCTTACCTTGCAATTTTTTCGCTTCAAGCCTTTGCACCATTTTTTATGGCTTACCTCGCGCATTTTTCATTTCAAGCCCTTCATTTATGAAGTACGTGGCTTACCTCATGCATTTTTCGCTTCAAGCCCTTGCACCATTTTTTATGGCTTACCTCGCGCATTTTTCGCTTCAAGCCCTTCGTTTGTGGAGTGCGTGACTTACCTCGCGCATTTTTCGCTTCAAGCCCTTGCACCATGTTTTATGGCTTACCTCGCACATTTTTCGCTTCAAGCCCTTCGTTTGTTGAGTGCGTGACTTACCTCGTGCATTTTTCGCTTCAAGCACTTGCACCATTTTTTTATGGCTTACCTCGCACATTTTTCACTTCAAGCCCTTCGTTGCACTTATTTAAGATAGTTAAAGAGAAAAATCTTGATGAACAATTGTAATATCGTCATTCATGAAACAACAAATTATTTTCCTGCGAACAATAAATTATAAAGAAAGTTGAATAAGTAATCAATAAAAGATTGTCACTGCAAATAAGGCTTTAAATGGTTAGCGGTCCATGTTTTCGACATTTCCTTGCCCTGTAGATTATCTAGAATGTATGTGCTGGGTCCAATCATCTTCTTGACTCTGTATGGCCCCCTCCAGTTTGCTTTGAATTTCCCATCCTCTCTCTAAGCGTTGGTGATGATTGTTTTTCGTAAAACTAAATCTCCTTCTTAGAGAAGTTTATCCTTTACCCTCGAGTTGTAATAACGAGCCACCCTTTGTTGGTAAGCTGCAAGTCGTATGACTGCTAAATCCTGTTGTTCACCAAGTAAGTCCAAATTCTCCCTGAGGCCTTGAGAGTTCTCTTCATGTTCATAAGGAATTATTCTTGGAGAAACAGCCCTATCTCAACTGGAATTAGTGCTTCTGTCCCATACACCAAACTGAATGGCGTCTCCCCTGTCGATACTCGACTAGTAGTTCTGTACGCCCACAAGATGCTGGAAAGTTTATCCACCCAAGCTCCCTTTGCCTTGTCAAGACGAGTCTTAAGGCCATACAGTATGGTTCTATTGCTGACCTCAGCTTGACCATTGGCTTGTGGGTATGATACTGATGAGATCTTCAGCTGAACACCAAGTCCTTCACAAAAATTTCTAAAAGCATCACAATCGAACTGTTTTTCATGATCAGCATTCAAAATCCTCGGAATCCCAAAGCTGCAGATTATGTCTTTCCACACCATTGCCTCGACTTTCCTTTCCGTGATTGACGCTAACGGCTCGGCTTCTATCCACTTAGTGAAATAATCCGTAGCTACTAACAAGTATTTCCTCTACTCTGTGGCCATCGAAAAAGGTCCCAATATATCCAATCCCCACTGAGCGAATGGTATCGGTTGAAAGATGCTTTGGAGTGCTGTTACCGATGCAGCTGTTAATGGAGTGAACCTTTGACATTTGTCACACTTTTGTACCTTGTCGGTTGCATCTTGCTTTAGCGTTGGCCAGTAAAACCCCGCTCTGAGTATTTTTGCTGCCAAGGCTCTAGCTCCTAAGTGTTCTCCACATATTCCTTCATGAACCTCAGCTAAGGTGTAATTCACTTGCTCTGGACCAAGGCATTTCCATAGTGGCATGGTGAACCCTTTCTTGTAAAGCTCCCCATTCATTAAAACAAATCTTGCACTTTGGATTTTGTTCTTTCGAGCAGCTTCTTTGCCTTTTGGGAGAATCCCTTCCACCAGGTATCGTTTGATCGAGGTTTTCCAATCTTCGCCAACTTCGATCTCTAGTACATCATCCTTATCTATACTAGGCCTTTCCAACCTCTCTACTTTTACTAATCTTCTAGTTGTTTCTTTAGAAGACGCCAGCTTAGACAGAGCATCAACTTGATTATTTTCTGATCGGTTAATTTGGGTGAGCTGAAACTTATCAAATGATTGGGCCAAAGTCTGAACCTTCTGCAGATAAGGGACAAGGGAGGATTCCAGGTTTCAAATTGTCCATTAAACTGATTGACCACCAGCTGATAATCACTATGAGCCAACAAGTCTTTCACCTGGAGCTCTTTTGCCAACTTCATACCCCCGATTAGAGCTTCATATTCAGCCAAATTATTGGAACAAAGGAAGTTGAAGCGTAGGGAATACGCAAGTATTTCTCCTTCCGGTGACTCTAGCACAATACCTGCTCCACTTCCTTGATGGTTGGATGCTCCATCTACAAATAACTTCCACCATGTTGTCTCCTGTTCTGTTGAGTCTTCCCGACAAGTACATTCGACTATGAAATCTGTCAATGCTTGCGCCTTGATGGCTTGACGAGGCTGAAAGTTGATGTCATACTCACTGAGCTCCACTGCCCATTTCACCAATCGCCCTGAATGTTCAGGCTTTTGTAGTATTTGTCTCAAAGGTTGATCTGTCAATACCACTATGAAATGTGCTTGGAAATAAGGATGCAGCTTTCTCACAGCTGTGACAAGTGCTAAAGCCACTTTCTCAACTTGTGGATATCGTGTTTCAGCATCTAAAAGTACTTTGCTCACGTAATAAATCGGTTTATCTCTGTCGATGGTCTTCCTCGAAAGCACTGCGCTCACTACCTTGTCTCCTATACCCAGATACACAAACAATTACTCCCCTGTCAAGGGTCTTGAGAGTAATGGGAGCACTCTCAAATACTCCTTTAATTGCTCAAAGGCCCTCTGACATTCTTCGATCCACTGAAAGTTCTTCCCACCTCGGAGTGTCTTAAAAAAGGGTAGGCTTCTGTCTGCTAATTTCGACAAAAAACGGTTCAGTGCAGCTACTCTTCCTGTTAATCTTTGCACTTTTTTGATAGTCACTGGGGGTTTCATATCTAGAATGACTTGGACCTTTTCAGGATTAGCCTCAATCCCTCGGCTAGTTATCATAAAGCCCAAGAATTTTCCAGATTGAACCCCAAATGAACACTTATCGGGGTTGAGCTTTATGTCATATTTCCTCAATACTGCCAGGATTTTAGATAATCTCGAGGCATGAGACTCCCCTTCTTTACTCTTTACAATCATGTCGTCTACATAAGCTTCCATGGTGTTTCCAAGCAAATCCCTAAATATTTTGTTCACCATACGCTGATATGTAGCCCCTGTATTTTACAAACCAAATGGCATCACTCTGTAACAATACGTGCCCTCGTCTGTAATAAGATGTTTTTTCTTCATCTGTCGGATGCATTGAGATCTGATGATAACCAGAAAAGGCGTCCAAAAAGCTAAGTAACTCGTACCCAGTAGTCTCATCCACCAATTTGTCGATTCAAGGCAGTGGGTATGAGTCTTTCGGGCATGCCTTATTTAGATCAGTAAAATTTATGCACATTCTTCATTTGCCATTAGTTTTCTTCACCATTACCACATTTGACAACCAATCTGGATACAGAACTTCTCGAATAAAACCAACTTTAAGCAGTTTTTCAATTTCTTCTTCTATTACTTACTGCCTTTCTAGGGCAAAGTTTCTTTTCTTTTGCTTGATAGGTTTAGTACCAGACAGCACATTAAGCTCATGACATATCACTGTGGGATCACTTCCAGGCATGTCAGTAGGGGTCCATGCGAAAATATCAACATTGTCCTTCAAACATCTTATCAACTCTTCCTTAGCCTCGGGTTTCAGTTGGCTTCCAATGTACAATTTTTTATTCTCATCTTCAGCTACCAATGAATTTCCTCCAATTCTTCCACGGGCTTGGGCTTGGTCAATTCAGTTATGGTAAGAGTTTCCTTTCTTTGCATACCCTTACATGTAGTGGATGCCACATTGCATGTCCTCGCCCTCCTTTGATCTCCCCTTATTTGTCATGTTCCTTCCGACGTGAAAAACTTCATTAGCAAGTAACAAGGGGAAAGTACAGCCCTCATATCATTCAACAATGGTCTTCCAAAGATAATGTTGTAGGCCAAGGAAGTTGATCTTACCACCATGAATAGAACTTGCCTTGTTACACATCTAGGACTCTCTCCCAATGTAACATGCAACTCAATGGATCCGGCTACCTTTACCTTCTCGCCAGCAAATCCAAAGAGTGGAGTGGTTACTGGATTAAGTCGATCTTCGCTTAAATTCATTCTTTCAAAATAATTTCAATAGATAAGATTTACTGAACTCTCATTATCTACCAAAATCCGGCTTACCGGGTGCTTAGCCACTACTGTCGATATGACCATGGGGTCATTATAGGGAATAATCATATCCCCTTGATCGGCTGGCGTGAACATAATTATCTCTTCATTCTTGTCAATTTTCATAACAGAACGAATCTGATACGCTTGTCTAGCGTAAGTCTTTCTCGAGGTCGATGAGTCACCCGCTCTTCCTTCTCCTCCAGAGATCACATTAATAGCAGCTCTGGTAGGTTCATTGTCAATCTCTCGATTCCTGTGCTCTCTTGGTCTCACTTCATTTCTTCTTTATTCGTTTCTCCTTATATTCCCTCTTTTATCAAAGCAATTATCTCGCCATCTACGATCTTCCTGTCCCCGAGGAAGGTTTTGATTCCGTAAGAAATGATCTAATCTCCCCTCACTGGCCAGTTTCTCCAGTTGGTTCATTAGATCTCGGCATTTCTCAGTCGAGTGGCCATAAGCTGCATGGAAACTACAATAGGACCTCAAGTCCCGTCCCAAGTTCCCTTCAACTTTTATAGGGAATTGAATCATTCCTGTCCTCTCTATTGCTGCTAATATTGAAGCTCGTGACTCAGTGAATGCCGTATAAGCAGAGTATTTTGACTTAGGAGCTTTACTCGGCTTGTCCGGCCTTCCAATACTTTTGTCATTGGGCTCCCTCTCCCGTTTCCTTTCATCTCTGGCATCTTTTGTCAAGATTGTTCTCTTCACTTCTTCCTGAGCAATGTATTTGTTTGCCCTAGAAAACAAATCTGATACTGTTATTGGCTAATCCAGAGATAATGACTCATGTAGCTTCTCGGACCTCGTTCCCTGCAACATAGCGGTCACTGCTACTCCAACTTCTCCCAAATCTCCAATGTGGCATCACGGAATCGGTCAATATAACTCTTGAGTGACTCTATTTCCTTGTTTCAAGGTCAACAGATAAGTAGCATCTTTCCTCTTTTGACCGTCCATCATGAAGGCCGATAGGAATTCATTCCTTAGTTGATCAAAAGATGAAATAGACCCCTCTGGCAAACTGTTGAACCACTTTAGGGCATAACCGGTTAAGGTTAGGGAGAATGCCCTGCACATAATTTTATCCTCTCATCCGTGCAACAGCATCAGAGACTCATAGTTCTGAGTGTGATCATAAGGGTCAGTTCTTCCCGTATATACTGTTATCTAAGGCATTTTAAACTTTGGGGGTAATGGTTTTCCCATAATAACTGCACTGAATGGAATCCTCCTTCTCTGATTCTCTTTAATTGGAACCAACCTCTTTTCTTCCAGAATGCGTTCCACCATTTTCTTCATATTGGTAGCGTCATGTGCGACTGAATCAGCTCGATCATAATTTACCGTTGCAGTTCCAAGATTCCAAGTTGGATCCATCTCCGATCTTCTTCTCTCGAGCGGGGATCCCGCCACTCCGGCCTCTTCCTCTTCTATGTATCCAGAGTCCACGCCTTCGGGACTTTCAAGATTCACCATATTTCGACATTTCCAACTTCCATCAACTTCTCGTACTGAATCTCTTATTCTATGACGCTTTGGTCCCTCCACACCTTGATGTCCTCCACTTTGGCGTCCCACCCTTCCTGCAACCTCCTGCATAAGGTTTACTGCAGCCTCATGTAACAAATCTCCCGCGGCTACTCCTACAGGGTCTTGCGTGGGGTTAACTGTACCTCTCGCACCATGAATGTCATGCGGGATACCACCAGGGTTCGCCATTCCCAAGGGGCTTCGTATCATGCTGCCTAGGTCTCCCTGCTCGCGAGTTTCTCCAGTGCCGGGAATGTCTGCAAGGCCGGGGTGGTCTCCACTGCCAGGAACAGATCGCAGCGCTCCGCGATTCTCCCTCATGTCAGGAATAAATTGCGGCATGTCGCCGTCATTCGTCACACCTTGGAGGATTCCCGTTGTCCTGCCATCATCTCCAATGCCATAATTGGATCGTTGCATACCTTCGCCAGGAAGCGCTCGTGGCATGATTGCTGCATTCTCCATGCCATGTAGGATTCACGGCATGCTTGCCGCATGGTCCATGCCAGGAACGTTTCGTGGCATTCTTGCCGCATGCTCCAAGCCGGGAAGGATTCGTAGCATGCTTGTCGCATTCTCCACTCCAGGAAGGTTTCGCGGTATGGTTGCCGCATGCTCCAAGCCGGGAAGATTCTGCGACATGCTTGCCGCATGCTCCAAGCCGGGAAGGTTTCGCGGCAGGCTTGCCGCATTCTCCACTCCATGAAGGTTTCGCGGCGTGTTTGCCGCATGCTCCACGCTAGGGATGTTTCGCGGCATGCTTGCTGCATTCTCTACGCCAGGAATGTTTCACGGTATGCCCTCAGCATCCAGCGAATTCTGCCTTTCTCCTACCAAATGTTGGACGGATGGCGACAAATTTACATGCGATAAGACACCTTTGAATAGGTCCACCATTGTCTACAGAGCTTGGACAGTCTCTTCTCCTTGTTTCCGCATTGCTTTGAATTTCGTGACGGGAATGGCCATCATATTAGCTTCGCTCTGCACCCTCGCGGCTTCTCTGCCACCCGTCATGGGAGAACTCGCCATGTCTTCACCTTGTGTCTGACTGCTGCCGAACGGGTCTGTACCATCATGTCAGAATGACTTTTTGCTCGAATTCCCACAGTCAGTGCCAATTGTTGTTGTCACTGTCAACGATTGCGTGTTGTTGACGTATCTACCTCAATCTTCGTACCACGTGCTTCGAAATATTCTGCAAAAAAAAATGATCAGATGGACACAGGGGTTGTTCCCTGCGTTTTCACTCCGATGCCTAAGTCAGAGAATAATTTTGACAGAGTTTCAATAGGAAATTGTCATCTGATCTAAAGAATCATACATGATCCCTATTTATAGGGAGCTTCATCCTTTCGTAATTACGCTTTTGTCTTTTTTTATAAAAATGTCTCATTATGCCATATTCTCCTCAGATATGCCATGTGTCTTAATATAATTCTCTAAAATAACATTCGGTTTATTATTCATAACAAATCCCAATCTAACTTTGGTGTTGAAAAAATTGTACAATTTTTTAATGAATATTTTTTCATAGGTAGTTAAGACAAATGATATAATATTATGATAATTATCATATATACCGCTAATGGAGTTTCTTAATTACATAAGAGGATTAAGATGATACCACATGTCATTTAAATATATTAAAAAAATAAAAAATAAAAAAATAAGACATTTGTCATCATCCTAACCCAACTTGTGAAGTCAAAAAACTCCACTGACGATATATATGATATTAATTCATAATATTATACTATAAAAATTAAAAAAAATTATTTATTTCAATTTTTTGACTAAAGAAAAATAATTTAAACATTACTCATGCATAAAATTACAAGTTGATGTAAATATATATTAAAAACCATAAAATGACATACAAACATTATATATAAAGAAATTCTCAAATATTTTGATGAGCCAAAATTATTTATTAATATATTTTACATATTAAAAAATAGAAAAAGTTGTTTTTTTTTTGAAGGGGTATTGGGCAGTTACAACGAAAATTGAATACTCAAATAGACAACTGCAAAAAATTTACCTTGAACAGTTGATTACCCAAAGAGTAATTGATTACCCTTAACATAAAACATGTTCTGTTTTAAAATTTACCTGGGGCAGTCGACTGCTATATAGGGCGGTCAACTACCCCAAGCCTAGAAAACTTTTTATTTGCAAAAAACACTAAGGCAACTTTCTTACATAGGTATTCGATTGCCCATATTGGAAATTCAAAAAAAAAAAAAGTTTGTTGATCATGTCTAATCATTTTGAAAGCCTCGATTCTTCATTTGAAAGATAACTTATCATGAAAGGGTGTTTCTTGTCACGCCCCGGAAGCGCAGAAAATGAGGCTAATTTAAAACTTTTTATCCAATTTCTAAGTTGCGTGTCGTGTCCTCCCAGGTATGATCAAAAAATCCTAAGCTCTATTTTGCTTATTGAGACTCTGCTTAAACATCTTTCTAACTTAAGCATCGGAGTATGCACGTAGAGACAGATCCCTGCGCCTCTCTGACCTTTACTGTTTTTACAGAATCTTCAGTACACGTGGAGTAGACGACAAGAGAGATTACGTCAGCATCATTCAATCATTGTTGTTCAGTACAACAACACTTTCCATCATACACGGTAAGGGTGGCCTCAGGATTCGTTTCATTTTGGAAGACAATCCCATTCCCGAGCAGTGCATGTGTTCTTATATATTTATATATATATATATATAAATATGTATATGTAAGTATTCTTGTTCACATATTTATCTATGTATATCTATATTTCTTGATTGAAGAATGATTAAAGTGCTACATAGATGTACCTTTATGCTTGATTAAATTCTCTTATAGCATTAGAGTTGAATTTAATTTAATTTTTGTATTTATCCATTATAGAGGAAAATTTATTGCTTAACCTTGCTATAAAAAAAATTCACTTACATTCCTCGCAATCATTGTTCTGCAGATTATGATGTTTAATTAATTGAATTCTCCTTAGTCCTTTGTACTAATTGTAAATCAATGAAATCATCCTCCAAGGAATACGTTTTTAATTCCAAATATTTAATTTACTATTTATGGCTAAAATCGGGTACAAAAAAATTCGTGGAGTTTACACATAATTATACATGCAATCTTTAAGAAATACTTGAATTTGAAATTTTACCTCAATTTTTGTGCCTTGAGTATCGTACCACTAACCCGAGTGCTTCTGTTATTTCGAGCTTTCATAATATTATTCTGTGTATCTTAATTACTTTTTAGTTTCCAAATAAATAATGAAACGAAAATTTTTGGATTTCGCGGTTAAGAAATTTTTTTCATTTGATTTTACGAATTAAATAACATTTTTATTTTTATTAAATTTTTTTGAACATTATACTTGTATAGTTATATTGTTTGATTTAGTTATTTAATTTTTCTTTTAAATTAAAAACAATATATTTAAACTTTAAGTGTAAATATCGAAAATTTTCATGTACATGGTTTTCCTATAAATAATGCCTTAGACAATTAAAATTAAACATGTGATTATGGGTGGATTGATTTAAGTATAAATATTAGACGGGTGGATTGATTTAAGTATAAATATTAGACTAACATTATATTTATACTACATAGACTTGTATATTTAAATATATACAACCTTTTACTTATTTTTCAAAATTCAAGTGTAGACATATATATATATATATATGTGTGTGTGTGTGTGTGTGTGTGTGTGTGTGTGTGTGTGTGTGTGTGTGTGTGTGTGTGTGTGTGTGTGTGTGTGTGTGTGCAAGGAATATAAATATACACATACAAGATTAAGAATGAATGAACACATGTATATAGGTAAGTGTATACATATATATCTATGTACATATATAAATACATATATAAATACATGCATAAGTATATGTATACATATGTAAACAAGTATACATATGCAAATATACAAACAAATAGTCGTAGCACACAGCCATCATGCCGAAATGCCCTCCATGTAGCAGATGAGTGCACAAGGAAACCGATTGAAGAAAAGAGTGAAATGCAAAGGAAAATAACAGGCATGGCAATGAGATGGGTTCGGTGAAAGAAAGGAAGGGAAGAGATGGAAGTGAAATGATAATGATGGAAACGTGAGAAATGGACATGTAAATTGATAAAATATAAACATGACGATGGAGATGGCCTCGGTGGGTAGGAAAGTAAAGGAAATTAAGTGGGAAACATCAAGGATGGTAGCAAGTCTATCAGGGGGAGCAGAGACAAGGAAGGTGGAGGCTGACACGAGAAAGGGAGTTAGCGGGTCTGTAGAATAGGAAAGAAGTGTTAAAAAAAATAAAATAAAAGTAAACTGAAGAGAAAAGAAATGAGAGCAGGAAGTGGTGATGCAGGCTGGAAAACGAGACAAAGAGAAGGGGTAGGTGTTGAACAAAAAGGGAAGCAGCCTGATGACTGCTGTTTATAGCAGTAGAAAGCAAGGGTCACGGGGAAGGGATTGCTGAACAATAGAAAGGAGCTGGAATAGAGGTATTTTGGTTTGAGGACAGTGGCATCCTCTCGGGTAAGGATAGGCCAACAATAAAATGGGAGCTGAGTCTCCTTTCGGTTTTGGAAACTGAAAATAGCAATAAGAGGAAATTACTCTTCCCTTTCCTTCTCGGTGCAGTACCATAGTAGCAGCAGAGTCTTCCCTTCGGATTTGTCCATTTCGGGAGAGGGATAAGGTGATGGCAGTAGGCTGAAAGGATAATGGAAAGAGGACATGATAGAGAAAGGAACGCATGAAAGTGAGGAGTTGGTTCAGTAGAAAGGCAAAAGATGTGAAACAGGGACCCAAGACAGGAAACGTAAAACATAAATGAAAAGGAAGGAAAGTTAACTGCTGGAGAGGATTGGAACTGTGAGGAAAATCGTTGAAGAGATGAGCAACATTCTTAGACATTGTCATTGATTAAAGGTTCTTGGTGAGGAGGAAGTTGTGGAGAATGGAGCAGGAGCAGGGGATGATCAGGGCTCTCGGCTGCTGCCTTAAAACGGAAAGAAGCTAAGGCACGATAGTGGAAGCTACCTGGCAAAAGAAGAAAAAATGAACAAGGCAGAAACGTGGACGATGAAGAGATGGCAGAACCCAAAGGGGAAGGAGAAGAAAGATGAGCGGTGCTAGAAAGCTGAAAGCAACCGTGAATAGGAGGAGAAGAAGACAGAGCTCGAGAGATACAGATGAACATAAAAGCAGTGCAGGCCAGCCTCAGGTAGGAGCTAGAGACTGGAAAGGAAGACCGGCGACGATGGAGGCAGAATGACAACGAGGAAGAGATGGTGAAGAGATAGAAAACTATGGCTGGTGACAACGAACCGTAGCCGTGCAAACCGAAAGAAAGAAGAAAGAAGAGAGAAAAAGAAAAGGCGGGAAAAGGGAAAATATTAAAAAATAAAGAAAGAGAAGAAGAAAGAAAGAGAGTAATATAAATATATATTTATTAATATATATATATCAAAACAATAGAAGAAAATTGAGGGAAGAAGAGAGCTTACTGAAAATGTGAGAAACTCGAGAAAAAAGGATTTCAACGAAAATAATTCGAGTAGATGGAATCCACCAACTTACTACATTGAGATAATTTAGGATTACAGATAGACATTGAGGTAAGATGTAAATTCTCACAAATTTTCGTATTCGGGTTGATTTTGTATAGTAATTAAATAAACGAAGTTGAGAGTATGTACTATTGGAGGTGAATTAACCAAAAATATAATCGTGACAAGGGAGAGGCTTAGAAGAATTAACTTAATTAAATTAATTTCAAGAATGAATATAGATAAAAATAAAAATAAAATCAGTATACATATGAACTACAGAAAAATCTATACGAAATAATAATTAATCAATAAATTCATTAAAAGAATTTGCCAAGTACAATAGTATAGAGATACATACATACATATATATATATATATGTGTGGTTGAGTAATAGTGTATCCATTCTTTAAAATCAAGCATATGGGTACATAAATAAATAAATAATTATATGTATCAATACCTATACTTAGGTACATATATATATATATATATATATACATACGTATATGTAAGCAATGTGTATATAAAAAGGGACATGTAACCCCTACATGTCGAGGCCTCTAGGATTCATGTATAAACACTAAATATAGAAGTGAAAAAGAAAGGTAGAAGAAATCCCGAGGACAGCCTTTTATGAGGCATATAAAATATATATATATAAAAGTACAACTGTGCTGGAATACATGAGGAAGAAATAACCGGGAGTCCCAAGACTGTCTGGCAAGCAGTGTCGAAACCTGCTGAGTTGGTGAAAGCAGGTTGACATTTGACATTGCAGCAAGAAAAGACAGAAGAAGCAGAGACTTTAAGGGACATAACCATCGGTTCAGTGGAGAAGGTAAGCAAGAGTCTGAAGATTGGCGAAGAAAGGGAGCCAACCGAGGCAACCTGTGCCTGTTGCAGTTTTGTTATACTGCAGCTTTGTTATACTGCAGCAGAAGGAAGTAGAAAAAAACAGATTGGAGCAGTTGGAAGACTGATAAACCGAGGGAAAAAAAGAGAGAATCAGACTGAAATGATAGTTTACTATAGTATTTTGTGAAATGGCCTGCTGCTGAAATGAAAATCGACCAAGAGGGAGAGTTAGGAGCAGAAAACGAAGAGGAAGTCAGTAGAGAGGACAACATGGGACAGACCAAGAGAGTGAGTGGAGTGGCAGCAATCGAGAGAAGGCGTGGGTGACCTAGAAGCAAATAGGAAGGAAACCGAGAGGGTAGGTGAGATGGAAGACCCGAGAAGCATTGTAGAACATGTGAGGAAAGACCCGAGCAGGAAAATGATGATGAAAACACGATGGCCGGTTACTTAAGACCAGGAGGTTAGAAATGATAGGGTAGGGTATAGACAGAAATGGGAGTGAGGATAATGCAGGCCGAGAAAGGGGACTGAACAGAGGTCTCTCTACCTCTGAAATACAAAGCTGAAGTAAGGAAAAAGGGCGAGAGAGAGTCTGAGAGCCTAAACCCGAAAACCGTAACCGAGAGCTGGGACCAAGAGGTAAAGAAGTCGAAAGAATATAGAGGCAAGCTGAAGCAAATGGTGAGGCAGTAGGGAGGAGAGTGGAAGACGGTGAGCTGGAAATGATGGAGAGAACCGAGAAAGGCAGCGGTGAAACTTGAAACAGAGGATGTTTTACCCTCTGAAAATTGAAGCCGAAAACGGAGTTAAGGAAACGGGATTGGAGGCTAACGAAATGCGAGCTGGAGGCCTTCTCCCGTGGGTAGAAGACTGGGAAGCTGACGGAGGATGGAAAGGGGAGACGGTAGCCGAGAAGGGAGGAGGAAGGATGGCAACGAGGAAGACGAGGGAGGAAAAGAGCTGTTGTTATGGAGGCTTTCGACATGGGACAAAGATGGTGATCCTCGACTGGAAATTGGCGAGCTAGGAAAACAGAGGAGGCATAAAACAATGAAGATGGTGGCAGAAACGGGATGAAGAAGGTAATGGTAGGATCGGGAAAGTAAGCGAGAAGATGAACAAAATCGGTGAACAATGAAAAAGAAGAAACGAGAAAGAAATGAGGGAAAAAAATGATGGCCGGAAGGATAAAAGGATTCAAAAAAATATAATGATGAACGGTAAAAAAGAAAAAAGAAAAAGAGAAGAATGCTTATATATACATATATTATTTGTATATATGTATATGTAAATAAATAATGGGATTGAAGTTGGAGCAAAGTACATAAAGAAACTTTGGGAGTTTGAGTAAATAGACAGTTCGAGAATATTATTGCAAATACTAGCTCAAAAAAAAGGGCTCCAACGAAAATAATCCGAGTGAACTGGACCCGTTGACTCGGTACGTCGAGACAATCGAGAACTATGGACAGACATTGAGGTAAGAAATTTATGTAAGTTTTAAAGATAACTGTATGTATTGTATGATTTCAAGTGTATTTTTCCTAGGTAAACAAGGTTACGATTTTGACGCATCGTAGGTAATTCGATAAATAGGATACTAAGAATATAAATTTCGGTGTAAGAGAATCGTAGAAGGATTTAAGGGAGATACTTGAAGGCGTCACTACTAGAACTTGAAATTTTTGATAAATCGAGGTAAGGGGTGTAATTTAAGATGGTAATTGTATCCCTACCTTTAGACTCCGATTTATTTATACGTTTTCGACCTTTCTTGTGCAGCCCTTGATTGTAAAACAAAACCCTACACCTATTAAGTCCAAGTTTTATTTGGTCATGTTTTCGAAATAAAGAAATGCTATATGAAATTAAATGCATAGGTTCGAGCATGATTTCTGAATAAATGTTATGGTTTCGACTTACGTATGAATTGATTTCATGTTTTGAAAGAAATGAAATTTGGTATGTGAACACATGCTTAAGAAAAGGAAATTTGCTTTCGAAAGGTGATTGTGGGGGCCACCTCTTGAGTCCTGCGGGAATAAAGTGGCATACAGTCTTTCTGTTTTATGAAAGAGTTTTCAGATTATAAGAAATTCGATTTTATTACTCAGTATGAGCTTATGGGCTATAAAACCCAAGAAAGACTTAGAAAACTCAGTTTTAAGACAAAAATGCAATGTATAGTGGAATTGTGGGGGCCACCTCTTGAGTCCGATCGGAGCAAAATGTCACGTAATTTTCACAATAACATGTGAACGTGGGGGCCACCTCTTGAGTCTGACGGGAGCAAAGTGTCACACGGTTCACAATGACATGCGATCGTGGGGGCCACCTCTTGAATTATATGGGAGTAAAGTGCCACACAGTCTGTGTGACTGTACAGGCCACCTCTTGGGTCCTACAGATGCAAAGTGCCACACGGTCAATGCATTTTTGTCATGCGTGCTTTCGTGGCGTATATGAATTTCGCTTTCGAGTGTGATTGATTTGTTGTACGACCTTAATCACGTCTACAACCTTGCCATGGCCATGTTTATGATTTCTCTCTACAGAGGATGACTATGTTATCATCACATGAAAATTTTATAAGTTAGCCTAATCTCCATCCGATATGAACTATGTTATAAGATTTTGATCATTCGATTTATGTTTATGCATCAGTTATGCTTTTGAAGTTCTATCGGTTTGAAAGGTTTTGAAGTTTTGTATGTCTCGAAGGATTTTGATATAACTGAATAGATTTGTTACCTCGAAATTATATTTCTATTGATTATGTTTTGTATTTACGCATTTTGAAAGCTATGTGATATTTGTAAAGAAATGCTATCTTTTAGTTTTATCATGTATTCAGTTTGATTAAGCCACCATGATCATTTTAAATGCATTTCTTACTGGGTTTTTTTACGAAAGCTCACCCCTTCACCTCTCAGATGTGTTGCAGTGCAACTACAGTTGATAATTGTTGCGTAGACGACGTAAGCTGGCGGATACGAGTTCCCCATACTATCTTTTGTACATGCGTGAAGTATACATTTCTATCTCTTTACCAGACCATTAGTATGCACAGACATATATTGAAAGTAATGTGTCGGGATGTAATCTGTATAAGGATAAATAAAATGAAATATTTTTAAAGATTGATTTTTTGGGAGTAACTAGACGTGGTTTGGAATATGTAGAATAATTTGATGATATAACTTGGAAAGCATGGTTGGTAGTTGTGGATATCTAGGATTTGTTAAAAACAATTGGTTTGCAGGTAGGTAGGCTTATATAAAACTGTTATGCTGAGGAAATTTCTATCGGCCATATAAATCCAAATGTGAAACTAAATTATAATTACAAATAAAGAAGTAAGAAAATGAATTGACACTGAACAGGAATACAACCTAAGTGAATAAAGGGATTAAGTTGCAAGCTGAAGTTTCAAAAAAAAAATTTTCCCCGAATTTTTATAGGTTACGGGTCGTTACATAAGGAATTTATGCAAGTTTTAGAGATAATTGTACGTATTTTATGATTTTGAGTAGCTAAATAGATACCGTAGAGATAGAAAATTTTTATATTACCCCTACGTATAGATTGAATCGTACTGTAAAATGTTGAAAAATCATAAATGCATAAATTGCATGTTTTCAATGTTTTCATCGTTAAATATTGTTTTTCACGATATATGGATAGGTCAACTATTATTTTTACTGTATGCATAAAATAACACATTTTACGAAGTTAAGTGTGCTCGAGTAGGAGAAATTTTCATGATGGGTGACCTCTCGGGAAGTCTCCACTCACATATCGTTTATGCACTGTTTTTATACAGAACATTGGTTTCTATATTATTTTTGAAATAATTGAATCACCTATCCGATTTTTGAATGAAATGGTGCTGGAGCGCATGCTGACTGTATCGCACGGACCGACTCGCACTGACGAGATGTGCTTGAGCGCGTGCTGACTATGTGTCACACGGCTTGACTCGCACTGACGAGACGTGCTTGAGCGCGTGCAGACTGTGTTGCATGGTCCGACTCGCACGAGATTTTTATATGATTTATGAGAAAAAGACCGTACTAATTTTGAGACTAAGCTGATGGTAGAGATTGATGCTAAGGGGTAAATCCTTGAGACTACTTAGTACCCTCAGTCATATTGTACTATATCGGGGTCCACGGAGCACGTTGTATCGTGTGGACGCACATGGAGTACGTTACACCGTGTATTGAGTCTTCAGACTACTGAACTGAATTGAACTATACTATATTGATTGGCCGACGGGCTGGACTGACACATCCCCCCTGAGGCGTATGACACTACGCACACCTAACCCGTGAGGCGCGAGGTCACTGAGTATGGTCATATGTCGACTGTACTGTTATTAACTGAATCCTACTGTTATTGATTGAATCACAGTCTAGTCTCAACGAACTGAATTGTTTATTGATAGAAAGAAAAGTGAATTGAACTATTTTATTGATTGAATGAATTGTTTTAAAGAAACGAATTCAAGTGTTTTACTGTATTGACTGAACAGTAAATGGTTTCATTGTACCGACTGTATTTAACGCATATGTTTTACATATGTTAAAGTATTAGAAATTGAGTGTGACTGAAAGTATATATCAAAGAAAATGCATCGATTGTGAATCGTTTTCAGTGTTAACAAAATGAATTATATACATGTGTTTTACAGCGTTTTATAACTGATTATGGCATGCATTATAAGCATGTAGATAGTATGGTTGTCTACTGCTTACATAAGTTTCTTACTGAGCGCGTTAAGCTCACTCCCTACTTTCCTCCACAGAGTCCTATCAATAACTTGGACGCTTCCGTTAGTAAGGCATGTCACACGGCTATGTTTTCGCGGAGTATTTTTCTGCGTTGAAGGTATACTTAGTTGTAAAAAATTCTTTTGTATCTAAAATTTTTATAAGTACAGTAATGCATACGAGATGTGTATAGGGAATGTGAACATATTTTGTTTAAATTTTTACCAAAAAAAATAATCAGACTAAACACTATTCTGACCTAATATCGATTTGTAACTCAACCAAAATGTCCGTAAATTCGAGTCATTACTGTCAGACCCGAGTTTTTGATTTACGTATGTAGCTTGTACCTTATGATTCCTATGTGTACGAACGTTATATTTCATAGTTGAATCTTAAGAAGAGTATTTACTACCATGCAATCGATTAATTTAAGAAATTAAAAAAATACATGTAAGCTACATAATAGCGAGATAAGGGTTAAAGTGATTTTCGAGTAAGTACAGGGGTAAAACGATCAATTTACCAAAATTTGGTATAAATCCGATGAAGAAATTTCATTAAAAATATGAAATCGAGAAATCTTGATCAATAACGAGGAAAATATTGAATTTCGAGTCCAATTGATCGAGATATGAATTTAATTAATATTTTTAGAATTTTTGTCTCGAAAAATGAGCTCAAAAATAGTGAAAAAATATACCGAAAATGTAAAATCGGACTGATAAATTTATTTACGGACTAAATGAATTTAATAGGAATTTTTAGGATATTTTAGGGATATTTTAGGATTTTTAATATTATTTTAAGGATTAAAATAATATTAAAAATATATTATAAAGAAAAAAAACAAAATAGAAAAAAAAAAGAATGAAAATCTGAAAAAAAAAAAGGAAAACGAAACCCGCGTGAAGACGAAACGAAGCCAACCCGAGGAGAAATCTTCACCGGCGACGAACCAGCGGCCAACGGCACAAGGAGTGCTGGGCAACGGGACGACCGGCACCGGGGGAGAGTTCGACGGCCACCACGCACTTGGAATTGCCGTCGATGAGGAGATCGGAGACGTGGGAGGCCGCGGGAGAGAAGGGTAAATCGGGCGGAATCCGGCGCCGATTTACCCCAGCCCAGGCCAAAAGAAGCCTCTAGAGGCAATGCCGAACCGTGTGGCGGTGGAATCGACCGGAGAACCGATCGGACGGCGCCGAAACGGCGAAAGGAGCCCTGAACCGGTCGGTCGGTTCAGTGGAAAGTGACTGTGCTGAACCGGACCGGACCAGTTCAGCCAAGGAGAAAAGGGGAAAAAGAGGAAAAAGAAAGAAAAAGGAAAAGAAAAATTTTTGAGATTTCACTGGACTTCAGGTAAGTAGATACGAGGTCAAAAGTGACCAATTTAATTTTCGATAAATTTATTTAAATTATATTTAATCGAAAATTGACCCGGAGTTAAATATACGAAATTATGTAGTCGACGATTAATTCCAAACGAAAGTCCGATCGAACTTTGATTTGCGTACCATCGCACAATCTCGGGTAAGTAAAGCTCATTTACGACAAATTATATGATTTATGCGTATTTAATATTTTATTTACGCATTTCGGATTAAATTTCAGATTTAGTGAATTATATTCGAAAAATTGAATAAAATGTCGTAAATGATATACGGGCTATCCAAAGAGCTTGGAATAAAGCCCAATGGGTATTGATAAGCCCAATGAGTCGTTAGACCCTGATGAACGGGCTTAATACGGATTAAGGCCCAATAAAAGTGTTTAAGGCCCATTAAGAGTAAACGGGCCCATTTAAGTGAAATGAACTGTATTAAATGTGTAATACAGTAGGAAAAGTGTAATTAACTCAGTGAATGATTAAATGCAGCTCCAGAGTCATATTGAGAGTTGACCGGACTCCCAGATTAGACAGCACAGAGGAAGAGAGGTCACACGACGTGATCCGAGGTAGGGGACTCTTGCAAGTAGCTATAGATATCTGTGCATATTTTCGTTGAATTTTACATTCATTGAAATTGTTTGAGGGTCAGAGAAAATCTATAATAATTATAGGGACCCGATATGGGTAAATTACGATTTTACCCATAGTTAGGCAAAAAGTGAAACTTTGGAAAAAGTTGTTAAAAGCATGAAAATGATGTTTTGAATGATTTTTACTGCTATGTAGCAGAAGAGTAGGTGGATGGGCTAATGTTTCGAGGTCGATGTAACCTAAGCACACTTTATAGGGCTGATTTTAATGATTTTAAACATCCATATTTTTAAAGAGTCATCTACCGAATTATATGGAAACAATCGTGCTAGAGCACAACTCGCATTTGATTTCAGATGTTTTTCACATACATTAGTGCTGGAGGTTTACTCGCACTACATTTCTTTGTGCATGATAAAGTGCTGGAGCGATTAGCTCGTACTCGAGTTTTACATGAGATGTATGACAGAGTGCTGGAGCGTTGCTCGCACTCGATTCTTCATGATTTGTACATGACATCGTACTTGATTTGAATGAGAACTATGCATGACCTAGTGCTGGAGGTTTACTCATACTAGTGTTAATATTTTTACATGCATATACAGTGTTTTGAGGCGGAACGACCTAGTGCTGGAGGTTTACTCGCACTAGTGTTAATATTTTTACATGCATATACAGTGTTTTGAGGCAGAACGTTGACTGTGTGTCACACTCAAGACGCGCACTGTAGTTTTTCGTGATATATACACATGTTAGAAAAATCGTGACGATTTTCTCGTGTAGACTGAGTGTCACACTGGAGATGTTCGCACGTGAATTTAGAGACGTGGCATTGATTCCATAGTATGAGGGCTAAGACCTATGACAGGCACCCCGACTATGATGTATTTCCATGGTATGAGAGGCTAAGACTTATGGCAGGCACCCCGACCATGATGTATGGGTCCACGAGTGTACGTTGTACCGTGCGTGTGGCATGGAGTACACTGTACCTTGTTTTGTGTTGTGGAGTTGTGGAGGAGAGTGTTGATAGCTGGCGGTTGTGATGGACTGACCCCCCTCCCGTTACAGCAGTGATAACCCGCACATCGAGTACTGTGTTGCCTAGGATTTCACCACATGTTAGGATATGTACATAGTCCGGAGATGCTCTCTTACGATAAGATCCTTAAGCCTAACATCCTTAAGCTAGAGTGGGCGGGGAGGCTCTGTACAACGGGGTGGCTCTCTTACATAGTCTAGAGAGATTGCATTTAGCCACTGAGTCTCGCATGATATATCACATGTGTTTTATGGTACGGGTAGACCTAAGGGATGGGTCGAAACCCAGTTTATTTATGTTGTGATGAGAAATGCCATATTTATTGTGTTTTGAATGTAAATGGCATATTTTATATAAAGGCATTCTTAAATGATTAAATATGCACTGTTTTGCATGAATGCCTCTAATTGATAAACCAGCATGTGTTTAGTACATGGGATTTTAAATCTGTACTATATTATATATATTTTAAACATGCTTTTGAATTGAGAGAAGGAAAGGCAAAGCACTATTTTAAGTAGATAGTATGGATGTCTACTTGCTTGCCCGATTTCCTTACTGAGCGCGTTGATAACTCATCTCATTCATTTTCCCCCCATCTCTACAGATTCTCGTCAGTAGATCGAGTCGACCAAGGTATTGCATTCCTTTGATCCGCTGCCACTCCCCATTTAGCGAAAGGTATACATATGCGTACTCTTTTGTATCTGAACAATGCATAAACACAGTGATGTACACGTTTTAATATGAGGGATGTAATGATGTAATTATATTTAAGTATGCGAATTTACTTATGATATAAATGTCATATATGTATGATACGAAAAAGAATGGTAAGGCATGTCTGGATGAGGAGACTAATGCCTATTCACAGCCCAACTGTTGAGGAGATAAAGGTAAGTAAAAAATGAAAAATTTATTGTAGTTTTTGGTAAAGTCGCGTGTGGGAGGAGGGCGTGACAGAGTGGTATCAGAGCGTAGTTGGTCTGATGTGAATAGGTATTAGTAATTAGAAAAGTGTACATCCCCATATCACTGTGTTTTGTTCAGTTACAATTATGTATACAAGATGGGAGTTGGACAACTTAATGTTTGTGAATGCAAAAATTGAGCCTTTATGGTAATTACCCGCCGTGGTAGAGGGGCGAGAGGTAGGGCTAGAGGCCGCAGAGGTAGGTCGACTAGCCAGGGTGATTCTTCGACTACCCATACACCCCCAGGTACTACTGAGGTATTAGATACTTTTGAGGTACCGGATACTACTGAGGTACGCTTCACGAGGATAGAGCATAGCCTGGAGGCAATAGTAGGGTTATTGGCACAGACTTTGCCAGGTAGACAGAGACAGGATGCAGAGACTGCGACTGGAGAGGCAGTTGCACCTGATACACCTACGCAGCCTGTACAGAGGCCACGGACTACTGATACTCCTACACCCCCACCAGTTCAGGTTAGTAGAGGATATGGGTGTGATTTGGATCGGTTGCGATAGTTCTAGAAGCTTGGACCTTCATCATTTCGAGGGGTCAAGGACCCAGCTAGTGCAGAGGAGTGGATTAGCGAGATGGAGAAGTTGTACGATTTCTTTAAGTGTACGACTTTTGAGAGAGTCGCATTTGCTGCGTTCCTACTGAACGGAACGGCAGAGCATTGGTGGAAGTCCACCAGGCCGATATTGAGAGCCCGACATGCTGAGATTAGTTGGGAGATGTTTCTAGAGGCCTTTAGGAGGCAGTTTGTTCCTGATACTGCGCAGCGTAGACTGCAAGTTGAGTTTTTGGGATTGAGCCAGTGGAGTCTCACAGTGGATGAGTACGAGACTAGATTTTTGGCTCTGGGGAGATATGATCCCGATACCATGTACAGCGAGACTAGGAAGGTCCGCAGATTTGTTGACGGATTGAGATCGGTGTTGCGGTCTAGATTGGTACCACTAGACATTGGTACATATGATGAGGCAGTGCATAGAGCACAGCTTTGTGAGCAAGATTATGAGAGGCATTTCTTCGAGTTTGGGAAGTTCAGTCGGAGCCGAGATAGAGAGAGGAAGAGGCCGGCTAGAGATAGAGGGTTCAGTTATCGAGGAGGGAAGAGACTCTTCGGTAAGGGACCACAGATAGAGGAGGTGCGAGAGCGACCAGTTAGACCTCCTACATACCCGGCCATAGCTCCGGCGAAGGGCATTGTGATTAGAGGATCGAGGCCTACTACTGATCAGTACAGCCGATGTGGTAGACATCATGGCGGTAGACCTTGTCCGTTGAGCCCTGTTGTGTGTTTTCGATGTGGGAAACAGGGGCATATTGCTAGAGAGTGCCCAGAGGCATATGTGACTGCCCCACAGAAGGGCAGGGAGTATGATAGAGCTTCAGCTGGTACGTCTGCTCAGAGAGGTAGAGCGACGGCAGAGGAGAAGGGGAAGCAGGTGATGGGTCGAGGGCGAGTACATGCTTTGGACCAGGACACAGCTGATGCTTCTGCGGATGTGATTCGAGGTAACATCCTGATTTATGATTTAGAAGCATATGTTTTAATTGATCCTGGTGCCACACATTCATTTGTATCGCCATCATTTGCATGTAAGTTAGAAAAGCATGTAAAGCGTACTCCTTTAAAGATGATGATGTTGATTAGTACGCCTATGGATTCCAGTCAGCTAGTTGAGCATGTGTATAACGATTGTAAGTTAAGAGTAGAGGAAAAGGATATGACAGCCAATCTAATATTGCTAAGTATGAGTGACTTTGATGTAATATTAGGTATGGATTGGTTATCTGCAAACCATGCTGTTTTAGATTGTTATGCTAAGACAATTATGTTTTCTAACCCTACGAAAGTTATTGTAAAGTTTGATGGGAAGAAATGAAAGAAATAAATATGTTGTTAATAAATAAAAAAAATATTTTGCTGACTTAGAGATATATATTTTGAAGGTTTCATTGCGTACGTAGTGGATACAGATAAGGTACATCCGGAGTTGGTAGATATTCCTATGGTCAGTGAGTACCCAAATTTTTTCCCGGATGAGTTGCCAGGGTTACCACCAGACAGAGAGATGGAGTTCTATATAGATTTAGTGCCTGGTACTGAGCCTATTTCGAGACCACCGTATCGCATGGCCTTAGTTGAGCTGGAGGAGCTCAAGAGATAGTTGCAGGAGCTATTGGATAGGGGTTTTATCAGACCGAGTGTTTCACCATGTGGAGCACCGATTTTGTTTGTGAGGAAGAAGAATGGAAGCCTCCAATTGTGTATAGACTACAGATTGTTGAATAAGGCTACCATCAAGAATAGATATCCCCTTCCACGCATTGACAACTTACTGGATCAGCTTCGGGGAGCGCATGTCTTTTCTAAAATTGATCTGAGGTCTGGGTATCATCAGTTGAGAGTTCGGAGTGGAGATGTACCCAAGACAGCATTTAGGACTTGATATGGCCACTATGAGTTCCTAGTTATGCCATTCGGACTGACGAATGCTCCCGCAGCTTTCATGGCTTTGATGAACGATGTATTCAAGCCATATTTGGATCAGTTTGTTATCGTATTCATGGATGACATATTAGTATATTCAAGATCCGAGGATGAGCATGAGGAGCACCTCAGGATTGTATTGCAGACTCTACGAGGGCAGCAGTTGTATGCTAAACTCAGGAAGTGTGATTTTTGGTTGACAGAGATCTCATTTTTGGGACATGTAGTGTCGAGGGATGGTGTATCAGTAGATCCATCCAAGATTGAGGCTGTAGTTCAGTGGGAACAGCCGAGGACAGTTACCGAGATCAGGAGTTTTTTTGGGTTTAGCAGGGTACTATCGAAGATTTGTTGAGGGATTTTTTAAGTTGGCTGCTCCATTGACACGTCTCACTCGAAAGAATGTTGCATTCGTATGGGACGAGGATTGTGAGAGGAGTTTTCAAGAGCTGAAGAGTCGATTGACCACCGCTCCGATTCTCACTATTCCTACCAGCTCAGGAGGATTTTCAGTTATACCGATGCTTTGCATCAGGGACTGGGTTGTGTGTTGATGCAGGATGGGAGGGTAGTTGCTTATGGATCCAGACAGTTGAAGGACCATGAGAAGAACTATCCGACCCACAATTTAGAGTTACCAGCAGTAGTGTTTGCGCTGAAGATATGGCGCCACTATTTGTATGGTGAGAAGTTTCAGATTTTTACCGACCACAAGAGCCTCAAGTACCTATTCTCACAGAAGGAGCTGAACATGAGACAGAGAATATGGCTAGAGCTTCTGAAGGATTATGATTGTGAGATACTTTATCATCCGGGTAAGGCTAATGTTGTAGCAGATGCTTTGAGTAGGAAGAGCCTTGGGATGGTATCGTATATGATGGTCAGGAAGCACGAGCTGCTAGAGCAGTTTGCTAGCCTCAGTTTGGGAGTTGTGCCTTCGGACATGGATGCAGATTGTATGATTGCGAGTCTACGCTTAGAGCCAGATCTGTTGGACAAGATCAGACGGGCTCAGCAGACTGATCCGTATTGCATCGATGTGATTGGTCAGATGCAGAGAGGCACAGTGATAGATTTTGAGTTGAGTCCTGATGGACTACTGAGGTTCAGAGGTAGATTGTGTGTTCCCGAGGACCCAGAGCTAAGGAGATTGATATTGTCGGAAGCTCATTCATCAAGGTACACGTTGCATCCGGAGAGTGGCAAGATGTATCAGAACCTCCGGAAGGTGTACTGGTGGTCAGGTATGAAGAGAGATGTGGCAGATTTTGTGGCGAGATGTCTCGTATGTCAGCAGGTGAAGGTAGAGCATCAGAGACCTGCAGGATTGTTGCAGCCTCTACCTATACCGAAATGGAAATGGGAGCATATCACCATGGATTTCATGATGGGTTTACCGAGGACCCGGAGGAATCACGATGCTATATGGGTGATCGTTGATAGACTGACGAAGTCAGCCCACTTCTTAGCTATGAGAGCTACTGATACTCTGAGTACATTGGCAGGGTTGTATGTACACGAGGTAGTGAGGTTGCATGGTGTTCCAATGAGTATTGTTTCAGATAGGGATTCCCGCTTCACTTCTCACTTTTGGAAACATTTTCAGGAAGCCATGGGAACCCAATTAAGTTTGAGCACAGCTTTCCATCCTCAGACAGATGGTCAGTCAGAGAGGACGATACAGACTCTAGAGGATATGCTGAGAGCATGTGTGCTGGATTTTAGAGGCTCCTGGGATGATCATTTGCCACTAGCCGAGTTCGCCTACAACAACAGTTATCATTCGAGTATCGGGATGGTATCGTATCAGGCCTTGTATGGCCGTAGATGTCGTTCCCCTATTGGGTGGGAAGAAGTGGGTAACCGTAAGATTTTTGCTCCTGATATGGTTACACAGGCTTTTGAGGATGTCCGGTTGATAATTGAGAGATTGAGGACAGCTTAGAGTCGACAGAAGAGTTATGCTGACAGGAGACGTATGCCACTTGAGTTCGCAGTTGGTGAGTCCGTGTTTCTGAAGGTTTCTCCTTCCAAGGGTATAGCGAGGTTTGGGAAGAGAGGTAAGTTGAGTCCTCGCTACATTGGACCCTTTGAAATACTTGATCGAGTGGGAGATAAGGCCTTTAGGTTGGCATTGCCACCAGATTTGCCAGGCGTGCATAACGTCTTCCACATTTCGATGCTTCGGAAGTATCACTCGGATCCGACACATGTGATTAGTTATGAGCCTTTGGAGCTCAGTGAGGACATGTCATATGTTGAGAGGCCGATTCGGATACTGGATAGGAAGGAGAAGGTTTTGAGATCGAAGACTATCGGGTTAGTGAAGGTACTATGGCAGCATCACACTTCCGAGGAGGCTACTTGGGAGTTAGAGAGCTTGATGAGAGATAAACACCCCCAATTGTTTGAGGATTGATTTGGTTCTAATTTGGAGGACCAAATTCTTTTCGTTGGGGAGGGTTGTCAGACCCGAGTTTTTGATTTACGTATGTAGCTTGTACCTTATGATTCCTATGTGTACGAACGTTATATTTCATAGTTGAATCATAAGAAGAGTATTTACTACCATGCAATAGATTAATTTAAGAAATCAAAAAAATGCATGTAAGCTACATAATAGCGAGATAAGGGTTAAAGTGATTTTCGAGTAAGTACAGGGGTAAAATGGTCAATTGACCAAAATTCGGTATAAATCCGATGAGAAAATTTCATTAAAAATATGAAATCGAGAAATCTTGATCAATAACGAGGAAAATATTGAATTTCGAGTCCAATTGATCGAGATATGAATTTAATTAATATTTTTAAAATTTTTATCCCGAAAAATGAGCCCAAAAATAGTGAAAAAATATACCGAAAAGGTAAAATCGGACTGATAAATTCATTTAGGGACTAAATGAATTTAATAGGAATTTTTGGGATATTTTAGGGATATTTTAGGATTTTTAATATTATTTTAAGGATTAAAATAATATTAAAAATATATTATAAAGAAAAAAACAAAAACAAAAAAAAAAGAATGAAAATCTGAAAAGAAAAAAAAAAACAAGGAAAACGAAACCCGCGTGAAGACGAAACGAAGCCGACCCGAGGAGAAATCTTCACCGGCGACGAACCAGCGGCCAACGACGCGAGGAGTGCTAGGCAACGGGACGACCGGCACCGGGGGAGAGTTTGACGGCAACCACGCGCTTGGAATCGCCGCCGATGAGGAGATCGGAGACGTGGGAGGCCGCGGGAGAGAAGGGTAAATCGGGCGAAATCCGACGTCGATTTACCCAAGCCCAGGCCAAAAGAAGCCTCTAGAGGCAATGCCGAACCGTGTGGCGGTGGAATTGGCCGGAGAACCGATCGGACGGCGACAGAACGGCGAAAGGAGCCCTGAACCGATCGGCCGGTTCAGTGGAAAGTGACTACGCTGAACCGGACCGGACCGGTTCAGCCAAGGAGAAAAGGGGAAAAAGAGGAAAAAGAAAGAAAAAGGAAAAGAAAAATTTTCAGGATTTCACCGGACTTCGGGTAAGTCGATACGAGATCAAAAGTGACCAATTTAATTTTTGATAAATTTATTTAAATTATATTTAATCGAAAATTGACCCGGAGTTAAATATACGAAATTGTGCAGTCGACGATTAATTTCGAACGGAAGTCCGATCGAACTTTGATTTCCGTACCATCGCACAATCTCGGATAAGTAAAGCCTATTTACGACAAATTATGTGATTTATGCGTATTTAAGATTTTATTTACGCATTTCGGATTAAATTTTAGATTTAGTGAATTATATTCGAAAAATTAAATAAAATGTCGTAAATGATATACGGGCTATCTAAAGAGCTTGAAATAAAGCCCAATGGGTCTTGATAAGCCCAATGAGTCGATAGACCCTGATGAACGGGCTTAATACGGATTAAGGCCCAATAAAAGTGTTTAAGGCCCATTAAGAGTAAACGGGCCCATTTAAGTGAAATGAACTGTATTAAATGTGTAATGCAGTAGGAAAAGTGTAATTAACTCAGTGAATGATTAAATGCAGCTCCAGAGTCATATTGAGAGTTGACCGGACTGCCAGATTAGACAGCACAGAGGAAGAGAGGTCACACGACGTGATCCGAGGTAGGGGACTCTTGCAAGTAGCTAGAGATATCTGTGCATATTTTCATTGGATTTTACATTCACTAAAATTGTTTGAGGGTCAGAGAAAATCTATAATAATTATAGGGACTCGATATGGGTAAATTACGATTTTACCCCTAGTTAGGCAAAAAGTGAAACTTTGGGAAAAGTTGTAAAAAGCATGAAAATGATGTTTTGAATGATTTTTACTGCTGTGTAGCAGAAGAGTAGGTGGATGGGCTAATGTTTCGAGGTCGATGTAAACTAAGCACACTTTATAGTACTGATTTTAATGATTTTAAACATCCCTATTTTTAAAGAGCCATCTACCGAATTATGTGGAAACAATCGTGCTAGAGCACAACTCGCATTTGATTTCAGATGTTTTTCACATACATTAGTGCTGGAGGTTTACTCGCACTACATTTATTTGTGCATGATAGAGTGTTGGAGCGATTAGCTCGTACTCGAGTTTTACATGAGATGCATGACAGAGTGCTGGAGCGTTGCTCGCACTCGATTCTTCATGATTTGTACATGACATCGTACTTGAGCGATTTGCTCGTACTTGATTTGTATGAGAACTATGCATGACCTAGTGCTGAAGGTTTACTCGTACTAGTGTTGATATTTTTACATGCATATACAGTGTTTTGAGGCGGAGCGTTGACTGTGTGTCACACTCAAGACGCGCACTGTAGTTTTTCGTGATATATACACATGTTAAAAAAATCGTGACGATTTCCTTGTGTAGACTGAGTGTCACACTGGAGATGTTCACACGTGGATTTAGAGACGTGGCATTGATTCCATAGTATGAGGGCTAAGACCTATGGCAGGCACCCCGACTATGATGTATTTCCATGGTATGAGAGGCTAAGACCTATGGCAGGCACCCCGACCATGATGTATGGGTCCACGAGTGTACGTTGTACCGTGCGTGTGGCATGGAGTACACTGTACCGTGTTTTATGTTGTGGAGTTGTGGAGGAGAGTGTTGATAGCTGGCGGTTGTGATGGACTGACCCCCCTCCCGTTACAGCAGTGATAACCCGCACACCGAGTACTGTGTTGCCTAGGATTTCACCACATGTTAGGATATGTACATAGTCCGGAGATGCTCTCTTACGGTAAGATCCTTAAGCCCAACATCCTTAAGCCAGAGTGGGCGGGAAGGCTCTGTTCGGTGGGGAAGCTCTCTTACATAGTCTAGAGAGATTGCATTTAGCCACTGAGTCTCGCATGATATATCACATGTATTTTATGATACGGGTAGACCTAAGGGATGGGTCGAAACCCAGTTTATTTGTGTTGTGATGAGAAATGTCATATTTACTGTGTTTTGAATGTAAATGACATATTTTATATAAAGGCATTCTTAAATGATTAAATATGCACTGTTTTACATGAATGCCTCTGATTGATAAACCAGCATGTGTTTAGTACATGGGATTTTAAATCTGTACTATATTATATATATTTTAAACATGCTTTTGAATTGAGAGAAGGAAAGGCAAAGCACTATTTTCAGTAGATAGTATGGATGTCTACTTGCTTGCCTGATTTCCTTACTAAGCGCGTTGATAGCTCATCCCCTTCATTTTCCCCCCATCTCTACAGATTCTCGTCAGTAGATCGAGTCGACCAGGGTATTGCATTCCTTTGATCCGCTGCCACTCCCCATCTAGTGAAAGGTATACACATGCGTACTCTTTTGTATCTGAACAATGCATAAACACAGTGATGTACACGTTTTAATATGAGGGATGGAATGATGTAATTATATTTAAGTATACGAATTTACTTATGATATAAATGTCATGTATGTATGATACGAAAAAGAATGGTAAGGTATGTCTAGATGAGGAGATTAATGCCTATTCACAGCCCAACTGTTGAGGAGATAAAGGTAAGTAAAAAATGAAAAATTTATTGTGGTTTTTGGTAAAGTCGCGTGTGGGAGGAGAGCGTGACAATTACATTAAGATTATCTTTTTTTATTTTCAAGTAAATTTAATATTTTCATATATTTAAAAATCTAAAAAATATAATTTAAATTTAATTTTGCTAATAATGTTATTAATTTTTTGCACAAAATATCAAATTCAAACAATTATTACAATTATATAATGATTTTTATATATTTTATTTATTATTATATTAAAATTAAAATTTTAATATAAAATAAATGTAATAAAATAGTATAATAATTATTTTTATAATAAAATCAAATGTTATATTTAATAATATCTTATTATTTATTATTATAAATACAATAAGTACGATATTAAAAATTATTTGATATTCATATATAGATATATATATATATATATCGTGTTTTAAATAATTTTATTTAATAATTGAATTTAAATATTCAATACTTATTTTGTTGATAATACATTATTCATATAATTGTGTAATAAATAATGATTATTTTTAAAATTTTATAAATTTTAATTAGAAAAAGTATATCATTATTTATTTATTTTTTTAATAAAATTATCATATAATTATAATTCAAATTTTTTCGGGTTATAAATTCATTTTTTTTTGGGCTAGGGTTCGGGCCCATCTCGAGCTCAGATCATATCGGGTTCGGGTTATATTAGATTCGAGTTGTATCAAATTCAAATTTTTTCGAGTTCGGTCTTTTTTGGATTTGGTCTTTTTCAAGTTCGGGTTTTTTTTAACCGAGTTTTTTTGGGTTCAGGTTAAAATTTATTATAATATGGTGCTAAACACATTTAGTGGTATTAGAGATTATTTGATTATGCATAATATTTACTTTAGTATAATTGAAAGATTATGATAAATTGCTATGTAAATTATAAGATGATGCATTATTATGTTAGAATAATGCATGCTTGGTTGAATAAAGAATTTCTTAAATTTTTATTCATATGTTGTTAATTGATTATTATGAATTTGATAGATAAATGTTCTAAAATTTTATTTTTAGAATATTTCAAAGTTGCTTGATGCAAATATTCATATGTCCAATAAACTATAAAACTTACAAGAGACGATATAAATACATTGGTGATTATAGTCTTAGTCATGATTGTGAATTGTTTCATGATTAAATTTGAATTGATAATTATTAATAAAATATGATGATTTGAGAAGCATATGCTTTATATTGTGATTTTTTTTTCCCATCAAAACACATGCTCTTTTGAGATTGGTATTGCTAATATTTTTTGATTTATTGAGAAATATTGAAATATTGATTAGTAAGGATTTCAAGATAATAAATATCCATATGAACACTTATAATAAAAATGCACCATTAAAATAAAGGCAATTAATTTGGAATCAAATTAATGTGATGACAAAAGAAATTATTATAATGTTCACTAAAAATTCACTTTGTGAAAGTGAGAATGATGAACATTAGTGAATGATTATTCAAGATGAATGATTATTTAAGAGTAACATGTCATAAGTCACTTATTCTAGTATGCTTTTAATAGCTACCATGAAATCATCTTCCTTTTAACTTGTTGAGTTACAAGTGTGAGTTTGAAATTTTCTAATATAAATCAACACGTGTAGTAGCAAAAACTTGAAGGAAATTTAACCAAACAGGTATGGACTACTTGAAATCTTTTCTTCTGATTAAAAATGATTTCTATAAGAGTTATGTTGATATATTACAAGCGTGGAAACTTCAAGTGGAAGCACAAAGATGTTGTCCTTAATGATGATATGGATGAGGACTTGTTTCATATAGAGAAAAGGTAGAAATGCTAAACAATAAAACAATGTAAGAAAAATAAGAGGATCAAATCAAAAGTCTTCTTATTACAAGTGTATACACTTTATCTTGTCCGGTCTTATATTAGGATAATTTAATTTAATTGAGTTATTCAAATAATTTCATAAATAGATTAATGTATAGAGTAATTTAACTTGGGATAAATTAATTAAAGTGATGGGCTGATATGGATTAATTAGGATTAATTTAATTAGTTTTAGGATAAATAACTTTAGAACAAATTTTTAGATTAGTAACTTTTGAATTATTATTAGATTAGAATTAGAGTTGATTTAATATAGGATTAATTTCAATTAGGATTAGTTTTTAATTAGGATAAATTAGATCATTAATAGATTGACATAGGATTATTTTTTGAATTAAATTAGGATAATTTATTTATACTAAGATAGATTATTTCAAATTAGAACATTTTAATTAAATTAAGATATAGATTAATAGGATAATTATTTAAATCAGGATAGACTTATACATTAGGATTTGATTATATTAGAAGTTTAATTTCCAAGGAATACTAATTCTAAGTCTTTAAAAATAAAAAAGAAAACTAACAATCGGGGAGGCCATCGGCAGCTGCTTCATGCCTTCATCATCCCATTGAGTCGCACCTTGCCCAAGCTACTGCGTTCCACCTACTGTTTTGTTATTGCCAATCTTCACCATCCCTAAAACAGTCATCGCACTATCGTCTAACCCACCGTCACCAGTGCACCGTCTCTGCAATCTGTTTCTATCTTCTTCTACTACCGTCGAATCGATCTTGTTCCATCGTTCCCAAGCTTCCAGCCAGCATTCACAATACCTTCCCTGCTGCTCCCGCAAGTTTTTGTTGCTGCTGCAACTGCCCAAGTTGCTGTCTCTGCATCTTGCTGCACCATGCTGTTCACGTTTTTTTGCACAGTCCGCCAGCTGCTGACTTGGTCACCATAGTTTCCTGTTCCTGCACCATCATCCCCGAGTTGCTTGCTGCACAAAGCTCTATTGCAGTCGTTGTTCGTGCTCATCATCTTCGATTCCTGGACCGAGCCTTCAAGACTGCTTACACCTTGCCTCCATTTTGTCCCTGCATTGCTACACCGTCTCCTGCATCGCCAAACCGTTGCTGTACCGTCACTCCTGTTAGTGCTCGGCTGCGTGGTAAAGTTAAAAAAAGAATCGGGTTATAGGTAATGTTTTCACAAGTATCCATTCTTCCACTGAATCGGCTCACATGCTTTTGATTCCCTTATTAATTCCCGTTGAACCATGTGTCCTTGTTTTTCTTTATTATTTTACTTTGTCTAATCATGATATTTTGTTAAAACGGATATGGGTTTGATTATTTTGAGCACAGATTAATTTTTATTTTATTTAATTGTGTCTTATAAATTTTTTTAATGTATCCATCTATTTTAATTTGTTAATTAATAGAAATTAAGTAGTAGATTATTTATAAAATTCATAAGATGTCTTACAAATAAAAATATAAAAATTAATGCAATAAATAAAAATGAAAAATGAGTGGTGATTATTGAGGATGGAAATCATAAGGTGACCGTAAATCAATAGCACCTAAAAATTTTTTAGGTAGAAATTTCTCTTTTAAATTTTTCCAAAATGATGATGATTTAATTGAGGAATTTTGAAAAATAATAAGCATTAATTACATATAATAAAATAATTAAAATAAACAATATATAATAATAAACCAAATATAGATTATCGGATGATGAAAATCTTAATGTGACTGCAAATGAGTAGCGCATTCTAGGTAAAAATTTCTCTTTTAAATTTTTTTCCAAAATGAAGAATGATTTAAATAAGAAATTTTGAAAATAGTCAACTGTGAAACCTGAAAATTTTTTAAGAATTTCATATATGATCATGAAATGATATTTAGAAATGAAAATTAAGGTATTAGAAGTGAAAAAGTTAGTAAGGTTCGGGTTTTGTACTAAACCGAGCAAATGAGCTCCAAATTACAAATAAATTCGGATTAAATTCATAAAATTCACGAAAATTATTCCGAGGTCATAAAAAATTAATATAATGTGAAATTGACTGGAGAAATCAAAATCAAGTGGAAATATAATGGAGGTTTCAGGGATCAAATTAATTTTTACGGTAAATTGAAAACTTTAAGCCATTTTGCTCGGTATTGACCAAATCGCGCAAAATGGGCTCAATCGGAAAATTTTTCTTAAACAAGTGACCCCTAAATTTTTATGAAACATACTAGAGATATAGTATAACACTTGAGAAGTGAAAATTTAGAGAAAATTGGACTAGAATAATTTTTTCTGAATTTTTCTAGAAGAGGACAGAAATCTGTCCCCTTCAGCCTGCTGACCCAGCCCTCTTCTTTGTCAAATTTGAAGACCTTCCGATATTCAATTCGAGCCAAGTTTTTCAAGTCTGAAAGTAGACTTAAGGAGCTTTCATTGGGCATAAAAATCAACCCCAAAGGACTTTTAGGCTGAGAGATATCTCCCTCCCTTCATTCCCTCAGGCGTCCTCCCTTTCTCCTCAGTGCGCGATTTTTTCGGCCACCTTTCGGCCAGATTCAGGTGTTGGACAAGAAGGATCAAATCTTCCTCATCCAGTCCTATATAACATATACAAAATTCAGGTACAAAAAAGTTCATTTTCTAGGTGAACAAACTCAAAAGAAAAACAGTCGACGAATCTGCCCTATTTTTGGTAAGTGAAGAACTTGGAATTTTTTTATTCTTTGGCTGAGTTTTCTTGTAGTTTTTTATGATTCTAAGCTCTATACATGTTAAATAACAGTTGAGAATCAATTGGAATAAAAAACATGGTCAACCTTGGTCAAACCTGAGGTAAAGTTGATGGATGATGATGAAGTTTATATATGTTGTTATTTGGTGTTGTTGGAAGGTTTTTAGTTAAGTGGAATTAGATGATTTAACTTCTAAGAATGATTTGAGGTCTGGACATCAAGGTGTTGAGGTGTTTATGTGAAAAATTTGATGGATCTAAGGTTGTTAACGGTTAAATTTATACCGAGAAAGCCCGATTTATAACTTAACTCAGTGTAAAATCGAAAAGTGAAAGAATTGAAAATTTGGCAAAGTGACCAACATGATTTATGGACTTGAATGAGTCATAAGGTTAATGAAGTAATGAAATGAGAAATTAAAATGATGAAATTGGCCAAAAACAGGACTTAAATTGGTAAAATCGAGAAAACTGAAGAAGTTGACCAAAAAGTCAAAATTGGTCAAACTTCGAGAAGATAAATTAAAATTGAGTATGCTAAGATGAAATTGATCAATATATGATGAATTGGTATCGTTTTGGTCAGCTTAAGAATTTGACATGCAAATCGAGGTAATCTCGAGACCCGATGATTTTGCACCGTCCCAAGGTTTACGAGGTAAGGGGTGTAATTTAGCTTAATTCTGACCTATTTTACATTCATGAAATGATTTATAAAATATAATTATGTTCATGAAATGATTTATAAAGTATAATTATATTTATGAAATGATTTATGAAGCATATTTAGATTTATGAATGATTTACAAAGCATATTTATGCTCATGAAACGATTTGATGAAGTATGTTTCGTTTTATGAAATGATTTATAGAGTATGAAACACATGAATATTTTATAGTTTTCTATATGACTTTATATTCATGTTTTAACGAAAACTTTGATGTTTTCCGATAGTATTTAAGAAAAGAAAAAGAGATTTTGAGGCTAGAAGGCTATTTATATGCATGGCAACTACTCGTGGCGCTCCGACTCGTCACTTGAGATGCCGATACGTAGGACCCTTATAGCGCTTGTCTTCACCTGTGTGGTGGTTGACTCGCTACTCGTGGTCTATTATGATGATTTCTGGTAGTATCTCGTGCCCGCGCAGCACGTCAGAATATTTCCCGCACGGCGAGTGCCATCGGTGCCCGTGCCCTAGCTATGTGCTAGTGTATGATAAGAAAGAATAAGAAGATACTACCCATGTTTAGAATTATGATTTGTTGTGCGACCCTGATCCAGTCTACAGCCCCCACCATGGCCATCGGTATAATTATGACCCTCTACGGAGAATGACGTATATTGCATGACTTAGATATAGCCTAGTCTCCATGTTTTGATGATGATGTTCTTATGAAAGAAAGAATGATGATGTTCTTATGAAAGAAAGAATGATGATGTTCTTTTTCTCGATGACGTATACCCCCTTTTTCTCGATTTCAGATTTCCTGCAGTAAGTGTTACGCAGCTATCTACGAAGTACTTGTTCAGGTATAATAACAGATGTTTATTTTCAGACATGTATAAAGTACAGATACGTTGTTGTATAATTACTATGGGATGTAATCACTGTTTTTATGGATTAGTATATAAACGTTCAAAAACAATTAATATGTAGATATTACTTACTATTTAACGCATGAGGTGGTTGGAATGTACGAAATTTTAAAAATAAATAAAGAAGTATCCTACACTGTACATGAATACAACCTAAGTAGAGATAAAAAAAATTACCCTATTTTTCGCGCTTCCGGGGCATTACATTTAGTGGTATCAGAGCAAAAGTTGTCTAGTACTGTCAGTGTTAGTTAGGAAAAGTGTGATTACATCTCAAGTATCTGTACTTATCTGGTTATAAATTGTATATACCTATGATAGCTGTAACTAAAACTATTGGTATCGTGGCAGAAAATTCGTATCAGTGAAAATGAGCGGTAGAAGAGGCCACCCACGGAGGTAAAATCATCCTCCACCACCTCCCCCTCAGCCTGATAGCCCGAATGCTTGGATGAGAAGGCTTGAGCAAGAAATACAAATTATAAGAGAAGGGCTCGGTACAATTACAGCCATACTTGCCCAACAGGTTGGGGCAAATGCTGCAGACACCGATGCTCCTGCGCCTACACATCCTCCTCTACCTCCTCCTCCACAGGCCCCTCAGGCACCTTCGGTAGTTCAGCCTCAGGTACAGTTTGGGGTAAATGACAAAGATAAGGTTGGAATGAAAGACTTTCTGAAGATACACCCTCCAGAGTTTAAGGGTGTGAAGGAACCAGTACGGGCTGAGGAATGGTTGGCAGACTTGGAAAGGATATTTGAGTGTTTAGAGTGTACAAATGCAGATAGAGTTAGAATGGCGACCTATATGTTGACTAGACATGCTGGTATTTGGTGGAGAACCACTAAAACAAATTTGAGGTCCCGACACCCAGAGATTACCTGGGAGACTTTTCTAGCTGCTTTCAATGGTCAATATGTACCGCCTGCTGCCCAGCAGAGAATGCAGACAGAGTTTTTTGAGTTATTACAGGGCAACATGACTGTTGATGAATATGAGAACAGATTTTCTACTCTTATGCGGTATGACCCAAAGAGTGTCAGAAATGAGCAGCGTCGCACGCAGAGGTTTCTGTCGGGGTTGCGACCAGCCATTCGAGACAGACTTCTTAGTTTTCGTATTATAGAATTCAGTGATGCAGTAGAGCGTGCTCAGGATATTGAGAGAGGACTCGATATTACTTAGGCTCAGTATGGATTTCAGGGAAAATTTAAGGGTAAAGGTAAGAGAGTGGAGATCCCTAGAACTGAAGTAAAAAGGAGTCAGCCAAAGAGATTGAGATTTGGTGAGGCTCCAGTGAGGGCTGACAGGCTTGTGACTCCTACTACTACTCTTACAGCCACCTGAGGCTAACTGATGACCAGACAGAATTGTCTCGAATGTGGCAAGCACATAGTGGACCTTGCCTCTGGAAGGAAGGAGTATGTTTTAGATGTGGTGAGAAAGGGCACGTGATGAGAGATTGTCCACAACAACAGACTCCACAGCCACGAGATCAGCCTCCCCCACCGCTTGAGACAGACACGAGGGGTTCAGAGGCAGATCCCTCAAAGATGGGCTACAGTAGAAGAAAAAGGTGAGAGGCCTATCACCCGAGGGTGAGTCTTTGCAATTGATCAGGAGACAGCAGATGCTTCATCAGATGTTATTAGAGGTAATCTTCTTGTCTGTAATCGTAGAGCTAATGTGTTATTTGATTTCGGATCCACACACTCATTCATATCACCTCAGTATGTAAAGTGCCTGCATGTCAAGTCTGAATCTCTAGATTATGTATGTCACATCAGTAGTTCCCTACATGAGACACAAATAACTGATAGAGTGTGTAAGAACTGTGAAATTATGGTGGGAGATAGGGTCATGATGACAGATCTAATTTTATTAAACATGTATGGCTTTGATGTAATTTTAGGGATGGATTGGTTAGCCAACAATAGAGTAAGTTTAGACTACTATACCAAGACTGTAACCTTCTCCTTACTTAATAAATTTGAAGTATATTTTGCAATTAAGAAATAAAAAAAAAACATGAAATTTGAAGACTGAAAATTGTGTAATTCTTGTGGTTTTGCTTATGAAGGTTATATAGCCTCCATTTTTTATGTGAGTTGGGAACACTTAAGTATTCGGGACATACCGGTTGTATGTGAGTTCTCGGATGTTTTTTTTTTGAGAAATTACCGGGGTTACCACCGGAGAGAGAGCTGCAGTTCACTATTGATTTAGTACCGGATACCCAGCCAATCTCTAAGACTCCCTATAGAATGGCACCGGTAGAATTAGAGGAGTTGAAAAAGTAGTTGCAAGAATTGCTGGATAAGGGTTTTGTCAGACCCAATGTGTCACCTTGGGGAGCTCCGATTTTGTTTGTCATGAAGAATGATAGTAGCCTCCGGTTGTTTATAAATTACAGATTGTTGAATAAGGCTATAGTAGAGAACAAGTACCCTCTACCCAGAATTGATGACTTATTTGATCAGTTGAAAGGGGCTTCAGTATTTTCAAAGATTGATCTGAGGTCTGGCTATCACTAGTTGAGGATCAAGAAGGATGATGTGACCAAGACAGCATTCAGGACAAGATATGGCCACTATGAGTTCTTGGTGATGCCTTTCGGCCTGACCAATACCCCTGCTGCTTTCATGAGTTTGATGAATGAAGTATTTCAGGATTATTTAGATCAATTTGTAATTGTTTTTATTGATGACATCTTGGTGTACTCTAAATCCCGGGAGGAACATGAGCAGCTTTTGAGGACAGTGCTTCAGACCCTTCGAGAGAAACAATTATATGGGAAACTAAGTAAATGTGAATTCTGGTTGGAGCATATAGCTTTCCTCGGTCACATTATATCCAAAGACGGAGTGTCAGTTGATCCGTCCAAGGTTGAAGTAGTACTCCAATGGGAGAGACCAAAGACTATGACTGAGATTCAGAGTTTTCTGATGCTGGCAGGATACTACCGAAAATTTGTAGAAGGATTTTCCAAAATAGCAGCTCCATTGACTAAGCCTATGCGTAAGGGAGTTCCCTTTTTATGGTCCGAAGCATGTGAGCATAGTTTTCAGAAGCTCAAATAGAGATTCCTGATGATTTCGAGTGGTTCAGGGGGATTTACGGTATATTGTGATGCTTCTCACCAGGTTCTGGGATGTGTACTTATGCAGAATGGTCGAGTAATAGCTTACAGTTCTAGACAATTAAGGGATTATGAGAGAAATTATCCCACCCATGACCTGGAGTTAGTCGCTGTAGTTTTTTCCTTGAAGATTTGGCGGCATTACCTGTATGGTGAGAAATTTCAGGTCTTCACCGACCACAAAAGCTTAAAGTATATATTTGATCAAAATGAGCTTAATATGAGACAGAGACGGTGGATAGAGCTCCTTAAGGATTATGACTGCGAGATTTTGTATCATGCGGGTAAGGCGAACGTGGTGGCAGATGCTCTCAGCAAGAAAAGTATGGTGTCATATATGATGGTTAGAGAATTGAAACTAATGGAACAGTTCAACGGACTTAGGATTAATGTTGAAGAAGCAGAGGTTGGATTTGTGGCTAGCTTACGGATTGAGCCCAGTATCTTAGATCAGATCAAAACAGGGCAGAGAATTGATCAGAGGTTACTAGACATGGTTAGCCAGGCAGAACAAACTTCGCAGTTAGATTTTACGGTCAGTGAGGATGGACTGTTGAGGTTCAGATGTCGAATTTGTGTTCCGAACGACGATGCCCTAAAGAAGCAGATTTTGAAGGAGTCTCATTGTTCCCGTTACACCATGCACCCAGGCAGTACCAAGATGTACCATGATCTGCGGAAGGTGTACTGGTGGACTGGTATGAAGCGGGATGTAGCAGAATTGGTGGCCAAGTGCTTGGTATGTCAATAGGTTAAGATTGAGCATCAGAAGTTCGCAGGACTTCTTAAGCCCTTACCAGTGCCTACATGAAAATGAGCACATAACGATGGATTTTATTATGGGATTACCCAAGACCCAGAGAGGTCATGATACAGTTTGGGTGATTGTGGATAGACTGTCAAAGAGTGCCCACTTCCTTGCCATTAAGAGCACTGATTCTCTAGATAAGCTAGCAGAACTGTATGTCAAAGAGGTGGCACGATTACATGGAGCTCCTGTGAGCATTACTTCTGATAGAGATTTCCGGTTCACTTCGAGGTTTTAGACTCGTTTTCAGGAAGCCATGAGATCTCGACTGAATTTGAGCACTGCCTATCATCTTCAAACTGACGGTAAGTCCGAGCGGACTATTTAAACCTTAGAGGATATGTTAAGGGCATGTGTGCTAGATTTTAAGGGCTCATAGGATGATCATCTGCCCCTCGTTGAATTTGCCTATAATAACAGTTATCATGCTAGCATTGGTATGGCTCCTTATGAAGCTTTATATGGCAGGAGATGTAGATCACCGATTGCTTGGGAAGAAGTGGGTGACCGAAAAATTATGGCTTCCGATTTAGTGGAACAAGCAGCTAAGGACGTTCAGATTATTTGTGACAGACTTTGGGCTGCTCAGAGTAGACAAAAGAGTTACGCTGATGTGCATAGACAGCCACTTGAATTTCAGATTGGGGACTCTGTATTTTTTAAGGTATCTCTGAGTAAGGGCATCATGCGATTTGGAAAGAAAGGGAAGTTGAGCCCTCGCTTTATCGGTCCGTTTGAGATACTAGAAAGAGTGAGAGATGTTGCTTACCAGCTAGTTTTACCTCCACAGCTTTCTGGGATACATAATGTTTTTCACGTCTCCATGTTGAGGAGATATAATCCGGATCCCTCCCATGTCATTGAATATGAAGTTTTGGACCTCCAAGGAGACATGAGATATATAGAATAACCTATTCGGATCATCGATAGGAAGGAAAAGGTACTTCGAACGAAGAGAATTCCATTGGTAAAGGTTCTCTGGAAGCATCACTCGACAGAAGAAGTAACTTGGGAACTAGAGAGCCTGATGAAAGAGAAGTACCCTCGCTTATTTGACGAACTAGAGTGAATTTAGAGGATCAAATTCCTAAAAGGTGGGGAGAAATGTGAAACCCGAGAATTTCTTAAGAATTTCATGTATGATCATGAAATGATGTTTAGAAATGAAAATTAAGGTATTGGAAGTGAAAAAGTTAGTAAGGTTCGGGTTTTGCACTAAACCGAGCAAATGAGCTTGGAATTACAAATAAATTTGGATTAAATTCATAAAATTCACAAAAATTATTCTGAGGCCATACAAAATTAAAATAAGGTGAAATTGACTTGAGAAATCAAAATCAAGTGGAAATATGGAGGTTTCAGGGATCAAATTAATTTTTAAGGTAAATTGAAAACTTTAAGCCATTTTGCTCGGTATTGACCAAATCGCGCAAAATGGGATCAATCGGGAAATTTTTCTTAAATAAGTGACCCCCAAATTTTTATGAAACATACTAGAGACATAGAATAACACTTGAGAAGTATAAATTTAGAGAAAATTGGACTAGAATAATTTTTTCTGAATTTTTCTAGAAGAGGATAGAAATCTGTCCCCTTCAGCCTGCCGACCCAGCCCTCTTCTTTGTCAAATTTGAAGACCTTATGGTATTAAATTTGAGCCAAGTTTTTCAAGTCTGAAATTATACTTAAGGATCTTTCATTGGGCATAAAAATCAACCCCAAATGACTTCTAGGCCGAGAGATATCCCCCTCCTTTCATTCCCGTAGGCGTCCTCCCTTTCCCCTCAGTGCGCGATTTTTCCGGTCACCTTCCAGCTAGATTCAGGTATCAGCCATGAAGGATCAAATCTTACTCATCCAGTCCTCTATAACATATACAAAATTTAGCCACAAAAAAGTTCATATGCTAGGTGAACAAACTCAAAAGAGAAACGGTCGACGAATCTGCCCTATTTTTGGTAAGTGAAGAACTTGGAATTTTTTATTCTTTGGCTGAGTTTTCTTGTAGTTTTTGATGATTCTAAGCTCTATACATGTTAAATAACAGTTGAGGATCAATTTTAAGAATAAAAAACGTGGTCAACCTTGGTCAGACCCGAGGTAAAGTTGATGGATGATGATGAAGTTTATATATGTTGTTATTTGGTGTTGTTGGAAGGTTTTTAGTTAAGTGGAATTGGATGATTTAACTTCTAAGATTGATTTGAGGTCTATAAATCAAGGTGTTGAGGTGTTTATGTGAAAAATTTGATGGATCTAAGGTTGTTAACGATTAGATTTATACTGAGAAAGCCCGATTTATAGCTTAACTCAGTGTAAAATCGAAAAGTGAAAGAATTGAAAATTTAGCAAAGTGACCAACATGATTTATGGACTTGAATGAGTCATAAGGTTAATGAAGTAATGAAATGAGAAATTAAAATAATGAAATTAGATAAAAACGGGACTTAAATCAGTAAAACTGAGAAAACTGAAGAAGTTGATCGAAAAGTCAAAATTGGTCAAACTTCGAGAAGATAAATTAAAATTGAGTATGTTAAGATGAAATTGATCAATATATGATGAATTGGTATTGTTTTAGACAGCTCAGGAATTTGACATGCAAATCGATGTAATCTCGAGACCCGACGATTTTGCACCGTCCCAAGGTTTATGAGGTAAGGGGTGTAATTTAGCTTAATTATGACCTATTTTACATTCATGAAATGATTTATAAAATATAATTATGTTCATGAAATGATTTATAAAGCATAATTATATTTATGAAATGATTTATGAAGCATATTCAGATTTATGAATGATTTACAAAGCATATTTATGCTCATGAAACGATTTGATGAAGTATGTTTCGTTTTATGAAATGATTTATAGAGTATGAAACACATGAATATTTTATAGTTTTCTATATGACTTTATATTCATGTTTTAACGGAACCTTTGATGTTTTCCGAAAGTATTTAAGAAAAGAAAAAGAGATTTTGAGACTAGAAGGCTATTTATATGCATGGCAACTACTCGTGGCGCTCCGGCTCCACCACTTGAGATGACGATACGTAGGACCCTTATAGTGCTTGTATTCACCTGTGTGGTGGTTGACTCACTACTTGTAGTCTATTATGATGATTTCTGGTAGTATCTCGTGCCCGCGCAGCATCCCAGAATGTTTCTCGCACGGCGAGTGCCATCGGTGCCCGTGCCCTAGTTATGTGCTAGTGTATGATAAGAAAGAATAAGAAGATACTACCCATGTTTAGAATTATGATTTGTTGTACGACCCTGATCCAGTCTACAGTCCCCACTATGGCCATCGGTATGATTATGACCCTCTACGGAGGATTGCGTATATTGCATGACTCAGATATAGCCTAATCTCCATGTTTTGATGATGATGTTCTTATGAAAGAAAGAATGATGATGTTCTTATGAAAGAAAGAATGATGATGTTCTCATGAAAGAAAACATGTTTTACATTTTCATATGAAAAGATCTATATGATGATTTTATGAAATGAATTATGTATGATGAATATTTCATGAAAAAAAAAAAACTATGCATGATGATGTTTTCATGAAAGAAAGTATGATTTATACTTTCAGATAAAGATTTACATGATGATTTAGTTAAAGAAAACATGTTTTATGTTTTCAGATGAAAAGACATTCATGGTATTAAAAAGGAAAATATACGCATATATGATATTTTCCTGTATGAATGTTTTACGTACGAAATAGAATATATAAGTACGATTGAATGATTATTTTTCAAGTTAGCTTATGATTTGCTTTTCATAAGTAAAGTAAGAAGCTATACCTTGCATGATTTTCACATGCTTTTTATAGTCAGAATTATTCTAAACGTATTCCTTACGGAGCTTTTCCCCAGAAGCTCACCCCCTTTTTCTCCATTTCAGATTTTCTGCAGTAAGTGTTACGCAGCTATCTACGAAGTACTTGTTCAGCTATAATAACGGATGTTTATTTTTTAGACATGTATAAAGTACAGATACGTTGTTGTATAATTACTATGAGATGTAATCACTATTTTTATGGATTAGTATGTAAACGTTCAAGAAACAATTAATATGTAGATGCTACTTACTATTTAACGCATGAGGTGGTTGGAATGTATGAAAAATTAGAAAATAAATAAAGAAAGAAAGAAGTATCCTACACTGTACAGGAATACAACCTAAGTAGAGATTAAAAAAAATTGTCCTGTTTTTCGCGCTTCCGGGGCGTTACATCAACATTCATTCTTATACTAATAAAGTAATTAATTAATTAATTAAATTTTAAAAATGGATGGAGCTTGTTCTAATGATGAACGTCTTAGTTTAACTGCAAATAAGTAACACTTAAAAATTTTCTATGTAAGAAATCCTTTTAGATTTTTTTTTTTAAATGATAGATGATTTATAAAGCAATTTCGATAAAAAGCGATCAATATCTAATTTTATAATAAAATAAACACAAGAAAAAATAAAAAATGAAATGAAATGATAATGATAATATAAAAAAGGTAAAAATAGAAAATTTTAAGGCAAACCTAAGATAATTTAAAGCTAGTTTGATATCATCTAAGATGGGTATTGTGGGGTGTTAATCACTTTCCGCACGTAATCGTACTCCCAAACTTTAGGTTTTTTAAACCTAGACCAAACCTTCTCTATAGTTTGAATAGATGATCAATCACACTTAGGTAGAATGGTTGGTGACAACTCCTTAAGTTTTGTGTTAAGTCCACAAACCTAGACCTAATAACAACAAGATATCTTAATTTTAAAAAATATAGATTTGAAATCTACCATTGTGTATCAAAATTAGATTTAGGATGTAATGAATTCTAAACCCACAAGTGTTTGATTATTATCTTAAGTGTTCTGATCACTTTATATTGTTATGAGAAACAATACTAAAATCAAAAGATTGTTTAAAAATAGCAAACACATTGCTATAAGAAACAATCGTGTGTTGCAAAGGTAGTTAAGACAAAGTACTATTTACCAATCAAATGTTGGCGGATCCCCTAACCAAACCAAGTATGCACTTTATTTCTTAACTGTAACAAGGATAGCAAACAGTTCTTTCTAGTAAACTGATAAAACCTGGTGCCTAGGTAATAAAGCAGTGTTCAAATATGCCAAGGGTCTTTCCTTTTGGCTGAATGCAGCTTCAATACATGTGCTGGAGATAATTGCCTCAACAATAAGCATCTCATTAAAGTCTAACAAAACTAAACAATAATGTTGAGGACAAAGTTAACCCAAGTCAATAAAAGTTTTTTTAGCTTCATCATTCCACTATAATTGTCCTTTCGTGAGAAGCTCTGTCATAAGTTATGCAATGCCCCCATACCACTTTATAAGCATCTTGTAATAACCTGTCGGACCTATAGAACCTCCTTTGGCCTAGGTCATTGCATCATACAATTAATTTTTCTTGAGTCATGGCAACCCGGCAACCCCGTTGGGCTATATTACATGCCCTAGATATTTAATCCAGGAGGCTTTAATTTCACACACGGGCAACTTCACATGGAGTTGGTGTTGAAGAAGAACAATAAAGACTCGGATAAAGTGTTGCAAATGTGATTGTCAAGTAGAAGAATATACAATATATCATTTAAAAAAAAAAACCTAAAATAAACTTCTATCCAAAAGGCTGAAAAATATGATTCATCAAGCTTTAAAAGGTTGAAGGTGCATTAGTGAGGCCGAAGGACTTCACTCGAATTCGTAATGACCTTGGCTTATTCGATAAGTTTTCTTATGGATATCCCACTCTTGCATTCTAGTTTGATGATAACCAGATTATAAGTCCAATTTGGAGAACCAAGAAACTTGAGTTAATTCATCCAACCCTTCTTTATAAGGGGAATAAGAAATTTACCTTTTATAATGACTTTGTTCAACTATCTATAGTCTATATAGAGTCTTCAAGCATTCTTCTTTTTCTTCAAGACCACAAGGGAGGCAAAGAGCTGTAAGTATCCTTTATGATCCCAACTTCCTTCATATCTTCCACTAACAACTCATTCTCATTCTTTTATACCATGGGGTACTTATAAGGTCTTACCTTGATGCTTATGTTTCATCCTTGAGAGGAATGCAAGTTTTCCAAATAGCATTGAAAATTGTTGCGCATTTCCAACAATTCATTCTAGGACTTTCCACTATGTTCCTTGTTTTACACCATTATGCCTAACTATAAAATTGTTCTCTTCTCATAGTACAAACCCCTCCACTAGATGACAATGTTAGCTTAGCCAATTGTTGTTAGGAAGCCATATGTATTGTTTCCCCTATGATTCCAGATAGAGTCACCTCTTGGTTACTACAATAAAACTTCACCTTTAGAGTTTGGAAGTTCCAAGTGATGACACCTAAGGTCCTTAACCACTAGACCTAAAGCACCAAATCACACCCCCTTAAAGGCAACACTAAGAAATCTGTGTATTTCTTAAACCTTTGCATCACCATTCAAGTCTACACACATCTCTGTCGCTTCAATGTTTCACCATTAGCCACTATCATCTTTACAGCATTGATTGATTGAGTAGTACAATTAAATCTCTTAACTATAGATTTGTCAATAAAATTGTGTGTACTACTCGAGTTCACCAAAATCACAAAGGTCTAATTCTTAACCTTTCCCTTTATTTTCATAGTATGATAATCTTCAGTACCACATAATGCATGCAAAGAAATAGATGGTTGTTCATTGTCTCCCTCCCCCTCTAGTAAGTATTTCATAGTGTCTATGCAATCAAAGAACTCTTACAAATCCACCTGTGTCTTTACCACCCCTTCCACCAGTATTTGATACAACGAGACTTAACACACCTATGGCCAATTGTGAAACTTAGCCCCACATGACATACATAAACCCCTTCTTCTTCTATCCTATCTTTCCTTTTTGGTAGGAATTTTTTTAGGTTTGGTAAGGTCAAGCTTAGGGTATAGAGATCTAGCCACATTGGGTTTTTTTAGTTTAAAAGGTTGATTATGAAGGTAGGATATGTGTTTTTGCGTTGGAAGTAAGGCTAGTAGAGAGCTAGGAGCAAAGCTATTGATTGGTGTTTGAGGTAAACATGTACAATAGCTACGTATTTATAAGGTGTGAAAACTTTACAAGGGAGATTGTCAATGATTTGTTTAGCAAGATTCAAAGCATGTGTCAAAGTTCTTGGGTAAAATAACCTCACAGATTTAGAAATTTTTTACTTAAAATTACTTACAAAAACACTAAGAGCATAATTTTTTTTAGATTCAATAAGGCTCTAAACTCCTCATAGAAATCCTCCTTTAAACCTTGTTGTTTTAGGCTTACTAACTCTGCCATGGGATTTGAGTATTCATTAATCATTATCATTGAATCTTGATCTTATTTCCATCACATACAATGGTCACTTCACTTCCTTCAAGGGTCCTTTATTTTCAAAAAGTATTGGTGCTATTGCAAAGTTTTCCCATCAAGGTACCATTTACACATTCTCATCTCCAGTAATTTAATTGCTTCAAATAATTGTTCACCTTTAATTGCCATCCCAAAACAATCATAACCATCAAAATGAAGGCAGTCTAGTTTACTATATCTAGATTTTACCTAAATACCACTTTTGGACCGAAGAGGGTTAGTCTAAGACCGTAAAATAAATAAGGATACATATGATTACACAAAAAAAAAGTTTACTACATCTGTGCTTGATTTTGTAGAAGCCGAAGACTGTATTTTGGCTATCTGGTGCTTGAACCAAAGAGATCTATTCAGGTTCTTTGTCTTTAAGATTGGGACCGGATGAACCCGCTACACTTTTCTGTAAATGTGCGAGTGGCTCTATCTCTATGATTCCACTACTATTCTTCCTAAAATTTGTTTCACCTACTCTAACAAACATTTGTTCAATCATCTTAGCCATTTCTAGGTACAAACCTTCTATTCTTTTTTCTCAGCTTAGAAAAAAGCTCATCCTTGACTTTCTCCATCACTCTACTCAACTTGGTTTCTATTTTCTCCATATCCTTCTGCAATAACCTACCTCTTTTTACAACTGTGTTGTAACATTTTCCACAATGGCAGGTCATGCTCTAATACCAAATGTTAGGGCTGATTTGGAATAGATGACATCAGCACAAGCTAGTGACAATTATCTAACGACAAGAACAGTAATGCTTCTAGCAATGATGAATGATGAAAGAGAGAGAATTGTCAAACTTAACATTTTTTTCCATATCAATTCCATAAAATAGAGTACAAGATATAGATATACAAAAAACTATTTTAGGAAGCTAATCTTCGTCTATACAATATTTATGACTACAATCATGTTTGACCCTTGAATGAAGGGATTCTTAAATCTAAGATTTCCATAACTGGTTAGTTACTGGACTCACGCCAACACTCCCCCTCAAGTTGGTGTGTAGATATCTCTAACACCTAACTTGTTAAGTGAGTCATTGAAGTTTCTACTGGAAACTGCTTTGGTAAGAATGTCAGCTAACTGATCTTTAGATTTAATGAAAGGGAACCGAATAATCTGCTCTTCTAGGTTATGTTTGATGAAATGTCGGTCTACCTCCAAGTGCTTAGTGTGGTCATGTTGAATTGGGTTGTGAGTTATGTCGATGGCAGCTTTGTTATCACAAAATAAATTTATTACAGAATCAGGAGGAAAATCGACCTCTGTTAGCAAACCTCTAAGCCAAAGAAGCTCACATATTCCTTTCGCCATGCCTCGGAACTCAGGTTGAGCGCTGGATAATGCCACTACCTTCTGCTTTTTCCATGTAACCAAGTTTCCTCCCACAAATGTGAAGTAGCTTGAAGTAGACTTTCTATCCAAGATATTCCCAGCCCAATCCGCATCTCAGTACCCTTCAATATTCAGATGAGCGTTCTTGGAGAACATTAGTCCTTTTCCTGGTGATGACTTTAGATAGCGGAGAATTCTAACTACGGCACCCATATGGTCTTCACTCGAATTATGCAATGTCTGGACGAGTGTGAGATAAGTAAATGAGCTTCCTTACTAGTCTTTGATGCCTCACCTTATCGGCAGGTACTTGATCCGAATATTCTCCAAGCCTATGGTTCTGCACAATCGGCATATCCAAAGGTTTACACTCTAGTAATCTCACTTCTGTCAATAAGTCTAGTACATATTTTCGTTGAGAGAGAAATATGCCTTTTCTTGACCTCGCCACCTCTATTCCCAGAAAATATTTAAGCCCTCCCAAGTTCTTCATTTCAAATTCAGTAGACAATTGTTCTTGTAGCCTCGAGATCTCATCGACGTCATCCCCCATAATTATTATATCATCCACATATATTATTAATGTTATCACCTTGCTTTGCCGATATTTTAGGAAGAGAGTATGGTCAGAGTTACTTTGGTGATAGCCATACTGCCTCATAAATGAACTAAATCGACTAAACCATGCTCGCGGTGACTGTTTTAGTCCATACAATGCCCTCTCCAATTTACAAACAATTTTGGTTTCAGCCGATCCTGTATATCCTGGCGGAATATCCATGTATACCTCCTCGTCAAGATTGCCGTGAAGGAAATCATTCTTCACGTCGAGTTGATGTAGTGGCCAGTCCAAATTTACTACAAGAGATAGTAAGACTCTAATGGTATTCAGTTTAGCTACTGGTGAGAAGGTTTCTGAGTAGTCTATGCCATACGTTTGGGTAAAACCCTTCGCAACAAGTCTCGCCTTGTATCGTTCAATTGTTCCATCAACCTTGTATTTTATAGAGAACACCCATTTGCATCCCACTATTTTTTTTCCTTCCGATAATGGGACCAACTTCCAGGTATTATTTTTCTTTAAGGCTTCTAGTTCTTCTTGCATTGCTTGCGCCTATTTTGGATCAGATAACGCCTCCTAAACACTACTGGGAATATTGCAAGAGGATAGTGTTTAAGTGAAAGTTTTGAGCGGCTTGGACAGACCTTGAGTAGATACATAATTTGTAATTGGGTACTTGGACTTTCTTTCTTCTTCATCTGGGCTGTATCTGTTTGGTGGTTTCCCACTGTTAGCACTGAAATTTGTATATGTTTAGAACCCTTTTTACTTAGTTATTTGATTTGTTCTTTGCTATATTAGGTATGTTTTATGTGTTTTGTGCATTTGTGCAGGAAAAAGAACTATATGGAGAAGTAAAGCTTTTGGAGCTGATTCTGATGATTCTGTGAAGAAGTGAAATTGCAGGATGCTGATCGTGACTTATGCTGCAGCAATAGAAAAAATTGGACAGTGCAGAGCAGATCTGGAGAATCAATATTGTTGAGTTAATGTATTTTGAAATGACAAAACAAGTTAATTCAATAGTATTAAGATGATATGAAAACATGTTTAGAGGTTATCAGTACCAGAACTTAGAGTTCTGCTGATGAGAGATCGATCTGGCTTATGAGAGATCGATCTCCTGGGTTTTTACTTGATGAGAGATCGATCTCATGAAGGTATGAGATCGATCTGCCAAGCCTTAAACCTTTACAAAGGAATTTAGGTAGAGTGAGATCGATCTGCAAGGGTTAAGAGATCGATCTGGCTAAGGCTAGAGTTGAGAGATCGATCTGGTCTAGGAAGAGATCGATCTTCCTTAAGAGCATAAGACTGTAGATCGATCTGGAAGATCGATCCACACTCAAACAGAGAACTTAAGAGATCGATCTGGTAAGGAAGAGATCGATCTCCTCAAAGTCAGAGAGCTAAGGAGATCGATCTATGTTGTTGAGAGATCGATCTCCCCACTACGAGACTGCATGGCAGACGATCTGTAGATCGATCTTGCCTCAAACAGAGAGATTAGGAGATCGATCTGCCTATTCGACAGATCGATCTCACCCATTATTTTCAAACTAACAGATCGATCTGCTAACCTATGAGATCGATCTCCTTGTGTATTTGTGCTTCAATCTTGCAGGATTTATAACTAAGAGATCGATCTGGCCAAGATGGCAGATCGATCTGGCACTCTACTGGAGGTACCCAACGGCTAGTTCTGCAAAATCTCAACGGGAAAAACAGCATTTAATGCTCCAACTACCAATCCTTCAGTATTTAACCAAGCATTGAAGACAAAGAGAATAGAGAGACCATTGCTGCACATTCCTAACACTCTCAAGCTTTTAATTCTTTCATTTCTTGTGTCTTCATAGCTCATTTATTGAGATTCATTGTATAAGCTTAAGTGCAAAAACTGTATTTTGTCCTACCCACTTTAAAGCTTCATTTTGTATTCAACCTTACCTTAAAAGAGAAGAGGATTGTTCCTCAGTAAGAGAAAATTGTAAAAAGGGTGAATACTTTTCTGTATTGCTAAGGGTAGAGAGGTTATTCCTTAACCTGTAAAAGGAACATTGTAACTCTGTTGAAAGAGGGAAAGAAAGCACTTGACAAAAAGGTCAAGGAGAGAGGACGTAGGCAAGAGTTGGCCCAACCTCTATAAACGACTGTGTTTGTTTCTCTCTTCCCTATCTTGCATTAAATTGTTTAATTTTATTATATTGCTTACTTACATTTGCAAATTAAGATAGGATTAAATTAAAATTTGCTATCATCACTAGAAAACCGATTCACCCCCCCTCTCGGTAGAGCCAACAATTGGTATCAGAGCTAGGACTCTTTAATCACATAGGAACAACTTCCTAAGAGTTAGAAACGATCAAATAGCTCATAACAATGTAGCTACTAGTTTGGTAGGAGAGAGGCACTCTACGGTTAGACCTCCAATGTTTAATGGAGAGCATTATGCTTATTGGAAGACTAGGATGATGTTATTCATTCAAGCAAATGATTATGAAGTATGGAGAATTATAGTTAAAGGACCACAAATCCCTACAAAGAGAATAGAGGGAAGAGATATCCCTAAAGAAGAAGATGAATGGGACTCAAATGATATTAAGTGTGCTCAGCTAAATGCCAAAGTTATGCACACATTATTTTGTGCCTTAGGTCCTAATGAATACAATAGAGTCTCCGGGTGCGATAATGCCAAACAAATTTGGGACAAATTGGCAATAACTCATGAGGGTACAACCCAAGTGAAGGAGACAAAAGTAGGTATGCTCACACATGATTATGAGCTTTTTAGAATGAAGGAAGGAGAATCAATTAGTGATATGTTCACTAGATTCACAGATGTAATTAATGGATTAAAGTCTTTAGGAAAAATATATTCTAATATTGAAATGGTAAAGAAAATTTTAAATAGCTTACCTAAATCTTGGGAAGCTAAAGTGACTGCAATTGAGGAATCTAAGGATCCTCATACATTGTCCTTAGATGAATTGATAGGATCTTTGCTCACTTATGAGATGAAACTTAGAAGAAATGAAGAGCCACCCAAGAAAGTAGGAGTTGCTCTAAAATCTACTGCTCAAGAGGAGATTAAAAATGAGAGTGGTAGTGAAGAGGATCTTGAGATGGCAATGTTTGCCAAAAGATTTAACAAGTTCATGAGAATGAGAGCTAGTAGTAGCAATAGGAGAAACATTAAGAGAGACCAAGAAGAAGTAGGTAGAAAAGACTCTATTGTGTGTTATGAATGTAAAAAATCGGGACACATAAAATTTAACTGCCCTCTTCTTAAAAGGTCCAATGATAGGTTCCATAAAAAGAAGGCAATGGTGGCAACATGGAGCGACAGTGACTGCTCCGATGATGAATCAAATGAGGACATTGCCAACTTGTGCTTCATGGCCATTGAGGATGAAAAGTTAACTTCAAGCCTCAATGAATATTCTTTTGATGAATTGCAAGATGCATTTGATGATCTTGCATTAGAGTATGAATCTATGAGTATGAAATATAAAAAGATAATATCCAAATTGAGAAAAGAAAATGAAACATTGCAATTGGATAAATTAGAATGTGAAAAGAAAATAGAGATTTCAAATCTAGAAATTTGTGACCTTAAAGAGAAAAATAGGAATCTACATAATTCATTTAATAGGTTCCACATGGGTCAACAAAAGTTAGATAGCATGCTAGAGACCCAAAGGGCATTCTTTGACAAAAATGGCTTAGGATATAATGCTAAGAGTAGGGAGACCTATCTTAAAAGTTTTATTGCTAGGAAGAGCATGAATAAACCTGTAATTACTTGTTCATATTGCAATAGAAAGGGACATGCATCACATAATTGTAATATAAAAATGAGGAATTTTAAAGGAAAAATAGTAAAAAGGATATGGATTCCAAAAGAAGTAATTCACTCAAAGGATGTTAATGCATTAGCAAAATGGATCCCAATGGGATCAAGAATTGCATTTACTAACCTCAAAGGACCCAAGAAAATTTGGGTACCTAAGACTTGAGTTTGATTTTTTGTAGGTGATTGAGTATAGCCACAAAGTTAAAACAAAAGAAGCATGGTACTTAGATAGTGGATGCTCAAGGCACATGACGGGTGATAGAAGCCATTTCAATTCTTTCAAATCAAAAGTTGGTGGAGAAGTCACTTTTGGGGACAACTCCAAAGGCCAAGTTGAAGGAAGTGGCTCAATAGGTAATGATCATTTCTCTTTAGAAAAAGTATTACTTGTTAGGGGTTTAAAGCACAACTTACTAAGCATAAGTCAACTTTGTGACAAATGTTACAAAGTAATTTTTGATTGCATGAAATGTAATGTTATAGATCCTAAGTCAAATAAAGTTCTTTTTCTAGGTCATAGACAAGGAAATATATATATTGTCTATCTTAATGAACTCAAAAATAAAAATATATGCTTAATGGTAGACAATAAAAAGGAATCTTGGTTATGGCATAGAAGACTAGGTCATGCTAGCATGAGTGTGCTATCTAAGCTAGCTAGAAAGGATCTAGTTATAGGTTTACCCAAGATATCCTTTGATCATGAAGAAGTATGTGAAGCTTGTGTTAAAGGAAAACACAAAAGGACAACATTTAAGCCTAAGAATATTGTATCCACCACTAGGCCTCTCCAATTACTTCACTTAGATTTATTTGGACCAACTAGAACAACTAGCCTAGGTGGGAAACACTATGGATTTGTAATAGTTGATGATTACACTAGGTACACATGGGTGTTCTTCTTAAGAGTAAAAAATGAAGCCTTAGAAAAATTCATAGCCTATACAAAAATTACTCAAAATGAGAAAGGATATACAATAACTAGTATTAGAAGTGATCATGGCAAAGAATTTGAAAATATAAGATTTGATGAGTATTGCAATGATCAAGGAATTAGCCATAATTTTTCAGCCCCTAGGACACCACAACAAAATGGTGTAGTTGAGAGGAGAAATAGAACATTGGAAGAAATGGCTAGAACCATGTTATGTGAGAATAACTTACCAAAGTATTTTTGGGCTGAAGCTATAAACACATCATGTTATATAATTAATAGAGCTATGATTAGACTCATGCTAAAGAAGACTCCTTATGAGCTCTACAAAGGTAAGAAGCCTAACATTAGTTACTTCCATCCTTTTGGCTGCAAATGCTTTGTTCTAAATAATGGGAAAGATAATTTAAGAAAATTTGATGCCAAGAGTGATGAGGGAATATTCCTAGGATACTCATTGAATTCAAAGGCTTATAGAATTTATAACAAAAGAACATTAATGGTTGAAGAATCTATTCATGTTATATTTGATGAATCAAATAATGTATCTAAAGATTCAACCAATGATGAAAATGTTGGAATATTTGATGAAGGCTTAGAAGATGACTTTCTAGAAAAGCTTGACTTGAATAAAGAAGATGAAGAAGAAATAGAGGTTTTAGAAAGAGAACCTAGAGCACCAAGAGAGTTAGGATATGTAAAAGATTGTGAAATAGTAAGAGATCCAACTCTTGGAGTTAGAACTAGATCATCACTAAGGAATATGTGCCAATATATAGCCTTTGTATCTCAAATAGAGCCTAGGAATGTCAATGAAGCCTTAGATGACAATAATTGGTTCCTCGTAATGCAAGAAGAATTAAATCAATTTGAGAGAAGCAAAGTATGGAAACTAGTTCCTAGGCCTAGTGATCACTCTATAATTGGAACTAAATGGATATTCAAGAACAAGATGGATGAAAATAGTGTGATCATAAGGAATAAGGCTAGGCTAGTTGCTCAAGGCTATAGACAAGAGGAAGGCATAGACTATGATGAAACATATGCACCGGTAGCTAGATTAGAGGCAATAAGAATGTTACTTGCCTTTGCATGTTATAAAAACTTCAAGTTATATCAAATGGATGTAAAGAGTGCATTCTTAAATGGTTTCATTAATGAAGAAGTATATGTTGAGCAACCTCCCGGATTTGAAAATCATGAATTTCCTGAACATGTTTTTAAATTATCTAAGGCACTTTATGGGTTAAAACAAGCTCCTAGAGCTTGGTATGAAAGGTTGTCAAAATTCTTAATAGAAAAGAGATTTTCAAGAGGAAAAGTGGATACCACCTTATTCATTAAGAATAAAAATAAGGATTTACTAGTTGTACAAGTGTATGTAGATGACATTATTTTTGGTTCAACTAATGAGTCTTTATGCCAAGAGTTTGCTAAGATCATGCCAGGAGAATTTGAGATGAGCATGATGGGAGAACTCACATTCTTCTTGGGACTTCAAGTGAAGCAAACAAAGGATGGAACCTTCATCAATCAAGCAAAGTATACCAAGGACTTGCTCAAGCGATTTGGAATGGACAATTGCAAACCTCAAGCCACTCCAATGGGCACCAACATCAAGCTTGATAAAGATGAAAGAGGTAAGTGTGTAGACACTAAACTCTATAGGTCTATGATAGGCTCATTGCTTTATTTAACTGCAAGTAGACCAGATATTTTGTATAGTGTATGCCTTTGTGCTAGATTTCAATCCTCTCCTAGGGAATCACATTTATTGGCAACTAAGAGGATCTTTAGATACCTCAAAGACACTCCCTCACTAGGACTTTGGTACCCCAAAGACTCAACTTTTACCCTTCATGCATATTCAGATGCTGATTTTGGAGGATGCAAAATAGATAGGAAAAGTACTTCAGGTACTTGCCAATTCTTAGAAAATAGGTTAATTTCTTAGTTCTCTAAGAAACAAAACAGTGTGGCTCAGTCCACAACTGAAGCTGAATATATAGCAGCTGGTAGTTGTAGTGCTCAAGTGTTGTGGATTAAACAACAAATGAGAGATTATGGTATTGACATGAAGCAAGTTTCAATTAAATGTGATAATACCAGTGCCATTAATCTATCTAAAAATCCTATCCAACACTCAAGAACCAAGCACATAGAAATTAGACATCACTTCCTTAGAGACCATGTACAAAAAGGGGATATAATTTTAGAGTACATTGACACTCTACATCAAATAGCTGATATATTCACCAAACCCCTTGATAGAGATAGGTTTTGTATCCTTAGAGGTGAATTAGGACTCATGAATATCCCTTAAGACTTTTGTGTTTCAAAAATCTTGGTTTCAAGTTGATTTTAAAAGAGTTTTTGCAAAGATTTTCTGGCAATGAGGATGAGAGATCGATCTCTTTGCAATATAGATCGATCTCCATACTTCCAACAAGCCTAAATCATCAAGGTTAAGCTAAGCAGATCGATCTTCTAACCATAAGATCGATCTCCTTACGTCTCTGTTAAAAGGCAGATCGATCTGTCCACACGACAAATCGATCTCTTCAAACTTCCGCATTCAGAAGATCGATCCATGCATTTGGCAGATCGATCTCTCTAAGCCTCTGTTAAACTGCAGATCGATCTGTGCATATACCAGATTGATCTCCTTAAGCCTCTGTTTGCGAACATATCGATCTGTCCATTCGACAGATCGATCTCTCTTGGCTTCTGGAAGTGACAGATCGAACTGTCGCCTCGACAGATCGATCTCCTGTGCCCTGGAGTATAAAAACTCGTGAAAATTTTCCAAATTTCACAAAACCCAATCTTCCAATTTCAAAATTCCCTCGCATCTCCTCCTTCGATTCCTCCTCAGATCGATCTCCGTACGGTCCTCCTTGCATCCCCGTGTCATTTTTCGGTATTGTAACCAACATTTCTTACTTTTTTCTCAAAAATTTTCTTAGATTTGTGTTCATTGTCTTTCTAGGGCAAAACTAGTTACTGTTTCATTGATTTTTTCAATTGTGAATCTAGTTAACACATCTCTCGAGTCTAGAATCATGCCTAGGCTTAAGACAGTAGGACATAAACCTCCTAGAACCAATGTAGAGGCTGGTTCATCTTCCCAATCCACTCCTTCCGCTTCCATTGCTTCCTTCAATAGGTGTTTTAAAACACCTGCAAAAAGGAAGCGATACGAAGAGTACTTCTCAACCATGCCAATTAAGCATTGGCGGACTATAGATTTTTCTTTCCTCAATCGCATTGATTTTCCATACGTGTCAAAATTTGAGGAATTTGGTTGGATATCATTTTTGAAAATCAACACTCCTCCCTCCAAATCTCGTTCGGGCATTCTTTTCCAATGCCGAACTCATCTTTGACCCTGATGACACTTGCAAAATTCATGGGTTCAAAACCTATGTCATGGGTAAGACCATTCCAATAGACCCCGATATCTTAGCTCAAGCCTTTCACATGAAAAATGAAGGTTTGACTAATGAGGATGAGGAAGTCTCCTTAGAGTTTGATCTCCCTGGGGACATAGCGAGTGACCTACCGATGCACCTTCGGTTACTCCACCTCATAATTTCTTGGAATCTCCGTCCTTTCGGTACCCGTCATTCAACCGTTAGGCGATTAGATCATTTCTGGCTCCATCACATTCACACCACAAACCAAAAACCCAACCTCATTCGTTTCATATATGAAGATTGGCTGAAGATCGTGCGTGGGCAAGCTACCACAATCGTTTTTCCCTCAACCATTAGCCTATCTTCTCCAACGAGTTGGCGTTGACTGCAGCTGCGAAACCGAAGAACTGCCCTCTCCCAAGAGCGTCCTCAACATCGGGACCCTCCATCATATGGGATATTACAAAGACTTCCGGGGAGATTGGAAGAAAAAGAGGGAACAGCAGCCTGCTGAAGCTATGGAGGAAGATCCCTCCACTGCGCCAGTGAACCCACCTGTCGCACCAGCTCCGGAACCATCGTCCTCAACTGCTTCACCCACTGCACCAACATCCTCACCTGCTGGCATGGAGATCATTATGCAGATGATCAGTGAACTCAATCAGAAAATCGATGAAGGCTTTGCAACTCAGCAGCGAATGTTCGAGGAATTAAACCAAAGAGTGGATAAGGTTCAGGAGACTCAAGAGGCGATGTTTGATGAGCTGCAAGTCACACGCACGCACGTTGAGAATCTTTTGGATCGTATTCCTCCCTCACCATAGGCCTTAGGCGTTTTGATTTAGCGTAGTTATATCATTTTAAGATACTTAATGTTATTTGTGATGAATTTGCTTGAATGAAATATCATTTGACTTGTTATTGGTTGTGTTAATGAAAAAGTTCATTTTGAAATGCCATGAGTATTCTCCTTTCGTGTTATTGATATGACAAAAAGGGGGAGAAGAAAACATGTGTGTGGTTGTGGTAAACGTCTAAAAGAATGATTAAATTGAGGGGGAGTTAAGTCAGTAACAAAGTCAAAAGCTCACAAAAAGGGGGAGCTCACAAAGAGGGGGAGTTTTTGCAAGTTCACTAAACATGTTTGTTTGAATAAGTTTTGTCATATCAAAAAGGGGGAGATTGTTGAGTTAATGTATTTTGAAATGACAAAACAAGTTAATTCAATAGTATTAAGATGATATGAAAACATGTTTAGAGGTTATCAGTACCAGAACTTAGAGTTCTGCTGATGAGAGATCGATCTGGCTTATGAGAGATCGATCTCCTAGGTTTTTACTTGATGAGAGATCGATCTCATGAAGGTATGAGATCGATCTGCCAAGCCTTAAACCTTTACAAAGGAATTCAGGTAGAGTGAGATCGATCTGCAAGGGTTAAGAGATCGATCTGGCTAAGGCTAGAGTTGAGAGATCGATCTGGTCTAGGAAGAGATCGATCTCCCTTAAGAGCATAAGACTGTAGATCGATCTGGAAGATCGATCCACACTCAAACAGAGAACTTAAGAGATCGATCTGGTAAGGAAGAGATCGATCTCCTCAAAGTCAGAGAGCTAAGGAGATCGATCTGTGTTGTTGAGAGATCGATCTCCCCACTACAAGACTGCATGGCAGATCGATCTGTAGATCGATCTTGCCTCAAACAGAGAGATTAGGAGATCGATCTGCCTATTCGACAGATCGATCTCACCCATTATTTTCAAACTAACAGATCGATTTGCTAACCTATGAGATCGATCTCCTTGTGTATTTGTGCTTCAATCTTGCAGGATTTATAACTAAGAGATCGATCTGGCCAAGATGGCAGATCGATCTGGCACTCTACTGGAGGTACCCAACGGCTAGTTCTGCAAAATCTCAACGGGAAAAACAGGATTTAATGCTCCAACTACCAATCCTTCAGTATTTAACCAAGCATTGAAGACAAAGAGAATAGAGAGACCATTGCTGCACATTCCTAACACTCTCAAGCTTTTAATTCTTTCATTCCTTGTGTCTTCATAGCTCATTTATTGAGATTCATTGTATAAGCTTAAGTGCAGAAACTGTATTTTGTCCTACCCACTTTAAAGCTTCATTTTGTATTCAACCTTGCCTTAAAAGAGAAGAGGATTGTTCCTCAGTAAGAGAAAATTGTAAAAAGGGTGAATACTTTTCTGTATTGCTAAGGGTAGAGAGGTTATTCCTTAACCTGTAAAAGGAACATTGTAACTCTATTGAAAGAGGGAAAGAAAGCACTTGACAAGAAGGTCAAGGAGAGAGGACGTAGGCAAGAGTTGGCCGAACCTCTATAAACGACTGTGTTTGTTTCTCTCTTCCCTATCTTGCATTAAATTGTTTAATTTTATTATACTGCTTACTTACATTTGCAAATTAAGATAGGATTAAATTAAAATTTGCTATCATCACTAGAAAACCGATTCACCCCCCCTCTCGGTAGAGCCAACAAATACCATTGTCGCAGCATAGCAGTCTGATTAGGGCAACACTATTTTTTCTCGTGGCATTCCGCGTTTTAGTGCCTGGGAACCTTATAAATAGTCTTTTTATCAGAATATCGAAGGAAGCTGCGGCAGAAGGCTTCAGGATTGATTTAGCTCCATAGAAACTCCATCTTTTACATCTTTTTCGATCAATGTTTATTCTAGGGATGATACTTTGGAATTATTGGATGTTTATTATGATTTCTAGGAACTAAACTCCTTTTTCCTAGAATCGATGTAGCCAACTTTGGGCAGATTGCAATTATTTTGTGATATTATTTGGATGATCTCAATTATGTTTATTTAATCTACTTGTTCTTAATGCTCTAGTTGATTGGCCACCAATTGGATGAATTAGTATAGGAATCTGGCACTTGGAAGAGGGGATTATTTATATGCACAAGGGTAGATTAACATAGGACATTGTTGAATCGGGAGGTTGACAATTCTTATCAGCTATAGAGAAACAGATTACCATCGCTTAATGAACTCTATTATTTAATTCTGAATCGGAAATAGTTTCAGCTATAAACAAATTGAAATCAAAAGAACAATTGATCAAAGGAATTATATGAACCCTAGTTAGGTGAAATCGAGTTCTAGGAATATTTTACCATTGATATTTTCATTCGTAATAATTGTGATTTGTTTTAAGTAATTTGTTCCGTAATTAATAGTTAGAATAGTAAATAGGATCTTAACCAATATAAATTACTTTTTCTAAATAAAGTTCAAGATTGTTGATTACAGTGATTTGCAGTAGGCACAATTCCCTGTGGGACGATACTTATATTTACTCTATACTCGAAAACTGACCGTGCACTTGCAGTAGTGTTCCATTTGAGCACGACAAGTTTTCTGGCGCCGTTGTCGGGGAATTGTTGTTTCGTTTTTCGTTAACACTGTTTCTCAATAGCCTTTACTTTAATTTAGATTTTTATTTTTGTTTTAATTTACTATCTACAAATTTTTATTTTAGGTGAATCGTAAAAAACCGCAGAAGTGAAAATACAGACATAAAAGAAGAGTTAGATCTAGAGATTGAGAGAAGCATCAGGCAAATTCAACAGAACAGGTTTGAAGAGAAAAACAGAAATTTAATCATGGTAGATGAAAATCAGCAGCAGCGAGCTATACGCGATTACTTTACCCCAGTTGTGAATCAGAATTTTGCTGCTATAAGAGAGGTTCCTGTAAACTGTAATAACTTTGAGTTGAAGCCGGCATTGATCAACATGGTTATGCAAAATCAATTTGGAGGTTCGACCTTAGAGGATCCTAACACACATTTGACAAGTTTTCTGCAGATTTGCAGCACCATTAAGATTAATGCAGCCCCTGATGATGCTATTCGACAGAGATTGTTTCCATTTTCTCTTCGGGATAAAGCCTTGAGCTGGTATCAAAATCTACCAGCAGGAAGCATTCCGACATGGGCAATGATGGCACAAAAATTCTTAGCAAAGTACTTCCCACCAGGAAAGACAATGCAGATGATATTAGAAATTGCCAGTTCACACAGTTAGATCAAGAACCATTACATGAGGCATGAAAGTGATTTAAAGATTTATTACGTAGATGCCCTCAGCATGGATATGATGAAGGAAACCAGATACAAGTTTTCTACAAAGGCATGACTCCGCAGACACGAGCTACTGTGGATGCTTCAGCAGGAGGTTCACTGTGGTCTAAGACACCTGATCAAGCTATGCAGTTAATTGAGGAGATGGCTATAAACAGCAGCCAATGGCCAGGTGAAAGAGCTAATGTCAGAAGAGTAGCAGGTATGCATGAGTTAGATACGCAGACAGCCATCCTAGCAAGACTTGAGCAGATTTCAACACAAATTTCTTCAATAGGTATACAAGGGCCGCAAGCTATGATTCATCATGACAACACAAATCTTAACTTGATGGGGATAGATTTAGAATAGGTGAATTATGTTAATAATAGTAGCTTTGGTTTTCAAAGAAATCGAGTTCCTAACTACTACCAGCCAGGATTCAGAAACAATGAGAATCTATCTTATGGTAATTCTAAGAATGCTCTAAACCCACCAGCAGCAAGTAATAGCAATACAGGATTCAATAACCAAGGAAATTCCCAAGGTTATGGTGGAGTTAGAAGGAACGAATTTAAGGAATTCATGGTTAAAACTAGAACAAGATTTAGTAAAACTGATACGCGATTAGAGAACGTGGAAGCTAAAATGTCAGAGATGAATACCAGTCTTGGTGCGCAAATGAAGTCTGTTGAGACCACTTTGGGACAGTTAGCTGCAGCTGTCAGTTCTTTAAATGAAATAGGTAAGTTTCCAAGTGACACAGTGCTCAATCCAAAAGAACACTGCAATGCTATATCTTTGAGAAGTGGGAACACATATGAGCCACCGAAGGTAGCAGAGAAAGAAGAAACTGCACCAATAATTGAAGTGCAGAAGAAGCAGACTGAACCTGTAATGACAAAGGATGCAGAATCAGAAACAGTAAAACAGGGAGTTAATTCTAAACCTTTTAGTAAACTTTTTCTTGATAACCCTCCTTTGTTAAAACCATCCATTCCTTATCCTCAAGCTTTGTATAAAAGGAAGATTGAATCTGAGTTTAAGAAATTTATTTATATATTTAAGAAATTACATATAAACATTCTGTTAGTTGATGCTCTACAGCAGATGCCACATTATGCAAAGTTCATGAAAGAAGTGCTGTCAAAGAAACGAAAACTTGAAGATTATGAAACTATCAACTTGACAGAAGAATACAGTACAATTTTGCAGCAGAAGTTACCGCAAAAATTGAAAGACCCTGGAAGCTTTACCATTCCATGCGAGATTGGAGGATCGAAAGTGGGTAAGGCATTGTGTGATTTAGGTGCTAGCATAAATTTAATGCCTTTATCTATTTTCAGGAGCCTAGGTCTTGGAGAGGTAAAGCTGACCACCATAACACTGCAACTAGCGGATAGATCGATTACTTATCCGAGAGGTATAATAGAAGATGTACTTGTTAAAGTTGATAAGTTAATTTTTCCTACCGATTTTGTAGTCTTAGATTATGAAGAGGACAGAAAAATTCCACTTATACTTGGGAGACCATTCTTTGCCACTGGGAGAGCACTAATCGATGTTCAGAGAGGGCAATTAACCCTGAGGATGAATGATGAATCAGTTATGTTCAACATCTATAAGGCGATGAAATTTGCTGATGAGCCAGAAACATGTAAGTTGATTGAAGTAGTGCAGAGTTGTGTAAGAGAAGTTGAAACAAAGGAAGTACCAACCGATCCTATGGCTCAATGTCTGGTAAATTCAGTTTCTAATTTAGATGATGAATTACTAACTGATGAAATTAAAAGTTGTGTTGTTACTTTGGAAGCCAATCCATTAGAAAGTACGACTACAACAACTAAGGAGAAGATTGACAAGTCACAGGTAAGTGAAAAAGAAGAAGGCAAAACTGAATTGAAAGAATTACCAAGCCATTTGAGGTATGCCTTTTTAGGTGACGAAAGTACTTTTCCTGTAATTATTTCATCATTTTTATCAGTTGCAGAGGAAGACAAGTTGCTTAGAATTTTAAGAGAGCACAAATCAGCAATTGGATGATCTATTGCTGACATCAAAGGAATTAGTCCTTCTGTTGTGATGCACAAAATTCGACTAGAGAAAAATCATAAACCCTCTATTGAACCACAAAGAAGACTAAATCCAGCAATGAAAGAAGTTGTTAGAGCTGAGATTTTAAAATTATTAAATGCTGATATTATTTATGCTATATCTGATAGTTCTTGGGTGAGTCCTGTGCAGGTTGTACCTAAGAATGGTGGAATGACAGTAATTCGTGACACAAACGATGAAATCATATCCACCAGAACTGTAACGGGATGGAAAGTTTGCATCGATTATAGGAAGCTAATCAAAGCTACTAGGAAAGACCACTTTTCGCTTCCGTTCATTAACCAAATGCTAGACAGACTAGTCAGACACAGTTATTATTGCTTTTTAGATGGCTACTCGGGCTATAACCAGATTGCAATAGCCCCAGAAGATCAAGAGAAAACAACATTTACTTGCCCATATGGAACTTTCGCATATAGAAGGATGCCTTTCGGGTTGTGTAACGCCCCAGCAACCTTCCAGAGATGCATGATGTCCGCTGACATGGTTGAAGAGATAATGGAAGTCTTCATGAATGACTTCTCGATATTTGGTAGGACTTTTGACCAATGTTTATCTAATTTGGCACTTGTTTTGCAGAGATGTGAAGAGACGAATCTGATCTTAAATTGGGAGAAGTGTCATTTTATGGTGCAAGAAGGAATCGTCCTTGGACACAAAATTTCAACTCACGGCATTGAGGTGGATAGAGCTAAAGTCACTGCTATTGAAAAGCTCCGTCCTCCAAAATCAATTAAAGCCGTGATGAGCTTTTTGGAACATGCAGGATTCTATCGTAGATTTATCAGGTACTTTTCAAAAATCTCAAAATCTTTATGTCATTTATTGGAAAAAGATGCTGACTTTGTCTTTGATGATTTTTACTTGCAGGCATTTGAAAAGATCAAGAAGGAGCTTATTTCTGTACCTATTATGATCACACCGGATTGGACAGAACCATTTGAACTGATGTACGACGCGAGTGATTTTGCAATTGGAGCTATCCTTGGACAAAAGAGAGACAAGATTTTTCGGGCTATTTATTATTCAAACAGGACCTTAGATGATGCTCAGAAAAATTACACAACAACGGAGAAGGAGATGCTTCAGTTGTACATGCATTTGACAAGTTCAGACCATATTTGATTGGGAGCAAGGTCATTGTCTATACAGATCATGCAGCTATTCGTTATCTATTTACAAAAAAAGACGCCAAACCCAGACTTATTAGATGGATCTTGTTTTTGCAAGAATTTGATTTTGAGATCAGGGACAAAAAAGGATCTGATAATGTTATAGCTGATCATTTATCTAGGTTGGAGCAATCTGAAATTCAGCAAGAACAGCCTATTCAAGAGGAATTTTCAGATGAGACAATAATGAAGATTGATGAAAATCTACCTTGGTTGGCAGACATAGTGAATTACTTAGCAGGAGGATTAATGCCAAGTGGTTTAACTTACCAACAGAGGAAGAAATTCTTCCATGATGTCAACTCGTATTTTTGGGATGATCCTCTGCTGTTTAAGAAGTGTCCAGACCAGATTATAAGACGATGTGTACCGGAAGATGAAGCTAAAAAAATCCTACACCACTGCCATGCCGCAGCATATGGAGGATATTTTGGTGCAGAATGTGCAGCAGCAAAGGTGCTGCAATCAGGTTTTTATTGGCCTAGTGTGTTCAAAGATAGTTACATGTTTGTAAAAACGTGTGACAAATGTCAAAATGTTGGAAACATCTCAAGAAGGCATGAATTACCTTTGACAAATATTCTAGAAGTGAAAATTTTTTATGTATGGGGTATAGATTTTATAGGATCGTTTCCTCCATCTTTTGGGAAGCTGTACATTCTCCTTGCTGTTGATTATGTCTCTAAGTGGGTTGAGGCAATAGCAACACCAGCAAATGATGCAAAAGTGGTAATTCGATTTCTGCACAAGAATATATTGACAAGATTCGGTACCCCAAGAGCCATTTTGAGTGATGAAGGCACTCATTTCTGTAACAAAATCTTCAATGGTTTGATGTCAAAATATGAAATTCGACATAAAGTAGCTCTCGGTTATCATCCGCAGACAAATGGCCAAGCTGAAATTTCAAACCGAGAAGTAAAGTTGATATTGGAGAAGACTGTCCACCTGAATAGAAAAGACTGGGCTAACAAGTTAGACGACGCACTTTGGGCATACAGGACAACTTATAAGACTCTAATTGGAATGTCTCCATATAGGTTGGTATTTGGTAAGGCATGTCATCTACCTGTAGAGCTTGAGCACCGAGCTTATTGGGCCATTAAGAAGCTAAATTTTGACTATAACAAAGTTGGAGAAAATCGGTCACTCCAATTGAATGAGCTTGATGAGCTGAGAAATAAGTCCTATAATAATGCAAGAATCTACAAGGACAGGACCAAAAGATGGCATGACAAGATGATAATGAGAAAAGAATTCAGTCCTGGACAGCAAGTTCTATTGTATAATTTAAGGCTTAAATTGTTTCCTGGCAAATTGAAGTCAAGGTGGTCAGGACCGTTTGAAATAAACCAAGTTTTCCCATATGGAGCAATTGAGTTGAAGAAATCAGATGGAAGCTTGTTCAAGGTCAATGGGCAGCGTATAAAGCATTATTATGGAGAGGGAGTGCATAAATTAGATAGCATTCCCCTTGGTGAACCGAATTAAGGAGACAGAAAGCAGTCTGGCTGAAGACTTGAAATTCAGCGCTTTTGGGAGGCAACCCAATTTATCTTTTTAGGATTCTTAGTTTTTCATCTCATTTTATTTCCTTTGATTTTAGTAGTTTGTTTTTATTTTTATTTTTATTTTTATTTTATTAGTTTGTGTTTTATTTTTTCAGGCATATGCATAAGAAGAGCACAGTTTGAAAGTTTTGTTGTCGTGGTCCGTCAAGAAAAAAATGCATGAGTGCATGATCAGGTGCAAGAACAAGAAAATTTTGCAAGGACTTAATAGCTTCAGTGTAGACAAACAGAACAGAAAAGAAACGAAAATGGTTTTTCAAGAACATAAGTGAAGAAGTATGTGAACAGTACCTAAGCTGGAAGACTAAATTCTTCAATTGAAGAAGAGAGGACCGAATAATGGTTGCATAGATGAGAAAAAGAAAGTCAGCAAGAGGGTGGGAAGAAAAAGAAGGGAACAAATGTCTGAAAATCTCAAAGCATGATGAATGGAATACACATGGCAATGTTTGATTGGAAGCCGGAATCCCTTATTTTTGTCAACCCCACTCATTATTCGGTTAAGTCAAATAACCCTACCAAAACTACTTTGAAAACGGCTGCTGAACTTTTTTCATCTTCCCGACTCTCTTTTTCTAGTAATACATCTTTCTTTGTTCTCTTGGAAGTACACCGATTACCCCACACCCATTATTTTTCTTTCTTCCGATCCTGTCGTTTTCTACTGATTTGGTAGTTTCACCAACAAAATTTTTATGCGTTCGAAATCTTGGTGGTCCCGAAACCCTTGGGGGAAGCAGAAAGCATTTTCTTGTCCAATTGTGATAAAGACACAAAGTGGTCCAACTTGAGCCTACGTGATTTTCATTCCGGGTATTCTACTGCTTTCTTCAATCGTTTTTGATTTCTGCAACTTAGATCTTGAAGCTCTTCTTGGTTTGGTCGATTGTTGTTTGAGAAATTCTAGTTGTGACGTAAATTTTTGGGTTTAGTTTGTGTGCTTGTCCGATTAGGGTCAGCTGAACACTATTCTTGTCAATTTGAGCCTCCATTGGTAATGGCACCCAAAACCCGCGCAAAACGAAACCTAGAGAGTTCGAGTCAAGCGACTTATAGCTCAGCCCCATCTCCCCAGAGGGAAGAGCCGGTCATCACTGCTTATGATACCTCTAAATTTGTAAACAGCCAAGCCGCAGAAAATTTTAAGAAAATTATGGGCAAAAATATGATTATCGAAAGGAGTTTTCAACCTGATATTGGTGGTTAGGATATTTATTCTGAGTTTTTGAGAGATTTCGGGTTGCTGAAATTAGCAGGACAACCTGAAGATGCCATTCTTGATGTAGTCCGAGAATTTTATGCTAATGCAATGGAGAGCACCCATTCGATATCTGAAGTCAAGGGTATTCTTGTTCCTTACAACGCCAACGCCATTAATCTGTACTTGGACCTTCCGCAAGGGGTGCAGGATGAATATCACAGTTATGTTGCAGCTCTCCACACTGATGCTGATGAGCTGTACGAGTTATTAACGAACTTACAATACCTCACACCCATTGGCAGAAGAGGCCAGAAACTGAATCTATGGCATTCCCTTCCAATCGACTTCAATATGGTCTACACGAATGGTATGATTTCATTTGTTCACAAATAATGCCTACAACTCATAAAAGCAACGTTGATGTCGATCGAGCTACTCTCCTTTACTGTATTCTGACTAGCAAGATTGTTGATTTTGGAGCCATTATCTTTCGGTCCATGCAAGAATTTATAAGCAGGGAAAATAGAAGGGGTTTACCTCACCCTTCATTGGTTTGTGGACTTTGCAAGAAATACGGCGTATATTGGACTGAGCTTGAACCACGACTGGCTAGAAAATCTGCAATCACTTTTAGGAATCCTCGGGTACCTCTGACTCAGAGAGAAGTTGCTCCTCCTACTGCCCCACCACCAACTTCTGCTGGTCCATCTGTTGCACCTTCCACCACTTCTGACTCCATTGCAGTTGTGCTAAACGAGATTAAGGAGTTGCGGATAGAGATGCGTAACAATAACCGAGACTATCGAACTTTTTGCGCATATGTTGCCTCTTACCATAAATCATTAGTCGACTACCTAAATATGAGGGGTCGTGCGGGAGAGGTGATATTCCCCATGCCGCCACAATGGTGTACTTCTGCTGATGATGATATGGAAGAAGATGCCCAGGAGGAAGGTAATGCTGAAGATGGCTCAGAGGAGGATTCGGACAATTAAGACTATCCCAGGGAAGTCCTCTTTACTACTTTTTCCAATTCATTGAGGACAATGAAAATCTTAAGTTTGTCATGCTGCTATGTTTGTCGTGCCTGCTGTTATGTTTTTCATGCTTTGTTTTTCATGCTTTGTTATGTTTTATGTGCCTGTTTCAATTTCTTTTTATATGTCTCTTTTTATTGTTTGTGTGCAATTATACTCAGTTTTACAGATTAGTTTTCTAGATTGTGGTCAAAGATGGATTTTGCAAGGAATTGATCAAATTTTGTTTAAATGGATGATTTTTATTGTTTGAGTATTGGAATGTGGATAGAAAGCTTCACTTGAATCTTTTCACTCAAACTATGCACCAATCATATTCAGTTTATGCTCTTACTGTGTTGATATGTGAAACTAAAAAGACTCTAGAACTTGATTAGTTATTACTTGAGGCGAAATTGATAGACCATGCATGATTAGGAAAATGATCTAGGCAATTTTTTTGTTTTGAGATTGAGCCTTTCAAGCCTACCCAATTATATTAATCCCTTGGAAAACCCCTTGAGCCAAATTCTTCCATTTTGTTGTTATATAACCATATTACAAGCCATGGCCTAATTGTTTGATTATCCTATTCTTTTGGTCCCTTACTTAAAGCACTATCAATCAAAATTTTAGGATTAAGGGAGGAGCTCAAAAGAAAACAGGGTGGTTTGTAAATTGTTGGTTTAAGAACTTGAATGCTGCAAATAAGGATTTGTTCTCGGGTCTTGATGAAAAGCTAGTGTCATATACAGTTACAAGTAGTGAAAAATAAAATTCTGGAGTATAAAACTGCAAATGCTCTAAAAAAAAACTCGAGAATGAGTAAGGTTGGGTAGTGATTCATGAGCTCAAAACAAATTAAATCCAAAGGTGATTACAGTGCTTTAGGTTGATTAAACTTCATATTATATCCTTTATCCCACCTAAACCCCGAGCCTTATGTTACAACCTTTGAAAAGTCCTTTTGATTCTTGGTTATGCATGAGTCTTTATTAGTGGAGAGTAGTAGTTAAATCAAGTATATGAAGTCTTGTGTTCAATTTTCATTTAGATTTCACGTTAACACTTGAGTGCATGAATTTGAATAAATGATTGGACACACACACACAAATGGAAAGTGAAGAGTGAATGGGGATTGGTTTGCTTTGATTGACTTAAACAATATAAATCTGAAATTTATCTTAAGCTGAGAACCTTGTGAATTCTTGAGGAAAATTCCAATTTAGTATGACAAGTATGTGAGCTAAGTATGGTTGAGAGTCTTTAATTGTTCTGTTTCTAGTATGTGTTTGCTTGAGGACAAGCAATTCTCTAAGTTTGGGGGTATTTGTTAGCACTAAAATTTATATATGTTTAGAACCCTTTTTACTTAGTTATTTGATTTGTTCTTTGCTATATTAGGTATGTTTTATGTGTTTTGTGCATTTGTGCAGGAAAAAGAACAATATGGAGAAGTAAAGCTTTTGGAGCTGATTCTGATGATTCTGTGAAGAAGTGAAATTGCATGATGTTGATCGTGACCTATGCTGCAGCAATAGAAGAAACTGGACAGTGCAGAGCAGATCTGGGGAATCAATACCATTGTCGCAGCATAGCAGTCTGATTAGGGCAACACTGTTTTTCCACGTGGCATTCCTCGTTTTAGTGCCTGGGAACCTTATAAATAGTCTTTTTATCAGAATATCGAAGGAAGCTGCTGCAGAAGGCTTCATGATTGATTTAGCTTCATAGAAACTCCATCTTTTACATCTTTTTCGATCAATGTTTATTCTAGGGATGATACTTTGAAATTATTGGATGTTTACTATGATTTCTAGGAACTAAACTCCTTTTTCCTAGAATCGATGTAGTCAACTTTGGGCAGATTACAATTATTTTGTGATATTGTTTGGATGATCTCAATTATGCAATTGTGTCTAAAAGGCAACACATAACCAGTAGAGGAATCCCAAGATATTAGCATGTAAAGGTGCAGTAGGAGTACTTACCTCAGGGACATTCTCAAGAGGAGGAGGGTCTTCGAGTACTGAGGAGTGAGGGGACTGAGAGTACTCTGTATTTTCTAGTTTTTCATTTCCAGGTTCTTCATGTCTTAACTCTACATATTCAATTTCTGGTGGTACTTCGTGTGGTTCAACTCTATTTGCAGTTCCATGCTCACCTACGGGGGCCATCAACCAATTTGACTCTTCTACTTAAGTCTTCCCCTGAAGAGAAGAATTGGATACCGGTGAAGGATAGAAATTCTCGGACTCAAGAAATGTAACGTCCATGGTGATAGGTTCTATTGGTAATGGGGTCATAGCATCGAAAGCCTTTTTTATGTAAACCATATCCCAGAAATAAGCAACGAATGGCACATGGGTCCAGTTTGGTACGTTGATTCTTGTGGAGGTGGACAAAAACAACACACCCAAAAATTCTAGGAGGAAGCACCAATATTGAAGTAAGGGATATATGAGTAAAGAGGATTTGTAAGGGGGTTTTAAAGTGTAAAATTTTAGATGGCATACAGTTGATAAAGTACACAACAGTAGCCACCGCATTCCCCCAATGGCAACTCGGCACCATTGCTCCAAGGAGTAGGGCCCGAGATGTTTCTAAAATATGCCGATTTTTCCTCTCGGCGACACCATTTTGTTATGGTGTTTGAGAGTATGAGGTCTCATGGAGGAGGCCATGTTGTTGAAAATAGGCCTGAAATCTTTGGTTGATGAATTCGCCACCATTATCGAAACGAAGAATTTTTATATTGGAAGAGAATTGAGTCTGAACTATGGCATGAAACGCTTGAAAAGTGGTGAAAACTTCATCTTTGGTTTTTAGCTGATAGAGCCATGTCATTCTAGTACAATCGTCGACAAAAATTACAAACCAACGATGACCAAAGGAAGTAGTTATCGAGGATGGTCCTCACACATCGTAGTATATCAATGCAAATAGAGTATTCGTTTTATTCAAGCTAACTGAATAAGAAACTCGTTGGCTTTTAGCCTTGATGCATGTATCACATTTAAAGTCCATATTCTGCAACCAGGAAAATAAAGATGGGAGTAGATGTCGGAGATAGCCAAATGATGGGTACCCCAAGCTCCTATGCCATAGCCAAATCTGTCGTTCGTGACTACTGGTTTGATGGTGCGTGTGATTTGCTTTGCCTGGGCTGAAGTCATCAAGGTAGTATAATCCCCTCCTCTTAGTACCACACCCAATAATCTCCTTGCTGAGAACATCCTGAAGAAGACAAAAAGTAGAGTATATCACTACAACACAATTAAGCTCTTTAGTAACTTGACTTACAAACATCAACTTGTTGGAAAGAGATGGAACAAGAAGTGTGTGAGCGAGAGAGAGAGGGAGATAGGGGCACGGTTCCAGCCCATGTGACTGAGTAAGTTGCCCCATTGGCATTGGCAATGCAAGTCCTCTGTGGCTGTGTTGTGTTGGAGAAATCATTTGGATCAAATGTCATATGATTCGTCGCTCCGAAGTCGATAATCCAGGCACCATCATTCCGAATAGTAGAGTTGCACAAAACTTGACCATAATTACCTTGATCTGGGGTTGAGGTAGAAGGTGCAGCCACAGGAATAAGAAATGATTGAGATTTAGCCATGGCCACCGTTGCGCGATCTGGGATGTCTTCAGTTGCAGGAGCATCTCGTTTCTTTCGAGCTTGTAATTCGTGCCACCAGTCTGGGTAGCCATTTAATTTGAAACAGGTTTCCCAGGTATGTTTTGTACTCCCACAGTGAATGCACTTATTCCCATCAGAATGACCTTTGAATCATGAGGAGGACCCAGACTTGAGCAAAGTTTGTGACTGGCCAGATTTCACGCCTTTGATGGCCATAAGAACACCACTAGGAACTGCTTCTGCTCCCGATATCATCACAGATTGTCGGATATCTACCCTTCGAATGTGAGCATATGCTTGCTCAATTGAAGGGAAAGGTTTTAGACGAAGAACATCACTCCGAACATGATCCAATCGATCATATAATCCGTCAAGAAAAGTGTAAACTCGCTCCTCCTGTAAAATGGAGTTGTAGCTTTGTATGTCAATTGTACCTTTCATTGGATTCGGTCGACGAAAATTGATCTCTCGCCACAAACCCTGTAGATCGTTATAGTATTTTTCTATAGATCTACCTGCTTGTTTCATTCAAGATACACGACATCTAAGCTCGTATACCTGCGAGGTGTCAATTCCATCGAAGTATGTTATGGCAGCAAAATCTCATACCTACTTTGTCGTTGGGTAGCGAATAAAGTTTACGACTAAGGAATGGTCCATAGAGTTGATCAACCAGCCTTTCACCATGGCATTCTCAGTGTGCCACTTACGAAAGGAGGGATCAGTTTCTGGTGGTTTGGGCTAGTCTCCATTGATGTATCACAGTTTGTCTTTTCCTGAGATGTACATCTCAATAACCTGGGACCATAATCCATAGTTGGAACTATCCAACTTGATGCTGATTGGAACCATCGGGGAATCAGTGATGGGAGAGGAAGAGGTTGGACCCTTGACAAAGCCTCCGTCATTTTTTATGTTAGATTATCAAGGATGGTTTCGGTGGAGTCAGCCATGGAGGCCGGGTAAAATCTTAACCCCTGCCTGATAAAAAAACAGGGAACCTAAGATCATGCTCTGATGCCATGTCAAACTTAACTTTTTTTTCCATATCAATTCCATAAAACAGAGTACAAGATATAGAGATACAAGAAACTATTTTAGAAAGCTAATCTTCGTCTATACAATATTTATGACTACAATCATGTTTGACCCTTAAATGAAGGGATTCCTAAATCTAAGATTTCCATAACTGGTTAGTTACTGGACTCACGCCAACAAGAATAACATATTAAAGTAATAAAATGTGTATTGAATTTTAGACTATCAATTTCTTGTATTTTTTGTCCTTTTATATTACTTACTCATTACTAACTCATTTGCTAACTCAGTTAATTACAATGCATGCATGGCTAAACCAACTTATCTGGAAAACTAAATCTTACTAGATTAAGAGATTGGTTACGTAACATAGAATTTTAAATGACTCTCATTTTTTAATAAATTTTAAAATATGTGTATAAACTATAAATTACAATTAGTATAAAGTAGTTTGACCAAGAATCGCTTTCAACCTTTCAACCCACGAAGGAAGATTGAGTTCTGGTTTCAAGAATCAGGACCAATTAAATTCTTTGATCGCCTCCTTTTTCAACTGTGGATCGGAACCTAGTTTAACCGATGAAGTAATGAATCCCAATTTGATTTTGTTATTACGATTTTATCACAATTCCAATCTTACTAGCTTTTACAATTTAGAACAAATTAATGATAGTGAGTTTTTTAATTGCAATTATGCATTTACCCTTCTTCTTTTTTTTTTGCAATTAAACTTAACAATTCCAATTAAATGCATCTCAATCTTAGGTTTTCTTTATTTCTAGAAATTAAATTGTGAAAATGATTTCTGTTCATTTTTTTGGTAAAATAGAGATTTTTTTTTTTTTTGCTATTTAGATTAATCAATGAAAATTATTGTTCTTGTTTCATCATTTTCTAGAATCTTTTTTTAAATAAATTTAACATAACTCTTAAAATATTGAAAAATATTTTTATTAAAATATTCTATTAAATATTATAAACTTAAAAGTAAAGTACTTATTATTTATATTTTTATTTTTTAAAGTATTTATAATTGTATTATTTTTAAAAATATTAACTTATTAATATAATAAAAAATTGTTAATAATTTATATTGAAGTTTTAAAAGTTATTATATATTAAACTAATTATATTTTATATTGAAATTATTTATTATTAAATCATAACCAAATTATAATTTATTATATTTATTATTAAAATAGTACTATAAATAAATTTGTCGATAAGATATTAAAGTAACTAAAATATTAAGAAATGATTAAAATAAATTCATATTATTAAAATAATAATATAATACTATTTATTGTTGAATATTAAAATAAATATTTAAAATTAAAATATTTGAAGATTTTTACTGTTAATATTTTACTATTTTAAATTTTTAATTAAAATTAAATAAAAAATTATTGATATAATATTTCTGATTATATCAAATTAAATCCAATCCGAATTAAAGAATTCATGCCAAGATTGAATTTTGTAGAACTATGCTTTGACAGTTTTCTCTTTTCAAATAATAAGTTAATTTTTAGAATAATGATCCCATTTTTTATTGAGCAAGAAGTTATTTTCTTACCAACAACCTCTTAATCAAATTATTTAAGAAAAATTGTGACATATTATAAGATTTGAGTTTGAATTCAAATAATCTCACTCCTATCTCTAGTTATTAAATATTTCTTTTGTAATTTAAAAATAAAAAATAAAAAACTATTTTGCTGTTGAATAATCAATTTTTTACCAAACAAAGGCCATAAAAAAAAAGGAAAAAAAAAGGAAAAAAAAGCCTGCGAAACAAATGTAGGCTTACTGCAAAACGAATTTTAAGAAATTAACTTTTATTTATTTAACTTCAAAATTATCTAAAGATGAATAGTTGGCATGAGTAGTTAAAAATTAAGTTTTGAATGCAAAATGCTCATATTCAAATTGGCTTCTTATTGTCTCATTCCAATAATGAATTAATTATATATTTTGACCTTAAAGATGAAATAAACTCACTACATTTAAGCTTTTTTGTAATAAAAAAGGGAAAAAAGGCCTCTCATTACCTACCAAAATCAAAGTCAAAAGAACAATGAGTTAATTAAAAAGGTTAATGACTCAAATTGATAAAACTCAAATTAAAATAATGTCGGTCCACCTTCAAATGTTATATTTGTACTGTGGCCTGCTGCACTCTTGACACTACAAGGCAGATCTAAAAAGTGAAAATTTTAAGGAACATGATCTCTCAACTTGGGTGTTCTTATATATTATAAAAGGGAGAAAAACAGCAATTGCATAATGGACCAATGACCAATCCAATATATGATATATTTCATTTTCAGAATGCATTTCATGTATTTGACTAAAAAACAGTTTTTGTACACAAAATAAATGATGCACTCAAGTCAGTGAGACAAGGTATGACAAGTATCAACTCCACATCCGAAAATACTTGCACCAAACACCACCCACCACCCACCACCCACCACCCACCTATCAGCCTATCTAGAGAAAGTAAAACTGAACTGATTGTTACCTCCACAACTACCTACAACTTCAGCATGATCACTACCATCTGTGTTCAGGTCATAAGCCACCATGAATGAATCTTACACCACCGACCAATTTTTTAGTAAGTCCTTCCAAGTCGAAGCAAAAAATATTTTAGCCATCTTAACCCAAACCAAGCAAATTCAATGCATAACGAAATGAACTTCAAGTTTCAGACACAACTTTCAAAAGAAACTAGAGTCTCCGTGTTGCTCCTTGACTTTGGGCTTGAAGCAGCAGCCAATCCTTGAAGTAATGTCAATATGTCAATGGTATCGTCGAGATAATACTTAGCTTTGCTTGGTTTTTGACCAACAGTGCAAGCAAAAATTTCAGGAGAAACAGGGAGAGATGATTTGTAAGCTGTATTTGATATGCTTTCGAACATGTCTTCATCGGATCTATCATCACCAATGCACAAGATAAAATCTGGTGGTTTCCCATTACTTAACATGGTGGAAACTACTTTCTCTGTAACAAAGCCTTTAGTAACTCCCTGTCACATTAAATAACCAATTTTAGGCTGCTGGCATAAAAGAAAATTAGGGTGAAAAAGGACCCAAATTGCATGTATACCTGTGGCTTCACTTCAACAATGTGCTGGCCCCGTTTAACAGCAACAGGCTCGTTGGCAAGGACACTTTCCAGATGATCCAATAGTTCCTTCGCTTGACAAGATCCAAAATCGGGGTCAGCATCCTGATGGTGCCATACCAACGCACTCTCCTTGGGCTCAATATAGGAGCCATCAGTTGCCTCCGTGTATAATTTCATCACTGGTTCAGCAATTCTTTTCCAATCAAAATCAGCAGCCATTGGAATGGTTTCCCAATCAGACATCCTACACCACCTACAAGGAAAAAAAAACAAACATTAGGGAAAAGATAAACACGCATGGCAGGCAGTAGCCCGTTTGCAACAGAGCCAAAAGTGCCAAAGCTAGATTTCAAATGAAGAGCTGAAATGTACCTTATGAAGTAGCCATGCTCAGCAGCTATGCCTAGATTTTCGCATTGAGCAAACCAGTCACTCAGGGAGTTTTGCCCCCTACCACTAACTATAAAGACTGTGTTCTTGGAGTCACTGCATAGATTGTTCAGGACTGAGATAACTTGAGGACTGGGGCTTTTAATAATCGATGAATGGGGCACAATTGTTCCATCATAATCCAAAAATATTGCCCTTCTGCATGTCCTTCTATAAGCAGAGACAATATGGTCTATGGAAAGCTTTCTAAAACTAGGAGAAAGGGACAATATCCTGAAACTCAGTCCAAAACCAATACCCCAACAGCGTTTGCTGTAATGCTCTTTGCATGCCCTCTCTAAATCTTGCATAAAACTCTGGGCCCAATAAGCAACGTCATGAGAACTAACATAGCGATAGTGCTTCTCATGCCGCAAATGCTTCTCAATGTCCGGCATTGTGACGGCCATATTTAGTGCATCAGCTACAGCATCAATGTCCCAAGGATTAACCCTGATTGCCCCACTTAGGGACGGTGAACAACCTATAAACTCTGAGACAACAAGCATGCTCGTACGAGGAGATCCAGAGGCAATCTCCAAAGCTTCATCAATTTTGGAAGTCCCCTGCCTACAGACAATGTACTTATATGGAACTAGGTTCATTCCATCCCTCACTGCATTTACAATGCAACATTCTGCCAAAGCATAATAAGCCGTCTTCTCATAGAAAGGGACACGACGATCGATCAAGACCACTGGCTCATATCCTGGAAAACCAAAAGTGTCATTTATCCTTTTAGTAGTCTCATATGTTTCACTTTTCGCTTCCTGAACATCTCTCCCAGTGCTTCTAGCAGGATTTACAATTTGAACCAGGACTATTTTGCCTCGCAACTCAGGATGCTGTAGTAAAAGCTGTTCCATAGCTAATACTTTTAGACTAATGCCTTTAAATATATCCATGTCATCAACACCAACAATAAGCTTTTTGCCGTTAAACTGCTCAACAATTTCTTTGACCTTGGTAGAAGAAGATGGGTGATCTAGTGCTGATTGGAGTCGGCCCATATGAATCCCCACAGGCAAAATTTTTAAGTAGACAGTGCGACCAAAATAATCAAGTCCAATGTGTCCTCTCTTGGATTCATAGTCAAGGCCAAGCATTCTGCTGCAGCATGAGAGAAAGTGTCGAGCATAGTCAAATGTATGAAAACCAATCAAGTCTGCATTAAGCAGTGCTTTTAAAATTTCATCCCTGACTGGCAGATTCCGGTATATTTCAGAGGAAGGGAATGGGCTGTGAAGGAAAAAGCCAAGCTTAACACGATGAAAACGTTTTCTCAAAAATGTTGGGAGAACCATAAGGTGATAATCATGAATCCATACATAATCATCTTCAGGATTTATTACCTCCATGATCTTATCTGCAAATATCTTATTAGCGGAAAGATAAGCTTGCCAAAGCAACCTGTCAAAACGATTACCATAATCTGGGCACATGGGTAGCATGTAATGAAAAAGAGGCCATAAATATTGCTTACAAAACCCATGGTAGAACTTTTTCTGAAGTTCGGGAGGAAGAAATGTGGGCACACAATTAAATTCCTCCAACAGTCTCCGAGAAACTTCATCTTGTTCACTTGAATCTACATCAACCTTCAAGGACCCCACATAAACAACATCAATATCAGATGAAAAGCCATCCTTCATTTGTAACAGAAGAGAATCCTCATCAAGACTGAAGGACCATCGACCAGATTTCAAATCTTTTTGCGCATGTAAAGGGAGAAAATTTGCCACGATAATTTTCTTTCCACCGCATTCAGAGGAAAGAGCATCAAAATCTCCATCATTGATTCTGTTACCGTCCACCTTAGAAATAATTCCGGGAACAGTCATAACCCGAGGAATTTTTCTTGGAGTTTGAGGGAAATTAAACATGTCCCCAGATGCCAAGTCAAACAAGCTTATGCAGGATCTTGATACCATCATTCCCTGAACACTCTTATCTCTCGCTGTTGATGACTGATGCTGGACTAACACCCTTTCTACAGAAGAGATTTTGAAAAGGAAGTTGAACTATAGGGAACCCAATACCTGTATGAAAGTGGAAGAGTACTGTATCACTTTTTCCAATATAGGGCTTGAGTTTGAAATATAAAAATAAGAAAGTCCAAGACATATCAAAGATGACATTAATAATCAGAAATGTTCCATTTTTGTCGCAACTACTTATTCAAATCTTCATTTTCAGGATAACTTGGTTAACAAGATATATGTGTAAGACTAATCAAGCATTTTGCACTATCGTGTTTCAGTCAAAATTAAAGATAAGAGATTGTTAAATACAGATTAACAGATGTTATATACATTTCGTTGTGTACTACAAACTTCTATGGTTCTTTCTGTTGCACATCAGCACAAAGCAATGAGCAGAAGCACGCATGTAAATTCTAAGCGTTCATAAAGCCAGACTGACCAGTTCAACTGGTTGGATCAGGAACAAGCAGGGCTTCCAGTAAGGGCTTCTGGGCCAGATGACCCCTTATCTCAACCAAGGTATGGTAAATTTTGACCCACCAGATAAAATTTAAAAAACAGATTAACAGAAATGAAAACAATCAGAGGTAAAAAGGAAAAAGAAACCAACTACAAATCTAAAAAATGGACTTAATCCATGACCCACCAACCCTAGTAGGTAGGCTTACAAGCAGGTTTAAAATGCTGGCATGCATCAAACAGATATACAAGTAATTTCAACTGCAATATCCCTAAAGCAACATGATTTTGGAGGGAGCTATAGCAAGAGCCAAGCACAAACTTATGTCACCAGAGCACTTTGCATGCCTAACAGCTAAAAGTACCAAGAGGACCTGAGCTCAAACAAGTTGAAAGAGAAGGCAAAATAGGGGAGAAAAACCGTAGGTTCTCAACAAGGGCAATACTTCAAGCATAATAACCCTTAAAGTTTTTTTTTCTTTTAGATAATTAACCTTAAAGGTTTCTAACCAATTATATCCTTTAAATTTTATCTCGAAATCCCATGTATTATAAGCAGGTTCCATATATTTAGAAAACATAGAATTATCTGTAATTGCAAGCGAATTATAAATATCAAAATCCATTCTTTAATATCAAAAGTATATATGTAAGAAGCAGCTTTCAGCAGACCTTAAAAACAGGACACTGTCTCTAATTTCATGTTAAATGTAAAGATCAAAATTCTACTAGAAAGTAATCATCAAATAAACACATTGTACATATGTCAAACTGCTACCGAAGAAAGAGTACGTATAAGTATATTGAGTAGTCGGAGAGAGGAAGGCGAAGTAGTTTAAAGTCATCCAAATGAAATCACCCCAAATAATCAGAATAAGCATTTTATAATGTCAATGAAATGGCAACAAAACAAAATAAGACTGAGAAAAGAGGGGATTACATCATATCGAAGAAGCAAATTAACCACAGATGAATAATATGAACCGATTTCAAAATATCTAATGGCTAAGCATCAGTCAAACAGAATGCAAAGACCCCTTTAAAAGTTTGGCCATCAGTTCCAACTTAGACATCCAAATTTATTTTGAACAATAGCATGGGACATCCAACTTCATATAAGAAGAAAAAACATGTGTTCAAGTTAAGATCTACTGGAAAAAGAAGAAAAAGGAAAATTAAAAAGCAAAACATAAAAGGTAAAAGGAAAAGATCATACATAAGAGAGAAACACACACTCTTAAAAGCACAGACTAATGTTGTTCGCCGACAAGCCCTCATCTAAATCTGCCCCATTGATGCATGCCCTACTTCGCATTTTATATGCAAGTTGCATTCTACTTTGTTTCTTCAAATTAATTATCCAGATAAACTATATGTAGGCAATTTAATGAAACAAATTTCCTTTTAACCCATAAGGGAATCAAATTAATTTCCTCCAGTAATGCACTAAAAACGTGTCCGTTTAACTTGTTTGGTGCCAGCAGGATTATTAAGAGACTTGTCTGTTTTGCGAGTATGGACAGGGCGAATATATCGATAAATGAACTAGATTTGCCAAATTTTACTGATTATTTACTACATCCTTATCTGTATTATTAATGATATCTTCTGTACTGGAACTGAAATCTTTTCAAATAAAACAATAAAAATGAAAAATGAAAGAAAACAGAAAATGTCTATGAAAAAGTATTCCTTCAAATACAATTTCCACAGCGGTGTCATGTTGTGCAAGCATTGACTCCTCATTTATCAGCTTATGTGTCATCTGATTATAGACAAAATAGATGCTTATAAAAAAGGGCAATATGGTATTCCAGGGGCTCACTTATCTTCAATAATTACCAATTTTCTCACTCTCCAAATCGAAAAGGCAAATGACAGTAGAAACTAGGGGAATAAAACTATCCATGGGGTCACCTTCATCATCATCATCAGAATCTTTATCCCAATATTAGAGTAAGCTATATAAATCAATATACGAACTCACGTTAAGTTCTTAGCATGAATTCCCCTCCTCTCATGGGGTCACCTTTTCTTTAATAATTAATGACTCACTAACTTGAAAAATCAAAAGAGGGGAAAATTAAGCAGAAAATTTATCCTCCTGATTTTATTGTTAGATTTTATTTCATTTTCTAAAGTTCTCCAGGAGTACTTTGTATCATTCTAAGCTGATTCTTTGATAAATTAACAGCAACAAAGACTATTCTTGGTTTACATAATATTTCACTTCATAGTGAACTTTTGCTTATTTATTTTTTCCAAATTGAGCCAAAAATCAGTCTGACTTAAAAAGACAAAAAGAATTTCCAATAAGGAGTTTTTTTTTTTTTTTAATCCTTATCAACTGCTTCATTAACTTCAGAATCAAAGATGATAGCCATAGAATTGTTTATAAATAACTTGGACTTATTCTATAGATAATAACATTAAAAAAAAATTCTTTAAAAAAAAATCCAAAACAAGTAGAAGCTGAAAATTGCCTAACATCCAGCTAAGCTCCCTAAACCATTTGGAAACATTGTAAAATAGAAACAAGAGGGAAGCTCAAAATTCAGTCCTAAGCCTCTAGATCCAAATATTTCAATGCTATGTATAATACATGTAAATAATAAAATTCATACAAACATATATTATATTCAAATACATATGTCTGTATAGAGAGAGAGATTACAGGGACAAAGTGATCCAAGATGTTACCTTTACAGAAGAATCCAGCTTGAGCTACAGTAGTTTTATCTAACCCTTAATGACACTGTGCAGCAAATTCCCTGCAAGAAAGATCATCCTTTTTCTTTATCAGGATAAACATGGAAAAACAAACAAACATGTCTGCTGCAAAGCCCAAGAAAACTAAATCTCACAAACCCATTTTCCCATTGCTTCCCCTAAAACTTTCCAAGCAACCAAACCTGTACATGAAAGCATCGAGAAAACAAAAAGAAAGGAACAATGTGGATAAAGATAAAACTTACATGAGAAAAAAAATAAAAAGTTGATAAAACACGAAAGAAAAGAATGTAGGGAGCAGCAGCTGGAGTTATTATAAGATAAATAAATAAATAAATAAGAAACTTGAAAGAAATGGTAACGTTAGGTTCAAAACTGGTGAGATTTGTGAGAGAGTTTTGAAGGGTTCGAAACCGACTAAAACCCCAAGAAGAAAAAAGAATTGGAAACTTATTTGAAGGGCTCGTTTGGTTTGGTGTTGGGTGTTGGGTGTTGGGTGTCTGTTCATTCAACAAAGGAAGCTGCAAATGAGATTAAAACGTAGAATATAAAAGTCAAAAAAGAAACAAGATTTTGAGAGAGAGAGAGGCGACCGCCCCAGCATGTACAGTTAGATTGCGAGTCTGGTTGTTCTGACGTTATAGTCCTCCGAGTTTGTCTTCCTTCAAATGCCCTTTTTCTTCGAAGCTTTTTTCATTGCTGCCATTTCCTCTTTATCTGGTTTTCTGGCCTGCTTTAAAAAATACATATTTTTCATTCCATTTTTTTTATTAATTGTGTAGTCCCATCAAAATCATAATAATCTTATGAATTTATTATATATGATTAGTCCATTTTTACCAAATCTAAGACATTAATGCAAAATATGATTCCATTTAAATTAAAATCGACAATGGATTTGATATTCAAATTTCATGTTATGGTAGATGTAAATTTGGTGATTTAATATAAAATACGAAAATTTTATATTAAAATTTGTATTATCATATTAAATATAAAATATTTTTTTAATTTTTATTAAATTTATATATAATTTTTATCAAATTTTAATGAATCATATTCTTATATTATTTATCATTTTGGTGTCGTATCATTTCATTTTTGCCTATTTAGAATTATCATATATGTCTGAAAGTTTGGTACTTCATCACCATTGGTGGATAGTAAAATTTTCAAAAGTCGTTTATATATATATATATATATATATATATATATATATATATATTAAATAAATTTAAATTAAATTTTAAAAATTATAAAATATTAAAATAATATATATTTATTTATTTCATATATCAATTATTATTCATAAATACTTAAAATCAATTAATTTATCAAAAATATTAAGTCACAACCGCATAAATTTAAAGAAAATTCAATTTAATTTTTAAATACTTAAAATTAATTGATTAATTACAAAAATAAAAATTGTGCTTCTCTTAAAAAAACGTAACTCATAATTTTAGATATAACGATTAATTGATATATTTGGATTCCTTTATAATTTTTATGAACTAATATATGTTTTATTAATATATTATTTGCAATATTTTTTATGTTACTAAAAAATGAGGGATAAAACTTTAAATTAGTCTTTGAATTTTACTTAAAAATAAAAATAAGTTTGATATTTTATTCAATGAATTAAAGTTATGAACTTTTGTTTATTGTAATTAGAATATTAATGATAAAAATATTTAATTATTTGTTAAATTTTTTAATTGAATGATTTAATATGTAGACACTGTTTATTTTGATTTATTTAGATGAACTAAAATAAAAATATTTACAGAAATAATATTTTAAAAATTTTGTCAATTTGACATTATTTACCGAATCTTAAGATTTAATAGATATAATTACAATGAGATCAAAGTTCATTAAATTTGTTTTATATGATAAAAGATGAAGAATTAATTTGTATTTTTAAGTAAATCTAATGATTTATTTGGATATCAAATCTAAAATATAATGATATAACTCAAATTAAAAATGTATATAATTTAAAATTTTTAATTAATCTCCCCCAAATCAAGTGTAAAAGCCCCTCTCTCTTTGTGTGTGTATATATATATATTACAATATTAATGCCTACTTATCTTTGTTTTCCCTATATGGCGCTTACATGTTTAATCTACTTTAATAAAACCTAAGTAACATTCCTCTCCCTCTCCTTTAAAAGCTAACATTATCAATATAAAAACTTAAAATATATCAAAAAATTGAAAGAATGATTGGTTGGGATTTGGAATATGTTTGGATTGTTGGTATAAATATATAAATAGATCAAATTTTCCATTTAAATAAATTTTTTTAGGGTTAATTGTTGGCAAAGAAATATAAAAATCTCTTCACTAATGAAGAATTTTTACTTTACAATCACGATTAGAATGATAACTCATATTTTATTTTATTCATTTTTTATTTTTAATATATTTAAAGGACATGTGTCATTATTCTAATTTCGCTTGTAAAGTTAAAAAATTTTACTAGCCGTATATAAGATAATTATATATAATAATAATTCTTGCATGCAAATAGAGATCTTATTGTGTGATTGTAGAATGCGTATGTTTTAATTTTCGAACTAAAAATGATATTTTTCTTTTCAATAATTTATTATTTTAATTTTATTTTATCTATTTTTTATTTTCATATATTAATTTTTTTCTTTTAATATCAGACTCTCAAATGGAGAAAAAAACTGGCAAATTTTGTTTCCTGATGAACACATTAGATTAGACAAAGAGATTGTAATTTGATTCATTCAAATAATAATAGTGGAGAGTATTTGGTTTGCGGCATTGGCAACAGAGATGAGCAATTAGAACTACTTTTCATTAATTTATGTGAATTTTTTATCATAATTTTTTATCATAATTTAATTTTTAAAAATTTTCATTAAAATTTTAGTTTAAGTAACTTATGTCAATTTTTTATGATTTAACTTTATTTTCTAATATCAATATTTACTTTAATTCTTTTTTCATTTTCTTATTATTTTTATTTTTTTAAACCACAAATAAACTCGCCTTGATTAGAACGGATCTAATTGCATCATTGTCCTAAACACAAAAATTTTTATTTTTTATTTTTTTATGGTTGAATATTATCAACAATTTTCAAACATTAAACTAACATTTTGAGTTATATTTTTATTAAAGATCTAACTAATTATTATTATAAATACACATTTATATATGTTATGAAATTTAAAAATAATTCTGTATGTTTATATATATATATATATATATATATATATATATATATATATATGAAAGAATAATTATTATATAAAAGCTATCACGTACTTTTAATTTCTATTTTAATATTTTGTTAAACGTGCTTAATAATATTACTTATAATATGTTGTTATTTTTATTTTTTTAATATTTGTTTTTTGAATTTTATAAATTTTTAATTAAATATTTAATTCCTTTATGATTTGATATTTTATTATATTTTATGTATTCAATATATACTTTAAATATATATAATTAAATAATATTAATTTATATATTTACACATTTAAATAATTAAAACTAATCGGTTCATCTCACGATTAAAATCTAGTTATAACATATAGGAAAGCCCGAATAAAAGTGCTATAAGCGCAATTAAGGGTAGAATGGGTACTTTATCACAATCTTTATGTAGGTGTCTAGAAATTCTGGTGAATCTCAATCTTTAGAAATGGGATATATTGGGGTTACGAAAGACCTACTAATTCTTCGGACAACATAAAGGAGGCTCTCATTGTCTCAATAAAAAACATTATCCTTCAATACTGTTTTTCTTTATTCACCTAATTTATTTCATTTATAAAATATCACTTTAGTTACTATTGCTAAAATAAAAACTGAGCATTTCTATTTTTTATAATAATTAAATAATATTTTCGAATTTTTATTTATTTTTTTAATAATCTTAATAGTGCACTCTTTCAAATGGCCTTGTTTCACTTTATACTTGTAAAATTTTTAAAAAAGTCATAACAACTAAATTTTAATAGATAAAAATGAATTTTCTTATCTATTAAATTTGTAAATTATATTTTAAAATTACAAAAGGATAAGCATAGGCTTGCTTCATGCTACACATAGTCACTTTGAAATTTTATATTCCTTACGTGAGAATGAGTTTAATTATTTAATATAGTTATATGCTAATTGAGTAATAGTGATTTACATATGATTAAAAGTTTTTAAAATGTTATATTTAATTATGATGGTAACTTCTCGTATCTTTCAGAAAAGTCATCTTAAATTAAGTTATTTATAATGAGATTTTAACTTAATAATAAAAATAAAAAATTAAAATTTTAAGATTTCAAATTTAAATTTTACAATATATGAGCACGATTTTAATCTAATTATTTATTATTTTATGATTAATTCTAATTATGTAGTTATTTATTAATTTACTTAATTTGAATAAGATAATTTTTATAACTACAAATTCAAAAAATATAATATTATATACTAAGATTATAATTTTTAATAAAAACGTAAGACTAAAAAAAAATCAACTCTCACAATATTATAAAATAATAAGCTAGGTTTGGTATGTACCGCGTTGTGATTATTCCAAATCCGTACGTAATTCCCCAGGTTAAGAATTTCCTAAAATTTTATACAAATAAATTAGAATTCAGAAAGAAGTAGCGGTGAATGAATGATTATAAAATAAGACGAATTTTGTGCTTGATCAACACGTTTCGTAGTTTTTTGTGCCAACCTCCAACTTGTTTAATTTTTTTTTTTTTAATAAACTCACAAACCCACAATTTTGCTGATCTTATCTTATATATTAAAAACAATTTTACAGGTATGTACTTATCCTTTTTAATTGTCTATGGTCCTATCTTTTGATGCTTATCCACCATTCACTTTTTTTATAACTTGGTTGATAATGTAAGAATAAATATTGCTTTTCAATAGAATGAAACATCATTTCCTTCTACTTGTAAGCTTGAGTTAAAAAATATATTTTATTTATTTCATATTTAAGTTGATAGTATATAAAATGATTTAATTTTTTATATTCGAAATAATCCAATACGAAGTAATTTAAATCCAATTTGATTTGTCCACTTTTGGTCACTATATTTTATTGTTCTTGTAAGTTTTTTTAGTAAAATAATATGTTTTTATTTTAAACAATTTTCTTGTATGTATTATATGATTTTCAAATGAAAACGGATGGTAAATTAGGTAGCTTTATAAAAATTTAAATGAGTTGACTTAAAATCATAAAATTTAAATGATTTTTGGATACTCATTTAACTCAATTATATTAGAATCTTAATGAGTAGATTTTATATTCTAATTTTTTTCGTATATACATTTAATTCAATTATACCGCTCATCTTATTTAAAAAATTCTTGTCTTATGGTTTTTTTATTTATTGGTTCCGATCTACATTAATTCAATGTGACAGACATGTTGAGAATTATTTAAATCATTTTCACATTTTTTTAATGTAATATAATTGAATTAAATGTATATCCAAAAAAATCATTTCAATTTTATAAGTTGACTCGAGATCATAAATTTTAAATGAGTTGACTTAAAATCACAAAATTTTATCCAAAAATCATTTAAATTTTATGATTTCAATTATATTTTTAATGATATATTTTGTTGTTTTTATTGAAGGAGATAATTCTTCTTTTCTTTTGATCACCTGAGGGAGATAATTTTAAATGTTGGTTTCTTAATTTGAGAGTCAGAAAAATCTAATTAATTTCATATTTGAAAATAAAAAAATTATGAAAAGTTATGGATATTGAATAAAAATACTGCATGATGAATTAAATGCAGAAATGACTGAAAAAGAAGATCAAAATTCAAAACGATGGTGGCATATATGATTGTAATTTGTAACGGTAAGTAACGCTAAAGCAAGTTTTTAAATACTTATTATTATGGGTTTGAAAATATTTTGGTTAATCTTTCATTCGTTTGATCTAAGTTTTTGAAACGTAGGGTACATAATTACAAGTTTGCGAACGTGAATGTAAAATGATTGTTTTAATTAATTATCCAGCTGTGACTGTGAAGGAAAATGAATCATCCAATAGTGACGGTCAAAGTATAATAATAATTTTATATTAATGAAAAAAAATTATAATTTAAATTTTGATTTTAGTGCGAAAATAAAAATTAATTTTATAATTTGACCAATATTAAAAAAATAATAAGAAGAAAATAAGGAGAGAGGAAATGTTTAATTTGATGTAAAAGAAAGAAAGAAAAAGTTTAATTTGGCTAACCTGAGTAATAAATAAGCTGAGAGGCAGAGCTGAGGGGTGGACGCGTGAACTGACAGGGCACGCTGCTGCTCGACCACGCCAATTCGCCGCCTCATCTCTCTCCGCCGGAACAGTGGCGTCGATAACAGCATTTACTCAAATTTCGTTACATAAAAACTTTTTATGTCCCGTAAGTTTTTACCTGAACATTCTTTTTTAATGATATATATAGAATACACGACAATAAAATATATATATATATATATATATTTATATTTTTCTCTTGACCAAAAACACTTCTCTATTTTTTTACTTCTGGGAAACTTCTTCGCTTGTGTAACCCCATTTTCATTTGTCTTATTTTCTTAATCTATTTAAAATTATAATCCTTTTAATTTTGTGGTATAATCACAAGTATCATAATTTGTTTTTTGATATGAGTTTAATATTATTTGAATCAATAATAAATTCAGATAAGACTTTCTTAACAATAAAAATTTTAAGATTTGAAGTTTATTTAAACGCTTGGAAAAAAATTTATTTTCATTTCTTTCAACCAATTGTTGATAATTTTACTTATACCCACTCTTGATTCAAATAAAATTAATTACTTCCACTTTCTTAATACAGATAAACTTAATTGCTTTCCACTTTCTTAGTGAAAGAATTCTAATTTATATATATAAATGCATATTTAAACAAATAAAATTATTAGTTTATACTTATATTATTTATAAAATATTCGTTGGATTTGATGGTATATAAATTCAATAGAATATAATAATTAAAAATTAATAATAAATAATATATGTTAATTTTTTTAATCAATTTAAAATATGATTAAAAAATTATGCAATAGTTATGTAATTTTTTTTTTTCAATCATAATCTAGTGTCAACTAGAAAATATGAATTATTGGATACTTTAATTTATGAAAATAATAATTTAGTCATAGTCTCACCTTTTCTTGTTACTTTAAACGAAAATTGAATATTTCTATTTATTAACTGAATTTTAAATTTACTATTGTTTGTATGTTTTCTACTAGTAGTTTTATTGTCGATGAATTATATTTTACAAGAACAATGTAAACTCTTTTCACATAAATAAATCTAGGTCACAATTTTCTTTTCCCTTATAAGCTTGAAACATATATTATTTATAGAACAATATTTTCAATTATAACAAAATCTCAGTGATTCACAACTTTTATGGCTTTAAAATAGTTGTCACATAATTCACCCTTTATAATTAAGTAATGTGCTTTCTTAATTAGTACGGTACATGAAAAATTGCAATGATAATAAAGTATTACATTTATAAAACTTGTAATTAAATGAAAATAACTTAATTCGAAGTAATTAAACTCAATTAAAAAAAAAAAAAAAAGCTCACACAAAATTAGATTTGAATTTAAATTTTCAAAATTTTCAAGATCTTCTCGATATCACTAAATACTACAATTAAATAATGTTGAATACAAAGTCATGGTGACCAAATCACTCCATCTGATGAGAATTCAATAATCTTATCTTGGTGGTAACCTTAAAATATTGATACTGATTAAATACTGCTTTAAAGGGTGATTTTATTCTCATTCTAATGATGATAATTTTTATTATTTGAAGTGACATGTAAAATTAGCTTTGCCAATTTTCTCTATTTGATATGTAAATTAAATTCTTGTTTTCTATCAAAATTGTGATTATTTTATATTATAAGTCTTTACTTTTTCAAAATAATATTCATTGTACCAAGTTCAAAAATAAATTATGTATGCGTGTGTTTTGTTTTTGAAATTTTTAATATTTTATGTAGTTACTTTTCATTTTTAAATTTAATAAATTTAGTTTTATTTTCTAATTCAAAATTTTAAGCAATTTTTATTGTACAAATTTAGACGACATATCAATAAATACATTCATATTACTTTTAATAATTTATTAGTAAAAAAATATTACAAGTATTATATAAATTATTATCTTTAATTAACATTGAAAATTGAAACTGTTAATTTGCATAGCTATCAGTCTATTACAATGGATTATTTTGAAATTTTCAAACAAAATAATATTTCCTTTTTTAGTATATCGAACATAATGAATTTTAATTACTAAACGTTAATTTAGATGAGTGGTGCGATTGATTGTAATTGGTTTCGATGAGATTGAAAACAGTGATAATAATGAGATTAACATCTAGTGATAATGCTTTTAAATTTAACCGCAGCAATAATAATGAGATGAAAGATAAAATTATCATTAAAAATATTATATTAAAATTAAAAAATAAATAAAAAATTAAAATTATAAATACAATGCGATAAGAAATCTCACTGCATCGTATTAAGGCTGCGTCTGTCTTAAAATACGACCTACGACTTCATAATTTTTAATTATGATTTTGAACCACGGGTGAAAACTTTCCATAATAATAAGATTATTTTGTGATTAAATAATCATGATAATTTAAAAAATAATATTAATAGTAATTTGTGTAATATCTAATTACTAAATATTTACTTTTAAAAAAATTGTTAAAAGGACTGGAATTACAATTTTTTTTGTCTTTTTGAAAAAAAAAAACAAAGAATGTAAAAATAAATAATAAATAAAAAAAACATTTGAAATACCGCTAAAATGTGATTTATTGTTTCGTTGTTCTAGGATATTTAAAATGGAAAAAAAATGGCAAAAAGGTAAATTGAAATGAAAAGAAGGTGGGTCCATTAGTTACGGAGTCCAATGCGGATAAAATGCAGGGGACAAGGATCTGTTAAATGCCGTCCCACCCAACTTCTTCCATTTTCCTCATCTAATCTCCAATTCCAATTCATTTCTCCTCTCTCTTCCAACTTCCCCCACAATCTCGTACGGAACCCCTTTCACACTTTTGTTTTCTAATACAAGAAAATAAATAAATAAATAAATAATCTATCCTTATTCTTATCCTAAAATTAAAAGGCATGCCAAACTCATGGGTCCCATTATTACTTTTTGTCAGTCCACATCGTCACCTTTTTTTCTTTACTTGCATCTTTCAATTCATATTTTGACCCCCTAATTAATTTAAATGTATATAATTAAAGCATACACAAAAAGAAAAATACTTAAATTAATACGGATTTTACAAATAATTATGAATAATTTGAAAATAGTGTGAACGAATTATTTATGTACGGTGTATTCAGAATATATAATATTTATATATTATTAAATTATTATAGAAATTTCACTTTTTAATAGTAAAGTTAAAAATGGTATAAAATTTTAAAAATATTAATATTTAATTTTAAGAGATTGTATTATTTTTTTTTTTTTTTAATTAAGTAATATTTTATGATGAATTATACTATATCAATACATTAAATATAAATTCACATACGTAAATATTACCAAGTTGTATCTAACAAATTTTATATTGTTAAAAGTGGCAAAATAAGCTAAAATTAAAAAACCATTAGAAAAAAGCTCAAAATTCACTAAATTTGATTTTTTTAAAAAAAATCAAATTTAAAATAATTTTGAATAACTTAATTTTAAATTAAAATAATCAAACTTGATTCGATTATATTCAAACGCATTCATTTGCTTCCTCATTTTTTTTATCTATCAATGAATTAAATAGTATGCTATAATATATGCGATAATATTGAATTTTAAATATACTTTATCATTTATAATGATATCATTAATTGAAATAGAAGGAAAGAACATAAATCCATTAAGTTTGACCAAAATTTAGCTGAACTTTATCTTTAAATACGAGAAGATTGGTGTAGAGAAATTGAATGAAGAGAATTTTCTCATATAGACGTTGAGGACTTGAGGCTTTGAAAAAGAAAGAAGAAAATGTAGAAAAAAGGAAAAATGGATGGGAAAAGCGAAGACAACATTCCAATAAAAAAAAAAAAATTATAGAAATTTAAGACGATTCCATGACTGGAGCATGCTTTCATCACCCACTTTACAGGAAATTGACACGTCAGATTGGAAAAGGCTTGTCCTCTAGTAATTCACAAGGACATGGCGCCACACACCACAGGTTATGCCCCAAGAAAAAGAGGAGTTCTAATAAACAATAATTTTCTATATTGTTTTCATGGAAATAGATTATTATTGGATACCTCAATAATAAAATTTACAAAAGAATTAGAATGTTATCATATATTTATTAATTAAAATTTTAAATTTATTTTATTAAAATATGCAATAATATTTTAATTTTATTGTGAAATTTAAAATTTTTATTAATCATGTGTGTGACAATTTTTTTTTATATAAAATTATATTTTAATGCACTCTTAATGAAATTTTAAACTACAAATATTCGATGTTTGGAGGTTAAAAAAAAAAAAAAAAGTGATGAATTGTTGACAGCAAGCCAGACATTGTGATAGGGGTTGTGTGTTCATTAAGCTTTCTGAACATGAGTTAAGATTTTTTTGAGAAATTTTAAGAAAATGATCTAAGGAGTCTCAAGTAAGTTTTGCTCATATTGAATAAGAAAATGAGGAGAACCTTTTCATTATCATTAGATTTATTGAGTTAAATTTCGAAGAAAAAAAAAATAGAAAACAATGAGGAGAAACTTTTCATTATCATTAGATTATTAATGTACATTAAATTTTAAAAAGATTGAAAATTGAATAACTTTAAATTATGTAGGAAAACAAATAAAATTTAATTAAAAATGGATAAATTTTGATCTTATGTTTTGCTTAGTATGAAAAATGTAAGAACAATAATTTAATGTGATTTTAAGATTCAAGCATTGAATTAATTTTTTTATTTTTATCATTATTACTAAATAAGGGTAAATTCTAGATAATACATAATGAAGTATTATGAAAATATCATGAATAAAAAATATAAAAATAAAAAAATTAAAATTTAATAAAAATTATATATATAAATAAAAAATTCAAAAAAATTAAATTTGATGTGATTGATATAAGGTTTATTTTTTACACAATGTAATTATAATTTTATAAGAGACAAATACAAAATATAAATATAAATTATTTAGTCTAAATGAAAGAAAGAAATATCTTTCTTGCTTTTTAATGATAAAAAAGTTCCCTTCCCTTATCACATATTGCATAAAATATCAATATTTTATTTATATGTTTAAAGTTAAACTTTATCGCATTAAAAAAACAATTATTTTTTCAAGTAAATTTGGTGGTAGGACCCGCATTAATCTGATAACCTTTTTTTCACGGTTCGGTGTCGTGAGGAACTGTTAAAGAAAGATAAGAGCTACTGGTCTTTATCCGTTTAAAAGAGAAAAGTGACTTAGGTGGATCCCACTTACGTAATGGATCGTGGAATGTTCAGCTCTTATCCATTAGTACTATGTTTTTTTATTTTTTATTTATTAAAAATTAAATATAAATGTTAGGTTGGAAGAACAGAAGGGAATACTTTCGATGTGGAGTTGGTCAAGTCTCTTTCCTTGGAAGAAATAGTTTTTAGTAGTGTTATGATGTTCGGTTGAGGATTGTCTGGGTCTTTGGGTTTGACATAGGCCCACTTTCAGGTATGCTAAATGGGCTGCCACGTGTTCTCAATGTTTCTAGACTCGCATTCATCCTCAACGGGAGAAAACAGAACTGAAAGAGAAATAGGAGAATTGAAAACCAAAAGATGGTTCATAAGTCTAATTTTCCTGTTTTCATGTTATTGGAAAAGAAAGGAAAACAAGGATTGCAAATTTTTAGAGGGTGTGTGTGGTTATTGACTTATGATGTGTTTGGCATATACATATAGAGGCATGTGTGAGTTTTTAATAGATTATATAGAAATTTTACAATAATTAAAATCAATTGATATTTAGCTATTGGTGTGCCCTTTTGATAAAAAAAAAAAAAAGCTTGCAAAATTTTAAATTAATATTATAATGAGAACAGTGTCGTAATAAAAAATATTATTCAATAGGATCAAAAAGTAATTACATTTGTTGTTGTAGTTTTTTTTTTTTTTTTTTTAATTCGTTGTCTTTTTTTCTCAAACGATATTCTTTATTTTTCATTCATTTATTACTTTGTATTTTTTAATCCATAAAAAAAGAAACGTATAAAAGAGATTAAAATTTATTTTCAAAATACAAAAATAGCTGACAAAATTTTTTATATAAAATCTTTAAATACTTACAATATCATTACATAAATTAAATAAAATAGAAAAAAATAATTATTTTATATGATAATAAAATTTTAAATTCTACAGATGAGATTTAAGAGTTAATGTATATTCATTAAGATATATTTAAAGAATAATAAATTATCAATTATTAAATAATTTTATAGCAACGGTTTCATTTCGTTAGTTGAGTTTAAAAATTGAGCTCAACATAAAGAATAATAATTCGAAAGAAAAAATTCAATGTAAAGATATATTTTACAATTGTCGCAAAGAGTTTAATAGTTTGAAAATAATTATTAATATGTCAAATGCATTTCTCTCTATACGTAATCAAATAGAAATTTATCAAATCATTTTCAATTGGTTTAAGTATATGTTTTCATTGTTAAAAGTGTTGTTTGTATACTGCAATGAAATCTTGATTTAATGATAAAAAGAAAATCTTAAGTATATAACGAATGTTATATATTAAATAAATAAATAAGTTAAATAGTTATAATCTTAATGAAAGCAATTATTTATAACTACATTAGTCATTGATAGATTACTGGTTATAGTTTCATATTTGAACATAAATTATTTTTAAAATTTGAATTTAAATGCTCCAAATTAATATTATAAAGTTAATTGGTGTTAAGAACCCTATTTTTAGGATTTTGAAAAAAAAAACTTTATTTATAATAGTTTCAAACATAAAAGGTGTTGACTCAAATCGAATGAGGATGAATAAGTTTTCTTTATAATTTTACTAAATTACAAATTCAAACTACACAATTGCAAATCAAACTCAAATAATGAATATATAAACAATTCAAAATAAATAAGTTTGAGGGAAGAAAAGATCCAAACAAAGATTTATAGAGGCGTAGTTATCCTTGAACCTACATTCTCTCCCTTCAACTTCTCGTCAAGAAGTACCAATCCACTAAATAGAGTGATCCAATGCATACACATTTTCGAGGCTTAGGTGTAACCACTTACCCTACCTTTTGCTAGGTTTAAGTAGAAACCTGTTATCTTCCTTCACTAGTGACACACCTAAATGCTCACAACTTAAGCTTTCAAAGGTAATTCTTCCATTGTACAATAAATGAAGTTGGGTAAGTGTTTTTTGTAAACAATAAATGTCGCTAATAGGTGGGTGCTAACAGTTTTTCAAGCTCAAGAATGAATTATAAGAGAATAATAACAAATACATGAAGATTTGGCTCAAGAATATGTTGGAAGACTTTAATGCTCTAGTTTGAAGGTTGTTGGAATTTTTCCTTTTTTTTTGTTTAGCCTTGAATGCTTGCTTTTATGTCATCCTTTAAATTTTGGTCATTTGGTGTGGCATTTAATTTTTTTTTTGGTCATTTAGTATGGCATTTAATATTTTTCTTATCGTTGAATCTCACTAAAATTTAATCATTGATTGCTGTCAGAGTTTGGCGTATCGATACCTTACTCGAGAGTATCATCGATACTTTTAATAAGGATATTGATACCTTCTACACACACTTAATTCAAAAAGTTAGAGGGCATTGGTACCTATATCATAAGGTATTGATATCAAAATAAAGTATCAACTACTATCCACGGGGTAATGATACAAGTATCAATACCTTATCTTTAATGTACCTATTTTCAAGTAATTTTAGCTCTTTTAAGCAAGCAAGCATTTTTTCCAAGGTAAGCATAAGTCCTACAAACATGCAAAGACTATGTTTGACATTTAATATCATGCATATTTTAGGTTTAAGCATTTTCCAACCTACTTAGCAATATTTCTAGATTTAATTTAACACTTTAAGTCCAAGTGAGAGAATTACTATACATATTTAAAATATTAATTCATTTAAGTTAATTAGTCATATTAAAATCTTATATTAATTCAAAGCTAACAAAAAGTAAGAAGAGTAAAAATGTAAATAAAAATAAAAATAATTTATTATTTGAATTTTTAAAATTTAAATCAATTAAATACAATTTTCAAGACAATATATGTTTCAAATGAATAGATGATCCATTTAAATATTTTCTTTTTAACCAAGGGCTTTGACTTTTATATGTTTATAAGATAAGATATAAGATTTCTTAAAATTTAAATTAATTCAAAATAATTAAATACAATATTTTAGATAATACAAGCATAAGAAAGATAGACTATCCACATGACTATTTTCTTTTTCTATCAAAAGTTTTGACTTTTATATATTTATATGAGATAAAATATATTTAAGGAAAAAAATAGTTAATCAATAGAAAACACAATTAACAGTAAAATGATTTAAAAAAAATAAATATTTTTCTTTTCACACGGGCTGTTTGAACTAATAAATAAAATGGAGTCAATATAAATAAAAAGGAAAAAATGGAATTGTTAAATGAAACAAAAATCTTAAAAAGGAATGGGACGAAATCTGAAAAAAGAAGACATTCAAGCTTAATTCAATGCTAAAATATATAGATTTAAATATTTAATTTTAATTTTTTTTGAGAAAAGATTTAAAAGGATAATTTTGATTAAAATATATGGATTTATTTAAAAATGACATAATAAATGACAAAAGAGCAATCAAATTTTGAGATAAATTTTACTTGATTTAAATGAAGATAAACCAATTAAAATCTAATTTTTTAAAATTTCAAATATTTTATAATTAAATAATTAATTGAATAGAATTATCTTATAAAATATTAAAATTAATTTATTATTTTACGTGTCAAAAAATTAAGTTATCTATATAAGATATTTTTATTTTAACCTGAATATTTGACTTTTATATATTTATATAAAATTACTAAAAATTCCAGTTTTTAATGGGATTAGTCGGCCCGTTCTTACACTGTGCATACGCCACCGTATGTTTCCTTTCTAGTGTTCTATTTTTACAGGGTTTAATTTTATAGATTATAGAACATAAAATTGTAGCTTATTGGTCCTAAACTTATATGATAAGATTGAATTGAAATTTGGACAGAGATTTTAAGTTCGAGGTGTGATGCTTTCTTTAATATAAACAAATGATTTTTTTTTTTCATTTTCTTTTATAGTTCTTTTTTTTCTTCCTCCATGGATAAAAAATAAATTTATCTTGTTCTTTTTACTCTTAATTAAAAAAAAAATCATATTAAACTATTCAATTTTGTCCAAAATCGTATGAATTAATATTGTGATGTAATTATTTAGAGATGAAGGACTAGTAAATATAAAATCAAACATTTTGATAAGAAAACTATTATATAATTTGCCTTTAAGCTGTTGTACATGATAACAAATTACATGGTTCTTGTTAGCACATTGATGAAGTTCAAAGAGAAAAGAAGGGATTGGTAGAAGAAAAAGTCAGTTTTTTTTTTTTTTTGGAAGAATGATTAGTAATGTGGTACTAAGTAAACTTGTGATTTGAACTTAGCATTGCCTTTCAAAAGAAGGATTAATTAATAATTGATTAAAATTGGACTGAAAAGGAACATGGAACCGAGAGCCTTTCATTGTTAGTTTTGCATACATTGCTTTTACGTCAAAGGATCATACCCTATTAGATAATCACGCATGCTGAAGAAATTTAACTTAGAATTCAAACTTTATGAGTAGAGATTTTGTACTAATGCTTAACATTTTCATACTTTAACCTTAATAAAATAGAGGTGATGAAAAAAATTAGAGACGGTAGAATGAATCTAAACATGCAAACATATATTTGAAATAATTTGAATTGGTCCAAATTTCAATTAAAAGAAAAATCAATCCAAGAATTTAAAATTCAAAACAATTGATGAATTTGGATGAATCCACACTCAAAACAATTTGAATTCAAAATAATTCGAATTTATGATTGATCAATGAAAACTCGTAATAATCCGAACTTAATATTAAAAAGTATAAAATTTAATTATTAATCAAAACTTATATATAATTTTCACCTTTGGTAAGTTGAACGGCTATTTATCAATTGATATTGATCGGCTAAAATTATTTTATAAATGGGACCCTTTAAGTTGTTTAATAAACAAACCTTTAAAATACAAAATTTAAAACTCACAGTTTTTGAATTAGACCTATCTATAGATTGAGTCAAGTCGATTCGGATCGAACTTAAAAAGTCTATTAAAAGATTATATGCAAGTCTGAATATGATTCAACCCAATTATTTGTATTTAATTTTTAGCTCAAGCCCTTTTTTGATGTGTAAATTTGATCCATGATGGAATTGGGGTCATGCATCCCATCAAGCTTTAGATTTCATCCGACTGAGGAGGAACTTGTAGGATATTACCTAATGTTGTTAATACCGTTTTGGTATTGCTAGTGCTGGTCGGTATACATTGTTCCCCTCTCTAATCAAGACAAGCGGTGCTTGGTTTGTTTAGGTTTGTATACCAAACAGTGCTAGACTACACCAACTGTACCAATTAAATTCGTGGTGTATCGACGAAATCTATTGTCTCAGCTGGTACAAAAAAACTTGGTTTTACTTGTTTCTCAAGCATGTAAAAAAGTTTAGCCATTAGCATATATGTCCGAAGGATTCATTCTCCTTATCTCTTTATTTGTCTATTTATGATGTACTTCAATGTTCAACTATTTATGATGTACTTCAATGTTTAATTTATTTGCATAATCTTCAAAATAGAAAATAACAAGAAGGAATAATTTGAATCAACCTAAAAAAAGATAATAAAATAAAGATAAAAATAGAGCAAAGGATAAGAATATGTAGAAAGAAGAGTGAGGTAGATGGAGAAGATAAGTTAAGGATGATCAATGAAAAATGAAGAAGACAAGTTATAAAAAAATAAAGATAGAGAGAAGTGTTTTAAAAGTTTTTTATACTTGGATTGTTTAAGGCTATTGATGGGTGATTGTTGTTTTATTATATTCAGATGAAATTATTATTTCACCTAACTAAAGCCAACAAGATGTTATCATGGACATTGATATATGCAAGTGGGAGCCATGGGATATCCAAAGTCTTCTAGAATATATATATATATATATATATATATATATATATATATATATATATATATATATATATATATATATATGTGATAGAATTATGCATCTTCAAATTTTTTAGTACATTTTTTCATTGTTTTTATTTTTTATTTTTTTTATTTGAATCAATCAAAATTTAACTTGACATAAACTTATTAGTCTTAGGGTTTTAAATTTTGTAGAAGAAAATATAAAAAACACTCATTCTTTTCCCTTAGCCGTAAATTAGGCATGACACAGTTTAAAGGGGTATTTACAAGTGCACACTATTGTTCATATTATTAGGATGCAGAAATGTAAAATACCTAAAGAACCAACGACATCAGGAAATTACTGCTTTAAGATACGTTCTGAAACTAATTAATGTAAAATCAAGCCCAGTAGCTAGGCTTGAGTTTCAAATGATAAAATCTAAGCATGATTCGATTTTTGATTGAGTTAGATATTTTTGTCCAAACTCGTTTATTGGACAATATTTTTATCCAAATTCTTTGAAAATTGGGCGAATTATCAGGCTTGAATGAGTTGCTCAGTACGTGAATAGGTTTATTTACAACAGTTAAGAAATCTATCAAAACGGTAAAAATATATATATATATATATATATATATATATATATATATATATATATTTTATTCCTTTGATAACTTTCCAGGGTGAGGAATAATTAGAAAAAACAATAAAGAAACATGGATGGGCTGAGATGGGAACTATCAGTGTCCTCAATCCAACCGATTATTATTATTTTTTCATTTTTAGGTCCTTTAAATCGAAAGAGTTTTTTCAAAAATTGATGGTGGTCTTATCACTAAAGTCCACGGATACAGTGATTTACTAACTAGAGGTCACCACGTGTCAAACACAAGATAAGCCACGTGGCTGTTAGGGCGACAGAGTCTCTACGCGACACAGTTGCTTGGTAGGCGACAGAGTCTCTAGGCGATAGAGACTCTGTCGCATAGCTTCTGCGCGACACGTTAGGTTGCAATAAACCTCTACAGCATGGATCGCGACATACCTCTACCGCCTGCACTGCGAAAGAGTTTTACCGCATAGACCGCGGGAGAGGTTCATGTGTACTCTGCCGCATGCCGAACTCACCCGTAATTTGTCTAGCTCCGAACCGCGACAGAGTACCCAATGACTCTGTCGCGGCTCAGACACGCGCTTGGGTCTCAGCCCGAACCGACCCGGAAGAAACCTATAAATACCCCAGGTGAGTACTGAAAATGAGGAGGAAGAAAAAAGAGAACCCTCTTGATTTTGGAAGAACATAATTCTCTTCTTCTTAGATACAGAAACTCAGCTTTCTAACTTAATCATCGGAGCGCGCGTGCAGGGACCAATCCCTGCGTCCTCTGATTTCCGTTGTTTTTGCAGGATATACACACGAGAAACACGTGGAAGAAATCGCATTGACGTCATCTCTTTGTCGTTAGCGCAACTTGAATACGTGAAAATTATCATCCCGTTGTCGTTTTAGGAGGCAACATCAATTGGCGCCGTCTGTGGGAATCAGGACAAAAAGCCAGATTTCCTATTAAAATGGTGAGGACACGTTCTACAGCAGCAGAGGAGACAGGGGAGCAGAATTCTGTAAGTCCCCCTGTCAGGTCAGAGCAAGGACGGAGAGGGAAAGAAAAAGACCATAGGCAGGCCTTCGTTTCCCTGGAGGAATTTGAAACTCTGAGACGTCAGAATGAGGAGACAACGACAGCGTTGAAGGCTATGGTGAACTTTTTCAGAGACACTCTCCCCCAGTATAGTCTACCCCCTGAAGTGCAGCAGATGGTGGGGGAAAACGTTCCAAGGCAAACATACGAGAGAGGTGAACCCTCCACCATGGTGAATGCTGGACAAGGGGAAGGAGCGCAAAATACTACCACTAGACTGATTTCGAACTCTACCGCATTTCAAAGGAATCACCCTGTGGCAGGGTTACGGGAAGTGAATACTACCGTTGACCCGACGCGGCAGAGTTCACCCGCATCAGATAGACGGCAGAGCTCGCTCGCGGATCGCAGGCGGCAGAGCTCTCCCGCGGCAGATAGGCGGCAGAGCTCACCCGCGGATCATAGGCGTCAGAGCTCTCCCGCAGCAGACAGGCGGCAGAGCTCACCCGCGGACCGCAGACTTCAGAGCTCTCCCGCAGCAGATAGGCGGCAGAGCTCACCCACAAACCGCGGGCGTCAGAGCTCTCCCGTAGCAGATTGACGGCAGTACTCGCCCGCGGACCGTAGACTTCACAGATCTCCCGCAGCAGGCATACCGCAGAGCTCACCCGCGGACCGAAGGCGACAGAGTTCGCCCGCAGCACCTGTGTGGCAGAACTCACCTGCAACAGAAAGGCGGCAGAGCTCACCTGCAGTCAACACGCGGCAGAGGTCTCTCGCAGCACGTATGCGACAGAGTCCTCCTGCAAACTATAGGCGACAGAGTCCTCCCGCGGTCTATATGCGGCAGAGTTCTCCCACATGGCGCGGTACTTCTCCCGCGGAGTTTGAGCATGAGTTAGGAGAACATAGGTCCGGGGAGCGTCGAAGACAGAGGAGTTCTGACCCCTGAGATTGTCTCGAAAGGTCGAGTCACGGAATGGGAGGCGCTAGAAGGGGTGCTTACCAATCGGACTCTTCTAGACCCGAAGAGAGGGGAGCATACTCAGTCCAAGGGTCGAAAAATGTGGAGAAAGTCGTCCAAAGGATTTTGGAAAAGAAGAAACTGGTGTCCCCGGACGATGGCCAAAAGAGGAGGATTCCGTTCAGTCCAGAGATCATGAATAAACCTTTGCCGAAGAAGTTCAAGATGCCTTCTATGGCCACTTACACAGGCAAAGCAGACCCCTATGAACACATACAGAGTTATGAGTCCCTCATGCTGCTGCATGGATGGGAGGACGAAATTATGTGCAGGGCTTTTTCACTTACATTGTCCGGGCACGCTCTGAAATGGTTCAATGGGTTGAGCGAAGGTTCCATCTCATCCTTCGACCAACTACGAAATGAATTTCTGCAAGTCTTCATGATTAATAGCCAGAGAAAGAAAGACGCTACTTACCTACTCACTCTGAAACAAGGGAAAAAAGAATCCTTGAAGAGCTACGTAGATCGCTTTCGAGATGCAACCTTAGAGGTTGAAGATCTACCCGTAGGAGTAGCCATGGCTGCAATATTGCAAGGGACGAGGTCTGAGAAATTGTAAGAATCCCTCTCCCTCGACCAGCCACGGACACTTTTTGACCTGTTCGCCAGAGCCAATAAATATGTGGCTCAAGAAGAAGTGATGAAGATGGTACCTCCCCGGGAGACCAGAGAAGGAAAAAAGAGAGAAAGGGATGTACCCGAGAGAAGCTCTCCAAGACCCGTTAGACGGACAAAGCCCCTAGGCTCAGGTATGAAGGTTATACCAGACTGAATGAGCCTCGCACCGCGATACTAGCTGCTATCGAAGGGGCAGGATTGTTGGAATTTCCCAAGAAGAAGATTGAAGATGTAGGACGAAACTCTGATGCCTACTGCGAATTCCATTGTGCTCACGGCCACCCTACGGAGAGATGCAGGGACCTAATGGATCAGCTAGAAAGACTGGCTAGAGAGGGAAAAATCAACCGCTTCCTGTGGAGAAGTGAAAGACCCCGTTATCCTCCTCGCGATCGAAGGAATAACCGTCCGCGGACTGTGCCTAATAATGATAACGAAAGAAATAGGCCAAGGAATGAAGCAGTTAGGCCTATGATCCCCCGTGCCAATCAGCCGAACAACGAACCTACCGCCCCGATAATAAATGTTATTGCAGGAGGGGAATCGATGGCGGGAAGCTCCTCTGCTTCCTGTAAAAGCTACGCCAGGCAGGCGTACCAGGTTAACGTTGTAATGGAGGAAAGAGCGGATGAAGAACCTATCATGTTCACTCCGGCTGACAAGGGTGACATTGTCATGCCCCATGAAGACCCCATGGTAATATCCGCAGTAGTGACAAAACACCCGGTGAGCAGAATCCTGGTCGATAACGGGAGTTCGGTAAACCTAATCTATTGGAATTGCTTCGAAAAAATGAGCATATCCGCAGATAGATTAAGGCCTGTTATGACGTCACTATACGGATTTACGGGCGAAAGAGTGAAGGTGGCCGGGTCCATAGAGTTGCCTGTGACTCTTGGAGAAAACTCGAAGGATGTGACCCGGCAAGTATTATTCATGGTAGTAAGGTCAACCTCCGCTGCTTACAACATAATCCTGGGTAGACCCGTACTGAACGACATGAGAGCGGTGATATCCTCTTGTTATCTGTTAATGAAGTTTCCCACTCCCAACGGAGTCGGGCAAGTACGAGGAGATCAAAGGAGTGCCCGTACTTGTTATATCGCTTCTACCGCTAACAAAAGAGTACTGAGAAAGGAGACTTTGTGCATAGAGGATCCGCCTAAGCCTCAGCCTGTAGAAGAAACAGAAGCCATTGGGCTAATCCGGGGGGCTGAAGAAAAGAAGGCATTCATCGGGACTCAGCTGAACGAACAAGTAAAAAGCGAGATAGTCGAATGCCTGCGGAGAAACTCGGATGTTTTCGCTTAGACCCAGGCTGATATGCCCAGGATCAATCCCGAAGTGATCTGCCACGAGCTTAACGTCTCACTCGGGCACAGACTTGTCAAGCAAAAAAAGAGAAATTTTACCCCGGAAAAACAAAAGGAAATCACTGAAGAAGTGAATAACTCCTAGACGCCGGATTCATTCGAGAGGTCTACTACCCCGAGTGGCTAGCCAACGTGGTAATGGTAAAGAAATCTAGTGGGAAGTGACGAATGTGTGTAGATTTCACTGATCTGAACAAAGCATGCCCTAAAGATTCGTACCCCCTACCCCGGATAGACAGACTAGTGGATGAAACATCCGGATATGAACTCCTTAGCTTCTTAGACACCTTCTCCGGATATCACCAAATCATGCTCCACCCAGAAGACGAAGAGAAAACTTCTTTTATAACCGATGACGGAACATATTGCTATCGGGTAATGCCGTTCGTTTAAAGAATGCTGGAGCCACATATCAGCGAATGGTGAACAAAGTATTTAAAGATCTTCTGGGAAATACCATGGAAGCCTACGTGGACGATATGATCACATTCGGGGTGAGGTCAAGGAAGTTCTTGGGCTTCATGATCACTGACAGGGGTATTGAGGTAAATTTCAAAAAGGTACAGGCAGTCATCGACATGAAACCCCCAACCACCGTAAGAGATGTCCAGAGATTGACAGGCAGAATAGCAGCTCTGAATCGCTTTTTGTCAAAGTCAGCAGAAAGGAGCTTGCCATTCTTCAAAACTCTGCGGGGAGAAAAGAACTTCGAATGGACTGGAGATTGTCAAAAGGCCTTTGAGGACCTCAAAGAATATTTGAAGCAGCTACCCTTATTGACAAGGCCCCTGGAAGGAGAACAATTGTATATGTACTTGGGAGTCGGTGATTTCACCGTCAGTGCGGTGCTACTAAAGAAGAACGAAACGGTGTACCGCCCCATCTACTATGTGAGCAAGATACTATTAGACCCGGAGACCCGTTATCCGCTGGTCGAAAAGCTAGCGTTAGCCCTTGTGATGGCCTCGCGTAAGTTGCGCCCCTATTTTCAGGCACACCCCATCACTGTCTTGACGGATCAACCGTTAAGGCAAATCCTTCAGAAGCCTGAATGCTCAGGGAGGCTAGTGAAATGGGCAGTGGAACTTGGAGGATATGATATCACTTTCCAACCCCGGCAGGCTATCAAAGGTCAAGCTCTGGCAGACTTTATAGTAGAATGCACCAGCCCGAGCGATAGCGGTGGAAGGAAAATTCAACCATGGTTACTGTATGTCGACGTGGCATCAAGTGCCAACGGAAGCGGAGCGGGTGTAGTCTTGATATCACCAGAAGGAAAATCCCTGAATACTCCTTACGGTTTGGGTTCCCCAGCTCGAACAACATAGCGGAATATGAGGCTTTGATAGTTGGGATGAGGCTGGTAGAAAAGCTACAGGTTCACCACTTGATAACACATAGTGACTCTCAGTTGGTGGTAAACCAGTTCAACGGGCAATATGAGGTTCGAGAACCAACTCTGGCCCCCTACCTGAAGAAAGTTTAGTCCCTGGCTCAGACTTTTAAGAGCTTCCAGCTGATACAAATTAACCGGTCTGAAAACACACACGCTGATTCATTGTCCAAGTTAGCCTCTTCCAATGAGACAAGAGGAAGCATAGTGAAGGTGGAGAGGCTCGAACGGCCTAGTATTGAAGAGGTCGAAATGTGTGACATTGAAACGGGAGGTGACTGGAGATCCCCATTCAAGCAGTATCTCGCTGAGGTTACACTCCCCCAAGATAAAGACGAAGCTCGTCGCTTAAGGATACAAGGGGCGAAGTTCACACTAATCAACGGGGAAATGTATAAAAGGGGATATTCGTCACCCTTGTTAAAGTGTCTGGGGTCGGAACAAGTAAATTATGTCCTAGCCGAAGTGCATGAAGAAATTTACGGTGAACACTTAGGAGCTAGAGCTCTTGCTGCTAAGATACTGCGGTCGAGATTCTACTAGCCGACATTGAAAAAAGATGCAATGGACAAAGCACGCAGGTGTGACAAATGCCAAAGGTTTGCGCCGATCACAACAGCCCCAGTGACTCCCTCCCAGGGTACGATATAGCCGGTTCCTTTTGCACAATGGGGGTTGGACATTCTAGGGCCCTTCCCATTAGCCACGGGCCAACGAAAATTCCTATTAGTTGCCACCGACTACTTCACAAAGTGGATTGAAGCAGAGCCTTTAGCTACAATCACAGAGAAGAAGGTCAAGGCGATGGTATGGAAAGACATTATCTGTCGATTCGAAATCCCACGCATCTTAAATGCCGACCATGGAAAGCAATTTGATTGTAATGCTTTCCGTGAATTCTGTAAACGCCTCAGCATTCAGCTAAGGATTTCTTCTGTGTCATATCCTCAAGCGAATGGACAGGCTGAAGTCAGTAATCGTACTATTCTTCATGGGCTGAAGACCAGGCTAGACAAAGCTAAAGGGGCATGGGTGGACGAATTACCTAGTATTTTATGGGCATATCGTACCACCAGTCGGGTGTCAACCGGAGAAACGTCGTTCAGCCTCGTGTATGGCACTGAAGCATTGATCCCCGTGGAAATTGGAGCACTGTCACCCAGGATGGTGCCCTTAGTAGAGGAAGAGAATTCACAAGCACTAAGGGAAAACCTGGATCTCCTTGATGAACATAGAGAAACCGCCGCTATTCGATTGACATCCTATCATCAGAGGGTGGCCAACTACTATAATAGCCGGGTGAGGGATAGACCAATGTCCGAAAGGGATTTGGTGCTCAGGAAGTCGCATATCACGAACGCCTTGAAAGAAGATGGAAAATTTAGAGCTAATTGGGAAGGTCCATTCATAATCAAACATAAGATTGGGCCCAACACCTGTATCCTGGAGACTCTACAAGGGAAGAAAATAGGGAAAACATGGAATTCAAATCACTTAAAATTGTATTTGAATTAATCATTATTTTTTCTTTCTTAAACATTATATTCTCACATTACTGTCAGTTGTTTACACTGTCACTAGATATTATAATCCAATCATTATGCAGATTGTTCTTTTGCTATGTATCTGCAGCTTTTATATATCTAAATCTTGTGACAGGATTCAGAAGAGCCGTAAGAGCCTGAGGCGCTATGCGTCACTGTGGCCAGGCGTATATTCAGAAGAGCCGTAAGAGCCTGAGGCGCTATGCGTCACTGTGGCCAGGCGTATATTCAGAAGACCCGTAAGAGCCTGAGGCGCTATGCGTCACTGTGGCCAGGCGTATATTCAGACGAGCCTTAAGAGCCTGATGAGCTATGCGTCACTGTGGCCAGGCGTATATTCAGACGAGCCGTAAGAACCTGAGGTGCTATGCGTCACTGTGGCCAGGCGTATATTCAAACGAGCCGTAAGAGCCTGAGGCGCTATGCATAACTGTGGCCAGGCGTGAAAGATTCAACGAGCCGTAAGAGCTTGAGGCGCTATGCGTCACTGTGGCCAGGCATGAAAAATTCAACGAGCCGTAAGAGTCTGAGGCGCTATGCGCCAGGCGTATATTCAGACGAGCCGTAAGAGCCTGAGGTGCTATGCGTCACTGTGGCCAGGCGTATATTCAGACGAGCCATAAGAGCCTGAGGCGCTATGCGTCACTGTGGCCAGGCGTATATTCAGACGAGCCGTAAGAGCCTGAGGCGCTATGCGTCACTGTGTCCAGGCGCGAAAGATCCGACTAGCCATAAGAGCCTGAGACGCTATGCGTCACTGTGGCCAGGTAATAAAAACATAAAGGCCGTAAAAACTGACGACGCACTCACGTCATAGTAATCAGGCCTCAGCAAACGATATGTTTATACGAAAAATTCTTTCTGAAAATGTATCTTTCTACCAAGAATTGGGGAGCATACACGAATACATTCAAAATAAATATATACGAGTAAAATAAACAAACAGACAAAGGATGATAAACAACAAATAGAGAAGTAATGCGATACGAAGCATGAAAAAAATTTGGATGTCATTTCATTCAAGAAAATTTCAAGTAGATCTTTAGTAGATCTTTACAAGTAATGATAAACAACAAATAGAGAAGTAATGCGATACGAAGCATGAAAAAAATTTGGATGTCATTTCATTCAAGAAAATTACAAGTAGATCTTTAGTAAATCTTTACAAGTACATCCAACAAAAACAAAAAAATCAAAACAAAACGACAGAATAAACAAAAAAGAGAAACAAAAAAACAAAAACTCAAGCTTCAGGAAGAGGCTGGGGATCAGCTGCCGACGGGCCCTCGCTCCCTAAAGACTGCTGACCCTCCTCCCCGTCTAAGTCAAGAAGAGCGCCAATAGGCTCAGGAGCATCTTCCAGGTCCACAGGCTCCCAAGGACCGGTGAGGTTGGCTAGATCATCCTGGGCAGTCCTCTTGAAAACCTCGTCCGCAGGTTCAGCCCCGGGTTCTTACTTAGTCCAGTCAGGGGCCTTGAACAGCATCGCCTCGTCCGTATACTGGAGCTCGGGGAATTCTTCGCCTTCCCTATGCTTCTCTAACCATGATCGAGCGACGTAAAATCCGTATTTCACATAGGGATTTGAAAAATCCTCATTCCGCCTCAAGCAATCCTTAGAAAGGCGGTACTCCTTCATGGCTTCCACCCTGATGTCATCAATCTCCACTCGGGTCAGTGAAGGAGTAGCCCGACTTTCTAACTCAGCGACGTAATGCTCGAGCTCCTGATTACGAGTAAGCAAAGACTCGTAGTTGGACTGCATACGGTCCAGTTCGACGTGGGCCTCTTGGAGATCTTCATGAAATTTACTTGATCGCGCCGCCTCGACGGTAAGATCCCCCTTGGCCTGGTCCAAATCCTGCCGTGCCTTAGAGAGCTGCTCCTCTAAGTTCCGTACCAAGTCTGAAAGTTTGGACAAGTTATTGATAGTGTTCGATAGCTCCATGACCTTGTCCTTCAACTCCCAAATTTCCTTATCAGCTAGCTCCCGATAGGCCCGGTGTTGAGCGTTATTGGCTACGGTCCTCTGAGCCAGCTGCAAAGAAATACCAAAAGTCAAACTCAAAAGCACAGCAAAAAGAAGTTAAACGAAAAAGAATATGAAAATTACCCTCATCACTTCCATATCAGCCAAGTCCTCTCCCTCCAGATAGTTCCTGAATATCCTAGGCTCGTCCCTCGGGAGAATAGTGACCCAACTCAGTCGAGAAGCCACCTCGGGAGTGTCCAAGGTATCGTTGTCGCGAACTCTCGGGTAAACTCGAAACTCGGCTCCTCTCATGATAAAACCACCGTCCACAAGGTAAGACCTCCCATCGATAGGGCCTATCCTCAGGAGGATTGGCCTAGTCCCCATCGACGACTCGACATACAAGCGCCTCCGGTTCTTTCGCTGGGATGGAATTATGTTGCATTCAGCGCGCTCTTCAGAACGAGACCGCCCAGATGAACTAGAAGCCCCCCGTGACGATGAAAGAACTCTCCCTCTATCTCGGGTGGTATCTCTTTGTTCCGGGGGAGGAGGGGGCATCTCGTGTCTGGAAACGGGTGGGGTTCGGGCTCGAGGCAACTGAGGTGGGACTAGTGCCTCGCTACGAACATCATCAGCTAAACGAGGCCTCTTTCTAGTAGGATCGCTAGACGGATCGACCTCCGAGACTTGACGCGCCAGTGATCGTCGAAAGTGACTCATTTCTGCAAAAAAGAAAGAAAACAGATAAGTGGTCAAAAAATATGATCCAAACCAGCAAGCAGTAAAAAGAATAAAAAGTTACCATCAGGAGAATCAAAATGCTCCTGAAGGGACTCCATATTTATTATATCGTCGTCAGGGAGCACCATGAAAGTTGAGCCGAACCCTTCCCAGCCGGTCAGGTCAGTTAAGGGTTCGCTGTCAGAACTAGACTCTACGTTGGTGCTCCCTATATCTTCCTGTGGCCTTAGAGGTTCGGGGTTCGACTCGGGGGGAACTAAAGATGGAGGATCCAAGGAAGGAACAGAAGGGCCGACAATAGGGACCGGACCTGCACCCCAGCCAGCTGATATCAAATTTTTATTTGATATAAGACTGTCAAGGCTAATGGGATGGTCAACCAGCAACCTATTGACGTCCGAGGATAACTGATCCCTAAGTGTGGAAATCCTGGGGCCCTTGGGGATTTCGCGCCTAGTCTCCCAACGAATGGGGAAATCCAGGCCCCCGGGCGTTTCCACGACAAGCCACTCCAATTCAAAATCGTGAAGCTTATTGACGGGTTTCTCGAATAGCCTATTTTCAAATCCAGGCATATACACCCGCTGAAGTGAGTAAGGGACTAGACCGGGACTACCTCGAAATCTGAAAAAGACATCGAGAAGGGGAAGAGACGGAGAAACGCCCCTTAGGTGACAGTGTACGGTAAATCCTATTAATTGCATCCATGCATGAGGATGTAGTTGTCCAGGGGCAATCCTATGAGTCCTAAAGAAAGAAGTCCCAAAGTCGGATAATGGAAAGCGGAGTCCTAATTCTAAGGCTGCCCTAAATATAACTATCCCGTCGGATACGCGACGTATGTCGCCTTCTTGAGGGTTTGGAAGCCTATAAGAGTATCCTCGGGCAAAGGAAACCTAGACACAAGGTCTTGGATGTCGGCTTCCTTTAAAGTCGACTTGACTCCTAGATCTAATTGTTTCCCTACACCGTGGCCAGCCATTTTTAGAAGTTCGGGGGAAATTAAAAAATAATTATGGACGACAGAGTTTACCTAAACAAAGGAAGACAGCAAAAAGAACTGGCGACAGACTTGCGACACAGTAAAGTCCACGCGAGAGAGTCTGCGACGGAGTGATCTTTGCGAGAGAACTCAGTAGCAATAATGATGGTAGGGACCCAGTATATATAGAGGCGAGACTGCGTCAACACACACGCGGGGATCCGCACTGGCCCGAGAATAGCGAATGGTCCAAAAACAACGAATGACCTAAGAACAGCAAATCCTGACCCAGATCCTCTTCCGCAGAAAAAATTCCTACCAAAGAGTGGGGAGCAATTGATGGTGGTCCTATCACCAAAGTCCACGGATACAGTGATTTACCAACCAGAGGCCGCCACGTGTCAAATACAAGATAAGCCACGTGGCTGTTACGGCGACAGAGTCTCCACGCGACACAGTTGCTTGGTAGGCGACAGAGTCTCTAGGCGATAGAGACTCTGTCGCATAGCTTCTGTGCGACACGTTAGGTTGCAATAAACCTCTACCGCATGGATCGCGACATACCTCTATCGCCTGCACTGCTAAAGAGCTCTACCGCATAGACCGCGGGAGAGGTTCATGTGTACTTTACCGCATGCCGAACTCACCCGCAATTTGTCTAGCTCCGAACCGCGACAGAGTACCCAATGACTCTGTCGCGGCCCAGACACGCGCGAAACCTCAGCCCGAACCGACCCGGAAGAAACCTATAAATACCCCAGGTGAGTACTGAAAACGAGGAGGAAGAAAAAAGAGAACCCTCTTGATTTTGGAAGAACATAATTCTCTTCTTCTTAGATACAGAAACTCAACTTTCTAACTTAATCATTGGAGCGCGCGTGCAGGGACCAATCCCTGCGCCCTCTGATTTTCGTTGTTTTTGCAGGATATACACACGAGGAACACGTGGAAGAAATCGCATTGACGTCATCTCTTTGTCGTTAGCGCAACTTGAATACGTGGAAATTATCATCCCGTTGTCATTTTAGGAGGCAACATCAAAAATAAATATCACAAAACCAAATTAAGATGAATACTCTTTTTGCCCATGTCTTCACTTGTATTGAATCCAATTTTATAAGGCTTCTCCCTTTTGTTATACCTATTTGTGTAAATGGCTAAGGAATTTTTCGGTTTCTTAATGTGGATTATAAACAAATTTTGAATTCTATTTTTTTGATAATTAGTGGTAGGAGATGAGGTTGCTTGAGTATGAATTTAAGTCTTACAACATGCCATAACTATTTTTTAATTACTCAGCCAAAAAGTTTGTTTAAGCCAAAAAAGTTGGAGGCTTGTTGATGGTGCATCAACTTCTTTCTTCTTAGATCAACTTGTAAAACAAAAGGTTCACTAGGGTTGTTTCCAATGAGACTTACTCTAATGCTTAAGTCAATAAATGTATTTGTGACAATTTGGATGTAAATTGAGATAATATTATAGCTAGTGCAAAAGAGTGTTCACATCTCTACTTCTATGCGATGTCTCCTTTAAAGGAGATGACTCTGCTGTGCATGCAACTTGTATCCCTCGTGCACAAGGCATGCATGAGTGAGCAGTTATTTGTAAGAATAAGGGTCACTCTCTGTTACAGCACTATTTAGTGGGTAGCTTTTTACCCATTCACCCACGTTCTTCATCATTCAGAGGAATCAAGCCCGCTTTGACATTTCTTAGTCATGATGGGTTCCCAATGTAATGACCCATTTTAGGGTACAATATGATTGAGCTATGAGTCGATATTGGATCAAACAATGAATTCATAATTTAAACACATTTCTTTAGTGACAAATTTAAACAAATCCATTCTTTTACAAAATGATCGTGTTTACATCCCCAAATATATCATTATACACATTTTTGTACTTACAAACCTTTTAAATACAAAAGAATACTTAAATCTGGGTATACCTTTGACGCAGAAGAATACTCCATAGAACTATGACTGTGCAAAATAACTCTACTTATAAAAGTGGTCACAGCTACTGATGAAACTCTGTGGGGAAAAATAAGAAGTGAGCTCAACGTACTCAGTAAGAAAGACATGTGACACATAGATAAATACACTATCTATATATTTGCATAATATGATTATTATGAAAAATATACAGTGTCATTAGCAATTTAGTAAAATCAGAGTCAGAAATCAATAACAATATCAATATCGATAGTATAAATATTTTACTGCAATAAATACAGGTTCTAAAAATTTATGCAATAGAATAAACAATTTCCATACAATAATACAGTTCATACAAACAATTCAGCAAATCAAATAGACGAGACAAGACGAAACATGTTATAACAATAATCAGTATGACAATTGGCCAATGTCGGTGACTCCGAACATCACTGATCAGGTGTGCTGGGATGTCAATCGTCGTGAGAGTGGTCAGCTACCCAAACGGCTCACAATACAGTATGTCTGAAGATCGATAGCACAGTACAGCGTACTCAGATGCGTGTTGCACAATACATCGTATTTTGTGGACCACAGTAACAGTAGTAGTACAATAACAGTAACAGTAACAGTGTAACATGATTAACCATCGCATTTGCCTCAAAATCAGTGCGAGTCAGGCCGTGCGACACATATTCAGCACGCGCTCAAGCACATTTTATCGGTATTAATTTAACAGTAGTTCATTTTCATTAAAGAATTTATAAATTCAGTTCAGTACATAAAATAATTCAAAAGAGGTTGGCTCATCCTTTTTCGGTCAAAATCCTTAGTCTGCAGTCTATGACAATTAAGGCTAGGGATTTTTTGATTAAAATCAATAAACTACATTGATATTTATATAAATAAACTAAATAAATTTATATCGGTAATGATAGGACGATTAACTAAGACTAAAGTTTTTCTATAAATTTGGTGACTCTAAAATCGGTCTAGAGTATTCTATAATTTCGATAACCAAAAAATTGACTTAGGGTTTTATATCTACAATTCTACAGAAAATACGTGTAAATATCACTAACAACTCACAACAATTTTCTTTACCTCCATGGCAGACGATATTTCTGTTATACCTCAGTGTTTGTGATTAGGTGGATTTGTCAGTCTGTTGTTGCAAGTTCATTTCCTCATGGGCTGCAATATATAATCAATTCATCTTAGTAAGTCATGGCCTTCTCCGGTATATGACATTTAACTCTTTAACTGAGTTTATCGAATTATACTTTTTGCTAGATTAAGAATTAACTGGACATCGCTCTAAATTTACTATTGTATATTGCTCATAATTTTACACCAAATTAGAAGTTTACTGACGTCTCCTTATACATTTTTTACTTTTGCTTCCTTTTAATGCCTCTGCCAACCAAAACTTCATTCGATTTTCGGCTTAGTCTTTGCTGGCTTTGTTCCAGCCTCTGTTCAAGTTCTTCCTCTACCATACAATATTACACAAGAGAGGATTTATTAGGCATGGAGTGTTTCTACCTTGGCTTCCCTTTCCTTCTACTCCCTTATTGCTCAACTGAATAAGCTGCAGTGGAGCACTACAAGAATGGCGGCAAAAATCAGTGGTGAGAGCAGCAATGCCGGCGACGGTGTGCGGGGAATAAATAGAATTGAGGTAGGAATAGGATAGTAGGAAGGAAACCAGCAGCATGTGGTGTGATGGAGAGCCAAAATAGAGCAGACCAGCGTGCTGAGAATGATAGCATTACCTCAGGAAAACGCAAGGTTGAAGTCGAGCACAGGAACGAAGGAGTGAAGGCAAGGTACAACAATGGCAGTAGCGACGACGATAGCAGGGAATAGCTTGGTGACAGCTGTTAGGAAAACTGTAATTACATAATAATTATATCCTGGATCTCATGTTCAATCATCAAGAAAATTAGAATACGGAAGCGTACCTGGATCCATTGAAATTGATCGATTGGGGTTAGCAGTCTTCCAGTCTAAACCTTTTATTTATGAGAGAAAATCTTAGCTCACTCACTGATGGGATATAAGAATGAGAAAAATTACGTTTAGACTGGGGACCATAACCTATTTATAACTGAAGTATATTTTATCCTATTTTGGCTCATCATTAAAATAGAATAAAATATCAGGTATCTACACATTGTAAAGCCCATACTAATTAAGATGCACTGAAGTCCAATAACTTTATTTGATCACTTTTAAGTGGACTAAAACAAATTAAATAGCATGTAATGTACAATAAATTGATATATGTAGGCTCACACAAATAATTTCCCAACAATCTCCCACTTGGGCCACATATGTCGCTTGACTATTGTACATTTAAAATTAACTTTATGAGCTCAATACTTGCTATCTTTACAAAGAACATCTCTAAACAATCTGGTCCATCAGTTATATCAACATAGGATCAAAGCGATCTTCGTTACATATATTCCGTAACTAGACCCATCAATGGTCACGTATATTAATATAATCAATGACATAGATCAAGTATGGATGTGTAGCATGAAAATTACATGAAACGTGATCCCTTAACATGCCTATTTCCAACTGGTCCTACTTTATCATTCTTTCAAGACTTTATGCATACTGCTACTAAAAGAATATTACTTTATTTCAGAGTTTTCAATAATAACAAAAATATTGTATTCTGATCAGAAAAATCTCAATAACTAATGAACATCAAGAAACAAGCTCCCACTATACAAGTATATCATCAGGATGAACCACACCCATACGAGCTACATGCTCATGAAACACCTTAGGTTTGTAAGAGGATCCACAATCATGAAGTTTGTATTTATATGTTCAATAGTAATCTGAAGACTCTGAACTCTCTCCTTAACAACAAGAAACTTAATGTCAATATGCTTTGACTTCGACGAGCTTCTGTTGTTCTTAGAGTATAACTCAGCGGCTTTATTATCACAATTAATCTTCAATGGCCTCTCAATACCATCGACAAAGCACAGCCCGGTGATAAAATTTTGCAACCATATTGCTTGGTTCGATGCCTCATAACATGCTATAAATTCTGCCTCCATGGTGGAAGAAGCTATGAGTGACTGCTTTACACTCTTCCATGAGACAGCTCCTCCAACTAACATGAAAATATAGTCAAAAGTAGATTTTCTGCTATCGAAGCAACCAGCAAAATCGGAGTCTGAATACCCAATGATCTCTAAATGATCTGACCTTCGATATGTGAGCATGTAATCTTTTGTTACTTAAATATCTGCCAAGCATTCCAACTGCGTACGCAATATCCGGACGCGTACAAACTTGAGCATACATAAGACTCCCTACTGCTGAGGCATAAGGAATCTTTTGCATCTCTTTCTTTTTCATCTCATTTATTGGGCATTGAAACAAATTAAATTTATCACCTTTAGCAATGGTGTATCTCCTGATGCACAATTCTTCATGTCAAATCTGCTAAGCACCTTATCGATATATGCCTTTTGTGATAAGTCAAGTATTCCACGAGAACGATCTCGTTGGATCTGTATGCCCAACACAAAAGATGCATCCCTAAGATCTTTCATTTTAAAATTACTTGACAGAAATCTCTTGGTTTCATGCAACAAGCCTATATCACTGCTTGCTATCGTCAACATAAAGAACCATAAGAATAAACTTACTCCCACTGATCTTGTGATAAATACATTGATCAATAGTGTTCTCTTTAAAACCGAATGAGGTAATCACTTGATCAAATTTTTGATACCATTGACGGGATGCTTGCTTTAAACCATAGATGGATTTCTTTAATTTGCATACCAGATGTTTCGAATTATCTGACACAAAATTTTTTGGTTGCACCATATAAATTGTTTCTTCAATGTCTCTATTGAGAAATGCTATCTTTACATCCATCTGATGTAGCTCTAAATTATAATGAGCTACAAGTGCCATAATGATTCTAAAAGAGTCTTTCGATGAGACTGGAGAGAAAGTCTCTTTATAATCAATGCCTTCCTTTTGAGTGAAACTTTGGCGACTAGACGCGTTTTATATCTTTCGATATTGCCTTTCGAATCTAGTTTGGTTTTGAAAATCCATTTACAACCAATCAGTTTCGCTCCTTTAAGCAATTCGACAAGATCCCAAACGCCATTATCCTCCATTGATTTCATCTCATCTTTCATGGCCTCTATCCAATGTTGGGAGTGAACATTTTGTTTGGCTTCAGTGAAAGATGTTGGATCATCCTCCATTCCTATATCAAACTCATGTTCTTGGAGATAAACGATATAATCATCTGGAATCGCTGATCTCCTCTCCCTAGAGGATCTCCTTAATGGCACTTCCAATTGAGGTTGTTGTTGCTCCTCTAATTGAATAGGAGCTGACTCTTCAATATAAGCAGGAGGTAAACCAGGAGTATCTTGATAATCTGTATTTGCATCTTGAACAACGCCAGACATAATTGTCTGATCATTTTCAATTGCAACTGTAGGAACAGTGACATGTTCTTCTTCAAAGACAAGATATCTAAGTTTAACACTCCCACTATATTTAACATCCTCAATGAACTTAGCATTTTTCGTCTCGAAAAAGGATTTACTTGAGGGATCATAAAACTTGAAACCCCTCGATCTTTCTGAGTATCCAACAAAGTAGCAACTTACTATTCTTGAGTCCAATTTCCTTTCGTTAGGCTTGTATGACCTAGCTTCAGCTGGACAACCCCAAACATGCAAGTGCCTAATACTAGGCTTCTTTCCTGTCTATAACTCATATGAGGCTTTAGCTACTGCTTTGCATAGAGCTCGATTAAGGATATACACTACAGTCTTTAAAGCTTCTTGAAAATGTCCAATGATTGAGACTTCTCATGAATTAAGTATAGGTACCCATAGCGAGAATAATCGTCTATGAAAGTAATAAAATACTGTTGAACATTCCAAGAAGTCGTAGGGAATGGACCACATATATCAGTATGAATTAATTTTAAGACGTTTGAACTCCTTTTGGCACCTATTTTCTTTATATTTGTTTGTTTTCCCTTAATACACACAATACAGATTTTGAAATCTGAAAAATCAAGAGAATCGAGAATTCCTTCTGACACAAGTCTCTGTATTATTTGTTCAGAAATTTACCCTAAACGCTTGTGCCATAACATAGAAGAATTCTCATTAATTAATTTGCGCTTTGTACCATAATTATTTATATGCAAGCATTCATTAACATATGAGGCATGTAGGTCCAATTTATATAAATTGTCAACTAAAGAACCGGTACCAATAAGATTTGAATACTGAAAGAGACTAAATTTTTCATTTCTAAATGAACAAGAATAACCCAATTTGTCCAAATTAGAAACAGAAATCAAATTTCGTCTAAATGACGGTACATAAAAAGTCTCGTCCAAATCTAACTAATAACCAGATTCTAACTTTAATCTGAATAGACCAATAGCCTCAACAAAAGCTTTCTTGCCATTTCCCACATAGATAAAACTTTTATCATCAGTTGACTTTCTGCTACTTAGACAGCCCTGCATTGTTACACTTATGTGAGTAGCTGCCCCTGTATCTATCCACCAAGTGTGATTGGGTACTAAAGCCAAATTAACTTCAGAACAAACAAAGTTGAGAAGTTTACCCTTTTTGGCAAGCTATTTTTCGTACTTGGAACAATCCTTCTTCACATGTCCATCCTTACGGCAGAAGAAACAAGTGATCACCTTATCTTGTTTCTGCTGCCCCTTAGGCTGTGAAGTTCCAATGTTTGTAGTGCATTTTCCTGTATTGTTCTTTTTTCTTTTCTTGTTGGCAACATTACCATTGGAAGAAAATGTTAATTGAACACTTTTTATCTTATCTTGTTGCAATCTCTCTTCCTCTTGCACACACTAAGCAATGAGCTCGTTAAGAGTCCATTTCTCTTTTTGAGTATTGTAATGTAAGACCCGAAAATTCGGTGTCATTTTTAAGAAATTGATATTTAAAAATATGGATTAGTGTAATCTTGATCAAAAATCGAAGAAATAATTTAATTTCGAGTCCAATTGATCAAGATATAAATTATCAGAATTTATCAAAATTTTTGCCTCGAAAAACGAGCCCGAAAATAGTGGAAAAATATACCGAAAAAGTAAAATCGGACTGATAAATTCATTTACGGACTAAATGAATTTAATATAAATTTTTGGGATATTTTGGGATATTTTAAGATTTTTATTATTATTTTAAGAATAAAATAATAATAAAAATATATTATAAAAAAAAAATCTGTTAAAAAAAAAAAACAAACAGAAAAAAAAAAAAAGAGGAGAATATCGGGGAGAGAGAAAGAGGAAACCGAAGGTTTCGGTTTCCTCTCACCGGCGAGCCACCGGCGAGGCTGAGGGGCCGGCGAGGGCCGGCGAAGGTAGCCCAGCACTGGGCGACTCGCCAGCGGCCACCACGCACCCCAGAACGCCGCCGGCGAGGAGATCGGAGAAGGGAGAGCCGCGGGGGAGAAAGGAGATTTCGGCCGCCACCGGCGCCGATCGACCCCAGCCTAGGCCAAAAGAAGGCTCCCCAGCCCGAACCCAGCCGAACGGCGGTGGAATCGGGCCGGGAACCGGTCAGAAACACCGACAACGGCCAAAGGAGCCCTGAACCGGTCGGCCGATTCAGTGAGGAAGTTTCTGTGCTGAACCGGATCGGACCGGTTCAGCCAAGGAGGAGAGAGAAAAAGAGAAAAAAAAAGGGAAAAAGGAAAAGAAAATTTTTGGGATTTCATCGGACTTCGGGTAAGTCGATACGAGGTCAAAAGTGACCGATTTAATTTTCGATAAATTTATTTAAATTATATTTAATCGAAAATTGGCCCGAAAATGAAAAATACGAAATTGTGCAGTTCGACGATTTAATTCCGAACGGAAGCCAAATCGAACTCCGATTCGCGCACCATCGCACAATATCGGGTAAGTAAAGCTCATTTACGACAATTTATGTGAGTAACGCGTATTTAAGATTTATTTTACGCATTTCGGATTAAATTTCGGATTTAGTGAATTATAGTTAAAAATTCGAATAAACTGTCGTAAATGATATTCGGGCTATCCAAAGAGTTTGGAACGAAGCCCAATGGATATTGATAGACCCAATGAGTCGATAGACCCTGATGAAGGGAATTAATACGTGAAAACGGGCTTAATACGGATTAAGACCCGATTAAAGTATTTAGGCCCATTTAGAGTAAACGGGCCCAATTAAGTGAAATGAACTGTATTAAATGTGTAATACAGTAGGAAACGTATAATTAATCCAGTGAATGGTTAAATGCAGCTCCAGAGTCATATTGAGAGTTGACCGGACTGCGAGATTTGGACAGCACAGAGGAAGAGAGGTCACATTACGTGATCCGAGGTAAGGGATCTATGGGAGCTATTAGAGATAGCTGTACGTATTTTCATCGTCGTTTACAGTCAATTAAATTTCGTATAGCGTATAGATATGAAATTTCTGGATAGTACCCAAATATGGAAAAATTACGAAAATACCCTTAGACTCAAGAATTTAGAAATGCATAAAGTGCATGCAATCCATGTTTTCTCTGTGAAAAAGAGATTTTTGTGAAGCTAAAATGATAGACTGGCTCATGACTTGACTGTATGCATTAACTTGCACGTTTTTCTAAAAAATGATTTGATTGACAAGTGATTTGATGGGATGTTTCCCTCTCATTTTGTTTTGTACCGTTTTGCATATTGCACTCGGTTTTGAGTACCACTGTGGTGGGAAATAGAGCCAGATGTCTATTTTGTGTGTATGAAATCGTGCTGGAGCTATGATGAGATCTGTGAATTTATCCAGATCCGCTCCCACTTGATTTTGGGTATTTCATCTGTACAGACCGTGCTGGAGCACTGCTCGCACTGGATTCTGTTGTGATTTGTGATTGAGATCGTGCTGGAGCCCTCGAGTTGAGTAGGAGGCTGTCGCAGCAGGGGCCCAGAGAGGTCACCTGTGGTAGGCAGGACCTCACACACTGACTTGCTCGCACTAGATCTGAGACGACAGGCTATGGTTGATAACTTATTTGGTTGGGGTGGTGAGCTTTTGACTCAGGCACCTACAACTATGTGGTAATTGTACTGTGGTTCATGGAGTACGCTGTACCGTGTAGACAACATGGAGTACACTGTACCGTGCAACTATGGGATGTGAGGATTGCGTCTTTGGACTCGGGCATGCTTTGTCATTGCTCTGTTTTCTGATAGTCCTTAGATAGGAGCCGATGGATAGACTAATCCCCTCCTCGGACTCAGAGACACCATGGCACACCTGATCCGTGATAGCTTGTGGGTCTCGGACTTTGGCCAAATGTTCCCTTGAATTTGTGTTGAAATCCCTGCCTAGTCTCACATGTTTTTATTGGTTTCGGTGATGAAACAAATTTTGATTTGATTTCTGTGATGAAACCGTTTGAAACGAGAATATGATTTTTAAAGTGGGTTTCAATACTGAGCACAGAAAGATTTTTACTCTGAATGAGTTTTGATATTCGGTTTTGGGCATTAAATTGCTATGTGTTTTATTGTAATGGTTTTGTGAATGCCATGAGTTTTTCGGCATAAACCATGCATCATGAGCATCGTAGATAGTTTGATTATCTACTTGCTTTATAAATTAAGGAGAGTGTTTTGAAAAGTAAATGCATTTGTTTTACGAGTTGATAAAACATGCATTATGAGCATCGTAGATAGTGTGGTTATCTACCTGCTTTCATATATTTCTTACTGAGCGCGCTATGCTCATTCCATTATTTTTCCACCTCTACAGAGCATTTCAGTAGAGTGTATAAGCTGCATCCATCCTGCGATCTTTTATACACAGCTATCCAGCAGCATCGAGGTATGCACACATGTACTTTTGTATCTGAATAATAGTGTACAGTGATGTAGTCATGTTATATGGGGGATGTATATGTTAGGCAATGTAAACGAATTTTAAATTCTAAAATGATAATTTTATAAGTTTCCGCAATATTTGTGCCTGGGACGAAAGCATTGCCTGTTATGCATATATATATAATATATGAAACTGAGTGAGGGATATTGACTCACAGCCCAACAATTGAAATGTGGTAAGTTCGCGAAAAATTTGTAGTGATTTTTGTAAATTTGGGTCGCGACAGGAGTGGTATCAGAGCAGTGTTGGTCTGATGTGAGTCAGTGTCTGTAGTTAGAAAGTATACATCCCCATGTCACTGTACATTATTAGATACAATTGTGTGTACTGAGCTGTGGTTAAACTGAGAAATTGATTTTTGTATGCGGGACGATAGAGATGTCTGATGGACATCCCAGCAGAGGAGAGAGTCCGCGTTCTCTGGGCCATAGAGATAGGTCCGAGAGACGCTGTGATAAGTTTGAAAAACCTTGTGAATCGTCATGTGATCATATTCCATCAGGTCCAGCTGAGACTATTGATGCTCGTGTTACGAGATTAGAGCGGAGTTGGAACATATTTATGAAGTTGTTCACTCAGGCTAACTTGACTATGGCTAGGTTAGAGAGTAGGCAAGGTCCGGCTGCTCAGACGATTTATACTGAGTTGACAGTTGCTCCTGAGACACTTGCGCCTATACAGCCTGTACCTATGCCACGTGTTGGTGAAACCCCTGTACCACCTGTAGTTCCATGACAAACTGGAGAGGATTCAGGGTTTGATTGTGAGTTTGACCGATTGAGGCAGTTTCGGAGCTCAAGCCTCCATCGTTCAGTGGGGTCAAGAATCCTTTAGTAGCAGAGGATTAGATCAATCGGTTAGAGAAGTTATATAACTTTTACCGATGTTCGACCACTGAAAGAGTGGCCTTTGCTACATTCAGGTTAGAGGGCGAAGCAGAGTATTGGTGAAAATTCACCTGACCCATCATGAAAGCTATGTATATCAGTTGATTGATTGGGAGATCTTTTTGGATGCCTTCAGGAGGCAGTACATCCCAGCCACTGCTCAACGGAGATTACAGATGGAATTTTGATCTGATCTAGGGAAATAGATCGGTAGATGAGTATGAGTCTCGATTTACATTATTGGGAAGATATGACTTGAATACCATGAGCAGTGAGATGCGAAAAGTTCGCAAGTTTATGGAAGGATTGAGACCTTCCATCAGAGTCAGATTTACCCTATTTGATGTCACGACTTACGAGGAGATCGTGCGTAGAGCTCAGTTGTGTGAGTAAGACTATGAGATGCACGTCCTTGAGTTTGGTAAAGTCGTGAAGGGCAAGAATAGAGATCAGAAGAGATCAACATAGGACTGTAATGTCCAAGTGGGGAAGAGGTCGTTTGTTAAACGACCGAGAGTCAATGAGTCACGGGGTCGGATGATTAAGCCCCCGGTGTATTAAGTCTCGACTCCAGCTAGGGGTATAGTGATTGGAGGACCCCGATCGACTATAAATCAATGTAGAGCATGTGGTAGATACCACGGTAGTAGGTCATGCCACGTATTGATTGGAACATATTTTAAATGTGGCAAGACGGGACATATGATAAAGGATTGCCTAGAGTTGGTTGAGATAGCCCACAGAAGGTCAAAGAGTCAGAGAATGATATAGCTAGTACTTCTGCCCCGAAGAGGAGGGCTACAGCTGAAAAGAAGGATGAAAGCCTCCGACAGTGAATAGATTACCGGTTATTGAATAAGGCGATCATTAAGAACAAGTACCTTATTCCACTTATTGATGATCTATTGGATCAACTTCAAGGAGCACAGATCTTTTTCAAGATCGATCTGAGGTCTGGGTACCATCTGTTGAGAATCCGGAGTGGAGATGTACCCAAGACAGTTTTTCATAACCGTTATGGACATTATGAATTCTTAGTTATGCCTTTCGGGCTAACGAATGCTCCTATAGCTTTTATAGTATTGATGAATGGAGTGTTCAATCCAAACTTGGATCGATTTGTCATAGTGTTTATAGATGACATTCTGGTGTATTGAAGTCTAGGGAAGAGCATGACTAGCATCTAAGCAGTGTGCTACAAACCCTCAGAGAGAGAAAGCTATATGCGAAGCTCAGTAAGTGTGATTTCTAGTTAGAACAGATATCATTTTTGGGTTTGGCTGGATATTACCGCCAATTTGTAGAAAGTTCTCTAAATTGGCTGCTCCATTGACACGTGTTACTCTAAAGAATGTTGTATTTGAGTGAGACAGTGCATGTGAGAAGAGTTTTCAGGAACTAAAGTAGTGATTGACCACTGCGCCGATTCTCACCATTTCGACCAGCTCATGAGGTTTCTCTGTATATACAGACACCTCGGGACAAGGACTGGGCTGTGTATTGATGCAGAACAGGAAGATAGTTGTTTATAGATTCAGACAGCATAAGGATCATGAGAAGAACTATCTAGCCCATGATTTAGAGTTGGCAGCCATAGTGTTTGCACTGAAGATATGGTGCCACTATTTGTACGGTGAGAAATTTCAAGTATTCACTGATCTTAAGAGCCTCAAGTATCTGTTTTTAACAGAAAGAATTGAATATGAGGCAGAGACGATGAGTAAAGCTTCTGAAAGACGATGATTATGAGATACTTTATCATCCGGGTAAAGCGAATATAGTCGCTGATACCTTGAGCAGAAGAGCCTCAGGATGGTATTGTACATGTGGTCAGGGAACATGAATTGTTAGAACAGTTTACTAGCCTCAGTCTAGATATAGACCCTTCTGACACTGATGCATATTGTGTGATAGCTAGTTTGAGATTTGAAACTGGATTTGATAGACCGGATCAGACAAGCTCAGCGTATTGATCGCTTTTGTGTTGATATGCTTAGTCAGATACAGATGGGTAGAGTGACTGAGTGCACAGTTGCCTGCTGAGATTCAGAGGTCGAATTTGCGTTCTCGATGACCCACAGCTAAAGAAATTGATTTGACAGAAGCTCATTCATCGAAGTATGCAATGCATACGGGGAGTAATAGATGTATTAGAATCTTCGAAAAGCATATTAGTGGTCAGACATGAAGAAAGATGCTGCAGAGTTTGTGGCTAAGTGCCTTACATGTCAACAGGTTAAGGTAGAGCATCAGAAACTTGCAGAATTATTACAACCTCTACCTATCGACATGACAATGAGAGCATATCACCATGGATTTCATCATAGGTTTACCGAGGACCCGACGTAACCATGATGCCATTTGAGTGATTGTGGAATGATTGACGAAGTCAGCTCATTTCTTAGCCGTGAAGGCTACGGATACTCTGAGTGCGTTGGCGAATCTGTGTGTACGGAAGATTGTGAGGCTGCATGGTGTTCCAGTGAGTATTGTGTCTGACAGGGATTCCCGCTTCACTTTCCATTTTTGGGAACATTTTCAGGAAGCTAAGGAACCCGATTGAGTGTCAGTATAGCTTTCCACCTTCAGTCCGATGGTCAGTGAGAGAACCATCCAGACTTTGGAGGATATGTTGAGAGCTTGTGTGTGGATTTCAGAGACTCCTGGGATGACCATTTGCCATTAGCCGAATTCGCCTATAACAATAGTTACACTCGAGTATTGGGATGACACCGTATGAGGCGCTATATAGTCTTAGGTGTCGATCTCCTATTGGATGGGAAGAAGTGAGTCACCGAAAAATGTTTGCTCCCGATTTAGTGAAGCAAACCTTTGAGAATGTACAATTTATATGTGAGAAATTGAGGTAAGCTCAGAGTAGACAGAAAAGCTACGTTGAGATGAGGCGTAAACCTTTGAAATTCACTGTAGGTGAATTAGTATTCTTGAAAGTTTCTCCCTCGAAAGGGATAATGAGATACTGAAGCGAGTGAGAAATAAGGCCTGTAGGCTAGCCTTGACACCTGAGTTAGCAGGCATTCATAACGTCTTCCACACATTGATGCTTCAGAAGTATCATCTAAATCAGACACATGTGATTCAAGATGAGCCATTGAAGCTCGAAGAGGATATATCGTATGTGAGACGTCAATTTGATATTGGATAGGAAAGATAAAGTGTTACAGACCAGAACGATTTCTCTGGTTAAGGTTCTTGGGCAGTACCCCACTTCAGAGGAAGTTATGTGGGAATTAGAGAGCCTTATGCGAGAGAAATATTCGCAGTTATTCGAGAATTGACTTGGTTCTAATTTGGAGGACCAAATTTCTTAAGGTGGGGAGGAATGTAATACCCGAAAATTCGGTGTCATTTTTAAGAAATTGATATTTAAAAATATGGATTAGTGTAATCTTGATCAAAAATCGAAGAAATAATTTAATTTCGAGTCCAATTGATCAAGATATAAATTATCAGAATTTATCAAAATTTTTGCCTCGAAAAACGAGCCCAAAAATAGTGAAAAAATATACCAAAAAAGTAAAATCGGACTGATAAATTCATTTGCGGACTAAATGAATTTAATATAAATTTTTGAGATATTTTGGGATATTTTAAGATTTTTATTATTATTTTAAGAATAAAATAATAATAAAAATATATTATAAAAAAAAAATCTGTTAAAAAAAAACAAACAGAAAAAAAAAAGAGGAGAATATCGGGGAGAGAGAAAGAGGAAACCGAAGGTTTCGGTTTCCTCTCACCGGCGAGCCACCGGCGAGGCTGAGGGGCCGGCGAGGGCCGGTGAAGGCAGCCCAGCACTGGGCGACTCGCCAGCGGCCACCACGCGCCCCAGAACGCCGCCGGCGAGGAGATCGGAGAAGGGAGAGCCGCGGGGGAGAAAGGAGATTTCGGCCGCCACCGGCGCCGATCGACCCCAGCCTAGGCCAAAAGAAGGCTCCCCAGCCCGAACCCAGCCGAACGGCGGTGGAATCGGGCCGGGAACCGGCCGGAAACACCGGCAACGGTGAAAGGAGCCCTGAACCGGTCGGTCGGTTCAGTGAGGAAGTTTCTGTGCTGAACCGGATCGGACCGGTTCAGCCAAGGAGGAGAGAGAAAAAGAGAAAAAAAAAAGGGAAAAAGGAAAAGAAAATTTTTGGGATTTCATCGGACTTCGGGTAAGTCGATACGAGGTCAAAAGTGACCGATTTAATTTTCGATAAATTTATTTAAATTATATTTAATCAAAAATTGGCCCGGAAATGAAAAATACGAAATTGTGCAGTTCGACGATTTAATTCCGAACGGAAGCCAGATTGAACTCCGATTCGCGCACCATCGCACAATATCGGGTAAGTAAAGCTCATTTACGACAATTTATGTGAGTAACGCGTATTTAAGATTTATTTTACGCATTTCGGATTAAATTTCGGATTTAGTGAATTATAGTTGAAAATTCGAATAAACTGTCGTAAATGATATTCGGGCTATCCAAAGAGTTTGGAACGAAGCCCAATGGATATTGATAGACCCAATGAGTCGATAGACCCTGATGAAGGGAATTAATACGTGAAAACGAGCTTAATACGGATTAAGACCCGATTAAAGTATTTAGGCCCATTTAGAGTAAACGGGCCCAATTAAGTGAAATGAACTGTATTAAATGTGTAATACAGTAGGAAACGTATAATTAATCCAGTGAATGGTTAAATGCAGCTCCAGAGTCATATTGAGAGTTGACCGGACTGCGAGATTTGGACAGCACAGAGGAAGAGAGGTCACATTACGTGATCCGAGGTAAGGGATCTATGAGAGCTATTAGAGATAGCTGTACGTATTTTCATCGTCGTTTACAGTCAATTAAATTTCGTATAGCGTATAGATATGAAATTTTTGGATAGTAACCAAATATGGGAAAATTACGAAAATACCCTTAGACTCAGGAATTTAGAAATGCATAAAGTGCATGCAATCCATGTTTTCTCTGTGAAAAAGAGATTTTTGTGAAGCTAAAATGATAGACTGGCTCATGACTTGACTGTATGCATTAACTTGCACGTTTTTCTAAAAAATGATTTGATTGACAAGTGATTTGATGGGATGTTTCCCTCTCATTTTGTTTTGTACCGTTTTGCATATTGCACTCGGTTTTGAGTACCACTGTGGTGGGAAATAGAGCCAGATGTCTATTTTGTGTGTGTGAAATCGTGCTGGAGCTATGATGAGATCTGTGAATTTATCCAGATCCGCTCCCACTTGATTTTGGGTATTTCATCTGTACAGACCGTGCTGGAGCACTGCTCGCACTGGATTCTGTTGTGATTTGTGATTGAGATCGTGCTGGAGCCCTCGAGTTGAGTAGGAGGCTGTCGCAGCAGGGGCCCAGAGAGGTCGCCTGTGGTAGGCAGGACCTCACACACTGACTTGCTCGCACTAGATCTGAGACGACAGGCTATGGTTGATAACTTATTTGGTTGGGGTGGTGAGCTTTTGACTCAGGCACCTACAACTATGTGGTAATTGTACTGTGGTTCATGGAGTACGCTGTACCGTGTAGACAACATGGAGTACACTGTACCGTGCAACTATGGGATGTGAGGATTGCGTCTTTGGACTCGGGCATGCTTTGTCATTGCTCTGTTTTGTGATAGTCCTTAGATAGGAGCCGATGGATAGACTAATCCCCTCCTCGGACTCAGAGACACCATGGCACACCTGATCCGTGATAGCTTGTGGGTCTCGAACTTTGGCCAAATGTTCCCTTGGATTTGTGTTGAAATCCCTGCCTAGTCTCACATGTTTTTATTGGTTTCGGTGATGAAACAAATTTTGATTTGATTTCTGTGATGAAACCGTTTGAAACGAGAATATGATTTTTAAAGTGGGTTTCAATACTGAGCACAGAAAGATTTTTACTCTGAATGAGTTTTGATATTCGGTTTTGGGCATTAAATTGCTATGTGTTTTATTGTAATGGTTTTGTGAATGCCATGAGTTTTTCGGCATAAACCATGCATCATGAGCATCGTAGATAGTTTGATTATCTACTTGCTTTATAAATTAAGGAGAGTGTTTTGAAAAGTAAATGCATTTGTTTTACGAGTTGATAAAACATGCATTATGAGCATCGTAGATAGTGTGGTTATCTACCTGCTTTCATATATTTCTTACTGAGCGCGTTATGCTCATCCCATTATTTTTCCACCTCTACAGAGCATTTCAGTAGAGTGTATAAGCTGCATCCATCCTGCGATCTTTTATACACAGCTATCCAGCAGCATCGAGGTATGCACACATGTACTTTTGTATCTGAATAATAGTGTACAGTGATGTAGTCATGTTATATGGGGGATGTATATGTTAGGCAATGTAAACGAATTTTAAATTCTAAAATGATAATTTTATAAGTTTCCGCAATATTTGTGCCTGGGACGAAAGCATTGCCTGTTATGCATATATATATAATATATGAAACTGAGTGAGGGATATTGACTCACAGCCCAACAATTGAAATGTGGTAAGTTCGCGAAAAATTTGTAGTGATTTTTGTAAATTTGGGTCGCGATATGTAACTTATCTTAAAGGGATTAAATTGTGAAGGAAGAGATATCAAGATCAGGTGCACGAGTATGTCTTCAGACAACTCTAACTTTAGTGCCCTTAATCTTGTAACAAGATTAGATATTTTCATAATGTATTCCCTTATGTTTCCTTTGCCATTATACCGTATTGAAACAAGTTTAGCCAGAATAGTACTTGTTTCGACCTTTTCATTTGCAACAAATCTGTCTAGAATCTGCTTAAGGAAACTTTTACCATTTTCTTCCTCTGGTATTGCGTCCCGGATAGCATCCGAAATTGAGTGCTTCATGATCATCAAACTCATGCGATTTGAACGCTCTCATTTTTCATAAAGTGCCATTTTCGTAGCTGAACTATTATCAGTAGGGGAGGTCGTTCTGACCTGATCGCATAATCTAGATCCATACACCCAAGCATAATGGTTACGTGCTCCTTCCATTTTTCAAAGTTAGTGCCATTAAGCACTGAAATGTTATTTAAATTGGCAGATATGGAAGAAACATTTACTGTAAACAGAAAAAAATAATCAGCTCACAATCAAATAATTTTGGGCCATATAAGATACAAAGCACAACATTGACATTTAGTCTTTGGACAGAAATATCAATTTGTAAGCGGTACTCTTAAACTTTATTAGTAAATATTGATAACCAAATCCTGCTAATAATATGCCTTTCTTTGGACCGACATATTACATGCATGGAAAAAAAAAATTATCACATATTTACTACCTTATGTGTTAATAATTCGGCAAAGAAATAATCTTCCTTTGAGCCGATTATTTTTCACATGAATTAAAAAACACTGTCATATAAATTCCTTAATGACAACCTTATTTTTCAAAATAAATAAATTAATACAAAAGAGGTCACTTTGACGACATTTTATATCAATTTAATTTATTTTGAAACTTTATTTTTCATAAAACATGCACATGTTTGTAGGTGAGAGTACATAAATTTATTGACAATTTCAGGGAGAGTACATATTGCCAATCAACTCAAAATGTCATAAAACATATCACCATGAAGCAAAATAAGAATAATCATGTGCATAACATATAGTTTTAATTCAAATAATGCTAAATATTAAATAATAAATATTTAACGATTCCAAAAAATTTCAGAAAAATCAACAAAAATTTTAAAATTAAATTTTATTTAAGACTGGAGAAAACGGTGGCCTTCAGGCCACCGGATGGTGGAGCGTGGGGAGATCCCATTCGGGATCTCCCCTCTTCTTCCTTAGCCAGTCGGGTCAACCCGACCCGGCTGGATCCAGAACAAACCCGATTCGGGTTTGTTCTTCAATTTTCATGATTTTTAAGTATTTTCGGACTTATTTTCATCCAATTAACTGTACATAATTGAAATTAAATGTGTATTCTCTAATGCCCATGCAAAAATCGGATGAAAATATCAAAAAATTGGGACAAATCAAGCCAATATTGATCAAACAATCCCAAAATTAAAACCCAATCTTTATATTCTTGATTTTCTTTCAACCAAAACAAAAAAATTTAATTCTTAATGATTAAACATGAATAGGCTCTTGATACCACTTGTTAGGAAAACTGTAATTACATAATAATTATATCCAGGATCTCATATTCAATCATCAAGAAAATTAGAATACGGAAGCATACCTGGATCCATTGAAATTGATCGATTGGGGTTAGCAGTCTTCCAGTCTAAATCTTTTATTTATGAGAAAAAATCTTAGCTCACTCACTGATGGGATATGAGAATGAGAAAAATTACGTTTAGAGTGTGGACCATAACCTATTTATAACTGAAGTATATTTTATTATATTTTGACCTATCATTAAAATAGAATAAAATATCAAGTATCTACACATTATAAAGTCCATACCAATTGAGATGCATTGAAGTCCAATAACTTTATTTGATCACTTTTAAGTGGATTAAAACAAATTAAATAATCTGTAATATACAATAAATTGATATATATAAACCCACACAAATAATTTTCCAACAACAGCAAGATGATGATAAACAGCAACGTTGAAGGAAATGAAGATGGTGGCAGTGGGCTATGCAATAAGGCACAAGCAGCAAGGCATGCAGCAGTGGCAAATCTACACGAGATCAAGGTCAATACAACACAGCCACGGTAAAGCAGTCGATGGCGATCGGTGGAATTACTGATTGGCAGTAAAGATAATGAACAACGATGGTGTAAAGCAAAGATATGAAATGAGTGCAAAAAGGGTGAGGAACCTGTCGGTCCTCTCGGTGGTTTAAATGAAGCAGGGGAGAGGTACGGGGATGATGTTAAACAGGGAATGGTGATGGAGTGAAGGGGCAGAGCATGACGGCTGGGTTTTGTTTCGTGTTTCCTTGATTTCTTTGTCTCTCGTCATTCCTTTCCCTTCCTCGGTTCTATAATTATCAACTTCAGTCCTTTGTGTTTGTTTTTCCTCAGCAGAGCTCTCCTCAGACACTGCCGTTTCAATTAAATTTGCCTGACACATGCTGTGACTACTGCACTACCATTCCTTCATTTATTTTCGATGCAGGTCGTCCCTAGTCCTCTACTGATGGAACATCACTTAGACTTCTATTTATTTTTTTTAAAGTGTTTCGGTTGTGGTATTTGGCAGAAGTTCCAGTCTTCCCCAGTCTTCCTCATTACTTCAGTCTCCTTTCATCTCTCTTTCCATCTTCACTCACTGAACGCCATTACAATCGTCAGTTTCCCCACCATGCTTCCTGCTACAAATTTACAGCAGCAACTACGATCCATTGTTGCCCTGTCTTTTCTCTTATCCACTACACCATATAGGTACTACTCCATAGCTATGATCTTCCTATAGTCGAAGTGATCTTCCTCTCGTTTCCATTCTTACACTTCTTTCACCGAGAATCATCATCCACAACATTTTATCTTTCTCACGTTTTCTGTTTCTATTTACTTGCTGTAGCCGCCATACTTCTCTTGTTAATGCTACCTCCCACCTATTTTATTTCAAATATTGTTTCACCTGCTTTTTCCTACAATTTCTGCTGCACAACAGTCCTCTTTCCATTCTCGATTTGCTTCCCTACTTTCCCTACTTCAGCTTCAGTTTTCTCCTCCTACTCACACCGGCGTCTTTCCTCTGCAGAGCACTCACCGAGACGTTTCTTCTTCGGTCCCATCATTCCATTTTCCTGACTTCCTTATTTCCTAGGCATGAATAGACATTGTCCTGCAGTGCCTTATATATATATATATATATATATATATATATATATATATATATATATATATATCATTTCCCTTCAATGAATTTTCTTACCTATATGCATATCCTCATATATATCACTATTGGGAGCTCTCGGATGTAGCTGTATATGTGTATTTATATATATATATATATATATATATATATAGATACACATGTATATATTTGCATATATTCATATTTCTTTATATTTGTTTATGTCCAAGTTCCACAATAAATAATACATTTTTAATTTAAATTATTAACTTAAAAAATCATGCCTTTAATGCCCATGATTACAGTGGAAATTCAAATGTGTAAAATTTATGATGTTTACATTAGTTTTAAGGTTTATTGGGCTATGTTATCTAGACCCCATGGCAAGTGCCAATTTCAAAGTGAATGATACTTTAAAAAAATTTCTATTTAGGTTGCCTTTATTTTCTCGCCCAAGACATTTATGTGCCTTTTATTATGCTCATCAATCTTATTTGCTGTGCTAGGCCTTTTCCCAAGCGTGCCACTTATTCTTTGACAAAGACTTTCTATTCCAGGAATCTTAGAAGGCTTTTTGAATTACAAAATTTTTCCAAAATTTATGTCAATTTTCCTGTTTCCACACTTACGACGGTTGGCTTTTGCCACGTGGTCTAGGCTGATGGGATGGGCTATAAATTGCACAGTCGCTTGATCCTTGCTCGCTCCACGTGGCACATGGCCATCAGTGGCAAATATGGCTACGTCCTTTCATTCCTCATTCATCTATAAATTTCTCTCTATAGTGTTGTAGCCATTCTTGCTTATTGTAGTTTCTTGTTTTCTCAGAAAAATCTTGTTGTTCCTTTTTCCTTGGGTTTCTACAGATTTCTCCTTACTCTCTAACTAAGTTCATTGCCCACTTCATTTTTTCCACTGTTTCTGCTAAGAGTTTAGCTGGTGTCCAGTACAATGAATAGTGGTTGGCCGATTGGCACTTGATCAATGAGAGGTCGACTAAGGTTGCTGGTTTTCGGTTTAACAATGCCAAACTTGGAGTACCTCTTAGAGAAAGCAGGACTAGTACTGGGGCAAGGTAAACGATGGGGTTGAGGCTCATTTCTATGTGACCTTTTTTTTTTTTTATCACGACCTTAGGTTTCCTTCGAAATTTTTTTTCATTAATGCACTAAGTAAGTATGATATTGCCTCTTCCTGATTAAATCTTGTAACTCGGAAACTTCTGGTAGCATTTTATTTTGGGTGTAGGAATGCCCAAGGAGATCATACCTTTAGGATTTATAGGCATTTTTACTTCCTTAGGCATACAACCGGTTCTGGCTCGTGCAATTTTTAGGCTAGGAAATAATTAGATTGCATTTGGTGCATTGTAAGGAAAATGATTACAAATTAAAGTAATTTTTGAAAAAGTAATTTTGTAGTATTTGTCATACGAAGTAAAGTTGTTTAAATTACATGAAAAGTAATTTTGTAATATTTGATATGCATTCACTCTATTAAAAAAAGTAGTCGTAAATTTCAAAAATATCTTACTCTATACAAACAACTTTGATACAATGAAATTAATTAAAAATTTAATTACCAAATGAAAATGTAAATTATATAAAATTTTATTATTGATATTGCTCATCATTTGTAATTCTAAATTTTTATTTATTATTATTAATAATTTAAAATTTAATTAATATATTAAAATATAAATAATTTTAAAATATACCAAACCATTTACTTAAGAAATTCACATTATTACATTAAAAATATAATAATTAAAAAATTCACCAAATCATTTTTCACTAAGTCATAATAATTCATCAACCTCCTAGTAAAATATGTTTCATACATTATAATTAACTAAAATATCAATGAAAGTCATAATAAATCATATAAGTCCTAATAAAATATTTTTATTACATGATAATTATCTATAATATTCATGAAAGTCATAATAATTCATATCAATCTTAATAAAATATTTTTCATATATGATAATTACTTAAAATATTCATAAAAGGCATAATAATTATAATAATAGAGTTGAGTTGCTTTATTAAAAGGGTATTTTAAAAATAATTTATTTTGCATAATTGACTACAATTATTTTACAACTTAAGACTATAATCATAAAATATTTTGTATCCTTAATATTTATATCAAATATTGTAATTATTTTATATTCAATTATATTATAATACAGAATAATTTCTTCACTAAACGCTGTTTTAGTGATTATTTATTTTTTTAGTAATCTCATGAATGGGAAGGATCATTTTTTAGCTATTTAAAAAAAGGACGAATGTGGGGTAGATATTACTTTATGGGTAATGAATCACTGGCGAACAAAATGTTCGAGTTGATTGAGGCGAAGGTTGTCCTTTCACGTAAGGTGGATGAAGTGCAAGTTGAAAGTGATGTGGTAAATGACATTACTGTTGTGTCGAAATATTGGCAAGACCTATCCCCTTATGGTCTTGGTTTCCCTTTACCTTCTTATCGTAGGAACATTTAACCCATTGTGCGTTCTAGTAGTGCTCAGGTGAGTGGATTTGGTTACCGGATTGGTTTGGCTTGCTGTATAGGGACAAGAGCTCAAACAAGTCAGAGGGCAAGCCTCAAGATATTTTTTCCTTTACTTCTTATAACTTTGGTTTTATTCAGGATCAACCTTCTAATTTTATTAACTTTTTTTAAATTTTTTTTCGCAGTAATGAAGAGATTTAATGTTTCTGACGTAAGGATTGAAAGGCCTAACCAGTTTTCCTTGAGAGGGGAGAGGGCATGGCTCACGTAGTCCTTTACATCATAGTTGTTCCCGATTGATGACTTGGGGTCGTAGTTATGGGATAGTGCACACTGAAGTTGAGGCTCCTCTATCCAAAAAAGTTCCACCTCTCCTTATTGCTTCCAATGTTGTTGAGGGGTCTGTAATTGTTTCTGTTGGTTGAAAAAGGTTAACTCTGGATGGTGGTCATGCTCTTAAGAACTCTCCTCTTGTTAGGCCAGAGGCAGAGGGAGCTGTTAAAGAGAAACTTTCTAGCGTTGGGTTTGTTTTCCCACCAATAATCTTTGTGACTAAAGTTTTAGTGTATCGTGTTCGGACGTCTCTCCCAGCTAACTCATAGAGCTTGATTGCCAATCTTAAGTATACTTTCCATTTCATGCGATCTATGGTTCCTCTGCGTGATTGCCAGTTTCTTTTGAACAAATAGCTGGAACAAAATATTAAGACCATCCAGATCATTACTGCTCAAGTGTTGAAATTATCCTTGTTCTTTTATGAAATTCATATGTTTCTATTTTTGTGTTTCATATAATTAACCGCTATAACTCTATGGCAGATGATAAGGCATATGCGAGCTTTGGGCGATCAGATTTCTCACTAGACTAAGGACTTCAAAGGTATCTTAGATATAACCTAGAAAAAGATGAAGGCTGCATTAGCCTCAAGGGTTAGTGGGGAGGATACCCTAAATAAGTCTGAGGAAGAGATGGCAACTGTTTAACAGAGAAGACTACTGCTATGGAAGTTAAGGATAAGGCTCGAGCACGACTCAAGTCCTTGAAGACTAAGCATGATTAAGATGTGGCTTTTCTTAAAATTTAATTCCAAACCCAACTCGCCACAGAGCAATCTAATTAGTCTGAAGCATCTTGGAGGTTTACTGAGGTTGAAGTACGATTGGTAGGCTAGAGCCATAGTATTGAGCAAGTGGTAACAGAAACATTGAAGAAAGCTCCCTAGACTCTACTTGAGTATGCTCATCATTATGGCATGATCTATAAGAGATCTACTATTTTCACCATTGAGGAGAAATATCCTGAGTTAGGTTCAGGAGATATAGATTTTGACAGCTTAAGAGGTAGAGGATAAAGAAGAAAATTCTGGCGAGCCAGCTACTACTCAGATCCCTACTGCTGAATTGAAAACACTGATGCCCCAATTCTTGCTAGTCTTTCTCCTTCTGCTGCTGACCTTATTGGTCTTGAGTCTGCCCTTATTGATGTTCAAGTGGAAACTTTTGCTTCTGTTGATCCTCTTTTTTCTAAAGTTGAGGCTCTCATTGAAGCTTCCACTCCCTTATTGTTCTTATAGATGACCAATTAGGTTCTTTCGAGGGGCTAAAGACTGCGAGTGATGTTGAGTCTGATTCAGGGAAAACTCATGATATGTTTTTGTAATCTTTTTCCTTTTGTTTGTAAAAAAAACTTTACTTGTAAGAATTTTCATTGAATGAAAAAATATCAAGTTTGTTATTAAAAGACATTTACTGCCTTGTGATTCTAGTTAGAATGAAAAAAAAATTGCTTGGTATAAATACAAGTAACCTACCTATGGGATTTCATATTTGCAAAGATGTCTATTGTCTAGGCATTTTCATTAGAAATATCACTAAGTACCCAGGCTAGGGGATTTTTAACATTGCATAAATGTCATTTGTCAAGGGATCTTCATTAGAAATATAATTAAGTACCTCAATCAGGGGTGTTACAAATTAGGTACCCTTATCAAAGTTTTTTACACATCAAGTATCCTAACTAAGAGCTTTTACATAGAGGGTTCCCATATTAGACGCTTTTACCTAGGATAATCCTTAACAGGGATTCTTAGCAAGTGTATTGTTTCAAGTGTAGTGTTTTTCAAGTCGTTCAAATCTTTTTTCCTTCTAGATTTGTCAGTTTGTATGCCCCATGCCAATCATTACTCCTACTTTGTAGGGATCTTCCTAATTGGGCGAGAGTTTTTTTTAGCTCACCACTGGTCTGCTCGCCTCACAACTCCTAAGAACAAGGACACCTTTTTTAAACTACCTTTATTTCTCGTCTATTGTAGTACTGAGCCATTTGCTGCTGTTTTGTTGCAGTTTTGACCTTAGTCTCTTTTCTGACCTACTCTAACAAGTCTAGATTATTTCTAAGGGTGAATTCATTTTCTAGACCTGCTAGCATGGTTGTTCTGAGTGTGTCCTCTCTACAAGGATCGCTTCAATTTCAAATGCTAGGCTGAAAGGGGTCTTCCTGGTTGCAGAGTGTGCTGTAATTCTGATCGCCCATAGTATTCTTGGTAACTCTTTTACCCAAGCTCTTGTTGTATCATCCAAGTTCTTATTCAAAGTTGTCAGGATCTTTTTGTTTGTGGCTTCCACTTGACCACTAGTTTAGGGGTAAGCAACTGATACAAGGGTAAGCTTATTGTGTTAGTTTCCACAGAAAGTAGAAACATGTTTACCTACCAATCGTGGCCCATTTTCAACGATGATGGTTTGTGGAAGTCTAAATTAGTAGACAACATTTTACCAAAAGGATTTCTCTATAACTTTTTGGATAATGGTGGATACTGCTTTGGCTTTTACCCAATTTGTAAAATACTAACAGGCTACTATCACAAATTTCTTCCTAGCAATGGCTAAGGGTAAAGGCCCTAGTATGTCTAGGCCTCATTGTGCAAAAGGCTAGGGAGCTAAAATTGAAGCTACGTTCTAAAGGGGTTGTCTATTTACCTGTACAAAATTTTGGCACCTGTCACACATTTTGTGCAGGTTCGGGGCATCTTTTTCATGGTTGGCTAGTATGACCCCTGTCTAAAGGCTTTGTCTACTAGTGCTCTTTCCCAGTATGCCTTTATAGATTTCACGAAGTGCATAATCTACTTTTGCTAAGCTTAGACACTTCAACTATGAAGACTTAAGGATTTCTTGTATAGCTCACCTTGTATCATGATATACCTGGAGGCTTTTCTCTCGAGTTCGGCAGCTTTTAAACAACTAAGCCATGTTGTCTCTACTACTAGATAGCTGATGATTGGGCTCCTTCAATCTTCACTGTTGATCTCAAGTACTATTGTGCTCTCTGCTGTGCTAAGATTCAACAATTTATATATTAGGTTAAGTTTTAAATATGTATATTGCACTTTTATTACTTAGATATATATTGAGATGATTTTTATTTTGAATGTTGTCATTTGTTTTTGATTATCTAAATATGTTTATACATTACAAATTTATTTATGTTCGTTTAATATCTATTGTTCATTTGTCATTGGTATACAAGTAATTTTGTTCTTTTTTGTTTGTTACTGTTTGTTATCTCAATTAATACCATTTTCACTTTAATTGCAATATTTGCCATTGTTGAAAAATGATCATTTGATAGCCATTTAGAAGTTACAATTTGAATAGAAAATTATTTTGTGTCAGTGAAAAGTTTATACACCAAAAAAGATATATGGGTGAATGAAAAATTGATACCCATTGTAAATGCTATTGGATTAAATTGTCTAAATTAAATATTAAAGTTGTAACCGTTTAAATTTAAAATATGTAACTGTTATTGGAATAAATGACTGAATTAATTTTTGGATTTAATTAAAATTTTAAAAGACTAAAATGCCCTTGAATGAAAGCCATAAAAGAGAACCTCAGCTCATTTGTTTTACAAGCAAAAACTAAGAGCATATTCTCTAGCTTTTTCTTTTTCTCTCTAAAAATCTATTCTTTCTTCAAGCTCTTAGTTTTAGGGTTCTTAGTGTGAAAGAGTTCAGGTATTTGAAAGTTCGAGTGAAATAGATTGGTGGTGCGCCTTTGCTTGGTTACTCTTGTATCCTAAGAGATAAATCTTTATGTTACTTAGGCATTCACAGTGATAGGACAAATCTGTTTTAAAAAAACTTTTTGATAAACAGGGCTCAATTTGCTTTATATTTTTGCCTTATTTTAATTATAATTATTATATTATTATTTAGTAGATTATTTCGATATATGTAGTTGCGATTATTATTTTCCTATAACAAATTTGTCTAATATTAAAGATTAAAGAAAGTAACTTTGTAAGTTGCTTTGTTTTTAAAAGTTTGTTACACATAGTTTGTTATGCATTGGTGTATGTGTTGAAAGTTAGTCACTTAGCACCTCCCCTGTATAAAAGCAGACTACAGTAGCCCATTTTTCAAATCAATAACTCTCTTTTCTCTTCAATCACATGCAAATTGTTGAAGTGCTTACTCAGCACGCGGCAACAATGGCAATAACAATGCTGGTAACATTGGGAATCATTTTATAGTCGGTTCTTCTTCTTCTTCTTCCTCATTGATTGAAGATTCAAGTAGTCCATTCTTCCTCCATAATGGCGATCATCTTGGACTCATACTTGTTTCATATCCGTTGATCGAGTCCAATTATAATCCCTAGAGTTGAGCCATAGCAATGGCTCTAACAGCCATAAACAAGCTTTGTTTTGTTGATGGCACTATTGCAAAACCAGAGGTAGGTGATTTTCTCCATGGAGCATGGATGCGGTGTGCTAGTATGGTGATTTCTTGGATACTTAATTCCTCGGTTGGCTAGATCGCAGATAGTCTGCTGTATTATTCAACAGCATATGAGATCTGGAGAGATCTGGGAGATTGTTTTCTATAGAGTAATGCTCCACGTATTTTTCATATCAAAACCAGCGTTCTAGCCTTACATCCAGGCTCTCTGGATGTTAGCACATATTACACGCGTCTCAAAACTCTCTGGGACAAGTAGAAAGAATATCAACCTATGCCAAATTGTTATTGTGGAGGAATGCAACCTTGGATTGAATTTCAACAGTAAGAATGTGTTATGTAGTTTTTAATGGGATTAAATGATTCTTTTGCTCAGATTTGAGCACAAATACTTGTGATGGATCCGTTACTTCCTATCACAAAGGTGTTCTCCTCAGTTGTGCAAGAAGAATGACAGCATGTGATTAATTCTCATGCCTTGCCTTTTCCTAAACCTTCTTCTCAATCTGCTACACCAATTGCTGCTGCTGCTTCTACTGTGAGTCAATATCATAAAGGCAAACTAGATCATCCATTGTGTACACATTGTAACATTCTTGGTCACACTGTTGAGAAATGTTACAAGCTTATCGATTATCCACCAAGTTATAAAACAAAAGGCAAAAATATAGGATCCAAGGCACATGCAAACCAATTAGTTCTGCAGTGAATGAAAAGTCAGAGCGTTCCTTAGCAGGGCTAAGTCATAATCAGTGCAAGAAACTCATTGCACTTCTAAGCTCTCAATTGCATAATGATTCTCATTCCGTTCCAGAACAGCATCAGTTTAAACCTGTGGTTTCTCGTTTCAGTGGTATATTTTCTTTCTCTTTACTTGATCCTAATTATTCTTTTTCAAATTCTTCTTGTATCATTGACACATGTGCCTCTCATCACATCTGTTGTTCCTTAACTTTGTTTTAGTCTCATAGACTTGTCCATAATTCACATGTCACTCTACCTAATGGAAATCTATTGCTATAACTCATATTGAATTTGTTAAAGTCTCCGGTACTCTTACTCTAGAAGAAGTTTTATTTGTTCCTGATTTTCGGTTTAATTTGATTTCAATTAACTCGTTGACTTAGAAATATAAATACATTGTTAATTTTTCTTCTGATTCTTGTGCCATCTAGGACCCTAAACAGGGTAAGATGATTGGGATGGGTAAGAGAATTGGTAACCTTTCTATACTGAGATTTGGTATTAATACTTTTGAAAGTTTGTGCGTCTCATTTGTTTGTAATAATGCTTTTGTGAAATGACAAGAGCTTTGGCATTTTCAGTTAGGTCATCCTTCTTTTCTAAGAGTGTGGACATTAAAAAATGAGTTGAATATTTCTTCCTATCTAAATAGTTTTTTTTTTTCATTGTGCTGTTTGTCCTTTTGTTTCTGCCAACTCTTTTTCTAAACAACCATTTGATTTGGCTCACATTGATGTCTGGGGTCCCTTTACTCCTATTTCTATTGAAGGTTTTAAGTTTTTCTTAACCATAGTGGGTGATTGTACTCGTTTCACTTAGGTGTACTTACTTAAAGCTAAATCAGATGTGCTTACCATCTTTCTTGATTTTTGGGCTCTTATTCAGAATCAGTTTGGTTTGTCAGTTAACTCTGTTAGCTCAGATAATGCTCATGAATTAGCTTTTCATGGTATCTTTAAAACTCATAGGATTATTGATTACCACTCTTGTGTCGATGCACCATAGCAAATTTCAATTGTAGAGTGTAAACATCAATACATGTTAAATGTAGCTCGAGCTCTTCTTTTTCAATCTAATATTCCTTTACCTTATTGAAGTAAGTGCATCCTAGCTTCTCTTTATCTCACAAATAGACTTCCCTCATTGAAGTAAGTGCATCCTAACTTCTCTTTATCTCATAAATAGACTTCCCTCATCTGCCTTAAATAACAGAAGTCCTTTTGAGTTACTATGGCATAAGAAACCATCCTACCTGCATCTTAGAACCTTTGGATGTTTATGTTATACTTCTACTTTTCATAGACATCATTCTAAATTTTCACCTCGAGTAGCTTCAACTATTTTCCTTGGCTATCCTCGTGGTTTTAAAGGTTATAGACTGTTAGATCTCAATACCAATATTGTTTACATTTCTCGGGATGTTGTATTTCATAAGAATATCTTTCCTTTGAAAAATATAGAAACACTAGGCGCACTTCTCCTATCTCAGATTCTATTTTAGACATCTTCTCAAACAGGGTTCTTCCATTTCGTGATCCAAATATGTCTTCCTCTTTTTCATCATCTCTCTCACCTACACCCTTAGTTCCCACTCAGTCTAATGAGAGACATTTAAGTCGAGTTCGTAAACCTCCTTCTTATTTGAATGATTATCATTGTTATTCTACATTATTACATGTTAATTCTATTAAGGATTCATTATCTTCAGTTCTTGGATATAACCAGTTATCTCTTAACCATAAAGCGTTTATTCATGCTGTCTTTTCCCACACTGAACCAAACTCCTATAAACAAGCTGCTGCATTTCCAGAATGGAAAGAAGCCATGAATGCTGAATTGAAAGCTTTGGAAAACAATGGGACTTGGACTGAGGTTATACACAGTAAGAAGGTATGGATTACCTTGATACATTTTCTCCCATTGCTAAACTTGTCACTGTCAATGTTCTTCTTGCTTTGGCATCTATCTATGGATGAAGTCTTACTCAATTTGATGTGAACAATGCTTTCTTACATGGTGATTTGGTTGAAGATGTCTACATGTCGCTGCTACAAGGATACCATCAACAGGGAGAGAATTGGCCACCAAATGCTGTTTGCAAACTCCATAAGTTATTGCATGGCTTAAAACAGGCCTCTTGTCAATGGTTTTCCAAGTTCTCCAAGCTTTGATTATTATTGGTTTTCAATAGTCTGCAGCTGCTAGCTCACTATTTACCAAGACCAGTGGTAATTCTTTCCTTGATTTGCTAGTTTATGTTGACGATATAGTAATTGCAAGTAACAATTTAAAGGAGGTAAATAGTTTAAAAAGCTATCTCATTGACTGTTTTAAGTTAAAGAACCTTGGCCATTTGATATACTTTCTTGGCTTAGAAGTGGCAAAATCCAATAATGGTATTTTTCTCTCGTAAAGACAATATGCTTTGCTGCTTCTGACAGATGTTTGTTACCTTGGTTGTAAACCACAGAAGACTCCCATGGATCCAAGTACCAAGTTATCACGGGATTAAGGTGATTTGCATGATGATCCTACACAATTAGAAGATTAATTAGAAGGCTTCTGTATTTAACAATCACAAGGCTCGATATTTCTTATTTTGTTAGCTACCTTAGTCAGTTTCTTGCAAAGCCAAGAAACCACACTTGTAGGCTGTTTACCAAATCCTTTAGTATATTAAAGGGTCAGTTGGATAGGGTTTGTTGCTAAAATCATCTTCACAACCGGAGTTAAAAGGGCTTGCAGATTCAGATTGGGCAACTTGCCCATATAGTAGAAAATCAATTAGTGGTTTTTGCATCTTATTGGTGATTCATTGAATTCCTGGAAATCCAAGAAACAACAGACAATATCAAGATCATCAACTGAAGCAGAATATAGGTCAATGGCAAATGCTACTTGTGAGCTTATTTGGTTGTTGAATCTTTTTAAGGACTTACATGTTGATCATTCCAAACCAGCTGTTCTGTTTTGTGATAATCAAGTAGCCTTACATATTGTTGAAAATCCGATCTTCCATGAAAGAACCAAGCATATAGAGATCAATTGTCACTTGGTCAGAGAAAAGGTTTGAGGTGATATCTTGAAGACTCTATATGTTTGTAGATTTACTTACAAAGCCACTATTTCCAACACAGTTTTCAGCTTCTATTAAGCAAGATGGGATTATATAGCATACATGTTCCATCTTGAGGAGGAGTATTAAAGATTATAGAGAGTAAAGTTGTTAGTTATTTTGTTTTTTAAAAGTTTATTAGACATAGTTTGTTATGCATTCGTGTATATGCTGAAGTTAGTTACCCAGCACCTTCTTTGTATAAACGCAAACCACTGTAGCTCATTTTTCAAATCAATGAAATAAATACATTGCTTCCTTTCTTCTTCTTCTCGCCTTATTCTATTCAATTTCTCTCTTTCTCTTTATCACAGCTTCTAGCATCTAAAATTATCTAATTTAGTTTTGTTGTCATTACTTTATGCTGTAATATAGGTAGTTTCAGTAGCAAATGCCTTGTCAATATAATATAGGTGCACCTGGATGAAGAATTGTAGAAGAATTGCAAAAGTTGCAGCCAAATCTCTACTAGGATGGTAAATACAAACCGGAGATGGCTTTGACAATAAGAGAGTTTAAGGTCCTTTGTGAGTTCATTAATGTTGTGGTTGTACATTTGCATGCTCAGGTTTTTGTTGAACATTTTATCATTTAATGATATTACTCTCTTGTTATTAAAGAATAGATAACTCTCTTATGATTAGTTTATCATTGAAAATATACGATAAATAGTTGATATAGGCTTGTATTAGTACTTATAATTATTCCTTATCTTCATTGCACTTTTTCGAATAATTGTTACAGTTTTACATTAACATTCTTAAAATTAAGTTTTGTTTGGTTCACGTAAAATGATTTCGATATTTTCAGGTGTTTGGTAGGCAAAAAATTGATTGATCAACGGAAAATAATTTTCAAGTTTACAAAAAATTAAACTATTTTTTTTAAAAATTGTCTTACGCTGAAGACTTTTTTTATTCAGAAAATAGTTGTCTATGTTTAAATTTATTTATTAAATTCGTGAGTATAGTTTAAGTCTAGTTATATTGTGGATATAATTTTTTTTTAGCTTTAATTTAATTTAACTCTACATAAAATATTATTATCTTAATAAATTTTTTATTTAATAAGATTAAAAACTTTAAAAATTAAAATATTAACATTAAAAGTCTTTTCATATTTTAAGTTTAAATATTTTTATATTATTAATCTTAATTATTTTTAATATTTCAATAATAAACAATACTATATTATTATTTTAATAACAAATAGTAAAAAGGTAATTTAATAAATAATAAATAATAAATTTTTTATTAATTTACTAATGTTTTAATTTAAGACATAATATTTTTACATTTTATTTACAATTTTTATTTTAATATTTTAATAATAAATATAAAAAATAATACTTTTTTTTATGATTTTAATCATAAATAATTTTAGTATAAAATATAATTATTTTAATGTTATAAAGATTTTTAATATTTCAAAAATAAATATTAATATATTCTTAATATTTTATATATATATATATTAAAATATTAATATTACTTCAAATTTTAAAAATATTAATATAAATAGTAATAAATAGTTTTCTTCTAGCTGTCTAATAATATAATATTTTAGTATTAAATATTATTTTTAATGCTAATAAATTAATTAATAAATAATAAATAATAAATAATAAATAATTTTCATATTTTATTAGTTAGTTAATATTATTCCAAAAAAGAAAAAAAATTTTAAAAAAAATCAAATAATAAAAAATATTTTTCATTGACTCATCCAAATAATGAAAAATCTTTAATTTTTAAGAAAATAAAAATATTTTTTAGAAATCATTTTTCGAAAATCACTTTTAGTGAATCAAACATAGCCTTAGCTTATGAATTGTTTTTCGATCTGATATATATAGAGGGTAAATTTCATTTAGGTCTTTCAAGTTTGACTTTAATATAATTTTAATCCATTATTATAAAAAATAAACAATTCATCCCAAAATTTTTTACTTTATAGGACAAGTTAATTCTTCCTTAGTTAACCGTTAAAATTTTAATTTTGAAATTATTTTACCTCTTCAATCATTTGGAGTTAGACTAAACTAACAGACTAAATTTTCATATAAAATAGAAAAATTTAAAACGAAGTGTCTAATTTTTTATACTAATAAATTAAAATTAAATTATGATCAAATCTTAAAAATTTAAATAAAATTTACCCATATATCAACTTCAAATTTTAAATCCATCTGCCATTTTTTTAAAAAAAAAAATATAAATCAAAGTTAAAATAATTTGAATCCGAAATATCGAATAAACCTATTGATTGAAACCACTCCACTATACTACGTGCAAAAGTGCGTTAAGGGACAAGATCTATGAAAAGAATAAGAAAAAACAATACAAAGTACGAGGAAAAATACAAAGATATGTATCTCAGTATTTGCATTGATTTTGCTACCTTTCGATTATACTTTAAAAGGATTAAAGTAACGATATGTTCATCCTCAATGAGCGACCTTGTTTTCATGCATCAATAAGAGTTTGTTTTCTGTATTTTATAGGATAAAAATACTACAGTAACATTTTATTTAATTAAAAAACAATTTGTTCAGACTTGTAGATTTCATTTTCATTATTTTAATTTGTTGTCAGTCGTTGCATATTATTCATTTACAGAACTCTCTTGGAAACCCCAACATACCATTAAACAAACCGAAAAAATTCCAGCCAGAGCAGCACAGTTCCCGGGAATCACTACCAAGGAAATGCCAGGGCCAGGTCCGCACCTCATATATGCAATGAGCTCGGGCCTAGCTCTGACTCACCTCACCAAGGGGAGTTTCTCCCCTCACCACACTCTTACTTACACTCTCAACGCCTTCTTTGGCCCTGATGTCGGTTCCTTCTCGGAGTGGCTAAGCTCCACTTTCTTTGCTGGCTCTTCATTTGTCTCTTCTTTAGCTGATGCAATCCATCATCCTTTTTATTATGTCTTAATTCTGGGGTTGCCTTTATGCGTTTTCTACTCTTGGGTGTCAAATGTTTTGATGCAAAGAAGTCTCCTTAATTCTGTTTCTGGGGTGAGTTCAGTTTCTTTTAAATTGGAAAAAAAAGATTTTCATTTTCTTTTCGTATTTTTTTATGGTAGGAAATTGGAAATTGTATAGTTTTTTCTATTTGGGTTTTTGATAATCGGTTTGTTGGTTGATTCTTTATTTCTTCTACAGTAGCCATCTAGCTAATTTAGTTGAGCTGGATTTTTTAATCGGCTTTGTTTTCTTGGTTATTGATCTGGAGCATATGGTTGTTTTAGGCCTGATTGTGCTGATATGAGCTTTTGGAGAAAGTTATTATTATGATTATTTTTGCTTTCGTTCTCAATTTCAGTTAGGGTTCTCCGCATAGCTTCTTAAGGGTTTTTATTTTTTATTTTTATTTTTATTACTATCTTCTTTTGCTGTCTGGTCTAAAATTTTGCTCTGCTAATGGAGTTCTCTTCTAAATTGCATCAGAAAAGAAAAAAAAAAGGAAAGAAAAAAACTGAGGCTTTATAGCAAAGTCCTGTTTAAACCATCATACGGCAACCCAAATAGTTAGCTTTGCTAATGTTGTTTTCATTTCTAACACTGGAATAAAAAGATATCTATGTTACTTTCTCCACAGCTTAGCCATTAACTTGGTATTTTTTCATTGTTTTAATATGTAAAGTTTACATATTTAAGCTAATTGAAGTCCAATTCTTGGTGAATGTCTAGTTAGTTGCATATGGTGCCTTTCGTTTTATGATTGCAATTTTTCTATGCTTTAGATTGACGATGATGGTGCTCAATGTCAAATTAGTTGATTGCTTTTGTTTAAGAACAAGTTACTCGGCCAGTGCTACTTGATTCGGTTGGCTGAACAATTTCTAATGCTAAGTCTTCTTGTGTGTGGAAATTGTCTTGCAGGTGCCACTTTCAAGGAGGCAATGCTTATTGTTGATATCAGCTGGTTCCTTGTCACACTTTTTCCTTGACCACTTATTTGAGGTCAATTAGAGATTTCATTTTCATATCATGTGGCTAAGTTTTTTTAATTATTTATTTATTTATTTTTTATTTATGTGTAATTGGCATGTAAGGGTGAGGATGCTAGATATTGTAGCAAAACAGTTTGTAATGTAGAGGAAGTTGATGTTTGGGGTTGAAGTCTTTTGTGAAGCTTTAAGATGGAAAAACGACAAGAGATTCATGATTGATATTTTTTGATTGATATTTTTTGGGCACCCCCTCCCTCCCCCCTGGTTACTAGGAACTATTTTTGTATTGGGGTATGGAATTGCAGAAATTACTATTTTATGAGGGCTTGCCATTATTGCAATGGGCTTGTGACTTGAGTGCTATGTAGAAGGAAACTGTTGGGACAGATTGGGAAGGAAATGAGATTAAATATATCTTTTAGTGCTTAATATGGAAACATGGTACAAATCAACCTTTCCCATATCTAACTGAAGTATTTTCATAAATACATGAACATGGTCATTTACTATTAATGACACTCAAGGATGAAGACTTCTGTTTCTTTTTATGAAGCCATGATGAACTTATTAGGCATAAATGCTATGTTGATGACACAATTCTGGTTCAATTGCTCATTGGGGAGGATGATGTAAATGTTGTCTCGGTAGGGCACATTAGGGTACAGTGTAGTAAGAAAATTGACCTATGGATTGGCAGTGTGTAAATACTCACCCAAAAAGCTAGCATATCGGATTTATTTTTAAGATTTCATTGAGAAGATTATTGCTTGTTATTGTTTATTCACGGATTTCTGCATCTAAGGGCATGCTAATTCCTGAGCGAACTATTGGTACACGGGTAAATTGGAAACTTGACATTACGGCTGGTCAGTTAGGGAACTGTTGGACATTGGAAGAGGCATATAATATGTGAATTAACCCAGAAGGGGAGTTAGAATGCTTCTTTTCATGGTTTTTCAACCCTGAAATAGTTAGATATGGCTGTTTTACTCAACCATTTTAGATGGCTTTTTAATGCTTTCATGGACATGCTGTCATTTGTTTATCTGGTAGCCTTCTTTGAGATGAATTTGTACAAATCTCAGTGTTCTAGTGTTTTCCATTGGACATATACCTTACAGTGCTGCCATGTAGAATGATGATATGATCAAGAAGAATTAGATGCCGTTTTGCCATCCTTGCTGGTTTACCATGCAAGGTGTCATCTAGTTTGGCCATATTAGCAGTACTCAGATTCACAAAAATGTTAGAGGCCTTTTTATGTGAAATTAAAATAACTTGTTAAAATAGTCTAAAATGTGGATGTTGGTTTGTTATCCAATCCTGCACTGGATTAATTTATTAATTTTTGAGAAGTAGTGACGGAAGTACAAGAAGAAAATACAAGTAATTGGGGTATGGATTGTCCCTTACAACCAAACAACAATCTAAACCTTTTACAACTAGGAAGTTTCCCAATAATAATAAATAATAATAATAATAATAATAATAATGCTTGGAAACGGTTAAAGTTTTGTGTCTTTGGTTTAGTCACATTGAATGTCTTAAATAATAATAATAATAATAATAATAATAATAATAATAATAATGCTTGGAAAGGGTTAAAGTTTCATGTCTTTGGTTTTGTCACATTGAATGTCTTATCTTTATTTTATCTTTGGCATTTCTATTGCATAAGTTTGTAGACCTGATGGAAATGTAAATATACAGGAAAATGGGCGCTCATCCATGTATACTTGGATATTGAGCACTGGTTGGTGGATAAATCGTGCACCTGTCAACCCAGATGCTGTCATTGTAGTTGGATTCTTATGCATTTGTTTAATTGGTGGCTTCATCTACATCAACAGGTGCTTATATCTCTTTTTTAAAATTTTTTTTTTTCATATTATTTCAGCTTTGCATGTGGTCGTTTATAAACTGGTATTGTATTGCTATCCTGTTTGCAGAGCAAGGTTGACAAAGTCTACTAGGAAACAAACATATCAATCAATGAAACTAATTTTGATCATAGCAAGTCTCTACTGCTTGTGGTGTGCAAGCCAAATATACTTGGTGAATCCTCGCCGGCCAGCAGTTGGTGAAGAAGCTGATCTTGGAGTCCTTGTATTTTTGGCCACCTACTTTTTTCTTCCTCATTGTCTATGTATTCTGTCCATGAACCCTGAGGATCATCATGCAGAGCAGCTCCCACTTTAGTTATATTTTTAACATTGAAAGAGGTGATCATTGCCACCCTGCCACCCTGCCACTTAGATATACTTATTATGCATATAGAAAGTTTACAAATTGTTCCACACTTCATCCAGTTAGGCAGCACTTTGATGCCTTGTGGAATGGTATTACTTGATTGTAATTTGTTATGGTTAAATTGTTTGTTGTTTGCCTGTAAGGAGGAAATTCTGTCTGTGAAAAAGTGTACATACTCTTCATACGAATCTGATGCAGAAAGCCCCAACTTCTGCCATTCTGATCACATATTTGCTTAGTTTATATGATTATTGTAACAAATATACAAGGAAAAATTCTAATAATACTGGTGCGCTCATCTGAGAAATTTAGCGGTTTTATGCTAAAATTGCGTAGTTTGCCTCACAAAAGAAAAAGAGAGTCTGCTGGGTATGAGTCCCTCATCTGGCATTTTCTTCAATAATTGCGTGTAAATTTTAAAATAGTTAAATTATTTATGAATTATTTGAATATAATATTTATTTGAATTAGATTTATTTATTTTTAAGTTGAGTTTGAATTTAAATTCACGCTAATATTGAATCATACGCTAATAAGTACAGTCTCAAGCCGCCAGAGGATCCATCTTAACTGCGAACCAAGAAATATGCAGTCTGCATATTGGCTGGCCTGTTAGACGTGCTTAAAGTCAGCGGGTCTGGAGCCGTCGCATCTAGAAACAGCTGTTAATATTGGTTCTCAAAGGATGAGAAATCACAGAATTTGATTTCTGTTTTCACAGGGAAGTATTAATGGGAGGTATGGGAACCTTAAATCTAAGAATAATAATAGTTAGGTTCTTTAAGTACTAAATATTTTGTGCTCGTGTTGTCATGGGGACAAAAATTTTCTTTTATTTAATGGTGAATGCTAACACAAATGAATGTACATTTTTTTAAAGAAAAACTACTTAATTTCGGCTCTTTTTTTAAAAAAATTTAAAAAAGCAGTTTTCTGTTGGCAAAATCTTATATAATAATAAATATATAAAAATAAAAACTTTTGACTCTAAGTTAAATGATTATTATTTTATATATCCTCAGTGGAGTTTTTTACTCCACAAGTGAGGTTAAGATGAGATATATATTTTAAATATATTAAGAAATAAAAATAAATAAAATAAAACTTATTATCATCTTAATCCCCATTGTGGAATCAAAAAAATGTTACTGATAGTGATATTAATCCTAAGTAAAATATGCTATCTACATAATCCAAATGTTTGACATGCATAGTATTTAAAATAAAAACTAATTATCCTATTCTCAATTTTCTAAAAGTTGAAAAATCTATATGTACTAAAATTACAAAATAAATCAATTCTCTTTATCTATTTTAATTTTCTAAATATAGACATTTATATCTCTCTATATTAAAATTAAAGAAAAATCTATATCATTTATCAATTTCTTATCTATCTTTTATCAATATATAGAGGTAGCAAATGAATCAGTCTGGGCGAATTCGCTCAAGATTGTTTTCTAGTTTGATTTACTTCTAAGTTTGGGTTTATTTTGGGTTTAGGTTGTTTCAAACTCGAGTGTTTTTTCGGATTAAAACTTGTTGGGATTTGGATAATTTCTGGTTAAGACTTTCTCGGGTTTGAGTTTGGTTAATTTCGGATTTGATCTTGTTTGAGCCGGGTCTGTTTAGCGGGTCGAATTTGAATTATTTTAAAATCTTATAAGTTATAAATATTTTTGTATTTTGAATGTAATAATTAATTTATTTTTTAATATAGTTAAATAAAAATATAACAAAAATACTAAAGTTAAAATTTAATAAATATTTATAAGAATATAAATGTCTACATTTTAATATTTTTATTATTTGACCTTAATCGATTAAGCTCGTTTATCCGAACTCGATTCTCATACTCGAACTAGAACTCGATTCTCATACTCAAATTTGAGTTCGAATTTATTTTTACATATAAAAATAATTTGTATAAAATAAATATAATAAAATATAATATTTTTTTAAAAAATAATAATACAACAAGAATAATAGAATAAAACAATCAAAGTAACCTTACATAACATGATGAAAAAAAGGAAAAAAAAAATTATACGCTTGATTTCTTCTTCCCACTTGATAGTGATGCTTCTGATTGAAACAATCTATAAAGCAAACTAAGCCAAGCCAAGTAACGAGTGCATTGTGTTCACTTAGCTTAACAGTCTTTACTTGCATTCAGATTTCAAAGAGGAAAGAAAAAAATAGATAGAAGGAAGTCCAGAAGATACTTGGAAAATTAAAGCATTATCTCACCCAGCAAAAGAATAGAAAGTAAAGTGCAAAACTAATTGGTGCCTCCTTTTCCCATTCCTACATATTTATGAGAAAACTGTTTGCTGCAACATTTGCATCAACCATGGAAACTTACATGGACACATTTATGGAAGAAAGAAAAAAGTTTGCTTTTCATGTGTCTCTAAGAAGTGATAGAATTTACATGTAGAGGTCGTTTGGTTCACAGAAACTAAGATTCTTTTTTAAAATTATTTTATCTTTAAATTATTTTACTTGACGAATTTCATGAAATATTAAATTCTCGTATTTGGTTATATTGAGAGAAATGTTTGATTTCTATATATGGTTCAAAGAATTTAAGATTACTAATTAATTTACTATACTTCCCTTTTGTATTAAAGTGAATAAATAGTTGATTTAAAGTGAATAGCATTTTGATGAAAGTTTATATATTTATTTCTTTATTTATTACATAAGCTTACTCATTTATCAAATGTTATTTAATTTATTTAACAAGGATTTAATATGTAAATTATTTTGATTTATTTAATCAGTTAAGTTATTCATTTATAAGATGCCAATTAATCTATTTACTAAATGAACACATTTAGGGAGAGTGGTTGTAGGTTTAGCCTTGTAATATTAGATAGGTTTAGGGGTAAAATGAACATAAAATGCAATAATTAGAGGGTAAAATAGAAACAAACAATTAAATTTTCTCAAAATTTTAAAATACCTCAAGAAGAGGAGGTAATCTTTTTCACCCCTATTTCCCCTATTTTGGTATTGTTGGGAATATCAAATTCCTGATGTAGAGGAAAATGTGTAAACAAACAAAGTAATCTAATTACAAAAAATAAAATTCCTTGCTAGAATCTGAAAATACTTGAACCAAATGGTCCTGTAATGGGTTTGAGATTGAGGAGTCACGGCCGCTTGAGACAAGGACGGTCGTCAACTGGTTTAGGTTCTCTAGCAAGGATATAAGCAAGTAGTGCAGTAACTGGTAACGAACAAAGATGTGGGGAAAATGAAGATAGAAAATGAGGTTTCTAAAATTTAAGGTTGTAGTTGTATGTTAAGGTATATATGTAAATTCATAATAAAATAATAAAATAATATTAAAATAAGCAAAGCTCAATTATGCTCACGGGCTACTCGATCTGAGTTTTGTAATACTTAAACTCAGTTTGCTTGATAACTCGAGTAACTAGAGCTTAAGCTTGACTTGACAAAAATTGAGTCGAGTTCGAGTTTTTCTCGAGTCAAGCCGAGTAACTTACAAGCATTAGTGCATCATTTACACCATTATTCCTTACTCTCATGCATTTGGTTCTTTGATGTATATTATGGTTTGCACACAGCTTGATATTGCTCATGCAGTTGGTGTAGGGAGCAACTTTCTTTCCAATCCAAGAAAGGTTCATTGTGAAGCAGTGAAGTGGATCTTCATATATTAGAGGGGGACTTCAAAGATATGTTTGAGTTTTAGGACTAAAAAACCAGTTCTTGAAGGGTTTATTGATATAGACTTGGTTGGTAATCTTGATGGTATGAAATCTACCTTTAGGGTACATATTCACTTTTGTGAGGGAGCTGTATCTTAGTAGTCCAAGCTGCAGAAGTGTGTTGCCTTGTCGATAACAAAGTATGAATATATTGCAGCAATTGAAGTAGGCAAAGAAATGCTTTAGATGAAATGATTTCTTCTTGAACTTAGGTTAAGTAAAAAAAGTGTGTGGTGTTTTGTGACAGTTAAAGTGCTTTGGATTTAAGTAATGTCACGACCTGGAGGACGCGACATTCCAGACACTTCGTTACTGAAGCATAGAAATTTGGGCTAATTTTTCATTTTTCTTTATCACTTGTTTTTGTTGTGAGCTCAGTCCTACAGTAGTATCTGGTCGATATCTACTTCATACAATTTAAGACAGGTTACCTATGGTCCTAATCCAATGCAATTGCTTAATGGCTTATCCCATTTGTTATATTTCCTTACCAAGAACCATTCATTTACACCATACTCTCAGATCTTTACAATCCTATTTAACACAATACACATCCCGACTCATGTACTGAAAACAAGCTGTTTGAATTGAATACATACTGATAGTGACCTACAAGATCTCTGAAGTCTTGACCTCGAAGCCGATACTGATGGCATTGCTATTGCCCTTCTTATCTAAACCTGTGATGGAAAGTAAGTGGGGTAAACTTTAGGAAAGCTCAGTAAGCGTCCCAAATAAGTACGAAAGTCATAACATGAGGATATTGAATTCTACTGCATGTATAACGCATTCACTTTCAATCAATCTCTTGTCACTTATTCGATTCAATCTTTCAAACTTTATCGAAAGTTTCACTTTTATCACTTATTAAATTCACCTTTCGAACATTATCGAAAGTTTCACTTTTTTTTGGATTTTGGCTAGAACTCTACGATGTTGCCAAGTCTTTCAAGCAGAAAGGTTTTTTTGAAATATTTCAATTGGCCAACAAACCTGAACATCCTGACGATCACGATAACACTTATCACTGATTTGATACGATTTTTGATAACGATACTCTTGTCACTTTATGACATTCGATGACTTTTCGATTTCTAATGACTTTTTATTTTAAAGATTGATACCTCTTTGTATCATTTTTGATCATAGGACTTAGTGACATTGTCATCACTATACAGTCTTATTAATGCTCTATCACTATGTTCGATGCAATAAACAATGCAATGGTTCGATAAATTCATGCCATAAGTTTTTCGATAAAATGATGTATTGTTTGATAAAACACTTTCAATGCAATTACATGGTTTGGAATTAATGTTGAGACCAAGCACATGTTCGATAAAACATTTTTTAAATAAACACTTTTATTTCGATAAAACAATGTTCAATAAATGATATTTTTATAAACACTTTTCATTAAACAATTTTTGATAAAACATCACCATTTGCTAACAATTATAATCCCTGTTAGTGAAGAGAGTCGATACTGACTATTAATGCTTGTCAAGAAGACCATTATTGATTATTATAACCCGTCAACAGGGTTCAATTATTAACTATAGCTGTCAGCAGGTACAATACTGACTATTATAGTCGTCAACGAGCACAATACTGACTATTATAGCCATCAACGGGTGTAATTACTAACTATCATAATCCCTGTTAGTGAAGGAAGTCGATACTGACTATTAAAGCCTATTAGTAAGACATCAATTGCTAACAATTATGGCCCATTAGCAGGGTTAAATAGTCATGACTAACTATTCTCGCTTGTCAGCTAAGGCAAAATGTAAAACAATGAAAACTGTTTTGAAATTACTTTAAATCTCAATTTAGATAAAAAACAGGGTTAGCTTAAATCCAAAAAATAAGGATATGCAAAATAAGCATGATCCAAAATATTTCCAAACATGTTTGAGGAGAGATTTAAAGCTTTTCATTATGCAAAAAAATTGACGAATGCTTTGAAAGTCTCACGGTTTACCATGCCATGTATAAGATGCAGTAAAGTAGAAGGCATGGAATAAAAAATCACTTAAGTTGATAGAAAACATGAGGCATATATGACATACTTTCCTATCCTTATCACTTGGACATTTTTCTTATTAGATCAATCATTCTTCCAATAACTCGATAAATCGATCTTTCAATCACATAATCTATACATTCCTTAAACATATCCGTTTTATACTTTAGGACCCAATTTACTCCGTAAGATGCTACATCGCATCCATAGATTTCACTATCTCTTATGATGCGACCTTGCATCATACTTGGTAACCATACCATTAAATCTTTTTATTCATAAATTAATATAAACTGGTCTTACTATTTTCGATATGGAAGTTACACACTTTGGAGGTTAGCGAAGTATCTATTGCAGTTTGCTTCTTTAAACTATTTACATAGCCTTCAAAGGCCTCAAAATACTAAGGGATCGATCCTACTCTTCATGGGGATCAATTCATTTCCTTTAGAACCCGTACAAACATGCCAAATTCAATAGAGGGATCAATCCTGTAGTCTAAAGGATCGATCATCTCTTTCATTTCACAATTACTTATGGCATCCCACCAATGAAAGATTGATCTTCCTTGAAAGAGGGATCGGTCCTCTTCACTTTTTTCCTCAACACAGTCACTTATTTCAATTTCGCTCGTTTAATCTTTCATTCATAATACTTATGTCCTTAAATGTGATTCGATTCTTGTCTTAGGATCCAATTCATTTGCATATGATACTATCTTGCATCTATAGAATCACTTATACCTTAAGATACTACCTTGTATCTTAAGGATAACTTATCCTTCCGATACTCGTGTCCCTTTCTTTTCTTAATCATTCTTCAATACTTCTATCCTTTAGGTTCGTTAAACTTAAATCAACTTGATATAGGTATTGCGAACCTACGCTTGGATACTCATATTTATCTTTTCGATATTATTATTTTCTTATTCATTATTCGATTATGATTTAACACTTAACTCTATATAATAACAATGTGATGCTTCATTGTACCACAAACAATCAATTTCGCTCCAATAGCGTTGTACATTATTCACTTACAATTTAACACTTAGCCAATATGGTATGATGCTAATTTCGCATCATGCAACCGTTCACTTATCCTATAAGATACTAATTTGCATCTTTAATCGTTTATTCCTCTCAAACACCTGTTTTGGTTCACCTAACATAGGCGATTTACAAAATTTTTACAATAAGACTGTGTAGTGATTTCTTATTACCCAACCTGCAAGGCTGCAACTCAAAAATAATTTATAATCATAAGGAAATTGATTTTATTCAATTTTACTTACCGTTTTTAATTCTTATTCATTATTTGATTTTGGTCTTAGCACATGGTGTAATGAGCCATAATCGAACCATATTTACCTATGCGGTAGTAGGTTACAACTTTTACACTTAAATTCATTATTTATGAAATTAATTAGTAGCTTATACAGGTTTGTTTTCCTAACATGCACTAAGATACATTATCAAACAAAAATTCAATTATTTATATGATACCATTTGGTATCGAGTGACGGTCACTTACCTTAACATTGTGTCGGTACGCACTTTAAGGCAAAGTCAAAAGTTGCCATGCCCACCATAGGTTTCGAAAACCTTACAATTCCACATTTATTCCTATCAATCCTATATATATATGTCAATTTGAAGCATTATAAATTAGGAAAACCAAGCTTACCATTTTAGGACCCAAGGTGCCAATTATGGAAGAAAAGCTTGAAAGCCGTTTTACTTCATTCTAAAAGAAAAAAATGCTTCATATTAGTCCTTATATAGCATATATAAGAACCAAGGATTGATAGAAACTAAATCTTTACAAATCTTAGAGAGATAGTAACTTACCCATTTTTTCTTCCTCTGAGGTTTTCTCGCTTGTTTCTTTGAATCCGACCTTTGAATTTTAGTATGCTGTAGAGGGGACCGAGTAGAGCAAGTTTGCAACAGGAATCAGAACCAACAGAGTGCTAGAAACATGAAAAATGGGTGAAAAACAAAGAAAGAAATGGAGAGGGTGTTTCTCTCTCTTCCTCCCATGTTTTCAAAAAATCTTAAAGCCCATATATATAAAATGCCTCAAGAGCATCGATCCCTTACCTTGAGGGGTTGATCCATTTACCTTATTTTGGCTAGAATTGCATTCTGTTTGAGGGGGATCAGTCTCTTGGCTTAGGTTAAGCCAATTTTGACATCACTTCAAGTAGGGATCGATCCTATTGCATATGGAATCGATCCTTAGGCTTCCTTAGGCCAAAATTGATTTTATTTCTTTACAAAAGTGAGATCGAATCAAAGAGAATCGATCTCTATGGGTGCCTTAACCTCGATTTGCTTGATAACTCTACTTTTAGTATATTCAAGACTTAACTTGTCCAAATCTTATCTCAATTCACAGTTCTCGCTATCTTTACACATCATATGTGTAAAATTCAAGTTCTTATAGGTAAGAACACCAAGTATCATGCTAGGACGAAACACATAGATGTTCAGTACCATTGGTTGTGCTTAATGATAAACGAGCAACTGATGCAGTTGAAGAAGGTTCACACAGATAATAATACAATTGATATGTTGACTAGGGCACTTCCTAGAAATAAGCTTGAGTTATGTAATGACTTGGTGTGAATGGCCAAGGTGAACTTCAAGTAATAGGTTGTGGTAGTGGATTTCCTTTTAATGAGACTTGAAAGGGAGATTGTTAGACGTGGAGTTCAATCTCGTTTCATGCTATGGCTTTTAAAAGGTCACATGAGTCTTTAAGTGTTAAATGGCTAAGATTAATTCTTGAGAAAAGAATGGACGATTAGGATTTAGCTTTGCCATTTGGTGAATTTTTTCTTTTTCGGGCTAATTTGGATGAGTGGTAAGATTGGTTCTGATGAGATTGAAATGTTGAAAAGACTATTAAGGATATATTAAGGGACTTAAAATGTAGGTGGTTGACATTGGATGTTAGGGGCTAGAGAACTCCACAATCGAGTGGTGATACCTACAACACAAGGAAGGTAAACAGGCGAAGACCGGAGCAAAGTGATGCCCTAATGCAGTATCAGATCTTGGAGAGTATGTAGTGTAAGGAAGATGGTTTTTGGTTTAGAAATATGCCAACTCGAGAGAGCTGAGTAGTGGCTGGTTGGAGAAGAAAAGTTTAGATCCTCTCTTCATCTTTGATAACTCCTTTTATACCCATGCACCAGGGACGTGCCAAGTTAGTATGCCAAAGGACATTCCTCTTGGTAGTACTCATATCCTCAAGGTGTGGCAGGTGAGGCCATTGATCCTGACAGATCTTGGTAGGTGATAGGTGTTCCTCTTGGTGAGCGATAACTGTCTTCGTTGTCTGCTAAGTGGTAGTTGGGCTACTTTGGGTGAAGTGAGCCTGTTCAATTGGTGAGACTTGCCCGTCAACATTGGGCATCATGACCTGTGTTATGTGCTTGTACTTTAGGCCTTGTAGACATGGCCTAACAATTGCCCTTTTTTAACTTGAGGGTGAATATAATGTGCTCGCCTGAAAGCTATTGGAAGTTATTGTGGAGCCAAGTGTGGTGAAGAGAGAGATGTTAGTCGAGTAATCAATTTATTGCTTGCTACTATGAGTTCACCCATCAATTGCTCGATTATTAGCTTTGCTATCATAAAGTGTTATCTAATTGTCCTTTGGTTATCTAGTCGCCTATTTGCCAGCTAATTGATCGCAGAGTTTTTGGCCAATTAATTATTCGCTTGCCATTTATATGTATTCTGAATGTGTAGGCAGGTCTAGTGTTATTGCCAATTGTATGCGAATTTGTGATGACATGGAGATTTTGCAGTTATTGAGTTTGACTGTTTTCAAAAATTTGAATTTTTTTTATCATTACAAGTGTGGGACGCGCGAATTTTGTCACGGGTGTGCAAACTATGGGTGATTGCCACGTGTCTATGATAATTAATGTGCTGTCGTGCGTCATTAAGTAGTTTGCTACTTTTGTTTGACAGGTAAAGTTATCACAACTTATGGGTCATAATGACCATTTAGCCCTTATGCTTTATCAGAATAGGCTATTTTACCCTTGAAAGGTTGTGCTATAAATTGGGGACTTTGACTTTGTGAAAACTTTTATTAAGTTTTCTTAGGTTTATGTTGTTTTTGCGATAATTTTCCCGACTATGGTTACCATTAGTCATATTTTTCGTCGTTTATTACAATCATCATTGGTGTTTTTGTCAAGAATAGTGCTAAGTAACTTTGTTGGGTTATCATTTATTTTGTTTGTGTATGCTTAGACATGGCAAGAACAAAGAGAATGATAAGCCCTGAGTTTAACTCAGACAGTGATAGTGGTGATGCGGAGACAGGTGCGTGGACTAGGCGTAAGTGATGGCCTCTAATAGTGGGTCTTCTTGGGATTGGGGTGGTGATGAAGAAGTTGAAGAGGAAGAAGTTGGTTCTATCGGCATGGTTAGTGGCAGTAGTAATGTTACTGAAGTGGCCAGTGTTAGTGCTGCTAGGGTGGCCGACGGTAGCGATAAGGGTTTGGCTAAGATTGATCCCAGTTTTTACAAAGTATAGTGTCAGGGATGGAATTGGATACTAGCATAAGCGGGGAAGACTCCTTAGTAGTGATTGAAGTGATTGCAACTGGCGAGTAAGGTGGCGTAGAGGTTAAGTCCACCAGGTTAAAAATAGAGCTTTTAAATTAGGTGCAATTGTTGATGAAGAAAGGGGGCGAAGAGAAAGACGACAAGGATGTGGTAGAAGAAGAACTTGAAACCTTGCCCCTTTTAGTTCTTCAGAATGGGTGAGAGCATGATGAGGTAGCGAGCTCAATGACTTTATCCTCTGTTTCCTTGTTTTTGAATTCATTAAAGTGGAAGATTGATCCTTACTGATATGATGTTTCCGTCCCACGACTTAAACACCGGATGAGCATGGTGGTTGGGAATAGAATGTGTTTCTATATGTGACAATTCAAAGTTAGTTTGCATTTTCCTTTGCACTTTTTCTTTGTTACCTGCTTCAATGGTTGAAGTGTTTCGCTAGTTCAATTTAGTGGGAATGGTTGGGTTCGCCTTATGACGTATTTCTTCATTTGTCAACAAAAGGTTTGACCACCATCCTTAATTGTTTTTCACTAATTCTATTCTTTAAGGGTAGGTAGAATTAGGCATTATTATTTACATAGTTGAGAGAAATCTAACTAAAAGCTAAGAGGTCGAACTTCCATCAAGATCTAAGTAAATTCTTTATTGTTTCTTGCTATGATGGTGACTGGGGGTTTATTGTGAATTAGAGTTCGATTAGGCAAGAGTGTAATGAAGAAATGCTTTTACTGGCCTATAAGAAACTGCAAATAAAATGCTTTAAAAGAAATTTAGTAGAGGCATTTAAATTTAATGATAGAGATATTATGGCGAAATATTACTTTTTCACACCACCTCCCTGTCACGGACCATCTGTTTCAGCACAAGGGATCGACGTCAGTGGTGTGGGTAATGGTAATCATTCTTCTATTAAGAGGTTTCTGAGGGTTCATAACTTGGCAAGGCGCTGAGCATGTTTATTATAGGTTGGGTAGGGCGTGGAGGATGCTTGTTTGCTGCGTAATTGGGGTGTAGGAACTATTATGAGGTAGGTTCTTTGCTTGTATTAATTGATGTTTTCTCTTTCGTTGTTTTATAATTATGAAAGTATCATGTCTCATCGAGGAGTGAATGAAAATAGAGGCTGATGCTTTTATAACCAAGGCGGCGATAAGAGCTGCGAAAGCTCACGGCAAGGACAAAGAGCCTACCAAGGGCAAAGGGAGATAAAGGGAAAAGGCTTGCTACAGATGCCTGGATCCTATTTAGGCAAAAAAGACACCAAACTGGTATTTCTATTAGAGGCAAGACATTCACAACCTCTATTATTGGTTCCACTGTGAGTGTCATCGCAATTACCACTACTACTCCCTCGTTATTCGCCCAATGTCTATCATACTGACAACAACAATAGATCTTACTCATCCTAAAGCTTTTTCTGTACCTATTAGTACAACATTTTAAATAGCTTCAACTGTTGTGTTTTTTTTCCCACCAAGGTAAAGTGTTTTAGGTCGGCAAGGAAGTTCTTCCTCTAGCGGACGTGAATGTACAGTTTCTAAATCTTGTCGAAGTCCACCCGTTCTCCTCATTGCACAAGTTCACATGGTCAAGATAAGAGTTCTGATTCTCCTTGCAGCAATGAGAGTTTTGATGGTGTAATGAGGCCTAAGTTTATGCCTGAGGTTATTTGCCTTAACCCTGCAAATAATATAATTTCTTCTGTCAGAACTTTCCACAACTGGCTCAAATGCAAATGACTTTGCTATCAATAATAAATGGTTTCATCCTTAATTCATTGTGCATGTCTTTATATCAAATGTGAATTCGATGGGCAATTTATACTACTTTGTAGGCCATTAGATCATAATCTGCTTTATATATAAAGGTTCAACGTCTTGTAAGAGAGGGCAAAAAGCGAGCTGAAGATTATACGAAGCTAGATAGTGCGTTTGAAGAACAAGTTTTCGTGGTAGCAATTCGTAACTAGAAATTTTGGGACTGTAGTAGGCTTTGTAAGTGGAAAAGGACACGCTTGCTCATTTTGAAAAAGATCTTTAAAAGAGCTTGGCTGTAATAAATGATAAGAAAAAGACTAGAAAAGATTTGCAGAAGGAGTTCGACAAAGCCAAAACGGATATAGATGTTGCTCTTGCTAGGCTAAATCAACTGCTCCAAGAGCGAGGTAAAGTTGTAAGCATTGAGGCAAGAAGGAAGAGTTAGTGAGGTAAATGCAAGAGATGGAGGTGAGGATTAAGGAATTGTAGGGTAAAACGGCTGAGGATGATCAGACCATCATTAGAGAGGTTATTAAGATGCTAGTGACATTTGGTGAGGAAGCTAGACATGTTACGTTTTTTGGTGTGCAGCTCTTATATGGCCTCTTGTATTTGACTTCACTAGATAGGGTTGCTTCTCGTAATCCACTACAGGGTAAGGATGTTTATGAGATTAAAGACGATGAGAAGTTGGTGAGGTTAAGGGTTGAAGCGGGGTGACATCTTTGGTTGTTCTAAGCACGCATTTGGTTTCTAGTACGTTTTCTCTTGAAATTGGTGAAGGGGATAATGAGGAAATGAGCATTAATGAAGAAGACCTTGGTGATGGTACTGGGCATGATCAAGGTAGGGCTTTACAAGATATTACTGGTGGTGTTGCTACTGTTGGTGACATTTGTATGGATAACGCTTCTCATCTTGTGGATAACCCTCATCAGCCTACATTGGATGCTGCTCCAGTTGGATAAGCAAATATGGAGACCCCTATGTCGAGAACCCTATCAATGATGATAGTGATGAGATTCTGGTGATTAACGGTGGCAAAGGCACTGGTGGGGACAAAGAGGGTGGCAGAGTGATTCCTTGATTGATGCCCTAATATGAAATCTTGACATTTTCCTTTTATATTTCATTGTTTATTTTTATGTAATGAAGAAAATATTCATGTAAAGAAAACAATATTTTGTAAATGGGTTCAAATCAAATTAATTAATGGAAATGATCATTATTACCTTATCGCAGAATTTCGCTTGCTACTCTTATTTTACCTTGGCGTTTGAATTTATTGTGTTGACTTTGTCAATGTCATGAGGTTCTTCTGGTAAAAGTGCATTGCTTCTTTTTGGTGAAGTATTTGCACGCCTTTATCGATGAAGGACTTGGGTGTTCGTGTCTAGTGAAAAGTCTCGTGCCTTCGTTGGTGAATGACTTAATGCCTCAGTTGTGTAAGGGCTTAGGCGCCTTTGCTGGTGAAGGGCTTAGATGCCTTCATTGGCGAAAGGCTTACTGATTGAATAGTAAAGCTTTAAATTGTGAAGTTTGCAGAGTAACGTAATTAATACATCATGAATCTTCCCTTTTTATGAATACATCATGAGTACCCGTTGCTAGAAAAAGGACTTTGTGTGTAATACATCATAGTAAGCATAAAGTAGCAGTAGCAATATAGCAGAAAGGAGATAGTAAATGTATATTGCAATGATAGAAAATTATACATAATACCACTTCAAATGGAGAGTATTTCAGGTACATGAGATGGGTTTGCCAGTCATGTTTACTAGTTTGTAAGCTCCATGACCCACTACCGTGGTAACTTTGTAAGGACCTTCTCAATTTGGCGAAAGCTTCTTGCGTTTGAATGCTTGGCGACTAGTTTCACAATTTATGAGAACTAAATCATCCACTTGAAACTGTCTGTGTCGAACTCTAAAGTTGTAGTACTTCATTACCTGATGAGTTTTGACCGCACTATTTAATTCTGTAGAATGTCTGGCTTCTTGGAGTAAGTATAGGTTTAGCCTGAGGGATTCATTGTTGGTTGCAAGGTTAAATTTCATCATTTTGAGTGAATTCACTTTCACTTTTGTTAGTATAACTGCATTTGTATCCAATGTGAGGTTAAAAGGTGTTTCGCTTATTGCTGTGTGTTCTGTTGTTCTGATCACCTAAAGAATCCTAATTGTCTCCTTTGCCTAATTTCTCTTCACCTCATCCAATTTCCTTTTTAAGCCCTGGAGAATTTTCTTGTTCATGGACTCCACTTGGCTATTTGTATAAGGGTAAGTGACAGAGCTGTAAACCAACTTGATTTTAAAATTCTCGCAGAACTTCTTCAACTTGTTAGCCTAGAATTAAGTGCCATTATTGGCCATAATTGTCTGAGGAAGTCTGAACCTGCACACCATTAACTTCCAAACAAAGTTCTCAACTATCCTTTCATTGATGGTCATCACCAATTCTGTTTCAACCCATTTTGTGAAGTAATAACAAGCTACTACAAGAAATTTTTTTTGGCCTGTTGAAATGGGAAAGAGACCAAGGATATTAATCCCTCATATGGCAAAGGGCTATGGGGTGAGGATAGAGTTGAGAGATTCAGTTAATGACCTTGGTATTTTGGCGAACTTCTAGCATTTGTCACATTCTCTAATGAAATCGATGGCATCATTCGTTACTGTAAGCCAGTAATAACCCTACCTAACAATTTAATGTCCCAAGGCTCACTGCTTATATGGTGCCCATAGACTCCCTGATGGATTTCCTTCATTACTTATTCAGCCTTATCAAGACCCAAACATTGAAGGAGGGCCATGTCGAATGCTATCTTATACAACACCTCATTTAAGAACATGAACATGCTAGCTTTAATTCGTAGAGCATGGGCAGCGAGAGGATCAGAAGGGATTGAACCATTTTGTAGGAAGGATACTATCGATGTCATCCAGTTATCTTTGCTCGTCAAGCATTACTTCTCTTGCTTTCACTGGTAAAAAAGAGTAGCAACATGTTCCAATAAAATCTTTCCCCTCTTAGAGAATTCCACAGTGGAGGGAAGGCAAGATAATGTGTCAGCCCTCATATTGTCTGCCCTTGGGATCTGTTTAACCTCAAAATAGGTAAAGGTACAAGTTAAGTTTATCATTGTTTCATGGTACTTGGCAAGTACCGGCTCCTTGACATCATACTTGTCGGTCACTTGGCGGGCTACCAACTACAAGTTTATGTGGACTTATATTTCCTTTACTCTCAAACTCTTGGCGAGATTTAAATTAGCAATCAGTGCTTCATATTATACTGCATTGTTGGTCACTTTAAAGCTAAATGACAAACCATACTCTCATTTTTGTCCTTTAGGGTCTACAAGGACAATCCCTGCACCTATATTTCCCTTCGCCAATGAGCCTTCAACATACAAAGACCATTGAGAGGGTTCTGTTAGTGTTTGATTTGGATTAAAGTTTTAGGTTGTGTTTCTAGTTGTTCTGTAGATTGATTTTGGTTTGAACATTTTATAATGAAATCTACCAGTGTCTGTGCCTTAATTGCCTTTTTTTTGTATTCCAGACTGAATTCACTCAGCTTAACAATCCACTTTATCATCCTACCAGTGGTGTCTACTCTGTGCAGGGTCTCCTTAAAGGGCTGATCAGTCATCACTATAGTTGGGTGTGCTTGGAAATATGTCAAAGTTTTCAAGATGCCATTATCAAAGCAAAAGCAACTTTTTTTATACGTAAGTAGTTCGATTCACCCCTTTTTAATAGTTTGCTTACATAGTACACTTGATGCTACTGGTCATTTTGCTCCTTAACCAACACTGCTGTAACTATGTTTTTAGAGGTTGACAAATACAAATATAAATACAAATGCTCTCTTTAGACTCTATGGTGAGGAGGGATGGCGACAAAGGTATTCCTTAAGCTCTTCGAATGCCTTCTGATAGTTTTTGCCCTAGCAGAACCTACTCGTTGCTCTTAACACTTTGAAGAACATGATACATTTGTCTGCCATTTTTGAAACAAACCTTTTTAGGGCTACTACACACTTTATTAACTTTTGGATTTTCTTTTTATTCTTAGGTGGTGCCATGTCAAGGATGACCTTGATCTTTTTAAGGTTCACCTCAATTTCCCTATTGGACACTAAGAATCCCAAGAATTTCTAACGGAGAAACCAAAATCACATTTTTTCGGATTTGACTTCATGTTATAGGATCAAAGGGTTCTAAAGGCTTACCGTAAATCCACCAAATGTTGTTTCAGTGTATCACTTTTGACCAGCTTGTCATCTACACACACCTCCATAGATTTCTCTATTTAATGCTTGAAGATTTTATTGATCAATCGTTAGTAATTTAAATCAGTGTTTTTTAGCCAAAAGGGCATTAACTTATAATAGTACAAGCCATCTTCTATGATGAAGGATGTTTTCTTCTAATCCTCTAGATTCATCATGATTTGGTTATAACTTGAAAAGACGTCCATGAAATTGAGGACTTAATGACCCGAAGAAGCATTTACTGACCTATCCACATCAAGAAGAGGGAAACTATCTTTTGGGCAGGCATTGTTTAAGTCTAAGAAGTCTACACACATTCGTTATTTATCATTGGCCTCCTTAACCATAACAATGTTGGATAGTCACTCAGGGTACCATACTTCTTTAATGTAACTTGCTGCTAGTAACTTATCAACTTCATCACTGACAACTTGAATTCGCTTAAAGGCGAATCACCTCTTTTCTTGTCTCATTGGCTGTGTTGCTGGGTCCACATCAAGGGAATGCATAATGACCCTTCGATTGATGCCTAACATATCAGCAGTTGACTAGGCGCAGACATCTGCATGTTCTTGAAGGAAGGTTTAAAGCTTGGTTTTCTTTGTAGGATTCAACAAGGAGCTTACTTGAGTGGTTTTAGCTAGGTTGTTAGGGAAGTAGTAGTAGGATAGTTTGCTCCACTAGTTTAGATTTACTGTCATTACCTCTTCCCTTAGGTCAAGTTCGTCCACAGTTAGAATGTAGGCAAGGTCTTCGTCAATCATATTTATATCTCGCCCATTAACCCAGGGTTGTTCGCTGTGAAAACTGTGTTTTCTTTCTCTTGTGAGTTGAAGGGGTAGGATATGGCACTGTCTCGCTGTGGCTTGATCTGTTTTCATATAGCCTGTTCCCTTAGGTGTAGGGAACTTCACTGAAAGGCTATAAATTGCTGCTATTGGCTTTCCTTATCAAAGGTCTTTCGAAGATTACATTATAAGCGGATGGCTGATCAATAACTAAGAAACTTGCTATCACTGTTATGCCATCTCCCATGGTCATTGGGAAGCAAATGAAGCCTTTCACTATTATGGGTTGGTTGGAGAAACCGTAAATTGGTGCTGCAAGTTTAATATCATCGGTTGACAAACCCATTTTCTTAAAAGCATCCCACTGTATCAAGTCTATTGCGCTTCCCATATCCACCAAAATTCTTTTGACCTCAAAATTTTCAATCCGGGCTTTAACCATGATAGGGTCTTTACCATTATCTTTAAACACCTTAGATTCACAGTCGAAGGTTATCCACCTATCTTCTTTGCCCTTTGGTTTCTTGGTTGAGGCGTCAATAGCCATGATACTCCAAAGGTGGGATTTTCTCTTAGACATGCTCGTCGCCCAATCCTCTGTTGCCCCAACTATCACATACATCACATCTAACACTGGACACCTGACATCAGGTGTTTCCTTGCAGACTTTGAAGCCTTAGCCTCCTCTTCACCAGTTCTATTTCGTTGGCGATCTGGTTTCCTGTGGTGGTTTCCATGGACAAAGTATTTGATGTGGCCCTATTGAGTCAAGCTCTCAATCTCAGTTTCAAAGCCTTTCACTCTTCAGTGGTATGGTCAACATCGTAAAGGAATTCACAATACTTGTCTCTAGGTGTTTAGGTAGGGTTTTTTTTGGTGGGTTGAGAGGTTTATTTAGAAAGCCATCTCCTGAAATGGCGTTGAAGATTTGGGCTCAAGATGTGGTCAATGAGGTATAGTGTCCATATCTTGTTTCAGTGGGTTCCCATTGTCTCTTTCTTAAGAATTGTTGCAATTGTAGTTTTTATCTATCGTGGAACTTTCTTCCCTCTCTCCTCTTCGCTCGTCTCATTGGACGAGGGGTCTCAAGGTGAGACTTGTCAACTCCAATGTCCACCAACTTAAACTCTTCAGTTTTAGTGAATTTTTAGCCCTTTCATAAAAATCTTCCAAGTTTTTTAGCCTATTATCACTAAGAGCATATTTAAGATGCTCACGGTGAACTCTAGATATGAAAGACTATATCACCTCTTCAGTGTTTAAAGTCCTTGATTTCAAAAGCAACGAAATTAAACCGTTTTTTTTTTTTTGTAGTCTGGTTGCTCAAAAGAATATATGCTATGAGAATCACTAAAGTTTTTTTTTTTTTTTTGTAGTCTGGTTGCTTATGAAATATGCTAGGAATTCTTTGCTGAAGTCATCGAAACTGGCAAAAGACTCAGTCTTCTGGGAATAGAACCTGAGGGCATAAGATTTGAAGGTGGTGGGGAACACTCTGCATTGCATTACATCAGTGGCTTTTTGGAGGTCCATAACAGAAACAAAGTGATCCTAATGGTCTCTAGGATCATTGGTACCATCATATGTCTCATTTGATAGTTTGATTTTGTTTGAAATTCCTAACGAATGGCGAGGGACAAAGGGTTGGATCTTTCTTCGCCGATAACATAACCACTACTCTTCGCCTTCTCCAATTCTTTAATCTTTCTCTCTTTGGTTGCCATCTTTTCAAGGATGAGGTTAGGGACTTGTTCACCTTGTGGATCTTATGGAGGCAGTTGTGGGTTCAGATGAGCAGGACTTGGGAGAATGTTGGGAGGCCTCACCAAAGAAGCAGAGCTTTCATTTTCCCTAGAGTGGCTTTTTCAACGTTGTTGGGCAAGAACTTGAAAGGCTTGTTGAACCGCTTGTTCCTAGGCGATGACTTGAGCACTCAAATGTTGGACTTAGGCAGCCATTTGCTGATACTATTCCACGAATAAGGGGTTGATATGGTGGCGGATATATTGGTAGGGGTGTTTGCATTGCAAAGTTAACGATGGGGTAGTAGATATAGCAGTTAGAATGGTGGGGGAATGGTGATGCTTCAATGTAGTATTAATTCTTAAAGAGTATGTAGTGTAAGGAATATACCAGCTCGAAGAGCTAAATAGTGGTTGCTTAGAGAAGAAGGGTTTTGATACTCTCTTCATCTCTGATGGCTTCTTTTATACCCATGCACCAGGGACATGTCATATCAGGATGTCAAAAGGGACATTCTTCTTGGCAGTATTCATGTCCTCAGGGTGTGGCAGGTGAGGCCCTTGATCTTGGTAGATCTTGGCTGGTGATAGGTATTCCTCTTGGCGAGCGACAAATGTCTCATTTCTTTGCTGAGAGGTAGTTAGGCTACCTTGGGCAAAATGGGCCTTTTCGACTGGTGAGGCCTGTTTGCCGCCATTAGGCCTCGACCTATGTTCTTGGGCTAGCACTATAGGCCTTGTAGACATGACCTAACAGGATATATATATTTTTAATAAAAAAATAAAAAATTATAAAGTGGGGGTGGGAGGGTAAAATTACCCTCCTGCCACTTTTGTCTTACTCTTCTCACCGACCCATGTTAGTGTCTATCAACCTTCCAAATGGAGCCTTAAAACAGTAATCGCATGTTATAGTGGGCTGTGGGCGTGAGAAGTTTTTTTGAAAATGTAACCAAAAAAAGAGAAGCTTTTGAAAAAGCTTGTGAGCAGCTGATGGAGCTTTTGTGAGTGTTCTTGTTCCATTGAGAGAGCAAAGAGAGAGATAAGCTTGTACAACAATTGGGTATTCTTAGGGTAGATTAATTTGTTGAATCCAAAGAAATAAACTATATTGTTTTAGGCCAATTGTTGGGATTGTAAGCTTTGGGCAAAAAGACTTAAAGTATTAAATTTTCTAAGTTGCTTATTTCTCTTAATCGATTTTTATCTAGCTCCCGTGGTCTTTCTCTCTATATCATAGAGTTTTCCACGTTAAATTTTTGTGCTGCTTTTTTTTTTCTTTGTATTTTATTACTTGTGTAGTTGATATATCTTGCGGCTTGGTAGTTTGATTGTGTTAATTAATATTATAAATTTGAGATATTGCTATTGATTGTTGTAGTTAGTATTGTTATCGTGAAATTACTTAGTCGTTCGGAGCCCAACAATTCTTACATTATATAACACTTACTATAGCTGTTTGTTGTAGAAACAAAATATTATTTTCTGAAAGGCAACAACATTAATCAAATGGAAAAAATATTTTATTATTAGAGATTGAGCAGAAAACTTCAAACCATTTTTTCACATTTCAGAAAGGGAGGAAATTGTGAAATCTTGCTTTCGCTATCTGTATATATTTCTAAAACTTTATTGCAAATTGCTTTGCGCACTGTCGAAAACTATCCTTCTACGTACTACAGCTCATATTTCTCAGAGCACCTCAGAAATTGAAGCCAATTTTCATTTTCGCAAAGGTTGGCAAACAAAATGCAGCTGAGTGCACCTGAAATGGAATTACAGAAATATTAATATCTTTTTTTGCAATGATTGCACAGAAATAGTATACTTTAATAGACTAGGACTAGCTCTATTTACACTTACACGCCCGCCCAGCGTGAGTCAAATAAATAAAATTTTGATTATTTAAATAAATAATAAAAAAAAGAAAATTTTATAATTATCTTAATAAGAAAAAATGGAATAATTTTATAATTATAAGAAAATTTTATAAGTAAAAAAAGAAAATTTTATAATTATCTTAATAAGTAAAAAATGGAAAAATTATACGTACAATTCTTAAAATTGAAAAAACAATAAGAAAAATGAATTTAAAAATTTGAATTGTTTCTCTACTTTTAAGGAAAACTAAAAATATATTATAGTTTTATTAAGAAACGTTTCTATATTTTTGATCGGTTCTTTTTGTCAATCTATTTCGGAAAATTTGATATTTAATAGATAAAATTTAAATGTAATGTTGCGAATATGTTTTGTAACAATTTTAAAATATACTTTTGTTACAAAAAATAACGTGTAACACCTATTGCAACATAGAGCCTTTATAATATATATTTTTTGTAATAAAATGTAATTTTTTTTCTATGCGCTTCAAATGATAGTGTTGCAAATGTATTTGCAACAATAGTTGAGTATGTTATTGTTGGGAAATATAGTTTATAATTGCTATAATTGTAACATAATACAATAGAATCCATCTAAATATTTTTTTAACTTAATAATCTTTCTAAATTAAAAAAATTATGTCCCGAGTAAGGTCATTATGAAAAACAATAATAAACTCTTCTATCATAATAATTAATAATTTTGTTTTAGGTAACATTTTGGTTTCAAGTCCGTTTATATTAATAATTTGATAAAAAATACAAAATATATTACATAATATTTAAGAATTAGAAAAGATTTCAAAATATTAATTTGCAAAATATTATCTAGTTTGACTATTTTTTTTTTTTTTTGGAATTTCAAGAACTAGAAAAGTATTAAATATATTACATAAGATATATTTGCTAGAAGATTTTTAAGGACTTTATCATCCAAAATGAGATTTTAATAGAATAAAATGCTATAGATTTATTGGATAAATTTAATGAATATGAAAATTAAATGAACACATTTTTAAGAAAAACTAATAAATTATAAAGTAAACTCTTTAAATTAATAATCCATTTAAATTAATATTCAATGATAATCACAAAAATATTAATTTATAAGGTTTTCCTGTAGTTAATGCTCCCTCCCTCTCAAAAATACTATCTTGTTAGAAAAGTCAATATATATATATATATATATATATATATATATATATATATATATATATATATATTGACAACTAATCTTGTTACTCTTTCTATAGCTACAAACCTTTTTCATTTTTTCAAAAAAATAAAAAAACTTTATAATGTCAAAATTCAATTAAAAATTTCTTTTTTTTTTCAAAATAAAAAAATTAAACACTATATATGAGAAAAGTACTTTTTTTATATTGTACAATATTATTGAAGTTAGTCCACTTTTTTTTTTTCCCTGCTAAATGTAAAATTCTAGATCTTCAATTAAGTTGGTGTCCGTGATACCAACTTAAACAAATATTTTATAAATAGAATAAATAAGACTATTATTCAATATCTTGTCAATCAAATTTATAGATTTCATAAGCGAAGGTAAAATGATAATACATACCTATTTCATTTATTTTTTATTAAGGAGTCTAAAAATTTCACTGATAGTGTATTGAATTATATATATATATATATATATATATATATATATATATATGAATTATTATCAAATGCACTGTCAGTATAATTTTGAGACTCTAAAAGTAGGATTAAGATAGTGACACATGACCTTTAAAGAATATTAAAATAAAAGATAAATGAAATAGGTTATGTGTCACTATTTTAACCCTATTTTTAAAATTTAAAAATTTCGTATTGGATAATATTTTTATTTATATATATATATATATATATATATATTTATCTAATCAATCTTTTTTTCTTGAGAGTTTAATTTTTAAAATCATTGCAAATTTATTAACTTGATCTCTTCACAAAATTTGAATCTTGAAAATCCTTTTATTTTTTTTATTAGTACGGGTAACCTTTCATAATACAGTTTGAAAACTATTTTATATTAGGATCATCATAAAAAATGAGTTTTTAGACATCACTAAACTAATGCTACTTCATATTATTTATTGGATTATTATCTAATACACTATCAGTAGAGTTTAAGATGATAACACATATTACACTTGGAATATTACAAAAATAATTAAATAAAGTGATGTTATGTGTTATATTCTTAACTCAGCTTGTAGAGTAAAAAAATTTCATGGTCATTATGTTGGATAATAATCTTTATTTAAAATGTATGTAATTAATATCATATGTTCATTTTCATAATTATCATTAACTCAATTAACTCACATTAATTATAATCAAAATGAATAATTGACTTATAAAAAAATACATGGTAAAAGTCAAATATTATCTTAAAAAGAGAAAAAGAAAAACAATCAAACAAACTTGACCAAAAATAATTATATTTTTAATTTAAAGTGTTTGAATTTAACTTTTTAAACTGCTCTCCAAATAAAATCAAAATTTTCTAGGAGCCTCCAGCAATAAATAAATAAGAGATAAAAATTGATAAAATAATTATATCCACCAAAAGTGGAAAAATGAAATTTTTTTATTAAATTTAGGATTAAAATTATTTATTTGGTATTTGAAAGTGTCTAGTATTAATTGTATACCTTTTAAAAGTAATTATGTGTCATTTTCTTAACGGTACATAAAATCTCACACTTTAGGATTAAACTTATAAAATTTAAATTCTTACAGTTTTGAGTATTTAGAAAAGAAAAAAAGTTTCTATTAATTAACCTATTATCAATTTATTTTTAACTGTTTATTAGTGAATCAGAATTTTACTTCATAAAGAATAGCATTTAGTAATATTTTTTTTTTTTTATAAAAAAAAGATGAACTGAAGAGTTGTTGATCACTATTGATGAAAAATTAAAATGTTTTTACTTCTATATATGCATATATATACAAAAACCTTGTAAATAGTTTTTTTTTTCAGTTACTTACAAGTGTTATGTTTGGAGAAGATGTATGGTTAAGGCAAGCATATGTTATACAGATGAAGAAATTAAGAGAAGTTTGAATCTAAAATTATTTACGATCTAAGTTTGTCTTACAAGTCACATAAATCTGAAATCTTTGGAAGATGTGCATTAATTATTACCTCTGAGTTGTAAAATTTCAAGGGTGCTTTGGCTACGCCCGAACACTTGTTGGGATCGATGGGGTTGACAGGCTTTTTGAAATCAACATATGGCCCTTCGGTTGAGCAAAGCAAGAAACCAATCACGCCACTGTAATAAGATTGTTTATTGTTAGACACAATTATAGGTTCTTTTTGTTACCCAACAACTACACAGGAAATAGCAGAATTTCAGCATATATATATATATATATATATATATATATTTATATGTATGTATGTATGTATGTATGTATGAATGAATGCCTTGTTTACAAATGCTTGTGGCTTAATTACATGTTTGCTTTTAGATGCTTGTGCAAATCAGAATGGTCAAGGTTTCCCAGGCAAACTTTCACTATTTATTTTATTCGTTTGTTTTAGTATTTGAGATTGTAAGAGATCGAATAACACACTAAAACCCTTGTTCGTTAGATTTTCAGTTTCATCACTATGATTGATCCTGTATATACTGCATGCAACGTTAAAAAATAAATTTGGAGTTTGAGAGGGGGAGCATGCCTTGGATATGTAGGAACAATAGTCCACGCATAGTTGACAGATCCTCCGAAAATTTGGCGAAATCTTGAAATGAGTTGTTCAATGTCGAAAGGCTGATACCACAGGCTTTCGGCCTGGATGCACAGCACTCCTCCTCGACGGAGAGCTTTTGCTACCAACCCAAAGAATGGACTGTCAATGAGCTCATGTGCAGGTCCTGCATCATTTTTAACCCTCCTATTGTCAATAACGAAGATGCTTATATTAAATGAGATATACCAGAGCACATTAGAGACCAAAAAAAAAAAAAAGGTTAGAGGGATTTTTACTTATTGGGTCAAATGCATCCACTATTATTGCATCATAGGTGGCATTCGGAACAGACTTCAGAAACGCAGTTCCTGCATGCAAATGTTTTTGCTCATACAATGAATTAGAGTGTAATTTAACAGGCAAAAAAGAAGTATAAGAGAGAAAGAAAAAGGATACCATCTTGGATATGAAGTGTTACACGAGGGTCGTCGTATCCAATGGCAATATCCGGGAAGAATTCCTTGTAGACCTTGATATATAAAAAAAAAAAAAAAAACATAAAACCATAGGCAACGTCGAGGTCCTCAGGTGTTTTAATGTTTGAATGTTCAAGGAGTGATGGAGAAGCAATTGACTATGAAAGTAATTAAGTAATGTCTTACTCACATCAATCAGCATTGTGTCTATCTCGCATATATCAATGTGGTCGACAGAAGAGTGGCGAGAGACTTCACGGAGGATGCCACCATCTCCTCCACCAATAAGCAGCACCTAAAATGGAAGAAAGAAAAGACAGTTACCAAACTTTTGAAGAATGGTCGGTACGTGGTATATATTATGATTATCTCCCCAATATATTGGCTCACATATGATTAAACAAATCGCTCTTAACTTGATTCATTCAATTGGCATGATACTATTCATGAAATATTGCATAAGAAATGAAACACATTGGACAATCGAAATGTATTTTATGAACCTTTTTGGGGTCTGGAATGGAACAAAGAGGAAGGTGAGTCATCATTTCTTGATATGAACATTCATCCTTCTCCGTCAGCTGAAGAGCCCCGTCCAATACAAACACCTTGCCATATCCTGAAGACTGCAAAATGCAAACAAAAACAGGAAAAAATAATCAAGTTTGAAGAAGAATCAGCTATTTATTTCATATAAGGAGATAAATAAATGTTAATGGACGGAAATTAAAATACCTGAAACACCATCATTCTTTGGTACTTTGACTTCCCCTCAAATAAAACTTTTTCAACCTTTAAGAAGTGTGCTTGTCCTTCAAGATACATCAACAAGCTTATCAATATCCGACAACATCAGTGGAACTGAAAATCCCATATCTAAATCCCCATTAAAATTCGAAACTTTTAGATGTTAAGATATGATTAGTAAAACTTTGCTTAAGTGTGAATTCGGATTGAGTATTTTTACGTGACTCACGTTGCTTACTTCTCCAAAAAAACACGAGAAGAGCATTTTATGATTTAAAATGAGCAACTGCTTTTGGTTTTTCAAAGGCAAAAGCTACTTTTATTGACCCCCACCCCCCCCCCCCCCCCTTCCAAAAAAAAAAACCCTACTTTCAAACCTACCTACAAAAAAGGATTAAGCATGAATCTCTGTTCAAAATGGGAAAAAGGGTTAAGCATGAGTGTGTGTTCATGATGATTTTTAAACAATATTTGAAGAAAATAAGATGCCGTTATGGAAAAACATAAAATTCAGCCATGGACAAAACTTTCAATATAGAAAGACAGCTCAGTATCGGATCAAAAAGGAAAGATATATACCTGGCCAAACTGGGCAGTGTTCAGCAAACCATCCATTTATTCTGGGATGCGAAAGGTCGCCAGCTTCGTTCTTAGTGTACTCCATTTCAACACTAGTCTCACCACCATTACGGGTATTGCTCACACTCACAATCTTTCTCTGGGTGTTGATGAGAATATCCACACCAGAAACAATGTTATTCATCTCTGCCATTGAGGGGATTAGTTTCTCCTTTTCTTCTCACAAGATTAGACTCTGGGGCTTGCCATAGATGAGAATAGTAGGTGGCTTTTATACGCTGCTTGTGCTCGAGTGGGTTTTATCTTTGGATGGAAATAACACCTGTCCTTATTATGCATGCATTTCTCCGATTGCTTTTCTGGTAAGAACATAATTGTTCAAATCTGTGTGCCTTAAAATTGAAATCTATATATAATTATCATAGGGAAAAAGCAGGACATTTTTACAGTAAAGTTAGAATTTTTGACTTTAATATAACTTTAACATAAACCTACGATAATAAATATAAATTTAATGTATTAAGTTGTAAATTATGTTAAAAGTAGCATAAATATGTAACAGTAAACGTAAATATTAATGTTGTTAACCGTAAAATATGTTAAAATTATTGAAAACATATGATAGTAAATGTAGACGCATCTTATACTAAAATTATCATGTGTTTTTGTCTATTGACATTAATTTTGTCTATTGACATTAATTTTATATTTATTTTCATGTGTTTACAATATTTTTAACATATTTTCTGTTTATTGATATTAAGTTTATACTTATTATTATTTGTGTTTATGTTAACCTTATATAAATTCAAAAAATTTAATCTTACTATAAAATTCTTTAAAAAAAAAAAATTTTGATTTCTGTATGGCACTGATAATTAGATTTCAATTTTAAGTAGCATGACAACTATTAAAGAAAAGAAATAGATTTTATTAATATTATTTTTGTTGTTCAGTTACAACAATTACGAATTGTTTACGTCATCGCCTTGATTTTTTGTGTTACGTGCTACCGAAAGCTCTGAAAGAAAAAGAATGATCAGATGGACGCAAGGGTTGTTCCCTGCATAAGCATTCTGATACTTAAGTTAGCCAGAGAATTTGACAGAGTCTCTGTAAACAAAATACAGTCTTAATTTCATGAATCATATATGTTTTCTCCCCACTTGTTGACGGTGATTGTGCTTTTAAAGATATGAGTTTGTACCTGATTGAAACTTTCTTTCTTTATCTATATATATTTTGATTTTTACCTTGATAATGTTACAACTATGTAGATGAGGTTGAGTTTGAATCCAACGTCAATTACTATTTTTTGCTTTTATTATTATTATTATTATTATTATTATTATCATTCACAGCAATTACTCCCCACTCTTTCGCTATGTATAAACTTGCGGAAGAATACATATATTCACATCGTAACCTCAGGTCAAGTCCTCACGTTAGACTCTAAAGTTGAATTCTCAAGCTAGACGCTGGCATCAAATTCTCAACTCGTCTAATTCTCAAGCCCTTGTTTGAGTGCGGGGCTTACCTCGTGCATTTTTCGCTTCAAGCCCTTATTTGAGTACGTAGCCTACTTTGCGCATTTTTCGCTTCAAGCTCTTCTTTATTTGGGTATGTGGCTTATCTCGCGCATTTTTTACTTCAAACCCTTTCACATTTTCTTCGTAGCTTACCTCGCGTATTTTTCGCTTTAAGCTATTTATTTGAGTATTTAGCTTACCTTGCGCACTTTTCGCTTTAAGCTCTTGCACTTTTTCTTCGTGGCTTACCTCGCGCATTTTTTTGCTTCAAGCCTTTATTTGGGTGCGTGGTTTACCTCGTGCACTTTTCGCGTCAAGCCCTTGCACATTTTCTTTATGGCTTACTTCGCGTATTTTTCGCTTCAAATCCTTTATTTGAGTGCTTAGCTTACCTTCGCATTTTTCGCTTCAAGCTCTTCTTTATTTGGGTGCGTGGATTACCTCGTGTATTTTTTCCTTCAAGCTCTTGCACATTTTCTTTGTGGCTTACCTAGTGCATTTTTCGCTTCAAGACCTTTATTTGAATGCTTAGCTTACCTTACGCACTTTTCGCTTCAAGCTCTTGCACTTTTTCTTTGTGTCTTACCTCGCGCATTTTTCGTTTTAAGCATTTATTTGGATGCGTAACTTATCTCGCGCAGTTTTCGCTTCAAGCCCTTGCACATTTGGGTGTGTGGCTTACCTTACGCATTTTTTACTTCAAACCCTTTATTTGGGTGCGTGGCTTACCTTGTACATTTTTCGCTTCAAGCCCTTGCACATTTTCTTCGTGGCTTACTTCGCGCATTTTTCGCTTTAAACCCTTTATTTGCTTGGGTGCATGGCTTACCTCGCACATTTTTCGCTTCAAGCCCTTGCACAATTCTTTTTTGTGGCTATTGATAACTGCATGCTCAAATTCAGACCACCCAATGCTCTTGTTCAGGAATAGCGGCCCCAAGAGTAACATGTTTGGTCTTATGGTCTTCAAATTCAAGTAAGCTCGATGTCCGAGTAAAGCATTGTGCATGTTTCCAGGAGAAGCAGAGATGAAGATGTCACTTTGCAAACTCACATAATAATCAACTGCAACCATTAAAGAAGCCTTGCCCTCACCGTCACTTAGCTCCTTGTCCGAAGAGAGGCTCTTTTTATCTTCCATTAGCGGAAACAGTTTACGTAATGTTGAAATCCTTGCTTCTCCTCCATAAACCTTGTGTGAAGCAAGATAGAGTCGAGTAGAGTCGAGTACTATTGTTGAAACCCAAAGCCGCTAGCAACAATCCAATCTCCTCTGGAGTCAACGGGCACCGCCCCTGATTTCTCAACTCATTGTCAATGAATTGGGAGTTCAAGACCATTCCCTGCTATAAAACTTGGCAGTATTTATCTAGGGCCAATATCTTAGCTTTGTCTCCACTAAAATCGCAAGCTGAATGAGCAGCCATATCTTTATCAAAGTGAAGATGTAATATAACAAACTTTCTAGCTCCCTCTTTCTCAGTATCATCTACTCTTCCATGTAGGACCTCAGTCCTTGATGCTTGAAGCCTTTTAGAAGGATATCGGAGCTGATGAACAAGGGTCTCTCCTATTGATCTAATCTGAGGAACAAAAACTAAAGCTTGCAAGTTTACTTTACAACGTAAGCGCTGAATTTTCAGAGGTAAATTGTCAAACGCTAGACGATGGGAGAATGGTGAAATAGCAACAATCCTGTAACTTTGCAAGACATGTAACACATTTTCCAGATACCAGTCTGTTGAAGCATGAATTGGTGCCATTTTGATTCTGGTAGCTCTTATACCTGTAGCATAATATTCCTGTGTGCTTCAAGAGTATTCTCTAGGCAGCCCTTTAACTATAGAAACTTCATCACGCAGAAGATTAGTAAAGTGATCCACAAACTTGAATCTTGCCAAACGGGATTCACTTCAAGGTGTAGTATCACTATTGTAGCATTCAATATTTTAGTAACAACTATTGCATCACATATCCCCATTCTTTGCTGGTTCAATCCTCCATCAAGAAATACCTGAATATACCCCTGAGATTTCTCAGGCAATGACTGGATATTGGCAAGGTCGATGGAAGGTTTCCATCTTTGATTTGGTAAGGGAGACCAGATATTGGACTGTTGTTTAATCAGAGTTTTTCGATGCAAAGAAACCTCAAGTAAAGGCAAGTGCCTAGGTTTTGGGGCATTCCATTCAGAGAATAAAGAGGGATAGGCGGGTCCAAGAGGGGCAAAGAGATTCGGGAGAAAAATAGGCAAGAGAAGAAGGAAAAGCGCTGCCAATGCGCTTCTTTGAGATTGCTGAATCTGGTAATTATAGTTGTACGATTGCTTCTTTCTATTCTCGCACAACGCTAAAACCCTTCAAGCAAATCCCTACATCAATGAAGCACCAAAATTTATCACCTCTTTTTTTTTTTTTGCTTTCTTATAAAGTGCTGAAAATCAACACTTTAACACCTTAAAGCTTTTTGCAGTCTCACGCCAGGGCTCCCCTGTACCTCGACGTTCGTCGAGCACAATGTTCGAAGTACTCCTTCTCTGGGTTCTTTCTCCCACCAAGTTTTGAATGATTGAAGGCAGATTCACTCGCGGGAAGGCACCAATGAATAAATCAACTATAGCCTGTAAGGCTTGGGCGATCTCTTCTCCCTGTTTCCTCATAGCTTCAAACTCTGCTACAAGGATTGTCATCACATTTGATTATCTCTCCCCCTGAGCTTTATTGCCCAAGTCACCAATTGGAGAGTTCGTCATATCCTCATTTTCATCATTCATCATCGCTGCTGATCGTGTCCTCACCATTATTATAGAGCTAAAAACTTTTTATCTATTTCCCACAGACAGCGCCAATTGTTGTTACTCAGTTATAACAATTACAAATTGCTTACGTCATTGCCTTGATTTTTTGTGTCACGTGCTACCGAATACTCTGCAAGAAAAAGAATGATCAGAGGGACGTAGGGGTTGTTCCCTGCGTAAATACTCCGATACTTAAGTCAACCAAAGAATTTGACAGAATTTATGTAAACAAATAGAGTCTTAATTTCATGAATCATACCTGTCTTATCCATACTTGTTGATGGTGATTGTGCTTTTAAAGATATGAGTTTGTACCTGATTGAAACTCTCTTTCTTTATCTATATATATTCTGATTTTTACATTGATCATGTTACAACTATGTATATGAGGTTGAGTTTTAATTCAACGTCAATTACTTTTTTTTACTTTTTTTTTATTATTATCATTCAAAACAATTATTAATACTTAATTATAATTAAACTACTCGGGTAACACTACAAGAAAAAGGGGCAACAACGACGGATTTAGCGACGGATTTTTTGTTGCTAATTTTTGCTTTCCGTTGCAAATAAGTATTTGCGATGAAATTTGCGACGAAAAGTTCCGTCGCTAATTTTATCGCTAAATTTGAAGTCGCTAAAAGTTTTTCGTCGCTAATTCTGTCGCAAATAATTTCCGTCGTTGAAAATTTTTTTCGACAGAATTCCAACGCTATTTTTATTTTTCAATTAAGCAAAAAATCCGTCGCTAAAATGATTTAGCGACGAATTTTCTTTGCTAAGTTATATATTTTTATTTTTCAATTAATTAAATTTTTCGTCGCTAAAAAGATTCAACGACGGATTTTCGTCGCTAATATATATATTTGAAGAATTAAATTTTTCGTCGCTGAAATGTTTTAGCGACAGATTTTCATCGATAATTTTACTATATATGAAGTAACATAAAGAACAGACTGACGTTTACAATTAATAATGTACAATATTTCATCACACAGCCTTAAGACAGCACTCAACCTCAAACCGACATATGTGGGGAGAGAGATAATCTCCTTTCATGCTCTCGAAGGTGGAATATTTTGGACATTTTCTGGAAGTGCACTTCTCAAATGCTTTTTCCTCATCTGTTTCGCAGATGACAACAAGAAATACGAGACATTTACAAGTTCACCGGAGGACTTCCCTGAGTTTGGCAATAAGTAAAAATGGAAGTTAGATGCTTGTTGGCATGCATAGAAAAATCAGTGAAGGCAGCCTATGAGATTACAGTATAAAGATCATACCTTGAACAAAAGATAATAAGCAATGTGTTCTCAGGGCTAGGTTATAGACATTAAGCAGAATTTGAGAGGTATCATCTCTTCATCAGAAGTTGAAGTGGCTGCAGAAGCTGCATAAGCATGCTTTGTTGCAAGAGATGCAATGATGAAAAAGGACCTGAATCCTGCCTGCCTTGGTCTGATAGAGAAAAATAGATTCAGTATTTAACTCAATTTTTGCATGCACCATTCACTTAAAATGATCAATCAACAAATATATATTCCATTAAACTAAGCAGTAGCTCATAATAAGACGAAAAAATATTAGAAAAAACAGGGAAGAAAAGTATTCATAATAATTTCCAAAAGTAATGGCATACAAATTGTTTCACATATCAAATGCTTGCACAAACTACACTGACAACACACCATTAACTACAGGTAATTACCAAATACCATTTACCATAATCCTCAATACCTTCAAATTTATCATCACTTTGAAGTGTTACATAATGATTGGTTAATAGGATATATGACAATTTGGGCTTTGACACTCGTTAAGATCTGAGAAACAAAGGTCATAATCTATTTACAGTTTGTTGCAGCATTTAATCTACATAAGCATTGACAAAATTAGGAAATAAAAAAGAAAGTGAATTTTACAAGATTATTTCGAAGAAGGAATTTCTTACTGACCCTCAACACCTGAAACAGCCACTTCAACTTCACAATGTCCTCCAGGACCTTTCATGTAAAGTCGGTCTGTTTTGCCAGGGGAATGACCAATTGACAGAAGACTTCCTAATCGAGAACTCACAGCTGATAAAGAAAGACAAATGATATAAGATGAGAATGTAAAACAAGCATGAAGAAGACATTAAGAACAAGCTAAAAGCTAAGAATAAGCTGTTTACTACATAATCTAAGAGGTTTACATGTTTTGCACTAAAAGGCACCAATGGGGGTGCGTGGACTGAGCTAAGAGGTAAATTAGTTGTTTCTTGAACAAAAGAAATAAATTATCCACTGTCAAATAAGCCATGCTTGCACATTTCACATATCAATCAATTTCTTCATCAACATTCAGCACATATAAACAAAGCAGAGAATATTTTATCAGCTGAAGCACTAAGTTTTTGCAGAATTCTGAATGAACAAAAACAGAAGCCAATTTTTAGAGTAATTCCATGAATGTATATCATCATATGCATCCTGAAACATTTGATAGCTGACAAATCCAGAAAAATGTGTAAGCTATAGAAAAAAGATTAGCAACATGACAAGTTGTCAGCAAATGGGTTTTCTAAGTACCGTTGCACATATAGAATTCATAAGCAGCTTTTCATACTATTGCAAATTAATATGGAATACTCAAGCATCGGTCTATTTGATGCTAACCAAAAAGTTATTTACAACTCACATCTTCAAAACTAATTCATGATAATGAAATATTCCAAGTTGGCAGCATTAAAATGATAACAAAAAGCTAGGACAATAATCTTCTTCTCATACATATCTAACCCTTTCATGGTTTATGTTAATTTAATTTGAATGTTCACAGGAAAATTTAAAGCAAGATTCCTTCAACACTAAAATGCACCATAGTTAAACTACTGAAGTAGCCCATTTAAGTGCTAGTCAACCATGCCACCTCACTCGCCCCTTACTGATCAATTCATTGTCCTAAAGAAAGGGGAATAAAAATTGTAAAAATTCAGAAGGCATTGCAAAACAGATGTCTGGATAGGTAGGTGTTGTCTCTACTTCTTAGATCCATGTTAGTGAGAATGTTGGAAATTGAAGAAAAGCTCAATATCACCAAGTTTTGCATAAAAGAGAAAGGCTTGCCTTTATTGAGTCTAAATGAAAATTTACTCAGCTGGTAGATGTATAAACAATTTTCACAACCAGCAGGAGAGCAAAATGAAAGTTGTATGATTAGATGATGCAGCATCCAAATATTGGCTGGACATTCTACAATCCTAGCAAGAGATAGTATTTGATTTAGCATAAAAATAATTCAAGATCTTAGATTCAAATAGCAAATATTAGCTGCAGTAACCCATTTCCAAATCATCTAATCCATTAGCAGCCCGTGGCTTATAACAAGAAGGATGAATTCATTAATTTACACAGCATGTTAGAAACAATGTCACATGGTTTTCTCTAAACTTCTCAGCAACACATTTGGTCAAATTTTCTCCATGATAACAGATATTATTTTTAACAATACAAACAACTTCAAAAAGTTAAAGATATAAATGTCCTCCCAAAGGTTACTGACATCATTAGCCACATTAAAGAAGGAGTTACCTTGTAGATAGCAGATAAAGGTGTATCTTGCCTCGTTTGATGATTTCTAAGGACATGTGACTGGAAAAAGGGGAAAAGAACTCGTAGAATCAAAGTTTAAATTTAAACATAATCTAACACACAGAAGCTACCAATAAAGAAAAAAAAAATCCTTAAGCAAATATCTCTTTTCTTTCTTAAAAATTATAACCATCAGAGACAGAAAAGTTAGTTCACCAAGGGGGAAGAGAGGAGGAAATGAATAGACATTGTTAAAGTAATAGAAACAAAAATGTACCATTTAATTTTAGGAAAGTATAAACCATTAAGATGGCAACAATTAAAATATGTATCACATTGTATAGATAAGACACAACACAAGGAAGTGAAGAAGTTACCTACAAATCGCTACTGTTACAGAGTACGAAGTATGGGCAATCATGTTCAAGTAAAATAAGCGTCTCCAATCTACCACGATAAACTCTCACCAGCTAACTTACCCAGCTGGTTCAAAAAAGGTAAAGACAATTATATACTAACTTGAATTAAAGACAAGCCACAATTTGTACCTACGACATTATAACAAGAAGCTACAAACACTACTAAAGAGAAAGGACTAAACTTAAACAAGAAAACTTTAAATTCAGAGTCAAGTTGGTTTTAACTTTCTTTTACCTTAGGTGCCCACCCGAGCAACGCCTTCATCTTCATCAATAACACCATGTCTCTTCTATAGCAGCATAAATTGTAACAGCTAGCTTAATTTTCCAAAGTTAAAAAATTGATCTTCTAGGATATAACAAGAAGTGATCCAAACCTTAAACCCATTTTCTGACAAAAAATATGAGATCATCATCTTGGCGTCCTCTCGATTCCTGACCCAGAACGAAATACAAATCGAAGACATCGTTCCAAAACTGGTCGTCCATTTTCGGAAGCATCTTGTTCGTCCAATGTCGTCTTCCCCAATAAATTCGAGTGCTTTCTAACCAAGCTCAGTAACTTAAACCTACACCAAATATTAAAACTCCAAAAAGTTAACAATAAATTTGAATGTGTTTACCTGGAAGGGGGTTTCTTCTCCAATACAGAGCATGGCTTTCTTCTTTCTTTCTGATAAGTGCGATTCTTTCGTTTAAATTTGCCATCAAATGAAATGGCTATTTTGAAGATTCCGGCTATGAAACGGCTTCAGCGACGGAATTTCGTAGTCGTCGGAGGGGAAAGGGAAGAGGGCGGTGACGGGGGAAAGGGAAGTTGTACGCAGGGCAGCTGGAGCAGGGCGTGCGCAGATTGCAGAAGCAGTACTGAAGTAACGACAGGGAAGCCGTATGCGGTGGCCGCGAGGTGAAGCTGCTGGGTCAGACGTCGGTGACAGGGGAAAGGGAAGAGGGCAGTGACGGCTAGGAAGCTGGGTTTGGAAGATTGAAGAAAGCGACTGGGGTGAAGACTGAGATTGCAGAGAAATCGAGTGGGGTGAAATGAAGAAAGAAGACTGAAGCAACGAAAAAAGGGCTCGAAAAATTTTAAGCGTTCAGGGCTTTTCAGCGATGGATTCAGCAGCGGAATTCCGTCGCTGATATAGGCATTTGCGACGAAAAAATATAAAAAAATAGAAATTCGCAACGCATCTGCGACGGAATTCCGTCGCAGATGACTTTTCGCGACGAAAATATTCTGCGACGAAATTCCGTTGCAGAATACAACTAGCGACGAAAAAAAATATAAAAAAATGAGAAATTTGCAATGCATATGCGACGGAATTCCGTCGCAGATGACTTTTCGCGATAGAGCTATTCTGCGACGAAATTCCGTCGCAGAATACAATTAGCGACGAAAAAAATAAGAAGTTCGCAACGCATCTGCGACGAAATTCTGTCGCAAATATAATCAATTTATTTGAAACCTTTAGCGACGGAATTCCGTCGCAAATCCGTCGCAAATTGATTTTTTTAGTGACAAAATTTTTCCGTCACTAATATTCCGTCGCTGAAAGACTGTTTTTTTTGTAATGGTTTTTCCTTAATTACTATCTATGATCTGTTGCATGCATTTTAATAAAACAAATTGATGAAGTTTGGGTTTTACTAGTTAATGAGAAAATTCCTGCAATTAAAAAATATGACCCCTGGACTTTATATATATATAATATCAGAAGCATGCTTAGTTGCTGGCTTTCTCTTAATAAATTAATTTATTATATTGATTGCTTCTTTTTATTTTTCATGTTTCTTCGGGTTTACATTATACAAACCTACTTTAGTTGGAAAATGAAAAATAAGTCCATCCTTGAAACTACAGCAAGCATTGCAACTGGCTTGTCAAGTAGTTATCTAATAGACTAACACTCTTACCCTTTTACCTATCATTCATGTCACTGAACTTGCCATTAAAACTAAAATCTCTAGCTGCTTGCCGACACAGATATACCATTATTTTTTACTCATGTAGCATGTAAACAAATAAGCATATAATTAAACAAATTTAATATAAAATTTGATTAAATGAACCGACATAATGAGATTTAAGCATGAAAATTTAAAATTTTAAAGATGTCTTTCTGATCACTAGAATATGCTTTCATTTGTCACAAATCTCTCTCTCTCTCTCTCTCTCTCTCTCTCTCTCTCTCTCTCACACACATATATATATATATATATATATATATATATATATATATCGAAAAATGATTCATTTATACTAGTTTAAAACTAATTTAATTTTATAAATTTCTATATTTTTTATTCGATTTATGTTTTTTTAATTCTACTAATGAATTTTACAATTGAAACACGTAGATCTTTCTTGTTAAACTCAAGTTAGTCGTAAATATTTAACTATTAATTTGTTTAACAGTAATAAAATTTTAATTGTTAATATATATTAAAATATGTTATATTTTATGGAAAGGATAAAATATTAAATGGACTGAAAACATTACGCGCATAATTTATGCAAGTAAGTTGATAAATCTAATAGTTTGTTTACAAATATATTAATTTTATATACAATTACAAAAGTCATGTAAAATAATTTATTTTAAAATGAAATGACTTGTTCCTTTGTTTCTTTTTTTTTTTAAATAAAAAACTTAATTGATTTTGAAATTTTATTTAAAAAAATTGTTTAGATGATCAATCATCCTTAACCAAACCATCTGTATTTCTTTTAAAATAATTTAGGATTTGTACAAGACCATTATGACCAACTCAATCCCGATATGCTGTAAAAATTGTTGATTCACTCAAATCAACCAATTATTCCACTTGAAAACAAAACTTGTTAACCACTGGAAATTTGGAAATACGAAGAAAGCTTGAGAAACTTTTGAGAAAATCAAAAGAACTTAAGCTATTGAAGTTGATTTCGGACTTCGGATGCCGTTGTGTCCTTTGCTTTACGGAGGTTGTCTCTCTTCATAGAGCTTCCTCCAACGGCCGCCTCCTCTGTTTTAGGAACTCGTCACCTTTAATCTTGGTCCAAGCAACGACTACCCAAAAAGCAGTTTCACAAAATGAGCAACTTATCTCTCGTCCAAAAAAAAGAAGCAACTTATCTTCCTTCCTCTGGTCTCGTGCTAGTTCTTACTTCTTTGGTGGTTTAACTTGCTAATGAATCCCTGCAATGATCGTTGTTGCTCCTTTTCCGCATTAACTTCTCTCATTCGACCAACTACGCACTGCGCTGCCCACTCGGCTAAACTTTTGGCACACAATATGACCTCATTTGCTATCCTTTCAAGAATTTTAATGATTGATATGTCTCCCTTCTTCCATTTTTTAAATTTTTAGTCGGCTACAAAAATTCCATGTCATACCTCATTTGTCATGTGTAGGCTTACTATTGACTACTGTAATTTTTTTTTATAAATAGTAATAACACTCTAGAGATTAATATTTTTTATCATCAAACCTCTGAATAATAAGAGGACATTTTTCAAATCATAGAGGATAAATATATATATATATATATATATATATATATATATATATATATATATATATATATATATTTAAAAAAATTAGCATCTGACTAAGTGAACTCTCACTATTAAGTAAACTCCATGTGAGCCATATATGGTTGAAAAAATATTTTAATTAGCTTTTCAAAGAATTACAATTCATCATTTGGATTTCTCAACTCAAATTATGACTAAAATAGTATTAATATGTCAAAATTTCTTGCTCATTCAATATCACTTACAAATTAGATTTCCATTTAAACTCTAAATTATATTTAGTCACTAAAATTGAATTTAGGGAATTTTAGAGTTTCACAAATTGATTGTTTACTTCATTTTTTAATTGTTAGGAAATGGAATGTGGTGCATAAATGGACAAGTATGTTAGGAATACTGTAATTACATAATAATTATGTCCAAGATTTCATGTTCAATCATCAAGAAAATTAGAATACGGAAGCGTACCTGGATCCATTGAAATTGATTGCATGGGGTTAGCAGTCTTCCAGTCTAAACCTTTTCTTTATGAGAGAAAACCTTAGCTCACTCACTGATGGGATATAAGAATGAGGAAAATTGCGTTTAGACTGGGGACCATAACCTATTTATAACTGAAATATATTTTATTCTATTTTGGCCCATCATTAAAATAGAATAAAATATCAGGTATCTACACATTGTAAAGCCCATACCAATTGAGATGCACTGAAGTCCAATAACTTTATTTGATCACTTTTAAGTGGACTAAAACAAATTAGATAGCCTGTAATGTACAATAAACTGATATATGTAGGCCCACACAAATAATTTCCCAACAATCTCCCACTTGGGCCACATATGTCGCTTGACTATTGTACATTTAAAATTAACTTTATGAGCTCAATACTTGCTATCTTCACAAAGAACATCTATAAACAATCTGGTCCATCAATTATATCAACATAGGATCAAAGCGATCTTCGTTACATATATTCCGTAACTGGACCCATGAATGGTCACGTATATTAATATAATCAACGACATAGATCAAGTATGGATGTGTAGCATGGAAATTACATGAAACGTGATCCCTCAACATGCCTATTTCCAACTGGTCCTACTTTATCATTCTTTCAAGACTTTATGCATGCTGCTACTGAAAGAATATTACTTTATTTCAGAGTTTTCAACAATAACAAAAATGCTGTATTCTGATCAGAAAAATCTCAATAACTAATGAACATCAAGAAACAAGCTCCCACTATACAAGTATATCATCAGGATGAACCACACCCATACGAGCTACATGCTCATGAAACACCTTAGGTGGTACTCCCTTTGTAAGCGGATCCGCAATCATGGAGTTTGTATTTACATGTTCAATAGTAATCTGAAGACTCTGAACTCTCTCCTTAACAACAAGAAACTTAATGTCAATATGCTTTGACTTCGACGAGCTTCTGTTGTTCTTAGAGTATAACTCAGCGGCTTTATTATCACAATTAATCTTCAATGGCCTCTCAATACCATCGACAAAGCACAGCCCGGTGATAAAATTTCGCAACCATATTGCTTGGTTCGATGCCTCATAACAGGCTATAAATTCTGCCTCCATGGTGGAAGAAGCTATGAGTGACTGCTTTACACTCTTCCATGAGACAGCTCCTCCAGCTAACATGAAAATATATCCAGAAGTAGATTTTCTGCTATCGAGGCAACCAGCAAAATCGGAGTCTGAATACCCAATGATCTCTAAATGATCTGACCTCCGATATGTGAGCATGTAATATTTAGTTCTCTGTAGATACCGCATAACCCTCTTTACTGCTTTCCAATGATCCTTACCAGGGTTAATTAAATATCTGCCAAGCATTCCAACTGCTTACGTAATATCCGGACGCGTACAAACTTGAGCATACATAAGACTCCCTACTGCTGAAGCATAAGGAATCTTTTGCATCTCTTTCTTTTCAATCTCATTTCTTGGGCATTGAAGCAAACTAAATTTATCACCTTTAGCAATGAGTGTATCTCCTGATGCACAATTCTTCATGTCAAATCTGCTAAGCACCTTATCGATATATGCCTTTTGTGATAAGCCAAGTATTCCACGAGAACGATCTCGATGGATCTGTATGCCCAACACAAAAGATGCATCCCCAAGATCTTTCATTTTAAAATTACTTGATAGAAATCTCTTGGTTTCATGCAACAAGCCTATATCACTGCTTGCTAGCAGAATATCGTCAACATAAAGAATCATAAGAATAAATTTACTCCCACTGATCTTGTGATAAATACATTGATCAACAGTGTTCTCTTTAAAACCGAATGAGGTAATCACTTGATCAAATTTTCGATACCATTGACGGGATGCTTGCTTTAAACCATAGATGGATTTCTTTAATTTGCATACCAGATGTTTCGAAATATCCGACACGAAATTTTCTGGTTGCACCATATAAATTGTTTCTTCAATGTCTCCATTGAGAAACGCTGTCTTTACATCCATCTAATGTAGCTCTAAATTATAATGAGCTACTAGTGCCATAATGATTCTAAAAGAGTCTTTCGATGAAACTGGAGAGAAAGTCTCTTTATAATCAATGCCTTCCTTTTGAGTGAAACCTTTGGCGACTAGACGTGCTTTATATCTTTCGATATTGCCTTTCGAATCTCGTTTGGTTTTGAAAATCCATTTGCAACCAATCGGTTTCGCTCCTTTAGGCAATTTGACAAGATCTCAAACGCCATTGTCCTCCATTGATTTCATCTCATCTTTCATGGCATCTATCCAATATTGAGAGTGAACACTTTGTTTGGCTTCAGTGAAAGATGTTGGATCATCTTCCATTCCTATATCAAACTCATGTTCTTGGAGATAAACGATATAATCATTTGGAATCGCTGATCTCCTCTCCCTAGAGGATCTCCTTAATGGCACTTCCAATTGAGGTTGTTGTTGCTCCTCTGATTGAATAGGAGCTGACTCTTCAATATAAGCAGGAGGTAAACCAGAAGTATCTTGATAATCTGTATTTGCATCTTGAATAACGCCAGACATAATTGTCTGATCATTTTCAATTGCAACTGTAGGAACAGTGACATGTTCTTCTTCAAAGACAAGATCTCTGAGTTTAACACTCCCACTAGATTCAACATCCTCAATGAACTTAGCATTTCCCGTCTCGAAAAAGGATTTACTTGAGGGATCATAAAACTTGAAACCCCTCGATCTTTCTGAGTATCCAACAAAGTAGCAGCTTACTGTTCTTGAGTCCAATTTCCTTTCATTAGGCTTGTATGGCCTAGCTTCAGCTGGACAACCCCAAACATGCAAGTGCCTAATACTAGGCTTCTTTCCTGTCCATAACTCATATGGGGTTTTAGCTACTGCTTCGCTTGGAACTCGATTAAGGATATACACTGCAGTCTTTAAGGTTTCTCTCCAAAGTGACTCTGGTAAAGAAGAATGATTTATCATACTTCTCACCATATCCTTTAGCGTCCGATTTCGTCTTTCAGCTAAACCATTTTGACTTGGAGTCCCTGGCATGGTGTATTGAGGAACGATCCCACATTCTGCTAAATACCTTGCAAAGGGTCCTGGACATTGTTTACCTGATCCGTCATATCTACCATAGTATTCACCACCACGGTCAGATTTAACGGCTTTAATTTTTCTACCAAGTTGATTTTCAACTTCAGCTTTATAGTTCTTAAAAACGTCCAATGATTGAGACTTCTCATGAATTAAGTATAGGTACCCATAACGAGAATAATCGTCTATGAAAGTAATAAAATACTGTTGACCATTCCATGAAGCCGTAGGGAATGGACCACATATATCAGTATGAATTAATTCCAAGACGTTTGAACTCCTTTTAGCACCTATTTTCTTGATATCTGTTTGTTTTCCCTTAATGCACTCAATACAGATTTTGAAATCTGAAAAATCAAGGAATCGAGAATTCCTTCTGACACAAGTCTCTGTATTCTTTGTTCAGAAATATGCCCCAAACGCTTGTGCCATAACATAGAAGAATTCTCATTAATTAATTTGCGCTTTGTACCATAATCATTTATATGCAAGCATTCATTAACATATGAGGCATGTAGGTCCAATTTATATAAATTGTCAACTAAAGAACCGGTACCAATAAGATTTGTATACTGAAAGAGACTAAATTTTCCATTTCCAAATGAACAAGAATAACCCAATTTGTCCAAATTAGAAACAGAAATCAAATTCCGTCTAAATGACGGTACATAAAAAGTCTCATCCAAATCTAAATAATAATCCGATTCTAACTTTAATCTGAATAGACCAATAGCCTCAACAGGAGCTTTCTTGCCATTTTCCACATAGATGAAACTTTTATCATCAGTTGGCTTTCTGCTCCTTAGACAGCCCTGCATTGTCACACTTATGTGAGTAGTTGCACCTGTATCTATCCACCAAGTGTGATTGGGTACTAAAGCCAAATTAACTTCAGAACAAACAAAGTTGAGAAGTTTACCCTTTTTGGCAAGCCATTTTTCGTACTTGGAACAATCCTTCTTCACATGTCCATCCTTACGGCAGAAGAAACAAGTGATCACCTTATCCTGTTTCAGCTGCCCCTTAGGTTGTGAAGTTCCAATATTTGCAGTGCCTTTTCCTGTATTGTTCCTTTTCCTTTTCTTGTTGGCAACATTACCATTAGAAGAAAATGTTAATTGAGCACTTTCTATCTTATCTTGTTTCAATCTCTCTTCCTCTTGCACACACTGAGCAATGAGCTCGTTAAGAGTCCATTTCTCCTTTTGAGTATTGTAACTTATCTTAAAGGGATTAAATTGTGAAGGAAGAGATATCAAGATCAGGTGCACGAGTATGTCTTCAGACAACTCTAACTTTAGTGCCCTTAATCTTGTAACAAGATTAGACATTTCCATAACGTATTCCCTTATGTTTCCTTTGCCATTATACCGCATTGAAACAAGTTTAGTCAGAATAGTACTTGTTTCGACCTTTTCATTTGCAGCAAATCTGTCTGCAATCTGCTTAAGGAAACTTTTAGCATTTTCTTCCTCAGGTATTGCGCCCCTGATGGCATCTGAAATTGAGTGCTTCATGATCATCAAACTTATGCGATTTGAACGCTCCCATTTTTCGTAAAGTGCCCTTTCCGTAGTTGAACTATTATCAGTAGGGGCGGGAGGTCGTTCTGACCTGATCGCATAGTCCAGATCCATACACCCAAGCATAATGGTTACGTGCTCCTTCCATTTTCCAAAGTTAGTGCCATTAAGCACTGGAATGTTATTCAAATTGGCAGATATAGAAGAAACGTTCACTGTAAGCAGAGAAAAAATAATTAGCTCACAACCAAATAATTTTGGGCCATATAAGATACCAAGCACAACACTGACATTTAGTCTTTGGACAGAAATATCAATTTGTAAGCGGTACTCTTAAACTTTATTAGTAAATATTGATAACCAAATCCTGCCAATAATATGCCTTTCTTTGGACCGACATAATACATGCATGGAAAAAAAAATTTATCACATATTTACTACCTTATGTGTTAATAATTCGGCAAAGAAATAATCTTCCTTTGGGCCGATTATGTCCCGCATGAATTAAAAAACACTGTCATATAAATTCCTTAATGACAACCTTATTTTTTCAAAATAAACAAATTAATACAAAAGAGGTCACTTTGGCGACATTTTATATCAATTTAATTTATTTTGAAATTTTATTTTTCATAATACATGCACACGTTTGTAGGTGAGAGTACATAAATTTATTGATAATTTCAGGGAGAGTACATATTGCCAATCAACTCAAAATGTCATAAAACATATCACCATGAAGTAAAACAAGAATAATCATGTGCATAACATACAGTTTTAATTCAAATAATGCTAAATATTAAATAATAAATATTTAACAATTTCAAAAAATTCCAGAAAAATCACCAAAAAATTTAAAATTAAATTTTATTCAGTTCTGGAGAAAACGGTGGCCATCAGGCCACCAGAAGGTGGCGCGTGTACCACACGCGCCACCCTCGGCGCGTGGGGGAGATCCCATTCGGGATCTCCCCTCTTCAACCTTAACCAGCCGGGTCGGGTTGACCTGGCTGGATCCGGAACAGACCCGTTCGAGTCTGTTCTGTAATTTTCTTTAATTTTTTCATATTTTCAGACTTATTTTCATCCAATTAACTGTACATAATTGAAATTAAATGTGTATTCTACAATGCCCATGCAAAAATCGGATGAAAACATCAAAAAATTGAGATAAATCAAGCCAATATTGATCAAACAATCCCAAAATTAAAATCCAATCTTTATGTTCTTGATTTTCTTTCAATCAAAACAAAAATTTTTAATTCTTAATGATTAAACATGAATAGGCTCTTGATACCACTTGTTAGGAATACTGTAATTACATAATAATTATGTCCAAGATTTCATGTTCAATCATCAAGAAAATTAGAATACGGAAGCGTACCTGGATCCATTGAAATTGATTGCATGGGGTTAGCAGTCTTCCAGTCTAAACCTTTTCTTTATGAGAGAAAACCTTAGCTCACTCACTGATGGGATATAAGAATGAGGAAAATTGCGTTTAGACTGGGGACCATAACCTATTTATAACTGAAATATATTTTATTCTATTTTGGCCCATCATTAAAATAGAATAAAATATCAGGTATCTACACATTGTAAAGCCCATACCAATTGAGATGCACTGAAGTCCAATAACTTTATTTGATCACTTTTAAGTGGACTAAAACAAATTAGATAGCCTGTAATGTACAATAAACTGATATATGTAGGCCCACACAAATAATTTCCCAACAAAGTGGAGTTATTTCAAATAACTTACACAAAGAAGGACGAAACTTATTTGAACAAAACAACTCAAAAAAAAAAATTGTTTTTTTTTTATATGCGTATTTGAAAAATAATGTCATCTTTTTATGCAATGTGATTATATCATTAACTTATGTTCTTTAATTGATTTACAGGAGACAACAAAAGAGAAAATAACTAAGTTTCAAGCATCATTCGATGTTTTTGTAAACGTGCAAGATTTGGAAATTTTAACTTAATACCATAATTTTTGGAAATGAAAGACATGGACGGGTTCGAGGCCTTTAATGGGTCCAACATTATCTATCTACTATGGACATAGTGCTCATCAATTCTCTCAAGGTAACATTTCACGACAAGAGGTCAGCACATTGAGAGAAAGATTGAAATATGTTGAACGCATTTTAAAGAATCAGAATGAAAGAGAGAACTGAGCGAGCTCAGTTCCAAAAATGTAAGAACAGCTGTCTCGGTATGAAGAAATGCAAGAACAGTTCTACATATGATAAACTTTGTGTAACTATAGTTTCCAGGAAATAATTCCAATCTAGGAAGTTCATCATCTCCCCTACCCTAAGAATCAAATTTGAGTGTTTTTTTTTTAATCAATCATCATTCTAAATAATAAATATATATTATATATTAGTAGGGTTTTGATCGTTTTAGTGACAATGATGAAGACTATCTGTAATCACCAAAGAGAGTTGCTTGTTCGACTCGAGTCTCGAAAATTTTCATCTATTTCTTTCTTTTTTAAGTTTTGGTTCTGTTTCTTTAGAATATATTTTTAATTTAGGAATGGAGTACAGCAAGAGCTTCTTATTCAACTGTTTAACTACTAACTTCATCTGATTTGTGATTATCTGTCTTACTATGCAAGTTAAACTTGTTCAGAAATTACCGTGCTTGTAGACTTTATGTGCTTATTGCCTTATCAAAGTCTTGTTTTATTTGCTCTAAGTTTCTTTTTATTTCTCTTAATTCAAAATTCTTTGGTGGTTTGTCTCTGAGAGCCGTACCTTTTTCGTATGTCTATGCTTCTTGGTACAATTTATTCTTTTTCATAAAAAAAAAAAAAAAAAAGTATTGCGCAATTTGCTGGAAAGGAAGATGAATTGGTTGCTAGACTCCATAAGGGAGATGTGCTTTTATAGTTTTACCTTTAGGAAACTTACAAGAGCCATTGCCTTGAAGACAATGTTGTGATTCCAGCAGCATCATCAACTTCGATATTCAAAATGTTTTTTTTTTTTTATTTTTCTCATCTAAGTTTCAGAATTGGATTTTTCTTTTGATGGCTCAACAATTAGACTTAAAGCCTCTACTCCCTTAGGGAGAAGAGACACCTTGCTTGAGCTTCATTCACCACTGATGCATCACCATCTGTAGCATATAAAATCCTTTTGATCCCTCAAAAAAATTCTGCAGACAACCTTTTTTACTGCTAATAAACCAAGAAAAAAAATGGACGTTACGGATAATATGATGCACAATCATATTCATTGACACTTTTAACGCGTTTATCTCCCAAAATGCCACTAAGTTATTAAATCTGGCGGGTTTTTTTTTTTTTTTTTTAAAAACACAGCTAAGTATTTTCACTTAGCAACGTTTATTGTAAAAGAACGTCCTCTATTAAATAATTTAATGGTGTTTATCTAAACAAATGTTGCTAAATTAAATAACTGAGTGCCGTTTTTCATGATAAACATCGCTAAATTTTCAAAAAAAAAAAAAAAATTTAAGATTATAAAGAGGTTTTTAAACACAGTCAAAAGCTTGAAAAAGTCTGCCATGTCAGCGACTTTTTTTAAGAAAATGCCACTATATTTGCGGATATAATTATAGGCGGCATTTTTAGTAGTGTTTTTACGAGATGTCACAAGTCATTAATAGTATTATTAAATGTTGCTAAATGCGGGAAAAAAACGCTGCTAGAGCCTTACTTTTTGTTGATCAATCTAGTTTTATATGAAATTTTATATATATCTCTAATTTAATGCTTTTGCTAAGCAATGAGTTTTTCCCCAAACCAAAGTAATTTATAATCTCATCTTCTAAATTGGGGTAATTTTAAACTTTATTTGTAAAATAAAGTACTCTTATAACAACTAGCTAGATTCTATGTTAGTTTTTCGGTTTATAAATCTATAAATTGGTATATTAAAACGCTACTTTCCTCGTTCTTTGTTCTCTTACTATATTGATGAATCTCCCAAATTTATTCTTATTTGTCAAGATCATTCTCTTGGGACTTAATTATCATCAGTCACTATCATTAAACAATGATATTTTCAATTTTCTCCCAACAAATTATTAAGAAACATTTGATACTTGTTTTCGATTTATATTAATAAATTTTATTTATAAACTTAAAATTGGCTAAATTATTAAGAGATTTGAAAAAAAGAAAAAAATTATTGTTAAAATTTTCCTTTAACTCTTACTAATAGGGATGTAAATGAACACTGATAAACAAGTATCTTGGACTATCTAATTTGATGAAGTAAAGTTGGAATATTTAATAATTGAGTTCAGATAATAATTTTACTACTCATCATGGGTTTGGATATTAATTTTACTACTTAAACCTCAATTATAAATAATAATTTGTAAATATTATTTTATATTTTAATTATAAATTGTTTATTATTAATATAATATTTAATTAAATTAATTCATTAAGTATTTTTATTATGATTTTTAATATTAATTTATTTTTATGAGTTAATTTAAATTTAATACTTTTATTTTTTTATAATACGTGTTGTTGCTCTAAACAACAATGAAGTGATGCTGATGCGATCCTTTCCATGCGTCTTGAATATTCTGCAAAAACAGTAAAAGTCAGAGAGGCGCAGGGATCTGTCCCTGCACGCGCACTCCGATGCTTAAGTCAGAAAACTGTTTAAGCAGAGTTTCTGTATGTGAAATAGAGATTAGGGTTTTTTTGAACATACCTAGTGTATTTATAGACGTTTTCTTTTTAGAATTAAGTCGGGCTTCATTTTTTTCAGGGCTTAGAATATCTTAGGCCCATAACTATAGGTTCGGATCTGAGGCCTAGGCGCGTGTCCGGGCTGCGACAGAGTTGTTAGACACTCTGTCGCGGGCTCAGAGTCTACTTCTGTGTGGACGAGTTCAACATGCGACAGCGGTTCGGGGACCTCTGCCGCAGCACTCGCGACAGAGTTCTACCGCGTCCACTCTCCCACAGGGACTCTGTCACCATACAGTCTGTCGGATTCATACTCTCCCGCAGAGGTCTATCACTCTTGCTATTGGACTCCAAGGCGCAGAGGTCTGCCACAAAACCTACTCTGTCGCATAACGATTCTATCGCCAGGGACTCTTTCGCATAGAGACTCTATCGCCTAGAGACTCTACCGCAAAGAGACTCTATCGCCCGACGCCAGGGACGGTGTCGCATAGAGACTCTATCGCCCCACGCCAGGGACTGTGTCGCATAGAGACTCTATCGCCACCTCTCTTTACCTGCCACGTGGCTTATGTGTCTTGTGGTTGTATTTGACACGTGGCTGTCCTCTGTTAGTCGATGTTTGTACACGTGGACTCTGATGATACGACTATTATCAATTGCTCCCCACTCTTTGGTAGGAATATTTCCTGCGAAAGAGTATTTTTGATTTACTGTTCCAGAGCGCGTGCGGATTACCGTGCACGTGTGGATGCAGCCGCCCCTATATATAAGCTCTCAGGTATCGCGGTATCTGCTGAGTTCTCTCGATTAGGATCACTCTGTCGCATATTCTCCCCGTACTCTGTCGCAACTCTGTCGCCAGTCAAACACAACTCTATCGCAACTCTTCCGCAACTCTATCGCCACTTCACTGATACTCTGCCGCCTTGTTTCGCAACTCTGTCGTGTGACCAGTACTCTGTCGCAAACACTCTTGACGCATAAAATCCATACTGTTTCGCAACTTTGTAGCGATTACAAAACTCTGTCGTGCCGTTGCAAGTGCATTTTTGTTAGGTAAACTCTGTCGCGGGTAGTTTTTCCTTTGTTATTTTTCTTGAGTTTAAAAAATGGCCGGTCATGGTGTAGGAAAGCATATAGAACTACAAGTCAAATCGACTTTGAAGGCAGTTGACATCTAAGACCTTATGTCTAGGTTTCCTTTGCCTGATGGATACTCCTATAGACTTCCAAACCCTTGAGAAAACGATATACGTAGTGTGTCTGACGGGATAGTTATTTTCAGGGCATCCTTAGAGTTAGGACTCCGTTTTCTAATATCCGACTTTGGGGCTTCTTTCCTTAGGACACACAGGATTGCCCCTGGACAACTGCATCCTCATGCATGGATGCAATTAATCGAATTTACCGTGCATTGCCAACTAAGGGGCGTTTCTCCGTCTCTTCCCTTACTTGATACCTTTTTTAGGTTTCGAGGTAGCCCCGGTTTAGTTCCCTATTCTCTTCAACTGGTGTATAAGCCCGGATTTGAAAACAGGTTATTCAAAAAACCCGCAAATAAGCTTCATGGTTTTGAATCGGAGTGGCTTATTGTGGAGACGCTTGGGGGCCTGGATTTCCCTACTCGTTGGGAAACTAGGCGTGAAATCCCTAAGGGCCCCCGGATTTCTACACTTAGAGAACAATTGTCCTTAGATGTCAATAGGTTATTAGTTGATAGTCCCATTAGTCTTGACAGTCTTCTATCAAATGAAAATTTGATATCTGCTAGCTGGAGTGTTGGTCCCGTCCCTATTGTCGGCCCTTCTGTTCCTCCCTTGAATCCTTCATCATCGATTCCCTCTGAGTTGAACCCTGAACATTTAAGGTCGCAAGAGGATATAGGGAGCACAAATAGAGAATCTAGTTCTGACAGTGAACCCTTAGCTGATCTGAACGACTGGGAAGGGTTTGGTTCAACTTTCATGGTTCTTCCTGATGATGATATGATAAACATAGAGTCCCTTCAGGAGCATTTTGATTCTCCTGATGGTAACTTTTTAATGTTTTTTTATTGTTTGTTGGTTCTGACCACGTTTTTGACCACTTATTTGTTCTTTTTTTTTTGTAGAAATGAGCCATTTTAGACGATCTTTGGCACGTCAAGGTTTAGAGGGAGGTTCGTCTAGTGATCCCACTAGAAAGAGACCTCGTTTGGCTGATGATGTTCCCAGTGAGGCACCAGTTCCCCCTCAATTGCCTCGGGCTCGGACCCCACCTCCTCTTAGACAAGAGATGCCTCCTCCTCTGGAACAAAGGATCCTTCTCGGGATAAAGGGAGGGCTCCTTCCTCTTCAAGGAGGGCTTTCGATTCATCTGGACGGTCTCGATCTGAAGAACGTGCCGAGTGCGATATAATTTCGTCCCAACGAAAGAATCGGAGGCATTTCTAGATCGAGCCGTCAATGGGGAATAGGCCAATTCTCTCAAGGATATGTCTTATTGATTAGAGATCCTACCCCGTAGACGGTGGTTACATCATGAGGGGGTCTGAGTTTCGGGTTTACCCGAGAGTTCGTGACAACGATACCTTGGATTCTCCCGGGGTGGCGTCTCGATTGAGTTGGGCCACTATTCTGCCGAGGGACGAAGCTCGAATATTCAGGAATTATCCAAAGGGAGAAGATTTAGCTGATGTGAAAGCGCTAAGGGTAATCTTCATGTACTTTTTTTTATTTAATTTCCTTTTGCTATACTTTGAGTTTAACTTTTTTGTGTTTCTTTTCAACTTGCTCAGAGGACTGTGGCCAACAACGCTCAACACCGAGCTTATCGGGAGTGGGCTGACAAGGAGATCCAGAAGTTGAAGGACAAAGTCATAGAGTTATCGAATACTATCAACAACTTATCCGGGCTTCTAGGTGTGGTGCGAAACTTAAAAGATCAACTCTTGAAAACGCGCCAAGATTTGAATCAAGCCAAGGGGGATCTTGTTGTCGAGGTGGCTAGGTCTAACAAATTTAACGAAGATCTTCAATAGGCCCAAGCTGAACTGGACAGCATGCAGTCTAAATATGGGTCCTTAATTGATCGCAATCAGGAGCTAGAGCAATATGTCACTGAACTAGAAAGTCGGGCCACCCCCTCTCTAAATCAAGTGCAGATTGATAGCATCAGGGCGGAAGCTGTGAAGGATTACTATCTTTCTAGGGATTGCTTGAGGCGAAAGGAGGATTTTTCGAACCCATATGTAAAATATGGATTTTACCTTGCTAGATCCTGGTTGGAGAAGCATAGGGAAGGCGAAGAATTCCCTGAGCTTCAATATACGCATGAGGCAATGCTATTTGAGGCTCCTGATTGGACTAAGTATGAACCGGGGGCTGAACCTCCTGATGAGCTTTTTAAGAGGACTGCGCAAGATGATCTTGCAAACCTTACCGGTCCTTGGGAGCCTATGAGCTTGGACAATGCTCCCGAACCTATTGGTGCCCTCGACGACTTGGATAGGGAAGATGGTCAACAGTCTTTAGAGTACGAGGGTCCGTTGGCGCTTGATCCCGAGCCTTCATCCCATGCGGATTGAATATATATATCGTTTTCCTTTTTGAACATTTTGTTGTTTTGTTGTTCTTTTTTGAACATTTTGTTGTTTTGTTTTTGTTTTTGCTGTTTTGTTTTTGTTAGACTTATTCGTACTTGTAAAGATTTTCTTAAATAAATAAAGTCAAGGTTCTGTTTATGCTTCATATTGCTTTGTTAGTTAACCTTTCGCTATTTAATCGCTTATCTGTTCATTTGTTGTTTTACTTATTCGTATATGCTCCCTAATTCTTGATAGAAAGATATACTTTCAGAAAGGATTACATATATAAACATACCTTTTTTCTGATGCCTAACCACCATGACGCGAATGCGTCTTGAGTTCTTACGGTCAATATGTTTCCATTGCCTGGCCATAGTGACGCTATTGCGCCTCAAGCTCTTACGACTCGTCTGATTTTTTACGCCTGGCCATAGTGACGCTATTGCGCCTTAGGCTCTTACGGCTCGTCTGATTTTTTTTACGCCTGGCCACGGTGATGCTATTGCTCCTCAGGCTTTTACGGCTCGTCTGATTTTTACGCTTGGCCACAGTGACGCTATTGCGCCTCAGGCTCTTTCGGCTCGTCTGATTTTTACGCCTGGCCACAGTGACGCTATTGCGCTTCAGGCTCTTACGGCTCGTCTGATTTTTACGCCTAGCCCCAGTGACGCTATTCCGCCTCAGGCTCTTGCGGCTCGTCTGATTTTTATGCCTGGCCACAGTGACGCTATTGTACCTCAAGCTCTTACAGCTCGTCTGATTTTTACGCTTGGCCACAGTGACGCTATTGCGCCTTAGGCTCTTACGGCTCCTTTGTATCCTGTCACAAGATTTAGATTTATAAAAGCTGGAGATATAATAAAAGAACAATCTGCATAATGATCGGATAATGGTATCTTGTGACAGTGTAAACAAATAACAATAATGCGAGAATATAAGGTTCAAGAAAGAAAACATAATGATTAATTTGAATACAATTTCAAGTGATTTGAGTTCCATGTTTTCCCTATTTTCTTCCCTTGCATAGTTTCCAGGATGCAGGTGTTGGGCCCAATCTTTCGTTTGATTCTGAATGGACCTTCCCAATTGGCTCTGAATTTTTTGTCTTCCCTCAAGGCATTCGTGATATGTGACTTTCTGAGCACCAAATCTCCCTCGGACATCGATCTATCTTTCACCTAGCTGTTGTAGTATTTGACCACCCTCTGATGATAGGATGCCAATCGAATAGCTGCGGCCTCTCTATGCTCATCAAGCAGATCTAGGCTTCCCTTAGTCCTTGTGAATTCTTTTCTTCCACTAAAGGCACCACCCTGGATGACAACGCTCCAATTTCCACGGGAATCAATGCTTCAGTGCCGTATACAAGGCTAAACGGTGTTTTCCCAGTCGATACCCGACTAGTGGTGCGATACGCCCATAAGACACTAGGCAATTCGTCCACCTATGCTCCCTTAGCTTTGTCCAATCTAGTCTTCAACCCATGAAGGATAGTCCGATTACTGACTTCGGCCTGTCCATTAGCTTGAGGATATGATACAGAAGAAATCCTTAGCTGAATGTCAAGGCACTTACAGAATTCACGGAAGGCGTCACAATCAAATTGTTTTCCATGATCAGCATTTAAGATACGTGGGATTCCGAACCGGCAGATAATATCTTTCCACACCATCGCTTCCACTTTCTTCTCCGTGATTGTAGCTAAAGGCTCTGCCTCAATCTACTTTGTAAAGTAATCGGTGGCGACCAACAGAAACTTTCTTTGACCCGTAGCTAATGGGAAAGGCCCCAAAATGTCCAATCCCCATTGTGCAAAGGGAATTTGTTGTACCGTACTCTGGGAGGGAGTGACTGGGGCCGTTGTTATTGGTGCAAACCTTTGGCACTTGTCACACTTGCGGGCTTTATCTATCGCGTCTTTTTTCAATGTCCGCCAATAGAATTCGGATCGCAGTATCTTAGCAACAAGGGCTCTAGCTCCCAAGTGCTCACCACAAATTCCTTCGTGCACCTCAGCTAGGACATAATTTGCTTGCTCTGGCCCCAGGCACTTTAACAAAGGTGATGAATACCCCCTTTTGTATAGTTCCCCGTTTATTAGTGTGAACTTCACCCCTTGTATCCTTAAACGACGAGCCTCGTCTTTATCTTGCGGGAGTGTACCTTCAGTGAGATACTGTTTGAATGGGGATCTCCAATCGTCCCCCATTTCAATGTCGCATACTCCGACCTCTTCAATACTAGGCTGCTCAAGTTTCTCCACCTTCACTATCCTTCCTCCTGTCTCATTGGAAGAGGCTAACTTGGACAATGAATATGCATATGTGTTTTCAGACCGATTAATTTGTATTAGCTGGAAGTTCTCGAAAGTCTGAGCCAGAGATTGGACTTTCTTTAGGTAAGGGACCAGCATCGGCTCTCGAATCTCATATTATCCGTTGAACTGGTTACCACCAATTGAGAATCACTATGTGCTACCAGGTGGTGAACTTGCAACCTCTCTGCCAGCTTCATTCCAGCTACAAAAGCCTCACACTCTGCTATATTGTTTGGACTGGGGAACCCAAACCGTAAAGAGTATTCCAGGAATTTCCCTTCTGGTGATACTAAGACTACACCTGCTCCACTTCCATTTGCACTTGATGCCCCGTCGACATACAGTAACCACGGTTGAGTTTCCTTTCCATTATTGTCGCTCGGGCTAGTACATTCTACTATAAAGTCTGCAAAAGCTTGACCTTTGATAGCCTATCTGGGTTGGAATGTGATATCATATTCTCCAAGTTCCACTGCTCATTTCACCAGTCTCCCTGAGTGTTCAGGCTTTTGAAAGATTTGTCTTAACGGTTGATCTGTCAAGACGGTGATGGAGTGTGCCTGAAAATAAGGGTGCAACTTACGAGAGGCCATCACAAGGGCCAAAGCTAGCTTTTCGGCTAGCAGATAACGGGTCTTCGGGTCCAATAGTACTTTGCTCACATAGTAGATGAGACGGTACACTATTTCATCTTTCTTCAGTAGTACCGCACTGACGGCGAATTCACTGACTCCTAAGTACATATATAATTGTTCCCCTTCCAAAGGTCTTGTCAATAAGGGTAACTGCTTCAAGTATTCCTTTAGGTCTTCAAAAGCTTTTTGACAATCACTTGTCCATTCGAAATTCTTTTCTCCCCGCAGAGTTTTGAAGAATGACAAGCTCTTTTCTGCAGTCTTTGACAAAAAGCGGTTTAGAGCTGCTATTCTACCTGTCAACCTTTGGACATCTCTCACTATGGTTGGTGGCTTCATGTCTATAATTGCTTGTATCTTTACGGGATTTGCCTCGATACCCCTGTCAGTGATCATGAAGCCTAAGAACTTCCCTGATCTCACTCCGAATGAGCATTTGCTAGGATTTAGCTTCATATTGAATTTCCTCAGCACATCGAATACCTTGGACATCTGATGAGCGTGAGACTCTCCTGCTCTGCTCTTGATAATCATATCGTCCACATAGGCTTCCATAGTATTTCCTAGAAGATCTTTGAACACTTTGTTCACCATTCGCTGGTATGTGGCTCCAGCATTCTTTAAACCAAATGACATTACCCGATAGCAGTATGTTCCATCGTCGGTTATAAAAGAAGTCTTCTCTTTATCTTCTGGGTGGAGCATAATTTGATGATATCCGGAGAAAGCATCTAAAAAGCTGAGGAGTTCATATCCGGACGTTTCATCCACAAGCCTATCTATTCGGGACAAGGGGTACGAATCTTTAGGGCAGGCTTTATTCAAATCAGTGAAATCCACACACATTCGCCATTTTCCATTAGATTTCTTTACCATTACAACATTGGCCAGCCACTCAGGGTAGTAGACCTCTCTAATAAACCCGACTTCTAAAAGTTTATTGATTTCTTCAGTGATTGCCTTCTGTCTTTTCGGGGTAAAATTCATCTTCTTCTGCTTGACAGGTCTATGCCCGGGTGAGATATTAAGCTCATGACAAATCACTTTAGGATTAATCCCGGGGATATCAGTCGGGGTCCAAGCGAAAACATCTGAGTTTTTTTGTAGGCATTCAGCTATCTCCCTTCTTGCTTGTTCATTCAGCTGAGTTCCTATGAATGCCTTCTTCTCTTCATCCCCTTTGACTAGCTCAATGGCTTTCATTTTCTCCACAGGTTGAGGCTTGGGTGGGTCATCTATGCATAAAGTTTCCTTTCTCTGTACTCCTTTGCTGGTAGTAGACGCGATGTAACAAGTACGAGCCCTCCTTTAATCTCCTCGTATTTGCCCAACTCCGTTGGGAGTAGGGAACTTCATTAATAAGTAACAAGAGGATATCACCGCCCTCATATAATTCAGTACAAGCTTTCCTAGGATCATGTTGTAAGCAGCTGAGGTTGACCTCACAACTATGAACAATACCTGTCGTGTCACATCCTTCGGGCTTTCTCCTAGAGTCACAAGCAACTCTATAGACCCGGCCACCTTTACCTTTTCACCCGTAAATCGTACAATGTCGTCATAACAGGTCTTAATCTATCTACGGATATGTTCATTTTCTCGAAGTAATTCCAATAGATTAGGTTCACCGAACTTCCATTATCGACTAGGATTTTGCTCACCAGATGTTTCGTCACTACTGCAGATATTACCATGGGATCATCATGAGGCACGGTAATATCACCCTTATCTGCTGGAGTGAACACAATAGGTTCTTCATCTTCCTTCTCCTCAATCACAGCATGAACCTGATATGCTTGCCTTGTGTAACTTTTACGGGAAGCAGAGGAGCTTTCTGTCATCGATTCTCCTCCTGTGATAACATTTATTGCCGGGATGGTAGGTTCGTTATCTGGTTGATTACCTCGGGGGATAGGCCTAGCTGCTTCATTCCTTGGCCTATTTCTTCTGTTATCGTTGTTTTACATATTCCGGACGATCATTCCTTCGATCTCGTGGAGGATAACGAGGCCTTTCACTTCTCAACAGGAAGCGGTTAATTTTCCCCTCTCTAGCTGATCCATCAGATCTCTGCATCTTTCCGTGGGGTGACCGTGAGTAGCATGAAATTCGCAGTAGGCATCAGGGTTTTGCCCCACATCTCCAATTTTTTTTCTAGGGAATTCCAACAGTCCCGTTCCCTCAATAGCTGCCAGTATCGCGGTGCGAGGCTCATTCAATCTGGTATAACCTTCATACCTGAGTCTAGGAGCCTTGTCTAATCTGACAGGCCTTGGAGAGCTTCTCTCAGGTACATCTCTCTCTCTTTTTTCCTTCCCTTGTCCCTCGAGACTGTACCATCTTCATTACTTCTTCTTGAGCCACGTATTTATTAGTTCTAGCAAACAAATCAGAAAGTGTCACCGGCTGATCGAGGGAGAGGGATTTTTGTAACTTATCAGATTTTGTCTCTTGCAGCATTGCAGCCATGGCTACTCCTACTGGTAGATCTTTCACCTCTAAGGTTGCATCTCGGAAACGACCTACATAGCTCTTCAATGATTCTTTGTTCCCTTGTTTAAGGGTGAGCAGATAAGTAGCGTCCTTCTTCCTCTGGCTGCTGATCATGAAGGCCCTCAAAAATTCACTTCACAATTGGTCGAACGATGAGATAGAACCTTCACTCAACCCATTAAACCACTTCAGCGCATGCCCAGACAGTGTAAGCGAAAAGGCTCTGCACATGATTTTATCTTCCCATCCATGTAGCAACATGAGGGACTCATAACTTTGTATGTGGTCATATGAGTCTGCTTTGCCTGCGTAAGTAGCTATAGAAGGCATCTTGAACTTCTTCGACAAGGGTTTGTCCATAATCTCTAGACTGAAGGGAACTCTCCTTCTTTGACTATCATCAGGAGACACCAGTTTCTTCTTTTCTAAAATCCTTTCGACAACTTTCTCCATATTTTTCGACCCTCGAGTCGAGTACGCTCCCATTTCTTTGGGACTAGAAGAGTCTGAGTGGTAAGCACTCCTTCCTCCTCTGTTCCGGAGACTTTGCACATGGTCAGCTCCTCGGCTAAGTATCTCTTCCTCGTTTAAGGTTTCTCGACCTCTAGGGGCCTGCCCTGTATCCTTTCTTCCAGCACCTCTCATTTCGTGATTCGACCTGGTACCCTTGAAATAGTCTCGGGGGTCATGACTATTCTGTTTCCGTCGCTTCCCTGACCTATGATCTTCGAATTCATGCTCCAGTTCCGCTGAAGAAGTCCTGTGCCATGCGGGAGAACTCTGCCACCTATACTCTGCCGGAGAACTCTGCGGCCTATGCGCTGCTGGAGAGCTCTGTCGCCTGTGTCTTGCGGGTGAACTCTGTCACCTGTGTTCTACGGTTGAGCTCTGTTGCCTGCGTTCTGTGGGGGAGCTCTGCCGCGGGAGAGCTCTGCCGCCTGCGTTCTGCAGGGGAGCTCTGTCGCCAGTGTGCCGCGGGAGAGCTCTGCCACCTGTACTCTGCGGGGGAACTCTGCCGCCTTTGCTCTCCGGGGGAGTTCTGCTCAGTCGGGTTCGCGACGGTGTTCATTCCTCTTAGACCTGCGACAGGGTTCACTTCCCGTAACCCTGCCGCGGGGCGCCTACTCTGACATGCGGTAGAGTTTACTCTCAAGGTCGCTGCAGGGTTATCCTCCAAACCTGTGGCAAAGTTCAGAATCAGTCCAGTGGCAGTATTCTGTGCTCCTTCGCCTTGTCCAGCATTCACCATGGTAGAGGGTTGACCTCTCTCGTAAGTCTGCCTTGGGGTGTTTTTCCCCACCATCTGTTGCACTTTTGGAAGTAAGCTAAATTACGGGAGAGCGTTTTTGAAGAAATTCACCATAGCCCTCAACGCTGTTGTAGTCTTCTCATTCTGACGCTTCAGAGCCTCAAATTCATCTAGAGAGACTGAGGGGACTCTACCACCTTCTTCAGTTTGCTCTTGTCCTTGCTCTGGTCTGACAGGGGGACTCACAGAATTCTCTTCTCCCAGGTTTGCTGCTGTCGAACGTGTTCTCACCATTTTGATAGGGAATCTGACTTTTCGTTCTGATTTCCACAGGCGGCGCCAATTGTTGTTGCTCTAAACAATAATGAAGTGATGCTGATGCGATCCTTTCCACGTGTCTTAAATATTATGCAAAAACAATAAAAGTCAAAGAGGCGCAGAGATCTGTTCCTACACCCGCACTCCGATTCTTAAGTCAGAAAACTATTTAAGCAGAGTTTCTGTATGTGAAATAGAGATTAGGGTTTTTTTTTTTTGAACATACCTGGTGTATTTATAAACGTTTTCTTTTTAGAATTAAGTCGGGCTTCATTTTTTTTCCAGAGCTTAGAATATCTTAGGCCCATAACTATAGGTTCGGATCTGAGGCTCAGACGCGTGTCCGGGCTGCGACAGAGTTGTTAGACACTCTGTCGCTGGCTCAGAGTCTACTTTTGTGCGGACGAGTTCAACATGCGATAGAGGTTCGGAGACCTCTGCCGCAGCACTCGCGACAGAGTTCTACCGCGTCCACTCTCCTGCAGGGACTCTGTCGCCATACAGTCTGTCAGATTCATACTCTCCCGCAGAGGTCTATTGCTCTTGCTGTTGGACTCCAAGGCGCAGAGGTCTGCCGCAAAACCTACTCTGCCGCATGACTCTGTCGCATAATGATTCTATCGCCAGAGACTCTTTCGCTTAGAGACTCTATCACCTAGAGACTCTACCGCAAAGAGACTCTATTGCCCCACGCCAGGGACGGTGTCGCATAGAGACTCTATCGCCAGGGACTCTATCGCCTAGAGACTCTATCGCCCCATGCCAGGGATTGTATCGCATAGAGACTCTATCGCCACCTCTCTTTACCTGCCACGTGGCTTATGTGTCTTGTGGTTGTGTTTGACGTGACTGTCCTCTGTTAGTTGATGTTTGTACACGTGGACTATGATGATACAACCATTATCAATACGCTTTAAATTGATTTTAAATTTAAATTTAAAAATCAAATTTTGACTTAATAAATAAGTATTTAGTAAGTTTGGATAGTTAACAAATATTTCTTATATTATATGGATATAGTTTGGATAATAAAAATAAAAATATTCAAATAATTAATTAGATTAAGATTTTGACAAAATATCATCAAATTTGAGTATTTCAAAAAAATTAACAAGTGCTATATTCATTGCCATTTTTACTATCATAATTTGGAAGAAATGACATGTTCTTATGTCCTTTCGCTTCTCATAAATAAATAAATATATATATATATTGTTGCAGTTTCTTTCTGAAATTTCACTCTCCCTCATAAATTTGTTGATTCAATTCTTATTTATTTATTTATTTATTTCTCGTCCTAGATTTGTATTTTTTTTTATTATTGGAATTTTATTGAACTGAACCTTGTCAATTTCTTTTTTATTTTCTTATTATTGGAATTTCATTGAAATGAACCTTATCAATTTCTTACTTGGGTTTTCATAAATACTAGAATTGGCCCGTGCCTTGTCGTTGTTTTATTTTTTTTGTTTTTCAAACACAATAATGATAATTTTGAAGCTTAAAGTAGGAAATAAATGTAAACATTTTTTTTAAAATTCAACCCAGGATAAATAAGTAAATGGAATGTTATTAAAGTATTTTATTTAAATAGTAAATATAAGAAATAGACTTTACTTTCATAAAAAAGCACAAAAAAATAAAATAACTTCAGACATAAAATGCCTCCAATTGTAGAACAAACCTCATTATTGAATTAAAATTGTACCTAATATTTGAGTAATCATCAACTAATAATAGATGTTGTACACACAATCTCATAACTCATTGATAAACAATCAAGCGGTATCAATATTTGACAAAAAACTTATTTAGATATATCCAAGAAGGGAAGTCGTGCACTTAAGTAGCAATGGATGGAGTCTTATATTATTCTACAATAAAAGACATGTGAGATATATATATATGCATACAATAAAAATTGCACTTAAATACAAAAACTCTATTTTTATCCAAATTTGTAATCTTCATTAAATCTCTTAGAATCAACATTCTCCAAAAAAAAGAAAAAAGAAAAAAACAAATTTAAAATTGAAATTACTTAATTTTCAAGCTTTCAAACAACTCCAACTTGTAGACTTTGTTGTTTGGTTGAGTTTATGTCGTTCAATAAGAAAAAAGAAAAAACCATCTTTTTTCATGCAATCTTCATTTTCATCTACAATCAAACAACCATTTTTAAATCTTAAGAGTTTTCTAGGAAAACATTAAAAAAATCAAAGGACCAGTTATTTCGAATCATCTTAACAATAACCACAAACCCAACAAAAAAGGATAAGAAAAATCGACAAACTTTAGGCTTAACCGATAAAAACAGTTAATACTAAAAGCTCACAAATTAGAGTAATAAAGACAAACGAAGGCTCAAAGTGACATCATATTCTTCTAACGATCTTGGGCATTGACATCGACACCATAATCGAGGAAGCACAACACCAATCCATCTATGAAGAAAAGCTTGCGAACAACACCAACATCTTATCATGTGTATACCACAGTAGAGCAAAAGATAAAGGTGACAAAAAAGGTTTTAACCCTAAATCATTTTTTCATTTTGAAAGAAAGCTTCATAAATTTTTATTTCAAAGGGTTGTCAACAACAAAAGGTTTTATTTTTTTTTTTCAGTGATACCTTTAAGGTCATGGTTAAGAAGAAAGAATTAGAGAGAGTAAAAGATGAAAAAATGAACATATTATCTATACGAAAAATGAGATAAATGCTGACCTTTTTTTAATTAATCAAAATTGCAAAAATCTTCCAAACTCCCAAAACTTTTTTTAAAAGAAAAATAACCCCAACAACGAACAAACATACAATAGAGTACAAAATACCACGTTTCACTTTTCAATTCTACAATTAATTTTTAACTTTTCTGCAATGGTATGCTTATCTTCCATGCAAAGTAGAGAAAAAGAAAAGAAAAAAATGGAGTAAGAAAAAAGGAGACGTGTCTCGCAATTAAGAAACAATGAGGTAAGAAAATGAAAAAAAAAATGATAGCTGTCCATTAATTAAACTTCAATTGTGTCTTCAACCTAAATATATATTTATAGATTGATTTAGGATTGAAAATGAAAAAGATTAGGTTGTGTAATTTTTAATGTTTATCAAGAATGAAAACTATTATTGTTGTTACCTGAAACAATGGTAACGAATCGCTGACGTCTTCTCTTCGGGCTTCCTGCCACGTGTTGCTGAGAGTTTCTGTAAAAAAGAAGAAGATAAGACGAACGCAGGGGTTCTTCCCTGCGTTTGCATTCCGATGCTTAAGTGAGACAGGGAGTTTGGCAGAGTTTTAGTATGGAGTTCTCAGATCTGGTTTATGAATTATATCTGGCCCCTATTTATAGGGGTTTCTCTCTGTTACTAATTACGCATATGCCCTTTTCGTTAAATGTTAGATTTTCTCATGTCTATACTCATTTTCTTCGTGCGTCACTTGGCGCATTCTTCTGTGCCACGCGGCACACTTTTTTTTTTTTATTCTTAATAGCATGCACAACATTTGCTCCCCACTCTTTCGCTAGGTATAACCTTGCGGAAGAGTACATATGTTCTCATCATAATCTCACGTCAAGTCCTTATGTTAGATTCTGAAGTCGAATTTTCATCGGAGTGTTTAGCTTACCTCGCGTATTTTTTGCTTCAAGCCCTTATTTGAGTGCTTAGCTTACCTCATACATTTTTCGCTTCAAGCTTTTGCACTTTTTCTTCGTGGTTTAGCTCGCGCATTTTTTGCTTCAAACCTTTATTTGAATGTTTAGCTTACCTCGCGCATTTTTCGCTTCAAGCTTTTGTACTTTTTCACCGTGGCTTAGCTCGCGCATTTTTCGCTTTAAGCTATTTTATATAAATCTTCTCCTGGTGCCAGGCCACTGTGACACATTCGCGCCTCTGACACGATGGCATGTTTGTTTTCAAATGCCTGGCCGCCGTGACGCCTTTGCGCCTCTGGCTCTTACGGTAAGTCTTTTCAGATGCTTGGCCGCCGTGACGCTATCGCGCCTCTGGCTCCTACAGTTTATCTGTCTTCAACGCCTGACCACAGTGACGCTATTGCGCCTCAGGCTCTTACGGCTTGTACATTTTCAGTGCCTGGCCACAGTGACGCTATTGCGCCTCAGGCTCTTACGGCTTATCCGTTTACAACGCCTGGCCACAGTGACACTATTGCGCCTTAAGCTCTTACGGCTCGTCTATCTTCAACGCCTAGCCACCGTGACGCTATTACACCTCAAGCACTTACGGCTCGTCTGTCTTCAACTCCTGGCCACAGTGACGCTATTGCGCCTCAGGCTTTTACGACTCGTCTGTTTTCCACACCTGGCCACAGTGACGGTATTGCGCCTCAGGCTCTTACGGCTCGTCTGTTTTCCACGCCTGGCCACAGTGACGCTATTGCGCCTCAAATTTTTACAGTGACACTATTGCGCTTCAGATTTTTACGGCTCGTCTGTCTTCAACGCCTGGCCACAATGACGCTATTGCGCCTCAGGCTCTTACGGCTCATCTGTCTTCAACGCCTGGCCACAGTGACGCTATTGCGCCTCAGGCTCTTACGGCTCATCTGTTTTTCACTCCTGGCCACAGTGACGCTATTGCGCCTCAGGCTCTTACGGCTCATCTGTCTTCAACTTCTGGCTACAGTGACACTATTGCACCTCAGGCTCTTACAACTCATTTGTTTTCCACGCTTGGCCACATTGACGCTATTGCGCCTCAAGCTCTTACAGCTCGTCTATTTTCCAAGCTTGGCCACAGTGACGCTATTGCGCCTTAGGCTCTTACAGCTCGTCTGTTTTCAACGCCTGACCATAGTGACGCTATTGCATCTCAGGCTCTTACGGCTCGTCTGTTTTTCACGCTTGGCCACTTGCGTCTTAGGCTCTTACGGCTCGTCTGTTTTTCACACCTGGCTACAGTGACGCTATTGCGCCTCAGGCTCTTACGGCTCGTCTGTCTTCAATGCCTGGCCACAGTGACGCTATTGCGCCTCAGGCTCTTATGGCTCGCGTGTTTTTCACGCCTGACCACAGTGACGCTATTGCGTCTCAGGCTCTTACGACTTATCTATTTTCTGTCACAAGATTCATATTCATAAGTGTTGAAGATATAATAGGAAAATAGAGAAGTAATTTGCATAATGATCATATAATGTATCTTGTGACAATGCATTTAAAATAAACAGATCATAATGCGAAAATATAAAAATTTGGAAAGAAGACATAATAGTTAACTCCATGTCTTTCTTATTTTCCTCCTATGCAGAGTTTCCAGGATACAGGTGTTGGGCCCAGTCCTCTATCTGATTCGATATGGGCTTTCCCAATTCACTCTGAATTTTTCGTCCTCCATCGAGGTATTAATGATGTGTGACCTCCTAAGCACCAAATCTCCCTCGGATATCGGTCTATTTAACCTGATAGCTATCTTTCTCCTTGTTTGTTCATCTAGTTGAGTCCCTATGAACGCCTTCTTCTCTTTATCTCCTTTGATTAACTCAATGGCTTATGTTTCCTCAACAGGCTGAGGTTTAAAAGGGTCATCAATATACAATATCTCCTTTCTTTGTACCCCTTTGTCGGCGGTAGAGACGATATAACATGTGCGAGCCCTCTTTTGATCTTCTCGTACTTGTCCAACTCCGTTGGGAGTAGAGAACTTCATTAGTAGGTGACAAGAAGATATTACCGCCCTTATATCATTTACTAGAGGCCTCCCCAAGATCATGTTATAAGCAGCTGAGGTTGATCTTACAACCATGAATAATACCTGTCGAGTCACATCCTTTAGGCTTTCCTCTAGAGTCACAGGCAACTCTATAGACCCAGCGATCTTCACTTTCTCGCCCGTAAATTTGTACAATGGCGTCATAACAGGTCTTAATCTGTCTTCCGATACATTCATTTTCTCAAAGCAGTTCCAATAGATTAAGTTCATCGAACTTCCATTGTCTACCAGGATTCTGCTCACTGAATGTTTTGCCACCACCGCTGATATCACCATGGGATCGTCATGAGGTATGACGATGTCACCCCTGTCTGTCGGAGTGAACATAATGGGTTCTTCACCCGCTTTCTCCTCCATCAAAGCGTGAATTTGATTTACTTGTCTCGCGTAACTTTTACGAAAAGAAGAGGAACTTCCTGCTATCGATTCTCCCCCTGCAATAACATTTATGGTCGGGCCAGTGGGTTCGTTGTCTAACAGGTTACCTCCGGGGTATGACCTAGCTTCTTATTCATTTCTTGGACTGTTTCTCCCACTATCATTATCTTGTCTATTCCGCGGACGATCGTCCCTTCGATCTCGTGGGGGGTAACGAGTCCTTTCACTTCTCCAAAGGAAGCGATTAATCTTCCCCTCTCGGGCCAACTGATCCATCAGTTCTCTACACATTTTCGTAGGATGACCATAAGCGAAATAAAAGTTGTACTAGATATTCGTGTTCCACCCTAAGTTTCCTACTTTCTCTTTCGAGAATTTTAATAGTCCAGTCCCTTCAATAACAACAAGAATAGTAGCACGAGGCTCGTTCAGCTTGGTATAGTTTTCGTACATAAGCCTAGGAGTCTTGCCTGATCTGTCGGGTCTGGAAGAACTCCTCTCGGTCACATCTCTTTATCTTTTTCTTTCTTCTTTCTCATCTCGAGACTGCACCATTTTCATTACTTCCTTTTGGGCAACATACTTATTTGCTTGAGCAAATAAATCTGAGATAGTTGTAGGCTGGTCAAGGGACAAAGACTCTTGTTACTTCTTAGATTTCGTTCCCTGCGAGATTGTTGTCATAGCTACTCCTACTTGTAAGTCTTTCACTTTTAGAGTAGCATCTCGGAAGTGATTCACATAACTTTTCAAAGACTCATTTCTATGACTTTTTCCATGTTCTTCTCAGATTTTCGGGTCGAATGTGCTCCTTTTTCCTCGGTTCTACAAGAGTCCGAGTCATTTGAATGAAAGCTCCTTCTCCCGAGTCTTTGTACATGATACTTTCTTCTAACACCTCTCATTCCAAGATTTGGCCTTGAATCTTCGAAATAGACTAAGAAGTTCAGACTGTTCTGACCACTAGCCTGCTGCCTTCTATTTGCTGAGGGAGGGCTCTGTCTCCCCTGCTCCCCAGACCGATGAATTTTGAATTAATTTCGATCAAACCTTGCGGCAGAGGTTTGCCTCCCAAACTCTGCGGCAGGGTTTATCTCTCTTGCCTTGGCGATAAGGTCCTAAGTACTGGTCCCTGCGACAGGGTTCTAAAAATGTGCCACAGGATTGTGCTCCCTCAGCCCTGTGGCAGAAATCTGAAACTGCGCGGCAGGGTCTCACGCGACAGGGTGCATGGCAGAGTCTCGCGCCTTGCGCGACAGGGTGAGCGGCAGGGTCTCGCGCGGCAGAGTGTACGACAGAGTCTAGAGCGGCAGGGTGGGCGATAGAGTCTTTTGCGTGGCAGAGTGTGCGCAGAGTCTCGCGCGGTAGGGATGCGTGGCAAAGTCTCACGCGGCAGGGCGTGCGGCAAAGTGTGTGGCAGAGTCTCGCGCGGTAGGGTCTCTCCCTGTGCTCGAAACTTCGGAGGGCCATAACTTTGTGCTCGGTGATTCAATTGAGGTGATTTTTTTTGAATTTGCGTAACTTTTCGAGATCTACGCAATGACAAATTGCCGAAGGTGATTTGTCTGGGATTTCGTCCAAAAAAAATGTCATTTTAACTTCAAATTTTGATTATTTTGTATTATCTATTGGTTCTCGGCCCTCCTGAACGTGTCTGTAACATAGATTTTCTTTCGTTTCCCCCAAACGGCGCCAATTGTTGTTACCTGAAACAATGGTGACGAATCGCTGACGTCTTCTCTCTGGGTTCCCTGCCACGTGTTGCCGATAGCTTCTGCAAAAATGAAGAAGATCAGAGGAACGCAAGGGTTCTCCCTTGCATTTGCACTTCGATGCTTAAGTCAGACAAGGAGTTTAGCAGAGTTTTAGTATGAAGTTCTCAGATCTAGTTTATAAATCATACATGGTCCTTATAGAGGTTTCTTTTTGTCACTAATTACGCATATGCTATTTTCGTTAAATGTCAGATTTTCTCATGCCTATACCCATTTTCTTTGTACTCCACTTACGCATTCTTCGTGCGTCACGCGATGCATTTTTTTTTATTCTTAATAGCATGCACAACAGTTATTAAGAATTATTTTTTCCAAAAAGTTCTAAATATGTTTTTTCCTTCCTTTTCTTAGAAAAAAGATCACATGTAATCGACGTTGTGATAAAAAAAAAAAAACCCCTCTTTTGAAAATAAGGATTTTGTTTAAAAAAAAAAAAAGATTTTAAACTATTATAGTTCCTAGAAAGGAAAAACGCATGAAGCAACCCAATAATAAATTTCCCATCAATTTGTTTCTCGCTTTCATTGGCGTTCTATTGCCGTTTAAGTTGAAATGTATCTTAACTCCATGTCCATGAAATTCCGCAGAACTTGGTAGGCCTCAAACCATAACATCTTCTCTCTTTTCGAGACTCTCTCTTTCTCTTTCCGTCTTCCATGCTCAAGTTTTTAATTTTCCCAACATATGATTTTGCAGGTTTTTTTTTTCTTCTTTAGAAAAAAAAACCTTTTCAAATTATTAATCCTGAATACTTGCATCAGTTTGTCACATACAAATATTTGTAGAATTTAAAAAAAAAAATTTGAATCAAGTTTTTCATTATAAAATATTGAACTGCTGGATTGCAATATCTATTTTCAAGCACTGGTAATCTCTTTCTTCTTTCATGGAGGATGAATAACTTCCATTTCTATGCGTCCTCCCGCTTCGGCCACTTCCCAAAAACCTTTTCTCTCCGCCGCAAAGTTCCTTGGTGGGACCAAATCCTTGATCCAGGAAGCCAAATCGTAACCAAATGGAACTACATTATTCTTATCACATGCCTGATAGCTTTGTTTCTGGACCCTCTCTATTTTTACCTTCCGGTTATTGGTGGTCCTGCGTGCATGCAAATCGATGTGGGCTTAGGAATCATTGTCACGTTTTTCCGTACCGTGGCAGACTTGTTTTTTTTCATGCACATAATCTTAAAGTTCAGGACAGCTTTTGTGGCACCCAATTCTAGGGTTTTTGGGAAGGGAGAGCTCGTAATGGATCGACGGGCCATCGCCATGCGCTACTTGAAGTCGAGTTTTGCCATTGATCTTGCAGCTGCGCTCCCTCTCCCACAGGTTAATATTCACATTTTGATTATATCAATATCTCGTCTCAAAACAGAATTGTATAATCAGATAGATGCAGTCCTTCTTTATTTTAGTTTCTTTTTTAATAAGTAAATTGTTATTGAATATCAATCAAGAGATCATTCTGTTCGTAGTGTGTCTATATATGCTTTAAAAACCGCCTTGTATGAGTCCATCAAAAGGAGATAAATTGTTCCAAATTAAAGCTCAACACAGCTAGCATCTGGAACTTAGAGTGAAAGTCAGTTTGATACTTTGATGTGATGTTGTTGGTCAGCACTCTCTAAAGCCATATGACTCAAATCCAGGCATTTATTTCATTATGTTGCTTCTCAGATTGTCATTTGGTTCATAATTCCAGCTTCGAAAAGTCCAACAGCTGCTCATGCTAACCATACATTGTCTTTCATTGTTCTCATCCAATATGTTCCTCGATTCTTCATCATGTTTCCTTTGAACCGACGGATAATTAAAACTACTGGGGTTGTGGCTAGGACTGCTTGGTCAGGGGCAGTTTACAATCTCCTTCTGTATATGCTGGCTAGCCATGTGAGTGCCACTCTCCCCATTTTTTACCATCCTGTTGTTATCTGATGCTAGAATATGGCGCGCAAAATCTGATGTTACCTGATGCTTAACATTTTCGGTTCACACTCTAATCTGTCGTTGCAGGTCTTAGGGTCTTCATGGTATGTCTTATCTATTCAACGGCAGTATCAGTGCTGGACGATGGAATGTGCAAAGGAGATGAATACTACTCACTCACCATCATGCCATCCTTTCTTCCTTGATTGTAGCACCATTGGAAAGCCTGACCGAAACTTTTGGCTGAAGTTTACTCGGGTGATCACTAGTTGCGATGCTAAAAATGACGACAACGACAATTTCCAGTTTGGAATGTTTGCTGCTGCTTTTACCAACGATGTTGCTTCCTCGGCTTTCACAGATAAATACTTTTATTGCCTTTGGTGGGGTTTAAAAAATCTAAGGTATATATTATATATATTGATTGAATTTTTGTAATAGAAGTTACTACAAAAATTTATAATAGTTCTAAAATCTTCAACTACTCACTTGACATATATGGATGAAAGGTCTTTCTGATCATGGGTGGTCTTGAATGGATAATTATGCGACGTAGTAATTGAATGAATGCTTCAACTTATAGTCTGATATATGATATACTAGAAATGATGGCTTTCAAGAAATTTTACTCATGATCTCCCTTGTCATTGTTATTCATCTTTACCATTTCACACCCTCTGTATATCCCTTCTGGTCTGCATATTTTCTGTAGACTGTAGTATTAGATTTTGAAACTAATTTCATTTTTGGTGTTGGTGTCAACACTTTTTGTGGCAACAATTTTGTTATATGCAGTTCATATGGACAAAATATTGCGACAAGTACTTTAAGTGGAGAAACTTTATTTTGCATTCTTATTTGCATCGGTGGTTTAGTTTTCTTCTCACATCTCATAGGCAACATGCAGGTAAATTCCCCTGTTTCAATAAGTGTGCTGATTGCAATTTTACTTCAAATGTGATACTTCTCTTACAACAATGAACATTTGGTTTCTTGTAGAGCTATCTTCAATCTACAACAGCAAGAATAGAAGAGTGGAGAATTAGACGAAGAGATACAGAAGAGTGGATGAGACACCGCCAATTGCCACCAGATTTGCAAGACCGTGTTCGCCGGTTTGTTCACTATAAATGGATTGCCACAAGAGGTGTTGACGAAGAAGCTATCTTGAGGTCCTTACCCTTGGACCTTCGGCGTCAAATTCAAAGGCATCTTTGTCTTGCCCTTGTTCGCCGTGTAAGACTTCGTTGTATGGTATTCTTACCATGTAAATTGTCGTTTCTTTAACTATATCAATGATATTGTCCTTTCCATAAATCCATAGGACTAAGTAGGTGTTTCGTTTCAGGTTCCCTTTTTTGCTCAGATGGATGATCAGCTCCTAGATGCCATATGTGAACGCCTTGTCTCATCCATTAACACCAACGACACGTACCTTGTCCGGGAAGGTGATCCGGTGAATGAGATGCTTTTCATCATTAGAGGCAAATTGGAAAGCTCCACAACCAATGGCGGTAGAACAGGATTTTATAATTCCATTACCCTGGGGCCTGGTGACTTCTGTGGTGAAGAGTTGCTGACATGGGCCTTGATTCCCACATCTTCCTCTGGCTTAAACCTTCCTTTATCAACAAGAACGGTGAAGTCTATTACTGAAGTTGAGGCCTTTGCTCTCCGGTCGTGGGACCTCAAGTTTGTGGCCAAACAATTTAAGCGACTGCATAGCAAGAAACTTCAACATGCTTTCAGATACTATTCCCACCAATGGAGGACTTGGGGAGCTTGCTTTATCGAAGCTGCTTGGAGACGGTTCAAGAAGAAAAAGCTGGCAATGGAGCTGGCAAAACAAGAAAACTTGTTTTCCATGCAAGACAATGAAGGTAGCTACAGTGAGGGATATGAGCATGCTGATGCTGCATCACCTGACAATGCAAACAATTCTCAGCATCTTGGTGCCACAATTCTGGCTTCTAAATTTGCCAAGAACACTAGGAGAGGAGCCCAGAAGCTCATTACCAGGATCGATCCTGATGACTCTATGTTAAAAATGCCCAAAATGTTTAAGCCTGTGGAGCCTGATTTCTCTGCAGATCACGATTAAATACCATTATCTAGCACTGATGCACATTATTTAATGTTTGTTGTAAAAAATAATTATAAACTAACCCAAAAATTTCAAAAAACAAAAATGGTGGAACAAAAGAATGATTGTTGTAAAAAGTAATCTCCCAGCAGCAGTTTCATTCGAAAAAGATGTGATGAGAACGTGGACCACCAGTGGCCACCCAGCGGGCTGTCATATATATATTTTATAGGAGTTAAAGAGGAACGAATTTCCTCTATTAATTAAATTCATTAGATAATAAATAGCATTTGTATTTAGATGAATGCATGAAGGTCGGTTCACGAAGGTTGGGGATGGATTTTTTGGATTTGGGTGAGTTTGAGTTTATTTTAAATTTGGATAGTTTATAGTTTGGATATTCATGGGTTTAGATAAATTCGAATTAGAGTATTTTAGGTTTAGATGATTTTAAGTTTGAATCATTTTGAGAATGTGTTTTGTTTGAGTCTAAATAATTTTGAATTTGAATTGATTTCAATTTAATTGTGTAGCAGCTTTACCAAAAAGTAAAATATTTCTAATGTACTAAAATTATGGAAGATAAAATATTGAACCATAAAAGATTATACTTGAAAAAAAAATTGTAATATATTTACATATAATAGTAAGACTTTTAATAAGAAAAAAAAAATCTTTTCTTCTTCTATAAAAATGGTGTAATGACAATTCAATTGTAGTTGTACAGTTAATAATATTAATCACAGTGACCAATAAAATCATACTCTTTTGCTATAAAATTTTTTATAAAAATATAAAATTATATATTTTTAATTTTTAAAGTCTTTAGTGTGTTGAAAAAAGTAGTTTTTACTATAGTTTTTTAGTATATTAGACTACACTTTATTATAAATTGTAGTTAGAGGCATGATACTCAAAATCTCAAAAAAGTTAAAAAATCTAAAAAATCATAATTACCATAGTACATATAGTCTATAATCTTTTTTTAGTAGTGTTTTCAAATATTATGGGTAAAATATCTTACAAATATGGTCGTTGAAATATTATTCTAGATCTTGAATTCTAGCACTCGTTATAACATCAAGTCAAACGAGTTGGTTGGATCTTAATAAAAAAAAAGCTTCAATTGATGCTCCAAATTTTATTAAAGCCTTTTTTTTATTAAGATCGAGGAATGGTGCACCTCTCACATGCCTTACACGTAAATATGTCAGAATTGAGTGGACAAATGTGAGTAAAGACATTTTCCTTTAGCTAAAGCTGAAATTGACATCAACACTGATGTTAACCATTTCGAGTGGCTTTGGAGGGTTTGTTATGTATAGTTATGATTCGCTCAAGGTTTAGGCTATGTGGTGATGCAGCATATGAAGGTAGTGGCCAACAGATTTAGACAACTAAAGGATCATGAGAAGAACTATCACACCCATGATCTCAAGCTAGTTATAGAGGTCTTTGCATTGAAAATCTAATGCCACTACTTATACTGTAACGACCCTTGACCCTTGAATTTGCGTGATTTTTTTTGAACTATATATATTTAATTTACCAACTTATTCCCTTATTCAATTAGGTTGTATTCCTATTCAGTGTCAAATCACTTTTCCTAATTCTTTATCCGTAATTATATTTATTTTTCATATTTTGACATATATGGCCGATAGAAATTTCGGCAGCATAACGGTTTATATATGAGCTTACCCACTTGCAACTCAATTGTTTTGACAATCCTAGATATCCACAACTACCAAGCATGCTTTTCAACAATCATAGATATCCACAACTACCAAGCATACTTTCCAAATTCACATTTACAACTCAATACATCCATTTCGATTTAATACCAATCATCTCAAAATATAATCTCAAAAGTAAAATCCTTTACATTGTATTCCTTACAAGTTACATCCCAACAAAATATTCCCAATATATGTCTGTGCATACAAATATGTCTGGTAAAGGAATGTAATTGTATACCTTTGCTGCGTGTACAAAAAGTAGCCTAGGGTAGCTCTTTCTCACAGCCTACGTCGTGTACGCGGCAGGTCGCGCCTACGGATCACTGAAAATAGTTTGAGAGGTAGAGGGGTGAGCTTTCGAAAAAAAACCCAGTAAGAAGAATGCATTTAAAACGGTCTTAGTGATTCAAATATGTAGAAAAACATAATTATACGTATAATGACTACTCTCTAAAACTAATATAAAGGATTTTCGAAAATAAGAAAGTCGAAAACATCATGATTCAAAACGTAATTCTTTACGTACTTGTATTTAACAGATATCACATAGCCTTTTCGTATATTCAGAATTTCAAAAACATGAATACATGTAAAATCACATGTCATAAAATCAAATCTGAAAACCAAGTTAATTAAGATAGAGACTACATTGGCCCATATAATTATCATGCGGTAATAACAAAATTATCATGCGGCAATAACAAAATCATCCTCCGTAGAGGGAATTTAGAACCTATGACCATGGTAAGGCTGTAGACGGGATCAAGGTCGTACAGCGTTCAGACATCCGAAGGTGGAATTCAGACGCCACACAGGCGAAGTTCAGACGCCACACAAGCGAACATGACATGCGTTAGCATAAAACATAAAAGGCCTTTAGTCTTAAAACATACTATAGTCTTCATATATAAAAATATCGAAGTACAATCATCTTATTCAAAAGACAATTTCAGAGAGTATGCTCTTGTTCAGAAATCAAAATTCAAAAATGTGCAATTATTCAAAAAAACAACTCAGAAAACACGTTCTTACTCAGAAAACACAAGCAGAAAACGTACTCGAAAATCATAGTTCAAATCTTTGTAAACTTTCCTTAATCATGGTTCAGAAAGTAAACTATTACCGTTTTAAATTATACCCTCTTACCTCGATCTATCGAAAATCCCGAATTCGAGTGGTGACGCCTCCTAGTACCTCCTTCAATTCATTCTACGATCACCTGCACCGAAATTGTATACTTAGAACCCTATTCATGCGAATCGTTCGAATTGCGTTAAAATCATAACCTATTCCTTACTACTTCGTGTATACGTATTATTGTACATACCTAGGCCAACACGCACTTTATATATTTTTATTACTATATATATATATATTCTTTGTATGTACATATACTAACATACACATTTATCTTATACACCTATTTGTATATACACCTAAGTATATACACATATTTATTTTTATCATTTAATTTTCTTATTCATCATCACATATATATATATATATATATTGTCTATTTCTCATCTCTCTCATTTTTTTTTCTAATGTAATCTATACTAGCATGCTTATGTATACAACACATATATACACATGCATATTAAATATACATATATACATTTTACCTTTTTTTTTTTTCAATTTCTAGCTTTCTCCTTTCTTCTTCTCTCTTTTTTTTTCCCTCGCTAGTCACCCGACAACTTTGCTCATCGTCCTCCTATGCTATTGGTTTCCAGCCTTACATCATCATCCTCATCAACCTCATTCAACCTTCGTTTCCTGCTTCATCGAAGTCTACGCCTTCTGCTCCAATTTTGCTCTGTTTTCGGGTTTTCCAATTTCCAGCTTCCTCTCCTTTCTTTTCTTGTCCAGTTTTGTTACTGCCCAAGCCTTACCCTTTTCTCCTCTCGGTTAGCTTCTGTTTTCAGCTCCCAATTATGTTTCAACTCCTTTCTTCCCTACTTCAGCTTTGTGGCCCTCGGTTCTGCTTCTCTTCACTCTCGGTCTGCTGCAATTTCTTCCAGCCTCTCGGTTCTACTCTCCCTCCTTCAGCTCTCGGTCTACTTCAGTTCGGCTTTGCTCTAATTTAAGCCTCGGTACTGCTTCGATTTGCTTCAATTTCCAGCCCTATTTCTGCCTCAGTCTACTTCAATTTCTTCTCCCCCTTCCTCGCGGCCCTGCTCCTAGCTTCAGTTTCCTCTTCTCTTCTTCTTCTCCTTCCCTCCTCTTCCTTTCTTTCTTTTCTTTTCTTTCTTTCTTCTCTTTCCCTTCCTTTCCTTTCTCCCTCTCTCAGCTGATAGCCTTCCTTCTCTTCTCCTCTTCTCTTTCTTTTGCTTCTCGCCCAGCAGAGACACTTCTCTGCTTTTCGAATTACTAAGGTGCGGAATTGACTTTCTTTGAAAGCCAATTCCGTACAATAATATAATAATATATATATTATATTAATATATATTATTTATATGTTTGCTTTATTTTTTGTTTTGTTTTGTTTATTTAGTAATTCTTATATATTACATATTGTACCTTACAATATATATATTTATTATTTATCCATTTTAAATTTTCCTAGTATATATATATACATTTTCCTTTCATAAAATTATCCAATGACACAATATTCGTGTCTTCATGAAATTTTCATTATTCCGGAAATGAAATATTATTGGGATTTCATCATTCCTCATAAATCCCGATATACGTTTTTTTACATCAAAATTATTTTCGATCCCTTCATGCTTGCATTTGCTTCATCACTTCCTGTAATTTCGGGTTCCCTGTCATTCACGGGTTTCTCGGCTCCTATACTCCTTGAGCCCAACAACGAATATTCACACTTCCATTAAAATATATTATTCTCATTTTTATATAGTCTAATTAAATGTAGAAAATTTTTGGTGTTTACATTCTCCCCACCTTAAGAGACTTTGGTCCTCCAAATTCATTCGGGTCTATTAGAATAGATGTGGGTACTTCTCCTTCATGAGGCTCTCTAGGTCCCATGTAGCCTCTTCAATCGAATGGTGTTGCCAGAGGACCTTTACTAGAGGTATCGTCTTCGATCGAAGCAACTTTTCCTTCCTGTCCAAAATTTGAATAGGTCGCTTAACGTAGCTCATATCCTCTTGGATGCTCAAGGGCTCATACTCAATGATGTGTGAGGGATCCAGGTTATACTTTCTTAACATCAAGACATGAAGACATTGTGTACCCCAGAAAGCTGCGGTGGTAAAGTAAGTCTGTAGGCTACGTCTCCCACTCTCTTTAGGATCTCAAAAGGACCAATGAAGCGAGGGCTCAACTTCTCCTTCTTCCCGAACCGTATGATACCCTTGCTCGGAGATACCTTAAGAAACACGGAGTCCCCAACCTGAAACTCAAGTGGCCGCCTATGCTTATCCATATAACTCTTTTGCCTACTTTGTGCGGTCTTAAGCCTATCACAGATTATCTGAACACCCTCTGCTGCCTGTTCCACCAACTCAGGAGCCAAGATCCTTTTGTCACCCACTTCTTCCCCAGCCACTTGAGACCTACATCTTCTACCATACAAGGCCTCATAAGGTGCCATCCCGATGCTAGAATGATAGCTGTTGTTGTAAGCAAACTCTGCGAGAGGTAGATGATCATCCCATGAGCCCTTAAACTCCAAAGCGCATGCCCTCAGCATATCCTCTAAGGTCTGAATAGTCCTCTCAGACTGACTATCGGTTTGAAGATGATAGGCTGTGCTCAAATTAAGCTGAGATCCCATGGCTTCTTAAAAATGAGCCCAAAATCTAGAAGTGAATCGAGAATCTCTATCGGATTAATGCTCACGGGAGTCCCATGCAACCGAGCTATCTCTCTCACATACAACTCTGCTAAAGTACTCAAGGTGTCTGTACTTTTGATCGCTAGGAAGTGGGCACTCTTAGTTAACCTGTCTACAATCACCCAGATGGCATCATGCCCCTTTCGGGTCCTTGGTAAACCCATAACGAAATCCATAGTAATGTGCTCCCATTTCTAAGTAGGCACTGAAAGAGACTTAAGTAATCCCGCTGGTCTTTGGTGTTTGATCTTCATATATTGGCAAATCAGAAACTTGGCCACAAACTCAGCTACATCTCTTTTCATATCGACCCACCAGTACACCTTCCGTAAATCATGGTACATCTTAGTGCTTCCCGGGTGCATGGTGTACCAAGAACAATGAGACTCCTTTAAGATCCTTTGCCGTCGGGCATCATCGTTTGGGACACATATATGGCCCCTAAATCTCATCAACCCTTCCTCACCGACCATAAAATCTGACTTTACGTCCTGTTTTGCCTCAATGACCATGTCTAATAACTTCTTATCACCCCTCTATCCAGTCCTGATCTGATCTAGTATACTAGGTTCAATTTGTAAACTAGCTATGAACCCAACATCTGTTGTTTCCACACTAACACTGAGTTTGGCAAACTGCTCTAGCAACTCTCATTCTCTGACCATCATGAAAGAAATCATCCCCTTCCTGCTTAAAGCATCTGTCACTACGTTTGCTTTGCCCGGGTGATACAAAATCTCGTAATCATAATCCTTAAGGAGCTCAATCCACCGTCTTTATCTCATATTTAGCTCCTTCTGATCAAATATATACTTCAAGCTCCTGTGGTCATTAAAAATCTGAAATCTCTCTCCATACAGATAATTTCGCCATATCTTCAAAGCAAAAACAACCGCGGTTAACTCCAAGTCATGGGTGGGGTAATTCCTTTCATGGTTCTTAAGCTGGCGAGAACCATATGCAACCACTCTCCCATGCTTAATAAGTACACACCCCATGTAAGACCCGAATTTAATTAAAATACGAAAATTAAATAAGAAAAGATGGGGGAAGTATGAAGGAAGGTCAAGTTAAATTGATTTCCGAAACAAGAGTAGGGGTAAAATGATAAAAATGCCAAAACCCGGCATTAGGGCAATAAGGAAATTTTAATTAAAAATAAGGATGTAAGACATCTTGATCGACAATAAGGAAATTATAAATTTTGGGGTCAATTGATCAAGATTCGAAAATTTTAAAAATACCGAAAAATTACCAGAACGGTATCTCGAAAAACACGAAGAAATAATATCGAAAATTAGAGAAAAATATAATTAATAAATTAAATGTAAATTGAATAAATTAAAGTAGAATAAAAATAATATAAGGTAGATATTTTGGGATTTTATAGAGTATTTTATTGAATAGTAAATTAATTAAAATAATAATAATAATAATAAAATTAATAAAACAAAAAAGAAAAAAAAAGGAAGCTGAATCAAAAAAAAAAGGGGGGGAAACGGGTCGGGGAGAGAGAAGCAGAGACGAAGAAAACGGAAGCAGAAGAACCGAAGAAGACCCGACCACCGTCCGGCGGCCGATGGCCAGGCCAAGGGTCAGAAATCGAAGAGGGGAGGCCGGTGAGCAAGATGGTACCGACGGTGCAGCCTACCGACGTCGAAATCCGGCGAATCGGGAGGAGAAAGGCCGCGGGAAAGAAGTGGCCACCGGCGGCAAACGGCGGCACCTTGACCCCGATCCGACCCCGCAAGATGATCCCCGAGCCTAGACAATGCGATTGGTGGTGGTGGCAGCCACCGAAACCGACGAACGACGTCGAAAACAGCAAAAGAGGAAAATGGGTCCGACGGCGAAGAGGAGAACAGCCGAACCGGCGGCGTTCCGGCGAGCTTAAACCAAGACGAGGCCAGATTCGAGACGCGGACAGCCTTGCGGAGCTACTGGCAGTGGAAGCCGGCGAAGAACCGGCCGACAAGGCAGTGAACCAACGGTGAACCGGCCGAACCGGAGAGAACCGGGGGTCTGAACCGGTCCGAACCGGACTGAACCAGTTCAGCCAAAAAGAGGAGGAAAAAAGGAAGAAAAAGGGAAAAAGAAAAAGAGAAAAAATTGGGGAAAATTCCTATGATGCAATCGAGCTTCGGGTAAGTCGATAAGCGGTCAAATTGACCCGATTTAAATTTTGGAGTATTTAATTTAATTAATTTTGGACTGAAAACTTACCCGAAAAATTATGGAATTGTGTAGCTCGACAATTGGCATCCAACGACAGCTCGAGACAGCCTCAAATTTCGTACTAGCATGGAATCTCGGGTAAGTGACCCTTATTTATGACAATTGCCTCGTTATGCGTGATATTGAGTTAATTTCCGCATAAATTGAATTAAATTATGGAAATTTAGATAAATTATCGTAAATATTAAATTTAGCTATTTGAGAATTAGAACGAGGCCCGATAAATTATTGGTGAGCCCAATGAGCCCAATAGGCCTCGATAAAGTGAAAATTAAGTGGAAAACGGGCTTAAGGCCGATTAAGGCCCATTAAGGTGCAATCGGGCCCAATAGGGGTAAATGGACCTAGCGATTTAAATTAAGCCCAGAAAAGATTAAATACGATTAAATTGTATGTTATCTGACCTGAGGAATATTAATACGCAGTTTCGGACATTGGATTGGAAGCATAACGGACTGCGCGACGAGACAACAGTGAAAAAGAAAAGGTCAGACTCTACGGAAAAATAAGGTAAGGGAATTCTACGGACTGCTAGAGGTAAACTCCACGAAATTTTAAATTCATATGCAGTCTTTAAAATTTATCTGAAGGGTCTAGAGGTCGAATAATAATTTTAGTGCCCGAATGGGCAAATTACTAAAATACCCTTGTTAAGGGTAAAATCTAAAAATTTAGGAAAAATTGGGAAGAGCAAGGACAAGAGGTTCCTGCTCGTTCTGGAGGTATTTCAACACATGCATGAGTAGGCTGGCTCACTTTTAAAGAAAAATGCATAGCATTGCATATCTTAAACGATGTGATTTCTGTGAAAACTATTTGGAGATAATCGAGCCGCCTACGTGTTTTATTTACATGTGACGTGCTAGAGCTCAGCTCGCACGATGTTTGATTTGTGTGATGCATGCATTAGTGCTGGAGCGAGAGCTCGCACTAGAGTTTTACATGCATAGGTGCTAGAGTATAACTCGCACCAGATTTCACATGCTTTTTCGTGACACGGTGCTAGAGTCTAACTCGCACAAGATTTTACATGATTTTCATGACAGGGTGTTGGAGTTTTAACTCGCACCAGATTTTATAAGATTTTCATATGATTTATATACAGAGTGCTGAGCTTAGCTCGCACTAGTTTTACCGGATTTGTGGAGTAGCGCTGTCTACCCTTGGAGTCAGCCAAAAGGCCCAACAGGCTCAAAAGACCTCTTAAGTAGGGTGAGAGTGAGGGATGAGGTTGGCGGCCTTGTGGGGATGTAAAGCGGGCTCTACCAGTTTTATTTGACTTGATAGAGTACTGAGCATCGCTCGCACCGATTTTATGAGAATATACGATAAGCCGTGCTTGGAGCATCGGATAGACTGTGTGTCACCGATTAAATAGGCTCGCACGTGCGTTTTGAGACATGGCAATGAGTATTGAGAAACAAAACCTCTCTGTGGGAAGCAGGCCATTGGGCTGGAGTACCTAGAGTGATATGGGTCCATGGAGTACGATGTACCGTGCAAGTAGCATGGAGTACGATGTACCGTGGGGTATCTTCGGATACGGTATCTTTGTGATACGGGGTATCTTTGTGATACGGTATCTTTGTGATACGGGGTATCTTCGGATACGGCATCTTGAGATGCGTGAGATCGGATAAGACTGACGGGTTGGATTGACCCACCTCCCGGGCGGTTCCCGATTAGGGTGAGACCTCGCACACTGGGATCCGTGAAGCTAGAGGGACTCACGAGGACATATTGGTCAGTCCTGGTTATTATCGATATACAGTTATTGCCTAGTCTCGTATCTTGTGTATATATATACATACGTTTTCGGATATCGATGTTTTTGAGAAACTGTATTTTTCATGATTTTTTGTGAGTCAGGATCACCCGAAGGAGGGGTCGAGTCCTGACTTTATTGTGAAATTTTTAAAGAGAAAGAAATGATTTAAAATAATTGCATGTTGAATTTTCCGTGCAAACTCGATTTACATAGCATCATAATTCACATCATTTGTTTTAAAATGTGTGGAGAAAGGGTGGTTTATGTACGGCATCACGTTCATGTAGGTAGTATGGTTACCTACTTGTTCGTAGGATTGCCTTACTGAGCTTGATGTGCTCACCCCTTTCATTTTCTCCCACAGATAATCTCCAGTTGAAGTTGAGGCGACTCAGTACTGCATTCCGGATATCCGCTGCTGCCCATCAACATAAGGTATTATATACACTTGTACATATTGTATCTACATAAGCATAGCACAGTAACATGTTTGTAAGTAACTTTAGGGGATGTATAAATAATGTAAGAAATTATAAATGACTGGAGAAGAAATAAGTTAGATGGTAATTGAATGGTGGGACTGGCATTGACGCACAGCCCAATTATTAGTGGAGTGTGGTCACGATTCGAGCACAGGTAAGAACTTAAGTAAATAATAAAATGTGAAAAATTAACTCTGATTTTTGGGTAGTTTGGGTCGTGACAATTATTATGGTATCAGAGCACAATTGATCTGATGTGTGTCAGTGTCAGTAATTAGGAAATTACATCCCCGTGTTACTGTGCTTAGTTAGATACAATAGTGTATATTGAGATGGGCTTGACTAAGAAATGGTTGAGAATGCAGGAATGCTTAATATGAGTCGCGTTAGATGAGATAGTGCTCGAGGCAGAGGTCGTAGAGGTAGACCTGAGTCTGCTAAGTCGTGCTGAGTTGACCTGTAAGAACCAGGATGAAATTGAAATGGAGGTTAATGTTAAGCATGCCCCACTGAGTCCGACAGAGAGATCGGACAGTATTGAGACACGCTTCGCGAGATTGGAGCGGAGTGTGGAGATTATTTTGAGGAGCTAATTGCTCAGATTATGAATGAGATCAGAGGGCGCAGCGGAACATTGGTGGAAACCCGCTCGACCCATCTTAAGTGTTAAACATCCATAGCTAAGATGATAAATCTTATTGGATGTATTCCGGTGACAGGATATCCCGGACATGATTTAAAGGAAAAATTTCTTACACTGCCCAGGAATACTAAATTGATTATGAGTATGAAACTCAGTTATATTCTTTGACAGATATTACCTCGACACTATGAACAAGTGACAGTCGAGATGTCTAAAGTTCATGATAGGGCTCGACTTTTCAATTAGAGTTCGATTGGCCCGTGAGATTACTTATACCGAGGCAGTGCGCAGATTTACAGTTGGGTAAATAAGAATATGAATTGCACGCCTCTGAGATTGGGAAAGGTAATGAGGGCTGAAATAGAGACAGAAAAGAGAATCGAGAAATGGCAGAGATGTTAAAATAGAAAATGGTAATTGGTAAAAGATCTGATTTGACGAGTTATGCAGTAAGATAATTGGTAAGGCCCAGTGCATCCAATTTTAGCACTCTTGGGGGGCATTGTGATTGGAGGACCTCGACCTGCTACGAAGCAGAGTAGCAGTGTGATCACTGTAAGCAGTGTGGGATGTGTGGTGGATACCACAGAAGGAGGGTCTATACCTACACTGTATTGATGAAAATGACCGTTAAGTGTGGTAAGACAGACAATTTATTATGATTACACAGAGTTGGGCGAGATCGTCCCACAGAAAAGTAAATAGACAGAGAAAAACTTCATTGGTATAGCTGTAACGTAAAGGGAGGCCATAGCCGAAAAGAAAAAGGAAAGTAGGCTGTTGGGCGAAGGCGAGAGGATGTTTTGGACCAGGACACTGTTAATGTTTCATGGATGTGGTGTAAGATACCACACTTGTTATGAATAATAAAGTACATATGTTTATTGATCCTGGTGCCACATATTTATTCATACCGCCTTCATTCGCATATAAGTGAGTAAAAGGCATGAATACCTACATCATTGGGCAATACTGTTAAATGAGTACCCCAATAGAGGAGGATTAATTAACGGAATATGGATATAGAGATTTTAAGTAATAAAAAAAAAGGAGTGCAACAGTTGAAATTAAAGGAGTAAAGGATTGTACTCATGGAATGAATAATGACAAGAGTTTCGTCATGATTGATATACGAAGGAGAAAATCTTTGAGATAAGATAGATCCTAAATACAAGATGTATTGGAGTAAGAGGCATATGCTAGGTAATAACATCCTTAAAATATGAAGTCATTAGGATTAAAGCAAGTGGTAGCGGATATAAATTGTGACCACATAGACTGAGATATGACGTAGTTGTGGTTAAGTCTGAAGGTTAATAAAGGTATTTCAAAATACCTCATAGCCTGAAGACTTAACAGCGTCTAAAAATATATATATATATGACCTATAGCGTGAATCGATCGTCGTAATAACTACCTTTAGCTGTAGGATACCTTTACTAAGGCGATAAGAATATTAAAAATTCGACACATCATGAAGGTTAACATAATAAAATTTAATAAGAGCCGCTAAGATAAGAAAAGGAAATGACGCAGGTTAGTACCTGAAAACGTAAGCGGTTGAGAAGGATCTTATACGCTTATGCGTGAATAAGTCAAGGATTGGACCGAATTGTAATCATCAGTATTGATGATGTGTTGGGTGTAGTTAAAGTCTAGGGCGATTTATGAGCAACAATTGGGAAATTTCTTTTGCAACGGGTTGCTGCGAGTTTAAAAAGGATATACCTGGTTGAAACGTTTAACTAAGAAAACGTGGTCTTGAATAAGACGATAAATAAGATGATGGATGTGATATAAATTTAGGTGTAGTAAAGTATGAACTGACCACCGTGATTAATTTCACCATACCCAATAGCTCAAGAGGTTCTCAGTGAGTATGGATACCTCAAAATTATGAAGGAGCTGTGTGATGTATAATGGGAAGATACCCATGATTTAAAGTTGGTAACAGTAGTTGTACCGAGGATATGGTACTATTATGTACATGGTGAGGAATTGTGGATATGCACTGATCATAAAGCCCGAGTATCTGTTTTCACAGAAAGGGGCGAATATGAGAATACATAGTGGGTTAGAGCTTCTGAGAGAGTTGATTTGTGAAAATTGTACCACCCAGGAAAGGCAAATGTGATGACTGATGTCTTGAGTAGAAAGAGCCTCGGGATGGTACCACATATGATGGTCAGGGAGCGTGAGCTGCTAGAGCAGTTGTGAGCCTCAGTATTGATGTGATCCCTTCTGATGATGACAGTGATTGTGTGACAGCTAGCCTGAGACTAGAACCGGATGAGAGTGCCCGGATTTGCCAGGCTTAGCGTGATGATTGACAGGATGTCGATAGTTTGGGTCAGATTCAGAAGGGTACAGTGACAGAGTTCACAGCGAGTGTTGATGATTTACAGAGAGGTTCAGAGACAGTATGAGTGCTCCCCAGGACCACAGTTGATGAGATAATAATATTATCGGAAGCTCACTCTTCGGGATATACCGTGCATACGGAAAGTAATGAATACATATATGAAATCTCGAAAAGGGTATGGGTGGTCAGATGTGAAAAGAGATATTGGTAGAGATTGTAGAAAAGTGCCTAGTGTGTCAATAGAATAAGGTAGAATATTAAAAGTCTACAGAGTTATAGCAGCCTCTACCTATATAGACACGGCACGAAAATTGGGAGCAAGTCTCCGTGAATGTCATGATGGGTTACAGAGGACCCACGTGAATTACGAGGCTATTTGGATGATAGTCGATAGAGTGACTAAGTCTACCCACCTTCTGGTTATGAAATCCCCAGATACTCGGAGTGTGTATCAGGATTTATGTGTAAGGAAGATTGTGGAACATTAAGTAACGTTCCAGTGAGCATGGTATCATATAGGGATTCCCGCTTCACTTCCCATCTCTGAGGATATTTTTAGGAAGCTATGGGAACCCGATTGAGATTAGCACCAGCTTTCCATCCTCAGACAGATGGTCAGTCAGAGAGGACTGTACAAGTTCTGGAGGATCCGATGAAAGCGTGTGCCCTTGATTTTATAAGCTCCTGGAATGATCAGTTGTCACAAGTTGAAGTTGCCAATAACGACAGTTGGCAGTTGTGTATCGGGATAACAAGATATGAGGCAGTGTATGGCTGTAGGGGTTGTTCCCCAAATTGGATAAGAAAAAGTGGGTGACAGATAGAATTATTTTCGACTTTGGATAATAAGTCTCTGAGGATATTTAGTTAAGGATGAGAGATTAAGAACACCTCAGAGCAGATAGAAAAAAAATATTGGAATTCACCGAGAGTGAATTAGTATGATTGAAATGTTTCTTGTCCTAAGAGAATAAGGACATAGCGAACTTTTGGAAGAAGGTAAATTGAGTTGCGCTGAATGAAATATTTTGAGAGATTGGACAAGTGGGAGATAAGACCTGTAGGTTGGCGTTATCACTTGAATTAACAGGCACCCACAATGTGTCCCATCTTTTGGTGTTTCGAAAATACTATACAGATCCAGCATAGGTGATAGAATATGAACTCCAAAAGTTCAATCTAACGAAAATATAAGTATATTGAGAAGTTGATTCGGGCATTAAACAGGAAAGAGAAAGTATTGAGGTTTAAGATGATCTCCCTAATTAAAGTCCTTTGGTAGTAATACACTCCGGAGAAGGTCACATAAGAATTTAAGAGTATGATACGATTGATGTACCCGGAGTTGTATATGGACTCATATGACTTGGTTCTAATTTGGAGGACCAAATTCCTTAAGTGGGGGAGAGTTGTAAGACCCGAATTTAATTAAAATACGAAAATTAAATAAGAAAAGATGGGGGAAGTATGAAGGAAGGTCAGGTTAAATTGATTTCCGAAACAAGAGCAGGGGTAAAATGGTAAAAATGCCAAAACCCGGCATTAGGGCAATATGGAAATTTTAATTAAAAATAAAGATGTAAGACATCTTGATCGACAATAAGGAAATTATAAATTTTGGGGTCAATTGATCAAGATTCGAAAATTTTAAAAATATCGAAAAATTACCGGAACGGTATCTCGAAAAACGCGAAGAAATAATATCAAAAATTAGAGAAAAATATAATTAATAAATTAAATGTAAATTGAATAAATTAAAGTAGAATAAAAATAATATAAGGTAGATATTTTGGGATTTTATAGAGTATTTTATTGAATAGTAAATTAATTAAAATAATAATAATAATAAAATTAATAAAACAAAAAAGAAAAAAAAAAGGAAGCTGAATCAAAAAAAAAGGGGAAAACGGGTCGGGGAGAGAGAAGCAGAGACGAAGAAAAAGGAAGCAGAAGAACCGAATAAGACCCGACCACCGTCCGGCGGCCGATGGCCAGGCCAAGGGTCGGAAATCGAAGAGGGGAGGCCGGTGAGCAAGATGGTACCGGCGGTGCAGCCTACCGGCGTCGGAATCCGACGAATCGGGAGGAGAAAGGCCGCGGGAAAGAAGTAGCCACCGGCGGCAAACGGCGGCGCCTTGACCCCGATCCGACCCCGCAAGATGATCCCCGAGCCTAGACGATGCGATTGGTGGTGGTGGCAGCCACCAAAACCGGCGGACGACGCCGGAAACAGCAAAAGAGGAAAATGGGTCCGACGGCGAAGAGGAGAACAGCCGAACCGGTGGCGTTCCGGCGAGCTTGACCCAAGCCGAGGCCAGATTCGAGACGCGGACAGCCTTGCGGAGCTACTGGCGGTGGAAGTCGGCGAAGAATCGGTCGGCAAGGCAGTGAACCGGCGGTGAACCGGTCGAACCGGAGAGAACCGGCGGTCTGAACCGGTCCGAACCGGACTGAACCGGTTCAGCCAAAAAGAGGAGGAAAAAAGGAAGAAAAAGGGAAAAAGAAAAAGAGAAAAAATTGGTGAAAATTCCTATGATGCAATCGAGCTTCGGGTAAGTCGATAAGCGGTCAAATTGACCCGATTTAAATTTTGGAGTATTTAATTTAATTAATTTTGGACTGAAAACTTACCCGAAAAATTGTGGAATTGTGTAGCTCGACAATTGGCATCCAACGACAGCTCGAGACAGCCTCGAATTTTGTACTAGCATGGAATCTCGGGTAAGTGACCCTTATTTACGACAATTGCCTCGTTATGCGTGATATTGAGTTAATTTCCGCATAAATTGAATTAAATTATGGAAATTTAGATAAATTGTCGTAAATATTAAATTTAGCTATTCAAGAATTAGAACGAGGCCCGATAAATTATTGGTGGGCCCAATGAGCCCAATAGGCCTTGATAAAGTGAAAATTAAGTGGAAAATGGGCTTAAGGCCGATTAAGGCCCATTAAGGTGCAATCGGGCCCAATAGGGGTAAATGGGCCCAGCGATTTAAATTAAGCCCAGAAAAGATTAAATACGATTAAATTGTATGTTATCTGACCTGAGGAATATTAATACGCAGTTTCGGACATTGGATTGGAAGCATAACGGACTGCGCGACGAGACAACAGTGGAAAAGAAAAGGTCAGACTCTACGAAAAAATAAGGTAAGGGAATTCTACGGACTGCTAGAGGTAAACTCTACGAAATTTTAAATTCATATGCAGTCTTTAAAATTTATCTGAAGGGTCTAGAGGTCGAATAATAATTTTAGTGCCCGAATGGGCAAATTACTAAAATACCCTTGTTAAGGGTAAAATCTAAAAATTTAGGAAAAATTGGGAAGAGCAAGGACAAGAGGTTCCTGCTCGTTCTGGAGGTATTTCAACACATGCATGAGTAGGCTGGCTCACTTTTAAAGAAAAATGCATAGCATTGCATATCTTAAACGATGTGATTTCTGTGAAAACTATTTGGAGATAACCGAGCCGCCTACGTGTTTTATTTACATGTGACGTGCTAGAGCTCAGCTCGCACGATGTTTGATTTGTGTGATGCATGCATTAGTGCTGGAGCGAGAGCTCGCACTAGAGTTTTACATGCATAGGTGCTAGAGTATAACTCGCACCAGATTTCACATGCTTTTTCGTGACACGGTGCTAGAGTCTAACTCGCACCAGATTTTACATGATTTTCATGATAGGGTGTTTGAGTTTTAACTCGCACCAGATTTTATAAGATTTTCATATGATTTATATACAGAGTGCTGAGCTTAGCTCGCACTAGTTTTATCGGATTTGTGGAGTAGCGCTGTCTGCCCTTGGAGTCAGCCAAAAGGCCCAACAGGCTCAAAAGACCTCTTAAGTAGGGTGAGAGTGAGGGATGAGGTTGGCGGCCTTGTGGGGATGTAAAGCGGGCTCTACCAGTTTTATTTGACTTGATAGAGTGCTGAGCATCGCTCGCACCGATTTTATGAGAATATACGATAAGCCGTGCTTGGAGCATCGGATAGACTGTGTGTCACCGATTAAATAGGCTCGCACGTGCGTTTTGAGACATGGCAATGAGTATTGAGAAACAAAACCTCTCTGTGGGAAGCAGGCCATTGGGCTGGAGTACCTAGAGTGATATGGGTCCATGGAGTACGATGTACCGTGCAAGTAGCATGGAGTACGATGTACCGTGGGGTATCTTCGGATACGGTATCTTTGTGATACAGGGTATCTTTATGATACGGTATCTTTGTGATACGGGGTATCTTCGGATACGGCATCTTCGGATGCGTGAGATCGGATAAGACTGACGAGTTGGATTGACCCACCTCTCGGGCGGTTCCCGATCAGGGTGAGACCTCGCACACTGGGATCCGTGAAGCTAGAGGGACTCACGAGGACATATTGGCCAGTCCTGGTTATTACCGATAAACAGTTATTGCCTAGTCTCGTATCTTGTGTATATATATACATACGTTTTCGGATATCGATGTTTTCGAGAAACTGGATTTTTCATGATTTTGTGTGAGTCAGGATCACCCGAAGGAGGGGTCGAGTCCTGACTTTATTGTGAAATTTTTAAAGAGAAAGAAATGATTTAAAATAATTGCATGTTGAATTTTCCGTGCAAACTCGATTTACATAGCATCATAATTCACATCATTTGTTTTAAAATGTGTGGAGAAATGGTGGTTTATGCACGGCATCACGTTCATGTAGGTAGTATGGTTACCTACTTGTTCGTAGGATTGCCTTACTGAGCTTGATGTGCTCACCCCTTTCATTTTCTCCCACAGATAATCTCCAGTTGAAGTTAAGGCGACTCAGTACTGCATTCCGGATATCCGCTGCTGCCCATCAACATAAGGTATTATATACACTTGTACATATTGTATCTACATAAGCATAGCACAGTAACATGTTTGTAAGTAACTTTAGGGGATGTATAAATAATGTAAGCAATTATAAATGACTGGAGAAGAAATAAGTTAGATGGTAATTGAATGGTGGGACTGGCATTGACGCACAGCCCAATTATTAGTGGAGTGTGGTCACGATTCGAGGACAGGTAAGAACTTAAGTAAATAATAAAATGCGAAAAATTAACTCTGATTTTTGGGTAGTTTGGGTCGTGACACCCCAAGCCCTGGTATGATGCATCACTGTACACTGCATAGCCTTCAGACCCACTAGGAATGGTTAAGACTGGGGCGGTAGTCAACCTCTTCTTGAGTTCTTCAAAACTCTGCTCACACTGATCAGTCCACTCGAATGGAACATCCTTGCGTATCAGCTTAGTCAGTGGAGCGACAATCTTGGAGAAACCTTCTACAAATCTCCTGTAGTATCCAGCTAGTCCCAGAAAACTCCAGATTTTTGTAATCGTTTTTGACCTATCCCAGTTAAGTACTACCTCAACATTAGACGGATCCACTAACACCCCATCCTTAGAAATAATATGGCCCAGAAACGCTATTTGCTCCAACCAAAACTCACACTTATCCAACTTCCCATACAACTGCTTCTCTCTGAGAGTTTGGAGCACTACTCTCAAGTGCTGCTCATGCTCCTCTCGGGACTTTGAGTATATCAGGATATCGTCGATGAAAACTATGATGAACCGATTTAGATACTCCCGGAACACCTCATTCATCAGGCTCATGAATGCAGCTGGGGAATTAGTTAGACCAAAGGGCATCACGAGGAACTCATAGTGGCCATATCTCGTTCTGAAGGCCGTCTTCGGGACATCCCCCTTCCTAATCCTCAATTGGTGATAGCCCGATCTTAGGTCAATTTTAAAGAACACCATAGCCCCTCTTAGCTGGTCAAATAAATCATTTATTCTGGGCAAGGGATACTTGTTCTTAATTGTGGCTTTGTTACATAACCTGAGACTACCATCATTCTTTCGCACAAATAATACTGGAGCTCCCTACAGGGATACACTTGGCCTAATGAACCCATTGTCTAGCAGGTCTTGCAACTGCTTTTTCAGTTCTTCAAGTTCAACAAGGGCTATCCGGTAAGGAGACTTCGAGATTGGCTGAGTCTCTGGTGCCACATCTATATTGAATTCTAACTCTCTCTCAGGTGGTAGTCCCGGTAGTTCCTCAGGAAATACATCCGGGAACTCGCATACCACTGATATGTCCTGAATACTTGGATATTCCCGACTAGTATCGAGGATGAATGCAACATAACCTTCACATTAACACATTCATAAAAAATTCTCATCAATAGTCAAAATCATAAAATTTATTCCTTAACTGCAAAGCATACATCAAACTTACTAGGTAAGGAGAAGGTTACAGTCTTAGAGTAGCAGTCTAAACTTACACGGTTGGTGGCTAACCAATTCATACCCAAAATTACATCAAAACCATACATGTTCAACAAGATTAGATCTGCTAACATGATCCTATCTCCTACCTTGATTGCACAATTTTTACACACCATATCAGTCTTTTGTGATTTATACATGGGTGTACTAACGTGTAACGTAAAGTCTAGAGATTCAAGTTTAACATGCAATTTACGTGCAAAATGAGGTGATATGAAAGAGTGTGTGGAACCTGAATCAAATAATTGTAAACCCCATAAATTTTCTACGTTTAATTAGATTATATAAAAATGGAAATATTATATTTTAATAGAAGTGTAGATGTTCGTTGTAGGGCTCGAGAATATAGGAGCCGAGAAGTCCGTGAAGGACCGGGAACTCGAAGATACAAGAAGTGATAAAGCAAATGCAAGTACGAAGGGATTGGAGAATTTTAAGTTGTTAAATGGAAAATTATGGATGTAAACACTTGTATCGAGAATTTACGAAGAATGATGGAATCCCGATACTATTTTATTTTCGGAATAACGAAAGTTTCATGGAAGACATGATATTATGTCTTTGGATAGATTATACGAGAAAATGTATATATGTAGATATATACATAGGTGAATATGTATATATATATATATATATATATATAGATATATACTAGACATTTTAATAAAAGAAAAATAATATATATGGCATATATATATATTATTTAGTGTGTAGATTTAATATATAGTATTAACAAATAAATAAATAAAACATGAGACAAATAAAAAAAATGATTAGATGATTAGATGAAATAAAAGGAAATGGAAAAAAATAAATAAATGAATAGTAACAATAACAATAAATAAACTAAACAAACAAATATCTATCTACCTATTAATATAACATATATATATATGTTAATATAAAATATATATATATATTAATATTATATATATAATAAGTTGTACGGAATTGGCTTTCAAAGAAAGCAAATTTCGTCTCTGCTAATTGAAAAAAAAAAGAAACAAAATCAAAACAGAAAGGAGCTAGCAGGGGCGGGAAAACAAACCAAAGGGAGAAAAGAGAAGAGGGAAGAAAAGAAGGGAAGGGAGGAAGGGTGATAGGTTGGAGAAGAAGAGCTAGTCGGGGAAGAAGAAAAGAGAAAGAAAAGAGAAGCTGTCTAGCCAAGAAGAGGAAAGGAAAGAAGAGGAAGAAGAAAAGGAGAAGAGGAAGATTGCTCGGCTGGAGAAGAAGGAAAGGAAAAGAGGAAGAAGAAGGCTGAAGGAGTTGCTACAGGACCAAACCAGGAGGATGGGAGCTGAAAACTGAAGTTGTTGGGAGCAGAACAGGGGTGAGTGACTGGTCCGAAGCTGTTGGGAACAGGAGCTGAACAGAGCAACATGAAGAGTAGCAGCCAGGAAATTGAAGAAGGAAGGGGGACCGAATGAAGATGAGAATGATGGAGAACTGAAAAAAAAAAAGGGAAATTGAATAAGAAGACAGGAGCGAAAGAGAGGCGGAACCGAGGGGGAAGAAGACTACAATTGGAGCTAACCGAGAGCAGGGGAGGCTGACGGGAGGAAGGAGAAGGCCAAAGGGATTGAGCTGGAACCGAGACAAGTGAAGGGAACAGAAACAGCTAGGGAACAACAGCTAACCGAGGGAGAAAGAGAGGAAGAAGAAAAGCAATCGGGATAGTGAGCAGTTGGAACCGAGAGGAAAGAGGAGGAAAGAAAAAAAAGGAAAAGAAAAGAAGAAAAGGAAAAAGGAAACAAAAAAAAATATAAGAGGTAAGATATTTATGTATATATGTATTTTATCTTAATGTACATGTATATATATGTATTTTATGTATATAACATGTTAGTTATTGATTAAATTAGACAAAAATGGAATGATGAGAAGTAGGCAAAGAAATATATATGTGTGATATTGAATAATGGAGACAAGTGATAATATATATATATGTATTTATGTGAATAAAAATATATATAAATATATATATATTTGAGTATATACTTAGGTGTGTATACATATAGGAGTATATGAAAAATGTGCATATACTTGGGTGTATATACAAATGAGTGTATAAAATAAATGTGTGTGTTTTAGTATATGTACAAACAAGGATATATATATATATATATATATATATATATGTGATAAGAAAAAAAAAATAGAAGACAATAATATATATATATATATATATATATAAATATATATTTGGAGCATATACATATGGGTGTATATAGGATGATTTTGTGCTAGTATATAGATATATATACAAAGAATGTATATATGAGATAGGAAAAGAGTGAAAACATATATATATATATATATATATACACACACACACATATGGGAGTGTATATGTATATGTATTTATGTGTACATACATGTAGAGGTATATAATACGGTGTATGTCAATAATTGTAGATACAAAATAATATGTGGTAAGGGAAAATATATAAACGTGCGTGTTGACTTAGGTACGTACAATAATACGTACACACGCAGTGGTAACGAATAGGTTACGATTTTAACGCAATTCAGGCAACTCGCACGAATAGGGTGCTAAATATACGATTTCGGTGTAGGTGATCGTAGAAGGAGTTAAGGGAGGTACTAAGAGGCGTCACCACTCGAGCACGGAGATTTCGATAGATCGAGGTAAGGGGATATAATTTAAAACGGTAATAGTTACTTACCGAAACTTGATAAAGAAAGCTTACAAAGACATGAAGTATGATTTTCATGCATGTTTCTAAATTATATTTCTGATCAAGACTATGCTCTCTGTGTTTTATGTTTTTGAATAATTGTATATAACTGAATTTGTTTTCGGAATATGAGCATGTCTTTTAAAATGATCTTTCGAATAAGATGAATTTATTTCGATATTTTCGTATATAAAAACTATAGTTGTTTTGAGACTAAGGGCCATTTATGTTGTGTGCTTACGCACGTCAACTTCGCCTGTGTGGCGTCTGAATTCGCCTGTGTGGCATTTGAACTCGCCTGTGTGGTGCCTGTATTTCGCCTGTGTGGCGCATGTATTTCGCCTGTGTGGCGCCTGTAATTCACCTTTGTGGTGCCTGTATTTCGCCTGTGTGGCGCCTGTATTTCGCCTGCGTGGCACCAGTAATTCACCTTCGTGGAGCTTGTATTTCGCCTTCGTGGCGCCTGTATTTCGCCTTCGTGGCGCTTATATTTCGCCTTCGTGGCGCTTGTATTTCGCCTGTGTGGCGCCTGTAATTCACCTTCGTGGTGCTTGTATTTCGCCTTCGTGGCGCCTGTAATTCGCCTTCGTGGCACCTATAATTCGCCTTCGTGGCGCCTGTATTTCGCCTTCGTGGCGCCTGTAATTCGCCTGTGTGGCGCCTGTAATTCGCCTGTGTGGTGCCTGTATTTTGCCTTCGTGGCGCCTGTATTTCGCCTGTGTGGCGCCTGTTTTCCACCTTTGTGGCGTCGGGAATTACCCTTAAGTTCTGAATTCCCTCTACGGAGGATGACCGGGTTATTTTGCCGCGTGATTACCTTGTTATTTTACCGCGTGATAAATTTGTTATTGCCAAGTGATAATTATATGGTCGATATAGTCTCGATTTGAAAATTTAAACTCTGTTTTCAGAACCGGATTTGATAGGTATTCCTGTTTGGAATTCTAAATGTACGACCAGTTTTACGTAATATCTGTTAAGTTCAAATACCTAAGGAATTACGTTTTGAATCTCGATGTTTCTAATTTTCCTTAATCTTTGAATGTTATTATTAGTAGTTTTAGAAAGTATCATTATACGCATTATCATGTTTTATACATATTTAAATTGCTAGAATCGTTTTAAATAAATCTTCTTACTGGGCTTTTTCCCGAAAGCTCACCCCTCTACCTCTCAGATTACTTGCAGTGATTCGTAGACGCTACCTGCCGTGTACACGACGTAGGCTGGTGGGGAGAGCTCCCTAGGCTACTTTTTGTACACGCAGAAAGGTATACATTTACATTCCTGTACCAAACATAATTGTATGCACAGACACATAGTGGAAATATCAGTTGGGATGTAATTTTGTAAGGAACTATGTAAACATTACTACTTTGGTATAATGTTTTGAGATGACTAGTATTAAATTGAAATGGATGTGTTGAGTGGAAAAGATGAACTTGGAAAGTATGCTTGGTAGTGGTGGATATCTAGGATTGCCAAAAAACAACTGATTTGCAGGTGGGTAGGCTCATATATAAGTCGTTGTGCTGCCGAAATTTTTATCGGCCACATAAGCTAAAATATAGAAATTAATTATAATCACGAGTAAAGTATTAGGAAAAGTGTTTTGACATTGCACAGGAATACAACCTAAGTGAATAAGGGAAGAAGTGGGTAAAGCAAATTCAAAAAAAAAAAAAATTTTCTCAATTTTCAAGGGTCAAGGGTCGTTACAATAATACATGTGCCTCATGATTGTAAATTAAAAGCTTACCCTGGATGGTCTCAGTGGAGGCATCAGCAGTCTCTCTGTCCAAAGAAAAGACCCTCCCATGAGTGACAAGCTTCTTGCCCTTCTCTGCTACGATAGCCCGTCTCTGTGGGACTTGTCACTGGGGAGCTTGCCTCTCAGGTTGTCGTGGTAGCTCTGGGGGCTGTGGAAACTTATTCAGTGGGTAATCTTTAATCAGGTGTCACCTCTGTCCACACCTAAAGCAGCTACCTGATGACCAGTGACACACACCTTTATGGAAATTACCACAACTAGTACACAATCTCTCATATTGCTGGAAGCCTCTGGTAATCTGTAGGGTAGCTATAGGAGCCGTGGGCCTATCAATCCTAGCCCGAGACTCATTTGTCCTCTGTCTCTTAGGCTGGCCCCTCCGGAAGTCCTGTCTCACAAACTTCGTTCACTTACTCTTATCCCTGGTCTTTCCTTTAAAGCCATACTCCGTCTGTGTGACATTTAAACTTCTCTTAATCATCTGTGCTCTACCCAGGGCGTCCTGAAATTCAGTAATCCATAACCCCAAAAGTCGATCTCGAATAGCTGGCTTGAACCCTGCTAGAAACCTCTCAGTTCGACGCTCTTCATTCTGGAACGTTTTCGGGTCATACCTCATCAGCATAGTAACCATACTCTCGTACTCATCCACGGTCGTACTGCCCTGTACCAAATTCAAAAAGTCCATCCTCAACTTTTGCTAGGCAGCTCGTGGAACATACTACTTTCTAAAGGCTGTGGAGAATGCATCCCAACTAATCACCAGATGCTGAGCAGTCAAAAGGACCTTGGTGGATCCCCACCAATACTCTGCTTGGCCCTTCAGCATGTATGTGGCCATCGAAACTGTCACGACCCAAATCCATTCTCTTTAACCGAAAATCACTGAAAATTTTTCGTAAATTTCTTTCCTTACCAAATCGTGAACTAACTTACCACCACACTGTTGGGCTGTGAGTCAATAATAAACATCACATCTCATTCATTCTCAATTAAATAAAGCGATGTCATACACTTAAAAGTTAATCATTAACTTACACAAGTTATGTTCACTGACATCTACATCCCCCATAATTACAACTCAAAAGACTACTGTGCTTTTACATTGTTTAGATACAAAAAGAATCCTGTGTATATACCTTTCGGCGATGGAAGCAGTAGATGTCCAAAAACACAATGCCTCAGTCCTCACTGGACTACTATGCATGCTCTGTGGGGGAAATAGAGAGGGATGAGCAACCACACGCTCAGTAAGGCAATAATGCAAGCATGGTAGATAACTACTCTATCTACATGCTGATAGTATTATGCATAAGTCGTTTGTAGTAGGAGCATGAGGAAGTAAACTATACCATATGAGTATACATATATATCATGTATCAAAATCATGTAAAATGGCATATAAAACATGGCAAAAACATCATGTATAAATTATCTTATACTCAATCTCATTTAAATTCATAAAAAGGACAATTCATTAAGAAACCTCCTTTTTAAACCCACGTCATAAAACTCTTTCTCAAACAAATACAATCCCATCACATCAATTCACAATCACAACGTCATTTTCATTTCACAAATCAAATCCACGAGGCTCGACCCCTCATTCGGGTCTACCTTGAACAATCACAATCACACTTAGAGATTAAAATCATGTGGTAGTAAGTAAATCAAGCAAGGAGACAGGTTATTATATCTCAAGTGACTACGTTGGCCAATTGTCTCATATCATCCCAGACCACACGGATCCCGATGTGCGGGGTATCATGCTGGTAAGGAGGTGGGTTAGTTCTCCGCCAGACTTTCTCAAATCAAGTAACCACCACGCGGTACATCGTACTCCATGTGATATACATGGTACATCGTACTCTGCGGACCCATAACAAGGTTGGGGGTGCTTGCCGTAGGTCTTATCTACCCCATACCGAGTGTAACCTCCATAGTCTCAAGTGCACGTGGGAGTAACCTCAATACCAGGTCCTAGCCCCTCATAGCCTTGCTCACCCCTGTTGGGTTCCCTGATTCAGGTCCTAGCCCCTCACCCTCACCCCACTCAAGAGGTCTGTTAGGCCTGTTGGGTTCCTTGAACACCAATCGTATCTCTCACCACGGCCTCATACATACCACAATGTGAAAACCAGCGTGAGCTACGCTCTAGCAGAACTTATGCATCAAAACCAATCACTTCGTACGAGCAACGCTCTAGTACGGCATTTATGCATAAAAATATGAAGAAACCAAGTACGAACATAGCTCCAGTACGGTTATATGCATAAGAAAAACCACTCAAATCCACGTACGAGCAAAAGCTCCAATATGGTTTATAAAACATCATCATAGTTCCAAAATAAAGTGCGCGCTAAGCTCTAGCACGTTTCACACAAGTGAAAATATCGAAATCCAGCGCGAGCGAGGCTCTAGCACGAATTAAATCACATACACACGATAAGCGGCTCACATGCATTCAAAGCATCTCAAAACATGCTTAGCGCCTCACATGGGCTATTTCACAACATCATTCAAGTACTAGCTAGCCTATCCTTTTATTTGCTCAAATCAAAGCATTGTGTTTTGTAAAAGCATTCAAAACACGTGATTTATGCAATTATTAGCCTTACTATCCCTTTTCAATAACCGTTTCAAACAACCAAATCTCATACAAATACTCATAGTAATTTTCATACATCTTCAAACACATTTCTATAAACTCATGCACATTTTCAAGGCTCTATACACCCACAAAATACGAGCAGCTACCTCTATATACTTACACAATTCCCTTACCTGGAATCGCGATGCGTGATTCCACTTCCTTCAGCTGCTTACTTGTACGTTCGATTTGTCTCCACCGGACTCTTCGAAACTGTGCATAATCATATCTCACATTATGTTCGACCCATATAACAGGACTTCGTGCATTCACTATAGTCGATTCGACCTATAGTTTCTATTAACGCTCTTAAGGCCTCGTTTCATTACTCCACTCATATTTCAAGTCTATGGATTCTTTTAAGCCTATTAATTCATTCCAAATCAATATGAAATCGACATTAAGCTTATAGTGTTCATATTTCATGAATTCCCTCACTATGGCATTTATCAAGCATTTACATACTCATTTTTATAATTTCAGTTAAATTCACAATGTATTTCCATTTAACCATCTAAAATCATACACATTACCTCAATAACAACTTTAGCATGCCCATAAATCATAAACTCATTCAACCCATATATTCTCACATTATACCCATTCTAGGTTTTCTAGGTCGCACCAATTCCACCATACCCTAGATAATTTATCCATCAATACACATCCAACTCAACTCCAAAATCACTTAAATAAACAATGTACTTGGATTGGAGTATTAGAATCTTACCAAAACTGATTTTTTTTCTTGCTCCAAATGTCAATGCCCTTATCTCATTCAATACCAACAATGGGATTTTGGGTTCCAACTATGTTGTTCTCTTCCTTAAGATGAACAACTTAGTGTCTAATGGCCTCCCCTTAAATCTTACTGGAAATGGCTGATTTTAGAGAGAGAAAGTTAGGTTTTTGGGTTAGAAATGGAAGATTGGTGTTTTTCCTGAAATTTTCAGATTTTTAGCACTCCTTTTATAGAAATAGCTTGAAGAGATCGATCTGGTCCAAGAGGAGATCGATCTGGTCCCTTTAAATCCCTCATTTTCACGGCATTTTAAGCATGAGATCGATCTGTAGAAGCATGAGATCGATCTGCTCCCAAACAGAGAGCTAAGGAGATCGATCTGTATGCTTAAGGATCGATCTTTTCATTACAGAATGCTTAGGAGATCGATCTGCTCTATTCCATTGCCCAAATAAGAGCATTCTGACTCTTCCAGATCGATATCTCATCCTATGAGATCGATCTGGCCTTCATGTTTTCCAAATTTCCTACAGTTTCCTTGCTGCAACTCACATCCCTAGATAATTTATCCATCAATACACATCCAACTCAACTCCAAAATCACTTAAATAAACAATGTACTTGGATTGGAGTATTAGAATCTTACCAAAACTGATTTTTCTTCTTGCTCCAAATGTCAATGCCCTTATCTCATTCAATACCAACAATGGGATTTTGGGTTCCAACTATGCTGTTCTCTTCCTCAAGATGAACAACTTAGTGTCTAATGGCCTCCCCTCAAATCTTACTAGAAATGGCTGATTTTAGAGAGAGAAAGTTAGGTTTTTGCGTTAAAAATGGAAAATTGGTGTTTTTCCCAAAATTTTCAGATTTTTAGCACTCCTTTTATAGAAATAGCTTGAGGAGATCGATCTGGTCCAAGAGGAGATCGATCTAGTCCCTTTAAATCCCTCATTTTTGCGGCATTTTAAGCATGAGATCGATCTGTCGAAGCATGAGATCGATCTGCTCCCAAACAGAGAGCTAAGGAGATCGATCTGTATGCTTGAGGATCGATCTTTTCATTACAAAATGCTTAGGAGATCGATCTGCTCTATTCCATTGCCCAAATAAGAGCATTCTGGCTCTTTCAGATCTATATCTCATCCTATGAGATCGATCTGGCCTTCATGTTTTCCAGATTTCCTACAGTTTCCTTGCTACAACTCACACCCAATTGTCCTTAATCTACTGCCATGGCCATTTTCTCATCCATCCACCTTTATGACTTGAAAATAGCATCCATTCATACCTTATGCACATTAAAACTTGTGTAAATTCATTTTATATCCAAAAGTATCACATTCCAAACTAAATAGAAGCATAACTTCATTCCATTTTACCACACTACTCACTTTGAGTTTCAATCACATCCATCACTTATAAGAACTCATTTCTTCATATTCATACTCAATGAAACTTGTATGTATGTTACAAATCATATTACACATACGTACATTGAATCCATGGACTTACATCGATCATACTTTACATTACAAGTCCATTCACATTCATTACACATTACAACTATACATATACGGGGTCTCACATTCTCCCCTCCTTCAAGGAATTTGGTCCTCCAAATTAGAACCAAGTCACTCTTCAAAAAGTTGGGGGTACTTCTCCCGTATCAGGTTCTCCAATTCCCATGTGGCCTTTTTCGCCGTATGATGTAGCCAAAAAACTTTCACCAAGGGAATTGTCTTATTCCGCAACACTTTCTCTTTTCTGTCCAATATCCGAACTGACTTCTCAACATATGCCATACTCTCATTGAGCTCCAACGGCTTATATCTTATCATCTGTGTCGGGTTTCTGGTGATACTTCCGAAGCATAGAGACGTGAAAGACGTTGTGGACATTCGTCAAGTCCGGTGGCAATGCCAACCTATACGCCTTATCTCCCACTCTCTCCAAAATTTTGAAGGGTCCGATATATCTAGGGCTCAGCTTGCCCTTCTTACCGAATCTCATAATACCCTTCGATGAAGAAACTCTCAGAAATATCGACTCACCCTGATCAAACTCTAGTGGTCTCCGTCTTTTGTCAGCATAACTCTTTTGCCAGCTCTGAGCTGTTCGTAATCTCTCACATATCAACTGGACGTCCTCAGATGCATGCTGCACTAAGTCCGAAGTAAAAATCTGTCTGTCACCAACCTCTTCCCATCCAATAGGGGAACGGCATCTACGCCCGTACAATGCCTCATAGGGTGCCATCCCGATACTCGCATGATAGCTATTATTATAAGCGAACTCAGCTAACTGCAGGTGGTCATCCCAGGAGCCTCTAAAATCCAGCACACACGCTCTCAACATATCCTCGAGGGTCTATATAGTCTTCTCTGACTACCCATCTGTCTGAGGATGAAAAGTGGTGCTAAAACTCAGTCGGGTCCCCAACGCTTGCTGAAAATGTTCCCAGAAATGGGAAGTGAAGCGGGCATCCCTATCAGAAACAACGCTCACTGGTACACCATGTAGCCATACTATCTCTCGAATATACAGGTTTGCTAATTGACTCAGTGTATCGGTAGCTCTCATAGCTAAGAAATGGGCGGACTTAGTCAACTGGTCCACAATAACCCATATGGCATCATGACCTCTACGGGTCCTCGGTAACCCCATCACAAAATCCATGGTGACGTGCTCCTACTTCCATGTCGGTATTGGTAGAGGCTGCAATAACCCTGCAGGCTTCTGATGCTCTACCTTCACTTGCTGACAAATGAGACACTTAGCGACATATTCAGCAATGTCTCTTTTCATTCCAGACAACCAATAAACCTTCTGAAGGTTTTGATACATCTTGGTACTTCCCGGATGTATCGTATACTTCGATGAGTGAGCCTCCGATAAAATCATTCTCCTGATCTTAGGATCCTTGGGAACGCATACTCTGCCTCTGAACCTCAATAAGCCATCTGTACTCAGCTCAAAATCACTACCCACACCTGCCTGTATCTGCCTCAGCCAATCGATGCATCGTTGATCGCTCTGCTGGGCTTGTCGAATACAGCCAATCAACTTTGGCTCTAGTCTCAAACTAGCCACTATCTCAAGTCTCTCCGAACCAGGTGGGGTTACATCCAAACTGAGGTTCGCAAAGTGTTCTAACAATTCATGTTCCCGTACCATCATATATGACACCAACCCAAGGTTCTTTCTACTCAAAGCATCGGTAACTACATTTACCTTACCCGGGTGGTACATGATTTTACAATCATAGTCCTTCAGGAGTTCGAGCCATCTCCTCTGTCTCATATTCAGCTCTTTCTACGAGAACAGGTACTTAAGGCTCTTATAATCTGTGAACACCTGAAATTTCTCACCATAGAGATAGTGGCGCCATATTTTCAAAGCAAATACTACAGTCGCCAACTCCAAATCATGTGTCGGGTAGTTCCTCTCATGATCTTTCAACTGTCTAGATCTATAGGCAACTACTTTCCCATCCTGCATAAGCACACAGCCCAATCCCTAGTGTGATACATCCGTATACACCGAGAATCCTCCTGAGCCGGTAGGAATGGTGAGAACTGGAGCAGTCGTCAATTGACGCTTAAGCTCCTCAAAACTCCTCTCACATGCCTCATTCCATACAAACTTAACATCTTTTCGTGTGAGGCGTGTCAATGGAGCAGCTAGTCTGAAGAAACCCTCTACAAATCTCCGATAATATCTTGTCAATCCCAAGAAACTTTTGATTTCAGTAACTGTCTTGGGCTGTTCCCACTGTATAACTGCCTCTATCTTGGATGGATTCACTGATACCCCATCCTTTGAAACAACATGCCCCAGAAATGAGATCTGTTCCAACCAAAAGTTACACTTGCTGAGTTTGGCGTACAATTCTTTCTCTCGGAGGGCCTGTAGAACTATCCTCAAATGCTCCTCATGATCTTCCCTGGACTTAGAATAAACTAAAATGTCATCTATGAAAATAATCACAAACTTGTCTAGGTATGGCTTGAATATATCATTTATCAGTGCCATAAATGCTGCGGGAGCATTCGTCAATCCGAATGGCATCACCATAAACTCGTAGTGGCCATAACGGGTACGAAATGCTGTCTTGGATATATCTCCACTCCTGATCCTCAACTGATGGTACCCTGATCCCAGGTCTATCTTAGAAAACACTTCGGTTCCCTAGAGTTGATCCAATAAATCATCGATTCTTGGAAGGGGGTACTTGTTCTTAATGGTGGCCTTATTCAATAACCGGTAGTCTATACACAGTCGGAGGCTCCTATCTTTCTTTATTACAAACAATACCGGTGCTCCCTAAGGTGAGACACTCGGTCTTATAAACCCCTTCTCTAGCAACTCTTGCAGTTGCTTCTTTAACTCCTCCAACTCAATCAGAGCCATTCGATATGGTGATTTAGATATCGGCTCGGTACCAGGCACTAACTCTATGCAAAATTCCATTTCCCTTTCAGGTGGTAGTCCTGATAATTCATCTGAAAAGACATCAAGGTAATCCGTAATTACGCCTACGTCTCTCAATTCCGGGTGTGCCTCATCTATATCGACCACGTAGGTAATGAACCCTTCACATTATCCTCTCCATCGTTAGTAACAAAAACCATCACTCTACATTCAACATTTATCATAAACAATAAATTTATCTCTTAAGCAACATGCATTTAAAACCATACTCTTTTATTTACAACAAACATACTATTTTCATATCATTTCTTTTTATCAAAGTTTACAATAAGATTGTCTAATCCTAAAAACATCAATGTTTTGGCATGACAATCCATAACAACTTGATTGGTAGCCAACCAATCCATTCCCAATATTACATCAAAATCATTCATATTCAATAAAATTAAATTGGCTATCATTTCCTTCCCCTCTATCTTTAACTTACAATCTCTACATACATGCTCAATCAATTGACTATCATTCATGGGTGTAGAAATCATCAACATTTTATCCAACAATGTTGGTTTTACATACTTCAACAATTTATGTGCAAAGGAAGGTGATATGAAAGAATGCGTGGCACCAGAATCAAATAATACCAATGCTTCTAAATCAAAGATTCGGATGGTACCTTTAATCACATCTGTCGATGCGTCTGCAGTGTCCTGGTCCAGTGCGTGCACCCTTCCTCTGCTTACACCCACAGCCTATTTCCCTTTTTCCTCAGCTGTAGCCCTCCTCCTCGGGGCAGCTGTCTCAACTAGAGCTCCCTTAGGCTCCTTGCCCTTCTGTGGGGCAATCTCAATCATCTCAGTGCAGAACCTCGATATATGTCCTGGCCTCCCACACCTAAAACAAGAAACAGGGGGCACCTGACATGGTCCAGTCCCATGGTATCTCCCACATCTCCTACACTGATCTGTGGTAGGTCGTGGTCCTCCAATAGTTATACCCCTCGGCGCAGTCAAAGCCGGGTACATGAGAGGTCTAGCAGCTCTCTCCTGCACCTCCTCAATCTTGGGCCTCTTATCAAAATATCTTTGGCCTCCTCTCCTGGGCCCTCTATCCATCCCGGATCTCTTCCAGTCTCTATCCTTTCTGACACTAATCCTTCCAAGCTCTGAGGCATTTCGCTCAAAGTCTTGCTCACACAACTGAGCCTTATGTACAGCCTCCTCATAAGTCAAAATGTCGAAGGGAGCTAGCTTAGTCCAGATGGCCAATCTCAATCCATCCATGAACTTCTGTATCTTTTGAGTCTCACTACCCATCGTGTTCAGATCATATCTCCCCAAGGACATAAACTTGGACTCATACTCGTCCACAGTTCGGTTCCCTTGAACCAGATTCATAAATTCCATCCGTAATTTTCTCTGTGCGGTGGCTGGGATATACTGTTTCCTGAAGGCCTCTAGAAATACCTCTCATGAGATCTCAGAGTGTCTGACCCTCAAAATAGCTTCGGTGGACCTCCACCAGTGCTCGGCCCGCCTTTCAACATAAACACAGCAAAGGCTACCTTCTCAGCTGAAGTGCATCAGAAAAACCTATATAGTTTCTCCATCTCATACACCCAATCCTCCGTAACCACTGGGTCCTTCACCCCTCTGAACACTGGGGGTTTCAATGCTTGGAACTCTCTTAACCTGCTTAAATTGCAGTCATAACCCAAATCACTACCGCTCTGTTGTGGAGCGATAGGAGAAGCTATATCCTGGGCTAGAGGTGGTGTAACTGTAGCTGTCTCAGCAGTCTGAGGTCTCTCGGCCTCTGCAGCTGCCTGTCCAGTCGTAGGTTATGCTGCGGGACCTCGTCTATCACCGACACATAAGGCTTGCGTGACTATCTCCACCAAATTCTCAATACTCCGCTCTAACCTAGCGAAGCGAGCCTCAGTATCCTCTGCTCTCTCAGCAGGGTTCTGTGGAGCCTACTCAGTCTGTGGCTCCGCACGGCTCTCAGGCCTACCTCTACGGCCTCTAGCATGTGCTCTCACCCCTCTACCTCTGCGTGTAACTAGCATAGTGCCTAACTTCCTGTATTATAATAATTTATTAAGCTCGATCCATCATGGTATACACAGTTATATCTAAACAAAAGCACAGTACTATGGGGATGTACTTTCCTACGTTTTATTAGTTACTCATATCAGGCCAACACAGCTCTGATACCAATCTTTGTCACGATCCAATTTCATTCTCTTTAACCGAAAATCACTGAAAATTTTTCGTAAATTTCTTTCCTTACCAGATCGTGAACTAACTTACCACTACACTGTTGGGCTGTGAGTCAATAATAAACATCAAATCTCATTCATTCTCAGTTAAATAAAGCGATGTCATACACTTAAAAGTTAATCATTAACTTATACAAGTTATGTTCACTGACATCTACATCCCCCATAATTACAACTCAAAAGACTACTGTGCTTTTACATTGTTTAGATACAAAAAGAATCCTGTGTATATAACTTTCGGCGATGGAAGCAGCGGATGTCCAAAAACACAATGCCTCAGTCCTCACTGGGCTACTATGCACGCTCTGTGGGGAAAATAGAGAGGGATGAGCAACCACACGCTCAGTAAGGCAATAATGCAAACATGATAGATAACTACTCTATCTACTTGCTGATAGTGTTATGCATAAATCGTTTGTAGTAGGAGCATGAGGAAGTAAACTATGCCATATGAGTATACATATATATCATGTATCAAAATCATGTAAAAATGACATATAAAACATGGTAAAAACATCATGTATAAATCATCTCATGCTCAATGTCATTTAAATTCATAAAAAAGGCAATTCATTAAGAACCTCCTTTTTAAACCCACGTCATAAAACTCTTTTTCAAACACATACAATCCCATCACATCAATTCACAATCACAACCTCATTTTCATTTAACAAATTAATTCCACGAGGCTCGACCCCTTCTTCGGGTCTACCTTGAACAATCACAATCACACTTAGAGATCAAAATCATGTGGTAGTAAGTAAATCAAGCAAGAAGACGGGTTACTATATCTCAAGTGACTACGTTGGCTAATTGTCACATATCATCCCAGACCACACGAATCTCGGTGTGCGGGGTATCATGCTGGTACGAAGGTGGGTTAGTTCTCCGCCAGACTTTCTCAAATCAAGTAACCACCACGCGGTACATCGTACTCCATGTGATATACACGGTATATCGTACTCTGCGGACCCATAACAAGGTTGGGGGTGCCTGTCGTAGGTCTTATCTACCCCATACCGAGTGTAACCTCCATAGTCTCAAGTGCACATGGGAGTAACCTCAATACCAGGTCCTAGCCCCTCATGGCCTTGCTCGCCCTTGTTGGGTTTCCTGATTCAGGTCCTAGCCCCTCACCCTCACCCCACTTAAGAGGTCTGTTAGGCATGTTGGGTTCCCTGAATGGATGTTGTCAGGTCCTAACCCCTCACCTTCACCCCACTCAAGAGGTCTGTTAGGCCTGTTGGGTTCCCTGAACACCAATCCGTATCTCTCACCACGGCCTCATACATACCACAGTGTGAAAACCAGCGTAAGCTACGCTCTAGCTCGAATTCATGCATCAAAATCAATCACTTCGTACGAGCAGCGCTCTAGTACGGCTTTTATGCATAAAAATATGAAGAAACCACGTATGAGCATAGCTCCAGTACGGTTATATGCATGAGAAAAAACACTCAAATCCACGTACGAGTAAAAGCTCCAATACGGTTTATAAAACATCATCATAGTTCCAAAACAAAGTGCGAGCTAAGCTCTAGCACGTTTCACACAAGTGAAAATATCGAAATCCAGCGCGAGCGAGGCTCTAGCGCGAATTAAATCACATACACATGATAGGCGGCTCACATGCATTCAAAACATCTCAAAACATGCTTAACGCCTCACATGGGCTATTTCACAACATCATTCAAGTACTAGCCAGCCTATCCTTTTATTTGCTCAAATCAAAGCATTGTGTTTGTAAAAGCATTCAAAACACGTGATTTATGCAATTATTAGCCTTACTATCCCTTTTCAATAACCATTTTAAACAACCAAATCTCATACAAATACTCATAGTAATTTCCATACATCTTCAAACACATTTCTATAAACTCATGCACATTTCCAAAGCCCTATACACCCACAAAATACGAGCAGCTACCTCTATATACTTACAGAATTCCCTTACCTGGAATCGCGATGCGTGATTCCACTTCCTTAAGCTGCTTACTCGTACGGTTCGATTCGTCTCCACCGGACTCTTCGAAACTGCGCATAATCATATCTCACATTATGTTCGACCCAGGACTCCGTGCGTTCACTATAGTCGATTCGACCTATAGTTTCTATTAACGCTCTTAAGGCCTCGTTTCATTACTCTACTCATATTTCGAGTCTATGGATTCTTTTAGGCCTATTAATTCATTCCAAATCAATATGAAATCGACATTAAGCTCATAGTGTTCATATTTCATGAATTCCCTTACTATGGCATTTATCAAGCATTTACATACTCATTTTCATAATTTCACTTAAACCCACATTGTATTTCCATTTAACCATCTAAAATCATACACATTACCTCAATAACAACTTTAGCATGCTCATAAATCATAAACTCATTCAACCCATATATTCTCACATTATACCCATTCTAGGTTTTCTAGGTCACACCAATTCCACCACATCCCTAGATAATTTATCCATCAATACACCAACTCAACTCCAAAATCACTTAAATAAACAATGTACTTGGATTAGAGTATTAGAATCTTACCAAAACTGATTTTTCTTCTTGCTCCAAATGTCAATGCCCTTATCTCCTTCAATACCAACAATGGGATTTTGGGTTCCAACTATGTTGTTCTCTTCCTCAAGATGAACAACTTAGTGTCTAATGGCCTCCCCTCAAATCTTATTGGAAATGGCTGATTTTAGAGAGAGAAAGTTAAGTTTTTGGGTTAGAAATGGAAAATTGGTGTTTTGCTCGAAATTTTTAGATTTTTAGCACTCCTTTTATAGAAATAGCTTGAGGAGATCGATCTGGTCCAAGAGGAGATCAATATGGTCCCTTTAAATCCCTCATCTTCACGGCATTTTAAGCATGAGATCGATCTGTCGAAGCATGAGATCGATCTGCTCCCAAACAGAGAGCTAAGGAGATCGATCTGTATGCTTGAGGATCGATCTTTTCATTACAGAATGCTTAGGAGATCGATCTGTCCCCATTAGAGATCGATCTGCTCTATTCCATTGCCCAAATAAGAGCATTCTGGCTCTTCTAGATCGATCTCTCATCCTATGAGATCGATCTGGCCTTAATGTTTTCTAAATTTCCTGCAGTTTCCTTGCTGCAACTCACACCCAATTGTCCTTAATCTACTGTCATGGCCATTTTCTCATCCATCCACCTTTATGACTTGAAAATAGCATCCATTCATACCTTATGCACATTAGAACTTGTGTGCTTTCATTGTATATCCAAAAGTATCACATTCCAAACTAAATGGAAGCATAACTTCATTCCATTTTACTACACTACTCATTTTGAGTTTCAATCACATTCATCACTTATAAGAACTCATTTCTTCATATTCATACTCAATGAAACTTGTATGTATGTTACAAATCATATTACATATATGTACATTAAATCCATGGACTTACATCAATCATACTTTACATTACAAGTCCATTCATATTCATTACACATTACAACTATACATATACGGGGTCTCACAGAAACCTTCTCAACATCAGAACACCCCAGAAAATTGAAGATCTTCCCAAGGTTTACCAACCACTCTTCAACCTTTACTGGATCCTTAATCCCCTTGAATGCTGGAGGCTTCATCTTCAGGAAGTCCCTCATCCTACCGATATCCCTCTCCTCTCTCCGGGCCTGTACAGGAGGCTGAGGCGCCATAAGTACTGGGGGAACTGGTGGAGGAGGTGGTGGTGCTTGTGGAGGAGTCGGCATTCGAGTAGGATTTGGTGTCGTGCCAGCTGAATCAGAAACGTTTGCCCCTAGGTGTTGGTCAACCATGGAAGCTATCGACTCCAAGTCTCACTCGAAACGTTGCTCCAATCGCTGCTGGAATTGAGCCATACGAGTATTAGGACTCTCTGGCCCCGGTGGAGGAGGTGGAGGTGGCTGAGTTTGCCTCCGAGGACGCCCGCATCTTCCACTCATTATGTAAGTGATCTAATACTTGCGCGTAACTCCAAAAATCAAACCTTAAAGTCATTAGGTATACATTACCTACAACCAGACAAGCACATACATTTGGGCTTTAATTTATCCTTATTTTTGAAACTGACAGTACTAGACAACCTTCGTTTTGATACCACTTAAACTGTAATGACCCTTGACCCTTGAATTTTAGGGATTTTTTTAACTATATATATTTAATTTACCCACTTATTCCCTTATTCAATTAGGTTGTATTCATGTTCAGTGTCAAATCACTTTTCCTAATTCTTTATCCATAATTATATTTATTTTCATATTTTGACATATATGGCCGATAGAAATTTCGGCAGCATAACGGCTTATATATGAGCCTACCCACTTGCAACTCAATTGTTTTGACAATCCTAGATATCCACAACTACCAAGCATGCTTTCCAACAATCATAGATATCCACAACTACCAAGCATACTTTCCAAATCCACATTTACAACTCAATACATCCATTTCGATTTAATACCAATCATCTCAAAATATAATCCCAAAAGTAAAATCCTTTACATTGTATTCCTTACAAATTACATCCCAACAAAATATTCTCAATATATGTCTGTGCATATAAATATGTCTGGTAAAGGAATGTAATTATATACCTTTGCTGCGTGTACAAAAAGTAGCATAGGGTAGCTCTTTCCCACAGCCTACGTCGTATACGCGGCAGGTCGCGCCTACGGATCACTGCAAATAGTCTGAGAGGTAGATGGGTGAGCTTTCGGGAAAAAGCCCAGTAAGAAGAATGCATTTAAAGAGGTCTTAGTGATTCAAATATGTAGAAAAACATAATTATACGTATAATGACTACTCTCTGAAACTAATATAAAGGACTTTCGAAAAAAAGAAAGTCGAAAACATCATGATTCAAAACGTAATTTTTTACGTACTTGTATTTAACAGATATCACATAGCCTTTTCGTATATTCAGAATTCCAAAAACATGAATACATGTAAAATCACATGTCATAAAATCAAATCTGAAAACCAAGTTAATTAAGATAGAGACTCCATTAGGCCATATAATTATCATGCGACAATAATATGTTGGCTCTACCGAGAGGGGGGTGAATCGGTTTACTAACAATAATGGCAAATTTTAATTTAATCTTATATCAATCAGAAAATAATATTGTGCAATAATGAAATTAAACAATTTAATGCAAAGTAGGGAAGAGAGAAACAAACACAATCGTTTATAGAGGTTCGGCCAAACTCTTGCCTACGTCCTCTCTCCTTGACCTTCTTGTCAAGTGCTTTCTTTCCCTCTTTCAATAGAGCTTACAATGTTCCTTTTACAGGTTAAGGAATAACCTCTCTACCCTTAGCAATACAGAAATGTATTCACCCTTTTTACAATTTTCTCTCACTGAGGAACAATCCTCTTCTCTTTTAAGGTAAGGTTGAATACAGAATGAAGCTTTAAAGTGGGTAGGACAAAATACAGTTTCTGCACTTAAGCTTATACAATGAATCTCAATGAATGAGCTATGAAGACACAAGGAATGAAAGAATTAAAAGCTTGAGAGTGTTAGGAATGTGCAGCAATAGTCTCTCTCTTCTCTTTGTCTTCAATGCTTGGTTAAATACTGAAGGATTGGTAGTTGGAGCATTAAATGCTGTTTTTCCGTTGAGATTTGCAGAAACTAGCCGTTGAGTACCTCTAGTAGAGTGCCAGATTGATCTGCCATCTTGGCCAGATCGATCTCTTAGTTATAAATCCTGCAAGATTGAAGCACAAATACACAAGGAGATTAATCTCATAGGTTAGCAGATCGATCTATTAGTTTGAAAATAATGGGGGAGATCGATCTGTCGAATAGGCAGATCGATCTCCTAATCTCTCTGTTTGAGGCAAGATCGATCTACAGATCGATCTGCCATGCAGTCTCGTAGTGGGGAGATCGATCTCTCAACAACACAGATCGATCTCCTTAGCTCTCTGTCTTTGAGGAGATCGATCTCTTAAGTTCTCTGTTTGAGTGTGGATCGATCTTCCAGATCGATCTACAGTCTTATGCTCTTAAGGGAGATCGATCTCTTCCTAGACCAGATCGATCTCTCAACTCTAGCTTTAGCCAGATCGATCTCTTAACCCTTGCAGATCGATCTCATTCTTCCTTAACACCTTTGTAAAGGTTCAAGGCTTGGCAGATCGATCTCATTACTTCATGAGATCGATCTCTCATCAAGTAAAAGCCCAGGAGATCGATCTCTCATAACCCAGATCGATCTCTCATCAACAGAACTCTAAGTTCTGGTACTGATAACCTCTAAACATGTTTTTATATCATCTTAATACTATTGAATTAACTTGTTTTGTCATTTCAAAATACATTAACTCAACATAATAAAATCATTATGTGGCAATAACAAAACCATCCTCCATAGAGGGAATTCAAAACTATGGCCATGGTAAGGCTGTAAACGGGATTAAGGTCGTACAACGTTTAGACACCCGAAGGTGGAATTCAGACGCCACACAGGCGAAGTTCAGATGCCACACAGGCGAACATGACATGCATTAGCATACAACATAAATGACCTTTAGTCTCAAAACATACTATAGTCTTCATATATAAAAATATCGAAGTACAATCATCTTATTCAAAAGACAATTTCGGAGAGTATGCTCTTGTTCAGAAATCAAAATTCAGAAATGTGCAATTATTCAAAATACAACTCAGAAAACACGTTCTTACTCAAAAAACACAAGCAGAAAACATACTCGAAAATCATAGTTCAAATCTTTGTAAACTTTCCTTAATCATGGTTCAGAAAGTAAACTATTACCGTTTTCAATTATACCCCTTTACCTCGATCTATCAAAAATCTTGAATTCAAATAATGATGCCTCCTAGTACCTCATTTAATTCCTTCTACGATCACCTACACCGAAATTGTATACTTATCACCCTATTCATGGGAATCGTCTGAATTGCGTTAAAATCGTAACCTATTCGTTACTACTTCGTGTATACGTATTATTGTACATACCTAGGCTAACACGCACGTTTATATATTTTTATTACTATATATATATATTCTTTGTATGTACATATACTAACATACACATTTATCTTATACACCTATTTGTATATACACCTAAGTATATACACATATTTATTTTTATCATTTAATTTCCTTATTCATCATCACATAAATATATATATATATTGTCTATTTCTCATCTCTCCCATTTTTTTGTCTAATTTAATCTATCCTAGCATGCTTATGTATACAACACACATATATATATATATGTACATTAAATATACATATATAGATATATACATTTTACATTTTTTTTTTCCAATTTCCAGCTTTCTCCTTTCTTCTTCTCTTTTTTTTTCCCTCGCTAGTCACCCGACAACCTTGCTCATCTTCCTCCTATGCTCTCGGTTTCCAGCCTTACATCATCATCCTCATCAACCTCATTCAACCTCTGTTTCCTGCTTCATCGAAGTCTACACCTTCTGCTCCAATTTTGCTCTGTTTTCGGGTTTTCCAATTTCCAGCTTCCTCTCCTTTCTTTTCATATCCAGTTTCGTTACTGCCCAAGCCTTACCCTTTTCTCCTCTCGGTTAGCTTCTGTTTTCAGCTCTCGATTCTATTTCAACTCCTTTCTTCCCGGTCTGCTTCAGCTTTGTGGCCCTCGGGTCTGCTTCTCTTCACTCTCGGTCTGCTGCAATTTCTTTCAGCCTCTCGGTTCTACTCTCCCTCCTTCAGCTCTCGGTCTACTTCAGTTCGGCTCTGCTCCAATTTAAGCCTCGGTGCTGCTTCGGTTTGCTTCAATTTGCTTCAATTTCTAGCCCCGTTTCTACCTCAGTTTGCTTCAATTTCTTCTCCCCCTTCCTCGCGGCCTTGCTCCTAGCTTTAGTTTCCTTTCTCTTCTTCTTCTTCCCTCCTCTTCCTTTCTTTCTTTTCTTTTCTTTCTTTCTTCTCTTTCCTTTCCTTTCCTTTCTCCCTCTCTCGGCCGACAGCCTTCCTTCTCTTCTCGTCTTCTCTTTCTTTTGCTTCCCACCCAGCAAAGACACTTCTCTGCTTTTTGAATTACTAAGGTGCGAAATTGGCTTTCTTTGAAAGCCAATTCCGTACAATAATATAATAATATATATATTATATTAATATATATATTTTATATGTTTGCTTTATTTTTTTTGTTTATTTTGTAATTCTTATATATTACATATTATACCTTACAATATATATATATATATTTATTATTTATATTATTATTTATCCATTTTGAATTTTCCTAGTATATATATATATACATATATATATATATATACATTTTCCTTTCATAAAATTATCCAATGAGACAATATTCGTGTCTTCATGAAATTTTCATTATTCCGAAAATGAAATATTATTGAGATTTCATCATTCCTCATAAATCTCGATATAAGTTTTTTTACATCAAAATTATTTTCGATCCCTTCATGCTTGCATTTGCTTCATCACTTCATGTAATTTTGGGTTCCCTGCCATTCACGGGCTTCTCGGCTCTTATACTCCTCGAGCCCTACAATGAATATTCACACTTCTATTAAAATATATTATTTCCATTTTTATATAGTCTAATTAAATGTAAAAAATTTGTGGTGTTTACATATACAGTGAAAAATTTCTAATCTTCACTGACCATAAGAGTTTAAAGTATCTGTTTTCTTTTAAAAAAGCTCAACATGAGGCACAGATGTTGGATAGAATTTCTCAAAAATTATAACTCCGAGATCTTATACCATCTAAGGAAAGTGAATGAGGTAGCCGATGCCTTAAGTTGTAAGACTGTCAAAGTGGTTTTATATATGATGGTCCAAGAGTGAAGTCCCCTAGAGAAGTTTTCAAAGCTTAATTTGAGTGTGGAACCTGTAGATGACTATCTGGTAGCAAGTTTACAAATCGAGCCATCAGTCATTAATCAGATCAAATAGGCTCAACAAGATGATTTGGATATGGTTCAATGGATTATTTAGGTAGAGCAGGGTTAAAAACCATAGTTCATGGTTAGTGAAGATGGCATTCTCAAATATCGAAACAAAATAGGTGTACCACAGAATAATACCCTTCAAAAATAGATACTAGATGAGGCTTACAGTTCTAAGTATGTGATGCACCCAGGTAGTACTAAGATGTATCAAAATCTACTAGGCATTTATTGATGGGCTGGTATGAAGAGAGACATCGCAGATTTTGTCGAGATGTCTCACATGTCAGTAGGTCATGGTTGACCATCAAAGACCTACGAGTTTGCTCAAAATTTTACCGATATCGACATGAAAATGAGAGTACATAAATATGAATTTTGTGATGGGACTTCCTCGGATGCCGAAAAGTTGTTATGACTCTTAAAGATCTCTACTGCAAGCGCATGAGTCGTACAAGTAATATCGTTCCACATAGATTAAGTTAACTTTTAAGTGATTACTAGATAATTACACCGTAAGTATATGTTAACCAATTATGAAATGATAGGTGTTCTACTAAGGCTAAAAAAATAAAAATAAAATAAACAATTAAAATAAAAATTAAATGAAAAAAATAAAAAAATACTTGCAATGAAACCCAAGCAAAGGAAAATTAACTACCAAAGGAAAATTTTAAAAATCAAAATTAGTAACTAAATAGGCTAAAAATGCAAATAACAAAAATAATAGGTCTAAAATGAAATTAAAACTAAAAAAAAAAAAAGCAAAGGAAAATTATCTAGTGCATGGTATACCTGAAAATCCTAAATTAAGCTCTAACACTAATTTAACCCCAATTGCAATGACTAACTGATAAATTCAATGCTAATGAATGCATGTAAGAAAATATATTTTTATATTTTAGAGAAATGAAACTAATAAAACTAAATGCACATGAAACTAACCCTAAATGTAACTAAACCCTAAACTCATGAAATTAAAATCTTAAAATAGCAACTAATTAACTCTTAAAGCAGTAACTAAAACAGAAAATACTAATGTAAAATTAAAACCTAACAAATGCATGAAATGCGAACACTAATGACATGAAACCCTAATCTAGTCTAACCCTAACTTACCCGGAAATGAAGACTAACCTAAAACATGATAGACTAATCTAAAACAACATTCAAAATACACCAAAACAGTAAGAAAACTAAACGTGGATAGAATTACAATCTAATGTAAAATATAACCTAAAATGATATGGAAACTAACATAAATGCATCTCAACCATTAACTACTAATTACATAACTTCTAAAATGAATTAACCACTAACTAAATGCACCTTAATGTACCTAATAATGCCTAAAACAGTAAGCAAAAGAAACCTAGACTGAACAGAAGCAAATGACGCCTAACATGAAGAATAAAAGGAAAAGTGTGACGAAAATGCTAAATGAAATTTACCCAACTAATTCTAAACATTATCTAATATATCTAAGACTTTAATAACATCTAAAAACACCTAAATGACACTTAAAAGAATGCAAAACAGTAAGGAAAAGAAATCTAGAAAGGGACGCCAAACCAGGGAATGAAGTAGAAAAAATGCTATAAAATGCCATGAAATCCTAAATAAACATTTCTTAAAAATTACCTAATGCTTATATACTCCTATTATGATTGTAATCTAGCTAAATGAACCTAAAAACTACATGAAACAACAGCTAGAAACACCCCAAAATAGAATGAAAACTGATCAAGAAAGAAAAACAAAATGCATGGAAATGAAACTAAAATGCCATGTAACCTAAGTTAATGCAATCTTAAAACTAACATAATTAAAATATAATCCTAAAGTGACTAAATACTACCCGAATAACTAAGAAAAATACAAGAATTGGTAGCCCAAAAATTTCAAAAAGTGACGCCAAACATTGCTGAACCAGTAGCTAATTTTCTTACAAAATAAAATGGAAAATGCTATGTAATCTCACCTATAAATTCCTAAAAAATTCCTAATGAAAATATGATACTAATATGATCTAAAACGACTTAGATGGATGTGGAAAACATATAAACCAGCAGCATAAGAAACCCCTAAAGTAACGCCACTTGCAGTAAAAAAAAAAAAAAGAAAACTGCAAAATGGAAATTAAGTAAAACTAAGTAAATTTAAGTTACGAAAACCATTTTTACCTTTAGAAACTTTATAAAAATCAATCAACACATGAAAATAACCCTTAAAAACAATTAAAACAGATCTGAAATAGCCTTGAAATATTAAAACAGTAATGAAAAATAACTCAGAAAATTAATGTAGATCAAGCTTAAACACAAAAGCTATAGAGGTAATTTTTCAACCTTCTGAACTTCAATATCCATAAAGCTCAATCATAAAAAAAATGGAAAATAATAAAGGAGTAAAAAAGAGATTAAATGCTGGAAATTAAAGAATATAATTGAAATGAAAGATTAAAGTAAAGATTGTACTTGAAATGTAAAGAAAACAAGTAAATTGATAAGATAAATTAAAATATACTTGGAAATTAACTTGGTGGCTGCTCTAAACAACTAAAAATTATTGAAAAACATTAAAGAAAATCCTAATGTAGTCGACCTCTCCATCAATCCCTAAGAGTTGTCTAATTTACTTAGTTACATCAAGGGTAAAGGGGTCATTTTATAAAGTAGATGAGATGACATGTAATGCCACTTGTCTTAACATAGTTAGCTCTTCTAAGAAGATATTTCCACTTCATCAAAGCCCCATAACCACATTTTATCTTCTTGTCCAAGTGTCATCACAGGTGGCCAAGGCATGTGAAATCCATGTGATTCCTTGTCATTATCTTCCAAAAGTGAATGAAATGAAAACATGTGGCAAGTTGGTTGGCAAGGACGAGGTAAGTTGTACTACAAGATAAATTTTCTTGTTATTTTGTCATTTAGTGGCATGAAATTTGTCATGTAGTGAACTTAGTTTGATTCTCGCGTTGTGTAGCCCAAATATAGTCAAATCATCTGGATTTCTTGTAAAATTTATTTTTATGCACAATTAGAGAAAATTAATCAAATTAAAGGGATACATAACATATTGACAAGAAATTAAAGAAAATTCAAGGAAATTAAGCACAGAAATAACTTTATAAAATAGAGTTATCAGAAGTCATGATGCGATATAGGTTATACTTGATCGATTAACTTAATCCGCCTACGTTTTATCTATGAAAGCCACTGTTTCCCTTAGTTCACTTGCAGAGTTGTATTTTAAGGATATTGTTAGGCTACCCAGAGTTCTAACGAGCATTCTATCAGATCAGGATTTCTAGTTTACTTCCTGTTTTTGGCAATAATTTCTTTCAGAAAGCTATGGGTCCCAATTATAGTTCACTATTGCCTTTCATCTTCATATCGATGGTCTGTTTGAGTGGACGATTCAGACTTTTAAGGATATTTTAAGGGCAAGTGTTATCGATTTTCAAGGCTCTTGGGACGATTATCTTGCTTTAGCTGAATTTGCCTACAACAACAACTATCATTTGAGTGTTTGGATGGCTCACTATAAGGCACTATATGGAAAGAGATGCAAATCTCCTATCACTTGGGAAAAGGTAGGTGAGTGAAAGATATTTGCTCCTAAACTAGTTGAGAGAGCTTCTAAGACAGTAAAGTTGATTTGTGATAGATTGAAAATAGCTCAGAGCCATCCGAAGAGCTATGCTGAAATCAGAAGATGATAGCTTGAGTTTTAAACTGGGGATAAGGTATTCCCTAAGGTTTCTTCTTCAAAGGGTATCATGAGATTAGGAAAGAAATGAACGCACACTCCTCACTTTACAGATTCTTTCAGGATATTAGAGTGTAGAAGACGTATCATACAAACTTGCACTTTCACCTCAGTTAGTTAGTGTGCATAACATCTTTTATGTGTCTATGCTTAGAAAATATCAGCCAAATCCTTCTCACATCATTCTACATAAGTCACTTGAGATTAAGGAAGATATGAGATACATTAACAAACTAATCCAGATTCTAGACAAAAAGGAAAAAACACTTTGATTGAAGTCCATCTCATTAGTAAAGGTACTCTCATAGCATCATACTTCAGTGGAAACTACTTGAGAGCTAAAGATCCTGACATGGAGAAGTATCCTCATCTTTTTGAATCAGACTAAGATGAATTCAAAGGATCGAATTCCTTAAGGTAGAGAGGATCTAAAAACTGTAAATTTATACTTATTGTACCATTGTATGGCTATAGAGTAATGAAAAATGACTAAAATGTCATTTTTTTTTTGTTTCTGATGCAAACAGGGCCAGCAACCGTATGGAGAGGTTTATGGGCTCCATAGGAGTGTGTACTTACTCAAATATATTTGAATCATCACAAAATAATGATAAATTGTGAGACCTCATATATGTATAATTTTGTATACATGTGAATGAAATTGTAAAACGAATGATTTTGGATCAAGTAAATGTGAAATGAATACACGCAAATTTTAAAGTGCATGAGATTGCATAAATCTTTACACTTTCATTTAGTCATGTATTGTATACCTTTGGTTATACAATGATTTCACACAAGTTTTAATGTGTATAAAGTATGAATAAAGGTCCTTTTCAAGTCTTAAAGGTGGTTGAATGAGAAAATGACTATGATAGCAAATTAAGGATGTTTTTGGGTGAGTTACTGCATAAAACTGCAGCAAAATCTGAAATATATGAATGTCAAATCGATCTCATAGGATGAGAGATCGATCTGGAAGAGCCAAACAATGCTCTTATTCGAGCAATGGAATAGGGCAGATCGATCTCCAATGGGGTCAGATCGATCAGCTAAACATTCTGTAAATGAAGAGATAGATCCTTAATGCAAGCAGATTGATTTCCTTAGCTCTCGAGTTGGAGAAGATTGATCTCCTCCCTTAGCCAGATCGATCTCCTTAACTCTTTGCCTGGAGCAGATCGATCTCAAGACCTCGACAGATAGATCTCATGCTTTCAAATGTCATGGAAATGAGAAATTTTAAGAGGACAAGATCGATCTCCACCCAATGTAGATTAATCTCATCAAGCTAATTCTATAAATAAGAGCAGTGGATCTGTAGATTTCGGAAAACAATCTCACTCTACCATTTTCAATCCAAAAACTTAACTTTCTCACTCCTAAATCCACCAATTTTCATAAATATTTGAGGGAGGGCTATTAGATACAAAGTTGTTCACATCAAAGAGGAGAACAACATAGCTTGGAGTCATCACCTCATTTGTTGCATTGAAGAAGCTAGGAGTATTATCAGTTGGAGCAAGAAGGAAAACCCAAAAAGGTGAGTTTTTGAAGCACCAATCTAAGTATATTTGTTTAAATATTGATTTTGAAGTGGATTGGTATGTATACTAATGGTATAAACTACCTAGAATGCAAAGGAACAATTATAACCTAGAAATAAGTTATTGTGAGAAAGAGAAATGTATTAGAATTAATGATAAATGGGATATCTTAAGGTAATAATAATGATGTGGGTATGATTTTAAGATGGTGTTATGGAATGAATTGTGAGACTTACCCAAAAAGGGTAAAATGTGTATTTAAGGCATTGGGTAAAATGCATAAATGAATGAGAGAGTAAGGGTAGTGTATTTCACATCAAGTCCTAAACGAGTAACTAAGTGAGTTACTAGATAAATTAGTTGAAAATGGCTTGATGATGGCTAAATGCAAAATGGGCCAAACTTAATGAAATAGGCTCAATGAAAAATATTGACTAGTTGAAGTCAAAATGTGAGTTAGCAACATTAACTAACGTGATTGGTGAATGATTTACAGCTTTCGAGGATACACCTGGAGCAAGTTGAGCTAAAGCGCGAGAAGCTAAGAGGAAGAGAGTCGCACATCGAGTAAATCGAGGTAAGGGAATTGTGTGGACTCTTAGAGATATTTGTGCGCATTTTGGGCACATTATGTTTTCCTAGAATGCATGTGGTAATAGGAAATAAAACGGGCGATTGAAGAGCAAGAGATGGGTTTTGATGAAATGTGCATGAAAACAAAAGCATGAAGCTTTGAAAATCTTGTTTTGTTACTCTTTAGCAAGTGATGGGTAGGTTGGCTGATATTTGAAATGATTTGCAAAAGAAATGATTTGATTTGGTTTATAATCATGTTCTGCAAAGAATTGAGCCACCTACATGGATTTCGTGAGAATGAAAGCGTGCTAGAGTATGACCGCACGAGATTTGATGTGTTTTATACGCATGAGTGCTGGAGCTTAGCTCGCACTAGTTTTCACATGGATTTCTATGATGTTGTGCTAGAGTTTAGCTCGCACAGATTTTATATTGGTTTTGACATAGTGCTGGAGCATAACTCGCATTAGATGTCCACCATACTTGTTGCCGTGCTTGAGATTATTCGCACGTGATTTTATGACATGATTGATAGTCGTGCTAGGAGCTTCGGGTAGACTGGGTGTCGCACCGATTAAATAGGTTCACACGTGCATTTTGAGATGTGACGTGATATGATGTGTTGATATGGGTCCACGAAGTAAGCTATACCGTGCAGGTAGCATGGAGTACGTTGTACCGTGTTGAGATTATGATATGCCATCTTCGGACGATATTTAGATCTGCTATGGACCAGCGAGTTGGACGTGACCCACCTCCCGTGTGGAAGTAGATAGTGGTGATACCCCGCACACCTGATCAGTGTAGCATGGGATCACAGGATATGACCATAGTCCTAGAGGAGATTTCCCTTATTATATTACCTATCTCACATGTCTTTTATCTATGAATGAATCCATGTTTTGAAATGTTTCGTAGGTCAGGACAGTCCGAGGGAGGGGCTGAGTCCTGACAAGTGTTGATTTTATTGAGATGAAAAAGTATGATAATGGCTTTAAAGTGCACTTATGCATGATGGTTTTTCATGCTTTACTTATGAAATATGCATGATGGTTTTTCCATGCTTTGAACTTGATTTATGTACTGATTTAAATAGCATGATTTGCCTTACATGCCGTTAACACAAGCATGAACTAATGCTTTTGAGGTGTGAATGAGAAATTGTATGGTTTTGAGCATGGCAACATGATAAAGTAGATAGTACACTATCTACCTGTTCGCATGATTGTCTTGCTGAGCGTGTTGTTTGCTCACCCCCCTTATTTTCCTCTCTCTACAGAGCTTTGAGTATAGACTAAGAACGACTGGAGGCTTTCCTTTGTGGTATCCACTGCATCCCATCGCGTATGGTATACATATTGATATAATTTTGTATCTAAACTTTTTATAGCACAGAAGCATTTTGAATGTAACCATTGGGGATGTAAAGTAATGTAAACACATGTAAACACATGTAAACAATAACTCTGATTTATTTATACAAGTGTTTACATCTAAAATTATAATGCAAATTAAATTTGTTGGTTAGATGAGGTAGACATTGACACACAACCCAACTGTTGAGAGTGTAGCTGATCACGATCGAGACAAGGTAAGAACAACTAAAAAATGAAGTAGGAAAATCAAAAAATTTGTGATGATTTTTGGTAAGTTGAGGGTAGTGACAGAAGTTGGTATCAGAGCTAAGTTGGTCTGACGTGTGTCGGTGTTTAAAATACTTAATAAGTTGGAAAATTACATCCCCAATGTTACTGTGCTTGTTTATATACAATTGTGTGTGTGTTGATGGGTTGACTAAGAAATTGATGTGAATGTAGGGAATTGAGCATTATGCCTAACACCAGTCACGGTAGAGGGGCAAGAGCGCAGATTAGAGGTGGTAGAGGTAGGCTTGGGGGTAGTGTTGAGTCAGAAACACACGAGACTCAGGAAGAGATTGAGGTGGATACTGAGGTTGAGCTTGCTCCACAGGGTCCAGAGGAGAGACTCGAAAGTACTGAGGCAGGTTTCGCGAGGATTAAACGGAGCATAGAGATGATCTTGGAGTTGGTCACTCAATCATTACCTGAAGTTGGGGTCAGACAGAGTCCCGCTACATAGGGTGACGTCGAGTAGGCGGCAGCTCCTGAGGTATGGGCACAGCCAGCCCAGAGACCTCAGACGACAGATACACCTACACCCCCACCCGTACAAGATATGCCTACACCCGTTACTATACCACAGGGCAGTAGAGGTTGGGGTTACGGATGTGATTTGGATAGACTGCGGCAGTTCCAGAAGTTTGGACTGCCGTCTTTCAGTGGAGTTAAGGACCCAGTAGCTGTAGAGGATTGGATAAATGAAATTGAGAAGTTATATGGGTTCTTTGAGTGTACTACTACTGAGATGGTAGCATTTGCCACATTCATACTAAAGGGATCAACAGAACATTGGTGAAAATCCACTAGGCCCATTTTGAGAGCCCGGCATACAGAGATTAGCTGGGATGTGTTTTTAGAGGCTTTTCGAAGATAGTATGTTCCAGATACTGCACAGTGGAAGATGAAGATGGCATTTTTAGGACTGACCCAAAGGACCAGGATTGTGGATGAGTATGAGACGACCTTTATCTCGCTGGGTAGATATGATCCCAATACGATGGGTAATGAGGCCGAGAAGATCCAAAAGTTTGTGGATGGACTGAGACCAACCATCAGGTCCAGATTAGTCCTCTTAGATTTACCGACCTACGGGGAGGCAGTGCGCAGTGCGCAATTGTGTGAACAAGATATTGAGAGGATTGCCTCAGAGTTTGGAAGGGTTGGTAAAGTGAGGGATAGAGATAAGAAGAGACCAGTGCTGGATAGAAGCTTCAGTTATAAGGGAAGCAAGAGGTTTTCTAAAAAGAGACCGAGGATTGAAGAGATCTGGGAGAGGACAGTTAATCCTCCCATGTATCTGACTATAGCTTCAGCTAAGGGAATTATGATTGGAGGGCCACGGCCTACTACAAAATAGTATAGAAAGTGTGATAGGTACCCTGGTACTCGACCATGCTATGGACCTCCTGTAGTATGCTTCAGATGTGGAAAACTAGGACACATAATTTGGGATTGTCCAGAGATGACAGAGAGAGTCCCACATAAGGGCCAGGAGCCAGAGAGAGCTCCAGTTGGTACAGCTGCTCCGAGGAGGAAGGCTACAGCTAAAGAAAAGGGGAAGAAGGCAGTGGGTATGAGCAGAGGATGAGTGCATGCACTGGACCAGGACACTACGGATCAGTCTTCAAATGAGGTTAAAGGTACCATCCAAACTTTGATTTAGAAGCATTTGTATTGTTTGATCCTGGTGCCACGTATTCCTTTATATCGTCATCCTTTGCACATAAATTGTTGAAGCATGTAAAACCCATACTGCTAGATAAGATGTTGATGATATCTACCCCTATAAATGATAGTCAATTGGCTGAGCATGTATATAGAAATTGTAAGATAAGGATAGGAGGTAAAGAAATGGCAACCGATTTAATTTTATTAAATATGAGTAATTATGATGTAATCCTAGGAATGGATTGGCTAGCTGCGAACCATGTTATTATGGATTGTAGTACTAAAACATTGATGTTTCCTGAGATAGAAAATCTTGTTGTAAACTTTGTGAAATAAAGTGAAAGCTCATGTTTACTATAAATAAAATAGTGTGATCTTAATACATGATCTTCGAGAGATGAATCTGTTTATCAATTATGTTTGTTAATGTGATGATTTGTGTTACTAACGGTGGAAAGGATAATGTGAAGGGTTCATTGCTTATGTGATTGAGACGAATAAGGCACATCCGGAGTTGATAGACATCCCAGTGGTCAGGAAATTTTCAGATGTCTTTTCGGATGAATTACCAGGGTTACCTCCAGATAGAGAGATGGAATTTTGTATAGATTTGACACCTGGTACAGAGCCAATATCCTAACCACAGTACAGAATGGCTCAAGTTGAGTTGGAAGAATTAAGGAAACAGTTGCAAGAGTTGCTGGAGAAGAGGTTTATCAAGCCGAGCGTCTCACCTTGGGGAGCACCGATCTGTTTGTAAGGAAGAAGGATGGAAGCCTCCAACTGTGTATAGATTACCGGTTGTTGAATAAGGCCACCATCAAGAATAAGTACCCCCTTCCACGCATCGATGACTTATTGGATCAGCTTATGGGAGCGAGTTGAAGATACAGAGTGGAGACGTACCCAAGACAACTTTTCGCACCCGGTATGGACATTATGAGTTTATGGTTATGCCATTCGGGTTGACAAATGCTCCCACAGCTTTTATGTCGTTGATGAATGAGGTATTTCACCAGTACTTGGATCGATTTGTTATAGTGTTTATTGATGACATATTAGTGTACTTAAGATCTAGAGAGGAGCATGAACAGCACCTAAAGATAGTGCTACAGACCCTCCGAGAGAAGAAGTTGTATGCTAAACTCAGTAAGTACGACTTTTGGTTGGAACAGATCTCTTTTTTGGGTCATATAGTATCGAAGGATGGTGTGTCATCGGATCCATCAAAGATTGAGGTAGTGATACAGTAGCAGAGACCCCAGACAGTAACAGAGATCAAAAGTTTCCTGGGTTTAGCTGGGTATTATTGACGGTTTGTGGAGGGATTCTCGAGGTTAGCTGCTTCATTGACACGTCTCACGAGAAAGAATGTAGAGTTTGTGTGGGACGAGAGATGTGAGGAAAGTTTTTAGGAGTTGAAAGGGAGATTAACCATAGCTCCGATTCTCACCATTCCTACCAGCTCAGGAGGTTTCTCGGTGTATACGGATGCTTCACACCAAGGACTGAGCTATGTATTGATGTAGGATGGGAAGGTAGTAGCCTATGGATCAAGATAGTTGAATGATCATGAGAGGAACTACCCGACCCACGATTTAGACTTGGCGGCCGTAGTGTTTGCATTGAAAATATGGCGCCACTATCTCTATAGTGAGAGATTTCAGGTTTACACTGATCACAAGAGCCTTAAGTATCTTTTCTCGTAGAAAGAGTTAAACATGAGACAGAGAAGATGGCTCGAGCTTTTAAAAGATTATGATTGTGAGATCCTGTACCACCCGGGTAAAGCAAATGTAGTGGTTGATGCATTGAGTAGAAAGCATCTCAGGTTGGTGTCATTTATGATGATTGGGGAACACGAGTTGTTGAAATAGTTCACGAACCTCAGTTTGGATGTGACCTCGTATGATACTGATAGTGGTTTTATGATAGCTAGCCTATAGTTGGAACCGAATATGGTAGATCGAATCCGACAGGCTCAACGGATTGATCAATAGTGTAGTAATATCGCCGGGCAAATACAGAGAGGCATAGAGACTGATTTTGAATTGAGTTCAGATGGATTGTTGAGGTTCAGAAGTAGGATATGTGTTCCCGATGATCCAAAGGTCAAGAAGTTGATCTTGACAAAGCCTCACTCATCGAGGTATACGATACATTCAGGGAGTACTAAGATGTATCAAAACCTTCGAAAAGATTATTGGTGGTCTGGAATGAAGAAAGACATTGTTGAATATGTCGCTAAGTGTCTCGTTTGTCAGCAGGTGAAGGTAGAGCATCAGAAGCCTGCAGGGTTATTGCAGTCTCTACCAATACCAACGTGGAAGTAAGAGCATGTCACCATAGATTTTGTGATGGGATTACCGAGGACCCGTAGAGGTCATGATGCCATATGGGTGATTGTGGATCGGTTGACAAAGTCAACCCATTTCTTAGCTATGAGAGCTACCGATACTCTGAGCCAGTTAGCGAACTTGTATGTGTGCGAGATAGTTAGGCTACATGGAGTTCCAATGAGCGTTGTTTATGATAGGGATGCCCGCTTCTCTTCCCACTTTTGGGAACATTTTCAGGAAGCGATGGGGACCCAGTTGAGTTTTAGTACCGCGTTTCATCCTTAAATAGACGGCTAGTCAGAGAGGACTATACAAACCCTGGAGGATATGTTGAGAGCGTGTGCATTGGATTTTGGGGGCTCCTGAGATGACCATTTGCCACTCGCAGAGTTCACCTATAATAATAATAATTTTCATGAGAGTATCGAGACGGCACCATATGAGGCATTATATGGGTGTAGATGTCGTTCCCCTATTGGATGGGAAGATGTAGGTGATAGACAGATCTTTGCTCCTGACTTGGTTAGACAAGCTTCTGAGGATGTCCAGTTGATTTGTGAGAGGTTACAGGCAGCTCAGAGAAAACAAAAGAGTTATGCTGACAAGAGATAGAGACCACTAGAGTTTATGGTGGGTGAGTCAGTGTTTTTGAAGGTTTCTCCTTCGAACTTCGAAGGGTATTATGAGATTTGGTAAGAAGGGCAAGTTAAGCTCTAGGTATATTGGACCCTTCGAGATTTTGGATAGAGTGGGAGATAAGGCATACAGGCTAGCATTACCACCTGAGCTAGCGAATGTACATAACGTCTTCCATGTATCCATGTTAAGGAAATACCACCCAGACCCGGCGCATGTGATAAGGTACGAGCCCTTAGAGCTCAATGAAAGCATAACGTACGTTGAAAAGTCGGTTCAGATATTGGATAGAAAAGAGAAAGTGTTGAGGACAAAGGCAATTCCCTTGGTGAAAGTTCTTTGGTAACATCACACGGTGGAATAGACCACATGAGAATTGGAGAGTTTGATGTAGGAGAGGTATCCCGAGTTACTCACAGGATGATTGGTTCCAATTTGGAGGACCAAATTTTTAAGTGGGGGAGAATGTGAGACCCCATATGTATATATATATATATATATATATATATATATATATATATATATATAACTTTGTACATATGTGAATGGAATTGTAAAATGAATGATTTTGGATCAAGAAATGAATACACATAAATTTTAAAGTGCCTGAGATTGCATAAATCCTTATACTTCCATTTAGTCATGTATTGTATACCTTTGGTTATACAATCATTTCACACAAGTTTTAATGTGTATAAAGTATGAATGAAGGTCATTTTCAAGTCTTAAAGGTGGTTGAATGAGAAAATGACTATGGCAGCAAATTAAGGATGTTTTTGGGTGAATTACTACAGAAAACTGCAGCAAAATCTGGAAAATATGAATGCCAAATCGATCTTATAGGATGAGAGATCGATCTGGAAAAGCAAAAAATGCTCTTATTCGAGACTGGAATAGGGCAGATCGATCTCCAATGCTCTTTTTCAGTGATGTTTTCACCCCTGTTTTCAACTTAAAATTCTCTATATCCATACTCCGTTAACTAATCCTCCTCTATTGGGGTACTCATTTATCAGTATTATACCTAATGATGTAGGCATTCATGCCCTTTTACTCACTTATATGTGAATGAAGGCGGTATGAATAAATATGTGGCACCAGGATCACTGAACATATGTACTTCATTATTCTTAACAAGTGTGGTATCTTACACCACATCCATGAAACATCAATAGTGTCCTGGTCCAAGACATCCTCTCGCCTTCGTCCAACAACCTACTTTCCTTTTTTTTCTTTTCGGCTATGGCCTCCTTTTTCGTTGCAACTGTACCAACGAAGTTTTTCTCTATCTCTTTACTTTCCTGTGGGGCAATCTCGCTCAACTCTGAGCAATCAAAAATCAATGGTCCGTCTTACCACACTTATCGGCCATTTTCATCAATACAGTGTAGGTATAGACCCTCCTTCCGTGGTATCCACCACTCATCTCCCACTGCTTACAGTGCTTACACTGCTACACTGCTATACTGCTTATCTTGCTTACCCTGCTACATTGCCACACTACTCTGTAGCAAGTCAGAGTCCTCAAATCACAATACCCCTCAAGAGTGCCAAAATCGGTTGCACTGGGGTCTTACCAATTATCTTACTCCATGACTCGTCAAATCTAATCTCTTACCAACTGGTCTCTTTCCCGCTCTGACATCTTCGTCATTTCTCGATTCTCTTCTGTCTCTATTTCGGCTCTCACTAGCTTTTCCAATCTCAGAGGCGTGCAATTCATGTTCTTATTTACCCAACTGCAAATCTACGCACTGCCTCGGCATAGGTAATATTTCACGGGCCAATCGGACTCTAATTGAAAATTCGAGTCCTTATATGAACTTTTAGGTTTTTCGACTCTCACTGTCCATAATATCGGGTTCATACTTGCCCAGGGATGTATTTGAGATTCGTACTCATCAATCAACTCATGACTATGGGCAGTGTAAGAAACTCTATCTGTAATTTTCCTTATACAGTGTCCGGGATATTCCGTCACCGGAATACATCCAGAATATTTCTCATCTTAGCTTTGTATATTTAACTCTTAAGATGGGTCGAGCGGACTTCCATCAATGCTCCGCCTCGCCCTCCAACATAAATGTATTTTAAAAGTCACTTCCTTAGTCGTCATACACCGAAAGAATTCATACATCTCTGCAATCTTATTCACCCAGTCCTCAACAAGTATTGGTTTCTTTACTTCGCTATATATCAGAAGTATGAAAATCTCTTTAGTCTGAGGCATCTGTTTAGGCTTTTCTCTGCCTATCCTCAACTATCTGCAATAGACTGTGTAAACAAGTCCGAAATATCTTCTACTATGTGACGGCCAACCCCTGCCCGGCCAACCCCTGCCATCGGCCATGGCCACCCCTCATGGGCCCACGCACAACGATGGTGGTCTAACAACGGGTGGTCCAACAACGCCACAAGTCCAACGTATTGTCCGCTTTGGGCCTCAGCCCGCACGGCTTTGTCTCATATGGGGAACTCCCCTCAGAACGCATTCTCTGATCTCATACATAATCTGAGCAATTTGTTCCTCACAATAATCTCCACACTCCGCTCCAACATCGCGAAGCGCGTCTCAATACTGTCCGATCTCTCTGTCGGACTCTGTGGGGCATGCTCAACATCAGCCTCCACGTCATTCTCATCTTGAGTCTCAGGTGACAACTCATTCAACTCTCAGGCCGATCTCTATGGCCTCTAGCATGTGTACTCGCCACTCTACCATAGCGGCTATCAGTTATAACAACTATATTCTTGCAATCGAAACTAAATTCTTAGCTGCGGTTCCATCTTGATATACACAATTGTATCTAAACAATGCACAGTACATGGGGATGTAAATTTACTTAACCACTAACACCGACTCATATCAGGCCAACTTAAGCTCTGATACCATCTTTTCTGTCACGACCCAAATTACCTAAAAATCCCTACAAATTTTTTTTTTTCGCTTTTTCTATACTCCTTACCCGTCGTGAACAGTTCCACTACTAACAGTTGGGCTATGATTCGGTGTTAGTCACCTCTTCCCTATTTATCATTCAATTTTCATAATTTATTTACATATCAATTTATTTAAACTAAATACATCCCCAATATTACATCATATACAGTACTGTGCATCTATATGTTCAGATACAAAATTATATAAATGTGTATACCTGGTCTTAATAAGAAGCAGCGGATAACCGAATTGCGAAGCTATTGTCGCTCTCTTCTACTGAGTGTACTCTGTGGGGTGGAAAATGAAAGGGTGAGCGAAACGTGCTCAGTAAGGCAATAATGTAAGCAGGTAGATAACTATACTATCTACGTGCTGATAATGTCATGATTGTAAAAATCGTTTACTTTCGGAGCATGAGATAAGATTAAAACAATGCCACATGTATGTATATATCATATACAAGAAATCATGAAACCGTCATGTACAACACACATGGAAAATCATCATGTATGACATCTCATGCTCTTCACATTAAAACTTCATCACTTAAAAACTCATTTGTTTCATCATAAAACTCTTCACTTTAAAACTTATTCGTTAAATCACAAGACTCATCATAAAGCAACTTCATCAAGGTCAAACCCATCTCTCGGGAATACCTTGATTCATCAAATCAAATCTCTTTTAAAAACACAAATCGGGACTACCCCTCCATCGGGTTTGTCCTGGTCTATCTAGACCGTATGATATCATGTGAGGCATGTAGGTTACTGTATGAAAAAAAGAGGACTATGGCCATACTATGTCCCTGTGATCCCAGGCACACGGATCCCGGTGTGCGGGGCATCACAACTGTAACGGGAGGTGGGGTCAGGTCCTACCCGCCAGAATATCAAGTAACATAATAGTCATCATGACTGCACGGTACAGCGTACTCCGTGTGACATACACGGTACATCGTACTCCGTGAACCCATATCATAGTTTGGGGGTGCCTGCCGTAGGTCTTAGCCAGCCCAATACTATGTCGATAACCAACCCATGTCTCAAAGTTTACGTGCGAGTATCTCAACTCTCTGCGACACACAGTCTACAGGAGGCTTCCGCACGACTATATGCATGTCAACTCGCGTCTAGTGCATATGTGAGCATCCTGCTGCCCGCCCCACACCAGGTCACAGGCTTACGGTCTCATCACAGCACCACGCTATGCATATCATGATATCTAAAATCGCGTGCGAGCGAAGCTTCAGCACGGTGTTATGCACACACAAATTTCTCGTACGAGCAATGCTCCAGTACGGCTTTTCATGAAAATAATTCGGTAAACTTGAGTGCGAGTAAGACTCTAACACTCCTTTTTACTTGTACAAATACGATAGGTGGCTAGATTTTGACAAAACATCTTTAAAATTGGTAACCGGTACAAACCGGTACCCTTTCGTATAGTTCATGAAATCAATAGCCGACCTATGTTCATATCTGCTTAAATCATAACAATATAATCATAAACAACATTAAAATCATGAAATTCATGCAATTCCATAGCCTTACTACCCTTTTTGAAATTTTCCTAACTGGGGGCAAAATGGTCATTTTTCACTATTTCCATATTTTTATCGTAAAAATTATTATTCTATTTTTTGGGTAGCCTACTGAATTTAACGTACTGTAAATCCCCTTAAAATTACGTATAGCTACCTCTAAATGCTCATAAAATTCCCTTACCTGGAATCGCGCGTAGACTTAGCTTATCTCGAAGATATCGAACTTCTCGGTCCAAGTGCGCGCCAATCAAAAATACGTCACTGCATATAACCATGAAATCGAGGTTAATTCACTTATCTCGATCAGTATATCGTATTTACTGACCAACTTTAAAGTATTGGGCCCTATTTACCCTATTTGGTCTCGGCCCATTTCAGCCCTTTTTTATTTATTAATTCCCTTCTTCGGGTATACCGGGCTTATGCGATTTACTAATAATTATCGGGCTTCGATCCAAGTTCATTGGATAGCCCGTATACCATTTACGGCAATTTATTGCAATTACGAATTAATATTCCTTCCTATGTGAAATTAATCCGTAATTCCGTAAAATACTTAAAATCGATATTTAAAGAAATCTTAATGCCGAATTTAAATCGTACTTACCCGATACGATGCGGGGTACGAAGATCAGAGCTCGATCGGCTCTCGTTCGGTCTCCGTCGTAAAACTGCATAATTAGGTGAATCCGGATTATTTTCCATTAAAATAATATTAAACTAAATTTTCGGAATTCACCCGTAGGTCAATATCGACCCTCGATCAACTTACCCGAACCTCGAGTCGTCCCCCGGTAATTTTCTTTCTCTTTTTCCTTTCTTTTCCTTTCTTTTCTTTCCTTTTCTTTCCTTTTCCTTCCCCTTTTCCTTCCTTTTCCTTCCCTTTCCTTCCCTTTCCTTCCAGCAAAACGGCACCGTTTTATGTCCCTCACTGCCTCTTGCCGTCGCCGGCGGCTCCGGCGGTCTTACCGGCCAAGACCGGTACCAAAATGACCGGCTTCCTCCCCTGAACACACCGGTACCCTTCTTTCCGGCCCAGGTGCGGTGGTTCGCCGGCGATCTCCTCTTCTCTCCCTCGGATTTTCGGAGCTCGGATCGGGCTCCTCCGGCCACCTCGCGGCTCGGTTCCGGTACCTATGGGTTCGCCGGACTCTGCTCTTGCTCCTGGAAGCTTCGTCGGACGTCGAACGGTCGCCGGTGGTCGAGATCGGCAGTGGGTTCTTCTCGGGTGCGAACGGGTTGCGTTTTCTGGTTTTTTCGGGTTTCAGTTCTTTTTTTTTTTTTTTATCTTTATTATTATTTAACTATTCATTTAATATTAAATTAATCATTAAAATACTCTAAAAATTCTGAAAATATCTACAAAAATTTTATTTTATTCACCAATTTAATTTAATTAAATTAAATTAAATTTATTTAGTTTTTAAATTATTTTTTCGGTATAATTCTTCCGTATTTTCGGGATATCGTCCCGGGTGACATTTTCGGTATTTCTAAAAATTCCGGATCTTGATCAATTTGACTCGAAATTATAAAATTCCCCATTATTGATCAAGAAATCCTAATTCCTTATTTTTAATTAAATTTCTCTTATCGTATTTATCCCGAATTTCGGTCTTTTAACCGTTTTACCCCTACACTTATTTCGGGATTAAATTAACCTAGCTTTCCTTCATACTTCCACCATATTTTCCTATTTAATTTTTTTTTTTCGATAAATTTTATTTTCTTCACTTCCCGTTTGGCCTGTGGCCATTTCGATCCTTATTTTTAGTCCGAGTCTCATTCCTTTAAATTTGTGAATATTTTTCTACCTCGTAAAATTTACGATTAAATTTCGGGTCTTACAAATCTCCCCCACTTAAGAAATTTGGTCCTCCAAATTAGAACCAAGTCAGATGAGTCCATATACAACTCCGGATACATTAATCGTATCATACTCTTAAAGTCTTATGTGACCTTCTCCGGAGTGTATTACTACCAAAAGAACTTTAATTAGGGAGATTATCTTAATCCTCAATACTTTCTCTTTCCTGTTTAATGCCCGAATTAACTTCTTCAATATACTCATATTTTCCTTAAACTGAACTTTTGGAGTTCATATTCGATCATCTATGCTGGATCTGGATAGTATTGTCGAAGAATCAAAATCTGAGACACATTGTGGGTGCCTGCTACTTCAGGTGATAACACCAATCTACAGGTCTTATCTCCCACTTGTCTAATCTCTCAAAATCTTTCATCCAGCACAACTCAATTTACTTTTTCCAAAAGCTCACTATGTCCTTATCCTCTTAGGACGAATAGCTTTCAATCATATTAATTCACCATTAGTGAATTTCAATACTTGTCTATCTGCTCTGAGGTGTTCTTAGTCTCTCAACCTTAACCAAACATCCTCAGAGACATATTATCCATAGTCAGAAATGATTCTATCTGTCACCCACTCTTTCTTATCCAATTTGGGGAACAACCCCTATAACCATACACTGCCTCATATCTTGTTATCCCGATACTCAAGTGACAACTGTCACCATTGGCTACTTCAATTAGAAATCAACTGCTTATTCCAGGAGCTTATAAAATCAATGGCACACGCTTCCATCAGATCCTCCAGAACTTGTACAGTCCTCTCTGACTGACCATCTGTCTGAGGACAAAAAGCTGTGCTAATACTCAGTCGGGTTCCCATAGCTTCCTTAAAATATCCTCATAGTAGGAAGTGAAGCGGGAATCCCTATATGATACCATGCTCACTGGAACGCTACTTACTGTTCCACAATCTACCTTACACATAAATCCTCATACACACTCTGAGTATCTGGGGAGTTCATAACCGGAAGGTGGGTGGACTTAGTCACTCTGTCGGCTATCATCCAAATAGCCTCATAATTCACATGGGTTCTCTGTAACCCATTATAAAATTTATGGAGGCTTGTTCTCGTTTTTCGTGCCGTGTCAATATAGGTAGGTGCTGCAATAACTCTGCAGACTTTTAATACTCTACCTTACTCTGCTGACACACTAGGCACCTTTTTCCACAATCTCTACCTTATCTCCTTTCATATCTGACCACTAATACCCTTTTTGAGATTTCAATATATTTTTACTTCCGTATGCACTGTATATCCCGAAGAGTGAGCTTCTGTCAATATTAATAACTCATCACTGTGGTCCTAGGGAGCACTTATACTGTCTCAGAAACTCTCTGTAAATCATCATCACACTCTCTGTGATCTCTGTCACTGTACCCTTCTGAATCAGACCCAAACTATCGACATCCGGTCGATCATCACGCTAAGCCTGGCAAATCCGGGCACTCTCATCCGGTACTAGTCATCAGGCTAGCTGTCACATAATCACTGTCATCATCAGAAGGGATCACATCTATACCGAGGCTCACAACTGCGTCTCGCAGCTCACGCTCCCTGACCATCATGTGTGGTACCATCCCGAGGCTGTTTATGCTCAATGCATCAGTCAGCACATTAGCCTTTCTTGGGTGGTACAATTTTCACAAATCAAAACTTCTCAGAAGCTCCAACCCAATATGTATTCTCATATTAGCCTCTTTCTGTGAAAACAGATACTCGGGCTTTATGATCAGTGCATATCCACAATTTTCTCACCCTGTACATAATAGTACCATATCCTCAGTACAAATACTGTTGCCAACTTTAAGTCATGGGTCAGATAGTTTATTTCGTAATCAAGGATTTGTCTATCTCCAAAATTGACTATCTTCCCATTATACATCAATACATAGTTCCTTCATAATTTGAGGTATCCATACTCACTGAGGACCTCTTAAGCTGTTGGGTATGGTGAAATTAATCACGGTGGTCAGTTCATACTTCACTACACCGAAATCCATGTCACATCTATCATCTTATTTATCATCTTATTCAAAAACCACGTTTTCTTAGTTAAACGTGTCAACCAAGTAGCCATATTGTGAACTCGCAACAATCCATCTGTAAAAGTCATTTCCCAATTGTTGCTTATAATTTGCCCTAAACTTCAACTACACCCAACATATCATCGATAATGATGATTACAAATCGGTCCCGATAAAGTTTAAATATTTCACCGTAGTCGAGTTCCACTACTTACTTCAATCGTCCATATCCTTGACTTATTTACGCATAAGCGTATAAGATCCTTCAAAATCCCTTCCGTTTTCAGGTACTAACCTGCGTCATTTCCTTTTCTTCTCTTAACTGCTCTTATTAAATTTTACTATGTTAACCTTTATGATTTGTCTAATTTTAATATTCTCACCGTCTTAGTAAGAGTATCCTAATGCTAAAGGTATTTCTTACGATGATCGATTTCACGTTATAGGTTATATATATACTTTTAGACGTTGTTAAGTCTTCAGGCGGGGAGGTATTTTGAAATACCTTTATTAACCCTTAGACTTAACCACAACTACTGGTTATGGTTATACCCATCTTTGTCCTTGGTTATAATTTGTATTCGCTACTAATTGCTTCAATCCTAACTACTTCGCATATCATAGAGATGTTATTACCTAGCATACGTCTCTTACTCCAATACATCTTGTATTTAGGATCAACATATCTCAAAGATCATCTCCTTTGTATATCAATCATGATAAAACTCTTTCATTATTGATTTCGTGAGTACAATCCTTTACTCCTTTAATTTCAACGGTTGCACCCCTTTTTATTACTTGTCAACACTTACAATATGTTTTTCAGTGATGTTTTCACCCCTGTTTTCAACTTAAAATTCTCTATATCCATACTCCGTTAACTAATCCTCCTCTATTGGGGTACTCATTTATCAGTATTATACCTAATGATGTAGGCATTCATGCCCTTTTACTCACTTATATGTGAATGAAGGCGGTATGAATAAATATGTGGCACCAGGATCACTGAACATATGTACTTCATTATTCTTAACAAGTGTGGTATCTTACACCACATCCATGAAACATCAATAGTGTCCTGGTCCAAGACATCCTCTCGCCTTCGTCCAACAACCTACTTTCCTTTTTTTTCTTTTCGGCTATGGCCTCCTTTTTCGTTGCAACTGTACCAACGAAGTTTTTCTCTATCTCTTTACTTTCCTGTGGGGCAATCTCGCTCAACTCTGAGCAATCAAAAATCAATGGTCCGTCTTACCACACTTATCGGCCATTTTCATCAATACAGTGTAGGTATAGACCCTCCTTCCGTGGTATCCACCACTCATCTCCCACTGCTTACAGTGCTTACACTGCTACACTGCTATACTGCTTATCTTGCTTACCCTGCTACATTGCCACACTACTCTGTAGCAAGTCAGAGTCCTCAAATCACAATACCCCTCAAGAGTGCCAAAATCGGTTGCACTGGGGTCTTACCAATTATCTTACTCCATGACTCGTCAAATCTAATCTCTTACCAACTGGTCTCTTTCCCGCTCTGACATCTTCGTCATTTCTCGATTCTCTTCTGTCTCTATTTCGGCTCTCACTAGCTTTTCCAATCTCAGAGGCGTGCAATTCATGTTCTTATTTACCCAACTGCAAATCTACGCACTGCCTCGGCATAGGTAATATTTCACGGGCCAATCGGACTCTAATTGAAAATTCGAGTCCTTATATGAACTTTTAGGTTTTTCGACTCTCACTGTCCATAATATCGGGTTCATACTTGCCCAGGGATGTATTTGAGATTCGTACTCATCAATCAACTCATGACTATGGGCAGTGTAAGAAACTCTATCTGTAATTTTCCTTATACAGTGTCCGAGATATTCCGTCACCGGAATACATCCAGAATATTTCTCATCTTAGCTCTGTATATTTAACTCTTAAGATGGGTCGAGCGGACTTCCATCAATGCTCCGCCTCGCCCTCCAACATAAATGTATTTTAAAAGTCACTTCCTTAGTCGTCATACACCGAAAGAATTCATACATCTCTGCAATCTTATTCACCCAGTCCTCAACAAGTATTGGTTTCTTTACTTCGCTATATATCAGAAGTATGAAAATCTCTTTAGTCTGAGGCATCTGTTTAGGCTTTTCTCTGCCTATCCTCAACTATCTGCAATAGACTGTGTAAACAAGTCCGAAATATCTTCTACTATGTGACGGCCAACCCCTGCCCGGCCAACCCCTGCCATCGGCCATGGCCACCCCTCATGGGCCCACGCACAACGATGGTGGTCTAACAACGGGTGGTCCAACAACGCCACAAGTCCAACGTATTGTCCGCTTTGGGCCTCAGCCCGCACGGCTTTGTCTCATATGGGGAACTCCCCTCAGAACGCATTCTCTGATCTCATACATAATCTGAGCAATTTGTTCCTCACAATAATCTCCACACTCCGCTCCAACATCGCGAAGCGCGTCTCAATACTGTCCGATCTCTCTGTCGGACTCTGTGGGGCATGCTCAACATCAGCCTCCACGTCATTCTCATCTTGAGTCTCAGGTGACAACTCATTCAACTCTCAGGCCGATCTCTATGGCCTCTAGCATGTGTACTCGCCACTCTACCATAGCGGCTATCAGTTATAACAACTATATTCTTGCAATCGAAACTAAATTCTTAGCTGCGGTTCCATCTTGATATACACAATTGTATCTAAACAATGCACAGTACATGGGGATGTAAATTTACTTAACCACTAACACCGACTCATATCAGGCCAACTTAAGCTCTGATACCATCTTTTCTGTCACGACCCAAATTACCTAAAAATCCCTACAAATTTTTTTTTTTCGCTTTTTCTATACTCCTTACCCGTCGTGAACAGTTCCACTACTAACAGTTGGGCTATGATTCGGTGTTAGTCACCTCTTCCCTATTTATCATTCAATTTTCATAATTTATTTACATATCAATTTATTTAAACTAAATACATCCCCAATATTACATCATATACAGTACTGTGCATCTATATGTTCAGATACAAAATTATATAAATGTGTATACCTGGTCTTAATAAGAAGCAGCGGATAACCGAATTGCGAAGCTATTGTCGCTCTCTTCTACTGAGTGTACTCTGTGGGGTGGAAAATGAAAGGGTGAGCGAAACGTGCTCAGTAAGGCAATAATGTAAGCAGGTAGATAACTATACTATCTACGTGCTGATAATGTCATGATTGTAAAAATCGTTTACTTTCGGAGCATGAGATAAGATTAAAACAATGCCACATGTATGTATATATCATATACAAGAAATCATGAAACCGTCATGTACAACACACATGGAAAATCATCATGTATGACATCTCATGCTCTTCACATTAAAACTTCATCACTTAAAAACTCATTTGTTTCATCATAAAACTCTTCACTTTAAAACTTATTCGTTAAATCACAAGACTCATCATAAAGCAACTTCATCAAGGTCAAACCCATCTCTCGGGAATACCTTGATTCATCAAATCAAATCTCTTTTAAAAACACAAATCGGGACTACCCCTCCATCGGGTTTGTCCTGGTCTATCTAGACCGTATGATATCATGTGAGGCATGTAGGTTACTGTATGAAAAAAAGAGGACTATGGCCATACTATGTCCCTGTGATCCCAGGCACACGGATCCCGGTGTGCGGGGCATCACAACTGTAACGGGAGGTGGGGTCAGGTCCTACCCGCCAGAATATCAAGTAACATAATAGTCATCATGACTGCACGGTACAGCGTACTCCGTGTGACATACACGGTACATCGTACTCCGTGAACCCATATCATAGTTTGGGGGTGCCTGCCGTAGGTCTTAGCCAGCCCAATACTATGTCGATAACCAACCCATGTCTCAAAGTTTACGTGCGAGTATCTCAACTCTCTGCGACACACAGTCTACAGGAGGCTTCCGCACGACTATATGCATGTCAACTCGCGTCTAGTGCATATGTGAGCATCCTGCTGCCCGCCCCACACCAGGCCACAGGCTTACGGTCTCATCACAGCACCACGCTATGCATATCATGATATCTAAAATCGCGTGCGAGCGAAGCTTCAGCACGGTGTTATGCACACACAAATTTCTCGTACGAGCAATGCTCCAGTACGGCTTTTCATGAAAATAATTCGGTAAACTTGAGTGCGAGTAAGACTCTAACACTCCTTTTTACTTGTATAAATACGATAGGTGGCTAGATTTTGACAAAACATCTTTAAAATTGGTAACCGGTACAAACCGGTACCCTTTCGTATAGTTCACGAAATCAATAGCCGACCTATGTTCATATCTGCTTAAATCAGAACAATATAATCATAAACAACATTAAAATCATGAAATTCATGCAATTCCATAGCCTTACTACCCTTTTTGAAATTTTCCTAACTGGGGGCAAAATGGTCATTTTTCACTATTTCCATATTTTTATCGTAAAAATTATTATTCTATTTTTTGGGTAGCCTACTGAATTTAACGTACTGTAAATCCCCTTAAAATTACGTATAGCTACCTCTAAATGCTCATAAAATTCCCTTACCTGGAATCGCGCGTAGACTTAGCTTATCTCGAAGATATCGAACTTCTCGGTCCAAGTGCGCGCCAATCAAAAATACGTCACTGCATATAACCATGAAATCGAGGTTAATTCACTTATCTCGATCAGTATATCGTATTTACTGACCAACTTTAAAGTATTGGGCCCTATTTACCCTATTTGGTCTCGGCCCATTTCAGCCCTTTTTTATTTATTAATTCCCTTCTTCGGGTATACCGGGCTTATGCGATTTACTAATAATTATCGGGCTTCGATCCAAGTTCATTGGATAGCCCGTATACCATTTACGGCAATTTATTGCAATTACGAATTAATATTCCTTCCTATGTGAAATTAATCCGTAATTCCGTAAAATACTTAAAATCGATATTTAAAGAAATCTTAATGCCGAATTTAAATCGTACTTACCCGATACGATGCGGGGTACGAAGATCAGAGCTCGATCGGCTCTCGTTCGGTCTCCGTCGTAAAACTGCATAATTAGGTGAATCCGGATTATTTTCCATTAAAATAATATTAAACTAAATTTTCGGAATTCACCCGTAGGTCAATATCGACCCTCGATCAACTTACCCGAACCTCGAGTCGTCCCCCGGTAATTTTCTTTCTCTTTTTCCTTTCTTTTCCTTTCTTTTCTTTCCTTTTCTTTCCTTTTCCTTCCCCTTTTCCTTCCTTTTCCTTCCCTTTCCTTCCCTTTCCTTCCAGCAAAACGGCACCGTTTTATGTCCCTCACTGCCTCTTGCCGTCGCCGGTGGCTCCGGCGGTCTTACCGGCCAAGACCGGTACCAAAATGACCGGCTTCCTCCCCTGAACACACCGGTACCCTTCTTTCCGGCCCAGGTGCGGTGGTTCGCCGGCGATCTCCTCTTCTCTCCCTCGGATTTTCGGAGCTCGGATCGGGCTCCTCCGGCCACCTCGCGGCTCGGTTCCGGTACCTATGGGTTCGCCGGACTCTGCTCTTGTTCCTGGAAGCTTCGTCGGACGTCGAACGGTCGCCGGTGGTCGAGATCGGCAGTGGGTTCTTCTCGGGTGCGAACGGGTTGCGTTTTCTGGTTTTTCGGGTTTCAGTTCTTTTTTTTTTTTTTTTTTCTTTTTTTTTTATCTTTATTATTATTTAACTATTCATTTAATATTAAATTAATCATTAAAATACTCTAAAAATTCTGAAAATATCTACAAAAATTTTATTTTATTCACCAATTTAATTTAATTTAATTAAATTAAATTTATTTAGTTTTTAAATTATTTTTCCGGTATAATTCTTCCGTATTTTCGGGATATCGTCCCGGGTGACATTTTCGGTATTTCTAAAAATTCCGGATCTTGATCAATTTGACTCGAAATTATAAAATTCCCCATTATTGATCAAGAAATCCTAATTCCTTATTTTTAATTAAATTTCTCTTATCGTATTTATCCCGAATTTCGGTCTTTTAACCGTTTTACCCCTACACTTATTTCGGGATTAAATTAACCTAGCTTTCCTTCATACTTCCACCATATTTTCCTATTTAATTTTTTTTTTTCGATAAATTTTATTTTCTTCACTTCCCGTTTGGCCTGTGGCCATTTCGATCCTTATTTTTAGTCCGAGTCTCATTCCTTTAAATTTGTGAATATTTTTCTACCTCGTAAAATTTACGATTAAATTTCGGGTCTTACAAAGAGTATTGTCAGTTGGAGCAAGAAGGAAAACCCAAAGAGGTGAGTTTCTGAAGAACCAACCCAAGTACATTTGTTTAGATATTGATTTTGGAGTGGATTGGTATGTATATTAATGGTAGAAACTACCTAGAATGCAAAGGAACAATTATAACCTAGAAATAGGTTAGTGTGAGAAAGAGAAATGTATTAGAATTAATGATGAATGAGATATCTTAAGGTGATAATAAGGATGTGGGTATGATTTTAAGATGGTGTTATAGAATGAATTGTGAGACTTACCCAAAAAGCGTAAAATGTGTATTTAAGGTTTTGGGTAAAATGCATAAATGAATGAGAGAGTAAGAGTAGTGTATTTCACATCAAGTCCTAAACGAGTAACTAAGTGAGTTACAAGATAAATTGGTTGGAAATGGCTTGATGATGGCCAAATGCAAAATGGGCCAAACTTAATGAAATAGGCTCAATGAAAAATATTGACTAGTTGAAGTCGAAATGTGAGTTAGCAACATTAACTCACGTGATTGGTGAATGATTTGTAGCTTTCGAGGATACACCCAGAGCAAGTTGAGCTAAAGCGCGAGAAGCTAAGAGGAAGAGAGTCGCACCCCGAGTAAATCGAGGTAAAGGAATTGTGTGGAATCCTAGAGATATCTGTGCACATTTTTGGTGCATTATGTTTTCCTAGAATGCATGAGGTAATAGGAAATGAAATGGGTGATTGAAGAGAAAGAGATGGGTTTTGATGAAATGTGCATGGAAACAAAAGCATGAAGCTTTGAAAATCCTGTTTTGTTGCTTTGTAGCAAGTGATGGGTAGGTTGGCTGATATTTGAAATGATTTGCAAAAGAAATGATTTGGTTTGGTTTATAACCATGTTTTACAAAGAATTGAGCCACCTACATGAATTTCGTGAGAATGAAAGCCTACTAGAGTATGACTCGCACAAGATTTGATGTGTTTTATACGCATGAGTACTGGAGCTTAGCTCGCACTAGTTTTCACATGGATTTCTATGATGTTGTACTAGAGTTTAGCTCGCACAGATTTTATATTGGTTTTGACATGGTGCTGGAGCATAACTCGCATTAGATGTCCACCATACTTATTGCCGCACTTGAGATTACTCGCACATGGTTTTATGACATGATTGATAGTCGTGCTAGGAGCTTTGGGTAGACTGGGTGTCGCACCTATTAAATAGGCTCGCACGTGCATTTTGAGATGTGGCGTGATATGATGTGTTGATATGGGTCCACGGAGTACGTTGTACCATGCAGGTAACATGGAGTACGTTGTACCGTGTTGGGATTTCGATATGCCGTCTTCGAACGATGTTTAAATCTGTTATGGATCGGCAGGTTGGACGTGACACACCTCCCATGTGGAAGCAGATAGTGGTGATACCCCGCACACCTGATCAATGTAGCCTAGGTTTACAAGATATGGCCATAGTCCTAGAGGAGATTTCCCTTATTATATTGCCTATCTCACATGTCTTTTATCTATGAATGAATCCATGTTTTGAAATGCTTCATGGGTCAGGACAGTCCGAGGGAGAGGCTGAGTCCTGATAAGTGTTGATTTTATTAAGATGAGAAAGTATGATAATGGCTTTAAAGTGCACTTATGCATGATGGTTTTCCATGCTTTACTTATGAAATATGCATGATGGTTATTCCATGCTTTGCTTGATTTGTGCCTTGATTTAAATAGCATGATTTGCCTTACATGCCATTAACACAAGCATGAACTAATGCTTTTGAGGTGTGAATGAGAAATTGTATGGTTTTGAGCATGGCATCACGATCACGTAGATAGTGCAGTATCTATATGTTCGCATGATTACCTTACTGAGCGTGTTGTTTGCTCACCCCCCTATTTTCCTTTCTCTACAGAGCTTTGAGTATAGACTGAGAATGACTAGAGGCTTTCCTTTGTGGTATCCGCTGCATCCCATCGTGTAAGGGATACACACTGATATAATTTTGTTTCTAAACTTTCTATAGTACAGTAGCATTTTGAATGTAACCATTAGGGATGTAAAGTAATGTAAACACATGTAAACAATAACTCTGATTTATTTATACAAGTGTTTACTTCTAAAATTATAATGCAAATTAAATTTGTTGGTTGGATGAGGTAGACATTAACATATAGCCCAAACTGTTGAGAGTGTAGCTGATCATGATCGAGACAAGGTAAGAACGAATAATAAATGAAGTATGAAAAGCGAAAAATTTGTGATGATTTTTGGTAAGTTGAGGGTCGTGACATATATAACTTCAGGCAAACCATTTGAACCATCAGAATTCATATTTTTGACTTATCTTAGTAAATGTGCAACAATTGTAAAAATGTCAATTTTGTCCATAGGTTGATTTTAAACAATGACTAAATGGACAATATGAATGGATTTAGGGGTAAGAAATAAGTTATGTCAAACCCTTAAATTGTCATGTCAGATTTCGTGTCGAGAATTCAAATGATAAAATCGAAAATGATCGAAATAGGTGAAACCGGTTGAATTTCCTATGAAAAGGCATCATGGCCAACCACATTAGGAGTTTTTCACCTATAATACATTATTTTTATAGGACATGCATGTGAATAATGAATTTCTCACCTGCCAAAAGTAAGGAATCGATAGAAATAAAAAAAAACTGTGAGCTCCACCATGATTTCTAGTCATTTTTAGCTCTTGCTTTCTTTTACAAAATTGCTCTACTATCTCTCCTCTACCATATAAGGGAAAAAACCTTGAGCTCCACCATGATTTCTAGCCATTTTTAGCTCTTGCTTTCTCTTACAAAATTGCTCTATTATCTCTCCTCTACCATATAGGTGAAATTGGTGGCTTGAAAATCAAATTTAATCAACCGAAATTCTAGTGTTCTAAAGGTAAACAACTTTCAGTGAAGCCTAGATCTATAAGATTAGGCTTGTTTTGCATACATGATTCCAACACTTATTGAATAAGGGCTAATATAATGTTTCCATGTTTTAAGATATAAGAAAAAAGATCCCTAAAGCTTGGTGTAAGGTTAGCCCACATTAAAATTTTTAAGGTATATGTTGTTTCAAGCTTCTAATTCAATATATGTTGATGTACTGAAAATGTTATGATATTGTATGATGCCAAAATAAATTGAATGTGCATGTATCATGCAGTTACCTATTCAGCCATTAGAGTTTTTATTGTGAAATGGTGTAATTTTAAAGGGGTTTTGTGATATAAGGTGAAATTCATGTAAGTAAGCCTTAAATTAGTGTCATTAAGCATTGAAAATGATGTTAAGGCATTACTATGTATTCAGCCAAAGGAATGGAAAAATGGTAATTTTGCTTATGTAGTGTAATTTCAGTGTTAAGTTAGTGATAAGTAAGTGCTAATGTGATAGGAACAATTATAACGATCAAAAAGTAATGAATTGTGACTTTTGTCACTTTATAACTCAATGTGACTTAATGGAAGTGTAAGACCCACTTTTGGTGATATATTCCTTATAATTCATATGATGTACACATTTCCATATGTTAATTGAATCATAAGAAGAGCTTTTGCTTGAATGAAATTGCAAAAAGAATGAATGGATATTCATGAATCCATGTAATGGCTAAATAAGGGCTAAAGTGGCCACCGACTAAACGAATGGAATTTAAACCACTCCGACTGAATATAAGGACTTAAAACACGAAATGATAATGTAACGTTGTGAATTCTATGTACCTTCTATGATTCCATGATGTACACACAAGTTACAAAGTATGTGAATCATAAGAAATGGATATTTTTATGCTCTAAGTGTGATTAGAATGCAAAATGATTAGTGAAGCATTTAAAAGCAATCTTTCCTTTAAAATTCAGGAAAAATTAGCAGTTGGAATCTTACTGATGAATGCCAGATCGATCTCCTTACACAACAAGATCAATCTTGTAATTCCATAATGAAATCACAAAGGTTTCTGAGGCAAGCAGATCGATCTCGATGTGATTCTGCATAGAGAGGATCGATCCCTTCCCAAAGCAGATCTATCTCGATATGATTCTGCATAGAAAAGATCGATCCCTTCCCAAACACAGATCGATCTCGAATGGTTTCTAGCTAGAAAGGATCGATCCCTTCCCAAAAGCAGATCGATCCCTCCTAAAGAGCAGATCAATCCAACAACTCACTTACTGAATACTTGTGTAGTTCAACTAAAGGAAGATCGATCTCTCACCCTTAGCGATCAATCTCACAACACCCATTTCTATTTAAAAGCCCGACAGCGAGTCTTCTTCCCAGAATACCAAATACCTCTCCATTTTTAGCAAAGTAAGCAAATTTTCTCACTCTAGATTATCATCACCTTCCAAGCAGATTTGAGAAAGGTTGCTTTTAGCAAAGTTATTCCTAGTGATGAGGAGAACAACATAGTCAAAAACTAGTAGCTAAATCTATGGATTGAAGGAGCAAGGTGCTTCCCCCAATTTTAGCCAAAAGAGAAAGGTTGAGCTAGGTGTGTTTTCAATATACCAACTTCAATTATGTTAGTCTAGACATTTTTATGAGTTGATTGGTGTATGTATGGTTGGCTGAAACATCCTTAAGCATGCTTAATCATCCATGACCAAATATGGGTTTAGTGTGAGAACGTGAGCTATGGTTGATTTAATGATGAATTGATTATACGATGGTGTTGGTGATGTTATATGCATGATTTTGATATGGTTTTGTGAAATCAGTTTATGGAATTGGATGAAGTTATGAAGTGTCTATATAAGGTGTTTGTGAAAATGCATGAATGAATGAAAAACTAAGGTTAAAGCATGCATGCCAAGTGCTTGATAAAATAACTAAGTGAGTTTGCTAGCTAAATTGGCTAGGAATGGCGTGACGATGGCTAACATTCGGCAATGGTGGCGTGATGGGTGTTCTGCCACCATACCATGGCCGAATGTGATCATGGGCCAAGCTTGATACAATCGACTCAATAAGATATATTGACTATGATGAAGTCTAAATAATGAGTTATCAGTGTTGACTGATGTGAATGATGAATATTTGTAGCTCTTGAGGATATATCCGGAGCCAATTAGACCTAATCACGAAAAACAGGAAAGGAGAAAGAAGCAGCTTCCGAGTGATTTGAGGTAAGGGAATTTTGTTGGCTTTTATGCTCGTTTTCAGGCGCATTTACAATTTCTTAAAATGTCTGAGGGTCATAGAAAAGAAATAATGTTTTAAGGGGTCCAGAATGGTAAATTATCATTTTTTCTTGGGAAGGGCAAAAATTGGGATTTTAGAAAAGATCAGTAAAAACAAGAACAGGATGTTCTTGAGTCTTTTACTGCTTTTAGCATGTGATAGGTAGGTTGGCTAGCATTTAATTGGTTTGCAAGAAAATAACTTGATTTGATTTTAATAACCATTCTTTGCAAAAAAAATTAGCCATCTACATGGGTTTTGTGAAAATAAAGCGTGCTAGAGCGCTGCTCGCACGAGATTTGACATTACATATATGCATTAGTGCTGGAGCTGTGCTCGCACTAGAATTTTACATGCATAAGTGTTGGAGCCTAGCTCGCACTAGTTTTCACATAGATTTTATGACATAATGCTGGAGTGTTGCTCGCACTAGATTTTCACTATACATTTACAGTCATGCTAGAGCTTTGTTCTCATGTGATTTTATGACATGTTGAGAGCCGTGTTGAGAACTTCGGGTAGACTTTATGTCACATCGATTAAATAGGCTTGCACGTGCATTTTGAGATGTGGCATGATTTGTTATGATGATGTGGATCCACAGAGTACGTTGTGTAATACCCGTAACTCCATACGTACTTATTTTTTTAAGTATGATGTATATGTACGTTGTTACAAGAATAGCTTGAGAAACTGTGATGTATGTATATGTATTTTTACATGTGTATAAATGATAAAAGGAATGTAAGGATATTAGAAATTTAATGAAACATCCATGATTTTAAGTTATATGCACAAGTTTCATTAACTATGAACTATGTGGAATGGATGCCATTGTGTGTTAAGTGTGCACGAAATGCAAATTGAGGTATGCAGCAAATTAGGATAACTGTGTAGGCAAAATCTACAGAAAACTGTAAAAAAATGAGGGTGCAGGGGATGAGAGATCGATCTCATATGAATGAGAGATCGATCACCCCTTATGAAATACCCAGAAATTGTCGAATGGAACTAGGAAGATCGATCTCATGGGAAGACAGATCGATCTCCTTAACTCTCTGTTTGAGACAGATCAATCTCAAGCCTCGACAGATTGATCTCCTTAAGGTTCTGTAAAGAGAAGATCGATCTCCTACAAGAGGCAGATCGATCTCTAAGAAGGAATTTGCCTGTAAACAGATCAATCTCATCATGGAAGAAGATCGATCTGTTAGTAATTGCATTTGGTAAAAATGACTACCAAACCTTGTAGAGATCGATTTTCACAAGGACCAGATTGATCTCATGTCTCTGCACCTATAAAAAGGGCACGGGATTTGGACTAAAAACTCAGATTTCTCCCACCAAACCCGCACCTACCATTTTCTCTTAAGAAACCAAGCTTTCTCACTCTAAAAATCACTACATTCCAGCCAGTTTTAGAAGAAGCTCAAGAAAGGAAAGTTGTTCCTTGAAGTAAGGAGAACAACATATCCAAAAATCACACATTACTATGACCAAGAGGAGGAGTTTTGGCTACCACAAGTTTAGCTAAGTAAAGGGGTAAGTTCTTCAACCTTCAAGCTTTAAATATGGGTTTCTAGACATTTGTGAGTTAGATAATATGTGGAATATGGATAAGAATGATGAATGTAGTGATGGGTGAATAATATTAAGAGAGATTTGTAAAGAGGAAATCCATGGAAAGCTTAAAAGTTAATAAAATGATATTTGTGGAAGAGTGAAATGTGATTTAAGGATTAGGAAGTATGAATAGATGAATAGAAGACAATGTGTGTGATTGGTGGAGGGAAAAGAAAATAACATAATGATTTATACGTGTAGATTGAAATACGTGAAATACGATTAACCCGAATTTGCTGACGGAGCAAACAAGTTGAAGGAAATACTAACGCGATTCGAGGTAAGGGACTGTATGTTAGCGATAGAGATATTCGTACGTATTTTACTGCGATTTTAGTAGTTATTATGTTAGAGCTACTATGTTTAGTTATGGAACTATGAAATGATATGAAATCATAAAATGTACTATGAGATATATATGCACTATGAAAATGGGATGTGGTAAGAAAATAGCATGACATGCATGTTTTCAATGTTTTCTCAACTATATATTGATTTTGAAATTGAGAAATGGTGGTGGATAGGTTGGCTAGTTTTACATGTTTAGCTTGGAATGGCATGCTACGTAAATAAACATTTTTTGAGTTTTTAAAAGAGAAAATAACCACCTATCAGATTTGAGATGTGAATTGGTGTTGGAGCTCTAGCTCGCACCCGTTTCAATGGTTTTGACTATGCTGGAGTTTCAGTCTCATATATCTATATGTTTTGATATGTCGTGTTGGAGTTCGTCTCATACGACGGATTTGAGAAAAGTGCTGGAGCATTGCTCGCACTAGTTTTGCTGAGTTTGAGACGATACAGTGTTAGAGCTGTTGTTCGCACTGAGAAATACCGCGTTGGAGCCTTGCGATGACTGTGTGTCACACTGATTGCTCGCTTGGTATATGAGACATGGTTGTCACGACCCAAACTACCCAAAAATCAGAGTTAATTTTTCGCGTTTTATTATTTTCTTACTTAAATTCTTACCTGTCCTCGAATCGTGACCACACTCCACTAATAATTGGGCTGTGCGTCAATGCCAGTCCCACCATTCAATTACCATCTAACTTCTTTCTTCTCCAGTCATTTATAATTGTTTACATTATTTATACATCCCCTAAAGTTACTTACAAATATGTTATTGTGCTATACTTATGTAGATACAATATGTACAAGTGTATATACCTTATGTTGATGGGCAGCAGCGGATATCCGGAATGCAGTACTGAGTCGTCGCAACTTCAACTGGAGATTATCTGTGGGAGAAATTGAAAGGGGTGAGCACATCAAGCTCAGTAAGGCAATCCTACGAACAAGTAGGTAACCATACTACCTACATGAACGTAGTGCCATGCATAAACCACCCTTTCTCCACACATTTTAAAACAATGATATGCGTTATGATGTTATGTAAAACACATTTGCACGGAAACTCAACATGCAATAATATTCAAAATCATATATTTCTCATATAAAAATTTCACAATAAAGTCAGGACTCGACCCCTCCTTCGGGTGATCCTGACTCACACGAAACCATAAAAATCAATTTACATTCACACATGGGTTTGAACAGCATGGAAATACCATCATGCAAATTTAGTTTAAAAACCCAGTTTAAATCATCGAAATCGTCGACATGCGAGACGAGGCAATATCTGTATAACGGCAATAACCAGGACTATGGCCATATCTGTCCTCGGGAGTTCCTCAGCTACACGGATCCTAGTGTGCGGGTTCTCACCATGATCGGGAACCGCCCGGGAGGTGGGTCACTCCATCTCGTCGGTCTTATCCGATCTCATGCATCCGAAGATGCGTTTTATTGTGACGACCAACCCCTGCCCGGCCAACCCCTGCCATTGGCCATGGCCACCCCTCTTGGGCCCACGCACAACGATGGTGGTCTAACAACGGGTGGTCCAACAACGTCAACAAGTTCAACGTAACACGAAGATACCACACGGTACATCGTACTCCATGCTACTTGCACAGTACATCGTACTCCGTGAACCCATATAATATCTCTATACTCATGCCATGTCTCAAAACGCACGTGCGGGCCAATTTAATCGGTGACACACAGTCTACCCGATGCTCCAAGCACGGCTTATCGTATGATCTCTGAAAAGTAGTGCGAGCGCTGCTCTAACACTGTCGGTAAATCAAGTAAAACTAGTGCGAGCTAAGCTCTAACACTCTGTATGTAAATCATGTAAAATCTGGTGCGAGTTAGACTCTAGCACCGTGTCATGAAAAGCAAATGTGAAACCTAGTGCGAGTTATACTCTAGCACCTATGCATGTAAACTCTAGTGCGAGCTCTCGCTCCAGCACTAATGCATGCATCACACAAATCAAACATCGTGCGAGCTGAGCTCTAGCACGTCACATGTAAATAAAACACGTAGGCGGCTCAATTATCTCCAAATAGTTTTCACAGAAATCACATCGTTTAAGATATGCAATGCTATGCATTTTTCTTTAAAAGTGAGCCAGCCTACTCATGCATGTGTCGAAATACCTTCAGAACGAGCAGGAACCTCTTGTCCTTGCTCCTCCCAATTTTTTCTAAATTTTTAGATTTTACCCTTGACAAGGGTATTTTAGTAATTTGCCCATTCGGGGCACTAAAATTATTATTCGACCTCTAGACCCTTCAGATAAATTTTAAAGACTGCATATGAATTTAAAATTTCGTAGAGTTTACCTCTAGCAGTCCGTAGAATTCCCTTACCTTATTTTTCCGTAGAGTCTGACCTTTTTCTTTTCCACTGTTGTCTCGTCGCGCAGTCCATTATGCTCCCAATCAAATGTCCGGAACTGCGTATTAATATTCCTCAGGTCAGATATTATGCAATTTAATTGTATTTAATACTTTCTGGGCTTAATTTAAATCATTGGGCCCGTTCACCCCTATTGGGCCCGATTGCACCTTAATGGGCCTTAATCGGCCTTAAGCCCGTTTTTCACTTAATTCTCACTTTATCGAGGCCTATTGGGCTCATTGGGCCCACCAATAATTTATTGGGCCTCGTTCTAATTCTCGAATAGCTAAATCGATTATTTACGACAATTTATCTAAATTTCCATAATTTAATTCAATTTATGCGGAAATTAAATCAATATCATGCATAACGAGGTAATTATCATAAATAAGGGTCACTTACCCGAGATTCCATGCTAGTACGAAATTCGAGGCTGTCTCGAGCTGTCGTTGGATGCCAATTGTCGAGCTACACAATTCCACAATTTTTCGGGTAAGTTTTCAGTCCAAAATTAATTAAATTAAATACTCCAAAATTTAAATCGGGTCAATTTGACCGCTTATCGACTTACCCGAAGCTCGATTGCATCATAGGAATTTTCTCCAATTTTTTCTCTTTTTCTTTTTCCCTTTTTTCTTCCTTTTTTCCTCCTCTTTTTGGCTGAACCGGTTCAGTCCGGTTCGGACTGGTTCAGACCGTCGGTTCACTCCGGTTCGGCCGGTTCACCGCCGGTTCGCCACCTTGCCGGCCGGTTCTCCACCGACTTCCACCGCCAGTAGCTCCGTAAGGCTGTCCGCGTCTCGAATCTGGCCTCGGCTTCACTCAACGTCGCCGGAAAGTGGCCGGTCCGGCTGTTCTCCTCTTCGCCGTCGGACCCGTTTTGCTTTTTCGCCGTTTCCGGCGCCGTCCGCCGGTTTCGGTGGCTGCCACCACCACCAATCGCATCGTCTAGGCTTGGGGATCATTTTGCGGGGTCGGATCGGGGCCAAGGCGCCGCCGTTCGCCGGGATCGAGCCCCTCAACCCGTCGGCCTTTCTCTCGTCCGATCGGCTTCCTCCGGCGTCGGTTGGGCATGCTGCCGGTACCAGTGAGGTCGCCGGCCTCTCCTCTTCCTCGTCGGCTCCTCGTCGGGGTCCCTTGCCGCTGGACAGCTCGTCGGGCTCCTTGGGTTCATCGGCTTCCGTTTGGTTTCTCTCTCCCCGACCCTTTTCTCTTTTTTTTTTTGTTTCAGTTCTCTTTTTTTTTGTTTTATTTTTATTAATTTTAATTATTTTACTATTCTTTAAAATACATTAAAATTACCCAAATATCTCTTAAAATTATTATTAAATTCTCAATTTATCAATTTAATTTTATTTAATTTATTTATTATATTTTAACCTCTCTTTCGGGTATAATTTCTCCGTATTTTCGGGATATCATCCCGGGTGACTTTTCGATATATTTTTCGATTATTTTCGAGATTATTTTTCCAACTAAAAATTCCAATTAATCCCGATTATTTCTAATAAATTAATATCTTGATCAATTTAACCCAAAATAAATTTATTTCACCTTTATTGACCAAGATTTCTCAAATCCATATTTTTAATTAAATTTCCTTATCGAAATTATACCGACCTTTGATCTTTTGACCATTTTACCCTTGCATGTGTTCGGGATTAATTTAACCCGACCTTCTTTCATACTTTCCCCATCTTTTCTTATTTAATTTCCGTATTTTAATTAAATTCGGGTCTTACAACTCTCCCCCACTTAAGAAATTTGGTCCTCCAAATTAGAACCAATTCATATGAGTCCATAGACTACTCCGGGTACATCGATCGTATCATACTTTTTAATTCTCATGTGACTTTCTCCGGAGTGTATTACTACCAAAAGACTTTAATTAGGGAGATCATCTTAAACCTCAATACTTTCTCTTTCCTGTTTAATGCCCGAATCAACTTCTTCAATATACTTATAATTGCATTAAGCTGAACTGTTGGATCTCATATCTTATCACCTATGCTGGATCTGGATAGTATTCCCAAAGCATCAAAAGCTGGGACACATTGTGGGTGCCTGTTAATTCAGGTGATAACACCAACCTGCAGGTCTTATCTCCCACTTGTCCAATCTCTCAAAATATTCCATCCATCGTAACTTAATTTACTTTCTTCCAAAAGTTCGCTATGTCCTTATTCCCTTAGGACAAGAAATATTTCAACCATACTAATTCACCAAAGGTGAATTTCCATACTTGTCTATCTGCTCTGAGGTGTTCTTAATCTCTCATCCTTAACTAAACATCCTCAGAGACTTATTATCCGAAGTCGAAAATGATTCTATCTGTCACTCACTTTTTCTTATCCAATTCGGGGAACAACCCCTACAGCCATACACTGTCTTATATCTTGTTATCCCGATACTCAAGTGACAACTGTCACTATTGGCTAATTCAATTAGAAATCAACTGATCATTCCAGGAGCTTATAAAATCAAGGGCACACGCTTTCATCGGATCCTCCAGAACTTGTACAGTCCTCTCTGACTGACCATCTGTCTGAGGACGAAAAGCTGTGCTAATACTCAGTCGGGTTCCCATAGCTTCCTAAAAAAAATATTCCCTTAAGTAAGAAGTGAAGCGGGAATCCCTATATGATACCATGCTCACTGGAAAACTACTTAATGTTCCACAATCTTCCTTACACATAAATCCTGATACACACTTCGAGTATCTGGGGATTTCATAACCAGAAGGTGGGTAGATTTAGTCAATTTGGCGACTATCATCCAAATAGCCTCGTAATTCACCTGGGTCCTCTGTAACCCATCACGACATTCATGGAGACTTGCTCTCATTTTTTCGTGCCGTGTCGATATAGGTAGGTGCTGCAATAACTCTGCAGACTTTTAATACTCTACCTTATTCTGTTGACATACCAGGCACTTTTTCACAATCTCTACCATATCTCTTTTCATATCTGACCACCAATACCCTTTTTAAGATTTCAATATATCTTTATTACTTTCCGTATGCACTGTATATCCCAAAGAGTGAGCTTCTGACAATATTACTATCTCATCAACTGTGGTCCTGGGGAGCACTTATACTGTCTCTGAACCTCTCTGTAAATCATTAACATACTCTATGAACTCTGTCACTGTACCCTTCTGAATCAGACCCAAACTATCGACATCCTGTCGATCATCATGCTAAGCCTAGCAAATCCGGGCACTCTCATCCGGTTCTAATCATCAGGCTAGCTGTCACCCAATCACTGTCATCATCAGAAGGGATCACATCAATACTAAGGTTCACAATTGCTCTAGCAGCTCACGCTCCCTGACCATCATGTGTGGTACCATCCCGAGGCTCTTTCTACTCAAAGCATCAGCCTTTCCTGGGTGGTACAATTTTTCACAATCAAAATCTCTCAGAAGCTCTAACCCATTATGTATTCTCATGTTCGCCTCTTTCTGTGAAAACAGATACTCGGACTTTATGATCAGTGCATATCCACAATTTCTCACCATGTACTAATAGTACCATATCCTCGGTACAAATACTGTTGCCAACTTTAAATCATGGGTCAGATAGTTTATTTTGTGATCAAGGAGTTGTCTGACTCCAAAATTGACTATCTTCCCATTATACATCAATACACAGCTCCTTCATAATTTCGAGGTATCTATACTCACTGGGAACCTCTTGAGCTGTTGGGTATGACGAAATTAATCACGGTGGTCAGTTCACACTTTACTACACCGAAATTCACGTCACATCTATCATCTTATTTATCATCTCATTCCAAGATCACGTTTTCTTAATTAAACGTGTCAACCAAGTATATCCTTTTTGAACTCGCAGCAACCATCTGTAAAAGCAATTTCCCATTATTGCTTATGAATCGCCCTAGACTTTAACTACACCCGGCATATCACCGATACTGCTGATTACAATTCCAATCCTTGACTTATTTACGCATAAGCGTATAAGATCCTTCTCAACCGCTTACGTTTTCAGGTACTAACCTGCGTCATTTCCTTTTCTTATCTTAACGGCTCTTATTAAATTTTATTATGTTAACCTTCATGATGTGTCGAATTTTTAATATTCTTATCGTCTTAGTAAAGGTATCCTAATGCTAAAGGTATTTATTATGACGATCGGTTTCACGTTATAGGATATATATATTTTTAGACGCTATCAAGTCTTCAGGCGGGGAGGTATTTTGAAATACCTTTATTAACCTTCAGACTTAACCACAACTACTGGTTTTGGTTATACCCATCTTTATCCTTGGTTATAATTTATATTCCTCACTAATTGCTTAATCCCAATTACTTCATATCGTAAGGATGTTCTTACCTAGCATACGCCTCTTACTCCGATACATCTTGTATTTAGGATCTATCTTATCTTAAAGATTATCTCCTTAGTGTATCAATCATGACGAAACTCTTGTTATTATTCATTCAGTGAGTACAATCCTTTACTCCTGAAATTTTCAACTGTCGCACCCCTTTTTATCACTTGTAGACACTTACCGTATACTTTTCAGTGATGTTTTCACCCTTGTTTTCAACTTAAAATCTCTATATCCATATCCCGTTAATTAATCCTCCTCTAATGGGGTACTCATTTATCAGTATTGTGCCCAATGATGTAGGCATTCATGCCTTTTACTCACTTATATGTGAATGAAGGCGGTACGAATAAATGTGTGGCATCAGGATCAATGAACATATGTACTTCATTATTCATAACAAGTGTGGTATCTTACACCACATCCATGAAACATCAATAGTGTCCTGGTCCAAGACGTCCTCTCGCCTTCGTCCAATAACCTACTTTCCCCTTTTTTTTTTCTTTTCAGCTATGGCCTCCCTTTTCGTTGCAGCTATACCAACGAAATTTTTCTGTCTCTTTACCTTTCTGTGGGGCGATCTCGCTCAACTCTGAGCAATCCTAAATCAATGGTCCGTCTTACCACATTTAACGGCCATTTTCATCAATACAGTGTAGATATAGACCCTCCTTCCGTGGTATCCACCACACATCTCACACTGCTTACAGTACTTACACTGCTACACCGCTTCGTAGCAGGTCGGGATTCTCCAATCACAATGCCCCTCAAGAGTGCCAAAATTAGTTGCACTGAGGCCTTACCAATTATCTTACTCCATGGCTCATCAAATTAGATCTTTTACCAATACCATTTTCCCAATTTAACATCTCTATCATTTCTCGATTCTCTTTTATGTCTCTATTTCGGCCCTCATTAGCTTTCACAATCTCAGAGGCGTATAGTTCATGTTCTTATTTACCCAACTGCAAATCTGCGCACTGCCTCGGTATAAGTAATATCTCACGGGCCAATTGGACTCTAATTGAAAAGTTGAGTCATTTCATGAACCTTTAAACATCTCGACTGTCACTTGTTCATAGTGTCGAGGTAATATCTACCCAGAATGTAATCGAGTCTCCATACTCGTCAATAAATCAAATCCTCTGGTCAAAGCAAGGACTTTAATCCGAAATTTCCTTTAAATCATGTCCGGGATATCCTGTCACCGGAATATATCCAAGATATTTCTCATATCAGCTCTTAAGATGGGTCAAGCGGGTTTCCACCAATACTCCGCTGCGCCCTCTGATCTCATACATAATCTGAGCAATTTGCTCCTCAAAATAATCTCCACACTCCGCTCCAATCTCGCGAAGCGTGTCTCAATACTATCCGATCACTCTATCGGACTCTGAGAGGCATGCTCAACATTCACCTCTATTTCAATCTCATACTGATTCTCATAGTCAAACTCAGCACGACTTAGCAGACTTAGGTCTACCTCTACGACTTCTGCCTCGTGCACTATCTCATCTAACGCGACTCATATTAGGCATTCCTGTAATCTCAACCATTTCTTAGTCAAGCCCATCTCGATATACACTATTGTATCTCACTAAGCACAGTAACACGGGGATGTAATTCTTAATTACTGACACTAACACACTTCAGACCAATTGCGCTCTGATACCATAAAATCTGTCACGACCCAAACTACCCAAAAATCAGAGTTAATTTTTCACGTTTTATTATTTTCTTACTTAAATTCTTACCTGTCCTCGAATCGTGACCACACTCCACTAATAATTGGGCTGTGCGTCAATGCCAGTCCCACCATTCAATTACCATCGAACTTCTTTCTTCTCCAGTCATTTATAATTGTTTACATTATTTATACATCCCCTAAAGTTACTTACAAATATGTTACTGCGCTATGCTTATGTAGATACAATATGTACAAGTGTATATACCTTATGTTGATGGGCAGCAGTGGATATCCAGAATGCAGTATTGAGTCGTCGCAACTTCAACTGGAGATTATCTGTGGGAGAAATTGAAAGGGGTGAGCACATCAAGCTCAGTAAGGCAATCCTACGAACAAGTAGGTAACCATACTACCTACATGAACGTAGTGCCATGCATAAACCACCCTTTCTCCACACATTTTAAAACAATGATATGCGTTATGATGTTATGTAAAACACATTTGCACGGAAAATCAACATGCAATAATATTCAAAATCATATATTTCTCATATAAAAATTTCACAATAAAGTCAGGACTCGACCCCTCCTTCGGGTGATCCTGACTCACACGAAACCATAAAAATCAATTTACATTCACACATGGGTTTGAACAGCATGGAAATACCATCATGCAAATTTAGTTTAAAAACCCAGTTTAAATCATCGAAATCGTCGACATGCGAGACGAGGCAATATCTGTATAACGGCAATAACCAGGACTATGGTCATATCTGTCCTCGGGAGTTCCTCAGCTACACGGATCCTAGTGTGCGGGTTCTCACCATGATCGGGAACCGTCCGGGAGGTGGGTCACTCCATCTCGTCGGTCTTATCCGATCTCATGCATCCGAAGATGCGTTTTATTGTGACGGCCAACCCCTGCCCGGCCAACCCCTGCCATCGGCCATGGCCACCCCTCTTGGGCCCACGCACAACGATGGTGGTCTAACAACGGGTGGTCCAACAACGTCAACAAGTTCAACGTATCACAAAGATACCACACGGTACATCGTACTCCATGCTACTTGCACGGTACATCGTACTCCGTGAACCCATATAATATCTCTATACTCATGCCATGTCTCAAAACGCACGTGCGGGCCAATTTAATCAATGACACACAGTCTACCCGATGCTCCAAGCACGGCTTATCGTATGATCTCTGAAAAGTAGTGCGAGCGGTGCTCTAACACTGTCGGTAAATCAAGTAAAACTAGTGCGAGCTAAGCTCTAGCACTCTGTATGTAAATCATGTAAAATCTGGTGCGAGTTAGACTCTAGCACCGTGTCATCAAAAGCAAATGTGAAACCTGGTGCGAGTTATACTCTAGCACCTATGCATGTAAACTCTAGTGCGAGCTCTCGCTCCAGCACTAATGCATGCATCACACAAATCAAACATCGTGCGAGCTGAGCTCTAGCACGTCACATGTAAATAAAACACGTAGGCGGCTCAGTTATCTCCAAATAGTTTTCACAGAAATCACATCGTTTAAGATATGCAATGCTATGCATTTTTCTTTAAAAGTGAGCTAGCCTACTCATGCATGTGTCGAAATACCTTCAGAACGAGCAGGAACCTCTTGTCCTTGCTCCTCCCAATTTTTCCTAAATTTTTAGATTTTACCCTTGACAAGGGTATTTTAGTAATTTGCCCATTCGGGGCACTAAAATTATTATTCGACCTCTAGACCCTTCAGATAAATTTTAAAGACTGCATATGAATTTAAAATTTCGTAGAGTTTACCTCTAGCAGTCCGTAGAATTCCCTTACCTTATTTTTCCGTAGAGTCTGACCTTTTTCTTTTCCACTGTTGTCTCGTCGCGCAGTCCGTTATGCTCCCAATCAAATGTCCGAAACTGCGTATTAATATTCCTCAGGTCAAATATTATGCAATTTAATTGTATTTAATACTTTCTGGGTTTAATTTAAATCATTGGGCCCGCTCACCCCTATTGGGCCTGATTGCACCTTAATGGGCCTTAATCGGCCTTAAGCCCGTTTTTCACTTAATTCTCACTTTATCGAGGCCTATTGGGCTCATTGGGCCCACCAATAATTTATTGGGCCTCGTTCTAATTCTCGAATAGCTAAATCGATTATTTACGACAATTTATCTAAATTTCCATAATTTAATTCAATTTATGCAGAAATTAAATCAATATCACGCATAACGAGGTAATTGTCATAAATAAGGGTCACTTACCCGAGATTCCATGCTAGTACAAAATTCGAGGCTGTCTCGAGCTGTCGTTGGATGCCAATTGTCAAGCTACACAATTCCACAATTTTTCGGGTAAGTTTTCAGTCCAAAATTAATTAAATTAAATACTCCAAAATTTAAATCGGGTCAATTTGACCGCTTATCGACTTACCCGAAGCTCGATTGCATCATAGGAATTTTTTTTAATTTTTTCTCTTTTTCTTTTTCCCTTTTTCTTCCTTTTTTCCTCCTCTTTTTGGCTGAACTGGTTCAGTCCGGTTCGGACCGGTTCAGACCGCTGGTTCACTCCGGTTCGGCCGGTTCACCGCCGGTTCGCCACCTTGCCGGCCGGTTCTCCGTCGGCTTCCACCGCCAGTAGCTCTGCAAGGCTGTCCGCGTCTCGAATCTGGCCTCGGCTTCACTCAACGTCGTCGGAAAGTGGCCGGTCCGGCTGTTCTCCTCTTCGCCGTCGGACCCGTTTTGCTTTTTCGTCATTTTCGGCGCATTCCGCCGGTTTCGGTGGCTGCCACCACCACCAATCGCATCGTCTAGGCTTGGGGATCATTTTGCGGGGTCGGATCGGGGCCAAGGCGCCGCCGTTCGTCGGGATCGAGCCCCTCAACCCGTCGGCCTTTCTCTCGTCCGATCGGCTTCCTCCGGCGTCGGTTGGGCATGCTGCCGGTACCAGTGAGGTCGTCGGCCTCTCCTCTTCCTTGTCGGCTCCTCGTCGGGGTCCCTTGCCGCCGGACAGCTCGTCGGGCTCCTTGGGTTCATCGGCTTCCGTTTGGTTTCTCTCTCCCCGACCCTTTTCTCTTTTTTTTTGTTTCAGTTCTCTTTTTTTTTGTTTTATTTTTATTAATTTTAACTATTTTACTATTCCTTAAAATACATTAAAATTACCCAAATATCTCTTAAAATTATTATTAAATTCTCAATTTATCAATTTAATTTTATTTAATTTATTTATTATATTTTAACCTCTCTTTCGGGTATAATTTCTCCGTATTTTTGGGATATTGTCCCGGGTGACTTTTCGATATATTTTTCGATTATTTTCGGGATTATTTTTCCGAACTAAAAATTTCAATTAATCCCGATTATTTCCAATAAATTAATATCTTGATCAATTTAACCCAAAATAAATTTATTTCACCTTTATTGACCAAGATTTCTCAAATCCATATTTTTAATTAAATTTCCTTATCGAAATTATACCGACCTTTGGTCTTTTGACCATTTTACCCTTGCATGTGTTCGGGATTAATTTAACCCGACCTTCTTTCATACTTTCCCCATCTTTTCTTATTTAATTTCCGTATTTTAATTAAATTCGGGTCTTACAATGGTTTAGGATGATAAGTCCATCGAAGTTGGAGTATGGACTGGGTCCACGGTTGTATGTAATACTGTGTACTTATCCGTTGGTATATTATGTACAGTGCTGGGTGCACGTGAGTACGAGTATCGCGTAGATGACACATGGCGTACACTGTACCGTAAGTACAAGTGACATGAGGAGATGGAGTTGATTGAGATAAGTCGCAGGGTAGGACTGACCCATCCCCCTTCAGGCGAAGTGATGCCTTGTGTACACCTGATCAGTGAGGCCTGGGATCATTGACTATGGCCATATGTCGTGGATATTAGATTGTCGAGAATTTCATGCATGTCTTAGAGATAAGAGAAATTGAGAAACTCAGAAAAGAAATGATTTGAGAAAATCAAAGAGAGATTGTGATTTGAATAAATCTCTTGATTTGAATATTTGTGTTATGATGGCACTGTTTATGACATGTTTTAATTGGAAGTATTACATATGAATTTACATGAAAATGTCTATGAGAAAGAAATGTTTAAAAGCATTTTCCAGCAATATTTCCTATTATATTGAAACATGATTTGTATATGCATGCATGGGCTATGTAGATAGTACAGTATCTACCTGTTAGCCTCCATTTCCTTACTGAGCTGTGGTTTGTTTATCCCACTCTTTTCCTCCTCCAAATATTGAGAAGTAAGATAGTGCGGTGGTCTTCAGATCTCTTTTTATATTGGACAGCTCCCACCAGTTGGTAAAGGTATAAGATTTGTATACACATGAGTATTTTGTATCTATTATAAGGTATCACACATTCATGAATTGAAATTGTAAACAGTTGTATGGGGATGTTATGTAAAGCCAATATATTAGACAATTGATTTTGTGCATCTATACATATCTGGGATTGTGAATTAAAGTTTTAAATATTTTCGCTGTAAATTTATGGGATTTAGTAATTACATCGTCTCACAGCCCAACTGTAGTAAAGTATGTATGGATGAAGGGTACCCAGAGTTGGGGTGTGACAGTTATACCGTGCATGTAGTATGGAGTACGTTATACCGTGCTTAGATATATATATATATATATATATATATATACCATCTTCGGACGAGGTAAAATCTGCTATGGACAGGTGGGTAGGATGTGACCCACCTCCCATGCGAAATCAGATAGGCGTGATACCCCACACACTAGGATCCGTGTAGCCTGGGATCACAAAGGATATGGCCATAGTCCTAGATATTATCCTTATTATTTGTCTAGTCTCACATGTCACCTGGTTTATGATGATTGCATGATTTAAATGACTTTGTGGGTTAGGACAGTCCAAGGGAGGGGCTGAGTCCTAACAGATGGTGATTTGTTACCGATTTGTGTCGAGCATGAACTGTTTTATGTGCACCTCACATGATAATTTTCCATGCTTTATTTACCGACATTTGGTATTGATTTGAATAGCATGAACTGTTTTAAGTGCACCTTGCATGATGATTTTTCATGCTTTATTTACCGACTTGTACACTGATTTGAATAGCATCAACTACTTTACATACCATGAACACGTGCATGAACTGATGTTTTTGGGTATGACGTGTAACTGTGTGGTTTTATGCATGGAATCACGATCATGTAGATAGTACAGTTATCTACTTGCTCGCATGATTGCCTTACTGAGCGTATGGTTGCTCACCCCCTTATTTTCCCCCTCTACAGAGCACTTTTAAAAGATTGAGAGCGACTGGAGATTTGATTTATGGTGTCCGCTACATCCCATCATATAAAGGTATACATTTATACAGTTTTGTATCTAGACATGCAATAGCACCGTAATATTTTGAATGTAACATTTGGGGATGTAAAGAATTGTAAACACATGTAAAATCGCAACTCTGACTATGAAATGCAAGTGTTTACGTTTAAATAAAATGTGAACTGAAATGGTATGGTTGGATGAGATTAACACCGATGCACAACCCAACTGTTGGTGGTGAAGCTGTTCACGATCGAATAAATGTAAGAACAATGGATCAAAAAATGATAGCAATTTTTGGTAAATTGGGGGTCATGACAGAGGTGGTATCAGAGCGTAGTTGGTCTGATGTGTGTCAATATTAATAATTAGGAAAATTACATCCTCATCTTACTGTGCTTGTTTAGATACAACTGTGTATATCGAGATGGGTTTGACTAAGAAATGGTTGTGAATGTAGGAATCTGGGCATTATGCCTAATACCAGTCGCAGAGAGGGGCGAGAGCACGAGCTAGAGGCCATAGGGGTAGGACTAAGAGCCATGTTGAGCAGTCATCACATGAGACTCAAGAGGAGATAGAGGTGGAGGCTCATGTTGAGCATGCCCCACAGGGTCCGATAGAGAGATCAGAGATTGTTGAGGCACGTTTCACGGGGATAGAGCGGAGCATAGAGATGATTTTGGAGTTGGTTGCCCAGTCGATACATGGAGCTGAGGGCGAACAGGGTCCGACCGCACAGGGTGATGCTGAACAAGCAGCTGCTCCTGAGATGCTTGCACAGCCCTTCCAAGAGACCCCAGACTACAGAAACTCCCACACCCCCACCAGTACAGGATACGCCTTCTCCTATTGATCCACCACAGGGCAGTAGAGGTTATGGTTATGGATGTGACCTGGATAGATTACGACAGTTCCAGAAGTTTAAATCGCTATCTTTTGATGGGATTAAGGAACCAGTAGCTGCAAAGGACTGGGTGAATGAGATCGGGAAGTTATATGGGTTTTTCGAGTGCACCAATACAGAGATGGTTACTTTTACCGCATTCATGCTGAAGGGATCGACAGAGCATTAGTGGAAGTCCACCAGACCCATTCTGAGAGCTCGGCATATAGAGATCACCTAGGATATATTTTTGGAGGCCTTTCGGAGGTAGTATATTCAAGATACTGTGCAACGAAAGCTTCAAATGGAGTTCTTGGGATTGACCTAGGGGAGTAGATCGGTGGACGAGTATGAGAAGATATTTATCTCCTTGGGCAAGTATGATCCTTGCACGATGGATAGTGAGATCAAGAAGGTCTAATAGTTTGTGGATGGACTGAGACCAACCATCAGATCCCGATTAGTTCCCTTAGATATACCGACCTATGAAGAGGCAGTGCACAAGGCGCAGTTGTGTGAACAGGATATGAGCGGAATGCCTCAAAGTTCAAGAAGGTTGGTAGAGTGAATGATAGAGATAGGACGAGATCGATAGTGGATAGAGGCTTCAGTTATAGAGGGAGCAGGAGATTATATGGGAAGAGGTCGAAGGTTGAAAAGATCCGGGAGAGGACAGTTAAGCCTCCTGTGTATCCGGCTATAGCTCCAAAGAAGGGCATAGTGATTGGAGGCACACGACCTACTACAGAGCAGTGCAGTAAGTGTGGTAGATACCATGGTACTCGACCGTGTTATGGACCTTCTGCAGTATGTTTTCGATGTGGGAAGCTAAGGCATATGATACGGAATTGCCCAAAGATGACTGAGAGTGCCCCACAGAAGGGCAAGGAGCCTGAGAGAGCTCTTGTTGATAATCCTACTCCGAGACGAAGGGCCACAGCTGAAGAGAAGGGGAAGCAAGTAGTTGGCAGAGGGCAAGTACATGCTTTGGACCAGAACATTGCGGATCAGTCTTCAAATGTGGTGAAATGTACCATCTTAATTTTTTATCTTGAAGCTTATATTTTGATAGATCTTGGTGCTATGAATTCATTTGTATAGCCTTCATTTGCATATAAGTTGTTTAAATATGCGAATCTTACCCCGTTAAGTAGGAAGATGTTGATAAGCACTCCCATGAACAATAGCCAGCTAGTGGAATATGTGTTTAGAGATTGCAAGTTGAAAGTAGAGGAAAAGGAAATGTCAGCCGACCTCATTTTAATCCATATGAGAGACTTTGATGTAATCCTAGGAATGGATTGGTTAGCTACAAATCGTGCTATGGTAAATTATTTTTCTAAGACGGTAACGCTTTTAGGGGTAGATAGTGTTACCGTAAGTTTCCCCCAAAAAATGTATTATAAAGTTCCCTTGAAAAGTAATGAAAGCAGTAGTTGTTGTAAGAGAAATGGATGAATTCTTATGTTGACTAAATGGTTAATACTTTAAAGGTTAGATCGCATATGTGGTTAAGGTGGATAAGGCAGGTCCGAAATTGAGAGGCATCACAGTGGTTAAGGAATTTCTAGACGTCTTTTCGAATGATTTATCAGGGTTACCGCCAAATAGAGAGATAAAGTTTTGTATAGATTTGGCACCTAGTACACAGTCGATATCCAAGCCACCGTACAGAATGGCTCCGATTGAGTTGGAGGAACTAAAGAAGCAATTACAAGAGTTGTTGGATAAGGGGTTCATCAGACCGAGTGTATTGCATTGGGGAGCACCAGTTCTATTTGTAAAGAAGAAGGATAGGAGCCTCTGACTGTGTATTGACTATAGGTTGTTGAATAAGGTGACCATTAAGAATAAGTACCCCATTCCACGCATCAATGACTTGTTAGATCAACTTCGGGGAGCGCAGGTCTTTTTCAAGATAGATCTGAGATCTGAGTACCATCAGTTGAGAGTTCGGGATGGGTATGTACCCAAAACAGCTTTTTGCACCCAGTATGGTCATTATGAGTTTATGGTTGTGCCATTCGGGTTGACAAATGCTCCCGCAGCCTTTATGTCGTTAATGAATGAGGTGTTTCACCAGTATTTGGATCGGTTTGTTATCATGTTTATCAATGACATCTTGGTGTACTCGAGATCTAGGGAGGAGTATGAGCAGCACCTGAGGATAATGCTACAGACCCTCCGAGAGAAGAAGTTATACGCTAAACTCAATAAGTGTGATTTTTTGCTAGAGCAGATCTCTTTTCTAGGCCATATTGTATCGAGGGATGGTGTGTCAGTGGACCCATCCAAGATTGAGGCAGTGGTTTAGTGGCAGAGACCCCAGACAATCACGGAGATCAGGAGTTTCCTGAGTTTAGCTGGGTATTATCGATGGTTTGTGAAGGGATTCTCGAGATTAGCTGTTCCGTTAACACGTCTCACGAGGAAGAATATTAAGTTCATATGAGACGATAGATGTGAGAAGAGTTTTTAGGAGTTGAAGCGTCGAATGACCACTGCTCCGATTCTTACCATTCCTACCATCTCATGAGGTTTTTTTTGTATATACAGATGCTTCGTACCAAGGACTGGGCTGTGTACTGATGCAGGATAGAAAGGTAGTCGCCTATAGATCTAGACAACTGAAGGATCATGAGAGGAACTACTCGACCCACAATCTAGAGTTGGCGGACGTGGTATTCGCCTTGAAGATATGGCGTCATTATCTGTACGGTGAGAAATTTCAGGTATTTACTGACCATAAGAGCCTCAAGTATCTGTTCTCACAGAAGGAGTTGAACATAAGATAGAAAGGTGGCTCGAGCTTCTGAAGGACTATGATTGTAAGATTTTATACCACCCAGGTAAGGCGAATGTAGTAGCTGATGCACTAAGTAGGAAGCATCTCGGGTTGGTATCGTACATGATGATCAGGGAACGCGAGCGGTTGGAACAGTTTACAAACCTCAGTTTAGATGTAACTCCACTTGATACTGATAGTGGTTGTATGATAGCTAACCTGCGATTGGAACCGGATGTGGTAGATCATATCTGGCAGGCTCAGTAGATTGATTAGCAGTGCAGTGATATTATCGGGCAGATACAGAGGGGCACAGAGAATGATTTTGAGTTAAGCTCAGATGGATTGTTGAGGTTCAGGGGTAGGATATGTGTTCCCGATGACCCATAGATCAGGAGGTTGATCTTGATAGAAGCTCATTCATCAAAGTATACACTGCATCTAGGGAGTAACGAGATATATCAGATCTTCTGGAGACTGTATTGATGGTCAGGGATGAAGAGAGATGTAGCAGAGTATGTGGCAAAGTGTCTCGTCTGTCAGCAGGTGAAGGTAGAGCATCAAAAACCTGCAAGCTTATTGTAACCTCTACCTATACCGACTTAGAAATGAGAGCATGTCACTCTGGACTTCGTGATGGGTTTACCCAGGACCCGTAGGAATCACAATCCGACTTGGGTGATAGTGGACAGATTGACGAAGTCGGCACACTTCCTACCTATGAGAGCCACTGATACTCTGAGTACTCTGGCAGATTTGTATGTGCGCGGATAGTGAGGTTGCATGGTATTCCAGTGAGCATTGTGTTAGATAGGGATTCCCACTTCACTTCCCACTTCTGGGAACATTTTTCAGGAAGCTATGGGAACCCAACTGAGTTTTAGCACAGCTTTCCATCCTCAGACAAATGGTCAATCAGAGAGGAATAAACAGACTCTGGAGGACATGTTGGGAGCGTGTACACTAGACTTTAGAGGCTCTTGGGATGACCATTTACCACTCGCAGAGTTCGCCTATAATAACAGCTATCATTCGAGTATCCATATGGCACCATATGAGGCTTTGTATGACTGTAGATGTCATTCCCCTATTGGATGAGAGGAGGTGGGTGATCGACAGATATTTGCTCCTGACTTAGTGAGACAGGCCTCTGAGGATGTCCAGTTGATTTGTGAAAGGTTACAAATAACTCAAAGTAGACAGAAGAGTTATGCTGACAGGAGACGGAGACCATTGGAGTTTACAGTAGGTGAGTCGGTATTTTTGTGAGTTTCTCCTTCTAAGGGTCTAATGAGGTTCGAAAAGAAAAGGAAGCTGAGTGCTCGTTACATTGGACCCTTTGAGATACTTGATAGAGTGGGAGATAAGGCCTACAGGCTAGCATTACCACCTAAGCTAACAGGTATTCATAACGTTTTCCACATTTCTATGTTACGGAAGTATCACCAGGATCCGACGCATGTGGTTAGATATGAGCCATTAAAGCTCAACAAGAGCATGTCATATGTTGAGAAGCAGGTTCGGATATTGGATAGGAAGGAGAAAGTGTTGAGGTCAAAGACAATTCCCTTAGTGAAAGTTCTTTAGCAGCATCACACTGCGGAAGAAGCTACATGGGAGTTGGAGAGTTTGATACGGGGGAAGTACCCGGAGTTACCGACTAATTTAGTTCCAATTTAGAGGACCAAATTTTCTAAGTGGGAGAGATTATGTAAGACCCACTTTTGGTGATGTATTCCTTATGATTCATATGATGTACACATTTCCATATGTTAATTGAATCATAAAAAAAGCTTTTGCTTGAATGAAATTGCAAAGAGAATGAATGGATATTCATGAATCCATGTAATGGCTAAACAAGGGCTAAAGTGGCCATCGACTAAACGAATGGAATTTAAACCACTCCGATTGAATATAAGGACTTAAAACACGAAATGATAATGTAAGGCCGTGAATTTTATGTACCCTTTATGATTCCATGCTGTACACACAAGTTATATAGTATGTGAATCATAAGAAATAGACTTTTTTATGCTCTAAGTGTGATTAGAATGCAAAATGATTAGTGAAACATTTAAAAGCAATCTTTCCTTTGAAATTCTGGAAAAATTAGAAGTTGTAATCCTACAGATGAATGTCAGATCGATCTCTTTACACGACAGGATCGATCTTATAATTCTAGAATGAAATCACAAAGGCTTTCCAGGCAAACAGATCGATCTCGATGTGATTCTGCTTAAAGAGGATCTATCCCTTCCTAAAGTAAATTGATCTCGATGTGATTTTGCATAGAAAGGATCAATCCCTTCCCAAACACAGATCGATCTCGAATGGTTTTTGGCTAGAAAGGATCTGTAATGCCCGTAGCTTTACACGTATTACTTATGAAGCTATGTTGTATATGCACATTGTTACAAGTGTATAGACAATAAAGGATGTAGGGATTATGAAATTTAATGTACAATCCATGATTTTAAGTTGTGTACACAAGTTTTATTGCCTATGAATTATATGGAATGGAAACTAGTATACGTTGGTTGTATACGAAATGTAAAATGAGGTATTAAGCAATTAAGGATGAATTACACATTGGAAATCTGAAGAAAACTGCAGTATTGAGGATGCAGGGGAAGAGCAGATCGATCTCCCATGAAGGAGAGATCGATCGCCTATCACGAAATGTCAAGTATCAATCAATTGGAACAAGGCAGATCGATCTCATAACAAGGCAGATCGATCTCCTTAAGCTTTTGTCTGGAAGAAATCGATCTCTCACAAGGAAAAGAACGATCTCCAAATGTCTCAGGTTGAAATAGATCGATCTCCCCTTTACTAACAGATCGATCCTCAAAAGAATTCTACTTGTAATAGATCGATCTCATCATGAAGAGTAGATCGATCTGGTAGTAGTTATATTAGGAAAAAGGACTACCAAACCATGCAGAGATCGATCTCTATAAGGGACCAGATCGATCTCATGTCTCTGCATCTATAAAAGGAGCACGAGATTGGACTGAAAATCATATTTTCTTTCATACCAAACCCACACCTATCCTTTTCTCTCAAAGAATCAAGCTTTCTCACTCTAAACATCACTGCATTCCAGCTAGATTTGGAAGAAGCTCAAGAAGGGGAAGCGTTCTTTGAAGAAAGGAGAACAATATACCCAAAAATCACATATTGGTTTGATCAAGAGGAAGAGAGTAGACTACCACAAGTTTGACCAAGGAAAAAGCTAAGCTAGGTAAGTCCTTCAACCCTCAAGCTTTAAATATGAGTTTCTAGATATTTTGTGGATTGAATGATATGCAAAATCTTGAATGAAATGATATTAGAAGGGTGAAAACATCAAGTCTTAAGGAAAGGTAAGAAATGATGATTCTAGTGATGAGTGAGTAATATTAAAAGGGGTTCATAAAGAAAAACCCATGGAAAAGTGATGGAGAAACTTAAGAGAAGGTATAGTGATATTAGTGGGAAATGTAAATATGTAAAGGAAGTAATTAAATTATAAATGTGTATACTGTGGAAATACGACGGAGAATTACCCATTCGGATCACAGACAACAAACGCAAGCGAAGGAGATATCGGTGTGATTCGAGGTAAGGGATTGTATATTAGCGATAGAGATATTCGTACATATTTTACAACGATTTCAGTAGTTATGATGCTAGTGATATTATGTTTAGCTATTGAGTCATAAAGTGATATGAAATTGTGAAATGTATTATGGTATATATTGTGAAAATGGGATGCGGTAAAGAAAACAACATGACATGCATGTTTTTAATGTCTTTACAACTACATGTTTTTATGACTAAGAAATGATGATGGATAGGCTGGCTAGTTTTATGAGTTTAGCATGGAACAACATGCTACGTTAATAAATATGATTTGAGTCTTTAAAAGAGAAAAAAAGCCTCCTATCAGATTTGAGATGTGAATTGGTGTTTGAGCCTTAACTCACACCTTTTTTGATGATTTGACTATACTGGAGATTTTACTCGCATGTGTTTTCCCTGATTTAACAAACCGTGCTGGAACGTAGCTCGCTCGTGGTTTTATAATGTTGATAATGTGCTGGAGCCTAGCTCGCACAATGATTTGAGATGATACAGTGCTAGAAGCAGTTGCTCGCACTAAGAGATACCATGTTAGAACCTTGCGGAGACTGTGTGTCACGCTAATTCTACTTGCCTGGTATATGAGACATGGTTTTGGATGATGAGTTCGTCAGTGTAGGGTGGATGGACTGGGTCCACGGGCATACACGAGCATACGTTGTACCGTGTAGTTGTCTGATGAATACTATATATCGTGCTATGTGCACGCGAGTATGAGTATCACGTAGATGACACATGGAGTACGTTGTACCGTGAGTATATGTGATATGACGAGGAAGATGATGATGATGATGATTGAGATGAGCCGAAGGGTAGGACTGACCCATCCCCCTTCAGGCAAGTGATGCCATGTGCACACCTGATCAGTGAGGCTTAGGATCACTGACTATGGTCATATGTTGTGGATATTTGATTACCTAATATTCCCTACCTGTCTCAGAGATAAGAGAAATTTGATGAAAAAAATAATTTGTGAAAAGAAAAGAGATATTATGACTTGATAAATATATTGATTTGAATACTTGTGCAGTGATAGCACTGTTTCATGACATGTTTTCAAATGGAAGCATTGAGCATTGGTTTTTATGAAAAAGCATACGAGAGAAGAATGTTTAAATGCATTTTCCATTGATATTTCCATTTATAATGAAAGATGATTTTGTTGATCATGCATGGGGTACGTAAATAGTACAGTATCTACCTGTTAGCATCATTTTCCTTACTGAATTGTGGTTTACTCATCCCACTATTTTTTCCCTCCAGATACTGAGAAGTAGAACAGTGCGGTGGTCTTCAGATTGGTTTTGTGTTGGTCAGCTCCCACCAGTTGCTAAGGTATAAGAAATGTATACAGCTGAGCATTTTGTATCTATCATATTGTATCACACAGTCATACATTGAAAATGAGAAAAATAGTATGGGGATGTTATGTAAAGATATTATATTATACAATCGATTTTGTATATCAACACACATGCCTGAGAGTGTGTGAATTAAAGTTTCAAATATTTCCACTATAAATATACAAAATTTGTAATTGCATCAGCTCACAGCCCAACCGTAAGTGGTATATGTATGGATGAAAGGCACCCAGAGTCGGGGTGTGACAAAATCGATCCCTTCCCAAGAGTATATCGATCCCTTCCCAAGAGTAGATCGATCCCACAACTCACTTACTAATACTTGTGTAGTTCAACCAAAGGAAGATCAATCTCTCACCCTTGGAGATCGATCTCACAACACTCATTTCTATTTAAAATCCCGACAGTGAGTCTTCTTCCCTAGAATACCAAATATCTCTCCATTTTTAGCAAAGTAAACAGATTTTCTCACTCTAGAATATCATCACCTTCCAAGCAGATTTGAGAAAGGTTCCTTTTAGCAAAGTTGTTCCTAGTGATGAGGAGAACAACATAGTCAAAAACTAGTAGTTGAATCTCTGGATTGAAGGAGCAAGATGTTTCCCCTAATTTTGGCCAAAAGAGAAAGGTTAAGCTAGGTGAGTTTTCAATACACCAACTTCAATTATGTTAATCTAGACATTTTTATGAGTTGATTGGTGTATGTATGGTTGGCTGAAACATCCTTGAGCATGCTTAATCATCCATGACCAAATATGGGTTTAGTGTGAGAAAGTGAGCTATGGTTGATTTAATGATGAATTGATTATACTATGGTGTTGGTGATGTTATATGCATGATTTTGAGATGGTTTTGCGAAATCAGTTTATGGAATTGGATGAAGTTATGAAGTGTCCATATAAGGTGTTTGTGAAAATGCATGAGTGAATGGAAAACTAAGGTTAAAGGATGCATGCTAAGTGCTTGATAAAATAACTAAGTAAGTTTGCTAGCCAAATTGGCTAGGAATGGCGTGACGATAGCTAACATTCGGCCATGGTGGCATGATGGGTGTTCTGCCACCATGTCATGACCGAATGTGATCATGGGCCAAGCTTGATGCAATCGACTCAATAAGATATATTGACTATGATGAAGTCAGAATAATGAGTTATCATTGTTGAATGGTGTGAATGATGAATATTTGCAGCTCCGGAGGATATATCCGGAGCCAATTAGACCCAATCACGAAAAGCGGGAAAGGAGGAAGAAGCAGCTTCCGAGTGATTTGAGGTAAGGGAATTTTGTTGGCTCTTAGAGATATTTGTGCGCGTTTTTGGGCGCATTTATAATTTCTTAAAATGTCTGAGGGTCATAGAAAAGAAATAATGTTTTAAGAGGTCCAGAATGGTAAATTATCATTTTTCCCCTAGGAATGGTAAAAATTAGGATTTTAGAAAAGATCATGAAAAGTAAGAATAGGATGTTATTGAGTCTTTTACTGCTTTTAGCATGTGATAGGTACGTTGGCTAGCATTTAATTGGTTTGCAAGAAAATAGCTTGATTTGATTTTAATAACCATTCTTTGCAAAAAAAATTAGCCACCTACATGGGTTTTGTGGAAACAAAGCGTGCTAGAGCACTGCTCGCACAAGATTTGACATTTGCATATATGCATTAGTGCTGGAGCTGTGCTCGCACTAGAGTTTTACATGCATGAGTGCTGGAGCCTAGCTCGCACTAGTTTTCATATGGATTTAATGACATAGTGTTGGAGCGTTGCTCGCATTAGATTTTCACTATACATTTACAGTCGTGCTAGAGTTTTGCTCGCACGTGATTTTATGACATGTTGGGAGCCGTGCTGGGAGTTTCGGGTAGACTTTGTGTCACACCGATTAAATAGGTTCGTACGTGCGTTTTGAGATGTAGCATGATTTGATATAATGATATGGGTCCACGGAGTACGTTGTACCGTGCACGTAGCATGGAGTACATTATACCGTGCTTGGATATATATATATATAGATATATATATACACCGTCTTCGGACGAGGTAAAATTTGCTATGGACTGGCAGGTAAAACGTGACCCACCTCCTGTGCGGAAGCAGAGGAGCGTGATATCCCGCACACTAGGATCCGTGTAGCCTGGGATCACAGAAGATATGGTCATAGTCCTAAATATTACCCTTATTATTTGCCTAGTCTCACATGTCACCTGGTTTACGATGATTGCATAATTTAAATTATTTTGTGGGTCAAAACAGTCCAAAGGAGGGGCTGAGTCCTGACGGATGGTGATTTGTTATTGATTTGTGTCGAGCATGAACTATTTTAAGTGCACCTCGCATGATGATTTTTCATGCTTTATTCACCGACATTTGGTATTGATTTGAATAGCATGAACTGTTTTAAGTGCACCTTGCATGATGATTTTCCATGCTTTATTTACCGACTTGTGCACTGATTTGAATAGCATAAACTACTTTACATACCATGAACACGTGCATGAACTGATGTTTTTGGGTATGGCGTGTAACTGCGTGGTTTTATGCATGGCATCACGATCATGTAGATTACAGTTATCTACTTGCTCGAATGATTGCCTTACTGAGCGTGTGGTTGCTCACCCCCTTATTTTCCCCCTCTACAGAGCACTTTCAGTAGATTAAGAGCGACTGAGGATTTGATTTCTGGTGTCTGCTGCATCCCATCATATAAAGATATACACATTTGTATAGTTTTATATCTAGACATGCAATAGCACAGTAATATTTTAAATGTAACATTTGGGGATGTAAAGAATTGTAAACACATGTAAAATCGCAACTTTGACTATGAAATGTAAGTGTTTACGTTTAAATAAAATGTGAATTGAAATGGTATGGTTGGATGAGATTAACACCGATGCACAGCCCAACTGTTGGTGGTAAAGTCGTTCACGATCGAAGGAAGGTAAGAACAATGGATCAAAAAAATGGTAGCAATTTTCGATAAATTGGGGGTCGTGACAGGAAGTCATGTAAAAGTATGCGATTTAAGTGGTATTAGTGTGTATTAAGACATTGTGAAGTGGTTACTGAATGAATTATACGATATTGTAGGCTTTTGAACAAGTTTAGAAGTCATTTCGACCAAAGCTAAGCAAATGAGTAAGTAAATAAGTTGTGGTAAGTTGATTTCATCAGTTGCGAGTTAATCCCTTACGAAATATATTTTTATTTTAAAATCACTCTCGAGTAATATACATGATTTGTACAAATTATATGTGTAAGCATGTGACCAATTGATTGTTTTGAGGATATAAACTAAGATATGAACTATTTTTGAAAATCAACCTCGCAGGCTAAGTAACAAGCCATTTTTATCCAGTAATATTGCAGAAATTTCGTATTTTCGGTATAATATATGAATTCAAAAAATCAGTTTGCATATTGCATATTTTTTTTCATATTGTTTATCAACTTTCAAAACGATGTTGTGATTTAATCTTATATTATCCTCATGACGTTACCTTTGTGATATTTTATAAGCTTGCATTTATCTTGATTCATGCACAGAAAAGCTTTATATTCTCACATGAGCATGTTTTGATAAGATATGAGACTTATGTCTATACTTTAGATGATTAATGCTTTCTAGATTTAGCACAATTGCTTTATATCCAGTATACTACCTGTTTTTGAAATATGCTTTGAGATTTTTAGTGTATAGGCACTCTGTAATATTATATTACGTCGATAAAGCAATTATGGAAACTATCCAAGTATTCGTACTCTATAAGTGGGTACACATGCTTATTTGACACTATCGTGGTAAATTTCGGTTTTGGCTAATCACCAGAATCGGAATTAGGATCTATGGTTATAAGTAAAAACCTTAGTTTCTGTTGTATAAGTTCCACTGATAACTACAATGATGGTAACTTATTTTGGCAAAGAGTAAAGTTCTACCTATATGCATGTTTTACTATTTTCAAACTGTCCAGATAAGTGTTCAGAAAAACTATGATTTCTGTATGTATCAGTATTTTAGAATAAGTGTTCAGAAAAACTATGATTTCTGTATGTATCAGTATTTTAGAATAAATTATTGTCATCAAAAATCAATTATCGATATCCAAAATGATTTCCGTTTTATGAATATGCAATGAATTCTTGTTTTCTACATACTTTTCAGTTATCGATATCCAAAATTATAAGATTTTTTGTATCAGTACAGTATGGTTAGGTTTGAAAGGGAAATGGCATACTTTAAAGTATCCTTCCCCTTGACGACTTCGACAGCGTCTAGAAAGGCTGCTATTCTGAAATCCATAAAGACAAGAGTTCAAAAATGTGTAAGAAAGATTTTATGATTTTCGATATGAATTTTTATTATAACACACTACTTTTTCAGTACAGCATACGTTTATGAACTAGTATCCGATTAACTCTGCTCTTATATGGATAACTTACTAAGCTTTATAACTCATTCCCCCACTGTTTTTCATCACACGTTAAGCACAAGATTCGATTTTATTGATTTCAATATCTAGAATTAAAGTTTCTGGCTTCAGAATACTCGCAGCGTAGAATTGGTATAACTTTTTAATGTCTTAATGATTTTGTTTTAAAACAAACTTATACCAATATTTAAGATGAGATGTGTATAATACTATTGTATGCTTACATACACGTTTTACTGTGTATCGAGAAGTAAATGAATTTTTATTTCTAAAAGTGTTGGAATCATAATAATATTCGAATATTAAGTAAGTATATATGTTGAAAAACCAAAAGGTCTTAGAAAATTAAGATATTTGAATACACAATAAATATTAGAGCGTGGATAGATAAATTTCAATTTTGACAGCATCTAGCCTGAGTTTAAGTTGACAATCTAAAATAGGTCAATACCAAGAAATTTTTTGTTTTTCATAAAATTGATGTTGGCTCATTTTGAATGGATTTTCGTGTGAATTTCGATTTGGACCTTAAGTTCAAGATCTTGAATTGAGCTAGGTAGTTTATGACCTAGAAATATTATAAGGCTGCAGTCGCATGACAAACATATGATATGCTAAAAGGATAAGTTAGCCCAAAAATGACCATAATTCCACGATAAGTTACAGTTTCCTCACATCCTTCGAAATGTGACAACGAAGGAGGCAAAGGTGGAGGCGATTAAGCCTGCCTCTACTTTGACGGCCATCCACGTTTGTGTCCTCCACTCATTTCTAATTTTCTATCCAATAATGCATTAAATGCATTTCGAACAATTTCTTATGCTTTTTGAGCATCCACATTTAGTCAAAGACAATACAATGGGATGTAAACCACTCTATCTTATCAATATTGACACGTACTAGAAAATCCTTTCTCTGATACCACTAAATCCATCACAACCCAAAGGCTGGGACGGGTAACTTTACTCTTACGAATGTCTAAAAATGTGGCCTAATTTTTCACTTTTTCTTTATGTTTATCAAAATGTTTTGTAATGCTAAATGTATAAATGTTAACTACCTACCCTATCTTGAACTCTTTACTCTAGGTCCTACTCCATACCTGTATAAAACTTAAATCATCTACATGGTCTTAAAGTTTCCCGACAGAACAGATCACATTATTTACTCATATGTAAACTTCATACTATAAAATCATTAATTCATATCTAGGGAAATATATCTAATTTTCATATCAAAAGCATCAAAACAAAGAAATAGTTATTCATTAATTTGGTTTACATCTCATCTTATAGTACTGTAACAAAAATAAACTGAAATTAACATCACATACAAAAAGAATATTACTATACCAAAATAATCCAAAAAAAGTTCTTCTCAAAGAGTTGGAACGATATCCAGGCCTCTGCTATTTCAAGTAGATCTGAAATACTCTCCCAACTCAATGCTCAATCTTTAGAATAATTAAATAGAATTTAATGAGTGAGGCTCAATAAATCATTTATATGAATGCAAATTAGGCATATATTTTTCTAAATGCAATGCATACAATCTGCAAGTATAAGATTTCATATCATAATTCCAATCATAATCTCATATGTACTAACTTGAGATCATGTTCTGCAAGACTTTAGGCCAAGGTTTCGTGATAGTGATGAAAGGGTACTTTGAAGTACCTCATTATCCTTGTCCTTGGCATTTTTGAACAAAACCTCAATCTGCAGTATATATCACTTATCCAATATCAGTTCACAATGTCCACCACATATTCTAATATCGATCCACAATTTTCACCACAAATCCTAATGTCAAGCCACACTATCCATCACATATCCTAATATCCATCCAATACAGAATAAATAATGGTTTAAAACTCTTCTACAGATAGTACAAGACATACTGAATGAGTAAAAGCATGATAGTTATTAAAAAATCTCATCCTAGAGATCCAGGTACTCAAAGCAGTATGAAAACAACTCATAAATCATCAATGCTACCAAAGGTTTTCAAAATCAATAACCAAGGCTGAGACTCTGCCAAAGCTCAAGGTCCAATGTGCACAAGACATTTGTAAATCATAGTTTCAAAATCAAGACATAATTATCAATCATATCATGTCATAAATCAAAGATCCAAAACAAGACTTTAATAAGGTTCACTTGTCTATACTAGTATATGGTAGCAAAATATGAAAGGCGCATTAACAAATCATGTGGGATCTTTAAATTCAATGTCCGATGAACATTTCATTGTTCAATAAAACACTTTCGATAAAACACTACTCCGACTAATGTCTAGGGCTTATCACCCGACTCAGAGTTCATAGTTCGATAAAACACTTTTCAGTAATGTTATTCTGACTAATGTCCAGAGCCCATTGCTTGACTCAAACTTCATCAATCGATAGAACACTTTTTCAAATAAATCAATAGTAAGCTTGAGATTTTGCTTAATTATCCACTCCTCTTATTAATGTCTAGGGCTTATTGCTCGACTCAGACGCTAATCGTTTATCAAAACGTGTTCCACTCGTTAATAAAGACAATTTCACTCCTCTGATTACTGTTTAGGGCTTATTACCCAATTCAGAGCCTACACGTCTATACAACGTATCTCACTGTAGCTATTTAGTGAGCCATTCATCCTTAAAAAGGATGCTATATATGGTCATAGGTATATTAATCTCCAGTTCCACTGATCAAGTGCGAGTTGGAACCTATCCATGACTATTGTCGAACAAGCCACTAACCACCTAGCATACACCTTATCATATAGCCACAAGTCCATCATCACACCTTCATTTTCATCAATTTATTGCCCTAACAAAACTACAATATTTTCTACAATATCTACACCAACACTTTTGCATCACATCACCGATGCTAAGACCCCACCATCATTGTGAATCCACTCAATATTCCAGGAGTATAAAAATGTTATCTTAGTACTTTCCAAGCACATAAATTATCACATCTTGATATCCATTTATCAATTTAACATACATATTCAATTGAATTATTTTCAATTTAACATAGATATTCAATTGAATTATTTTCTAACACTCAAGGTCTTTTTCAACTAATTATAGTATAATTTTAATTTGACATTATATAAATAACTCATAAACTCCGAGCGTAGCACTTTTATGCCGAGTTTAACTGAACTCTGCGTTCATCGCCTTATCTTCGCACTACACATTCCGCCTTATCTTCGCACTACACAAACGTTACACAAAATCCTCAAAATCAATCAAATCAATTCTATAAAAATATTCATGAAAATATGACTAGGCTTACTAATTGTTTTACCCACTTTACACCAAAATCAGACAACTCAATCTCGATTTTACCAAGTTCAGCCCGTTTTCTTCCATGACCAAAACCCAAACTTCTAGCCTCAAACCACACTGTTTCAAGCCTTGAATCAGCCCCAAACAATGTCTTAAAACTTGCCCTATTCTCCACTGTCTAGCCTCCTTAGACTACCCTGTTCCATCCAAAAATCCAGCCTATACTGCCCTATTGAGTTCCTCCATTAACCAGTCGAGACCCAACCAACTCAGCCGCAAGACTCACACCATTTCAGCCACCAAATCAGCCTTGAAACCTCTGTTCTGAACCCTTAAAGACAACACCTAACAGCCACCTCAACTCTTGCTCCGTCTCCCCTGTGCAGCAACCAACCCCTCAGCCTAATTTCCCCTAAACTCAGCTCCGTTTTCAGCCCTTCAGCACCCAAAAAAAACTCTACACTCAGTCCCTATTTAGCCCTTACAATAGCCTTGTTCGGACACCAAAAGCTCAACACAACAACCGTGAATCAGCTTGAAAAACCCCTTGCAGTAAGCCCCAGCAACAGCCACGTTTTCCTTATTTATCACAGCCTCTCAGTTCAACCTCTACCTCTATTTTTTTTTTTTATTTAGCACTAAACTAGATCTCTTCCCCTGACGTTTCAACCTTGAAAACCACTCTAGGGCCTTGGTCGGCCTCTCAAAGCCCCTACCTTCACCAGCCCAAGACCCCTGAGCAACCTGGACTGCCCTGTTGTTTTTCTCAGGCAAGTCAGACTTATCGGTTCAGCCCTTACAGCCACCAAATTTCCAGTTCTGTTCCGGCCGGCTTCATATCCTAAAATCGCCGATTCTAGCCACTACACTAGCCAAGCTCCCCTGCACTCCAACCTTTCCTTCGGCCTTCACTCTCACCCTCTCGGTCTCTTCCTTGCAAACCCCCCTTCTCCAGCTTTCTTCTCAACCTTTCTTTTGTTTTGTTTAAATCTTCCTCTCTCGAATTCTCTCCTTGCAGTTATTCCTTCTCTCTCTCCTTTGTTTCAAATTTCTTTCCACTCCTTTCCTTTTAATTCCCTCTATCTCTTGGCTCCCTCACTCTTTGTCCCCTTTCTGTAATCTGTTTCAGAATGTGGGATTTGGCGGGTCAAATCCCCACCAAATCCCACTTAAGTATTATTATTATTATTATTATTATTATTATTATTTATGTAATATATGTATATTTATTTATGTGTATATGTCTATGTTATATTAATATATGTATATACATATTTTATATTTTTATTTGTTTATATATATATATATATTTCTTTATTTAATTAATATATATCTATTATATACATTTATTTTATTTATTTTCCTATCACTTATTTATTTATCATGTATACTTATTGTGTACACTCAAAATTAACTCCTTAAATTCCTTTATATTTTTAAAATTTTTCATACTTTAACCTTAACTTCATTGTCTCATGAAATTTCCATAGCTTTACTTCCTCATGATTTCCACATTCTATCCTCAAAGCTATCAATTCTCATGTTAAATCAATAACTTTGTGATTCTTGCATAATCCAAATTTAATCATAAAGTTTTAAGCAATTTAATTCTCCTCATCAAGGGTCGAAATTTCACACTTGTCACATAAAGTCAAGTAATGAGAATCTATCTAAAAATTCAAAAAATGAAAGAGACAAGCATAATACCTTTTTCTTTTCTTTCTTATATGCAAGACTTCATCTTTGCATTTTCTTATTACAAACACCAACATGCTACTGCATATGATAGGAGGAAACCATACTTGTCACATGTCAAAACTCAAAAAACCAATTCCATCTTGACAAAATAATGTTATATCAGAAGCCTAGAAATTGTTGTTTAGAAAGCTTATTTGCTTAGTGGTATTGGATTTCCTTAGTGGATATAATGATGGTTTGCCTTTACTTAAACACCTTGGACCAGACCTCCTTGGTAATCACAAACAATTATAAAAATGGCTTCTAACATTCTATTGTAATGCCATTTTCCTTAGAATTATTTCACCCCCACCAATTATAGCATGCAAAAGGGGTTTATCGAATATTCCTAAGATACAAAAAAGCTTTTGTTTAAAATCATTTTGCTCTAATGAAATTAAATTACTAAATACCCTTGACAAATACTAAAGTATTTTGTCTTAGTCACTTTTTTCTGCAGCAAATAATGCCCAGGAGATTTATCAATATTTTGAGAATGAAAAGTAAAAAAGAAATTCAAAAAATTTTCATGTGTTCTAAGTTTAAACTTGACATCTCTATTTATAGAGATTAATTCCAAATGATTTGACCTATAAATCAAGTGACATTTTTTTAATTGTGTTGTTTAATTCAACAAACACAATTATTTAACAGGATCATAACTTTTGGAAACCATTAGTTATATTTCATAACCATTTAAATGTGAAAGAGTAACTTTAAGAAGAGTTTGTAATTCTTTATGTAAAAACTAGTCATTTTATACATTTTACACTTGAACAATTAAATGCCTTAGTGTATTTTTGAAAAAGTATACAACATTCCGGTGGAGCAGTCCACTGCCTTGTTAAGGCAATCGGTTACCGTAAAACAACTTAAAAACTAATACTGCACTTTGTATAGGCAGTTGACTACTTTTCTTGAGCAGTTGACTACCTTCCAAGGAATCCAACTACCCTCATAGGGCATTCAATTGCTCAAGTGCAATTTCTAGATAGAAACTTTGCTACACAAAGATAGTAGACTGCCTTATATATTTTGTTAAAATCAATTTAATTTGATTTTACTTAACTCGGGATCATGTCAAACATTAGTTTTACTTATGCATTGATTAAACAACATTTTAATCAATCTCTTTCACTTTATTTTGGAAATAATACAACAATTCTCCACCATTTTTAAAATAAAGTAAATTTAATACTTAAGGAATCATTATGCATAAATGAAGGTATCAATCCTAATTTAAAACCTTCATCTTACTGAATAAGTGTTGTTAAGTTAATCAGAACAACATGGCGAAGCGAAGTCTTAAAACTAGCGGTTCTATAATGATTAGTCATACACTTATTTACACATAAGACTTCAAAACTTGTCAAGAGTCATTTAGCAAAAGCTCGACATGTTTACTAACCATGTATCTTATATCTATTCATGAGCACTTGAGAGCCAAGCCCCTAGCTCCTAGAAGTGGCACCACTTCCACTTATATAAGTGAACTCCATCATAAATGTAATCGTATAAGCATTTCAACATTATACTTACGTGTCATGGGTTCATTAAGTGTAAAGCTCAACCTTTCCCTTATCATAGGATTTCAAGCACTTTCTCAGTTGAGGATGATTGTCCAAAATAAGTGCTTGCAGCCATATCATATGATATACTTGGACTCATTAAAACTCAAGACTTAATTTCCAATTAAGCGTTGAGTTGTGTGACTAAGTTAATGGGCTTGAGTCCCATCCCCTTGGAAGTCTTGGACACAACTTCTCTTGTAAGTCCTTTTGTCAATGCATCCACCAAGTTTTCACTTGACTTAACAAAATTTATGGTGATCACCCCATCTAAAATAAGTTGTCTAACATAACTATGTCTTAGACCAATATCTTTAGACTTCCCATTGTAAACTTAGCTATAAGCCTTTGATAGTGTTGCTTCACTATCACACCGAATTGGGATAGGTGACATTGGCTTTGGCCATAAGGAATTTCACAAAGTAAGTTTCTCAATCATTCAGCTTCTTTACTTGCGAAGCTAATGCCATGAATTCTGAAGCCATAGTGGAATCCATAATGCACATTGCTTTTTGGATCCCCAAGAAACTGCACCACCACCAAACATGAATATTCATCCACGTATGGACGAATAATCTTTCATGTTGGTAATCCAACTTGTATCCATGTATCCTTCTAAAACTGAAGGTTCACCACTATAAAGAATGTCATAGTCAATGGCTTTCTTCAAGTATTTTAACACTCTAGAAATGGCATTCCAATGCAAGTTACTTAGGTTGCTAGTATATCTACTAAGCTTACTAACTGCAAAAGCTATATTTGGTCTTGTGCTTGTTATTGTCTACATCAAACAACCTATAACTCTTACATATTCAAGTTGTGCACCGGCATTTCCTTATTTGAAGTTAATTTCAAATTAGGATCATATGGTGTTGCAATTGTTGCATAATCAAAATGATTGAATCTCTTGAGAAATTTTTCAACGATGTGAGTAGGATAAGATTAATTTATTATTTATTCTATGAATCCTTATACCAAAATCACTTTCGCAACACCCATATCTTTTATTGCAAAGTTATTTGACAAAAAATTCTTGGTACTTTTTACTTGTTCTAAGTCCGTATAAAAAATCAACATGTCATTTACATATAAACAAATGATGACACCTTAACCATTTTCAAACTTACTATAGTCACATTTATCGGACTCATTAATTATGAATCCGTTCGCTAGAACAACCTCATCAAATTTTTGATGCCATTTACTTAGGTGCTTACTTAAGTCCATATAAAGACTGAATTAGTTTACACACTTTCTTTTCTTGTTCTGGAAACACAAACCCTTTGAGTTGTTCCATATACGCCTCATCATCCAATTCACTATTTAAGAATGCAGTTTTAACATCCATTTGGTAAATTTCCAATTTATATATAGAGGCTAATGTTATAAGCATTTTTATTGTAGCAGTTATTGTTACCGGTGCATTTGTATCGAAATAATTAATTCCATGCTTTTTTGTAAATCCCTTACGACGAGTCTAGCCTTAAATTTGTCTATAGTACCATCCATTTTCATTTTCTTTTTGAAAATCCACTTGCAACATATTGGTTTACTATGATCCATGTATTATTTCCCATAATTGAATCTTTTTTTATCATTTATAGCTTCTTATAGCTTCCTTCCAAAAAGCTACATCTTGAGACTTCATCGCCTCTTTAAATATCCTAGGATTGGATTCCATATTGAAACAATATTTAATATAATTATCAACATTTTCTCTTATTCCTTCAACAAGAAACATATGAAATCCAAACCAGAAGTTTTATTTTTTTTAATCTTTTACTTACTATAAGAATAAGGTTTTCTTTTTCTATAACTTTAGAAGAGTTATTTTCAAGTTCTTTTAAACTATTTTAAGCAATGTCCTTAGAATGAAGAACTATTTAGAATCTTTCTTCATCAAAGAATGCATCTATTGATTCCATAACTATGTTAATAGGTATTGAATAATTTGGTTCAGTGACCAAAAATCTATTTGCCTTACTGTTTTGCGCATAACCAATAATTATGCATTCAATTTTTTTTCACCTAATTTCTTTCTTTTAGGTTCATGAACCTTTACTATTGCTTTACAACCCCATACTCTAAAATAACTTAAGTTGGGTATTCTTTTCTTTCATAATTCATATGGGGTAACTTTGTTCCTTTTATTAAGAACTCCATTTTGAATGTGACATGCAGTCAACATTGTCTCACCCCAAAAACCTTGTTCTAAACTAAAATAGGGCATCATTGCATTAACCATTTCGCTTAATGATCTATTTTTTCCTTTCAGCCACACCATTGGATTGAGGACTATATGGTGGGGTTATTTCATAAATAATTCCAATAAATTCAAAATATGTAGGATCAAAGTATTCACCTCCTTTATCCGTTCTTAAGGTTTTAATCCTAGTATCACAATGTAATTACACTTCATTCCTATATGTTTTAAACTTATCTGATGCTTCATCCTTAGAATGCATTAAATACACATAGCAAAACCTAGAAAAACTATCAATAAATGTGACATAGTATTTTTCTCCTCATATAGATGTAGTTCCATGCAAATAATCTACATCACTATGTATTAATTCAAGCAATTTAGAACTTATTTCTATCTTAGGAAATGATTTCCTTATTATCTTAGTAAGCATGCAAGTTTTACATTTTTCATTACTTTTATTAACATAAGGAATTAAATTAGATTTAGACATATTAATCATTCTATCATAATGTGCATGTCCTAATCGGCTATGCTAAAAATCAAAAGAATTAACAATATAAATAGAATCTTTAATCTTATTATTGATAGAAGATACATTAAGTTTAAATATGTCTTCATTAGCATAACCTTTCCTAACAAAGATTCCACTCTTGGACAAGATAAACTTATCCCTTTCAAACACTAACTTGAAACAAATTTGCTAATCAAACTTATAGACATAAGATTTCTCTTAACTTTCAAAACATAATAAACATTAGATAAAGTTAATATTTTTTTGAAAATAAAATTCAAATCTATGGTCCCCTTGCCTTTTATTTTTGTTGTGGAAGAATTCCTTATGTAGAGCACATTGCCTTCCACATCCTCTTAGAATGTCTTGAATAAGGCTTTGTTTGTACATACATGTTTTATAGTACCGGAGTCAATCCACCATGATTCTTTGTCTTCAATGACCTTGATTTTAGAAATTACAGCAACAGAGTTGTCTTTGGTTGCTATAGATGCATCTTTCTTCTTTTTAAAGATGTAGCAATCCTTCTTAAAGTGCCATTGTTTTCCACAATGGAAACATGCACCTTTTTTTTTTTTTTGAATTTTTTACTTTGGTGGAAAGTTCCTTCTTCTTTGTGGATTTCTTGTTGGGAACAGCATCCTCCACCACATGTGTCACGACCCAAATTACCCAAAAATCAGAGTTAATTTTTCACGTTTTGTTGTTTACTTAACTTAAATTCTTACCTGTCCTCGAATCGTGACCACACTCCATTAATAATTGGGCTGTGCGTCAATGCCAGTCCCACCATACATCTACCCTAGTACTTAATTCTTCTCCAGTCATTTATAATTGTTTACAATATTTATACATCCCCTAGAGAACTTACAAACATGTTACTGTGCTATGCTTATTTAGATACAATTTGTACAAATGTATATACCTTACGTTGATGGGCAACAGCGGATATCCGGAATGCAGTACTGAGTCGTCTCAACTTCAACTGGAGATTATCTGTGGGAGAAAATGAAAGGGGTGAGCACATCAAGCTCAGTAAGGCAACCCTACGAACAAGTAGGTAACCATACCACCTACATGAACGCAGTGCCATGCATAAACCACCCTTTCTCCACACATTTTAAAACAGATGATATGAGTTATGATGTTATGTAAATCAAGTTTGCACGAAAAATTCAACATGCAATTATTTTAAATCATTTCTTTCTCATTTAAAAATTTCACAATAAAGTCAGGACTCGACCCCTCCTTCGGGTGATCCTGACTCACACAAAACCATGAAAATTGGTTTACATTCACACATGGGTTTGAAAAGCATGGAAATACCATCATGTAAATTTAGTTTAAAATCCAGTTTCAAACATCGTCAAGATCATCAACATGCGAGACTAGGCAACGTCTGTATATCGGCAATAACCAGGACTATGGCCATATGTGTCCTCGGGAGTTCCTCAGCTACACGGATCCTAGTGTGCGGGTTCTCACCATGATCGGGAACCGCCCAGGAGGTGGGTCAATCCATCCCGTCAGTCTTATCCGATCCCAGGCATCCGAAGATGCTGCATCCGGAGATACCGTATCCGAAGATACCACACGGTACATCGTACTCCATGCTACTTGCACGGTACATCGTACTCCGTGAACCCATATAATATCTCTATACTCATGCCATGTCTCAAAACGGACGTGCGAGCCTATTTAATCGGTGACACACAGTATACCCGATGCTCCAAGCACGGCTCATCGCATGTTCTCATAAAATCAGTGCGAGCGATGCTCAGCACTCTCATCAATCAAGTAAAACTGGCAGAGCCCGCTTTACATCCCCACAAGGCCGCCAACCTCATCCCTCACTCTCACCCCACCTAAGAGGTCTTTTGAGCCTGTTGGGCCTTTTGGCTGACTCCAAGGGCAGACAGCGCTACTCCACAAATCCAGTAAATCTAGTGCGAGCTAAGCTCAACACTTTGTATATAAATCACATGAAAATCTTATAAAATCTGGTGCGAGTTAGACTCTAGCACCGTGTCACAAAAAAGCATGTGAAATCTGGTGCGAGTTATACTCTAGCACCTATGCATGTAAAACTCTAGTGCGAGCTCTCGCTCCAGCACCAATGCATGCATCACCCAAATTAAAACATCGTGCGAGCTGAGCTCTAGCACGTCACATGTAAATAAAAACACGTAGGCGGCTCTGTTTTCTCAAAACAGTTTCCAAAACAGTTATATCGTTGAAAGTATGCAATGTTGTGCATTTTCTTTCAAGGTTAGCCAGCCTACTCATGCATGCATTAAAATGTCTCCAGAACGAGCAGAACCCTCTTGTTCTTGCTCCTCCCAATTTTTCCTAAATTTGTAAATTTTACCCTTAACAAGGGTATTTTAGTAATTTGCCCATTCGGGGCACTAAAATTATTATTCGACCTCTAGACCCTTCAGATAAACTTTAAAGACTGCATATGAACCTGAAATTTCGTAAAGTTTACCTCTAGCAGTCCGTAGAATTCCCTTACCTTATTTTCCTGTCGAGTCTGACCTTTTCTTTTCCATTGTCGTCTCGTCGCGCAGTCTAATATGCTCCCAATCAAACCTCCGAAACTGCGTATAATTATTCCTCAGGTCAGATAACATACAATTTAATTGTATTTCCTATTTTCTGGGCTTAATTTAAATCATTGGGCCCGTTTACCCCTATTGGGCCCGATTGTACCTTAATGGGCCTTAATCAGCCTTAAGCCCGTTTTCCACTTAATTTCCACTTTATCGAGGCCTATGGGCTCATTGGGCCCACCAATACTTTATTGGGCCTCGTTCTAACTCTTGAATAACTCAATTTATTATTTACGACAATTTATCCGACTTTCCATAATTTAATTCAATTTATGCGGAATTTAAATTCATATCACGCATAACGATGTAAATTGTCATAAATAAGGGTCACTTACCCGAGATTTCATGCTAATCCGCAAATCGAGGCTATCTCGAGCTCTCGGTGGATGCCAATCGTCGAGCTACATAATTTCATAATTTTTTCGGGTAAGTTTTCAGCCCAAAATTAATTAAATAAAATATTTTAAAATTTAAATCGGTCAATTTGACCGCTTATCGACTTACCCGAAACTCGATTGCATCACAGGAATTTTTCCCAATTTTTTTCCCTTTCTTTTTCCCTTTTTTCTTCCTTTTTTTCCTCTCTTTTTGGCTGAACCGGTTCAGTCCGATTCGGACCGGTTCAGACCCGCCGGTTCACCCCGGTTCACTCCGGTTCAGCCGGTTCACCGCCGGTTCACTGCCTTGCCGGTCGGTTCTCCGCCGGCTTCCGTCGCCAGTAGCTTCGCAAGGTCGTCCGCATCACAGATCTGCCCTCGATTTCGGTCGGGCTTGCCGGAATGCCGCCGATTCGGCCTCTTCTCCCTAGGCCGTCGGACCCATTTTCTTCCCTTGGCCGTCGTCGGCGATTCCCGCCATTTCGTCGGCTGATACCGGTGCAGAAAGAACCGCCGTCGCCTAGGCTTTCAGAATCTGGCCTCGGATCCGCCCGAATCGCCACCGTTCGCCGCCGGTGACCCTTTCTTTCCCACGGCCTTCTCCTCCGTTTTTCGTCGGATTTCGGCGTCCTTGGCGTACGTCACCGGTGGCCTGAAGACCACCGGCCTCTCCTCTTTCTTTTCCGGCCCTTGGCCTGGCCGTTGGCCGCCGGACAGCTCGCCGGTCTCCCTCGGTCAGCTGCTTCCGTTTTCGGGTTTCTCTCTCCCCGATTTTCGTTTTCTGATTCTTTTTTTTTTGTTTCAGCTTCTTTCTCTTTTTTTTTGTTTTATTATTATTATTATTATTATTTTTATTATTATTTATTTAATTATTTCACTATTCATTAAAATACTCCATAAAATCCAAAATATCTACACTTATATTATTTTTATTCTAATTTAATTTATTTAATTTAAATTTAATTTATTAAATATATTTTTCTCCAAATTTTCGATATTATTCCTTCGCGCTTTTCGAGATATCATTTCGATAATTTTTTTCGGTATTTTTAAAATTTCTGAATCTTAATCAATTGACCCAAATTGTATAATTTCCTCATTATCGATCAAGATATCTTACATCCTTATTTTAAATTAAAATTTTCTTATCGCCTTAATATCGGGTTTTGGTATTTTTACCATTTTACCCCTGCTCTTGTTTCGAAAATCAATTTTACCTGACCTTCCTTCATACATCCCCTATCTTTTCTTATTTAATTTTCGTATTTTAATTAAATTCGGGTCTTACAACTCTCCCCCACTTAAAGAATTTGGTCTTTCAAATTAGAACCAAGTCATATGAGTCCATATACAACTCCGGGTACATCGATCGTATCATACTCTTAAATTCTTATGTGACCTTCTCCGAGTGTATTACTACCAAAGGACTTTAATTAGGGAGATCATCTTAAACCTCAATACTTTTTCTTTCCTGTTTAATGCCCGAATCAACTTATCAATATACTTATATTTTCATTAAACTAAACTTTTGGAGTTCATATTCGATTACTTATGCTGGATCTGGATAGTATTGCCGAAGCATCAAAAACTGAAACACATTGTGGGTGCCTGTTAATTCAGGTGATAACACCAACTTACAGGTCTTATCTCCTACTTGTCCAATCTCTCAAAAGATTCAATCCAGCGAAACTCAACTTACCTTCTTCCAGAAGCTCACTATGTCCTTATTCTCTTAGGACAAGTAACTTTCAACCATACTAATTCACCAAGGGTGAATTTCAATACATGTCTATCTGCTCTGAGGCGTTTTTAATCTCTCATCCTTAACTAAACATCCTCAGAGACTTATTATCCAAGTCGAAAATAATTCTATCTGTCACCCACTTTTTCTTATCCAATTTGGGGAACAACCCCTACAGCCATACACTGCCTCATATCTTGTTATCCCGATACTCAAGTGACAACTGTCACTATTGGCGAATTCAATTTGTAATAACTGATCATCTCAAGAGCATAAAAATCTAGGGCACACGCTTTCATCAGATCCTTCAGAACCTGTACAGTCCTCTCTGACTGACCATCTGTCTGAGGATGAAAAGCTGTGCTAATACTCAGTCGGGTTCCCATAGCTTCCTGAAAAATATTCCCTGAAGTAAGAAGTGAAGCGGGAATCCCTATATGATACCATGCTCACTGGAACGCTACATCATGTTCCACAATCTTCCTTATACATAAATCCTCATACACACTCTGAGTATCTGGGGATTTCATAACCAGAAGGTGGGTAGACTTAGTCACTCTATAGACTATCATCTAAATAGTCTCGTAATGCACCTAGGTTCTCTGTAACCCATCATAAAATTCATGGAGACTTGCTCTCATTTTCCGTGCCGTGTCGATATAGGTAGAGGCTGCAATAACTCTGCAGACTTTTAATACTCTACCGTATTTCTTTTCACATCTGACCACCAATACCCTTTTCGAGATTTCGATATATATTCTTTACTTTCCGTATGCACTGTAAATCCCGAAGAGTAAGCTTCTGACAATATTACTATCTCATCAACTGTGGTCCTAGGGAGCACTCATACTGTCTCGAAATCCTCAGTAACTCATTATCATACTACGTCAACTCTGTCACTATACCCTTCTGAATCTGACCCAAACTATCGACACCATGCCGATCATCATGCTAAGCCTGTCAAATCCGAGCACTCTCATCTGGTTCTAGTCTCAGGCTAGCTGTCACACAATCATTGTCATCATCAGAAGGGATCACATCAATACTGAGGCCCATGACTGCTCTAGCAGCTCACGCTCCCTGACCATCATATGTAATACCATCCCGAGGCTCTTTCTGCTCAAGGCATCAGTCATCACATTAGCCTTTCCTGGGTGGTACAATTTTCACAAATCAAAATCTCTCAGAAGCTCTGACCCACTATGTATTCTCATATTCGCCTCTTTCTATGAAAACAGATACTTGGGACTTTTATGATCAGTGCATATCCACAATTTCTCATCGTGTACATAATAGTACCATATCCTCAGTACAAGTACTATAACTGCCAACTTTAAATCATGGGTCAGATAGTTTATTTCATGATCCTTGAGTTGTCTAACTCCAAAAATTGACTATCTTCCCATTATACATCAATACACAGCTCCTTCATAATTTTGAGGTATCCATACTCACTAAGAACCTCTTGAGCTGTTGGGTATGGTGAAAATAATCACGGTGGTCAGTTTATACTTCACTACACCGAAATTCATGTCACATCTATAATCTTATTTATCATCTCATTTAAAGATCACGTTTTCTTAGTTCAACGTGTCAACAAGGTATACTATTTTTGAGAATTCACAACAACCCAATTGTAAGAGCAATTTCCAATTGTTGCTTATAATTTGCCCTGGACTTTAACTACGCCCAACATATCATCGATAATGATGATTACAAATCGGTCCAATCCTTGACTTATTTACGCATAAGCGTATAAGATCCTGCAAAATCGTTTACGTTTTCAGGTACTGACCTGCGTCATTTTCTTTTCTTATCTTAACGGCTCTTATTAAATTTTTACTATGTTAACTTTTATGATTTGTCGAATTTTAATATTCTTATTGTCTTAGTAAAGGTATCCTAATGCTAAAGGTATTTATTACGACGATCGATTCACGCTATAAGTTATATATATATTTCTAGACGCTGTCAAGTCTTCAGGCGGGGAGGTATTTTGAAATACCTTTATTAACCTTCAGACTTAACCACATATACTTTACATACCAATCCCTGTGGTCACAATTTATATTCGCGACTGATTGCTTTAATCCTAATTACTTCATATTTTAGGGGTATTCTTACCTAGCATACGCCTCTTACTCCAATACATCTTGTATTCAGAATTAAGCATATCTCATCTTAAAGATTATCTCCTTAGTGTATCTATTATAACGAAACTCTTGTCATTATTCATTTCGTGAGTACAATCCTTTACTCCTTTAATTTAAACTGTTACACCCCTTTTTGTCACTTAAAATCTCTATATCCATATTCCGTTAATTAATCCTCCTCTATTGGGGTACTCATTTATCAATATTGTGCCCGATGATGTAGGCATTCATGCTTTTTACTCACTTATATGCGAATGAAGACGGTATGAATAAATGTGTGGCACCAGGATCAATGAACATATGTACTTCATTATTCATAACAAGTGTGGTATCTTACACCACATCCATGAAACATCAATAGTGTCCTGGTCCAAGACATCCCCTCGCCTTCGTCCAACAGCCTACTTTCCTTTTTTCTTTTCTTTTCGGCTATTGCCTCCCTTTTCGTTGCAGCTATACCAACGAAGTTTTTCTGTCTCTTTACTTTTCTGTGGGGCGATCTCGCCCAACTCTGTGCAATCAAAATCAATGGTCCGTCTTATCACACTTAACGGCCATTTTCATCAATACAGTGTAGATATAGACCCTCCTTCCGTGGTATCTACCACACATTCTACAGTGATCACACTGCTACTCTGCTTCGTAGCAGGTCGGGGTCCTCCAATCACAATGCCCCCCCCCCAAGAGTGCCAAAATTGGATGCACTGGGGTCTTACCAATTATCTTAGCCCATAACTCGTCACATCAGATCTTTTACCAATTACCATTTTCTCATTTTTAACATCTTTGACATTTCTCGATTCTCCTTTCTGTCTCTATTTCAGTCCTCACTACCTTTTCAAACCTCAGAGGTGTGCAATTCATGTTCTTATTTACCTAACTGTAAATCTGCACACTGCCTCGATATAAGTAATATCTCATGGGCCAATCGGACTCTAACTGAAAAGTTGAGCCATTTCATGAACTTTTAAACATCTCGACTGTCACTTGTTCATAGTGTCGAGGTAATATCTGGCCAAGAATATAATCGAGCTTCATACTCATCAATAAATCAAATCCTCTGGGTCAGAGTAAGGACTTTTATCCATAATTTTCTTTAAATCATGTACGGGATATTCTATCACCGGAATACATCCAAATATTTCTCACGTCAGCTCTGGATGTTTAATACTTAAGATGGGTCGAGCGGACTTCCACCAATGCTCCGCTGCGCCCTCTGATCTTATTCATAATCTGAACAATTAGCTCCTCAAAACAATCTCCACACTCCGCTCCAACCTCGCGAAACGTGTCTCAATACTGTCCGATCTCTCTGTCGGACTCAGTGGGGCATGCTCAACATTAACCTCTATTTCAATCTCATCCTGATTCTCACAGGTCAACCCAGCACGACTTAGCAGACTCAGGTCTACCTCTACGACCTCTGCCTTGTGCACTATCTCATCTAACGCGACTCATATTAGGCATTCCTGCATTCTCAACCATTTCTTAGTCAAAACCCATCTCGATATACACTATTGTATCTAACTAAGCACAGTAACACGGGGATGTAATTTCCTAATTACTAACACTGACACACATCAGACCAATTGAAGCTCTGATACCAAACATGTCACGACCCAAACTACCCAAAAATCAGAGTTAATTTTTCGCGTTTTGTTGTTTACTTAACTTAAATTCTTACCTGTCCTCGAATCGTGACCACACTCCACTAATAATTGGGCTGTGCATCAAAGCCAATCCTACCATACATCTACCTAGTACTTAATTCTTCTCCAGTCATTTATAATTGTTTACAATATTTATACATCCCCTAGAGACACTTACAAACATGTTACTGTGCTATGCTTATTTAGATACAATTTGTACAAGTGTATATACCTTACGTTGATGGGCAGCAGTGGATATCCGGAATGCAGTACTGAGTCGTCTCAACTTCAACTGGAGATTATCTGTGGGAGAAAATGAAAGGGGTGAGCACATCAAGCTTAGTAAGGCAACCCTACGAACAAGTAGGTAACCATACCACCTACATGAACGTAGTGCCATGCATAAACCACCCTTTCTCCAGACATTTTAAAACAGATGATATGAGTTATGATGTTATGTAAATCAAGTTTGTACGAAAAATTCAACATGCAATTATTTTAAATCATTTCTTTCTCATTTAAAAATTTCACAATAAAGTCAGGACTCGACCCCTCGTTCGGGTGATCCTGACTCACACAAAACCATGAAAATTGGTTTACATTCACACATGGGTTTGAAAAGCATGGAAATACCATCATGCAAATTTAGTTTAAAACCCAGTTTCAAACATCGTCAAGATCATCAACATGCGAGACTAGGCAACGTCTGTATATCGGCAATAACCAGGACTATGGCCATATGTGTCCTCGGGAGTTCCTCAGCTACACGGATCCTAGTGTGCGGGTTCTCACCATGATCGGGAACCGCTCAGGAGGTGGGTCAATCCATCCCGTCAGTCTTATCCGATCCCAGGCATCCGAAGATGCTGCATCCGGAGATGCCGTATCCAAAGATACCACACGGTACATCGTACTCCATGCTACTTGCACGGTACATCATACTCCGTGAACCCATATAATATCTCTATACTCATGCCATGTCTCAAAACGCACGTGCGGGCCTATTTAATCGGTGACACACAGTCTACCCGATGCTCCAAGCACGGCTCATCACATGTTCTCATAAAATCAGTGCGAGCGATGCTCAGCACTCTCATCAATCAAGTAAAATTGGCAGAGCCCGCTTTACATCCACACAAGGCCGCCAACCTCATCCCTCACTCTCACCCCACCTAAGAGGTCTTTTGAGCCTGTTGGACCTTTTGGCGACTCCAAGGGCAGACAGCCCTACTCCACAAATCCAGTAAATCTAGTGCGAGCTAAGCTCAACACTTTGTATATAGATCACATGAAAATCTTATAAAATCTGGTGCGAGTTAGACTCTAGCACCGTGTCACGAAAAAGCATGTGAAATCTGGTGCGAGTTATACTCTAGCACCTATGCATGTAAAACTCTAGTGCGAGCTCTCGCTCCAGCACCAATGCATGCATCACACAAATTAAAACATCGTGCGAGCTGAGCTCTAACACGTCACATGTAAATAAAAACACGTAGGCGGCTCTGTTTTCTCAAAACAGTTTCCAAAACAGTTATATCGTTGAAAGTATGCAATGCTGTGCATTTTCTTTCAAGGTTAGCCAGCCTACTCATGCATGCATTAAAATGTCTCCAGAACGAGCAGAACCCTCTTGTTCTTGTTCCTCCCAATTTTTTCTAAATTTGTAAATTTTACCCTTAACAAGGGTATTTTAGTAATTTGCCCATTCGGGGCACTAAAATTATTATTCGACCTCTAGACCCTTCAGATAAATTTTAAAGACTGCATATGAATTTGAAATTTCGTAAAGTTTACCTCTAGCAGTCCGTAGAATTCCCTTACCTTATTTTCCTGTCGAGTCTGACCTTTTCTTTTCCATTGTCGTCTCGTCGCGCAGTCCGATATGCTCCCAATCAAACCTCTGGAACTGCGTATAATTATTCCTCAGGTCAGATAACATACAATTTAATTGTATTTCCTATTTTCTGGGCTTAATTTAAATCATTGGGCCCGTTTACCCCTATTGGGCCCGATTGTACCTTAATGAGCCTTAATCAGCCTTAAGCCCGTTTTCCACTTAATTTCCACTTTATCGAGGCCTATTGGGCTCATTAAGCCCACCAATAATTTATTGGGCCTCGTTCTAACTCTTGAATAACTCAATTTATTATTTACGACAATTTATCCGACTTTCCATAATTTAATTCAATTTATGCGGAATTTAAATTCATATCACGCATAACGATGTAAATTGTCGTAAATAAGGGTCACTTACCCGAGATTCCATGCTAATCAGCAAATCGAGGCTATCTCGAGCTCTCGGTGGATGCCAATCGTCGAGCTACATAATTTCATAATTTTTTCGGGTAAGTTTTCAGCCCAAAATTAATTAAATAAAATATTTCAAAATTTAAATCGGTCAATTTGACCGCTTATCGACTTACCCGAAGCTCGATTGCATCACAAGAATTTTCTCCAATTTTTTTCCCTTTCTTTTTCCCTTTTTTCTTCCTTTTTTTCCTCTCTTTTTGGCTGAACCAGTTCAGTCCGGTTCGGACCGGTTCAAACCCGCCGGTTCACCCCGGTTCACTCCGGTTTGGCCGGTTCACCGCCGGTTCACTGCCTTGCCGGTCGGTTCTCCGTTGGCTTCCGCCGCCAGTAGCTCCGCAAGGTCGTCCGCATCACAGATCTGCCCTCGATTTCGGTCGGGCTCGTCGGAATGCCGCCGGTTCGGCCTCTTCTCCCTCGGCCGTCAGACCCATTTTCTTCCCTTGGCCGTCGCCGATGATTCCCGCCATTTCGTCGGCTGATACCGGTGCAGAAAGAACCGTCGTCGCCTGGGCTTTCAGAATCTGGCCTCGGATCCGCCCGAATCGCCGCCGTTCGCCGCCGGTGACCCTTTCTTTCCCGCGGCCTTCTCCTCCGTTTTGCGCCGGATTCCGGCGTCCTTGGCGCACGTCACCGGTGGCCTGAAGACCGCTGGCCTCTCCTCTTTCTTTTTCGGCCCTTGGCCTGGCCGTTGGCCGCCGGACGGCTCGCCGGTCTCCCTCGGTCAGCTGCTTCCGTTTTCGGGTTTCTCTCTCCCCGATTTTCGTTTTCTGATTCTTTTTTTTTCAGCTTCTTTCTCTTTTTTTTGTTTTATTATTATTATTATTATTATTATTATAATTTATTTAATTATTTTACTATTCATTAAAATACTCCATAAAATCCAAAATATCTACACTTATATTATTTTTATTCTAATTTAATTTATTTAATTTAAATTTAATTTATTAAATATATTTTTCTTCAAATTTTTGATATTATTCCTTCGCGCTTTTCGAGATATCGTTCCGATAATTTTTTTCGGTATTTTTAAAATTTCTGAATCTTGATCAATTGACCCAAATTGTATAATTTCCTCATTATCGATCAAGATATCTTACATCCTTATTTTAAATTAAAATTTTCTTATCGCCTTAATACCGGATTTTGGTATTTTTACCATTTTACCCCTGCTCTTATTTCGGAAATCAATTTTACCTGACATTCCTTCATACATCCCCTATCTTTTCTTATTTAATTTTCGCATTTTAATTAAATTCGGGTCTTACAACATGGACTTCAAAGATGCTTGTATCCTTTTCTTTTTCTTTCTCAATCTCCTTGCGATATTGTTCCTCTATCCTTAGATAGCTAGCAAAGTATTCAAGAGAAATATCTTCTTTTTTATATTTCAAGGTTCTATTGATATCTTTCCATGTTGATGGGAGTTTATTAATGATAGAAGATACAATAATTGATTCATTTATAGACATATTATATTGCTTGAACTTATTTAGGATGATCTCAATTTTAACAAATTGTTCCATAACTAATCTAGATTTATTCATTTTGTAAGAATTCCAACTAGTTACTAAGAACTTTTTGCTAATTGCATCTTCAGTCATGTATCTTATACCTAACTTTTCCCATAATTCTTTTGCTATAGTAATATTAATGTATGTATCAAAAAGAGAATCTGACATACCATTTAGGATGCACCCCCTACATGTGTATTCATCGTTATCTCATTTCTATTTTGTTGAATTTATTCACTAGTTTCATTCTCTTTTTCTTGTGGTTTTGGAGTTATGAAGACATATGTAATGTTGAGTGTGGTGAGGAGACTCTGCATCTTTTGTTGCCATCTGAAGAAATTCCCTTTTATCGAATCTTTCCAATTTCTGAAAGTTGGTAGTTATTTCTCTTAAGGAGTCAATCTTCATTGCAGCTAAAAATAAGCTTAAGATTGTTGTTTACAAAGCTTGCTTGCTTGGTGGTGTTAAATTTCCTTGATGGATATGAAGATGGCTTGCCTTTGCTTAAACACCTTGAACTAGATCTCCTTGGTAATCACGAACAATTGTTATAATGGCTTCTAGGTATGCTATTGTAATGCCACTTTTCTTAGGATTATTTCAACTTTACCAATTACGATATGCAAAAGGGGTTTATTGAATATCCCTAGGATACAAAGAAGCCCTTGTCTAAAATCACTGTGCACTAGTGAAATTAAACCACTAAATACCCTTGATAAGTACAAAAGTATCTTTCTTAATCACTATTTTCTACAGCAAATAGCGCCTAAGAGATTTATCAATATTTTGAGAAATGAGAGGGGGAGAAAGAAACTTAGAAAATTTTCATGTGTTCTAAGTTTGAACTTGACATCTCTATTTATGGAGATTATTTCAAATGATGTGACCTTTGAATCAAGCAATAATTATTCAATTGTGTTGCTTAATTCAACAAATACAATTATTTAACAAGATTACAACTTTTGGAAACCAATAGTTATATTTGTTAACAATTTAAAAGTGAAAGAGTAACTTTTTAGAAGAGTTTGTATCTCTTCAAGCAAGAACTAGCCCTTGTATACATTTTACACTTTGTCAGTTACAATGCCCGAAAAAAGGTAGTTAAATGCCCTAGTGTACTTTTGAAACAATATACAACATCTCGGTGGAGCAGTCATTGTCTTTCTAAAGCAGTCGGCTATCCTATAACAACTTAAAAATTGATACTGCACTTTGCATAGGCAATTTACTGACCTTCTTTGGGCAATTAACTGTCCCTAGGGAATCCGACTGTCCTTCTAGGGCATTCAACTATCAAAATGTAATTTTTAGACAGAAACTTTACTACACAAGGCAATTGATTGCCCTATATGGGCAGTGGACTGCCTTATGTATTTTGTTAAAATCCATATAACTTGATTTTACTTAACTTGAGATCATGTCAAATACTAATTTTACTTGTCCATTGATTAAACAACATTTTAATCAATCCTTTTCACTTTATTTTGAAAATAATACAACAGAAACAATATCTAATCACAACAAAAATTACAGTAATACAAACCATTATATTTGTATTTATATTTATATTATAATTATAAATTGTTCTAATTGCACTAATTAGGAAGAGAAACCAAATCACACCTAACTCTCATGAGATTATGAACCATTGATGAACCCATAACTCAAAAGGCCTAGTTAAGCATACTTTTTTTTTGGAATTCAAAAGACAATTGTTGCTTCCTTTTGACAAAGATGCCATTACCACATGTCATAATAAGCTAAAGTAACAAATAAAATGAGCATTTTACTCATAATCAATGCTCCAAAAATGGATATCAAGGTGCAAGAAACCATCCATAAATGCCAAAGAAAACAAAAGAAAAATCTTATAGCATCATTCTCCAAAAGTTTAACTCAAACGAAAAATATGCATGCAAAAATAAAGATTAATTAAATAAAACTGGTAATACATGCATCACAACACTTTTAAATAAAAATAATCTAATCAATCCTAGAAAACAAAGAAGTCAACAATCATATTCAAAAGTATGTAAACGTTTAACTCATTGAGTAAAAAACTAGTTTGAAATTCTTAAAAGAAGAAATTTATGTTTTAATGATGAAAAGGTTTTCATCTAAGGCTAAAACAATCATTAAAATTGAGCTGATTGCTAGATTTTTATTTCATTGCTCCTTCCCTTATGATTGAGTCAACCATAACAAAGAAAACTGAATTAATTTTAGGAAATTATAAAAGAAGAAATTTATGTTTTAATGATGAAAAGGTTTTCATCTAAGGGTAAAACAATCATTAAAATTGAGCTGATTGCTAGATTTTTATTTCATTGCTCCTTCCCTTATGATTGAGTCAACCATAACAAAGAAAACTGAATTAATTTTAGGAAATTATGTATTGTGGACACGTCCTTATTCCAAAATAAATGTGAATTGAAAGGTGGGATTAAAACTTGGCAGGCACATAAAGTGAATGCAAGAATCAATTGACTGAACCATACCATATATATCCTCTATGTTTCTAGCAAACACGTTTCCAAAAGTGGCTAAGTGAATTTAGTTGATCATCTAGAGGAGTTTATCTATCAATTTACTCATATATCATCAGCTCTAAATAAGCAAATAATATTAGCTAAAATTCCACATTAAATGAATTAAAAAAATTGAACATATGTAATACTTTCAGCAACTCAGAATCTCTAAGTAAACTTTCCTAACAATAGCCTTGTAGAAAATCTCTTTTTTGAATGAGCTGGCCCCATAAATATCAACTACAAATTTTGTGTAAGGTTAAATCAGTTCCTTATTGCTTCAGAATATATGAAGCATGTTAAAAAGGATATCTAAGTAGCAAATAAGTGAAGATGATTTACCTGCCAATGTGACATTCCATAAAAGAAGCTCCTCAATTCTTCATCCTCCAGATATAGTTTCATTACTTCATCCTGTGACCATGCAAGTTCATAACAATATAAGCACCGAATTTGAAAGACATATATCTGAATCTAAAAGCAAATGTTTAATAGCCAAATATATCATCGATCTTTTGCACAAAATAGATATAAACTCTCAAAGTTTTTATCACATGGAAAACAATTCATAAATTTTTATTTTACCATAAATAAACTTTCAACCTTTCAAAATCATGAAAATAAATAAGTCTAAATATGTTGAATGACACTAACTTCCGTTAGTATTGCGTAGGAACCAACTACGCTATCTGTCACTAGGTCGTTCTCTCATATAGAACTTTTCTCAGTGATGGCCTAAGTTACTCCGTGACTTAGTACAACCAATCTCCACACTAACCCAAATCCGGATCAATACGCAGCGATATAACACACAAGTAAGAAAACGACTCGACAAAGTAAACTGAAACAATGAAGAACACTCAAGCTTTTAAGAGAAGAGTCTTTCTATTAATCCGCAATAAAAAGGACTACAATCTTAACCAAGAAGACCGCTCTCGGCTATCACTGTCTTTCTCTCTGAATGATTCTCTCAGGAATACATTCTACCCCCTCCACTGGGGTTTATATAGGCAAGTAAGGACATCCCCCTCACGTAGGCATCACAGTTTGATTACAACAGAAACTCTCTAGGATTAATTCCCACTAAACTAAGGACTCTTCGGATGATCACCACCTCAATGCTCTTCAGAGTCAAGGTCCGTGATAATTTTCAGTGATTCGATCTGCTAAGACTTCTCTGCTTATCCCGGCTTATGACCCGCATTCATCCTTATCCCGACTTTCAATGATCTACCTTAGCTTTCGCGCGAGTCTCCCATGACTGCACAATTCTCGCTATGGCCGTTGTCAAATCACTTGGTTCACATTTCCTGAAAGTAAGCAGGTTCTCCCGTGACCCGTAAACCACGATCATCGTTCGTTAGCGTCTTCGTTTCATGCCTGGTAAGCCGCCCAAGCCAAGTGTTTGTCTTGCCTATTTTGGTACGTGCCCCATCGCGCCCCGTGCAAGGCTTTCCCGTGCTCTGCACTCGTCACAACGCCCACAATCGATCCCTTGCGAGCTGGGCGCCAAGTCAAGTAATTAGGGTCTAACACTATCCATGTCAGCTTCCAGGTAGGATATCCAAATAGCAGTTAGAGTCATTTAACAAATCTAGACTTAATAGCATTATTTTGAAAGGTTGAGTGTTTATTTATAGTAAAATAAAAGTTTGTGGACCAATTTTCATTTAATAAAACACTAAGGGCTTATATCCATTTTATGCAAAAAGTTGATGGTATATGTGGCAGCCTAAAAGTAAATTGAAAATTAATGTATAAATCCAGAACTCATAACACCTAGAAAACATAACATGAACTAATTCTAGCATTCTTGTCGAGCATAGACACAAATCTAGTCTTTCTTGAGAAGCCAAGGATTTAAAAGAACATGATAAACACTTTTCACCATAAAACTCACATATTGATTGCTGTTTATAGTCAAGATTGAATAAGCAATTTGGTGCAAAACCAACTGATAAGCAAATAAAGAACATGGATCAAATATGAAAAGAAAGGCCATGATGGAAGGAACTGCATAGCCAAGTCCTTTAACAATGGCATCTAATGAAGGATGAAAAACCTCTCTTATTGTCGATTCCATAACCACTTAGATAGAGCCATTGCTCCACATATCCCTAAACAAACATACAAAAAATTAAATAAATGAAATCTTTTTTTTTCTCCAAAACTATTAAAGTAAAGCTGGAATCAAATAGCAGGCACTTTGAGATCAACTTTTCTTCTCATCGAAGCAAAAGTAAAAATATATATAAATGAAATATTGTGGAAAAAAAAAAGTAGATTTTATTGAGTTTTAAATTGAAACATAGAATTATTTTTAAGTTGCCTTCAAAATGGGAAAGAAAAAGAACTTTCCAACTTCACTTCACTTCTTGGAGCATTTGCTTTAACGAAATTCCCTTTTTTCTTTCTCTTTGTTTCTACTATTTTTAGAATCTCAAGTTTTACTTAACAATACTGTTTTCTGAATTTCCCAAGATAAAGAAATAAAGTTAAGACTTCTTACCAATCTTTGCAACTCTTTTCCTCAAAATTCACCATTTTTAACCAAACAAAGTTTTTTAGTAAAACTAAAAAAAAAAAAAAAATTAAAAAAAAAAAGTTACCAGTTCCATAGTTGTTGAGTTTAACAATAGCACCAATCTTATCCCAGACAAAAAAATTCATAGCTTCATTAAAGTTACGATCCAACGTGGTCAATTCCAATAGCACTGCACTAAACCTTTCTCCCTCTTTAATCGCAGTTTTACTATTCAACTAAGATATAAGAAACCCAAAGCAAGAATCTATAAAAGATAGAACCATAGTGTTGAAATAAACCAAATTTTGACCAAAAAAACTCAGGATGAACTACAAAGCTGTAAAATTAAAGTTAAAATTAAGAGTTACCCTTTAATGGTAGTTTCACCATTCAACTAAATGAGAAACCTAAAGCAAGAATCTACAAAAGATGAACAACAGTGATAAGTGAAACCAAATTTTGACCAAGGAAAAAACTCGGGATGAACTACAAACTTTTTGTTGAAGATAATGAAAACTCAGTTGGTTTGATCTACGGAATCTGCTCAAAATTTGTTGGTATTAGTCCTTCAATGAATGCTATAATGAATGCTATAGGTTACAAATAATAGGTTTGGTCATTGGTCTTTTTCTGAGATTTTGATGAAGTTATGAGAAAAAATCAAAAAAGATATCTACCGCTTTTTTCCACTTCTTATTCTTTTTTTTTTTTCTTTTTTCAAGCCACAAATGGTGAAATAAGAGAGAGAGCAAACCAAAAAAAAAAAAAAGTAGAAGCTATGGAGGCGTCTTTTTTATCAACTATTTCTCTGAATGGTAAAAAGGAAAAAGAAGAGAGGAGAGAAGGGTAAATAGATAAACAAATAACTATCATTAACTCACCAAAGAGTCAATTAATTACAATATTCCTACCCCAATGATTTCCCCCTTTTCGCTAGTTTCTCTTCTAAATTTACTCTCCAAGATGAACCTTTCTCTAAAAAATTATCAAAATTAGTTTCAATATTATAACAAAACCAACACAAATCTAATGTCATGTCAAACTACGAAAAATGAACACTTTTTTTTTTTTTTTTCCTGAAAGCCACTTGTAATATAAAGGTTATAGATTTTCAATTACAAAATATATCATCTTAAATAAATATATAAAAGTCAAAAATTTTGACTAAAGAATATCTCGTACATGAATTGCTTAATTTTTTTTTATATATTTAGGTAGTTTTACCTATTTAGATTAAAACTAAAATTTACTTTTTTCAATTTTTTCAAAAAGATTTTGATAAAAAAAAAAAAAGAGAGAATGAAATAGATAAAAGTATCAAATCTTTAAAATATTCAAATATTAATTATAAAACTAATAAAAGATAAATAATTATTTACTTTATTTAAATTCATCTTAATATACTTTTAAAATCTCATTTTTTAAATGGATAAGACATCAAAATTTTAAAATATTTTAATATTAATTTTAACACTAATAAAAAATAAATAATTATTTACTTTAAATATGTGTATATTGATTAAAATATGTAAATTGATTTAAAAAAAATCAATAATAATGTAAGAAAGGGCTAGAGTAATGTAAAAGATATAATAAATATTTTATCAAAAATCATCATACATATTATACTATATAAATTCAACTTTTAATGCAACCAATAAAATTTACAAGTCAACTAAATTGCGGCAGACAGAGCAGACGAATGGGAGAGAACTTGTTTTGCAAGATAGAGTCTCCAACCTCTCAGCTAGGAAGTGGTAGCTATAGATTCACCGATTACCTGAGCCACTTACAAGTTTGAAACAGAGAGTCAAGACACTTGCCGATAATTTGCTTTGAGACGGCGATTGGGATTCAATCAAGTTTTGCCACCAATTTTTTTTTTATAATTAAAAGTGACAAAGACATCCCATTGTCTGAAATCCGACTAAACTTTGTGGATTCCACACATTTTTGTTGATTAATTACGCATTTAATATTTATATTATAATTTTTTTTTATTCTCATATCTCAAATTTAAAAATTAACAACAAGTCCTTTTTTTTCATCTATTTGCATAGGATACTAACATTGTTAATCAAATAGGTGATCAATCCAAAATATGCAATAAAATTTCAATTCTGTCGCATGTTAAAAGATATTTCAAGATTTCTTTTTAATTTTTCTTTTATATCAATTCAGTTGAAAATATTAGTCTCATGTGACATCTAATTTAATCTAATATATATATTATATTATAAGGTACAAAACGAATTTAGTAAGAGATCGACATGAATATTTACATAAATATTTTTTGAATGACACAGTAAGTATTTATTAGTTTCATTTATGTCTAAGCTAAAACTAACATTAAATATTTAATTTTTTCCCTTTTTCATATTTCTAAAATTTCTATACTCCTTAAAATTTTTCCTTTTTTAAAAATTATCTTAAAATACATTTAAATACTATCTAATCTAAAAATATATAATTTTAATATAATCTATTTAGAAAACTAAATAAAATATTAATTGAAATCTATTTATATTATAAAATAATTAATTTTAATTTATCTAAACAATATTTTATTAACTAAACTGAACACTAAAAAGTATAAAAATAAGAGATCAATATAATGTATATTATTGAAATATTTAAAATCATTATTTTTCTAAATGAATAAAATTCATATATAAAATGTATAAATTTACAAATATATATATATATATATATATATATATATATATTTACATGCATATTTAAATTGATAAAATTAATTTGTGCATTGCACGAATTCTTGTGCTCTAGATATAAATATAAATATAAATATATTTATAATATATATATATTAAATGTATATAAAATGTATATTTATAATAATGATTATTTTAATCAATAAAAAAAATTATACGTCAAAATGTTACTCTAAAACTTAAAAATTGTTAAAATATACGTTTAATTTCTATTTTAACATTTGTAGATGTGATTAATAATATTATTTATAATATTTTTTCTTTCTAATATTTGTTTATACTATATTTTGAAATTTATAATTTTTTAATTAAAATATTTAATTCTTTTATAATTGGGTATCTTTATTATATTATATATTTTATATATACTTTAAACATATAAATTAAATAACATTTTTTATATATTTACAAATTTATTAATTCATACTAGTGGATTAATAAATTCGAATACTTTATATTTTTATTTAAATTTAATTTGAAATTATATTTAAAAATATAAAAATTTATTAATAAAATTAAACGAATTTAAGTGATCACATCGACCAGATCTTAAGCAAATTTTTAAAATAATAATTAAATAGTACATGAGCAGCTCAGCTTTTCGAACCCCGTACACTTGCTTGGGTGCAGAAGGAGAAGCGACGTTGATGAATGACACTTCAGTGGTGGAGCCTACAATGCAGACTAAATTCCCTTCATGGTATGATTACATAATAAGTATTGTAATAAAACTAAACTTTTGAATGCGCCAGACAATTATTGCACCCTTTGACGTTGCTGTTGCTGTTGCTGTTGCTGTTGCCATTGGGTACCACTTCTCGCCTAATTTTTGCCTTAATTATTCATAGACTTTACTTGCTAAACTAAATAAATAAATAAATAAATTGAAACCATTTTTTTCTTTTCATGATGTGTTTGGCACAGAAAATAAAAATATATATATGAAAAAATATAATTTTTTTTATTATTGGAAAAGTTGAAAAATAAAAAAAAGTTGAAGATATATTATTTTATCATTATACCATTAATTAATAAGATATCAAAATAAAATTTAAAAAATAAAAAATAATTTTATAAATATACATACTTAACTCACTTATTTATCATTTTTTTTATTAATCATTCGGATTTAAAATGACTTAATTTTGTTAATAAATAAATAATATTGTAATCTTTAATATTTTTTTCTCCACTTTTCTGTTTTACTAATAACTACTAAAAATCATTTTTTCCTATTTATCATACACCTTTATCCATCCTTTTACTTTTCTACTTTATCAAGAACAACTTTGATTGCATGCCTTTTTCTTTAACTTGTTGACCTATCCTAAAATTTTTCGACAATTCTATAGCAGATATATAAAAAGAGATAGAGGAGGGATCTACTTATATTAGTATAAAACTAATTTAGTTATGTATTAGTTTTACACATATCGATAATTTTTTATATGATTTATACTTTTTTAATCGACTGTTAAATTTTATTCTCTATTCACATAAATCATGCATACTAAATTTAAGTTAATTGAAGATGTCTAACTATTTATTTCATAATAATAAAATTTTATCCTTTAATATATAATGAAAAAATGATATTCTCAATTGAAATGGTAGTAATATCGAATTGCATCAAAAATTTACGTGGATAATAGATACAAGTACAAACTAATGATTGGTTTGAAAATTATTAATTCAACATGAAATTATAAAAAGAGTGTAAAATAATTTGTTTTACACTAGTGTAAGTATATCCATCAAGCTGATTACCTTCATGAAATTTGTTGGATAATGGATCTATAATCGGCTACAAAAAAAATTCACCAAAAATATGCATTAAGAAAATAATGCAAGATAATAACAAATAAGGACATGCAATTTACATGGATCGGCTATAAGCCTTCGCTCACAGACAAAATGACAAGAAATTTTACTGTGATAATAAAATGAAGATCATAAGAACTTTAGCACTAAAGTTCACAGTACACCCCCCAAAACTCCGAGAATAATAGCTCTCGAATAACTCAATTCTTGCTTTACTCTTTTGGCTTGGTCACACCCACAATGACACCAAACTATCCCTTTTATAGTTGTGAATAGGTGCTTGAAAAGGAAAATAGCAAAATTCCTCTAACATCAAGAAAGCTTCTTATTGGTTCAATCTTACTTAATCTTTAAGGTTAAGAAAAGATTTTATTGGTTGTTTAGGGAAGCACCAACTTAGTTTCTTGTTCTACAAGTCATAATTAACAAATCTCCACATTGACTTGAAAAATTCTTCCAAGTGGCATTATAAATTCTTGAAAGTCAAACAACTTGATCGAAAATGCCCTTTAAGCATTCATTCACTCTGAATACCAACCAAGTCTAAGCAATGCCTGAACTTGTGTGCAAGGATAATCTTCGTTAACATGTTCATAAGGTTATCCTCTATAGCAATTTTAATGATTACAATGTCACCTTACATGACATGATTCCGAACAAAGTGATATCTGATGTCAATGTGATTGGTCTACTCATGAAACATCTAATTTTTTGTCAGATGAATGTCATTCTAGTTATCACAAAACACAAAATCAAAATCCTATTGCAAACCTAGACTGCTAGCTAGACTTTTCAACCACAATGCATCTTTCACTACTTTTGTTGCTATCATATATTCTGCCTCCATCGTAGACAAGGCCATTTTGGACTGTAACACAACCTTCCAACTTATGGTTACTCTAAAAAGAGTAAAAACACAACATGTCAAAGATCTTCTTCTATCAAATACTCAACATAATCAGAGTCCACAAAACCTATGACATCTCTAAAACTAACATTCTGATCATGCATCAAGAATAAATCCACAATACCTTTCAAATACTTAAGAATCCATTTCACAGCCTTCTAGTGTTCCTTATCAAGACAAGTCATATATATATGCTTACTACACTGATTGCATGTGAAATTTCTAGTCGAGTGAAAACAATAACATATATTAAACTCCCAGCTGCACTCGAGTAAGGGATAAAAGATATTTGTTGCTCCTTTTCATTAGACTGGGTGATAATTGAGTCGAGACTAAAATGTGCTACTAGAATATTTATAAGTTTAGCCTTATCCATACCGAAACGTTTAAGCACCCTTTTGATATAATTTTTCTGTGATAAGAAAATCTTACCCCCTTTTGATCTCTGTGAATCTCTTAGAATCTTCTTAGCATCTCTTAAATCATTCATCTCGAACTTGTTAGTTAACTAGTATTTTAACATGTTGATTTCCAACATGTTTTTAGCAGCAATTAACATGTCATCAACAAAAAACTGCAAATATATGTATAAGATATTTGACAGTTTCCTATGATAGACACAAGCATCATAATCACATCCAGTATAGCCATGTTTTATCATAAAAGTGTCAAACTGTTTATACCACTACCTTGGTGATTACTTCAATCTGTATAAGGATATTTTCAACAAGCAAACATGATCTTCCTTCCTAGTTACTGTGAAACCCTCTGGCTAATGCATATAGATTGTTTCCTTGAGCTTAACATGCAAGAATATTGTCTTCACATCAATCTACTTAAGTTCTATATTGAACTTGGCTACCATGGCAAGCAACAATCGGATGGAGCTATGATTTACAACAGAAGAGAAAACTTCATTATGATCAATCCCTTCCTTTTGACTAAAGCTCTTAGCTACTAGCTGTGCCTTGAGTCTAGTTGTATTAACTGATGGGATGCCTTTGTTTCTTTAAAACCCATTTGCAGCTAATAATCTTTTGATATTTGGTGATATGACCAGCTCTCGTGTTTGATTTTTATGAAGAGATTCTAACTTTTCATTCATAGCAATCGTCCACTATGTTGACTTATCACATACAACTGCATCATTATAACTAAAAGGTTCTATGTCAATGGATTTCGCTACACTAAGTGCATAATAAACTAGATTTTCATATACATAACGCTAATGAGGCTTGATTTGTCCTTCTTACTCTTCTATTCGCAATCTATACTGTCGTTCCTGAGGTATATCATGAGAATCCTTCACTCATTATCATTAATCTGGACAAAATAAAATTTTTAGAAGCCTCCAATTGAAACTCTACCAACCGCTCAACACCATGATCTTCCTTATCACCTTATTCCTCATTTTCCTCAGAATTATTGAAGGATGGAAGGATGTATGACTCATCAAAAGTCACATTTCTATTGAATATAAACTCGGGTGATTCTAGGTTAGGAAACCACGACTGTATCCCTTCACCCCTTAGTTGTACCCAAGAAATACGGATTTCTTCGCTCTGCGTTCATAAACAAAACAATCAAACACTTGTAAGCCAAAGTAATTAGTAGGAGAATCATACCATACTTTCTTAAGAGTTTCCAGCTCAATAGCTATAGAAAAAAATATATTCATCAAATAACACACAATATTTACGACTTCAGCCAAGAAATCTTTACCAAGCTAGCATTTGGTCTCATGCATCAAGCACTAACTAAGAGAGTTATATTCTTCAATTATGCAACTCCATTCTGTTGTGGTATGGCTCAAACAGTGTGGTGTCTCATTGTTCTTTCATTTTTGTAGAACTTGTTAAATTCACCCAAGTAATATTCCAAATCATTATCCGTTCAAAGCCGCTTGATCTTCTTCCTTATTTGATTTTTTATCAAAGCCTTGAATTGCTGAAGGTGACAAGTATTTGGTATTTATGCTTTAGAAAATACACCAAAACCTTTTTCGATTAGTAGTCAATAAAAGTAAACAAATATCTATAACTAACCTTTGAAATTTTTGGAGAAGGACCCCAATAATCAGAATGAATATCATCAACAATACCTTTGGTTTGATGAATCCTATTACTGAACTTCACTCGAGTTTGTTTTTAAAAAACACAGTGCTCATAGAAGTCAAACTTCCTAGTACATTATCCATACAATAGACCTCTTTTCCTCAACACCGAGAAACTTCTTTCACTTATATGCCCAAGTCGCATATCCTATAGTCTAGTGGTGTCAGAGTTCAGATCAACTAATGATGATGGTGCTGCATTATTGAAACAGTGGTACCATCCAAGATGTAAAGTCTTCACTCCAAATGTCCACACATCACAATCAAAACACTTGAGATGCTTTCAGAACTCCATTTTTACCAAAGTATCAAAAGCCTTTAGTGTCCAAAGAACTCTAGGAAATCAAGTTCTTCTTGGTATTGAGAATATGCTAAACATCTGCTAAGGTTCTGACAATACCGTCAAACATCTTAAAATGGACTATGCCAATCCCTATGATTTGTCAAGCTTGATCATCTCTCATTAGAGCCTGCACACATATCATATGTGGCAAATAAATTTTTGGAAATACTAATGTGAAATGTAGCAATTGTATCAAGAATCCACTTCTAAGCTTCTTTAGAAGTTTGAATCAATCATGTTTGCATCATTTTCTATATGCTCAAACGATTCAACTTTATCCTTTTTCTTTGGACAAACTTTTTTCATGTGTCCAAATTTTTTGCTATAAAAACATTGAATATTTTTAGACTGTGACCTGGAGTGATTTCTACTTGAATAACAACTATTTACCTTGGATCTTCCCTCAGTAACCAAACATTCACCTTGATTGTTGCTAACTGGCTTATCAGTAAGTTTCTTTTTTAACTCACTGGAACCTAAGGTACTTATAATAACGACAAAAGAAATACCATCACAACCATATAGCATTGTATCAACAAAATTCTCGTATGATAGTGGTAACAAACATAACAGAGTCAAGGCTAGATCTTCATTATTGATTATAATATCAATATTCTTGATATCCATAATAATGGTATTGAATGTATCTAGATGCCGGTGTATGGGCATAGCTTCCTCATTTTAAATGTGTAGAGCCTTTGCTTGAGATATTATATGTTTTTCAATGTCTTAGTCATATACTTACTCTCTAACTTGAGCCACAAACCTGATGCGATGGTCTCATCTGCTACCTTTTGTAAAACTTCATCTCCAAGGTTAAGTAAGAAGTGTAACAAACTCAAAAGCTAAATTTTCGGGCTAACGTTTTCCTTTAGTTATCAAGTTGTTTTTGTGCAATGTAGGTTTCACTATACAATTAGATTATTACTCGTTTAAACATTTAAGATTAATTGTCTAAGGTCTTAATAACTACCTCATGACACGTGTTAACTCTCAAACTAGAAAATTAAGGTACTATATATATCTATATATATATATATATTTTCCATAAAAAATTAATATGAGGGTTATATCTCAAGCAACAAAATAGATATCGATATCATATCCTTTCCAAAATATTACATGGCACTATACCTATACCATTAAATAGTTTACATCACATGGTAAGAGTTAAACTTATATTTACAATATTGTTCCTATGACTTACATCCCATCCATACATACTGTGTATACAAAAATTTGCAGTCTCAAATATAACAAAAAGAAATACAAAGAGGTTATACCTTAAAAAAAATCACAAGGCTCCGAAGCACGTGGATCGAACATTCAATCCTTCACTTTCACGTCCAAGCCAAACAAAAGTAATCTGTAAGAAAAGAAGAAGGGGAAGGAGCTAAAGCAGATTAAGATATAAACATAAAAGGGATGTTAGGCTCATGTCATACTAATGCATGTATATACATGCATAAATCATAAAGTAGTATAAATCATGTTGTGTGCATTCATGCTGACTATTCCTAGATATCCATAACTTTCACTTTTTTGTATTAGGGTGTCAAGGGGTATTAGTTAGAAAGATACTTTGAAACTCCTCATTTCCTCGAATCCTAATACCTACCTACTATAGTTCCACATTCATGTGATTTCAACCAACTTAATACATGTGTGATGTATAAAACAAATGCACCAAAACCTGCGTTTTAAATGTAGTTATCGATGAATACTTTGAACTCACATATAAACACAATTTACAAAGCATAAAACTGTTATGCAATAAGTATTCAGAACTCAAGTTCAACATTATAAAACAATTATCAAATATCAGATCCCATATAAAATGTATAAATTGAAATCATGATATAAGATATTGATCCGTAATCGATAATATCACCAATAAACCCATGATAGTTAGTCATGGTTAAACTCCCATTTAAAGTGCACACTTTATATGATCATAGTCCTTCCTACTGCCATTGATCAGTTGGCCATTGGTGTAATATAATGTCAACTAGTTGTTAGACAATACCTTTGCCATCAGGCAATAATCGAACATATAAATATGTGAGAACTGTAAATTTTATGAGATTTGCTAAGTGAGAATTGTAATTTGGTGAATGTAATTATGATATATTGATGTACACGTAAGTTTTAAATTTAAAGAAGTACAAGGAGATGAAGTTTTTAAGTCTTAAATGTGTATGGATTAAAATATGGCCTATGAAGTAGATTAAGATGAGTTTTACATAGAGTTCTTTCAAAATGAATGCAGCAGCAGTAAAATTTGTGAAGGCCAGATCGATCTCTAAGGAGATCGATCTCATAGCTCCAGAATACAGGAAATGTGCAAGAACAAGCAGGCAAACCGATCTCATGAGGAAGCAGATCGATCCTGTCACAAGGGTAGATCGATCTCCTTAACGCTCGGCCTGGAAGAGATCAATCCCTAACTCAATGCTAGATCGATCTCCTCTTAGAAGAATAGATCGATCTTCACCTCAGCCAGATCGATCTTGTAGTTGTTAAGAGCGCAGTTTGGAGCAGTCGAATCGAGTAGAGATCGATCTCCTTCAAATACCATATCGATCTCATAAGCCCTATCTATATAAGGATCACAAGATTTTTGCCTGAAATCGAGCCTTTCTCTCTCTGCAACCCAAACCTTCAAATTTTCACCCAAACCAAGTTTTCACTTTCTAAGATTCACCCTATTCTAGACAAAATTAGACAAAGGGGTAAGAGACAAAGTTATTCCTCTTGGTAAGAAGAACAACATACTAGAAAATCAAAGGTGGGCTTGAGCAAACGGAAGAGACAAGCACTCTACAATTTGGTAAAGAGGAGATAAGCTAGGTGAGTTCACAAGACTTTTGTTTTGAGCATTATTATTGGGTATATGTGTGAATAAATGCACATATACATATATTTAGTTAAAGATATCTAAGTTATGATGAAAACCAAACAATGTGTATGGATGAAAAATGAGATGTGGGTATATTGTGATGATTATGAGTTAACTAAAATGTTAATAAAGATGTAGAAAGAGTTTTGAGATAATGTTGAGTTAGAATGAGTAAGAGGAAGAGATGTAAATTGAAAATAATGTATATTGATAAGTTAATGATGTGTGTGGACAGCTCAAGAATTCGACGCGGGAAACGAGGCTAGTTCAAGAACCCGAGGATATTGTACCACTCAAGGTGCAAGAGGTAAGGGAAATAAACTATTTGTCCTTGTGAGTTTTCTAATGAATGAAACATTTTATGAGCATGAAAAAGAGTTTGATGAATGAGCATGAAAAAGAGTTTGACGAATGAGCATATTTTATGAGATGATTCGATGTGTTGATAAATGTGTGAGTGTTTTACCGGTTTGAGCTCGATTTTGATGTGATTTGTGAAATTGTGAACACATATGGTTTATAACCAAAATGGGTTTTTGTGATAACCATCATGAGCTCTACGTGAAGGTAAAACGATTTATATACAACAATGGCATGCTTTTACTGTGTGAGTGTTTTGTCGGTTTGAGCTCGATTTTGATGAGTTTTGTGTAAATGTGAATACACTGTGTTATAACTGAAATGGGTTTTGTGATAACCACTAAGAGCTCTACGTGAAGGCAAAACGACTTTTACTGAGACTATGGCTTGTCATGAGACGCACATCGGGCTTTGCTCTTGCAGCATGTAAGGCCAAGCCGTGCTCTAGTAGCATGTAAGACCGATTTCCTCCGTTCTAGTAACGTGAGATGACCCCGCTCCGGTAGCGATGGGTGGCATTGCTTTGATAGCATGTAAGGTCGAGCCGTGCTTTGATAGCATGTAAGACCGACGACTGTACGACTCTGATCAAGTCTACAGCGAATCATGGCCATGTATGTGTACTATTGTCGACGAAATCCCTTGATTGGGGATGTCCGCCTAAAGGACAAATTCAATCGTTTTGATGTGCCGTGACGTTGATTTCTTATGAGTTTTGTAAATGCCTAGTCTTGATTTTTGTGATGATGATATGATTTTACAACTGTGATTTATATCACTCGTTGATACTTGATATGATGTGATTTACAATTTTTATCACATGAAGTATGTTGATGTCATTGTTTATACAGTTATTCTTATAACGATTTGCATGCTCATTATTTCCATCATATTGTGTTTGTGATGATGATTTTATAACTTATCTTATCCTCCTTACTGAGCGTTTTGAGAGCTCACCCTCCCTCCCCTCCAGATTACTTGAAGTAAGCGAGATAGAGCCTGCCGCGTACGTGATATAGACTGGTGGACAAGATCTCTCCAGGCTATCGCTTGTACACGCATAAGGTATAATTCAGTTCATTTTGTAACCAAACAATGATGTAATACAGACATTTTGCGATATGTATTTTGGGATGTAATTAGGTTGATATGAAATAAATGATTTGAGACTTATGGGTTGATTCCTTTTTGGGATATTATGTAATTTGATTTCATGAAGTATGAGTTGTATGATCTTGAGTATAATGACTAGTGTTAAAACGTAAGTGAGCACATGACACTGTACAGGAATACACCCAGAGTTGTTAGTTTTGTTTGAAGAAAAATTTTAAATTAGCCATATTTTTCGCACTTCCGAGCTGTCACAACATATATATAGGGTCCAAGCCACCCAAGCCGACTCTAGTTACATATATAAACATGTACTGTATGTAACAAATACATAATAAGTTAAGGTACCTTAAATCTCAAAACAAATTCTTTATTAATACAACCTTTATGATAACAAATGATCAAAATATTGCATGATCAAAACTAAAAGTAAATGGGTGAATGTACATAATTCCCATCAAGGCATAACAAATTGTTTATAATCATGACTGTCAAAGTACGACAAAACATTACAAGGTACTAAAAGGATTTAATGCATTGTTGTTAAAATAATGCTATCACATTAGAAACACATAGATCTTGGTTAAATTAAGTTTCATGCTATGCATGAAAATCATAGTGCATAATACATACTTAGGCCAACCCTACAAGGTGTTCCTAGAGTGATCTCAAAACTCAATCCTGCATCAAAGTCGTATAATTAAAATCCATCAGATCATCACATCCACATAGGCTACTTACCTTCACTATCATCAAAGTCGTATAATTAAAATCCATCAGATCATCACATCCACATAGGCTACTTACCTTCACTATCATCCATAATGTATATAATTATACCACATGAGCTATTATGCCCTCATTAAGCAGTAGATCACAAATTTATACACACACACATACAAAAAAAATATAATTATCATTAATATACCTCAAAACAATATTATCTCCACATGAAACCACTATGGCGGAATGTCATTCTCTTGAATACCTTAATTTTATTTCACAAATAAATCAATCAATACTCATCCTGTTCGTCATGTACATTTTACTTATCATCCCAAATTCATCACAAACACATCATGAAAAATACATTATCATCACATAGAAAATTCCATCATTTCATCAATCCACAAATTTCCATATTCACATTTATCCCTCATATAGTGTAGATTATAATTCTAATGCACATATTCTAATAAATGATACCAACAACAACTTTATATATATTTCTAACCAATTTGTACCAAACTATGACACTTAGCACCACAAATGCACACTTAGCCAAATGTCACTTCCTTTTCCTTGTTACCTTCCTTTAATTCCAACACATCAAGGTAACTTAGAATAATACTATAAAATTGTAAAATTTCAATTACATGGCATTGAACATGACTTACCTTATGAACCCCTTTCCGGCTGGAAGTCCTCACAAGGAATTCCTAGTGCTTTTCTACACACCAAAATCATACTTAATATTATCCTAAGAAACACATATATAAGTATCAAATAAAAAAGGTCACCCTTACCCTATGGACACCTTTTGGTTGAACCCCTATACCAAGTTTCCTCAAAGATTTTAATCAACTATCGCCATAATCACTTAATCTCAATATATATATATATATATATATATATATATATATATATGTGAGACCCTCACTTTTGAATGACATTCCTTATGATTCACACGTTGTATGATATTATTATATGTTAATGGAATCATAAGACAAATGATTTTGATCGCACAAATGAGAATGAAATAGTTAAATGTATGTAAAAAAAACAATCGCATAAAAGTTAAAGAGGGACAAAAGGGGACTAGAAGTTGAACTAAAGGGATTTGAATCATTCCGATTGAAAATGTGGACTCAGAACGCGAAAATATAGGGAGTCCAAGAAGGGAAGTCAGTCCGAAAATGATAACCCAGAAATTACCCAAATTTGGCAATTTATCTTGAAAATATAGAAAAAATATATTTCCAAAAAAATAAGTAAATACAATAAAATAAAATAAAATAGAATATACATATATTTTTTTAGAAATAAATTAGACAAAATATATGTACAGGGGTGTGTAAATATTAGTGTATAAAATACACTATTAGAATAAAATATTATTATAATAATATTAAATACTTTATTATTAGTATTTTTATTATTATTATAATAATATTTTAAAGTATAAGATATTTGTATATGTATATTATATTATATTATATTAAGATGTAATACATTTATATATATATATATATATATATATATATATAAAGAATTGAAAAAAAAAGAACTAGAAATCTTAAAGAAAAAAAAAGGGAAGAAACCTGAAAACGCGAAACAGGCAACCCGAGAAAACTAACAGCCCCATTTTCCTTCCTCCGACGAGCGATGATCGACGAGAAGGTGCGAGGGAAGGTCAGCGAGGGACGACCGACAACCAGGAAGCAACTGGGTAGCGCGACGCACCGTGGAGATGTCGGAATCAGCAGATTAGAGAGGGAGGAGACCGAAAGGGGAGAAGAGGAATCAGACGGCACTGGTACCGATTTGTCCCTAGCCAAGCCAATCGAAGCCTCTCCAGGCCAAGGAGCGCCGATTGGTGGCAGAAATGGCCCGAGGACTGGTCGGAATCGCCGACGACGACAGAAAATCCCCCTGAATCGGTTCGGATCGATTCAGTGTGATAGGGGTTGAATTAGTTCGAATCGGTTCAACAGGGGAGAGAAAAAAAAATTCAGAAAAATATTTCAGTGTTACCACGACACAACAGTAGACCGATATGCAGTCAGAATTGATTGATTTATTTTTTGAAAAATTAGTTTGAATTTATATTTGACCGAAATTGATCGATTTAAATATATATTAATGTGTAGCGCGACGGTAGGTGACAGACACGAGTTTGAGTAAACCTCGATTAACGTGCCATAAAAAAATTCAATTAAGTGATCCTCACATAACTTGTACATTTATACGAAGTTGGAATTAATCGTATGTGAATTATAAATTTATCACGTAAGTTATGGACTTATTTCGTACAAATTGTTGTATGTATGGAATTGAAAATCGACGATCGTAACTGATATAGTGAACGATCCGAAAGACTAGAAAATGTTTAAGATGGCACGATGTTATGGTGAGGCTCATTAAAGAGTAATTGGGCTTATTACGGGCAATTGAGCCCAATATGTTAAATTGAATGTAGAAAAGTGAAAAATAAGTATATCGTGATGAACTGATATATATATATATATATATATATATATATATATAAATATATATATATAAAATTATTTGCAGCTCCTGAGGATACGTCCGGAGCCAAATAGACTGCTGATCCGGAGAGATCAAGAATTGAGTTCCCTGTCAACCTATTTCGAGGTAAGGGGATTTTGTGAGTAATTAGAGGTATCTACACGTATTTTTTAGGGTAGTTACAGGGCATAAAATTCCCTAAGGTATCTAGAAATAAAATAATAATTTTTATGAAAATCGGCATATCGATGAAAAAAGATGATTTTGCCCATGAGAGTAAATTTTATGAAAAGGGTAGTAAGGCTAGTAAACTACATGAATATCATGATTTTGATGTTTTAATGTGATGTGATGCCTTGATTTGGGCAAAACAAGGATAGGTCGACTAATTGTTTCATGATTTGCATGACATAACACGTGTCGGTGCTGATTTTGAGTTTTGAAAAAGGTTTTACCTAAATGGAGCCACCTATCATATTTATATGAGTATAAATCATGCTAGAGCCTTGCTCGCATTGGATTTTGATATTTTAACATGTATGAAATGTGCTGGAGCTTAGCTCGCACCATATTTTGAGTTGAGATGCATGCAAGTCGTACTAGAGCTTTTGCTCGTACATGAGTTTTATTTATTTCTTATGCATATAATTGTACTGGAGCTTTACTCGTACATGATTTTACCATTATTTATTTTGCATAAAGTCATACTAGAGTATTGCTCGTACGAGAATTTTTACTGATTATGCATGAAATCGTGCTAGAGCCTTGCTCACACTGAAATTTTCACATTGTGATATGTAATGAGTCGTGCTGGATGTCTCATGTAGACTCTATGTCACACGAATGAGATGCTCCCACGAGCCGTGCTAGATGCCTCGTGTAGACTATTAGTCACACGGATGAGATGCTTGCACGTGCACTTGAGACTAAGTCAATTATACATGGTATGGGGTAGATAAGACCTACGATAGGCACCCCCGACCGTGATATGGGTCCATGGAGTACATCGTACCGAGTGGTGATGATGTTGATTTATATTCTAACGGGTAGGATTTGACCTACCTCCCGTTACAACGTGATGCCCCGCACACCGGGATCCGTATGGTCTGGGATGATAGGGACATAGTTGGCCAACAGAGTCCTCGATTGTATACAATAACCACCTGTCTCACATGATATCACATTATTTTATATGCACTAAACATGATTTGTGTTATTTAGGGTAGACCTGAGGGAGGGGTCGAACCTTGTGGGATGTTTTTAAAGGATGATGTATTGTTTTATGATTAATTGACATGCTAACAATGAGACGTTTTACATGATGACTTTCCATGGTTTTATGCCTGCTTTCATGTTTTACAGTACATGATATATTTATACACATGCAGATAGTTTTATCTATTTCCTCATGCTCTAGATATAAACAATTTTATATCATGACATTATAAGCACATAAATAATGTAGTTATTTATCTGCTTACACTATTGCCTTACTGAGCAAGTTGTGCTCACCCTTCCACTTTCACCCTCTACAGACCATCCACAGTAGTCGAGAGCGGGTAGAGACTGCATTCTTGGTTATCCGCTGCTTTCCATCAGAGATAGGTATACACCTTGTGCAGTTTAGTATCGAAACATATAACAACACAGTATAGTTGACGGATGTAATTACGGAGATGTAAATGTATGTAAATATTTGTAAATACAGCTGTATAAAGTATGTATTTACTATTAGGCTCAACGATACTCTGATAATTTTTCATACGTTATAAGTATTACGCTATGGTGTTTTAAGTATTGTGACTAATACTGACTCATAGCCCAACTGTTTTGGTGGTGAGAATGTTCACGACTGAAAAAGGAAAGGAAAAAGCGAAAAATTTGTAGTGATTTTAGGTAAAAATGAGTCGTGACAGAGGTGGTATCAGAGTTGAGTTGGCCTGATATGAGTCGGTATTAGTAAGTAAGAAAGTTACATCCTCATATTACTATGCTTTGTTTAGATATAACTGTGTATATCGAGATGGAATTAGACTAATGAATAGTTAAGAATGCAGGAATTTAGGCATTATGTCAGTCACCCGTCGTGGTATAAGGGCGAGTTCACGTGCTGGAGGCCGTAGGGGTAGGCCTGAGAGCTGTGCAGAGCCACAGACTGGTTAAGCTCCGCAGGATCCTATTGAGAGGCCAGGGGATACTGAGACATGCTTCGCTAGGATTGAGCAGAGTATAGAGAGCCTCGTTGAGATAGTTACAAAGGCTACATTAGGGGCTGGCGATAGACGAGGTCCAGTCGGACAGCCTACTAATGCTGGATAAACAGTTGCTCTTGATACATCTACACAGCCAGCACAGATGCCACAGGCTACAGATACACCTACACCCCCACCAGTTCAGGATACAGCATCTCTTGTTGCTCCACAGCAGGGTAGCAGATGATGGGGATATGGTTTTGATTTGGATAGATTACGACAATTTCAAAAGTTTAAACCGTCGTCATTCAGTGATGTGAAGGATCCAGTAGTTGCAAAAGACTGGGTGAATGAAATTGAGAAGTTGTACGAGTTCTTCGAGTGTACGACGACGGAGATGGTTGATTTTACCGCGTTCATACTAAAAGGAGTGGCAAAGCATTGGTGGAAGTCCACCAGATAAATTTTGAGAGTTCGACATACTGAGATCAGTTGAGAGATATTTTTAGAGGCATTTCGAAGGCAGTATGTTCCAAACACTACTCAGAAGAAGCTGCAGATGAAGTTTATAGGGTTGGCCTAGAGGAGCAAATCTGTAGATGAGTATGAGATGAGGTTTATATCCTTGGGGAGATACGACCCGGATAAAATGAGCAGTGATACGAAGAAGGTCTGAAAGTTTATTGATAGACTGAGTCTAGCTATCAGGTCCAGATTGGTTTCGTTAGACATTCTTACCTATGAGGAGGCAGTGCGCAAGGCGCAGTTATGCGAGCAGGATTTTGAGCGGAATGCCTATGAGATTGAGAAGGTTAGTAGCAAGAGAGGCAAAGATCGAAAGAGATCCGAAGGTGATACATATATCAGGAGAGGAGGTCGGAGACTATTTGGGAAGAGACCTCGGATTGAGGAGGTACAAGAGAGGACTGCTAAGCCTCCTATATATCTGACGTTAGCACCACCGAGAGGTATAGTCATTGGGGGAACTCGACCTACTACAGAGCAGTGTAGGAGATGTGGCAGACATCATGGTACCAGGCCTTATCCGATGACCCTTGGAGTATGTTACAGATGTGGAAAGTCAGGGCATATCATTAGGTATTGCCCAGAGATGATTGAGACTACCTCACAGAAGGGCAAAGAGCCGGAGATAGCTCCTGTTGAGACTTCTGCTTCAAGGAGGAAAGCTAGAGCTGAGGAGAAGGGGAAACAGGTGGTTAGTAGAGGGCGAGTGCATGCATTGGACCAAGACACCACGGACGCTTCCGCGGATGTGATTAAAGGTACTATCCTGATTTTTGATTTAAAAGCATTTGTGTTATTTGATCTTGGTGCCACGTATTCCTTTATATTGCCTTCATTTGCACGTAAGTTGTCGAAGTAGGTAAAGCCTACATCATTAGATAGAATGTTACTGATTTTTACACCTATGAAAGATAGTCAGTTGACTGAGTATGTATATAGGGACTGTAGGCTGAAAATAGAGGAAATGGATATGTTAGCCGATCTTATCTTACTGAATATGAGTGATTTTGATGCAATTTTAGGAATGGATTAGTTGGCTGCGAAACATGCTATTTTAGATTGTTATGCTAAGACAGTAATGTTTACAGGGATAGATAGCCTTACTGTAAGTTTTACTGAAAAGAAATGAAAGAACATGATTATTGTAAATGGGAAGAGTATAATTTTAATTCATCATATTTGAGAGATGAATTTGCTTGTCAATCATGAATGTTAATATGATGACCTATGTTACTAATGGTGAAAAATGATAATTTGAAGGGTTCATTGCATACGTGATTGACACAAATAAGGCACATATAGAACTGAGAGACATTCCAGTGGTTGCAGAGTTTCCTGATGTCTTCCCGGATGATCTACCAGGGTTACCACCCGACAGAGAGATAGAGTTTTGTATAGAGTTGGTACCTTGTACAGAGTTGATATCTAGACCACTGTATAGAATGACTCCGGTTAAGTTGGAGGAGCTAAAGAAGCAGTTTTAGGAGTTACTACAGAAGGGGTTTATTAGACCGAGAGTCTCACCTTGGGGAGCTTCGATCTTATTTATGAGGAAAAAGGATGGGAGCTTTCGACTGTGCATAGATTATCGGTTGTTGAATAAGGCTACCGTCAAGAATAAGGACCCCCTTCCACGCATTGACGATCTATTGGATCAGCTCCGAGGAACACAGGTATTTTCTAAGATAGATTTACGATTTGGGTACCATCAGTTGAGGATACAGAGTGGAAATGTACCTAAGACAACATTTCGTACCCGTTATGGCTACTACGATTTCTTAGTTATGCCATTCGGATTGACGAATGCCCCCGCAGTATTTATGGCTTTGATGAATGATGTGTTCAAGCCATACTTGGACCAGTTTGTAATAGTGTTTATCGATGATACATTGGTTTATTCCAAGTCCAGGGAAGATCATGAGCAGCACTTGAGGATAGTTCTGCAACCCTCAAAGAGAAGGAGTTGTATGCCAAGCTCAGTAAGTGTGACTTTTGATTGGAGCAGATTTCATTTCTGGGTCATGTTGTATCGAGGGATGGGGTATTAGTAGATCCATCCAAGATAAAGGTAGTTGTTCAGTGGGAACTGCCCAGGATAGTCATCGAGATAAGAAGTTTTCTAGGGTTGGTAGGTTATTACCGGAGATTTGTAGAGGGTTTCTCCAGACTAGCTGCTCCATTAACACGTCTAACACGGAAGGATGTTGAGTTTGTGTGGGATGAGGCATGTGAGAGGAGTTTTCAGGAGCTTAAGCGTCGATTGACCACTGCTCTGATTCTCACCATCCTTACCAGCTCAGAAGGTTTCTCTGTGTATATAGATGCATCACACCAGGGACTGGGATGTGCACTTATGCAGGACAGGAGGGCAGTTGCTTATGGATCCATACAGTTGAAGGACCATGAGAGGAACTATCCGACCCACGATCTAGAGTTGGCGGTCGTAGTGTTTGCATTGAAGATATGGTGCCACTATCTCTATGGTGAGAAATTTTAGGTATTTACGGACCACAAGAGCCTTAAGTATTTGTTCTCGCAGAAAGAGCTGAATATGAGACAAAGAAGATGACTCAAGCTTCTGAAGGACTACGATTATGAGATCCTGTACCATCCGGGTAAGACGAATGTAGTTACCGATGCCTTGAGCAGGAAGAATCTCGGGTTGGTATCGTATATGATGGTTCAGAAACACGAGTTGTTAGAGCAGTTCGTGAACCTCAATTTAGATGTAGCCCCACCTGATACAAATAGATTTGATGTTATAGCTCATCTAAGATTGGAGTCAGAATTGATTGGCCGGATCTGGCAGGCTTAGTAGAGTGATCAATAGTGTATTGACTGGAGGAGTCAGATACAGACAGGTGTAGGTACTGATTTTGAGATGGGTACGGATGGATTATTGAGGTTCAGGGGCAGGATATGTGTTCCCGAGGATCCAGAGATCAAGAGATCGATTTTATCAGAGGCTTACTCATCGAGGTATACGATACACCTGGGGAGTACCAAGATGTATCAATACCTTTGGAAGGTGTATTGGTGGTCGAAAATGAAGAGAGATATAGCAGGGTTTGCTGCTAGATGTCTCGTCTGTCAGCAGGTGAAGGTAGAGCATCAGAAGCCTGCAGGGTTATTGCAACCTCTATCGATACCGACATGAAAGTGAGAGCATGTCACCATGGATTTTGTTATAGGTTTACCGAGGACCCGTAGAAGTCATGATGCCATCTGGGTGATTGTGGATAAGTTGACAAAGTCAACCCATTTCTTAGCTATGAGAGCTACCGATATTCTGAGTACATTGATGGATCTATATGTGCGTGAGATAGTGAGGTTACATGGTCTCCTAGTGAGTATTGTTTCAGATAGGAATTCTCACTTCACTTCCTACTTTTGGGAGCACTTTCAGGAAGCGATGGGGACCCAGTTGAGTTTTAGCACCGCTTTCCATCCTCTGACAGATGGTCAGTCAAAGAGGACTATACAAACTCTGGAGGATATGTTGAGAGCATGTGTGCTGGATTTTAGAGGCTCATAGGATTATCATTTACCACTAGTCGAGTTCACCTATAATGACAGCTATCATGCGAGTATTGGGATAGCACCATGTGAGGCATTGTATGGTCGTAGATGTTGTTCCCTTATAGGATTGGAGGAGGTTGGTAATAGACAGATCTTTGCTCCTGATTTGGTAAGACAGGCCTATGAGGATGTTCGAGTGATATGTGAGAGGTTATGAACAGCTCAGAACCGATAGAAGGGCTATGCTGGTAAGAGACGGAGACCATTGGAGTTTACCGTGGGTGATTCAGTATTTTTGAAGGTTTCTCCTTCCAAGGGTATTACGAGGTTCGGGAAGAAGGGTAAGTTGAGTCCTCGTTACATTGGACCCTTTGAGATTCTGGAGCGAGTGGGAGATAAGGCCTACAGGTTGGCATTGCCACCAGAGCTGGCAGGCATCCATAATGTCTTCCACATCTCTAAGCTTGGGAAATACCATCTGGATCCAACGCATGTGATTAGCTATGAGCCGTTGGAGCTCAACGAGAGCGTGTCATATGTCGAGAAGCCGATTCAGATATTAGATAGGAAGGATAAGGTAGTGCAGTCTAAAACGATCTCTCTCGTGAAGGTTCTTTGGTAGTATCACACTTCAGAAGAGGCTACTTGGGAGTTGGAGAGCATGATGCGAGAGAAGTACCCAGAGTTGTTTTCAGACTGATTTGGTTCTAATTTGGAGGACCACATTTCTTTAGAGGGGGAGATTTGTGAGACCTTCACTTTTGTATGACATTCCTTATGATTCACATGTTGTATGACATTATTATATGTTAATGGACTCATAAGACGGATGATTTTGATCGCATAAATGAGAATGAAATAGTTAAACGTACGTAAAAAAAAAAATCGCGTTAAGGTTAAAGAGGGACAAAAGGGGACCAGAAGTTGAACTAAAGGGATTCGAATCATTCCGATTGAAAATATGGACTTAGAACGCGAAAATATAGGGAGTCCAAGAAGGGAAGTTAGTCCAAAAATGATAACCCAGAAATTACCCAAATTTGACAATTTATCCTGAAAATATAGAAAAAATACATTTTCGGAGAAATAAATATATGCAATAAAATAAAATAGAATGTACATATATTTTTGTAGAAATAAATTAGACAAAATATATGTACAATGGTGTGTAAATATTAGTGTATAAAATACAGTATAAGAATAAAATATTATTATAATAATATTAAATACTTTATTATTAGTTTTGTTATTATTATTATAATAATATTTTAAAGTATAAGATATTTGTATATGTATATCATATTATATTAAGATGTAATATATATATATATATATATAAAAGAATTTTAAAAAAAGGAATTAGAAATCTGAAAGAAAAAAAAGGGAAGAAACTTGAAAACGCGAAACAGGAAACCCGAGAAAATCGACAACCACGTTTTCCTTCCTCTGGTGAGCGACGATCGACGAGAGGGTGCGAGAGAAGGTCAGTGAGGGACAACCGGCAACCAGGAAGCAACTGGGTAGCGCGACGCACCGTGGAGACACCGGAATCGACAGATCGGAGAGGAAGGAGATCGAAAGGGGACAAGAGCAATCGGACGACACCGGCGCCGGTTTGTCCCCAACTAAGCCAACCGAAACCTCTCCAGGCCGAGGCGCCCTGATTGGTGGTAGAAACGGCCCGAGGACCGGTCGAAATCGTCGGCGATGACAGAAAATCCCCCTGAACCGGTTCGGACTGGTTCAATGTGGAAAAGGTTGAATCGGTTCGAACCGGTTCAGTAGGAGAGAGAAAAAAATTCAGTGTTACCCCGTCACAACAATAGACCGGTAAGCGGTCAGAATTGATTTATTTATTTTTTGAAAAATTAGTTTGAATTTATATTTGACCGAAATTGACCGATTTAAATATATATTAATGTGTAGCACGATGGTAGGAGATAAACACGAGTTCAAGCAAACCTCGATTAATGTGCCATAAAGAAAATTCGAGTAAGTGATCCTCACATAACTTGTATATTTATACGAAATTAGAATTAATCATATGTGAATTATAAACTTATCACGTAAGTTATGGACTTATTTCGTACAAATTGTTGTATGTATGGAATTGAAAATCGACGATCGTAACTGATATAGTGAACGACCCGAAAGACTAGAAAAAGTTTAAGATGGCACGATTTTATGGTGAGGCCCATTAAAGAGTAATTGGGCTTATTACAGGCAATTGAGCCCCATCTGTTAAATTGAACGTAGAAAAGTAAAAAATAAGTATATCGGGGTGAGCTGATATATATATATATATATATATATATATATATATATATATATATATTTGCAGCTCCCAAGGATATGTTCGGAGCCAAATAGACTGCTGATCCGGAGAGATTAAGAATTTGAGTTCGCAGTCAACCTATTTCTAGATAAGGGGATTTTACGAGTACCTAGAGGTATTTATACATATTTTTTAGGGTAGTTACAGGGCATAAAATTCCTTAAGGTCTCTAGAAATAAAATAATAATTTTTACGAAAATCGGGGTATCGATGAAAAAAGATGATTTTGCCTCTGTGAGTAAATTTTATGAACAGGATAGTAAGGCTAGTAAACTGCATGAATATCATGATTTTGATGTTTTAATGTGATGTGATGCCTTAATTTGGGTAAAACAAGGATATGTCGACTAACAGTTTCATGATTTGCATGACATAGCACATGTTGGTGCTGATTTTGAGTTATGAAAGGGGTTTTACCTAAATAAAGCCACCTATCAGATTTATATGAGTATAAATTGTGCTAGAGCCTTGGTCGCATTGGATTTTGATATTTTAACATGCATGAAATGTGCTAGAGCCTTGCTCGCATCATATTTTGAGTTGAGATGTGTTGGCTCAACCGAGAGGGGGTGAATCGATTTTTCTAATCTATATGCTAAGTTTAATCTCTTTTTGTTGGAATTGCAATTAAACAAATAAATGTCAATAATAAGCAATTGAATAAAATGCAGTAAAACAAAAGAGATAAGGAATAAGAATAGCAAACTCAAAAATTTATAGAGGTTCGACCAAATCGCTTGCCTACGTCCTCTCTTCTTGACCTTCTTGTCAAGGGTTCTCTTTCACTATCAATGTGAATGATACAACTTCCTTTTCAAGGTTAAGGAATAACCTCTCTACCCCTTATACAAGTATTGCTATTCAACTCTTACACAATTCTCTCACAGAGGAACTCTCCCCTTATTTTTTAGATAAAGAGTGAATACAATGTAAAACTCTATTTGAAGGGTAGGAAGAATATCTTCAACACAAGCTTTTAATGACAATTCAAAGTATAATTGCTGAAGACAAAAGGAATGTTCTCTCAAGAATATTCAGACTTTTTCTGCTCTTTTTCTTATATCCCAAATGTCTTCAATGCTTATTTTTATACAGCCAAATGGTAGGTGAAGCATTTAATTCTATTTCTCCCGTTGAGAACCTGCAGAAATAACCGTTGGAATTTTACAGAAGTGGTCCAAATCGATCTCCCTTACCTGAGGGGATCGATATCTTGTTCTTGAACCTGCAACACAGAGCAAATTTACACATGGCAGATCGATCTCACACATCGACAGATCGATCTGCTTGTTAGCTTTATTCAAGGGAGATCGATCTCTTGTTAAGGAGAAGATCGATCTCTGCTTTGAAAATAATACTCTCACTTATAGAAGATCGATCTCTTAAACACATGAGATCGATCTTAAAATGTCTCGACCAATAGGAGATCGATCTTACAATACCTTGAGAATGATCCTTTAAGTCCTCTACCAAATTGAGATCGATCTCTTACTTCTTAGAGATCGATCTTGCAATGCTTGCAAGGCCTGTAAGGCCTCTGCCAGAATGAGATCGATCTCATTCAACCTTGAGATCGATCTTGCAAGGCCTGTAAGGCTTCTGCCAGATTGATATCGATCTCATCCAACTTGAGATCGATCTTGACACAACTTTTAGGCAATTTTCATTGATTTTAAGTTTCCCGCCAAAGTTTAGCTTGACAATATTTCTAAGTGAACTTTTATACCATATGTTTTCAAGATAATCACTTAGAACTAGTTTCTTACAAATGATTTGAATAAGTTCATTAATATTTTGTCATTTCAAAATCCATCATTCATGGTTAACAAGTTGCATGCAAGCCGTACTGGAGCTGTGCTCATACATTATTTTACCATTATTTATTTTGTATAAAGTCGTACTGGAGCATTACTCGTATGAGGATTTTTACTGATTATGCATAAAATCATTACTCGCACTAGACTTTTCACACTGTGATATGTAATGAGTCGTGCTGGATGCCTCGTGTAGACTGTGTGTCACACGGATGAGATGCTCGCACGAGCCGTGTTGGATGCCTTGTGTAGACTATTAGTCACACGGATGAGATGCTCGCACGTGCACTTGATATTGAGTCGGTTATACATGGTATGGGGTAGATAAGACCTACGACAGGCACCCCCGACTGTGATATGAGTCCATGGGGTATGTTTTATTGTGTATATCACATGGAGTATGTTGTACCTTATGATGATGATGTTGATTAATATTCTGGCGGGTAGGAATTGACCTACCTTTCGTTACAGCGTGATGCCTCGCACATCGGGATCCGTGTGGTCTGTGATGATAGGGACATAGTTGGCCAGCAAAGTCCTCAATTGTATACAGTGGCCACCTGTCTCACATGATATCACATGATTTTATATGCACTAAACATGATTTGTGTTATCCAGAGTAGACCTGAGGGAGAGGTCAAACCTTGTGAGATGTTTTAAAAGGATGATGTATTGTTTTATGATTAATTGACATGCTGAGCATGAGACGTTTTACATGATGACTTTCCATGGTTTTATGTCTGCTTTCATGCTTTACAGTATATGATATATTTATACACATGCGGCATAGTTTTATCTATTTCCTCATGCTCTAAATATAAGCAATTTTATATCATGACATTATAAACACGTAGATAATGTAGTTATCTACATGCTTATACTATTGCCTTACTGAGCAAGTTGTGCCACCCTTCCACTTTCACCCTCTACAGACCATCTGCAGTAGTCGAGAGCGGGTAGAGACTGCATTCTTGGTTATCCGTTGCTTTCCATCAGAGACAGGTATACACCTTGTACAATTTTGTATCTAAACATATAACAACACAATATAGTTGATGGATGTAATTGCGAGGATGTAAATTTATGTAAATATTTGTAAATATAGCTGTATAAAGTATGTATTTACTATTAGGCTCAACGATATTTTGATAATTTTGCATACGTTATAAGTATTACGCTATGGTGTTTTAAGTATTGTGACTAATATTGACTCATAGCTCAACTATTTTGGTGGTGAGAATGTTCATGACCAGAAAATGAAAGAAAAAAATAAAAAATTTGTAGTGATTTTAGGTAAAAATAGGTCGTGACAATATTTATATATATATATATATATATCATATATACAAACTCAACTTAAAGAAATACCCTTACCCCTACTCCTTTTAATGGCTGAACTTACAACCTTTTTCTTCTTCAAGCTTTTTGCTGCTATGAACTTTTCAAACAATAGCCAAGTATCAAGTTTCCAACAAGCTATCATCACGCAACACCTTAGCAACTCACATATATTAACCTCATGACAAAATTATTAGCCTCACCCTTTTGTTTTTCAAGGTGGCCAAACCCTTCCCCTGTTTTCCTTCAGGATTTTTGCGGTTGCTTTCTTCCCTAAACAATAGCCATGATGAGGGTTTTGTAGCTGAAAATAGTTAGGAAATGGAGTAGGCTTCGTGTGCTTTACCCTTCATTCTTCTTCCTTCTCCCCTTTTTATACCTCTTAGTTTTAGCCTCAAATTTCCTGTGCACTTTCCTATTTTTTATCGAAAGCTTCCCTTGAATTTTCCAACCGAGATTTACACCCTAATTAGTGGGGTTAGGTGGGTACTTTAGCTTCATAAAGAAGCCACATTGATAATTTAATTACATATGTTAGTTATATATATTTTCTTTATAAATTAAGAAGTCTAAAATTCCATTTACTAATATGTTTTATATAGCTAATATATAAATGGAATTTATGTAAGTTGAATTTATAAATTTTATATGTTCAATATTACATGTTATAGTTTAAATTAAATAAACTCATTTACTGACTAATTAATAAAATATTATAATTATCCATGGAAATTTATTTAGCTAAATTATATTAATTAATGTAACTAGGAAAATTTCTCACCAAGTGTTATGTACTCGATCCCACTTAGGCAAATAAGGTTTATATCTCAACATAGGTATTTTAGGGTTTAACAACATTTTAGGGTTTGACTTGGTAACATTACCTTAGGGTTTCTGTCAGAAGGCTCGTTTACTCGTGCATCTATTTATTTGAGTCCCCACAAAAACATTCAAATTGTTATCATTCAGTTGTCAAATTTATATTGAAAATTAAGCAATTCAATTAAAGTAGAAAAAAATTTGTAGTTATCACATATCGCACTGTGCACCTTTTCTATAACCCTATCCTTCTAATTATCTAAAAGCATATATGATAATTTATCTTTACTAGATAAGGCTTTCCCCAATCCTTGTTAAACCAGCATCGCTCCGATCATGATGCACCATATTCCATCTAGTGAATTTCTCGACTTCATATTTGGTCGATGACATACTTGCAACTATCTTAATAGTCTCATACAGCCTACTTTAACACCAGTTTGTTATGCAGCAGAGCTATAATCAACTACGAACAAATCACAAAGTTTATGCACCAAGCAAAATAATGAAAGACAATAACAAACAAGGACACGCGACTTATGTGATTTGGCTATAAGCCTACATCTACAAGCGAAGACGAGAAATTTTAATATGACAATAAGATTAAGATTGCAAGAGTTTTGGCACTCAAGCTCATAATACACTCCCCAAAACCTCTAGAATGATAGCTCTCGAATAACCCCTCTCTATTCTTGCTTTGCTTCTTGGCTTGGTTACACTCATAATGACATTAAACTATCTATTTTTATAGTTGTGAATAGGCGCTTGAAAAGAAAAATAACAAAATTCCTTCAACATCAAGGAGGCTTCCTATTGGTTCGATCTTGCTTATCCTTCAAGGCTAAGAAAAATTTTTATTGGTTGCTTAGGGAGGCATCATCTTGGTTTCTTGTTCTTCAAGTCACAAATTCATGAAATTTGTCTTATATCAATAATTAATTGATCAAATTAATGTGTTTACAAAAAGATAAATGTAATTAATAATACTTGAAAATTTGAAAATGTGTTTTTGTATTTACAATCGATTTGTTAAATTTTTATTAATCAGTTTCAATATCTATTTGTTAAACATGTCATTGTTTTCATTTTACAACCTCTCCTAAATCTCACCCTTTTATTATGTTTGGATTTGTTGGCTCTAATAAACCAAGAAAGGGGAGTTGAATTAGTTTTCTAACTAAAATTGCAACAAACTCTAAATTCTACCACAATTTCAATTTACTTAAAATGACAAAAAAATAAATTGCAATTTAAAATATAGATAGGGAAGAGAAACACAAACAAAGCAATTTATGAAGGTTCAATCTTCTTTATGCCTACATCCTCTTTCTTGAGTTTCTTTTGAAGGAGTTCCAATCCATTAATGATTAATTACTTGCACACTCTTTTTTGAAGGCTAAATAGTAACATTTACACTTCCTTTTCATTACTTAGGAAGAAACCTTTCACTCCCCATTTAATTTGGCTACCCAAAATCTTTACAAAAATCATTTTAGGGTTTCACTTCTCGTTGTTCACAATAAATGTGTTTGGGCATATTAAGGTAATCTTAGAACCTTTAAAGAATGTAAATGTTTACAAATTTGAGCTTAAGAATAAATTTAAAATGGGTACAATATAATGTACAAGAATTTTTCACTCTAGAAATGATTGAAGGATTAAATGATCATTTGAATGTCGTTGAAAATCCAATAACTTGTTGTTGGACCTCTTGAATGCTTGCATTTATACCCCTTCTTTGATTTTTGATGGTTGGTGAGTATTAAACGAAAATTTTCCCATTGATACTCATTGAAAACTAGCCGTAGGTACCTACCAGAATCGAAGGGTATCGATACCTAATAAGAAATCCTACACTTCAAACTATGCTTGAGGTTAAATGAATTATCAAATATGTTGTTGATTAAATGATAATTTATCTATGTATGTTTGACGATTTAGCTTAGATGTTTTCTTGCCTTGAATGCCAACATTGTAAGCTTACTAATTAGAGTACTAATACGCTTTTGAATCTGTATTGATACCTTCTTAATTAAATATTGGCGGGTTTGATGGTCTATTAATTCCCCTATCATTACCCTAAAAAAGAAGCTTCATGCTTTGTGCTAGTATCGATATGATATGGTTTTGTATTGATACATATTTGTTTAAATGTGCAGCATTTCCTTATGAAGTATCGATAAGTAAAAGAAACGTATCGATGCCCTTAAGTTTGTCTGCACTCAACAATCAAAAATTTGTGTCTACCAACATAGACAAAATCAAACTTACCTTGCCAATGACCTTGAACTTAAGAGACAAAAAAAAGAAGAAGTTAAAAGTTAAAAGAAAAAAAGATAAAGTTCCATATCATTTGTTATATTCATTTCAAGCTTCATTATACAAACTTTTAGTCTCAATTGTAATTCCTTTTGTGCTAAACTTGTTTCATCCTACCTTGTAGAGGTCTTAAGAATACATTTTACAAACCATCTTATCATTGTAAAGGGGAGTAAACCTTAGTGAGTTTAAATTGCAAAGGAGGATTGGTAGTGCTAAGATTTTCTCCTTAAGCCATAAAAAAGGAGACTTTGTTAAAGATTTTTTCTTCGAGCCTACAAGAAGGAAGAGATAGGTTTTCTCCTTGATCCTATGAAAGGGAGATGTGTAAAAGTTATATTTGATCCTAGAAAAAAGGAAGGTTTTCTTCTTAAGCCTGCAAAAGGGAGATGTGTTTTTGTAAGGCCTTTTCCGATAGTGGATTTTGGTGAAATCCTTGAGAGGTTCTCAAAGTAAATGACGTAGGCAAGGGTATGAACCTTATAAATTGCTCGTGTATATTTTCTCTTCCTATACTTTTACTTAACTTATTAAATATTTATCTTGCTTATTTAATAGTTTTGAAACAAAATAAGTAGTGTAAAAAGTCTTAGAATTATGTAATAAATTTAGAAATGGACTCAAAACTGATTCACTCTCCTTTTAGTTAGTTTTTAGCCAACAATGAATTTCAAAGCTTGAACTTTGGTGCATAGGTTTAACCACTTTAAGAAACAATCCTTTAGAAATGGTTTATTTCAATGTAGGTAACCTATTGTCCTTAGAAGGTCATTACATTGTTAGACCTCTGTTTTGTAATGGTGAGAATTGTTCAAAATGGAAGACTAAAGTGATACTTTTCATTTAGGTAAATGATAATGGAATGTGGAGAGTCGTAGTAAATGGTCTTTACATACCACAGGAAAAGATAGAAAATGTCAAGTTTACCAAAATTGAGGATAAATGGGATGAAAAATGATGTTAAGATGGCACAACTTAATGCAAAAGCTATGCACACACTCTTTTTGTCTTAGGACTCAGTGAGTACAACAAAGTTTTCTTGAAAGTGCTAAAGAAATATAAGCTAATGTAACAGTCGCACATAAGGGAACAAACAAAGTTAAAGAAACCAAAAATAGGATGCTAACCCAAGATTATTAGACGTTTAGGATGCTTATCTATGTAATGAAGCTAAAAGGAATGAGGAGCCTTGCTCTAGGAACATAGGAGTAGCCTTGAAAACCTCTACTAGTGAAGATTTTAGGATAAAAAAAGTGATTTAGGAATGAATAAATAGAAATTGTAATGTTTGTCAAAAGATTCAATAAATTTATGAATCTTAGAGCTAAAAGGGTTGGATAAAAAACCAATTAGGAAAGATAACTTCAAGGGATGAGAATCGTATCATATGTTTTAAGTGCAATAGGCCGAAACAAATTAGGTAATATTGTCTCTTAGGAAGAGAAATGAGAGAAAACCAAGAAAGAAAACCGCGATTGAAACATGGAGTGATAATGACTCCAAGATTGAAGAAAAATAAGAAGAAGAAGAAGAAGAAGAAGAAGAAGAAGAAGAAAGAAAATGATGATGATGATGATGATGATGAGGTAGCAAATTTTGTGCTTCATGGCTAATGAAGAATATATAAACTCTTTTAACTTTTATGAGACAAATTATTACTCATTTGAGAAGTTATAAGATGCACTTGATGATTAAATCACAGCAATAACAAAAAACATTTCCATTGATCTTAAATTCGACATATGAGCATTTGAGATAAATTAGTATCAACATCTAAAGTCTTCCCAATTCCTTCAACTTGTTATAGAAATGAACAATACTCGTGGTGATGTGTCCACAACTGCAGAGTACGAGTCTAATTTTTACATAATAACAACATATTGGCGAAACAAGATTGGCATTTTAACGACAAGCACAAAAGTTGACGTTTAGGTTATCAGAGTGAAAACAACCAACGAATAAACAAAATAATGAATTCGCAAGTCTAATATCCGCAAAGTGATATACCTTGGGTAATCTCATAAACCAAACCTGTTGTGCACTCCTAATCGCCAAAGGTGATCTGACATTAATAAGCCTACAGGTAACTAGTTGGCGATCATTAAAAAGGCCTAAGATGGTCACTTTATAATCATCATTATGCTTTAAGGACAATTTTTATATCATATCTAGCTTAGACATAGTGCTGAAAATAAGATCAGTCCATGAAATCTTAAATGATGACCATGTGGGAAGGCTTGATAGCGCAAATGAAGCTTATTCGCCCATGAAGGATGAAAGTCAGTATAAGGATAAGACAATCTCTGAGTAAAAGATAAATTTCTATTAAATAGAATTTCCAAAACAGTCATAATTATTTTCAAATGCGACTAATATTGTGAGCTATATAAAAAGCTCAGATAAGTATGAAGACTCGCAAACTTACCGTCTTGATCATGCCTCAGTGTCTGCATCCTATTTTTAAGCACTTCGCCAACTTGAGCGTGAAAATGTATCTCAAAGTACCAACTCTGCTGCCGCCTGCTTTGATCCTTTTTCTATCTCGATAGGGCCGATATTCCAAACCCGACAATTAACCTACTCCGAGAATCATCCAATCTCAAAAAGTCATATCAATTAATGGATTCAAATTTCGTTTTTTTTTTTTTTTTGCCTTAAAAATAATTTGGAAACCGCGCCCCTGAGGCGAAATTCCAGCAGCGTTCTCAATCTTCTTCCAATTCGATGACAATCGACAACAAGTTTTATGGTTGTGTGCTGACTCCTTCCTGCATATATCTTTTTTACATTTTTTTTTGGAATAGTACTTCTGTTGAATATTCCTTTTTACTTAGTATTTTCTATGAAGCAAAACAAATGCAAATATAATTTATTATTTTATATTTTGAAAGCTACCTCTTGCTGTATCATCCTTCGTTCATTGCTCAGGTTCAGCCATCAACATCATCACCTCTTTAATAAATAAAGAAAAAAAAAAAAGGTAAAGAACGAAAGGTGAACGACAAAACTTATCATCGTAGAACACGTCCTTATTTGTGGTTTTGTAGTGAAAGTATTTTGAAATAGAAAAAGGGGTCCTATAGTTACGGGCAGCACAAGTTGGTGCCACATCAAGCAGTGTTGTGGCTGTTTTTAGAGACGGGTGTTTCATTTGTTTGTTTCCTCTTTGTATTTGAAAACAAGAGAACGCAAAAGAAAGAAGAGAAGAAGACGACTTTTGGGATATCCTGTGTAGCCATGGCAGCTCGCAGAATCTCTTCACTGCTTACTCGTTCATTCTATGTTTCTGCTTCTGCCTCTACTTCTCTGCTTTCATCTCTAGGTGGCCACTCTACTCTTTGATTCTTTTTTTTCTTGTACCCTTTTATTCCTTTATTTTGGTTTAAGTTTTCTTTCTCTTTCTTCTTCTGCTTTAACGATTGTGTTCATGAGGAGATAAAAGGGTATAAAGAAGAAAGTTTGATTGTTTTGGTCGGGATATTTCTTTTTGTGCAACGATTTTTTGGAAATGTTTTAAAATTTTATTTAAAGATCTGTTCTTAGGAGATTTTGTTTATTATTTAATTTGTTTCCTTTTGGATCAGTTTTCTTACTAATCTAACTAAAGCTTGAGTTTGAGTCCTGCAAAAAAAAAAAAAAAAGCACTAATACTGAAGTTAAGAACCACTCTCACCTGAGAAAAACACAGCAAGAAACAGAGTTTGGATCGCTTAAAATGTAAGCATGTGTGTGAAATGTCCTCATCTATAACAAATTCTAGAACTTTATTTCTGATTCAAGGAAACGTAGTCTTTTCACAAGTACACCATCTCTTTTTAGCACTAAATGCATTAGTCAAGGGGTGTTTTTTTTTTTTTTTTTTCCCCCTAACAGGACTGGAGTAGTCAGTCACTGTTTTCCACTCAATTCACCTCTTTTCACAAGATTTGTTGTACCAAACATTTACTGTCTGTAAAAGCTATAAATGTTCCAGGGAAAAACAGTAGGAAGAATGGAAATTTCAGGAGGTTTAGCACTGCTACAGCTCTGGAGGAACTGATTGTTCCACCAGTAAAAATTTCTTACACTCAGCATCTAATTGATGGGAAATTTTTAGATGCAGCATCAGGTACTCTTACTTCATCAAAGAAGGAGTTTAGCTGTTGTTTCGTGCCAATCACAAGTTGTGCAATTAAGCTGATGCTAAATATTATTTATACATTGAACAGGGAAAACATTTCCTACCTATGACCCTCGTAGCGGTGAAGTGATTGCACATGTTGCTGAAGGTGATGCTGAAGATATTAACCGAGCAGTTGCGGCTGCTCGCAAGGCATTTGACGAGGGACCATGGCCTAAAATGACTCCTTATGTAAGAGTTTCCCCCTTTATATCTCTCTATCTCTTTGCATTTTCATCTAGGGTGGCTTTATAATGTGAAAGATTTATGATTTGTTAATGCTTTTGTTTCAGGAACGGTCTCGGATACTGTTGCGCTTTGCTGATTTGGTTGAGAAACATAGTGAGGAGCTTGCAGCTTTAGAGACATGGAATAATGGAAAGCCTCATGAGCAGGCTGCTAAATCTGAATTGCCGTTACTGATACGTCTTTTTCACTACTATGCTGGTGGGATCACTGGACCAATTAGATTTCATTTGCTTTGTCTTGCTCATGTTTTCATTTTTTTTCATGACCTTCCCTGCAAATGATCCAGGTTGGGCTGATAAGATACACGGGCTAACAGTTCCAGCTGATGGACCTTACCATGTTCAGACATTACATGAGCCAATAGGCGTTGCAGGCCAGATAATTCCATGGAACTTTCCTCTCATCATGTTTGCTTGGAAGGTTGGGCCTGCATTAGCATGTGGCAATACAATAGTCTTAAAGACTGCTGAGCAAACTCCTTTGACTGCTCTCTATGTGGCTAAGTTGTTCCATGAGGTAAGGATAAGAATAATCAGAGTTATTAGATTATTGCTGGATTCAAGGGTTAAATAAAAATATCTGAACACCTTATAGTTTTTTTAGTGGTATGAAACTAGTGTAAACTGTCATGGAAAGAAGTCTTTTGCTCTACTTGGGTACTTCCTACTCAAAGTCGAGGGATCTGCAAATAAACATAAGCATCCAAGATGAACCACAGTTTTTTTGTATTACTCAATGACTTATTGTTAGGTAGGATGTTGAATATATTTTGAGATATTATTCACTTTCTTAAGATTATTTTAATCACCTTCCACGTTTCCTTAACCCATATTGACACCATTTTTATCACCAAGGGCACCATCTTGAAATCTTACCTGATTTCTTTGGACAGGCCGGTCTCCCTCCAGGTGTTCTGAATGTAGTTTCTGGCTATGGTCCTACAGCTGGTGCTGCTCTTGCCAGTCACATGGATGTAGACAAGGTATCATAATTTCAGTGAGCGCAGGATCTTCTACCTTCAATATCAATTTATAAGTATACATTGTTATCTGATAGCCTATAATGTCACATATAACCTTTAAATTCATAAAGGAACAGAAATGGCAAGGTGCATAAATGATGTCTGCAATACTGAAATCAGCTGACTCTTTATTGTCTGGTCTGGTCTGGTCCCTGTTAAATAAATGTAACTTTTTGCTGCAGAAGGCACGACTCAATTCTTATTGTCTCACTTACACCTATGCTACCCATCAAAAACATAAGTTACATCTATGGACTCCAATGATGTCACAGCTACAATCTTCATTGGGCTATAGCTGAATTTAACCTGATTCAGAGTTCGGGTTGTTGTGTTAGAGGCAGCCCCTAAAATAATAGCGAAGCAAGAAGATGGATTCTCTAACTTGTTCTGTAAAATGAAGTTGTGGTTTGACTCAGAAATACCTTGCCTGCATTTAGCTTTTAATTTCCCTTTCTTGTTGGATGTTGAGTTCCATGGATTGATAAGTTGTCAGCCCACAAATGAAATGCATGATAAAATCTTGATATTGATTTTAGAAACAAAATATATAAGTTTAAATATTTCATTATTTGTCATTACCACTTCTTTTCTGCGGGAAGCTGGAAGGGTTCTGCATCTCTATCAGAGTTTCTTCTTTGATATGAATTGTGTTAGAGTACAAGATCCATATATCCAAAAAGAAACAAAAAAAAAAAAATTCTGCTGCTGCAGATGTGTGCTGTAAGCCTTGTGTATATGCTTTTGAAACCAATGAGTAATATCATTAAAATTTTGTTTGCAGGTTGCGTTCACAGGATCAACTGATACTGGTAAGATTGTGCTTGAATTGGCAGCAAAAAGCAACCTTAAGCCAGTAACATTAGAGCTTGGTGGGAAATCACCTTTCATAGTATGCGAAGATGCTGATGTTGATAATGCTGTGGAGCTTGCACATTTTGCTTTGTTCTTTAATCAGGTTCTTTTTATTGAGTTTCTTCCAAAGTTGAAGTCAATAAGAAATTTAGGATGATGACAAGTAGACTTATGTATTGACTCTCTTTAGGGGCAATGTTGCTGCGCTGGGTCTCGCACTTTTGTTCATGAACGTGTATATGATGAGTTCCTAGAGAAAGCAAAGGCACGCGCATTGAGACGCGTTGTTGGTGATCCCTTCAAGAAGGGTGTTGAGCAAGGTCCTCAGGTACTCCCACCAGGCTCCATATCTCTCTTTCTCCTTCCTTGATATGTAACGGGAAGAACTTGATTCCATCTGTTTTAAAATAGGCGCATCACAAGTTCCTTCTCTAGTTCTTAGTTTAAAGTGCAATGCTGCGTAGAGCCTAATCTTATACTTGCAAGCTGACCTTATTATGCAATTCTAAAAGTCATTCTAGAGCGTCTACAAGTCAATTATCTGTATGTATCTTTTATCATGTGATCAAAAACACATGAAGTGCTATGAGCTGATGTCTCCATTGATCTCATCAAAATCCCAGATAGATTCGGAGCAGTTTGAGAAAGTTCTAAGGTACATAAGATCTGGCATTGAAAGCAATGCAAACCTTGAATGCGGTGGTGACAGAGTTGGAACAAGAGGCTTCTTCATTCAGCCAACTGTTTTCTCAAATGTTACGGTAAAAACCTTCATTTCCTCTAAATAAATACATTTATTATTAGTTATTAACATGTCACCTAACTTCATCCTTTCCTTGTTATCAAATAGGATGATATGTTGATAGCAAAGGATGAAATCTTTGGTCCAGTGCAATCTATATTAAAGTTCAAGTAAGTGAAGGACTTTCCAATCACGTATTCCTGACTAGAATTGAAAATGCCTTAATTCTCTGTTTGACCTCTATCCTCAACAGATGAAATGATTTCAATGCAAAACCTATAGCATTTTGGTCATGAAAGGTGTAAATAATTGTCAAATTATGGAATGTTTATTTGATTGCGTTAATTTCAACTTAAAAAACAAGGCAAGTCAGTTGTCAAAAATAAAATCAAGTTGGATCCTCCCTAAGCTACCAATAAAATCTTTTCTTAGCCTTAAAAGAATAAGCAAGCCTGAACTAATAGGGAGTTTTCTTGATGTTCAAAGAATTTTACTATAATGATAAGATAAAAATTATAAAAGTTTTGACACTCAAACTTACAGTATACTTTTCAAACCCGAAAAAACTCTTGTAATTTTCATCTTATTATTTTAGTAAAATTCCTCGTCATCTTCCCTCTTGGACACGTAAATTGCATCATCAATTGTTATTTTCTTGCATTATTTTCTTGGTGCATATTTTTGGTGAGTTGTTTGTAGTCAATTATAGCTCCGCCAAGCAACAGATTGCTTCAAAATAGATAGAGATTAATTTTAATGGCACAATGATTCTCTGTATCTCATGCCATATGAAAAGCATGTTTGTATGTATCATCATTTATTTGACATTCGAAAAAATGTACCAGGGATCTTGATGAAGTAATTCGTAGGGCAAATACAACCCGCTATGGTCTAGCGGCTGGGGTTTTCACTAAAAACATAGACACTGCCAACACCTTGACACGGGCATTGAGGACTGGAACTGTGTGGGTTAATTGTTTTGATGTTTTTGATGCTGCCATTCCTTTTGGTGGATACAAGATGAGTGGCATTGGCAGGGAAAAAGGGATCTACAGTCTTCATAACTATTTGCAGGTGAAAGCAGTTGTTACTCCTTTGAAGAATCCAGCATGGTTGTAATTTTATCAGATGTATCCACCTTTAATCCTACCTTATGTCTTAAAAAGATCTTTGTTTTGTTTGTATACAATAAAGATAGCATGCTTTGTTTGGAATTACACAATTGAAGGGAGATCGTGACTTGATTAAGAAATTAATCACTGTCTTCTCTTTAACTGCTCAATCATTGCGCTGCATGCCCTGTGTTTCTATAGCATACTATCAATGAATTTTGTTCTTTGTTTCCTTTTTGTAATTCATAAGAAGGTATAAGGAGAATGGAGAATTAAATTTTGAATTAAATCTTTTTTAAAGAGAGGTAACAATAATTAAATTAAATTTTAATTATATTTGTTTCATCTTTCTTCTTGCACGGAACAAAGATTAAAACAAGGCACAATGCTATTTTGGTCGAAATTTAGTTTTAAATCAATATACAATTGTATGGTATGCATGTAATATGTAAAGTAAATTAATGGTTAATTTTTGGGATTATCATATAATATATTATTAGTGAAATTTTTTTAATTCTACAAATGGTTAAAATAATAACACAACCTTTTAAAACTATTAAGAAAATTAATGTGAAGAATGTGTATCAATATATTAATTTCGTTTTTGCAATTAAAAAAAAAATTCATTGATAGTATATTAGATAATAATCTTAATATTTGATACATTGGCAGCAAAATTTTTTAATCCACAAGTAGAGTTAAAAAGTTGTCACATTTTTTTTAATTACATTATTTTTCAATATACACTAAGGAATATATATTATCTGTTAATCTTATTTGTACAATTTTTTATTAAATTAAAGTTGCAATGTTTTCCTCCATCTTTGATCAGACAGTTTTCAAGTGAAAGTTCACAATTTAAAGAATTTTCATAAAAAAAAAAAAAAAAAGGATTATGGAGGAGAGAAATTAAAAAAATAACTTCAATATTTTCTCAAGTTAACATTTTTCTTTTTTTTAGTTCCCACTCTTTACTAACTTGGCTAAATTTACTTTTAAAAGGACGTCACATCTTGAACTCGAACAAAGAGCTTGGGCAAAAACCTCAAAAGTAAAGATGACTATGGGTTGGGTTGGAATGGGCCTAAATATGGTATAACATTTTACGAATTTATTCACTTTCGATCCGACGAGTCTCAAAGTTTTTTCATGTCCACTTATATGAATAAATCATACAATCCGCTGACAAAAAAAAAAAAAAACACAGTCCAAGTCCGTAGAACAACATAATAATAATAATAATAATAATAATAATAATAATTTTTATATAACTTTTAATATTTTTATCCAAACATTTTTAAACATCAAACGGGTCATAAAAAATGTACAAGTATTGATTCTAATGAGAATGTGTTATACTCTGCATTGATATTCTCAAGCCTTTTATTGTTTTAATACAAGTATTGATTCTAATGAGAATGTGTCAAATATCAGTATTATACGCTTCTACAAATATGGAAAAATATATTATATCAACTAAATAAGGGAAATTTGTGTGCTTTTACCAACACTCTCAAAACAAGTTTCCATGTATGCACATCAAAAGCCTCTCATATATATTCTACACCAAGTATGAATTCGAAATATAATAAATTACATTCGTGGTCCATAAAATTTGGAGATCATATTAGATTAATTCTCAAATTTTAAAAAAGTATAATATTGATCTTAAAGTTATATTATCATAAAAAATTGGTTTTTTTGTCATTGAAATTGTTATTATAAATGTTAAATGTCAATTTAACTTCCTTTCATCTTTCCCTTCTCCCAAAGATATGCCAGTGTTATTGAGAAGCAAACATCCTCAAAAATATCCAACAAGCTCTTGCCATGCATATTCTTCTCAATGTTTACAAACTGACAATCGCAAGGTTGGTGCCGACAAAATCTAGTCTTTCTCTGCATCATTTGTTAGTTCTCAGAAACAAATATAAAATGAGAGTGGCAGGGGTAACTGTCAGAAACGTTATCCAATCAATAGTCTCAAACTACATCTCAAATCTTGTCGGTACAGCATTAAGGAAGGAAATTATAAGGCTGGTAAACAGTTTGAACAAATTAAACCTTCGACACGTGCCCTGCTGATGATAAATAAATTAAGCCTGCCCCTATTCATGCAATTTTGACTGATATAATTAATCCATTTTTTAATAACGATTGAAATCAATGCGATGAAGACATAGGATGCGCGTGATATTAGTCAGGAAATGGTTGGTCCACGTTTAAGGTCGATTGCATAATGGCCTCCCATCACTCAAATCAGCTCAGAATTTGGCCACAAAAACTATAATCAAAATCTTCCAAGCTTGAGCTTGTGCTTGAGCTGAATACGATATTATATATATATATATATATATTATATCCATGGGATAAGGACATCTCACCTGACTTTTTCTTTTTTTCTTTTTCTGATAGAAAATTCTAGAAAATTGTTGAAATGTGGACAATTATAATGAAAACATGCAGAACGTTCACACCACTGCAATTGGATTTTGCTATGTCTTTCACAGTGTCGAGTCTCGTAGACGAATGATTGGAGAAAGATCTTATAATACTTTTGACCATTATTAATAACACTCGTGTAAATTTGAAAATTTTCAAGTATCTTTTCCAGCTATACTCAAAAAAAAAAAAAAAATCTTTTCCAGCTCTCTGATTGCCTCTTGTGAGCCCATTGTTTTATCCCTTTTGAATTTTGACCTAAACAGCTACAATTTTTACTCTTGATCGTGTCATTTGAATATTTCAACGCCTAATTAATATCCTTTTTATTTTGTCTTCTTAATATAACAAAAGAGGGAGGAGCTATTGGGGCTGAAATTGTTGTGAATATCTTATAAAAAAAGGTGTCACATGGCGCCAGCCGATGATATATGTGGAAGGACACCCTTTCGTTATCAGGCGGGAGGGGTCTCCTGTATATGCCATTCATTTGTGAGCGCGTCATGTGGCACCCACAATCAAACTTAGTTTTACATGGGCAAGGGGATTCTCCCGCCGAATATGTAAAAATCATGCATTAAGGGGTATCTGTATTAAAATTTATTCGGATGATTTTATCTTTAAATATTCTTAATTATGCAGGACTCGTAAAATAATAAGAGATATTTAATTAGCGGATAAATACGTAATTAAGAGTGGAATCAATCATTATATACAGGGACTAGGTATGATTCATGAGACATAAGATTTTATTTTGTTTACAGAAACTCTGTCAAATTCTCTTTCTGACTTAAGTATCGAAGTGTTTACGCAGGAAAAAATCCTACATCTTTCTGATTATTATTTTTTTTACAGAGTCTTTGGTAACACGTGACACAAATATTAAAGTGAAGACGTCAGCAATACACCACTGTTGTGTTCGACAACAACAATTAGCGTCGTCTATGGAAAAGGGAAGAAAAGCCCTTTACTCTATAAAAATGGTGAAGATACGACCAGCAGCATGAAAGAGTGATGAAAATGAAGATACTATGAGTTCCCTGATTGGTAACTCGAGCCATAAGGCTCAAGGGCAGAGAGAGGCTCTTGTGAACATAGTCTCTGTGACAGAATTTGAAGCCATGAAGAAGCAGGGAGAAGAGACAGCCCAAGCATCGGGTCATGGTTAACTTGTTTAAGGGTGCATTCTCTCAAATGAACTTGCCTCTGATTATTCAAAACCTAGTGGGAGAAGGAAGCCAAAGGAAGTGCACTTCACATGTAGCAAATGCTGGAGAGCCTTGGTGTCAAGTTGCGGGAGACCCTGTGCGTGAGGCTACAGCAGACTTGAGACGTCAGGCTGCGGGAGACCCTGTGCGTGAGACTACGTCATGCTTGAGGCGTCAGGGTGTCAGGGAGTCATGGCGTCAGGTTGTGGGAGACCTTGTGCATAAGGCTACGGCAGACCAGTGTCGTCAAGATGTGGAAGATCCCGTGCGTGAGACTGCATCAAGGTGTCGGGGAGCCATGACGTCAGGCTGCGAGAGAAAGATGTTAGGATGCGGGAGACCTCGTGCGTGAAACTGTGTTAAGCTCGAGGCGTAAGGGTGTCGGGAAGCCATAGCATCAGGCTGCGAGAGACCCTGTGTGTGAGGCTGCGGCAGACTTAAGGCGTCAGGGTGCGAGCGACCTTGTGCGTGAGACTGCGTCAGGGTGTCGGAGAGCCATGGTGTCAGGCTGTGGAAGACCTCGTGCATGAGACTGCATCAGGCTTAAGGCGTCAGAGTGTCAGAGAGCCATGGCGTCAGGCTGCGGGAGACCCTGTGAGTGAGACTATGATAGACTTGAGGCGTCAGGGTGTCAAGAGCCATGACACCAGGGTGCGGGATACTCTGCTTGTGCGACTACAAAGAGCCTAAGACTTCAAGGTGTTGGAGATCTGGGGAGTCCCGGTGTAGCAGATTCTGGATGTTTAAATGGTATAGGAGGTGTTGAAATGATAGGGTCTCATACTTGGAGGACAGGCTCAGAAATGGATCTAACTTGGAACCCTGAAACGGAAATGGTAAACTTGCCACATAGGACTCATCAAAGGCCAACTCATAACCTAAAAAGTAAGAGAAATGAGGTTGTTGATTGTGATCAGGCTGATTCATGTAACACCGAAAAGATGCAAAATCGACCTGCACCCAAGGCGCAAGAGGCTACAGATATGAAGAAAATGGTGAAACAAATTTTATAAGAAAAAATGTTAGTTTCAGCTAAAGAAAGCCAGAGGAAAAGGATCTCGTTCAGTGCGATAATCATGGGGAAACCCTTGCCCCCAAAATTCAAGATGCTGTCGATAACGACATATATAGGGAAGATAGACCATTATGACCACATTTAAAATTATGAGTCATTAATGCTATTGCATGGATGAGAAGATGAAATTATGTGTAGGGTATTATCATTAACTTTGACTGGTCATGCACTGAAGTGGTTCAATAGTTAGGCGAAACGTTCCATTTCATCTTTTGATCAATTGAGGAGTGAGTTTTTAAAGGCTTTCGTCATAAATAGCCAGAAGAAGAATGAGGCTACTTATCTGCTTACCTTGAGATAAGGAAATAAAGAATCACTGAAAAAGCTATGTAGATCAGTTTCGTGATGCTACTCTTGAAGTATGTGATCTACAAGTTGTAGTAGCTATGACACTATGCTACAAGGGATAAAGTCTGAAAAGTTACAAGAGTTTCTATCATTAGATCAACCGACGACTATTTCAGACTCGTTCTCCCGAGCAAATAAGTATATCACTCAAGAAGAACTGATGAAAATGATATCAACACACGACTTCAATGAAGGGAGAAAGCGAGAGAGAGAGAACCTTATGATAAAAATACAAAAAGATCAGATGAATTAAGTAAAGCTCCAAAGTTAAGGTATGTTAAATACACGCAATTTACCGAGTCATGTGCTTCAATCTTAGTTATAATCGAAAAAACTGGAATGCTTCAATTCCATAGAAGAGGTAAGGGGAATTTAGGATGAGACATTGGGTTCTATTGTAGTTTTCACTTTGCCTTTGGCCATACAATAGAAAAATATTGGGACCTAATGAACCAACTTGAGAAATTGACTAGGGAAGGAAAGTTTGATCGCTATGTGTGGATGAGTGAAAGGATTCAATACCCTGCACATGGTCGAGGAAACAATAGACTGAGTGATAGGCGCGACAATAACAGAGAAAAAGCCAGGAGAAACGAAGGAAGAGGAAACGAGGTAGACAATGAACCTACAGGAATTACTATTAATGTCATTTTCGTCGAAAAGTACATAACTGATATCTCATCTGTTTCACGAAAAGCTTACACTATGCAGACGTGCCAGGTCTATTCTGTGATGAAAATGACCGAAGAAGAAGAGACAATTACTTTTGAGCCTAGTGATCAAGGAGATGTGATTATCCCGCATGACGATCCTATGGTTATATCGGCAGTTGTGGCCAAACATCTGATAAGTCGAATTCTAGTGGATAATGAAAGTTCGGTGAATCTTATGTATTGGAATTGTTTTGAAAAAATGAATTTAAGTGAAGACAGATTGAAGCCTGTGATTACCCCATGTTTGGCTTCACATGAGAGAAAGTAAAGGTGACGAGGTCCATCGAGCTACCCGTTACTTTGAAAGAGAACCCTAAAAGTGTTACGAGACAAGTTTTATTTATAGTAGTCAAATCGACATCTCTACCATACAACGTTATTCTAGGACGACCATTATTGAGTGACACGAGGGCCATACTTTCTCCATGTTATTTTTAATGAAGTTCCCAACTCCTGAAGATGTAGGACAGGTAAGAGGAGATCAAATGAGAGCAAAAACGTGTAATGTTGCGTCAACTACATGTAAGGGAATTCAAAGAAAAGAAACTCTTACTATTGTCAGGCCACCTAAGCCATCACCAATGCCTTGAAGGAAGATGAGAAGTTCAAGGAAAATTGGGAAGGACCCTATAGAGTCAGAAGGATGATAAGACCCTGCACTTGTATCTTGGAAAGTTTACAAGGCACGAAGATAGCAAAGACATGGAACACCAGCCATTTAAAATCATATTGGCAGTAAAACTTCGATTTATTCAGTGTTATTTTTTACTATTAAACTATAGGTTGAGATGTCATTTATTGAACTATGATTTATTCTATATTGATATTTTGTTACCCATTGAGGTTTTCAAATAATTAATAAGTGACTAATCGTACACAAATAAGAGTTTGAAGAGAAAAATGCGCGAGGTAAGCCACAAAGAAAAAGTACAAGGGCTTTGAAGCGAAAAATGCGCGAGGTAAGCCACAAAGAAAAAGTGCAAGGGCTTGAAGCAAAAAATGTGTGAAGTAAGCCATGCATTCAAATAAGGGCTTGAAGTGAAAAATGCGCGAGGTAAGCCACAAAGAAAAAGTGTAAGGGCTTGAAGCGAAAAATGCACGAAGTAAGCCACAAAGAAAAAGTGTAAGGGCTTGAAGAGAAAAATACGCGAGATAAGCCACGCACTCAAATAAGGGCTTAAAGTAAAAAGTGTGCAAGAAAAACAACCCTCTCTAAATAAAGAATGCGTGAAATAAGTTATACTTACGAAAGAAAGTGAAATCCAAATTCCAATAAGGCTCGATGTAAAGGAACGCCACTACTAACATCTTGAGGAGCGCATTCTGCTTTAGTTGGGAGCCTATAAGAGTAACCTTTAGGAAGAGGAAAGTGTTACGAATAGACCAAATGTCAAATCCCCTAAGCTTTGAAGAGGGACCTAAATTTATTTGTTTTTCGCTACCTTCTCTGACCATTAGGGAGCAAGTAATAAATCGACGATTAGAAAATATGAAAATCCAAGCAGATATCTTCAGTTGGAAAGTTTGGCGCAAGAATTTAAATTTCGAGTTTGACTTGAGAATTTGAATTTAAAGTTTAACTTGAGACTTTGACTTCAGAGTTTGACTTGAGAATTTAACTTTAGAGCTTGACGTGAGAATTTAACTACAAAGTTTGGCAGGAGAATTTAACCTGAGACTATGACGAGAATATGTACTCTTCCGCAGGGTTATACCTAACGAAAGAGTGGACATCAATTGTTGTGAATATCTAAAAAAAAAAGGTGCAACGTGGCGCCTGTTAAAGATGCCACGTGGCACCAACTGATGATATGATAAGCATAGGTGGGAGGATCCTCCCGCCCATGATTGTGGTGGCGCACCCATAATCAAACTTAGTTTTACATGAGCGGAAGGATTCTCCCACCCATGATCGTGGGCGCGACACGTGGAGCACCACATACAAGTTCGAATATGTAAAAATCATGCATTGAGAGGTCATTGTGTTAAAATTTATTCGAACAATTTTACCCACAAATATCCTTAATTATACAGGACCTATAAAACAGTAAGAGACATTTAATTAGCGGATAAATACGTAATTAAGAGTGGAATCAATCCCTATAAATAGAAACCAGGTATGATTCATAGGACAAAAACTCTATTTTATTTACAGAAACTTTGTCAAATTCTCTTTCTGACTTAAGCATCGGAGTGCTTACGCAAGAAAAAATCTCTACGTCTCTCTGATTATTATTTTTCTTACAGAATCTTTGATAACATGTGGTACAAATATCAAAGTGAAGACGTCAGCAATACATCAGTATTGTGTTCATCAACAACAAAAATAAAATAGTCAAGTCATAATAAACTTAAATTTTATGTATCAAATACTAATCAAGCTAAGCCAAGCCATCAAACCTATACAAACGTACCCTTTCTTGGCAGTGCATTTTAATTATGTTGCTTAAAAACATTGTTTAGAAAAGAGAGCAAGTGTCATTTAGAATTAGCTCAAGGGGATTATTTGAATATAAATTTTTATTTAGTATTAGAAAAAGAGTTACAAACTAATTAGAAAATAGTTCAGATAAAAATAAAGAAACAACACAATTTCACCCTTTAATTTGCTTCCGGTCTTACAGAATTTGGATTATTATGTATCTAATTGCAAACAAGTGGTTATTCTACTTTTATATATAATCTATATAGACATAATTGCATGTCTAATTAAGCATAACTATACCTATAGCTATTATATTAATACATACAATAATAATTGACCAATTAGTCGAAAAATGGCAGGTAAACTAGGGTTTACACTATTGGCAATAACATATATGGTTTACTAATGTATTTATATATATATATATATATATATATATATATATTGTTCTTACTTTATGCTGGGCTATCCATTATTGATATCCATTAATCTATTTAGTTAGCAAACTTTCCTTGTTTCCGCAGCAAACCCAAAAAAAAACAGAAAACAGTATAAGCAAACTTAATTTCGCTTTGAATATTCGGAGATACCCAGTTTCCTGGGTAACATGCCTTATTTTCATTGGCTTAAGTATCTTTGGTCGGCTTGTGGGGCCCACACAAAAGAAACTGAAGACTCAGATTGGGTCCGTATGACCAAGCCAATTCAAAGTATCCAAGTTTCCGAGTTTTGAGCAGGATCCGAGAAGCAGCACCTGCCCAGCCTCAAGACTCCAAGTGTCTCGAAACACGTGTCTCTTATCTCTGGCGCCAGATCAATCCCACCCTGTCTCAATCGATTCGACTCAGCGCTCACGTAAACTCATTACCTGCCACGTGTCCATGAAGATTTTCTCCTTAATCTACTTCCTATATTTTGGATTGATTAACTGAAACTCCTCTGCAGTTTAACAAGCTTCAAAAACGGGAAAAAAAAAATTTATGCACGTAAAGAAACAGAGTCCTCTGTTCCTTTCTCTACCGTTTATTTCAATCCCTATCATTATCAATGATACAAAAATTCAATCAAGTTGAACGCCGGATTCTGTCATTTCCGGCTGTTCATCCTTGCGAAGCAGTTTCTCCGGCAACCCTTCTCGGCTCATTAATCACTCTTTCTCAAAATATCAGCAATTCCCAATCGAAATTCTTTGTCACTCAAAGAAGAAATGTAAGGGAAACGATTCGCCAAATAGGAATCCTGCTTGTGTTTTTCGAGGAGATTCGTGATCGCGGTTTAATTGTTCCAGAATCGACTGTGCTCTGCTTCTGTGAGCTTCATTTTACTTTACAGAAAATTCGGTTCTTGTTGGAGGATTGCTCGCGAGAAGGAGCAAGGCTATGGATTTTAATGAAGACAGAGTTCGTGGCCAATCAATTTCGAGTGCTTATTAAAACTGTTGCTACAGCTCTCGATGTTTTGCCATTGAATTTGATAGATGTCTGTGGGGAAGTGAAGGAATTGGTAGAGTTGGTAGCAAAGCAGGCACGGAAGGCGAAAATTGACATTGACCCTGTTGATGAAAGAGCCACGAGACGAGTTCTTTCAGTGTTGAATCTACTCGAGAAGGGAATTGAACCTGAATTCCAAATATTGAAATGGGTTCTTGATTATCTTGAGATCAAAAACTGGAGTGATTGCAACAAGGAAATCGAATTCTTGGAAGACGAGATTAGCTCTCAATGCGTTGCTGGTGAAGAAAGAGAGGTACCATTTCTAAGTAGTTTGCTGGGGTTCACGAGCTACTGCCGGGGAGTGATTTTCGACACATTGGATTATCAAAATAGTGATCAAACAGACGTAAGGTGCAACATGGAGATACTCAGTTGCTTGAATCCTGAAGATTTTCGCTGCCCAATATCACTCGAACTAATGATTGATCCAGTGACTGTCTCAACTGGACAGACATATGATCGGTCTTCGATACAAAAATGGATCAAAGCAGGGAATATGATCTGTCCCAAAACAGGGGAGAAGCTTACAGACACAGAATTGGTTCCAAACACAAATCTCCGCAAGCTAATCCATCAGTTCTGTGCAGATAATGGGGTTTCACTTGCCAAAACAGGAACGAAAAGTCGGGACATAGCAAGGACAATCATCCCAGGCAGTCCAGCAGCAGCAGAGGCAATGAAGTTTCTGTCAAAGTTTCTAGCAAGAAAGCTGATTTTCGGACCCAGTGAACAGAAAAACAAGGCTGCTTATGAGATACGTTTGCTTGCAAAAGCAAACATTTTTAATAGGTCTTGCTTGATTGAAGCTGGAACGATCCCACCTCTTTTAAACCTCCTATATTCTTTCAATAAGTCCATGCAAGAGAATGCAATTGCAGCTTTGTTGAAGCTCTTAAAGCAAGCTAGTGGCAAGAAAGTGGTTATTGAAAATGGGGGATTGAGATCAATTCTAGCAGTCCTTAAGAGGGGAATAAGTTTGGAAGCAAGGCAAATAGCAGCTGCGACAATATTTTACCTCTCTTCAGTGAAGGGATACAGGAAATTGATTGGAGAAATGCCTGAGGCAATCCCAGGACTTGTGGATTTGATCAAGGAAGGTTCGGTATGTGGGAAAAAGAATGCAGTGGTAGCACTTTTTGGACTTCTTTTGTATCCTGGGAATTATCGAAGGGTGCTAGACGCTGGAATTGTTCCTTTGCTCGTAGACATTATAGCTTCATCAGACAAGCATGAGCTTGTTGTAGATTCATTAGCGGTTCTTGCAACCTTGGCCGAGAGTTTTGACGGAACATTCGCAATTGTCCAGACTTCATCTTTGCCTCTAATAACCAGGATTTTGCAGTCTTCAACATCTCTAACAGGGAAAGAACATTGTGCTTCGATCTTACTGTCTTTGTGTACAAATGGTGGAGACGAGGCCCTGGCTGCTTTGGCCAAGGATCCCTCTGTCATGAGTTCCTTATATTCGCTTATAACAGATGGCACAACTCATGCAAGCAAGAAAGCTCGCTCTCTGATAAAGGTTATTCACAAGTTCCAAGAAACAAGCTCATCTAGACAAGGGTGTCAGGCATTTACACAGGAACAATCAGTTCCTACTTGGTAGCAATCCAGAATTCTTTACATTTAATTACACTGTTTAATCATATACTTGTACAAATTTTGGTGTGTGGATTCTTTAATCTTTAGTCATTAAGATTTGAATGTCAAGACATTAGCTCAGTTTTTGCAAGAGCTAATGAGTGACTATATGTCATACTTTTAATAAAAGCGTGTACTAGAATTAGGACACGCAAATTTGTATCATAATTATTTTGTCGCAATAAATGAATATGATTGCTTGAAAGAGAGAAATGTCCCTTCCTTTTTCTTTTTTTTTCCAATTTTGTACATTAAAATAAGCCACAAAGAAAATCCCATTGCATGGTTATGAGTTATACATATAACTAATAACTGTGAAGGCATATTCCGCTTATATAATTTAAATATGTTTTAGAAAACAAAAGCGACATAATACAGAAAAAATTTTGTTTTAGCATTTTATGTTGTACATACAAACATGCCTTACTTTCAGGGTGAAAAGTGAAATGTTATCTTATATCAATGGTGATAAAGCCAGAGACAACTTGAGTTTCAAAACAAATTACTTTCAGAAAGTAAAAATTAGTACTTAAATTTGTATGAATTGGTTCCTTCTGATTGATACTTAAATATGATCCAAACGTTGACGACACAAATAGGCTAAATGTTAGTACCCACACATAGTACCAATATTGTGATGCAAGCACAGTAGAGTTTCTTTCATACTCGAAAGAATATTCAATTGATCCAAGTTTAGACAAAGAACCTAATTTCTGGAAACAGAAGGAACATAAAGGGTTTCAACAAACCTAAATGGCGCCTAATTAAATGGGAAGTTCTAACAACTTCTACTAGATTTTTGACTTTATTCACAATGAAAATATTTTTTTTTTATTTTTGATTTATATTTTGGATTATAAAAAATCCTTGCATCGTATTAGAAATATGAACGATACAAATATATTAATCCATCACTTATTATAAAAAACTTTAATTAAATTTGATTCGAAACATACTAAAAAATTATGTTTACTTATTCTTTCGAACCCTGCTTTACATTTCATGCAATCTTTTTGAAAATGCACATTTTCCCACAAAATGACTCTTTCCTTTCTTACGTTCTTTTTTTTAGAAGAGAAATGCTTTTAAATCAAAGATTTGGATGGTACCTTTTACCACATCCGAAGATTGATTTCTCAGTGTCTTGGTCCAGTGCGTGCAATTGTCCTCTGCTCACACCCACTGCCTACTTCCCCTTTCTCTCAGCTGTAGCCCTCCTTCTTGAAGCAGTTGTCCCAACTGGAGTTCTCTCTGGCTCCTTTCCCTTCTGTGGGACTCTCTCTGTTATCTCTGGGCAATCTCTGATTATGTGCCCTGACTTCCCACATCGGAAGCATACTACCAGAGGTCCATAGTATGGTCGAGTACCATGGTACCTGTCACACTTGCCACACTGTTCTGTTGTAGGCCGTGACCCTCCAATCACAACTCCCTTAGTTGGAGCAATGACCGGATACATGGGAGTATCATTGATCTTAACTGATCCCATGTCCTTTCCATGCTTTCTTCCGACTATCTTTCTAGCTTCTTGATTACTTACGAAATTAGTAAAATGAAATTTTAAATTCTTAAGCCTCATCTCGTTGAGTGAGCATACTTTATAATTACTTCACATTCTACTTTTCTTTTGTGGTATTATAGTTCATTTGGAATGGACCATACTCAAGAAGTAAGGAGTTCATGACTGTACTAAAAAAGTCATCATCCACATGCATTTCTAAGAACTTCAATTTTACTGCAATGTTAACAATTTTTTTAGCGTGTTCATGCATGATACATGAATCATCATATCTCATGTCGGTCAATGTGCCCATTAATGTCTCAACAAGTGACTTGTTAGGAATTTGGAATGCTCTTTCACAAATTTCATATATTCTTTGGTAGAATCAAATACTAAGAAGAGTAGACTTAATATTCTTGGCCCCTGTCATTCTCATAATCATTAAACTCAATCTATTTGATCCTTCCAAGCATTATGAAAAGATGTCTAATCATTACCACTAGTCATAATAATAGCAACAGGTTTCTTTGTTTGGAGTGCCAAATTCAAATCCATAACATTTAAGTAAAATTGAACTTATTCATATCAATTAAAAAAATTAAGTTCATTAAACAGACACAAATGAGACAAGTGAACGCAGTGAGATAAAGAATTGAAACTTCAAACACAATAAAACATATACATTAATGCTACAAGTCATTACTATGAACACACAAAACATATTCGATTTTTCATTAGAATCATTCACATGCATCGAGGATCTCCTTCGGATATACAATTACATACACAAAAATCATAATGATCTGAATTAAAATATATTTAACATAACTTGATAATTAAATATATTATATCTAAACAAACATTACAAAAAAATAGGTTTTTTGCGACATTTTTTCTCAATTAGTGACATTTTTAAACGCCGCTAAAAAATGGTGGCATTTCCTCAAAATGCCGCCTATGCTTGCGTCGGGAACTTAGCGACGTTTCTTTATAAAATGTCGCTACTTTTGTGGTGTTTTCTAAGGACCTTGAGGCGTTTCGAAACGCCTTTAATGTCTTCGGCTTAGCGGGGTTTCTTGTCTTAAACACTACCAATGTGCTTATCTTAGCGGCGTTTCTCACAAAAAAAAGTCGCTAATTTAAAAGCATTTAAAAAAAAATATTATTTATAATTTAAAAATATTTAATTTAATTTCGTTATTTATTATACTACAATTACATTATTTAATTTATTTGATTATATTTTTGAATTATATTATTTAATTTTGTTATACTTAATTATATATATTTTTTAAATATATTAATATGAATTATAATAAAATCTAATTATATTTTTTAATTATATATCAATATAAATTACAATAAAATCTATTGCTATATTACAATAAATTATACATTAAACAAATATACAATATACATCTTTATACAATGAGGAACAGAAACCTTGTAATAAGAAACTAACACTTCAAAGGTAGCTCCACTTAGTTATACTCTCCACAACCTGCTTAAATTAACAAAGACCAAGTAAAAGCATAACTAAGCCATAATTGAGAAACTCATATAAGCAAACTGTAAAGAAAAACTGTAAAAAACTTGCTTAAATCAAACATATTGTTATTGAAAAAACTGTCAGCCTTCCAATCCTAATGGGAAAATACTGATTAAATGCTAAGAAACAGTAAAAGATTACCTCAGCAAGAAGAAGATGGCCAGCACCGTTAGGAAGAAAGGAGGAGAAAACAGTAAAATAGTAAAGGTTCTTTGATTTCCTAACAAAGCAACCATTCACAATTGTTTGATATACAGATTCTGGCAATCCAATGATCAACTCTGCGTTCACACCGTAAATACTAAAAAGCCAATAAACAAATAAACAATTGACTGAAACACATAAATAAATGTACGAAAAGATAGATATATAAGAAAATAGAAGCATGCCTTGCCCAAGAAATGAAGGATTCTTTCAGCAGCAAGAGAAATGAAGACAATGACAGTGCGTGTAGAATCCAGAGATGTAAACACAATTATCAGTCACATTTGAGAATTTTAGTTTTCAGGAATAGATTGTTACATTCTACCTCCATTAACAAACACAAGAAAGATATTGTGAAAACTGGTCAGTTTCCACATACTTAAAGTTTTGAATCTAACACTCAAATTTGACTTCCAAGTATTTCTTAGCAATCAAACAGAACTTCAGCAATTACAACCACAGCTACATTTCACAGTTCTTGTTTTCGGCAATAGATTATGAAACAAAACCTAAAATGAACCTACTTTTGATAGCAACTTATTTTAAAAGATTTAAAAAAAAAAAAAAACATGTTGCACATGATTTCTGCACATGGTTGAGCATCCAAGAATACATGTTCTATAAAATGAACCTGATTTATGCCCAAATAAATCACATGATTTATGCACATGATTGAGCATCCAAGAAATTTAAATTACTTTTTATAGCAGACTGAGAAGCAGATTTATGCAAATGATTGAGCATCCAAGAATACATGTTGCAGAAATAAAAAAGAATATATCAAAAAGAAAATGCAAGAGATCACACTATGATGGAATTCAACCATTAGAACGTAGCTAAGCATTTTAGGATGATAGTTCAAAAAAAGAATATACCAGAAATTACTGAGGTGGCTGAATTGATGAACCACCTCTATTGAAATTGCTTCTCGGAAACTGTTGCTGCACAAAGTTCATTATATTGTAGAATTGTTCTTGCATTTGTTAAGATCGAGCTCGCTCCGCTTCTCTCTCTACTTGCTCAGCTTCTCTCCGTGCTTGCTCAGCTTCTCTCTCTGCTTCCATTTCCTTAATACGGGTTTCAATAAATTCCAGTTTTTCTTTCAATGCACAGACCTCTCTCTTTGCGAAAAGTTACCACGAGAAAATCGACGAGCACTGCGTCCATAGTAGCTGGATGGTGTTGGACCCATCCCAAGACCTCGAACCCGTCCATTTCTTTCTTTTGCAAAAATTTCATTAAGTGCTCTATCTTCCAAAACTTGCATGGTTACAGAAGAATCTGATGATGCTTCAAACTCAACTATCTTCTCTTTTGCTTTCTCCTATAAATTAATTAAAGAATGTAAGTTAATAAATTCATCATATTGCATTAAAAGATTAAAAAAAAAAATTACCATAATTCTTTCAGTTGTTTCATTTATGTAAGACCTATACTTCTTTGTGTGAGTTTTTTGAAACATCTCCACGTGTCCAAGTTTTACACCATGTGTACTTTCCTACCAGTTAATAAACAAAATATCATATATCAGTGCACATACATGCTTTAATGAAAAAATGCTTTAATAAAAAAAAAAAACTATAATCAGAAACATAAAATTTCTTACATGCTCATTTCAAACTCTTGCAAAGCTCTTAGAACCACAGGTATGCGTATATTTTTGGCATTTCCTACTAGTAATTCCAATTCATTCCCGATCCTATGATATAAACTATTACATACAAAAAAATAATAATAAAAATTCATTATACCTATATTAATACAATCAATATCTTTACAAAAAATTACACACATAACAGGATCGGTCATTTTTTCTATCACCCCAATACAACATGCAATCGTTCGAACAACTATGAATTTTCTCATATCCAAGACCTAAATCCTTGATCATCTTTTTAGAATCCTTATAAGATTCAGAATTTTTGCAAAAGGGAAAATTTCTTTTAGAAACTCTAATAATAAGGTCAAAGAGTTTCCTGTCCACCCACATTGGCATTTCAAGTAAACAAGACACACAGAAAAACAACCTTGAATGCTTTGATCTCTCATAAAGTTCTTCATTCACATCCTCAAGCAACTTATAAAACTTTGATGCTTCTCCACTAAGTTCCTGGTCACCAAGACCTCTACCATGTTCACCAAAATCATTCATTCCACCAAAATCACTTTGAGGTGACGAATTTTGGAAATGTTGCTTATGGATGTTAAAAGCATCCCTCAACATGCCTTCCATGTCATCTTGTCTAATAGGAAGATCATGTTGGATTTGGGGAGTTGCACTTCGAGGAACTCTAGACAATGACCTAGAAGGCGTAGGCTCTACATGAAAATACCAATTAATATAGCCTGGGAGAAATCCAATACAAATTAGATGTTCAAACACAATTTCACGCATATGCCAAGAGATATTACCACACTTCAAACATGGACATAATATCATATTATCCTCGCTTGCATTCTTAAATGCAAAATTAAGAAACCGTTCTACTCCTCTTGGTACTCTTGACTTAACCTCAACTTTTGCATCCAACTCTTATCCATTAATAACTTGCTACATTATACACCAATAAATAAAAATTAGATGTCTATACACTATACATCAACAACATTTATCTTTGCTATGGATGTCCTACATTGTCTAACACTTTCACAACAATTCTGGAAACGTTAGACAGAAACTCCAAACCAAATATAATTTTAATTGGGTGCAACAGACACAAAGGATAAACTAAATTCCAAAACACAGTCAATCAATTAATAAAGTTTGCCTCAAGTTTTGCTCACCCGAATTCAAAAATAAATTTCTAAACATACCTGAAGCAACAAGAAGATGCCTTCCACAAGAATGAACCCACCAACCTCCAACCTTATGCAATTTGCAGAATTTTATCCAACGGCTAGAAAATATGAAACCAACCTTAAATAAGAATTTTTGTTTTTGGTCGTAATATGAAACCAGAATTTTAAATGCTTAATCACTTAAAAAAAAAAAGTGACCATGGTTGCATTCCTACTAAAGGACCAAGGACCTTTGGCTAAAGGACCACTCTAGCTAAGCTATCATCATATATCCGACTGCAGCAGTCAGCAGGCATTATATGGTGATAAGAGAGTGGTGGGGAAGGGTGATATTGTACTCATGTATGTGTAGGGTTGACATTCACAGTATACTAATTTTTCAGCATAAATATAGATATATAAAAAGCATATATTCATATATATATATATATATATATATTTGTGTGTGATAAAAAAGAGTAGATGTTAAACATTTTGAGGGTTTCAATTCTTTGTTTATAATTTTACTTTTATCTTTTTTTTTTAATTAATAAGAAACAGAAAACATATTGCATGATTTTGCAATTGAAAATTAACCAGGAAATTAAAGTATAAAACAACCTATCCCATCAAATGGGATACTGATGCATAAAATTATCCTTTTATATATGTATATATATATATATATATATATATATATATAGATGAATTTCAGGTCCTAACTGGACCAATTCGTGGTATATGTGTTTTTTGTTTACTTACTTTATATACTTGTTGTGGCGTCCTAGCTCAGTCGGTAGCGATCCACTCAACCGTATTGTCCGCTTTGGACTCCGCCTTTACGGCCCCCGCCCTCACGGTTTTATCGTGTCCTCAGATATTCGAATTCAAGACCTTAAAGTCTTTGTTCTTACACAAATGATACCGATTGTTCTAAAACAATCGGTATCATTTGTGTAAGAACAAAGACTTTAAGGTCTTGGATTCGCTCTGAGGACGCGATAAAACCGTGAGGGCAGGGCCGTAAAGGCGGGGTCCAAAGCGGATAATACGGTTGAGTGGGTCGCTACCGGCTGAGCTAGACGCCACAACAATACCTTATCATGGCAGTGTAATCTTAATTCTTAAAGGACAGCTTAACATGCTTTCGTAGTTGGGTTAACATTCTAGCTTACGGTCAATGGTAATGCTTTTTTATATTTATTCTTTCAACCTTAATATAAATATTGAATATTTATAAGCTATTTTGCACACTGAGAAAATTGAAACTTAGAATATAATTCCATAAAGCAGCTTTCCAGGAGTTATAGTTAAACAATTGTTATGCAAACAAAGACCACATGTAAACTTAGAAAATACTTCCATGAAACGGCTTTCAGTTAGTCCCGAGATTTTTGGCCATATAAAAATAAAGGGAACTTCTATTAGCATATTAGAATAAAAATTTTCCTTTAACATTTGAAGCATATTTAAATAAAAAGTTTTTTTATTTATTTAAATACATTTGATGCATACACTTCTTAAATAAATAAACGAAAAATCAAGGGAACTTCTATTAGCCATATAAAAATCATGCACTCCTTCCAGGTAGTAAACTACTTAAATGTCAATCAACTCATATAAAAAAAAACAAACAAAACTAGAAATGCTACATAAGGCTATTAGCAACAAAACATAAGCGAAAACAATAATTATATACTAATTTAAGCTATAATATTGTAATAAAAAGTTAATAAACAAAACCTGATTCCTTAAAATTTTGGATATCAAATCAATTCCATTGACAATATGCTAAACAGAATACTCCTACAAAACATTCACTGTGATAAGAATCCATTTTTCTTTTGTACATAATTAATAAAAAAAACCAATCAGCATTGAGAAGTGAGAGAATTTGGGGAAAAACCTTCAATCGACGTGAACTTGAATGGAGAAGTGAGCCTTTCAACCGGCAAGAGAGAAAGAGGGAGCTATCTTTTAAAATGGCAAAGCGAGAGCGAGAATGGTAAAGAAAAAGAGCGAGAGAATTTCAAGAGACAATGAATTTGGGGATTTTAGTAGCAAAAATCTTGATGATTAGGTGGAATGGTGTAATGAATTTGATGAAACAAAATCGTGGAATGGAGGTTTATAGTTCGGACTTTTTTGATGATTTTGGGATATAGAAATGGATAAGTTAAATGGATGAGTTTGATTAATAAAATTATATTAAGAATGAATGTAAGATGTTCATTATATGAATTATGGTAACGAATAATTACGAAAGTTTATAGAAGTATGTAAATTAAGATTTTTAAGTTAGGATTTAAAGGAAATTTAAGAAAGATAATAATTATATGAAATGCTTAAGTTATGAAGTATAAGTAAGTATAAGGTATCAAAATTAAGTATTGTATGATTTGATTTTGCAGCTAAGAGTTTAATTAGGGAAATTAGGTAATATAGATGTATTGCTTAGTTTAAATTGGTGCCAAAGAAAACTAAGGTTAAGTCCTAGAATTGCTTAGAGGTAAGGGATTATATGTAGAATCATTGTGTCTATTTGATTTAAATGCATGTTTACAAGTTTGATGTGTTTTAAGTATGTTTGTAACTTAGAAAATTTATAAAAAGTTATAATCTTCACTAAGGGATCAATCTCATAAGGCAAAGGACTGATCCCTCTTATAAGATTTTTAAAAATGTTGTATTTAGGTGATAAGAGACCGATCCCTTAAGGGGTATGATCAATCCATTCCCTTATTTTGTGTTTATAAGTGTTTTTGCATGCAATTGACCCATTTTGATTTAAAATCAATAAATACATGATTTTATTAAGCTTATGATTTTATGAATTATGAAGACATCATGAAATGCATTAAAGACTTTCATTTTGAGAAAATTGCATAGTAAAACTTATTTTACTTATTTAAACCCAATTAGTGCATTAAAGTGGATTCTTTAATATGTATTTAGCATGCTTTGAAGTGGGTTCATTATGTTTTAAGCTATGAAAAGGATGATTCCATGAGATAACTATTGCACTTGCCTATGTATTATGTTTAAAAGTTATGCTTATGTTTCTTATGTCATGGAATCATATCATGTATGTTTTGCAAATTGTTTTACAAGACTGTAAGGTTACTATTTGTAACGTGCTTATAGGTCGTTCTAACTTCCATATATGTTATATTGACAATTTTGCCTTATGTTTATATTTTTGGTTTTATAACTTGGACAAATCAACAACATTCTTAATACTTACCAATCCAATGAGACTAAAGAAACTCTAATTATAGCCATAAGTTAACTATTCCCTTATTAGGGGCTCCGTTTTGGGATCTAACTTATAAGGCACAACATTCTTGGAATCAGATTCCTTGTCTTTAACACATGTTTAAGGTTTTATTGAACATATGGTTTTAAGCTATGATTTGTAAGAATATGGTTTTAAACTATGATTTGCAACTATGCATACAAGTATAACTGTAAAACCCGAAAATTAATCGTAAATTTTTATGAGGGATGAAAATGGTCACAAAATTAAACGAACGAGATTCGGACAGAAGATAATGATTTAAAACACGAAATGAGTATGTTCGTGAAAGAAATGATTAAAATGGTCCCAAATTTAATCGAACGGGATTCGGACTGGAGATAAGGATTTAAAACGCGAAATTTAAAAAATGCAAAAGGATTCAAATAGAATTCTCGAACACGTGAAGGGTAAAATGGTCAAAAGATCGAATGCCGATATAAATTCGATGAGAAAATTTAATTAAAATTAATGGATTTGAGAATCTTGATCAATAACGAATAAATAATTAAATTTCGGGTTAAATTGATCAAGATATGAATTTACTGGAATTAATCGAAATTTTCGCTCTGGACAATATCCCGAAAAGACGGAGAAAATATACCGAAAAAGTGAAAAAATAAATTAAATAAATTAAATAAATTATTTAGAATTAAATAATAATTTTCTTAGATATTTTTACCAAATAATAATATTTAATTGAATATAATAATAATAAAATAATAATAAATTAATTAATAAAAAAACGAATCGCAGACTCGCGATTCTGGGAGGGGAAAGGAAAACCGAGGGAAGCCGAGGGCCTTTCCCCCTTCTGCCTCCATTGACGAAAATCGACAAGGAAGTCAACCGAGCTACCCGAGCCACCACCGGCCTAAAGGAGCCACGAAAGGCGGCGGTCGGCGAGAGGAACGGCAGAAACGGAGAGACCGAGAGGAAGAAACGCGAAATCTGGAGATCGGCGTTGATCTGGGCCCAGCCATCGCCAGCCGAGTGACCCCCACGTGATACCGACGCGATCGGTGGTGGCCACAACCGGTGAAATCGACGGACGGCGTCGAAATCGATGGAAAGAGGGAGAACCACAGACGTCGAAGAGGAGAACAGCCGGATCGGCCACTTTTCGGCGTCCTTGGACGAAACCGAGGCCAGATTCGAGAATCGGACGACCTCGTGGAGTTGCTGGCGGTGGAAGCCGGCGGAGAACCGATCGACAAGGCACTGAACCGGTCGAACCGGAGTGAACCGACGGTCTGAACCGGGTTGAAGCCGGTTCTTTTGAGATCGGTCTTGGCCGGTGAGACCGCCGGAAACGCCGGCGACGGCAAGTGGCAGTAAAACGGCACCGTTTGGCCGAAAGGAAAGGGAAGGAAAAGGAAGGAAAGAGGAAAGAAAAGAAAGGAAAAGGAAGGAAAAGGAAAGAAAAGAAAGGAAAAAGGGGAAAAAAGGAAAGAAATTTACCGGGGACGACTCGAGGTTCGGGTAAGTTGACCGAGGGTCAAAATTGACCTACGGGTAAATTCCGAAAATTTAATTTAATATTATTTTAATGGAAAATAATCCAGATTTACCTAATTGTGCAGCTTCACGACAGAGACCGAACGAGAGCCGATCGAGCTCTGATTCTCGTACCCCGCATCGTATCGGGTAAGTACAGTTTAATTTCGGCAATCAGAGTTCTTTAAATACCGAGTTTTAATTAATTTACGAAATAATGGATTAATTTCGCATAGAAAGGAATATTAATTCGGAGTTGTAATAAATTGCCGTAAATGGTATACGGGCTATCCAATGAATTGGATCGAAGCCCGATAATTATTAGTAAGCTGCATAAGCCTGGTATACCCGAAGAAGGGAATTAATAAATATAAAAAGGGCTGCAATGGGCCGAGACCAAATAAGGTAGATAGGGCCCAATACCTTAAAGTTGGTTAGTAAATGCGATATACTGATCAAGATAATTAAATTGACCTCAACTGTATGGTTATATGCAGTTACGTACCTTTGGTTGGCGCACATTTGGGCTGAGAGATTCGGTATCATCGAGACAGGTTAAGTTTGCACGCGATTCCAGGTAAGGAAATTTTGTAGGTGCATAGAGGTAATTATACGTATTTTGAGGGGGTTTACCGGGTCTAGAATTTCATAAACTATATAGAAACGGAATAATGATTTTACGAAAATCGGGGCATAAGTGAATAAAGGAAAAAAAGACAATTTTGCCCCCTGAGAGTAAAATTTACAAAAAGGGTGGTAAGGCATATAAATTATTTGATTTTCATGCTTTGATATTTTATATGAATGTATTGCTTGGGTTTAAGCAAATTTACATATAGGTTGGTTGTTGATTTTATGAATTATACGAAAGGGTACCGGTTTATACCGGTTACTATTTTAAAAGATGTTTTGTCAAGATTTAGCCACCTATCATATTTATACAAGTAAAAAGAGTGCTAGAGTCTTACTCGCACTCAAGTTTACTGATTTATTCTCATGAAAAGCCGTACTGGAGCATTGCTCGTACGAGAAATTTATGTGTGCACAAAACCGTGCTGGAGCTTTGCTCGCACGAGATTTTAGATATCATGATATGCATAGCGTGGTGCTGGAGCTTCGCTCACACTAGACGCGAGTTGACATGCATATAGTCGTGCCGAAGCCTCCTGTAGACTGTGTGTCACAGAGAGTTGAGATGCTCGCACGTATACTTTGAGACATGGGTTGGTTATCGACATAGTATTGGGCTGGATAAGACCTACGGTAGGCACCCCCAGACTATGATATGGGTCCACGGAGTACGATGTACCGTGTATGTCACACGGAGTACGCTGTATCGTGCAGTCATGATGACTCGATGATGTTACTTGATATTCTGGCGGGTAGGATTTGACCCCACCTCCTGTTGCAGTTGTGATGCCCTGCACACCAGGATCCGTGTAGCCTGGGATCACAGGGACAAAGTATGCCATAGTCCTCGATTTTTTATACAGTAACCTGCATGCCTCACATGATATCATACAGTCTGAATAGACCAGGACGAACCCGAGGGAGGGGTAATGTGAGATCTGAGAATTTTAGATATATTTTAATGATGCAATAAGAACTTGAAGTGTAATTTATTAAGCTAAGTGAATTGTGAAAATTATATTGGAGATTTATGTGTAAGTGTTTAACATAAGTGTGAAACTAAGAGGTCAGATCGATCTTGGGGAAGGAGAGATCGATCTGGTGAGTTAAAAATGACAAGGAAGGAGGAATTTAAGGAGCAAATCGATCTCTAATGGAAGAGGATCGATCTCCTTATTATTCTGTTTGAGAGAAGATCGATCTCATGAGAAAGGGATCGATCTCCAAACGTTTCTGTTTTGGAGAAGATCGATCTCCTAAAGGAGTAGATCGATCTCATAAAGCCATAAAGAGATCGATCACACCCCTCGACAGATCGATCTCCTAGGCATAAAATTGCCCCAAATCGTCTCCAAATTCAAATGCAGATCGATCTCACCAAGAGCCAGATCGATCTCTTACCCTCAGTCTATATAAGGAACCCCTGCTTTCTCCTGCAAATTCATTTTCTCTCTCTTCCAACCCCCATTTTCACCGAGCCCTAGCTTTCTCACTCATCCAAAGTACCCATTTCCATCCAAATCAGAGGCTGTGGCAAGAAGGAAAGTTGTTCCTCATCAAAGGGAGAACAACATACTTGGAAATCAGAAGACGGATTGAATCGAGGCAAGAGATAAGCTCTCCATAAGTTTTGGGTAATTTCTAAACCTCGATCTTGATATTTGAGATGATTTTGGTGATAATGGTTGTTGACATTGTGTCGAAATAGTTGAAAAATGATTAGGGATTAATGAAATTACAATGTAGTTGGAGTAATGATGATATTTAACAATTTTGGTAATTTTGAGAATTTTGAGCTATAAATGAAAATTTAGACAATGTGGTGAATTAGCATAGATAATTTGGCATGAGAAATGTAGGACGTTGAGATGTTGTGAATGAGATTGTAGTTTGGGGTAGAGTTACGAGAATCAAGAGATTTGAGGTGTTATGAGCAATTATGCTCGATTTTGGAGAATTGAGGTACTGTGATGATGAATATTGATGTTTTAACATTGTTTGGACAGCTCGGGAGTTCCAGAGTGGAGTGCGAGACTAGTCCGTGACAAGGGGGAAACAATTGCACTATACGAGTTGCAAAGAGGTAAGGGAAATTAAACCAATTGTGTATGTGATTTTGAACTATTATAGCATGATTTGTGATTTATAAAACAAGCATATTTGATGTGTTGTGTTTTGATGAGAATGCATGCGATTTTTATAGCCGGTTGGAGCCCAATGTTTTTATGAGTTTATAATTGGGCTCTACGTTAAGGCGATCTTGATATTTGAGAAATGTGTGCGTGTTTTGCCGGTTGGGACTCGGTTTCAATATGTTTTGTGTTGAGTACAAAACGGTTTTAAATGAGTTTTATGAGAGAAAAACCACTATGAGTTCTACGTGAAGGCAAACCAGTCTTATGTGATAAAGACTTAGGTGTGTAATTTTGAGTACACACCGGGCATTGCTCTGGTAGCATGTAAGCCCGATTCTTCTCTGTTCTGGTAACGTGAGAAACCCCATTCTGTGGCTATGCCACGTATATTTGGTGGCCGTTGCCACGTGAGAACCCTATTTGGTGGCCGTTACCACGTGAGAACCCTAATTGGTGGCCGTTGCCACGTGAGAACCCTCATTTTGTGGCTATGCCACGTATATTTGGTGGCCGTTGCCACGTGAGAACCCTAATTGGTGGCCGTTGCCACGTGAGAACCCTAATTGGTGGCCGTTACCATGTGAAACCCTATTCTGTGGCTGTGCCACGTGTGAATCTAAATCAGTGGCTATGCCACGTATATTTGGTGGTCGTTGCCACGTGGAACCCTATCCTGTGGCTGTGCCACGTGTGAATTTAAATCAGTGGCTATGCCATGTGTGTTTAGTGGCTGCGCCACGTGCATTATTATTACAGTGATTTTATCACGTTTATTGAGAAAGCGATTATCGCATTGTTTTCACACGCTTGTTACTGCTCTATACTGAGCATTTTACTTCATGTTTTCACATGATTTTGAGATATGAGAATGTTGTTTTGAGAACTTTCATGCTATGGTTTTCAAATGAGTATACTGAGTTTCACATACAAAGAAATATTTTATGATATGCATTGTGGTTTATATAATGAGTCTCTTACCCCCTTTACTGAGCGATTTAGAAGCTCACCCTGTTTTCTTTCCCCCTAGATTTCTTCAAGTGAAAAAGGGCTTCCCTGTGACGTACGGAGTAGTAGCTAGTGGAGGACTTGAGCTCCAGGCCATATATTGTATTTTGAGGTATCTTTTATCTTTTTATGTACCCAGACAATTATTGTAATTGCAGACACTTGATGTATAACATTGTATGGGATGTATTAGGATTAATTAACTTAATATTGAGTAATGTATATGATACGATACATGTTATCTAGTGATGAGATCCTGAGGTATGATAAATATGATGATGCATGACACTGCACAGGAATGCACCCTTAATTGTAAATTGATGAGTAAAAAGTTTTTAAATTTGCCCTATTTTTCGCGTTTTCGGGGCGTGACAGGTAATGTCCCAATTTATGTTTTCAAAAGAGATGTGATTTAATGAATCAAGGTATTCCCGAGTGATGGGTTTAGCCTTGATGTGGTTATTTTATGATAAAACAAATGAGTTTTAACGTGATGAGTTTATGATGAACACAAATAAGTTTTTAATGTGACAAGCATGAGATGTCATATATGATGATTTTTCCATGGTTGTTTTATATATCGATTTCATGATTTCCTTTATATTATATATACATACATGTGGCATCGTTTTAGTCATACCTCATGCTCTAAATATAAACGATTTTATATCATGACATTATCAGCACGTAGATAGTATAGTTATCTACCTGCTTACATTATTGCCTTACTGAGCAAGTTTCGCTCACCCTTTCATTTTCCACCCCACAGGGTATATTCAGTAGAAGAGAACGACAGTAGTCTTGTATTTCGGTTATCCGCTGCTTCTTATCAAGACCAGGTATACACATTTATATAATTTTGTATCTGAACATATAGATGCACAGTACTGTATATGGATGTAATATTGGGGATGTATTTAGTTTAAATAAATTGATATGTAAATGAAATATGAAAATGGAATGGTAAATAGGTGAGAGGTGACTAACACCGAATCATAGCCCAACTGTTTAGTGGTGAAACTATTCACGACGGGTAAGAAAATGAAAAAGCGAAAAATTTACTCTGATTTTTAGGTAATTTGGGTCGTGACAGAAAAGATGGTATCAGAGCAGAGTTGGCCTGATATGAGTCGATGTTAGTAATTAAGTAAATTTACATCCCCATGTACTGTGCATTGTTTAGATACAATTGTGTATATCAAGATAGAAGTGCAGCTAAGAATTTAGTTTCGAATGCAAGAAAATAGTTTTTATAAATGATAGCCGCTATGGTAGAGAGGCAAGTACATCTGCTCGATGCCATAGAGATCGGCGTGAGAGTCGAATGAGTCATCACATGAGACTCAAGATGAAAGTGAAGTGGAGGCTGATGTTGAGCATACTCCACAGGGTCCTATAAAGAGACCAAACAGTATTGAGACACGCTCCAAGAGGATGGAGTGGAGTGTAGAAAATAATTTCAGAGTTGTTTACTCAGTCTATGCAGGTAGTTGAGGATAGGCAGGGTAAAGCCTAAACAGATGCCTCAGACATAGAGATTGTCACACCCCTCCGGTATATAGCGAAGTAAAGAAACCTATAGTTGTTGAGGACTGGGTGAATGAGATAGCGGAGTAGTATGGATTCTTTCGGTGTATGTCGACTAAGAAGCTGACTTTTAAATACGTTTATGTTAGAGGGCGAGGCGGAGCATTGGTGGAAGTCCGCTCAACCCATCTGAATAGTTAGACGTCCAAAGTCGACATGAGAAATATTTCTGGATGTATTCTGGTGACAGAATATTTCAGACACTACTTAAGGGAAATTACAATTAAAATTTCTTACACTGACCTAGAGACACTAGTTGATTGATGAGTATGAAACTCAATTTATATCTCTGGGCAGGTGTGAACCTGACACCATGGGCAGTGAGAGTCGGAAAGCCCAAAAGTTCATGAAAGGGCTCAAATTATCGATTAGAGTCCGATTAGCTCATTACCTATGTCGAGACAGTGCGTAGAATACAGTTGTGTGAATAATATCATGTGTTGCACGCCTATGAGATTGGGAAATGAAGTAAGGGCCGAAATAGAGACAGAAGAGAATAGAGAATGACAGGGATGGCAGAGCGGGAAAGAGACCAGTTGGTAAGAGATTAGAGCTGATGAGTTACGGGGTAAGATAATTGGTAAGGTCTCAATATATCCAATTTAACACTTATGAGGGGTATTATGATTGGAGAACCCCGACCTGCTCCGTGTCAATGTAAGCAATGTAGCAGTGTAGTAGTGTAACAGTGTAAGTAGTGTAGGATGTGTGGTGGATACTACGAAAGTAGGGCCTACACCTACACTTTATTGACTAAAATAGGCGTTAAGTGTGGTAAGACGGGCCAATTATTTAACGATTGCTCAGAGTTGGGTAAGACTGTCCCACAGAAGAGCAAAGAGACAGAGAAAACCTTGTTGATATCTCTGCACCGAAAAGGGAGGCCACAGCCAAAGAGAAAAGGAAAGTAGGCTATTGGACGAAGGCGAGTGTATGTCTTGGACCAAGACACTACTGATGTTTCACAAGATGTGGTGAAAGATACCACATTGCTTATGAATAAAGAAGTAATTGTGTTAATTTATCCTGGTACCACGTATTTCTTCATACCGCCTTCATTTGCATGTAAGTGAGTAAAAGACATGAATGCCTACACTCTTGGGCACAATGCTGATAAATGAGTACCCCAATAGAGGAAGGTTGACTAACGAAATAATTATGAAGAGATTATAAGTTGAAAACAGGGGAAGAAGTATAAGTCAGCCGATGTTATTCAATAGACTATGAATAATTTGAAGTAATATTGAGAATAAATCTCAATTGGTCTGCTGCAAATTATGATGTTTAGAGTTTTATTCTAAGATAGTGTTGTTTTACCCTTGGAAAGTATACGGTAAGTTTTGACAAGTAATAAAAGGGGAATAGCGATTGAAATTAAAGGAGCAAATGATTGTACTCACGGAATGAGTAATGACATAGTTGTTATAAGTGATATACGAAAAGAGATAAGTTTTGTGATAAATCCTGAATAAGAGATAGACTGGAATAAGAGGCGTATGCAAGGTACGAATATCTATGATACGTGAAGTAATTAGGATTAAAGCAATTAGTAGCGAATATGAATTGTGACCACATGGACTGATATGTAAAGTAATTGTGGTCAAGTCTGAGGGTTAATAAAGGTATTTCAAAATACCTCCCCGCCTGAAGACTTGACAGCGTCTAAAAGTATACACATAACCTATAAATTGAAAGCGACAGTCGTAATATATACATTTAAAATTAGGGTACCTTTACTGGTACGATAAGAAATATAGAATTTGATTAATCAGGAAAGTTTAAAAAATTTAAAAATTTTATAAAAGCCGTTAAAAAATGAATTGACGTGAGTTAGTAGCTTCAACGGAAGCGATTTTGAAAGGACATTATACGTTATGCGCACATAGGTCAAGGATATAGATGATTGAAATATTCAGTGGAAGTCAACTACGACAAGTTATTTAAACTTACCTGAACCGATTTGTTATCATCCATATTGATGATATTTTGGGTATATTTAAAGTCCAGGGAAATCATAAGCAACAATTGGAGATTGTTTTTACAGATGATTTGTGGAGAGTTCTTGGAATGGACTAGTTTATTGACACGTTTAACATAGAAAAAGTTGTATTTGAATGGGATAATAGACGTGACAAGAGTTTTGGTGTACTGAAGTAATAAACTGACCACCGTGATTATTTTCACCATACCCAACAGCTCAAGAGGTTCTTCGTGTGTATGAATGACTCAAAATAATGAATGAACTGCGTATTGATGTAAAAAGGGGAAGATAGTCAATTATGAATCCAGACAACTCAAGGATCATGAAAGAGACTATTCGACCCATGATTTAAAGTTGACAGCGATAGTGGTTGTATTGAGTATATGACACTATTATGTATACGGTGAGAAATTTCAGGTATGCACTGATCATAAAAGCTCCGAATATCTATTTTCACAGAAAGAGTCGGATATGAGAACAAAGAGAGTTAGAGCTTCTGAGGGATTATGATTGTGAAAATTGTACCACCCAAGAAAGGCTAATATAATGGCTAATGCCTTGAGCAGAAAGAGCCTCGGGATGGTATTACATATGATGGTCAGGGAGCGTGAGCTGATAGAGCAGTTGTAAGCCTCAGTATTGATGTGATTCCCTCTGATGATGACATTGATTGTGTGACAGCTAGCCTGAGATTAGAACCAGATTTGAGTGATCGGATTTGACAGGCTTAGCGTGATGATCAGCATGGTGTCGATAGTGTGGGTCAGATTCAGAGGGGTACAGTGATAGAGTTCACAGAGAGTGATGATGGTACTGAGGTTCAGAGATAGTATAAGTGCTCTCTAGGACCACAATGATGAGATAGAGTTATTGTCAGAAGCTCACTCTTTGGGATATACAGTGCATCCGAGAAGTAATAAATATATCGAAATCTTAGAAAAGAGTATTGGTGGTCAGATATGAAAAGAGACATAGTAGAAATTGTGAAAAAGTGTCTCTATGTCAGCAGAGTAAGGTAGAACAATAGAAGTTTACAAGGTTATTACAATTTCTACCTATATTGACACGAAAATGGGAACAAGTTACCATAAATTTCGTGATGGGTTACATAGGACCTAGATGAATCATGAGGCTATCTGGGTGATAGCTGATAAATTGACTAAGTTTACCCACCTTCTGGCTATGAAATCCCTAGATACTCTGAGTGTGTAGGCGAAATTATATGTATGGAAAATTGTGGAACATTATGTAGCATTCCAGTGAGCGTTGTATCATATAGGGATTCTCACTTCAATTCCCATTTCTGGGAACGTTTTCAGGAAGCTATGGGAACCCGACTGAGTATTAGCACAGCTTTCTATCTTCAGACAAATGGTCAGTCAGAGAGGACTGTACAGGTTCTGGAGGATATGATGAGAGCGTGTGCCATTTATCTGATAAGCTCCTGGGATTATCAATTGTTACTAATCGAATTCGCCAATAATGACAGTTGTCACTTGAGTATCGGGATGACCTTAGATGAGGCATTGTATGGCCATAAGGGTTGTTTCCCCGATTTGGATAAGAAGAAGTGGGTGACAGATAGAGAATTGTTCTCGAATTGGTAAGACAAACCTCTGAGGATGTTCAGTTAATTGTGAAGGATTAAGAACACCTTAGAGCAGATAGAAAAACTATGCTGACAAGAGACAGAAACCATTGGAATTCACCGAGGGTGAATTTATATTGTTGGAAGTTACATGCCCTTAGGACATAGCATAAGGACATAACGAGATTCAAAAAGAGATTGGACAAAGTGGGAGATAAGACCTGTAGGTTGGCATTACTACCTGAATTAGCAGGCATCCATAATGTGTCCTATCTTATGATACTTCGGAAATACTGTCCGGACCCAACGTATGTGATCAGATATGAGCTTCAACAGCTCAGCTCAATGAAAGTTTAACATATGATTGGAAAATCAATTCGGGTATTAGATGGAAGGAGAAAGTGTAGTGTTGAGGTTTAAGATGATCTCCCTAATTAAAGTCCTTTGGTAGTAGTACATTCCGAAAAAAGTCACAAGGGAATTAAAGAGTATGATATGTGTGAAATATCCGGAGTGATTTACAGACTAACTTGTTTCTAATTTGGAGGACCAAATTTTTTAAGTGGGGGAGATTATGTAAGACCCGAAAATTAATCGTAAATTTTTATGAGGGATGAAAATGGTCACAAAATTAAATGAACGAGATTCGGATAGGAGATAAGGATTTAAAACACGAAATGAGTATGTTCGTGAAAGAAAGGATTGAAATGGTCCCAAATTTAAACGAACGGGATTCGGACTGGAGATAAGGATTTAAAACGCAAAATTTAAAAAATGCAAAAGGATTCAAATAGAATTCTCAAACACGTGAAGGGCAAAACGATCAAAAGATCGAATGCCGGTATAAATTCGATGAGAAAATCTAATTAAAAATAATGCATTTGAGAATCTTGATCAATAACGAATAAATAATTAAATTTCGATTTAAATTGATCAAGATATGAATTTACTGAAATTAATCGAAATTTTCGCTCGGGACAATATCCCGAAAAGACGGAGAAAATATATCGAAAAAGTGAAAAAATAAATTAAATAAATTAATTAGAATTAAATAATAATTTTCTTAGATATTTTTGCCAAATAATAATATTTAATTGAATATAATAATAATAAAATAATAATAAATAAATTAATTAAAAAATGAATGAAAAAAAAAAACGAATCGCAGACTCGCGATTCTAGGAAGGGAAAGGAAAACCGAGGGAAGCCGAGGGCCTTTCCCCCTTCTGCCTCCACCGACGGAAACCGGCAAGGAAGTCAGCCGAGCTACCTGAGCCACCACCGGCCTAAAGGAGCCATGAACGGCGACAGTCGGTGAGAGGAACGACAGAAACGGAGAGACCGAGAGGAAGAAACGCGAAATCCGACGACCGGCGTTGATCTGGGCCCAGCCACCGCCAGCCGAGTGACCCCCACGTGATACCGACGCGATCGGTGGTGGCTACGACTGGTGAAATAGACGGACGACGCTGGAATCGACGGAAAGAGGGAGAACCACCGATGCCGAAAAGGAGAACAGCCGGACCGGCCACTTTTCGGCGGCCTTGGATGAAACCGAGGCCAGATTCGAGAATCGGACGACCTCGCGGAGCTGTTGGCGGTGGAAGCCGACGGAGAACCGACCGGCAAGGCACTGAACCGATTGAACCGGAGTGAACCGGCGGTCTGAACCGGGTTGAACCGGACTGAACCGGTTCAACCAAGAAAGAAGGGAAAAAATGAGAAAAAGAGAAAGAATTTTCGGGGGTACACCGGACTTCAGGTAAGTCGATAAGAGGTCAAAAGTGACCGATTTGAATTTCAAAAAATTTATTTAAATTATTTAATCGAAAAGTAACCCGAAATTAAATATTAATTGTGCAGTTGTACGACAAAGCCCGAACAAGAGCCGATTGAGCTCCAATTTTCATACCCCGCATCATATTGGGTAATTATATTTTAATTATGATAATATGAGTCATTTAATACAGAGTTTCGATTAATTTACGAAATTTACGGAATAATTCTGTATAAAAAAGAATATTAATCGGATTTGCAACGTAATTACCGTAAATACTATACGGGCTAGCCAATGAGTTTGGAACGAAGCCCGATGATTATTGGTAAGCTGAATGAGCCCAGTAAACCCGAAGAAGAGATTTAATAAGTAAAAACAGGCTGAAAATGGGACGAGGCCCATTAAGGTGCAATTGGGCCCAATAAAGTAAAACGGGCCCAGTACGTTAGATTCGATCAGTAAATGTAATATACTGATAAAAATAAGTGAATTAACCCAAAATATGTGGTTATATGCAGTTCTGTAGACTTGGTTGACGCGCAGTTGGACTGAGAGATCGGGTATTATCGAGACGAGCTAAGTTTGCGCGTGAATCGAGGTAAGGGAATTTTATAGGTGTATAGAGAATTCTATATGTATTTATTGAGGGGATTTATAGGGTTTAGAATTCCTTAAAGTATCTAGAAACGAAATAATAATTTTTGCGAAAATCGGGGCTTAGATGAATAAAGAAAAAGATGATTTTGTCCCTGGAAGTAAAATTTACAAAAAGGGTAGTAAGGCAGATAAATTGCATGATTTCATGTTTTTAATGTTTTATATGAATGTATTGCTTTGATTTAAGCAAATATGCACATAGGTTGGCTGTTGATTTCGTGAATTAGGCGAAAGGGTACCGGTTTGGACCGGTTACTATTTTAAAAGATGTTTTATCAAGATTGAGCCACCTGTCGTATTTACATGAATAAAAAGAGTGCTAGAGTCTTTCTCGCACTCAAGTTTACTGATTTATTACTCATGAAAAGTCGTACTGGAGCATTGCTCATATGAGAAATTTGTGTGTGCACAAAATCGTGCTGGAGCTTCGCTCGCACGAGATTTTAGATATCATGATATGCATAGCGTGGTACTGGAGCTTCGCTCGCACTAGACGTGAGTTGACATGCATATGGTTGTGCGGAAGCCTCCTGTAGACTGTGTGTCGCAGAGAGTTGAGATGCTCACACGTATACTTTGAGACATGGGTTGGTTATCGACATAGTATTGGGGTGGATAAGACCTACGGCAAGCACCCCCAGACTATGATATGGGTCCACGGAGTACGATGTACCATGTATGTCACACGAAGTACGCTGTACCGTGCAGTCATGATGACTCGATGATGTTACTTGATATTCTGGCAGGTAGGATTTGACCCCACCTCCCGTTGCAGTTGTGATGCCCCGCACACGGGGATCCGTGTAACCTGCGATCACAAGGACAAAGTATGGCCATAGTCCTCAATTTTTCATACAGTAACCTACATGCCTCACATGATATCATACGGTCTGAATAGACCAGGACGAACCCGAGGGAGAGGTAATGTCCCGATTTATGTTTTCAAAAGAGATGTGATTTAATGAATCAAGGTATTCCCGAGTGATGGGTTTAGCCTTGATGTGGTTATTTTATGATAAAACAAATGAGTTTTAACGTGATGAGTTTATGATGAACATAAATAAGTTTTTAATGTGACGAGCATGAGATGTCATATATGATGATTTTTCCATGGTTGTTTTATATATCAATTTCATGATTTCCTTTATATCATATATACATACATGTGGCATCGTTTTAGTCATACCTCATGCTCTAAATATAAACGATTTTATATCATGACATTATCAGCATGTAGATAGTATAGTTATCTACCTACTTACATTATTGCCTTACTGAGCAAGTTTCGCTCACCCTTTCATTTTCCACCCCACAGGGTATATTCAGTAGAAGAGAACGACAGTAGTCTTGTATTTCGGTTATCCGCTGCTTCTTATCAAGACCAGGTATACACATTTATATAATTTTGTATCTGAACATATAGATGCACAGTACTGTATATGGATGTAATATTGGGGATGTATTTAGTTTAAATAAATTGATATGTAAATGAAATATGAAAATGGAATGGTAAATAGGTGAGAGGTGACTAACACCGAATCATAGCCCAACTGTTTAGTGGTGAAACTGTTCACGACGGGTAAGGAAATGAAAAAGCGAAAAATTTACTCTGATTTTTAGGTAATTTAGGTTGTGACAATAACTTATTTACATGCCTATGTCTATGTTATCCACACGTTTTGTTTTGAATTAAGTATTTGTCAGGTGCTTATGTTTTGTAAGAATATGTACGTTATGCTTTTATGAATTGAATATAATTTGAATTAAGCATGTTTTGAACTAAAATTACCTTACAATGTTTTAAATGAAGCATGCATGTTGTTTTACCTTTTCCCTTTGCACATACTCTTACTGGGCGTAAAGTTCACCCCTCCCTTTCCTCCATATATTGTTTATAGTAGACGTTGAAGGTGTTTCCTTTGAATAAGCTCGAAGAGTGCCTTCCGTCACCCGCATAATCCATCCGAAAAGTATATGCGAAGGTATATTTTTTGTTAATATTTCAAACAATTATCGCATAGTTTATGTACGTGTACTTCGGGATATAACATTAGACTGTAATAGGTATAACTTGGAATATATAGCCTAGATTTGAAGTGTGATGTATAAATCTATTTCAACATTTATCATTTTTTTGTGGTCAATTAATAGATGACACGAAAACTATGCTTGATAGACGAATGATATGCATGTATGTTAAAGTAATTTAGGATCACATTACACAAATTTGAATGGGACCAAGATAAATGAAAATAACAACCGAGTTGATCAACAGGATCAATGAAAAAGGATTAGGTGTTATATTGATCGTAGACAATCATAAGTAAAGAAAAGAAAATTTTAGTCTTATTTCTATTGATTTCGAGTCTTGACACAGTGATTTTTAGAAAAGTTTTGTACTATTTTTCAGTAAACTCATAATGAGATGTAAAACGTGTCACATTAAATTGTAATTTAAATTGAAATGTTTATTTTTAAAATGTTAAAGATGTGGATTTATGTATTAAGTGAATTTATTTATTTTGAATTTACTGTCTATCAACCCACGACAAACATGATAAATATGATTAACTAAGATAAGTTTTTCACATAAGTGCATGTATATTGATTTGGGTTATGACAGCTTTGGTACCTTATCTAAGAATTTTCAAAAATACTATGCATAAACTCATAATTGCATAAACCCTAATTTTCCAGTTGGTATGATATTTAAACTTATAATTTTCACCAATTAAAGAAATAAAAAAAGCGTACCTTACTTCATAAAGACCCTTAAATTAAAGAAAACGTTCCACCGTTAGATAACAATAAAATCGTTCTTCTCTCTTTTCTAGTAGCTTTTAGCATTTTTTCTTATGGAAAATGATATGTTTATAATACAGTAGAGAGAGGATAAGTTTTAATAGTCATAATTAAAAGAAATTACCTTCCATTAAGGTGTATTATTTTTAAAAAACTATAATTTCTCTAAATAAACCAATATAATTATAACAAATATTTATTTAAATATCTTTTTTATTGAAATGTAATATATGTGAGCTACATTAATCTTACATTTCTTTATTCAAAGATGTCAAAATGAAAACGCAAGATGCATGTGTTGCTATGGGCTCCATTCAAAAGTCAACACCCTAGTTCCCTATCTCTATTGATTAATTTGATTTTGAATAAAAATAAAAAGAATATGATTTTCAATGAGTGATTTATGAGGGCAAATTTTTATGGAAATATTTTTGTAATTAAAATTTTTTAATTTAAACTTTGAATTGTGCATTATCATCATAAGTTGAAAAGGTTGACTATGAATTATAATAAGTTAAATATTATCATAAATTCAAAAGATTGACTAGGAATTAGAATGAGTAATTTAAGGATTGCAATAATTAAATCTATTAAATGGGTTGTCCTGGCTCATACATAGGCCAATCCATCAAGAATTGACCTTAAAAAGGTTGAATCGAGCCAACTGAACAAGTCTAAAAGTTAAAGTCTTAATATGTTTGGTTTGCGGGCTAACAAGTCAATCTGTGGACCAAATTACATCAATTTATTACTACAAAGAAAGAATGCATAATAATTTCATAAAAAAATCAAATTGCTTTAAAGAACACACAAAGTAAAGACTTTGTTTTCTTACAAATATCAACACTTTTAACATCAAATATAAATTTAGCCTTAGTCAATAAATCGAACATATATAATTTGTTTCATAATAATACACCAAGACATTCATGTTGTCACGACCTTTTTTTTATCATTTTTAACCGAAAATCACTATAAATTTTTTACATTTTCTTTTCCTTACCCGGTCGTGAACAAACTCACCACTACACTATTGGGCTGTGAGTTAATAATAATCATCACTCATCATTCATTCTCAAATTAATCAAAAGAAGTGTCATTCATTTGAAGTTAAGTTATACACTTACACATGATACGTTTTCTAACTTTTACATCCCTCACATTACAATACAAAATGATTACTGTGCCTTTACATGTTTAGATACAAAAAGAATCCTTTTGTGTATACCTTTTGGCGATGGATGCAACGGATGTCCAAAATACAACACCTCAGTCCGCACTGGGCTGCTATGTACGCTCTGTAAAGAGGGGAAAGTAGAGAGGGATGAACAACCACACGCTCAGTAAAGCAATAATGCAAGCATGGTAGATAATTACTCTATCTACATGCTGATAATGTTATACATAAATCGTTTATAATCGGAGCATGAGGAAATAAAACTATGCCACATGTATATACATATATCATGTACTGAAAATCATGTAATTAGGCATAAAACATGGAAATATCAAGATGTAAAACCATCTCATGCTCAGTCTCATTTATTGGCTCTACCGAGAGGGGGGTGAATCGGTTTTCTAATGTTAATGGCAAATTAAAATTAATTCGAACTTAATTAACAAATAATAAATAAACAATATAATGAAATGAATCAAATTAAAGCCAGATAAGGAAGAGAGTATCAAACACAGTTGTTTATAGAGGTTCGGCCAATCTCTTGCCTACGTCCTCTCTCCTTGACCTTCTTGTCAAGTGCTTTCTTTATCACTTTCAACAAAAGTTACAACCTCCTTTTTCAGGTTAAGGAATAACCTCTCTGCCCTTTTTAAACAAAGATGTATTCCCATTTTTACAAGATTTATCTCACTGAGGAACAATCCTCTTTTCTCTCAAAAGTAGGAAGAATATAATATCAAGCTTTTAATGTGGGTAGGACAAATACAACTTTTACACAAGCTTATACAAAAAATTCAATGAATTAAGATTGAAGACAAATGGAATGAAAGAATTAAACTCTTAAGAATGTACAGAGTGTGCAGCAATAGTGTAAGACCCCGTATATGTATAAGGGTAATGTGTGTACTTGGATCAAATAATATGAATGGACTTGTAATGTAAAGTATGATTGATGTAAGTCCATGGATTCAATGTATGTATGTGTAATATAAATTGTAACGTACATACAAGTTTCATTGAGTATGAATACGAAGAAATGAGTTATGGCAAGTGATGGATGTGATTGAAACTCAAAATGAGTAGTGTGGTAAAATGGAATGGAGTTATGCTTCCATTTGGTTTTATGTTGCATACCTTTGAATATACAATGAATGCACACAAGTTTCAATGTGCATAAGGTATGAATGGATGCCATTTTCAAGTTATAAAGGTGGATGGATGAGGAAATGGCCATGGCAATAGATTGAGGGTGTGTTGGTATGAGTTGCAGCAATGAAACTGCAGGAAATCTGGAAAACATGAGGTCCAGATCGATCTCCTAGGATGAGAGATCGATCTGGGAGAGCCAGAATGCTCTTATTTGGGCGAAAGAATTGAGTAGATCGATCTCCAATGGAGCCAGATCGATCTCTCAAGCATTCTGTAGTGGAAAGATCGATCCCCAAGCACCCAGATCGATCTCCTTGGCTCTCTGTTTGGGACCAGATCGATCTCATGCTTCGACAGATCGATCTCATGCTTCAACAGATCGATCTCATTGCTTCGACAGATCGATCTCAGGCTTAAAAATTATCGTGAAAAAGAGGGATTTTAAGGGACCAGATCGATCTCCTCTTGGACCAGATCGATCTCCTCAAGTCATTTCTATATAAGGAGAGCTGAAAATCTGGAAATCTCGGAAAAACACCAAACTTTACAATTTCAACCCCAAAAACCCAACTTTCCCTCTCTAAAATCAGCCATTTTCAGTGAGATTTGGAGAGAGATCATTAGAGGCAAAGTTGTTCCTATCAAAGAGGAGAACAACATAGTGAGAGAGCATTTTCCCATTTTTGGAATTGAAGGAGTTGAGGGCATTACCAATTGGAGCAAAAAGAGAAATCATATTGGTAAGATTCTAACACTCCAATCCAAATGCATTAGCTATTTAATTGATTTTGGAGTTGATTGGTATGAGTATTGATGGATAAACTACCTAGGAATGTAGTGGAATTAGTGTGACCTAGAAATCTAAAATGGGTATAATGTGAGGATATGTGAGATTGAATGAGCTTATGGGTTATGGCATGCTAAAGTTGTTATTGGGGTAATGTTTATGATTCTAGATGGTTAGATGGAATTACTTGGTGAGTTGGAGGAATTGTGAAAATGGATATGTATATGATTGATAAATGCCATAGTGAGGGAATTCATGGAATATGAACACTATGAGCTTAAGGTCGATTTAACATCGATTTTGAATAAGATAATAGGCCTAAGAAGATCCATAGGCTCGAGCTATGGGTAAAGTAATGAAACGAGGCCCAATAAGATTTAATAGAGGCTATAGGTTAAATTGACTATAGCAAGCACAAGGGTTGCATTGTATGGATCGAATATAATGCGGGATACGATTTTGTGCAGTCCCGAAGAGTTCGTTGAAGACGAACCGAACCGTACGAGTAAGCAGCTTAAGGGAGTGGAATCACGCATCGCGATTTCCAGGTAATGGAATTTTGTGAGTATATAGAGGTAGCTGCTCGTACTTTGAACTTGTGGGTGAATATTGGGTGTTGTATGAAATGCATGGTTGCTCAAATAAAAGATTGATGGTATTCGTGAATGATGATGAGTATATGCGTGGTTTTGGATTTGAAGTGGATTTTATGAAATGGGATAGTAAGGCTAATAATTGCATAAATCTAATGTTTTGATGTTTTTCCAAAACAAATTGCTTGGTTTTAAGCACGCTCGTAGATAGGACGGCTAGTATTGTATGGTTGTTGTGGAAAAGCATTTGTGAGTGCTAAACCCGAATTGTCAGGATTGATGAATTGTATATGAGCCGCCTATCACACTTGTATGACATAAATCGCGCTAGAGCCTCGCTCGCGCTGGATTTCTATGTTTTCATTTGTATGAAACGTGCTGGAGCCTGGCTCGCACCTTGATTTGGAAACTATAATGATATTTACAAACCGTACTGGAGCTTCTGCTCGTACGTGGATTTTGAGTGGTTGTCTTATGAGTGTAACCGTACTAGAGCTATGCTCGTACGCGCCTCTTTATGAGAAGATGCATGATGCATGAGTCGTGCTAGAGCTTTGCTCGCACAAGTTTGCACAATGGGATACGTATAAGGTTGTGAAAGTGGGTAAGATCCTTAAGCCTTACATCCTTAAGCTAACATCCTTAAGCCCAAAGAGGCGGGGAGGCTCTGTTAGGCGGGGAGGCTCTGTTTGGTGGGGAGGCTCTCTTACGGTGGGATCCTTAAGCCAACATCCTTAAGCCCAAAGAGGCGGGGAGGCTCTGTTAGGCAGGGAGGCTCTCCTACATGGGTACGGTAAGATCCTCAAGCCCTACATCCTTAAGCCGACATCCTTAAGCCCCAAGAGGCGGGGAGGCTCTGTTAGGCGGGGAGGCTCTGTTCGGTGGGGAGGCTCTCTTACGGAAAGGATCCTTAAGCCCTACATCCTTAAGCTAACATCCTTAAGCCCGAGGAGGCAGGGAGGCTCTGTTAGGCGGGGAGGCTCTGTTCGGCAGGGAGGCTCTCCTTCACGGAATATGGAATACTTTTGGTATGGGGTAGATAAGACCTAGGAATGGCACCCCCAATCACGATATGAGTTGCGGAGTACTCTGTACCGTGTATATCACATGGAGTACGATGTACCGCATGATGGTTATGTGATGAGAAAGTCTGGCGAGGGATAATCCATCTTCGTGCCAGCATGATACCCCGCACACCTGGATGCGTGTGGTCTGGGATGATTTATGATGTAATGGTTCACATAGGCACTTTTGATATAGTGACCTAGATTTATACACATGTGTGAATTATGGAATGTAAATGTGGTTGTGATTGTGAGTTGATTTGATGGTGTTATGGTGTTGGTTTAAAAAGGAAGTTTCTCAAAGAATTGCCCTTTTTATGAATTTAAACGAGATCGAGCATGAGATGATTTATACATGATGTTTTACCATGTTTTATATGCCAATTTTACATGACTTTGATACATGATATATATGTATACTCATATGGCATAGTTTTATTCCTCATGCTCCTACTATAAATGATTTACGCATAACACTATCAGCATGTAGATAGAGTAGTTATCTACCATGCTTGCATTATTGCCTTACTGAGCGTGTGGTTGCTCATCCCACTCTATTTTTCCCCCTACAGAGTGTGCATAGTAGCCCAGTGAGGACTGAGGCGTATTATTTTGGACTCCGCTGCATCTCCATCGCTAAGAGGTTTATACACAGTGATTCTTTTTGTATCTAAACAATGTAAAAGCACAGTATTCTTTTGAGTTGTACTTATGGGGGATGTAGATGTCAGTAAAACATGTATTCGTATAAGTACACGATTAAATGCACATGTATGACATCGTTTTAATTAATTGAGAATGAATGAAATGTGGTGTTTATTATTGACTCACAGCCCAACAGTGTGTGGTGAGCTTAGTTCACGACCGGGTAAGGTAACAGTAAAACGCGAAAAATTTTCAGTGATTTCGGTTAAAGAGAATGGAATTGGGTCGTGACAAATAGTCTCTTTTTCTCATTGTCTTCAATGCTTGATTATATACTGAAGGATTGGTAGTTGGAGCATTTAAATCCTATTTTTCCCGTTGAGATTTTACAGAAAGAGCCGTTGGAAACCTCCAGTAGAGTGCCAGATCGATCTGCCATCTTGACCAGATCAATCTCTTAGTTATAATCCCTGCAAGATCAAGGCAAAAAGAAGCAAGGAGATCGATCTCATATATGAGCAGATCGATCTCATAATTTGAAAATATTACAGCAGATCGATCTGTCGAACAGGCAGATTGATCTTCCAATCTCTCTGTTTGAGGCATGATCGATCTATAGATCGATCTGCCAGGTAATCTCGTAGTGAGGAGATCGATCTCTCATTAACCCAGATCGATCTCCTTAGCTCTCTGACTTTGAGAAGATCGATCTCTTCCTATACCAGATCGATCTCTTGAGCTCTCTGTTTGAGTATAGATCGATCTTACAGATCGATCTACTGCATTTACCTTTGTTTTAGGGGAGATAAATCTCTTCCTTGTCCAGATCGATCTTCTCAACATCCTGTATTAGGCAGATCGATCTTGTAACCCTTATAGATCGATCTTAGCTTCCTCAATACCTTTGTACAGGTTCAAACCTTAGCAGATTGATCTCATATCCTCATGAGATCGATCTCTCATCCTAGAAAACCCAGGAGATCGATCTCTCATACCCCAGATCAATCTCTCATCTCTAGGAACTTAAGTTCTGGTACTGATAACCTCTTAAACATGTTTTTATATCATCTTTATATTATTGAATTTACTTGTTTTGTCATTTCAAAATATATTAACTCAACAATATCCCCCTTTTTGATATGACAAAACCTATTCAATCAACATGTTTAGTTACATATTTGCATTTTGCACAAACTCCCCCTTTTTGTAAGCTCCCCCTTACTTTTGGCTTTTGACCTCTTAACTTTCTTAACTCCCCCACATTTTAATCATTCCTTTCAACCATTAGAGACATGTTTCTTTAACATATTTAAAACTATATTTAAACATATTTTCTTATTCTTCTCCCCATTTTTGTCATATCAATGACACTTAAAGGTTTAAACAGAGCAATTTAACGTTCAACACACTTTTCATTTCAAAATAGTAAGTCAGTATAGCACATTGCAACAATAATTAACATATCATTTCATTCAAGCAAATGTGGTTTTCAAAACACCAACTAATAATGTCAAACATTAGCCAAAATAGTTCTACCAACTAAGTCCTAAGGTGCACGAGGGAAGCGATCCATTAGTTCCTCGACGTGAGTACGAGTGACTTGAAGCTCATCATACATCGCCTGCTGGGTGGCATGAAGGTTTGCGAAACCTTCATCTACCTTCCGGTTCAACTCCATTATCATTTTCACAATGGACTCCATGCCAGTGGGTGCAGTGGGCTGAGCAAAAGAAGAGGATGAACCCTCAGTCGATGCAGCAGGTGGAGCAAGGGGCTCGTCTGTGGGATCTTCCTCCATGGCTGCTGCAGGCTGCTGTTCCCGCTTCTTCTTCCAATCCCCTCAGAAGTCCTTGTAGTACCCCATGTGGTGAAGTGTTTCGATGTTTAGGACGCTCTTTAGGGAGGGCACTTCACCCATTTCATAACTGCAGTCTACTCCGAGTCGTTGTAGAAAGTACGCCAACGGTTGCGAAAAAACTATCGTGGTGGCTTGGCCGCGTACGATCTTCAACCAATCTTCATAGATAAAATTGACAAGGTTGGGTTTTTGACTTGTGGAGTGGATGTGGTGGATCCAAAAACGATCTAACCTCCTAACGGTGGAATGACGGGTACCGAAAGGATGAAGATTCCATGAGATAATGAGGTGGAGTAACCGTGGATGCATTGGTAGGTCACTCGCCTTATCCCCGGGAATGTCAAACTCCAAGGAGACTTCCTCATCTTCATTGGTCAAGCCTTCATTGCTTATGTGGAAAGCTTGGGCTAAGACATCAGGGTCTATTGCAATTGACATACCCATGACATACGTGGTAAACTCGAGAATTTTGCAAGTATCGTCAGGATCATAGGTGAGTTCGGCATTAGAAAAGAATGCCCTGACGATGTTTGGGGGTACGGGAGTATTGATTTTAAGAAACGAAATCCAACCAAATTCTTCAAATTTGGGTAGATAAGGAAAATCAATACGGTTTAAGAAAGAAAAATCGATGATTCGCCAATGTTTAATTGGCATGTTGAAAAAATACTCTTCATATCTCTTCCTTTTTGCAGGTGTTTTAAAACACCTGTTAAAGGTAGTGACTGAAGAGGTAGAGGGTGGTTGGGAGGAGGTTGGTCTAGATTCTCTATTGGCTATTCTCTTAATACGAGGCATTTTTCTAGACACAAGACACACTTAAAACTAGTTCTCTAAAAATCTACCCAATGGAACAGTGTAAAAATTGCCCTAATTGAGATTACAGCAAAAAGAGATAAATTTTTGAAGAAAAATTTAGCAATGTAGGTTACTAGACAAAGAGTGACCAAAAGATTGGGCAAATTTCTTACCGAAGATCGATCTGGAGGGAGAATCGAGGGATGAGGTGCGACAAGAGGTTAGGGATTTGAAGAATTGGGTTTTTCGAATTTTGGAGATTTTGAACAGTTTTTATAGTCCAGGGCATAGGAGATCGATCTGTCGAGGCGACAGATCGATCTATTATTTCCAGAAGCTCGAAGAGATCGATCTGTTGTTCCACAAGATCGATCCTCATAATACAGAGGCTTAAAGAGATCGATCTGCCAAATGCATAGATCGATCTGCTGTTGAACCGAGGCTTAAGGAGATCGATCTGCCAAATGCATAGATCGATCTGCTGTTTAACAGAGGCTTAAGGAGATCGATCTTATGGGTGAGAAGATCGATCTGCCTAGCTTAACCTTTATGCTTTAGGCTCATTTGAAGTATGGAGATCGATCTATATTGATAGGAGATCGATCTCTCATACTTTTTGCCCAGAAAAATCATTGAAAAACTCTTTTAAAAACAACTTAAAAATAAGATTTTGAAGCATATACATCTTAAGGGACATTCATGAGTCCTAATTCACCTCTAAGGACACAAAACCTATCTCTATCAAGTGGTTTGGTGAATATATCAGCAATTTGATGTAAAGTGTCAATATACTCTAGAATTATATCTCCCTTTTGAACATGGTCTCTAAGGAAATGGTGCCTAATCTCAATGTGCTTAGTTCTAGAGTGTTGAATAGGATTTTTAGATAGATTGATGGCACTGGTATTATCACATTTAATAGAGACTTGTTTCATGCAATACCATAGTCTTTCATTTGTTGTTTAATCCACAACACTTGAGCACTACAACTACCTGCTGCTATGTATTCAGCTTCAGTTGTGGACTAAGCCACACTATTTTGTTTCTTAGAGAACCAGGAGATTAATCTATTCCCTAAGAATTGCCAAGTACCTGAAGTACTTTTCCTATCTATTTTGCATCCTCCAAAATCTGCATCTGAAAATGCATGAAGTGTAAAAGTGGAGTCCTTGGGGTACCAAAGTCCTAGAGAGGGAGTGTCCTTAAGGTATCTAAAGATCCTTTTGGTTGCTAATAAGTGTGATTCCCTAGGAGAGGATTGAAATCTAGCACAAAGGCATACACTAAACAATATATCTAGTCTACTTACAGTTAAATAGAGCAATGAACCAATCATAGACCTATAGAGTTTAGTGTCTACACACTTACCACTTTCGTCTTTATCAAGCTTAATGTTGGTGCCCATTAGAGTTGCTTGAGGTTTGCAATTGTCCATTCCAAATCGCTTGAGCAAATCCTTAGTATACTTTGCTTGATTGATGAATGTTCCATCCTTTGTTTGCTTAACTTGAAGTCCCAAGAAGAAAGTGAGCTCTCTCATCATGCTCATTTCAAATTCACCTTGCATGATCTTAGCAAACTCTTGGCATAAAGATTCATTAGTTGATCCAAAAATAATATCATCTACATACACTTGAAAAACTAGTAAATCTTTATTTTTATTTTTAATAAACAAAGTGGTATCTACTTTTCCTCTTGAAAATCCTTTCTCTATTAGGAATTTTGACAATCTTTCATACCAAGCTCTAGGAGCTTGTTTCAAACCATAGAGTGCCTTAGATAGTTTGAAAACATGTTCAGGAAATTCATGATTTTCAAAGCCGGGAGGTTGTTCAACATACACTTCTTCATTAATGAAACCATTTAAAAATGCACTCTTTACATCCATTTGATATAACTTGAAGTTTTTATAGCATGCAAAGGCATGTAGCATTCTAATTGCTTCTAATCTAGCTACCGGTGCATAAGTTTCATTATAGTCTATTCCTTCCTCTTGTCTATAACTTTGTGCAACTAATCCAGCCTTGTTTCTTATGATCACACTATTTTCATCCATTTTGTTCTTGAATATCCATTTAGTTCCAATTATAGAGTGATCACTTGGCCTAGGAACTAGTTTCCACACTTTGCTTCTCTCAAATTGATTTAATTCTTCTTGCATTGCTAAGAACCAGTTCTTGTCATCTAAGGCTTCATTGACATTTCTAGGTTCTATTTGAGATACAAAGGCTATAAATTGACACACATTCCTTAGAGATGATCTAGTTCTAACTCCAAGGGTTGGATCTCCTACTATTTCACAATCTTTTACATATCCTAATTCTCTTGGTGCTCTAGACTCTCTTTCTAATATCTCTATTTCTTCTTCATCTTCTTTATTTAAGTCAAGTTTTTCTAATAAATCTTCCTCTAAATTTGGACTTTCCTCAAATATTTCAACATCCTCATCATTGGTTGAATCTTTAACTACATCATTTGACTCATCAAATATAACATGAATTGATTCTTCAACCATCAATGTTCTTTTGTTATATACTCTATAAGCCTTTGAATTCAAGGAATATCCTAGAAAGATTCTCTCATCACTCTTGGCATCAAATTTTCCTAAATTATCTTTCCCATTATTTAAGACAAAACATTTGCAGCCAAAAGGATGGAAGTAGCTAATGTTAGGCTTCTTACCTTTGTAAAGCTCATAAGGAGTTTTCTTTAGCATGGGTCTAATCATAGCTCTATTAATGATATAGCAAGATGTGTTTATAGCTTTAGCCCAAAAATATTTTGGTAAATTATTCTCACACAACATGGTTCTAGCCATTTCTTCCAATGTTCTATTTCTTCTCTCAACTACTCTATTTTGTTGTGGTGTTCTAGGGGCTGAAAAATTATGGCTAATTCCTTGATCATTGCAATACTCATCAAATCCTATATTTTCGAATTCCTTGCCATGATCACTTCGAATACTAGTTATTGTGTATCCTTTTTCATTTTGAGTCACTTTTGTATAGGCTATGAATTTTTCTAAGGCTTCATTTTTTACTCTAAAAAAGAACACCCAAGTGAACCTAGTGTAATCATCAACTATTACAAATCCATAGTGTTTCCCACCAAGGCTTGTTGTTCTAGTTGGTCCAAATAAGTCTAAGTGGAGTAATTGAAGAGGCCTAGTGGTGGATACACTATTCTTAGGCTTAAATGTTATCCTTTTATGTTTTCCTTTAACACAAGTTTCACATATTTTTTCATAGTCAAAGGACAACTTGGGTAACCCTATAACTAGATCCTTTCTAGCTAACTTAGATAACACATGCATGCTAGCATGACCTAGTCTTCTATGCCATAACCAAGATTCTTTTTCCTTGTCTACCATTAGGCATATGTTTTCATTTTTGAGTTCATTAAGATAGACAATGTATATATTACCTTCCTTATGCCCTAGAAAAAGAACTTTATTTGACTTAGGATCTATAACATGACATTTCATGCAATCAAAAATTACTTTGTAACCTTTGTCACAAAGTTGACTTATACTTAGTAAGTTATGCTTTAGACCCCTAACAAGCAATACTTTTTCTAATGAAAAATAGTCATTACCTAGTGAGCCACTTCCTTCAACTTGGCCTTTGGAGTTGTCCCCAAATGTGACTTCTCCACCAACCTTTGATTTAAATGAGTTGAAGTGGCTTCTATCACCCGTCATGTGCCTTGAGCATCCACTATCCAAGTACCAAGCTTCCTTAGCTTTGTGGCAATGCTCAATTACCTACAAAAAATCAAACTCATATCTTAGGTACCCAAATTCTCTTGGGTCCTTTGAGGTTAGTGAATGCAATTCTTGATCCCTTTGGGATCCATTTTGCCAATGCATTGAAATCTTTTGAGTTAATTACTTCTTTTGGAACCCACATTCTTTTTACTATTTTTCCTTTAAGAGTGGTCATCTTCATATTGCAATTATATGATGCATGTCCCTTTATATTACAATATGCACAAGTAGTTGAAGGTTTATTCATGCTCTTTCTAGCAATGAAGCTTTTGAGATGAGTCTCTCTACTTTTTGCATTATATCCTAACCCATTTTTATCAAAGAATGCTCTTTGAGTTTCTAACATATTATCTAACTTTTGCTGACCCATATAAAATCTATTAAAGGAATTATGTAGATTACTATTTTTTTCTTTTAAGTCACAAATTTCAAGATTCGTAATTTCTAGTTTCTTTTCACATTCTAATTTGTCCTCTAGAATTAACTCATTTTCTTTCTTCAATTTAGATATTATCTTCTTATATTTCATACTCATGTATTCATATTCCAATGCAAGATCATCAAAGGCATCTTGCAATTCATCAAAAGAATATTCATTGAGGTTTGAAGTTACCTTTTCATCCTCAATAGCCATGAAGCACAAGTTGGCAATGTCCTCATTTGAGTCATCATCGGAGCAGTCGCTCCATGTAGCCACCATTGCCTTCTTTTTGTGGAACCTATCATTGGACCTTTTAAGAATAGGGCAGTTAAACTTAATTTGTCCTGGTTTTTTACATTCATAACACACGATTGTATCTTTTCTTCCTACCTCTTCTTGATCTCTCTTGAGGTTTCTCCTATTACTACCACTAGCTCTCATTCTCATGAACTTGTTGCCATCTCAAGATTTTCTTCACTACCACTCTCATTTTTATTTTCCTCTTGAGTAGTAGATTTTAGAGCAACTCCCACTTTCTTGGGTGGCTCTCCATTTCTTCTTAATTTCATCTCATAAGTGAGTAGTGAACCTATTAATTCATCTAGTGACAATGTGTGAGGGTCCTTGGATTCCTCAATTGTAGTCACTTTAGCCTCCCATGATTTTGGTAGGCTATTTAATATTTTCTTGACCATTTCTATATTAGAGTATATTTTTCCTAATGATTTTAATCCATTAATTACATCAGTGAATCTAGTGAACATATCACTGATTGACTCTCCATCTTTCGTCCTAAATAGCTCATAGTCATGTGTGAGCATTCCTACCTTAGTCTCCTTCACTTCGGTTGTACCTTCATGAGTTATTGCCAATTTATCCCAAATCTGTTTAGCATTGTCACATCCAGAGACTCTATTGTATTCATTTGGCCCTAAAGCACAAAAGAGAGTGTGCATGGCCTTAGCATTTAGCTGAGCACATTTAATATCTTTTGAATCCCATTCATCTTCTTCCTTAGGGATATCTCTTCCCTCTATTCTTTTTGTAGGGATTTGAGGTCCTTTAGTGATAATCCTCCATACTTCATAATCATTTGCTTGAATGAATAACATCATCCTAGTCTTCCAATAAGCATAATGTTCCCCATTAAACATAGGAGGCCTAACCGTAGAGTGCCCCTCTCCTACTAAGCTAGTTGCTATATTGTTGTGAGCTATTTGATCGTTTCTAACTCTTAGGAAGTTATTCCTATGTGATCAAAGAGTCCTAGCTCTGATACCAATTATTGGCTCTACCGAGAGGGGGGTGAATCGGTTTTCTAATGTTAATGGCAAATTAAAATTAATTCGAACTTAATTAACAAATAATAAATAAACAATATAATGAAATGAATCAAATTAAAGTCAGATAAGGAAGAGAGTATCAAACACAGTTGTTTATAGAGGTTCGGCTAATCTCTTGCCTACGTCCTCTCTCCTTGACCTTCTTGTCAAGTGCTTTCTTTCTCACTTTCAACAAAAGTTACAACCTCCTTTTTCAGGTTACGGAATAACCTCTCTACCCTTTTTAAACAAAGATGTATTCCCCTTTTTACAAGATTTATCTCACTGAGGAACAATCCTCTTTTCTCTCAAAAGTAGGAAGAATACAATATCAAGCTTTTAATGTGGGTAGGACAAATACAGCTTTTACACAAGCTTATACAATAAATTCAATGAATGAAGATTGAAGACAAATGGAATGAAAGAATTAAACTCTTAAGAATGTACAAAGTGTGCAGTAATAGTCTCTTTTTCTCATTGTCTTCAATACTTGATTATCTACTGAAGGATTGGTAGTTGGAGCATTTAATGCTATTTTTCCCGTTGAGATTTTACAGAAAGAGCCGTTGGAAACCTCCAGTAGAGTGCCAGATCTATCTGCCATCTTGACCAGATCGATCTCTTAGTTATAATCCCTGTAAGATCAAGGCAAAAAGAAGCAAGGAGATCGATCTCATATATGAGCAGATCGATCTCATAATTTGAAAATATTAGAGTAGATCGATCTGTCGAACAGGCAGATCGATCTTCCAATCTCTCTGTTTGAGGCATGATCGATCTATAGATCGATCTGCCAGGTAATCTCGTAGTGAGGAGATCGATCTCTCATTAACCCAGATCGATCTCCTTAGCTCTCTGACTTTGAGGAGATCGATCTCTTTAGATCGATCTCTTGAGCTCTCTGTTTAATTATAGATCGATCTTACAGATCGATCTACTGCCTTTACCTTAGTCCTTTTGTGGGGTAATCTCCATCATCTCGAGACAATACTTTACTATATGTCCTGTTCTCTCACATCTGTAACACACTATAGGGGTCATCGGACAAGGCCTAGTCACATCTCCTACACCGCTCAGGAGTAGGTCGTGGTCCTCCAATAATCATACCCCTTAGTGTAGTCAAAGCTGAATATACGGGAGGTTACCAGCTCTCTCCTGCACCTCCTCAATCTTAGGTATCTTCTCAAAAAATCTCTAACGCCTTCTCCTGGCCACTCTATCCATCCCGGATCTCTTCCGGTCTCTGTCTCTTCTGACACTAATCTTTCCAAGCTCGGAGGCATTCTTCTCAAAGTCCTACTCGTATAACTGTGCCCTGTGCACTACCTCCTCATAAGTATGTATGTCAAATGAGGCTAGCTTAGTCCGGATGGCCAATCTCAATCCATCAAGGAACTTTTGAATGTTTCGAGTCTCACTACCCATCGTATCCGGCTTATATCTCCCCAAAGACATAAACTTTGACTCATAGTCGTCAATTGAATGATTCCCTTAAACCAGATTAATGAACTCCGTCCACAATTTCCTCTGTGTGGTGGCCGAGATATATTGCCTCTTAAAAGCCTCCAAGAATATTTTCCATGTAATCTCAAAGTGTCTGGCCCTCAAAATAGCTTCGGTGGATCTCCACCAGTGCTCTGCCTCACCTTTCAGCATAAATACGGTAAAGGCCACTTTCTCAGCTGATGTACATCTGAAAAATCAGTACAATGTCTCCATCTCGTAGACTCAATCCTCAGTAATCATCGGGTCCTTTACCTCTCTAAACACTGGAGGTTTCAACTCCTGAAACTGTCTCAATCTGCTCAAGTCGCAATCATACCGCAGATCACTCTCGCTCGGCTGTGGAGCGATAGGTGAAGTTGTATCCTGTACTGGGGGTGTAACTGTAGCAGTCTCTGCAGTTCGAGGTCTCTCCACCTCAGCAGCTGCCTGTCCAATAGTAGGCTGTGTCACAGGACCTCGTCTATCGCTGACACCCAATGCCTGAGTAACTATCTCAACTAGGTCCTTGATACTTCGCTCTATTCTAGCAAAGCGTGCCTCAATATCCCTTGGTTTCTGAATACGGTTCTAAGGAGCCTGGTCAATCTGTGGCTCAGCACGGCTCTCAGGCCTACCTCTACGGCCCCTAGCACATGCTCCTGCCCCTCTACCTCGGTGCGTAACTGGCATAATGCCTAACTTCCTGTATCCAAATAATTCATTAACCTCAATCCATCTTGGTATGTACAGTTATATCTAAACAAAAGCACAGTAATATGGAGATGTAATTTTTCTACGTTTTATTACTGACTCATATCAGGTCAAATCAGCTCTGATAGCAATCTCTGTCACGATGCTTTTTATCCTTTTTAGCTAAAAATCACTATAAATTTTTTGCATTTTCCTTTCCTTACCCAGTCGTGAACAAACTCACCACTGCACAGTTGGGCTGTGAGTCAATAATAATCATTACTCATCATTTATTCTCAAATTAATCAAAAGAAGTGTCATTCATTTGAAAGTTAAGTTATACACTCACACATGACACGTTTTGTAACTTTTACATCCCCCACATTACAATACAAATGACAACTATGCCTTTACATGTTTAGATACAAAAAGAATCCTTGTGTGTATACCTTTTGGCAATGGAAGCAGCGTATGTCCAAAATACAACGCCTCAATCCTCACTGGGCTGCTATATACGCTCTGCAAAGAGGGGAAAATAGAGAGGGATGAGCAACCACATGCTCAGTAAGGCAATAATGCAAGCATGGTAGATAATTACTCTATCTACATGTTGATAATGTTATGCATAAATCGTTTATAATCGGAGCATGAGGAAATCAAACTATGCCACATGTATATACATATATCATGTATTGAAAATCATGTAAATAGGCAGAAAACATGGAAATATCAACATGTAAAACCATCTCATGCTCAATCTCATTAAAACTTATCACAAAAAGGAAATTCATTTAAGAAACATCCTTTTTAAATTCATCTCTTTCTCAAACCACGTTAAAATCCCATCACAATCATTTCTCTATCACAAATATCATTATCGTTTCTCAATCAATATCTCACAAGGCTCGACCCCTCCCTCAGGTCTACCCTGGACAATCATAATCACACTCATGTATAAAAACCATGTGGTACTATGTAATATCAGGTGAGACAGGTCACTATATCTCGAGGACTATGTTGGCCAAATACGTCATAAATCATCCCAGACCACATGGATCCCGGTGTACGGGACATCATACTAGAACGAGGGTGGGTTAGTTCTCTGCCAGACTTTCTCATCAATATTTCAACCACGCGGTACAGCGTACTCCACGTGATGTACACGGTACAACGTACTCCGCAGACCCATATCATGGTTGGGGGTGCCAGCTGTAGGTCTTATCTACCCCATACCATATGTAACCTCTATAGTCTCAGGTGCATGTGGAGCTTTCCATATCCATGTAAGAGAGCCTCCCCACCCCCTTTGGGTTTAGGGATGTTGTTCTTGAGGGTCTTATTATCTCCATGGCCTATACATACCACAATGTGAAAACCTGTGCGAGCTAAGCTCTAGCACGATACATGCATCATAGATAAATCTCCTCGTACGAGCAACGTTCTAGTATGGCATTTATGCATAAATTCATGAGAAAACCACGTATGAGCTGTGATATATGAGAATTTTACACATATCCAATTATGTAAACACCCTGAATTTTTGTACATGATTTAACTCAATGGAATAAAAAAAAAGTGTTTTCTTAGTCAATGACTAAAATTTAACTTATGTATTTCATTGTGAGACTTAAACGAATTTATTAGTTCTAAAGGTGAATATCTGTGGGAGATAGAATTAAAGTTTTTATATAAGCTAGGGGATACCTATATGAAACATAAGTACAATTTCTAAATTTAATTTATTTTCATACATGTTAAAAAGGGAATCCATCAAGTATAGGGATACATAAATTTATAGGTGTTTACATGTGTATGAAATAATTTCCTTCAATTTAAGCACATGAGAATGTACACATAAACATACAGGTACATACCCATATATTTATGTATATAAGTGGGTGGGTACAATAGATATACTTATATAAACAATATACATTCACGTGGACGACAACTCCCATTAATGGAAGAAACATGCAGGGAACATATATATATGAAGGTTACATTAAAAGGGAAATGTGGAAGGCTGAAACTGGACAGGAAAGGGAACCATACCCGAAAATGATTCTCTGCGGTAGTAAACTGTAGTAGAAATCGTGGGAGGAGAATAAGGTAATGGTAGTAGGCTGAAAGGATACAGAGAAGAGAGCATGGTGCATGGTTTAGTGGATTAGTGGTGCAACCAAGTTCAGTTTATAACAGAGAAGGAAGTGTTGGGTGATGAGGAAATGTCAGACAGGGATGCGAAGTATGAAATGCTAAACAGGAGACATGAACAGGAAATGTGGGCATGGGAAACTGGAAACAGAAACATGATATAGGAAACGTAAAACAAAAGCATGAGGGAGGAGGTCTTTGGTAAGGGAGGATGAACCACTCAGCTACCTTGGGAAAAGAAAAGAAAATGGGGGTAGCAGTGAAAGGAAAGAAGGCTAATTTAATTACAGCAGTTAAAGTCGGGTGAAGTGATGGGGCTAACGTATAAATTATATATATATACATCAAGGACAATATTAAGTCTACAATTTCAGCAGAGGAAGAGAAGAGTTTTGAGGGAGTTGACAAAACTGAAAGTTAGCATACTTATCACTGTCACTCCCATCTATCACCCCATCATCAGTCCCGGTTCACTATTAAAAACATTATTCTTTTGGTTTTTGTACCAAGCTTCAACATCATCCTCGGTACAGCCGGCCATATAAACCAAAACCTCCTTTATCACCTTTCATTCCCAACCATTTTGTGTCATTGCCTGCCACTATACCATAGCTATTCCTCAATTCTATTTGGCCACAATTCTTGTTCATTACCAAGACTCTATTACCGAATCGAACTGCCCCTCACCATCGTGCAAATACTCTGTTCTTGACTTCGTCACCTGCCATTCTTGCCTTCTGCATATCCATTTCTGTGCATACTACTGCATAAGTGTTACAATCATTCACCCTTCTCTGTTGCACTATCCTTCCCATCCTCTACACCTGACTTGTAATTTCTAGCTGATGCATCCCTCCAGTGTCACTGCCCCACCAAATTGCAGTGAGAAATAAGTAAAAAGGAGAGAAATTGGTAAAGACAGAGGCGAACAGAAGGAGGCAATTGTGAAGCCTTGGTGAAGGGAAATTACCAATGAAATATATATGTTTACTTATATAAATACAGAACTTGATAGGTGGTTGTAGTAAGAAAGAAGGAAAAGTGAACGGAAGCTAGTTGAAGAAAAACATCGAGAGGGTAGAGGTGTAGACACAGAGACTTGCTAGAGCGGTGTCATCGTGGTGGAGAAGTGGGCCAAAAAAAAAAAACAAAGCTGTTCAGGCATCTGAGAGACAAAAATAAGAGGGAAGTTGGTGGAGCGGGGAGATGCCAAGCCTGAATATAGGAGAGGAGAGAAAGAGAAGCTGGGAGACAGAAGTGAGTTGAAGCAGTGGATGGAAACAGGGCAGGATAGTTGGACACTAAGAGAAGCAGAGGAGAACGGAGTGGCTGAACGTGGCCGCCAGAGAGGGAGTACATAGGAGGACCCCCTGCACCGGATGGAGACGTTAAGGAAGGAATGAGAGACAACACCATAGAAGGGAGAAGACAATAAACAGTATCGGTGAAGAAGGAAGGAAAAATGATGAATAGTGAAAGGAAGAGAGTTTGCGTGAAAAAAAAAGGATTCAAAAAAAAAGAAAGAAAGAAAAAAAGAAAAAAAAGGGTAATATATATTTAAATATATATATATATATTAGAAAATAGAAGAAAATAGAGGAAAGAAGACAAGTCTAGTGAAAATTTGGAAACCGAGGAAAATGGCTCCGATGGAAATTACCCGAGTGGACCGGACTCATCTACTCGCTACGTCGAGACAATTGAAGACTACAGACAGACATTGAGGTAAGGAATTTATGCATGTTTTAGAGATAACTATACGTATTTTATGATTTCAAGTGTAGTTGCCCTAGGTAAGCAAGGTTACGATTTTGACGCATCGTACGTAATTCGAATAAATTAGACACTAAGAATACAAATTTTAGTGTAAGAGAATCGTAGAAGGATTTAAGGGAGATACTTGGAGGCATCACTACTCGAACTTAGAATTTTCGATAAATCAAGGTAAGGGGTATAATTTAATTTAGCTTTGATAATGAACATTCATTGTATTGATAAAAAAGATTTTTATAAAGCAATGCTATGTTTTGAAATGATTTATGATTGATTTCATACTTATGGAATGATTAACGAAACATGATTTCGTCTTATGAAATGTTCGCTAAGAACATCTATATTTATGAAATGAATTTTCCGAAGTATGAAAATGCATGGAAGTTTTATGATGGTTTGAAAACCTATATTTATGCTTTGAAAGGAATTTTTGACATTTTCAAAAGTTTTTATGAAAAAGGGAAAAGAATTTTGAGACTATAGGCTTTATGCATGGCTACTTCTCGTGGTGCTCCGGCTCCACCACTTGGGTGCCGGTACGTAGGGCCCCTGTAGCACTTGACTCAACCTGTGTGGAAGATGTCTTGCTACTGGTGGTTTATGATGATGATTTTTTGGTAGTATCTCGTACCCGCGCAGCACGCATTTATGTTTTCCACATGGAGAGAGTTAAGCCTGTATTTGATTTAAAGAAACTCATGCTTCATAATTTCTTATGATAACTATGCACGAAATGAAAGTTTACATGTTTTCTAAATATTAGTTTCTAAAAGAAACTTATGACCAGTTTTTTTGAAGCAAAGTTTATTTCATGAATGATTTCTTGCATGTTTTTACATCTCAGGACTACTTTAATCGTATTTTCTTACTGGGCTTTTTCCCGAAAGCTCACCCCTTCACCTCTTAGATCTTTGCAGTGAATTATAGTTAATAAATGCTGCGTAGACGATGTAGGCTGGTGGATATGAGCTTCCCAAGACTACTTTTTGTATATGCGTGAGGTATACATTCTTATCTCTTTACCAGACCATTTGTTTGCATAAACATCTATTGAAAGTAATGTGTCGGAATGGAACCTGTATAAGGATAAATGAAACATAATATTTTTAAGGATTGAAACTGAACAGGAATACAGCCTAAGTGAATAAAGGATTAAGTTGCAAGTCGAAGTTTCAAAAAAAAAATTCCTGAATTTTTATAGGTCACGGGTTGTTACAGTTTAAAGTGGTATCAGAGCAAAGGCTGTCTAGTACTGTCAGTGTCAATAATAATGGTAAGATTTCATCCCAAATATCGGTGCTTATCTGGTTGTAGACTAAGTATATCTAATAAAGTTAAGACTTAATGTTTAGTGTATGGAAGGAATTAGATCACGGGCTAGAGGCCACATAGATAGGCCTGAGAGTCATGCAGAGTTGTCGTATGAGAGTCATAAATGATATTGAGATTGAAACCGATGTTGAGCATGCTCCATCAAGTCCTGTGGAAAGGACAGAAGGTACTGAGATACACTTTGCTAAGATTGAGCGGAGTATTGAACATGCTATGGAAAAATTGGGACACAGGCTATGTTAGGTGATGGGGTAGACAGAAGAATAGACATGCAGATTACTTCTGATACACCCGCACAACCTGTAGAGATATTTCAGAACTACAAATATGCCTGCTCTTGTAGCTCTACAGCAGAATGATGATGAATTGGGTTAGGAGTAAGAGCTACACGAGATGAGGTAGTTTCAGAAGTACAGACCACCATTGTTAAATGGGATAAAGGACCTAGTAGTTATAAAGAACTGAATGAATGAGATTAAGGAAACTACGAATGGAATTTATGGGTCTAGCACAAGGAAATCGATCTATCAGTGAGTATGAATTATGATTTATATCCCTGGAAAGGTATAACCCAACGTTATAAGCAATGAAGTTAAGAAATGTCTGTAAGTTCACTAACAGATGGAGACCGAGCTGATTTCGAAGAATAGTATGCTATTACATACTGAAGCCAAGAATCCAATTGTAATGAAAAACTGGAAAATTAAATTGAAAAACTTGCATGGATTCTTAGAGTATGACTGTGAGCTTAATAGACTGGGGGCAGTTTCAAGAGTTAAGCCTCCATTTTTCAACAAGGTTAAGAATTCAGTGATTCGGAGTGTTGAATGAATGAAATAAAAAAAAGCTTGATGATTTTAGAATTAACTCTACCGAGAAAGTTGCTTTTACAACTTTTGTGTTAAAGGATTGAAAAAGCTACACAGATTTTTTTTTAAAGTGTACTACTATAAAAAAAGTAGCCTTTGTAGCATCAGTATCGAAATGGAAAGTCAAACTTGGAGGGAAGTTCCCCGATTTAAACTGAGAGCTGACATCAGAAAATATTCATGGGATATGTTTCTGAAGGCCCTTAGGCGGCAGCATATTCCGGATGAAATAAAGTGGCAATTATAGATGAAATGAGTGAATCAGACATAAGGAAATAAGTCTGCGAAGGAATACAAGATTAAATAGAATTGGAAAGAGTATAATCTAGATAAGTAGAGATGTGAAACGGAGGAAGTCCAAGAAAACTCGTAGGAGGTACTAAGATCCTCAATTGAGCTAAATGAGCCCCATTGGATGTTACTTTGAGGAAGCAATGTGCAAGACGCAACTATGATGATATGAAATATATATTTCAAAGCTACTAAGAAAATGAAAAGGAAAAGAGAGTGATAGAAAAGTGATATACTAAGGAAGCAATGAGAGTGGTAGAGTAAAGTCACTATAACTGAAAAGATGAAATTACAGAACTAAAGGTATAAGTGAAGGTCACACTGCTTACATAATTGATAAAGATAGGACGTGTTCGGAGCAAAGGGACACCTAGTAGACAGAGAAATTTTCTAATATAAAATTGGACAATCTGTCAAGTTACCACTAGACCAAAGGATGAAGTTGAGGTGATCTAGACTTGATATCGAATTTATTATTCAAATCACTATATTGAATAGTTTCGCTTGAGTTTGAAGTGTTGAAAAAAAAAGTAATTACAGGGACCATATGAAAAGGGGATTACCAGACTGAATGATCCGCTTTGGAGTGTGTTGGCGTTAATTTTTAAGGAGATTTGGAGTCTTCTGGTCCTGTTGTAATAAGAATGGGTGTCAGTTGGATTCCCCAAAACAAAGGTTATACAAACCAATGAAAAAAGACCCAAAACTGTTAAAATGATTCGGAATTTGGGGTATAAGGAACTTTGGAATATAAAGTGCGTATCGAGTTTAAGTATTGTAAATTTCTTATGCTTATGTGTCGAATGCGAGATTTAATTGTAATAAGGAAAGAGTTTTGTTATAATTGATGTACGAAATGAGACAAACTTGAAACGTGATAGATTCTGAATACAAGTTACATTGGAATAAGAGGTATATGCGAGGTAAGAATATTTCTGGTATGTGAAATGATTTGGATCAAGTGATATGAATTGAGAATGAGTTGTGACTAAAGGATAAACGTGAAATTACGATAAGTTTTGGTATCCTATTTCTTATTAAGACTGAACCTTGAACCCTTATATTCATAACCAGTTATGTGATCACGTCTGATGGCTAATAAAGGTATTTCAAAATTCCTCCCTGCCTGAGAGACTTGACAGCGTCTAGAAGTACCTATAACCTATAAATTGAGATTGACAGTCGTCATATACGCGTTCGAAGTCAGGATACCATTATTTCTGCGGTAAAAAATTATGAAACTCTACTGATTAAGAAGGTTTAAATTTTAAATTTCACAAAGGTAGTTTAATACAAGAAAAAAAAAAGGAATGACTAGGATTAGTGCTTTGAGCAGAAGTGTCTTTGGGATGACATTATATATTTATATATATATTGATCAGGGACATGAGTTATTGAAATATTTAGTGGACCTCGACTTGAATGTGGTCCATCCCTGACATTGACATTATTGGACGTAATTGATCGAATCAAACAGGCACAACGTAATGATAAACACAGTATTGATGTAGATAATCAGACCCCAGATGAGTGTTGCAACTAACTTGAGTATTGGTATTGATAATTTATTAAGATTTAAAAAAACAAAATTGTATACCAAATGATCTATAGTTAAAGGAATTGATGTTGTCAAAAGCTCATTTATAGAGACATATTCCGCATCTGAATAATAGTAAAGATTTCTCAAATCTCCTGAAGGTATATTGGCAATCAAGTACGATAAGAGGTATAATTGAATGTGTGACTAAATATCTTATATGTCAACAGGTTAAGGTAGAGCACCAAAAGTTTATTGGATTATTACCTATGCCTATATGGAATTGAGAACATGTGCCCAGGATTTTAAAGGCTCCTGAAAGGACAAATTGCCAAGTAACGAAGTTGCACATAATATCAAATAACACTCAAGTATCGAGATGATACCGTGGGAAGTGTAGTACGGTCAAAAATGTCGTTCACCGATTTGATGGAAGTAGTAGGCAAAGGAAGAAAATTGTTTTCGATTAGGTTAAACGAGTTACTGAGCATATTAAATAAATTGATGAAGGGTTGAGAAAAGTTCAGAGCAGACAGAAAAAAGTTATGCTGACCAAAGACGATGACCTTTGGAATTTCAATAGGAGATTCAATGTTTCTAGAAGTTTCTCATTTCAAGGGTATAATGAGATTTGGGAAGAAAGGAAAGCTAAGTCCTCGATATATTGGACCTTTCGAGATCTTAGACTGAGAGGAAAACAAAGTGCATAGGTTGGTGTTACCGCTAGAGTTATTAAGTATTCACAATGTCTTACATGTTTCAATGTTACGCAAGTATCGTCCAAATCCCACGCATGTGATAAAGTATGAACCACTAGAGTTGAAGGAGGATATGACCTATGTGGAAAAGCTGACTCGAATACTGGACAGGAAAGAGAAAGCAGTACGATCTAAGACAATTCATTTGGCCAAGGTTTTGTGGCAGTGCCACACCTTGGAGAAGGCTACGTGGGAAATGAGAAGTTTAATGTGGGAGAAGTACCCACATCTATTTAGGGACTGATGTAAATGTAAACACCCAGAATTTTTGTACATGATTTTTACAATAAATAACACATAACTCAATGGAATAAAAAAAAAGTGTTTTCCTTAGTCAATGACTAAAATTTAAATTATATGTTTCATTGTGAGACTTAAACGAATTTATTAGTTCTAAAGGTGAATATATGTGGGAGATAGAATTAAAATTTTTATATAAGCTAGGGGATACCTATATGAAACATAAGTACAATTTCTAAATTTAATTTATTTTCATACAAGTTAAAAAGGGAATCCATCAAGTATAGGGATACATAAATTTATAGGTGTTTACATGTGTATGAAATAATTTCCTTCAATTTAAGCACATGAGAATGTGCACATAAACATACAGGTACATACCCATATATATATATATATATGTATATAAGTGGGTGGGTACAATAGATATACGTATATAAACAATATATATTCACGTGGCCAACAACACCCATTAATAGAAGAAACAAGCAGGGAACGTATATATATATATATATATATATATATATGAAGGTTACATTAAAAGGGAAATGTGGAAGGCTGAAGCTGGACAGGAAAGGGAACCATACCCGAAAATGATTCTCTGCGGCAGTAAATTGTAGCAGAAATCGTAGGAGGAGGATAAGGTGATGGCAGTAGACTGAAAGGATACAGAGAAGAGAGGATGGTGCATGGTTTAGTGGATTAGTGGTACAACCAAGTTCAGTTTATAACAAAGAGGGAAGTGCTGGGTGATGAGGAAATGTCAGACAGGGACGCGAAGCAGGAAATGCTAAACAGGAGACATGAACAGGAAATGTGAGCATGGGAAACTGGAAACAGAAACATGATATAGGAAACGTAAAACAGAAGCATGAGGGAGCAGGTCTTTGGTAAGGGAGGATGAACCGCTCAACTGCCTTGGGAAAAGAAAAGAAAATGGGGGTAGAAGTGAAAGGAAAGAGAGGCTAATTTAATAACAGCAGTTAAAGTCGGGTGAAGTGATGGGGCTAACGTATAAATTATATATATATATATATATACATCAAGGACAGTATTAAGTCTACAATTTCAGCAGAGGAAGAGAAGAGTTTTGAGGGAGCTGACAGAACTGAAAGTCAGGATACTTATCACTGTCACTCCCATCTATCACCCCATCATCAGTCCCGGTTCACTATTAAAAACATTATTCTTTTGGTTTTTGTACCAAGCTTCAACATCATCCTCGGTACAGCCGGCCATATAAACCAAAACCTCCTTTATCACCTTTCATTCCCAACCATTTTGTGTCATTGCCTGCCACTATACCATAGCTATTCCTCAATTCTATATGGCCATAATTCTTGTTCATTACCAAGACTCTATTACCGAATCGAACTGCTCCTCACCATCGTGCAAATACTCTGTTCTTGACTTCGTCACCTGCCATTCTTGCCTTCTGCATATCCATTTCTGTGCACACTACTGCATAAGTGTTACAATCATTCACCCTTCTCTGTTGCACTATCCTCCCCATCCTCTACACCTGACTTGTAATTTCTAGCTGATGCATCCCTCCAGTGTCACTGCCCTACCAAATTGCAGTGAGAAATAAGTAAAAAGGAGAGAAATTGGTAAAGACAGAGGCGAACAGAAGGAGGCAGTTGTGAAGCCTTGGTGAAGGGAAATTACCAATGAAATATATATGTTTACTTATATAAATACAGAACTTGATAGGTGGTTGTAGTAAGAAAGAAGGAAAAGTGAACGGAAGCTAGTTGAAGAAAAACATCGAGAGGGTAGAGGTGTAGACACAGAGACTTGCTAGAGCGGTGTCATCGTGGTGGAGAAGTGGGCCAAAAAAAAAAACAAAGCTGTTCAGGCACCTGAGAGACAAAAATAAGAGGGAAGTTGGTGGAGCGGGGAGATGCCAAGCCTGAATATAGGAGAGGAGAGAAAGAGAAGCTGGGAGACAGAAGTGAGTTGAAGCAGTGGATGGAAACAGGGCAGGATAGTTGGACACCAAGAGAAGCAGAGGAGAACGGAGTGGCTGAACGTGGCCGCCAGAGAGGGAGTACACAGGAGGACCCCTTGCACCGGATGGAGACGTTAAGGAAGGAAGGAGAGACAACACCATAGAAGGGAGAAGACAATAAACAGTATCGGTGAAGAAGGAAGGAAAAATGATGAATAGTGAAAGGAAGAGAGTTGGCGTGAAAAAAAAAGGATTCAAAAAAAAAAGAAAGAAAGAAAAAAAAAGGGTAATATATATTTAAATATATATATATATATATATTAGAAAATAGAGGAAAGAAGACAAGTGTAGTGAAAATTTGGAAACCGAGGAAAATGGCTTCGATGGAAATTACCTGAGTGGATCGGACCCGTCTACTCGCTACGTCGAGACAATCGAAGACTATAGACAAACATTGAGGTAAGGAATTTATGCATGTTTTAGAGATAACTGTACATATTTTATGATTTCAAGTGTATTTTCTCTAGGTAAGCAAGGTTACGATTTTGACGCATCGTACGTAATTCGAATAAATAGGACACTAAGAATACAAATTTCAGTGTAGAAGAATCGTAGAAGGATTTAAGGGAGATAAGTGGAGGCGTTACTACTCGAACTTGGAATTTTCGATAAATCGAGGTAAGGGGTATAATTTAATTTAGTTCTGATAATGAACATTTATTGCATTGATAAAAAGATTTTTATAAAGCAATGCTATGTCTTGAAATGATTTATGATTGATTTCATACTTATCGAATGATTAAGGAAACATGATTTCATCTTATGAAATGTTCGCTAAGAACATCTATGTTTATGAAATGAATTTTTTGAAGTAAGAAAATGCATGGAAGTTTTATGATGGTTTGAAAACCTATATTTATGCTTTGAAAGGAATTTTTGACATTTTCAAAAGTATTTATGAAAAAAGGGAAAAGAATTTTGAGACTATAGGCTACATGCATGACTACTTCTCGTGGTGCTCCGGCGCCACCACTTGAGTGCCGGTACGTAGGGCCCCTGTAGCACTTGACTCAACCTGTGTGGAAGATATCTTGCTACTGGTGGTTTATGATGATGATGTTTCGGTAGTATCTCGTGCCCGCGCAGCACGCATTTATGTTTCCCACATAGAGAGTGCCTTTGGTGCCCGTGTCCTAGCTAGGTGCTAGTGAAAGTAAGAAAGATAGATACTACCCATATTTTATGAAAGTGTTGTACGACCTTGATCCAGTCTACAGCCCCCTTACCATGGCCATAGGTATGATGACTCTCTACGAAGAATGACACGTATCGCATGACTTAGTTATAACCTAGTCTCCACGATTATGAATGAATGACGATTATGATTTTGAATACGTTTATGATGATGATGAATGACTATGTTTTTATGAGATTTTGATGAAATGTTTACGAACAATTATGAATTATGATGAAATGTTTAAGAATGATTATATTTTATGAAACGTTTACGAATGACGTTGATTTTATGAAATCATCCATGAATGATGAAAATTTTATGAAGTAGTTAAGCATGTATTTGATTTAAAGAAACTCATGCTTCATAATTTCTTATGATAACTATGCACGAAATGAAAGTTTACATGTTTTCTAAATATTAGTTTCTAAAAGAAACTTATGACCAGTTTTTCTGAAGCAAAGTTTATTTCATGAATGATTTCTTGCATGTTTTTACATATCAGGACTACTTTAATTGTATTTTCTTACTGGGCTTTTTTCCAAAAGCTCACCCCTTCACCTCTCAGATCTTTGCAGTGAATTACAGTTAATAAATACTGCGTAGACGACGTAGGCTGGTGGATATGAGCTTCCTCATACTACCTTTTATACATGCGTGAGGTATACATTTTTATCTCTTTACCAGACCATTTGTATGCACAGACATCTATTGAAAGTAAAGTGTCGGGATGGAATCTATATAAGGATAAATGAAACGAAATATTTTTAAGGATTGAAACTGAATAGGAATACAACTTAAGTGAATAAAGGATTAAGTTGCAAGTCGAAGTTTAAAAAAAAAAAACAATTTCTTGAATTTTTATAGGTCACGGGTCGTTACAAATTATGTAATGTGAATTTGAAATGTAATTTATTGAGCTGAATGTAATGTACTCTTACATTGAGGTGGTATGGAATGAATTTCTAAGTGATAAATAACTCATGGAAGAGATTTTATGTTAAGTGTTTAACCAAAGTGTGAAACTATGAGGCCAGATTGATCTAGTAGGCTAAAGTGACAAGGAATGGGGAAATTTAAGTGAGCAGTTCGATCTCCAATGGAAGAGGATCGATCTCCTTATGATTCTGTAATGAAGAGATCGATCTTATGAATCGATCTCATGAAGCATTCTGTAAGGAGAAGATCGATCTCCTTAGGGAGCAGATCTATCTCATGAAGTGTTCTGTAAACAGAAGATCGATCTCAAAATTGGAACAGATCAATCTCATAAAGCCATGAAGAGATCGATCTCCTAGGCATAAAATTACCCCAAAACGTTCCCAAATTCAAATGCATATCGATCTCATCAAGGACCAGATCGATCTCCTACCCTCCGTCTATAAAAGGACCCCAATGTTTTCCTGTATTTCATCTTTTCTCTCTCTTCCAAACCTCCATTTTAGCTGAGCCCTAACTTTCTCTCTCTTCCAAAGTCCTCATTTTCATCCAAATCGAAGGTTGTAGCAAGAAGGAAAGTTGTTCCTCATCCAAAAGAGAACAACATACTTGAAAATCGAAAGACGGATTGAATCGAGGCAAGAGTTGAGCACTCCGCAAAGTTTAGGTAAATTCTAAACTTAGATATTGGATTTTAAAGTGATTTTTGGTGATTATGGTTGTAGGCATTGTGATTAAATAGCTAGGAAATGGTTAAGGATTGATGAAACTATGATTTTGTTGGAGTAAAGGTGACGTTAGGCAATTTGTGGTAATTTTGGGAATTATGACTATAAATTGGAATTGAGTTTTTTGAGGTGTTAATAAGAATATGAGCAAATGTGTGCTCAATAATGCGATTGAGTTGGGTTATTGATGTTTTTACATCGTTTGGACAGCTCGAGAGTTCCATAGAGGAATGCGAGACTAGTCCGTGATACAGGGGAACGATTGCACTATACAAGGTGCAAAGAGGTAAGGGAAAACTAAACTCATTTGTGTGTGCGATTTTGTGATTGTATTGTAGCATGAAATGTAATTTTGAGATAAGCAAGCATGTTTTATGAGCTAGCACACAATTTTATAGCCGATTGGAGCCCAATTTTATTGAGTTGTAAACTAAATATGAAAATGTTTTACAACCGTTTTGGGTTTAAAAAGTGAAAAATGATTTGGGCTCACGTTAAGGTATACTGAGATTTGAGAAATGTCTGCGTGGTTTTATCGGTTTAAGCTCGGTTTTACATGTTTTGTGTCGAGTACAAAATGATTTGAGATGAGTTTCATGAGAAAAACCATTATGAGCTTTACGTGAAGGCAGAACGATTTTTATGATAATGGTTATTGGTTGAGACTTAGGCGTGTCATGTTGAATACATGCTGGGCATTACTCTGGTAGTATGTAAGTCCAACATATTTTCCCCTACTCAGGTAGCGCTGGTTACTTACCTAGCCTCGTTTTACACGAGTGGATTGTGTTTAGTGGTTGTGCCACGTTTGAATTCTATTTGGTGGCTGTGTGTCACGACCCAAACTACCCAAAAATCAGAGTTAATTTTTCGCGTTTTGTTTATTTACTTAAATTCTTACCTGTCCTCGAATCGAGACCACACTCCACTAACAAATTGGGTTGTGCGTCAATGCCAGTCCCACCATTCAATTACCATCTAACTTATTTCTTCTCCAGTCATTTATAATTGTTTACATTAATTATACATCCCCTAAAGTTACTTACAAACATGTTACTGTGCTATGCTTATGTAGATACAATATGTACAAGTGTATATACCTTATGTTGATGGGCAGCAGCGGACATCCGGAATGCAGTACTGAGTCGCCTCAACGTCTACTGGAGATCATCTGTGGGAGAAAATGAAAGGGGTGAGCACATCAAGCTCAGTAAGGCAATCCTACGAACAAGTAGGTAACCATACTACCTACATGAACGTGGTGCCATGCATAAACCACCCTTTCTCCACACATTTAAAAACAGATGATATGAAAGTTATGATGTTATGTAAATCGAGTTTGCACAGAAAATTCAACATGCATTTATTTCAAATCATTTCTTTCTCAATTAAAATTTTCACAATAAAGTCAGGACTCGACCCCTCCTTCGGGTGATCCTGACTCACACAAAACCATGAAAATCGGTATACATCACACATGGGTTTAAAAAGCATGGAAATAACCATCATGCACATTTAATTAAAAACCCAGTTTAAATCATCGAAATTGTCGACATGCGAGACGAGGCAATATCTGTATAACAGCAATAACCAGGACTGGCCATATGTGTCCTCGTGAGTCCCTCTAGCTTCACGGATCCCAGTGTGCGAGGTCTCACCCTGATCGAGAACTGCCCGGGAGGTGGGTCAATCTAACCCGTCAGTCTTATCCGATCTCACGCATCCGAATATGCCGTATCCGAAGATACCCCGTATCACAAGATACCGTATCCGAAGATACCCCGTATCATAAAGATACCGTATCCGAAGATACCCCACGGTACATCGTACTCCATGCTACTTGCACGGTACATCGTACTCCATGGACCCATATCACTCTAGGTACTCCAGCCCAAATGGCCTGCTTCCCACAGAGAGGTTTTGTTTCTCAATACTCATGCCATGTCTCAAAACGCACGTACGAGCCTATTAAATCGGTGACACACAGTCTACCCGATGCTCCAAGCACGTCTCATCGCATGTTCTCATAAAATCAGTGCGAGCGATGCTCAGAACTCTCATCAAATCAAGTAAAATCAACAGAGCCCGCTTTACATCCCCACAAGGCCGCCAACCTCATCCCTCACTCTCACCCTACTTAAGAGGTCTTTTGAGCCTGTTGGGCCTTTTGGCTGACTCCAAGGGTAGACAGCGCTACTCCACAAATCCAGTAAAACTAGTGCGAGCTAGGCTCTAGCACTCTATATATAAATCACATGAAAATCTTATAAAATCTGGTGCGAGTTAAACTCCAGCACCTGTCACGAAAATCACGTAAAATCTGATGCGAGTTAGACTCTAGCACCGTGTCACGAACAAGCATGTGAAATCTGGTGCGAGTTATACTCTAGCACCTATGCATGTAAAACTCTAGTGCGAGCTCTCGCTCCAGCACTAATGCATGCATCACACAAATCAAACATCGTGCGAGCTGAGCTCTAGCACGTCACATGTAAATAAAGACACGTAGGCGGCTCGGTTATCTCCAAATAGTTTTCACAGATATTACATCGTTTAAGGTATGCAATGCTATGCATTTTTCTTTAAAAGTGAGCCAGCCTACTCATGCATGTGTTAAAATACCTCCAAAACGAGCAGGAACCTCTTGTCCTTGCTCCTCCCAATTTTTTCTAAATTTGTAAGTTCTACCCTTAACAAGGGTATTTTAGTAATTTGCCTATTCGGGGCACTAAAATTATTATTTAACCTCTAGACCCTTCAGATAATTTTTAAGGACTGCAATGAACTTAAAATTGCGTAAAGTTTACCTCTAGCAGTCCGTAGAATTCCCTTACCTTATTTTCCTGTTGAGTCTGACCTTTTCTTTTCCACTGTTGTCACGTCGTGCAGTCCGTTATGCTCCCAATCAAATGCCCGGAACTGCGTATCAATATTCCTCAGGTCAGATATTATACAATTTAATTGTATTTCCTATTTTTTGGGCTTAATTTAAATCGTTGGGCCCATTTACCCCTATTGGGCTCGATTGCACCTTAATGGCCCTTAATGGGCCTTAAGCCTGTTTTCCACTTAATTTTCACTTTATCGAGGCCTATTGGGCTCATTGGGCCCACTAATAATTTATTGGACCTCGTTCTAGCTCTCGAATAGCTAAATTCATTATTTACGACAATTTATCTAAATTTCCATAATTTAATTCAATTTATGCGGAATTTAAATTCGTATCACGCATAACGATATAATTTGTCGTAAATAATGGTTACTTACCCGAGATTCCATGCTAATCCGCAAATCGAGGCTATCTCGAGCTCTCGTTGGATGCCAATCGTCGAGCTACACAATTCCACAATTTTTCGGGTAAGTTTTCAGTCCAAAATTAATTAAATTAAATACTCCGAAATTTAAATCGGGTCAATTTCGACCACTACTGACTTACCCGTAGCTCGATTGCATCGTCGGGATTTTCCCCAATTTTTCCACTTTTTCTTTTTCCCTTTTTCTCCCTCTTTTCCTCTCTTTTTGGCTGAACCGGTTCAGTCCGGTTCGGACCGGTTCAGACCGCCGGTTCACTCCGGTTTGGCCGGTTCACCGTCGGTTCAAGGCCTTGCCAGCTGGTTCTCCATCGGCTTCCACCGCTAGCAGCTCCATAAGGTTGTCCGTAGCTCGAATCTGGCCTCGGCTTCACCCAAGACCACCGGAAGGTCGCCGGTCCGGCCTCCTCTCTCTTGGTCGTCGAAACCCATTTTCAGTTTTGGTCGTCGCCGGCGATTCCGGCCGTTTCACCGGCAGCTACAGGTCTCAAAATGACCGGCTCCTCCTCCTGAACTCGTCGGTGGCCTCCGTTGATGCCCAGCTGCCGTGGATTGCCGGGACCGAGCCATTCTCTGCCTCGATTTTTCCTTCCTCCGATCGGCGTCCTCCGGCCACTGCACGTTGTGATTCCGGTGCCCACGTGCTCGCCGGTCTCTCCTCTACCTCCTCGTGGCCTCGTCGGAGCCTGTCGGTCGCCGGTGCATCCTCGGGCTTCCTCGGTTCGGCTGCTTCATCTGTTTTCCGTTTTCTTCTTCTCTCTCTCCCCGACAATTCTGATTCTTTTTTTTTTCAATTCATTAATTTAGTTTTATATATTTATTTATTTTTTATTAATATTATTTAATTGATTAAATTAGTCTAAAATATTCAAAATATCTTAAAAAAATTATATTTTATTCATTTAGTCTATAAATTAATTTCCCGGTATTATTTCGGCTTCCCGGTATAATTTTCTGATTATTTTTCTGGATTATTTTTTGATTTAAAAATTCTGATTAATCCCGATTAATTCCAATAAATTAATATCTTGATCAATTTAACCCAAAATAAATTTATTTCATCCTTATTGACCAAAATTTCTCAAATCCCGACTTTCGGTCTTTTGACCATTTTGCCCTTATACGTGTTCGAGATTAATTTAACCCGACTTTCCTTCATACATCCCCTATCTTTTCTTATTTAATTTTCGTATTTTAATTAAATTCGGGTCTTACAACTCTCCCCCACTTAAGGAATTTGGTCCTCCAAATTAGAACCAAGTCATATGAGTCCATATACAACTCCGGGTACATCGATCGTATCATACTCCTTTAATTCTCATGTGATCTTTTCTCCGGAGTGTATTACTACCAAAAGACTTTAATTAGGGAGATCGTCTTAAACCTCAATACTGTCTCTTTCCTGTTTAATGCCCGAATCAACTTCTTCAATATACTTATATTTGCATTAAACTGAACTTTTGGAGTTCATATTCTATTACCTATGCTGGATCTGGATAGTATTTCCGAAGCATCAAAAGCTGGAACACATTGTGGGTGCCTGCTTATTCAAGTGGAAATGCCACCTACAGGTCTTATCTCCCACTTGTCCAATCTCTCAAAAGATTCAATCCAGCGAAACTCAATTTACCTTCATCCAAAAGTTCGCTATGTCCTTATTCTCTTAGGACAAGAAACACTTCAACCATACTAATTCACCAAAGGTAAATTCCAATACTTGTCTATCTGCTCTGAGGTGTTCTTAATCTCTCACTCTTAACTAAAACATCCTTAGAGACTTATTATCCAAGGTCGAAAATAATTTTATCTGTCACCCACTTTTTCTTATCCAATTTGGGGAACAACCCCTACAGCCATACACTTCCTCATATCTTGTTATCCCAATACTCGAATGACAACTGTCGCTATTGGCGAATTCAATTAGAAATCAACTGATCATTCCAAGAGCTTATAAAATCAATGGCACACGCTTTCATCGAATCCTCCAGAACTTGTACAGTCCTCTCTGACTGACCATCTGTCTGAGGACGGAAAGCTGTGCTAATACTCAGTCGGGTTCCCATAGCTTCCTAAAAAAATATTCCCCGAAATGTGAAGTGAAGCGAGAATCCCTATATGATACCATGCTCACTGGAACGCTACTTAATGTTCCACAATCTTCCTTATACATAAATCCTCATATACACTCTGAGTATTTGGGGATTTCATAACCAAAAGGTGGGTAGACTTAGTCACTCTATCGACTATCATCTAAATAGCTTCGTAATTCACCTGGGTTCTCTGTAACCCATCACGACATTCATGGAGACTTGCTCTCATTTTCCGTGCCGTGTCGATATAGGTAAAGGCTGCAATAACTCTGCAGACTTTTAATACTCTACCTTATTCTACTAACATACTAGGCACTTTTCCATAATCTCTACCATATCTCTTTCCACATCTGACCACCAATACCCTTTTCGAGATTTCAATATATTTTTATTACTTTCTGTATGCACTGTATATCCCGAAGAGTGAGCTTCTGACAATATTACTATCTCATCAACTGTGGTCCTGGGGAGCACTCATACTGTCTCGGAATCCTCAGTAACTCATCATCACCCACTGTGAACTCTATCACTGTACCCTTCTAAATCTGACCCACACTATCGACACCCTGCCGATTATCACGCTAAGCCTGGCAAATCCGGGCACTCTCATCCGGTTCTAGTCTCAGGCTAGCTGTCACACAATCACTGTCATCATCAGAAGGGATCACATCACTACTAAGGCTCACAACTGCTTTAGCAGTTCACGCTCCCTGACCATCATATGTGGTACCATCCCGAGACTCTTTATACTCAAGGTATTAGCCATCACATTAGCCTTTCCTGGGTGGTACAATTTTCATAATCAAAGTCTATCAGAAGCTCTAACCCACTATGTATTCTTATATTCACCTCTTTCTGTAAAAACAGATACTCGGGCTTTATGATCAGTGCATATCCACAATTCCTCATCGTGTACCTAGTAGTACCATATTCTCGGTACAAATACTGTTGCCAACTTTAAATCATGGGTCAGATAGTTTATTTCGTGATCAAGGAGTTATCTGACTCCATAATTGACTATCTTCCCATTATACATCAATACACAGCTCCTTCATTATTTTGAGGTGTCCCTACTCACTGAGAACCTCTTGAGCTGTTGGGTATGGTGAAATTAATCACGGTGGTCAGTTCATACTTCACTACACCAAAATTCCTGTCACGTCTATCATCTCACTTATCATCTCATTCAAAGACCACGTTTTCTTAGTTAAACGTGTCAATCAAGTAGACCATATTGAGAACTCGCAACAACCCATTTGTAAAAGCCATTTTCAATTATTGCTTACAATTTGCCCTAGACTTTTAAATACACCCAACATATCATCGATAATGATGATTACAACTCGGTCCAATCCTTGACTTGTTTACGCATAAGCGTATAAGATCCTCCAAAATCGCTTACGTTTTCAGGTACTAACCTGCGTCATTTCTTTTTCTTATCTTAACTGCTCTTATTAAATTTTACTATGTTAACCTTTATGATTTGTCGAATTTTAATATTCTTATCGTCTTAGTAAAGGTATCCTAACGCTAAAGGTATTTATTACAACGATCGATTTCACGTTATAGGTTATATATATCTACTTTTAGACGCTGTCAAGTCTTCAGGCGGGGAGGTATTTTGAAATACCTTTATTAACCTTTAGACTTAACCACAATTACTTTATATACCAGTCCATGTGGTCACAATTTATATTCGCTACTAATTGCTTTAATCCTAATGACTTCATATCGTAAAGATGTTCTTACCTAGCATACGCCTCTTACTCCGATACATCTTGTATTCAGAATTAAGCATATCTCATCTTAAAGATTATCTCCTTAGTGTATATCAATCATGACAAAACTCTTTCATTATTCATTCCGTGAGTACAATCCTTTACTCCTTTAATTTCAACTGTTGCACCCCTTTTTTTTCACTTGTCAACACTTACAGTATACCTTTCAGTGATGTTTTCACCCCTGTTTTCAACTTAAAATCTCTATATCCATATTCCGTTAATTAATCCTCCTCTATGGGGGTACTCATTTATCAGTATTGTGCCCAATAATGTAGGCATTCATGCCTTTTACTCACTTATATGCGAATGAAGGCGGTATGAATAAATGTGTGGCACCAGGATCAATGAACATATGTACTTCATTATTCATAACAAGTGTGGTATCTTACACCACATCCATGAAACATCAATAGTGTCCTGGTCCAAGACATCCTCTCGCCTTCGTCCAACAGCCTAATTCCTTTTTTTCTTTTCAGCTATTGCCTCCCTTTTCGTTGCAGCTATGCCAACGAAGTTTTTCTCTATCTCTTTACTTTTCTGTGGGGCGATCTCGCCCAACTTTGTGCAATCAAAATCAATGGTCCGTCTTACCACACTTAACGGCCATTTTCATCAATACAGTGTAGGTATAGACCCTCCTTCCGTGGTATCCACCACACATCCCACACTGCTTATAGTACTTACACTGCTACACTGCTTCGTAGCATGTCGGGGTCCTCCAATCACAATGCCCCCCCAAGAGTGTCAAAATTGGATGCACTGGGGCCTTACCAATTATCTTACTCCATGATCGTCAAATTAAATCTTTTACCAATTGCCATTTTCCCATTTTAACATCTTTGTCATTTCTCGATTCTCTTTTCTGTCTCTATTTCGGCCCTCACTACCTTTTCAAACCTCAGAGGCGTGCAATTCATGTTCTTATTTACCTAACTATAAATCTACGCACTGCCTCGGTATAAGTAATATTTCACGGGCCAATCGGACTCTAATTGACAATCTGAGCCCTTCCATAAACTTTTAGACATCTCGACTGTCACTTGTTCATAGTGTCGAGGTAATATCTACCAAAGAATATAACTGAGTTTCCATACTCGTCAATAAATCAAATCCACTAGGTCAGAGTAAGGACTTTTATCCATAATTTTTTTTAATCATGTCCGGGATATTCTATCACCGGAATACATCCAAATATTTCTCACATCAGCTCTGGATGTTTAATACTTAAGATGGGTCGAGCGGGTTTCCACCAATGCATCCGCTGCGCCCTCTTATCTTATTCATAATCTGAGCAATTAGCTCCTCAAAATAATCTCCACACTCCGCTCCAATCTCGCGAAGCGTCTCTCAATACTGTCCGATCTCTCTGTCGGACTCTGTGAGGCATGCTCAACATTTACCTCCATTTACAATTTCATCCTGATTCTCACAGGTTAACTCAGCACGACTAGCAGGCTCAGGTCTACCTCTACGACCTCTGCTCGTGCACTATCTCATCTAACGCGACTCATATTAGGCATTCCTGCATTCTCAACCATTTCTTAGTCAAAACCCATCTCGATATACACTATTGTATCTAACTAAGCACAGTAACACGGGGATGTAATTTTCTAATTACTGACACTGACACACATCAGACCAATTGCGCTCTGATACCACCTTTATATGTCACGACCCAAACTACCCAAAAATCAGAGTTAATTTTTCACGTTTTGTTTATTTACTTAAATTCTTACCTGTCCTCGAATCGTGACCACACTCCACTAACAAATTGGGCTGTGCGTTAATGCCAGTCCCACCATTCAATTACCATCTAACTTATTTCTTCTCCAGTCATTTATAATTGTTTACATTAATTATACATCCCCTAAAGTTACTTACAAACATGTTACTGTGCTGTGCTTATGTAGATACAATATGTACAAGTGTATATACCTTATGTTGATGGGCAGCAGCGGACATCCGGAATGCAGTACTGAGTTGCCTCAACGTCTACTGGAGATCATCTGTGGGAGAAAATGAAAGGGGTGAACACATCAAGCTCAGTAAGGCAATCCTACGAACAAGTAGGTAACCATACTACCTACATGAACGTGGTGCCATGCATAAACCACCCTTTCTCCACACATTTAAAAACAGATGATATGAAAATTATGATGTTATGTAAATCGAGTTTGCACAGAAAATTCAACATGCATTTATTTCAAATCATTTCTTTCTCAATTAAAATTTTTACAATAAAGTCAGGACTCGACCCCTCCTTCGGGTGATCCTGACTCACACAAAACCATGAAAATTGGTATACATCACACATGGGTTTAAAAAGCATGGAAATAACCATCATGCACATTTAATTAAAAACCCAGTTTAAATCATCGAAATCGTCGACATGCGAGACGAGGCAATATCTGTATAACGGCAATAACCAGGACTGGCCATATGTGTCCTCGTGAGTCCCTCTAGCTTCACGGATCCCAGTGTGCGAGGTCTTACCCTGATCGGGAACCGCCCGGGAGGTGGGTCAATCCAACCCGTCAGTCTTATCCGATCTCACGCATCCGAAGATGCCGTATCCGAAGATACCCCGTATCACAAGATACTGTATCCGAAGATACCCGTATCACAAAGATACCGTATCCGAAGATACCCCACGGTACATCGTACTCCATGCTACTTGCACGGTACATCGTACTCCATGGACCCATATCACTCTAGGTACTCCAGCCCAAATGGCCTGCTTCCCACAGAGAGGTTTTGTTTCTCAATACTCATGCCATGTCTCAAAACGCACGTGCGAGCCTATTAAATCGGTGACACATAGTCTACCCGATGCTCCAAGCACGGCTCATCGCATGTTCTCATAAAATCAGTGCGAGCGATGCTCAGAACTCTCATCAAATCAAGTAAAATCAGCAGAGCCCGCTTTACATCCCCACAAGGTCGCCAACCTCATCCCTCACTCTCACCCTACTTAAGAGGTCTTTTGAGCCTGTTGGGCCTTTTGGCTGACTCCAAGGGCAGACAACGCTACTCCATAAATCCAGTAAAACTAGTGCGAGCTAGGCTCTAGCACTCTATATATAAATCACATGAAAATCTTATAAAATCTGGTGCGAGTTAAACTCCAGCACCCTGTTATGAAAATCACGTAAAATCTGGTACGAGTTAGACTCTAGCACCGTGTCACGAACAAGCATGTGAAATCTGGTGCGAGTTATACTCTAGCACCTATGCATATAAAACTCTAGTGCGAGCTCTCGCTCCAGCACTAATGCATGCATCACACAAATCAAACATCGTGCGAGCTGAGCTCTAGCACGTCACATGTAAATAAAGACACGTAGGCGGCTCGGTTATCTCCAAATAGTTTTCACAGATATTACATCGTTTAAGGTATGCAATGCTATGCATTTTTCTTTAAAAGTGAGCCAGCCTACTCATGCATGTGTTAAAATACCTCCAAAACGAGCAGGAACCTCTTGTCCTTGCTCCTCCCAATTTTTCCTAAATTTGTAAGTTCTACCCTTAACAAGGGTATTTTAGTAATTTGCCCATTCGGGGCACTAAAATTATTATTTGACCTCTAGACCCTTCAGATAATTTTTAAAGACTGCAATGAACTTAAAATTGCGTAAAGTTTACCTCTAGCAGTCTGTAGAATTCCCTTACCTTATTTTTCTGTCGAGTCTGACCTTTTCTTTTCCACTGTTGTCACGTCGCGCAGTCCGTTATGCTCCCAATCAAATGCCCGGAACTGCGTATCAATATTCCTCAGGTCAGATATTATACAATTTAATTGTATTTCCTATTTTCTGGGCTTAATTTAAATCGTTGGGCCCATTTACCCCTATTGGGCCCGATTGCACCTTAATGGGCCTTAATCGGCCTTAAGCCCATTTTCCACTTAATTTTCACTTTATCGAGGCCTATTGGGCTCATTGGGCCCACTAATAATTTATTGGACCTCGTTCTAGCTCTCGAATAGCTAAATTCATTATTTACGACAATTTATCTAAATTTCCATAATTTAATTCAATTTATGCGAAATTTAAATTCGTATCACGCATAACGATATAATTTGTCGTAAATAATGGTTACTTACCCGAGATTCCATGCTAATCTGCAAATCGAGGCTATCTCGAGCTCTCGTTGGATGCCAATCGTCGAGCTACACAATTCCACAATTTTCCGGGTAAGTTTTCAGTCTAAAATTAATTAAATTAAATACTCCGAAATTTAAATCGGGTCAATTTCGACCACTACTGACTTACCCGTAGCTCGATTGCATCGTCGGGATTTTTCCCCAATTTTTCCTCTTTTTCTTTTTCCCTTTTTCTCCCTTTTTTCCTCTCTTTTTGGCTGAACCGGTTCAGTCCGGTTCGGACCGGTTCAGACCGCCGGTTCACTCCGGTTTGGTCGGTTCACCGCTGGTTCAAGGCCTTGCCGGCCGGTTCTCTGTCGGCTTCCACTGCCAGCAGCTCCGCAAGGTTGTCCGCAGCTCGAATCTGGCCTCGGCTTCACCCAAGACCGCCAGAAGGTCGCCGGTCCGGCCTCCTCTCTCTCGGTCATCGAAACCCATTTTCAGTTTTGGTCGTCGCCGGCGATTCCGGCCGTTTCGCCGAAAGCTACCGGTCTCAAAATGACTGGCTCCTCCTGAACTCGTCGGTGGCCTCCGTTGATGCCCAGCTGCCGTGGATTGCCGGGATCGAGCCATTCTCTGCCTCGATTTTTCCTTCCTCCGATCGGCGTCCTCCGGCCACTGCACGTTGCGATTCCGGTGCCCACGTGCTCGCCGGTCTCTCCTCTACCTCCTCGTGACCTCGTCGGAGCCTCTCGGTAGCCGGTGCGTCCTCGGGCTTCCTCGGTTCGGCTGCTTCGTCTGTTTTCGTTTTCTTCTTCTCTCTCTCCCCGACAATTCTAATTCTTTTTTCTTTTTCTTTTTTTTTCAATTCATTAATTTAGTTTTATATATTTATTTATTTTTTATTAATATTATTTAATTGATTAAATTAGTCTAAAATATTTAAAATATCTTAAAAAAATTATATTTTATTCATTTAGTCTATAAATTAATTTCTCGGTATTATTTCGGCTTCCCGGTATAATTTTCTGATTATTTTTCGGGATTATTTTTCTATTTAAAAATTCTAATTAATCCCGATTAATTCCAATAAATTAATATCTTGATCAATTTAACCCAAAATAAATTTATTTCATCCTTATTGACCAAAATTTCTCAAATCCATATTTTTAATTAAATTTCCTTATCGAAATTATACCGACTTTCGGTCTTTTGACCATTTTGCCCTTACACGTGTTCGGGATTAATTTAACCCGACTTTCCTTCATACATCCCCCATCTTTTCTTATTTAATTTTCGTATTTTAATTAAATTCGTGTCTTACACTGTGCCACGTGTGGATTGTGTTTGGTGGTCTATTTGGTGGCTGTGCCACGTGAGGATTGTATTCAGTGGCTGTGCCACGTGCAAATTGTATTAAGTGGTTATGCCACGTGCCGATTGTATTTGGTGGTTGTGCCACGTGCATTCTATTGAGGTGATTTTTATCATTTTTTAAATAGAAAAGCCATTATCACATCCTGATTTCCACATGCTTGTGACTATGATTTGTACTGAGTATGTACTCCCATGTTTTACATGATTTTAGAGAAATGAGATGAGAATAATGTTTTAATGAGTTCATGTTATATTTTATATTAAGTTTCAACTATGAAATAAAATGATTGTGTGTGCAAATCATTAATTTAACAATGAGTCCCTTACCCCCCTTACTGAGCGATTTAGAAGCTCACCCTGTTTTATCTTCCCTCCAGATTTCTTCAAGTGAGGAGAATTTCCTGTAACGTACGGAGTAGTGGCTAATGGAGGACTTGAGCTCCAAGCCATATATTTGTATTAGAGGTATAATTTACATTTCATGTACCAGACTAATGTGTATTTACAGACACTTGATGTACAATGACGTATGGGATGTATTAGGATTAATTAATACTGAATTGAGAAATGGATATGATATGATTTTTGAATGCTTAATGATGAGATCCTGAGGTTTAAGTTTTATAACTTATATATATGATGATGCATGACACTGCACAGGAATGCACCCCTAAATGTGTATTGATGTAAATAAAAGTTTAAATTTGCCATGTTTTTCGCGCTTCTGGGGCGTCACACAAGTATAGATTCAGTACGGTTATATGCATAAGCTCCAATACGGTTTATGAAACATCATCACAGTTTTAAATCAAGGTACGAGCTAAGCTCCAACACATTTCATACACATCAACTAAAATCCAGTGTGAGCAATGCTCTAGCACGATTTAACTCACGTAAACACGTTAGGCGGCTCACATTCAACCAAAACAATCTCCAAACTGTGTTTAGCACCTCACATGTGCTATTTCATAAAAGCATTCAAACATTAGCCAGCCTATATGTTAATTTGTTTAAAACAAAGCAATGTGTTTTCGTAAAACATCAAAACACGTGATTTATGCAATTATTGGCCTTACTATCCTTTTTTATAAAATCCACTTCAAAATCAAATCCCATACAAATACTTGCAACTATTCACGCATATCAACAATCATTTTCTTAAACAATCATGCAATTTACAACGCCCTATATTCACTTACGAGTTCAAAGTACGAACATCTATCTCTATATACTCACAGAATTCCCTTACCCGGGAATCGCGTCGCGTGATTCCGCTTCCTTAAAGCTGTTAACTTGTGCGGTTCAATCTGTCTCCAACGAACTCTCCGGAACTACATAAAATCGTATATCACATCAATTTAGTCCAATACAACACAACTCTTGCGTCTACTATAGTCGACTTGCCATATAGTTTCCATTAATGCTCATAAGGCCTCGTTTTATTGCTTTACTCATAATTCGAGTCTATTGATTCTTTTAGGCCTATTAATTCATACTAAATTGATGTTAAATCGATATTAAGCTCATATTGTTCATATTTCATCACTTGCTTCACTATGACATTTTGTCAAACACCTTATATACTCATTTTCATAAATTGATTATCCTCACAATGTGGCTTCATTCCATCATCTTAAATCATGCACATTATCTCATAAACACTTTAGCATACCCATAAATCATCAACTCATTCAAATCACATTTTCTCACACTAGATTCATTCTATTTTCTAGGTCACACTAGTTCCACCACATCCTAGGTAGTTTCAATCATTAATACACCACCCAATCAACTCACATTAGCAACTAAACAAACATATATTTGACTCGGTGTATTAGAAACTCACCTATTTGGATTTCCTTTTTGCTCCAAATAAAAATGCTCCTAGCTCCTTCAATCCAACAAATGGGGTAATGACTCCAAGCTATGTTGTTCTTCTCTTTGATATGAACAACTTTGTATCTAATAGTTTTTCCTCAAATCTTTAAGAAAATGGGTGGATTTAGGAGTGAGAAAATTAGGTTTTGGATTGAAAATGGAAGAAATGGGGTTGTTTCCGTGAATTGCATATTTTAACAACTTTTTTTTTTATAAAAATGGCCTGATGAGATCGATCTGCATTAGGTGGAGATCGATTTGGTCCTCTTAAATCCTTCAGTTTCTCAACATTTTTCAAGCATGAGATCGATCTGTCGAATGTATGAGATCGATCTGCTTCAATGTAATGAGATCGATCTGCTCAATGGAACAGGATCGATTTGTCTCAGGCTGAGAGCTAAGGAGATCGATCTAGCATTCAGGGGAGATTAATCTGCTCCTGTAACGACCCTTGACCCTTGAAAATTGGGGGATTTTTTTTTGATGAACTATATATATTTAATTTACCCACTTATTCCCTTATTCACTTAGGTTGTATTCCTGTTCAATGTCAAATCACTTTTCCTAATTCCTTATCCGTAACTATATTTATTTCCCATATTTTGACATATACGGCCGATAGAGATTTCAGCAGCATAACGACTTATATATGAGCCTACCCACCTGCAATTCAATTGTTTGACAATCCTAGATATCCCCAGCTACCAAGTATACTTTCCAAATCCACATTTACAACTCAATACGTCCATTTCGATTCAATACCAATCATCTTAAAACCTAATCCCAAAAATAATATTCTTTACATTGTTTTCCTTACAAATTACATCCCAATAAAATATTCCTAATATATGTCTGTGCATACAAATATGTCGGGTACAGGAATGTAATTGTATACCTTTCTGCGTGTACAAAAGTAGCCTAGGGTAGCTCTTTCCCATTAGCCTACGTCGTGTACGCGGCAGGTAGCGTCTGTAGATCGCTGCAAATAATCTGAAAGGTAGAGGGGTGAGCTTTTGAGGAAAAGCCCAGTAAGAAATGCTTTTAAAATGATCATGGTGGCTAAATCACATTGAATGCATGATAAAACTAAGAGATAACGTTTCTTTACAAATATCACATAGCTTCCAAAAAGCGTATATACAAAACATAATCAATAGAAATATAATTTCGAAGTAACAAATCTATTCAGTTACATCACAATCTTTCGAAACATACAGAACTCCAGAATATTTCAGAATCGATAGAACTTCAAAAGCATCACGGATGCATAAACATATATCGAAGGATCAAAATCTTATAGCATAGTTCATATTGGATGGAGACTTGGCTAACTTATAGAATTGTCATGCGATGATAACATAGTCATCCTCCGTAGAGGGAAATCAGAAACATGGCCATGGTAAGGCTATGAACGAGATCAAGGTCGTACAGCAAATCAAACATACTCGAAGGCAGAATTCATATACACCACAAAGGTGAGCATGACAAAAATGCATTGACCGTGTGGCACTTTGCATCTGTAGGACCCAAGAGGTGGCCCCCATAGTCACACAGACTGTGTGGTACTTTGCTCCTACAGAACCCAAGAGGTGGCTGACATGCCCTAAGGGTATTACCGCAAGTGCACGGGTCGTACAAGTAAAAATGGGATTTGAGTCCCGAGCCTCAGAGAAGTTGGTTAGCCTCATTAACTACCAGTTAATCTTACCCTAAGTATATTATAGCAAATTTTGAGATTAAGGTGGGTGATCTACATAGCTAGAATTAAAAATACTGGAAAGCAATAAAATAAAAAGAATAAAACCGAGCAAAATTACTTACAGTGCTCCACGCAATTAAAATAAAAAACCTACAAAAATAATTAAAATAGTTAAAACTAATTAATGCAATTAAAATAAAATGCAATTATGAAAATAATAAAGCAAGATTAATTAAATTAAACTAACCTAAAATGCAATTAAACTACTTAATCAAAATGCAACTTAAACTAAGTTAAGATAAATTTACCCCTAATTTAATTCTAAATGAACACTTAATTAACTATCAACCTAATTAAAACTAAGTTCTACACTATTAAGCAAGAATATTAATCATGAAATTTAATTAAAGACTCTAAACTAAGCTAACAAATTAAATTGAAATTAAACTAAATTAACAATGCATGAAAATGAATTAATTACTATTATGCACTAACCAAACAAGCCTTAACCAATTTTAAATCATCCAAATCCCTCCATTCACTGTTCATTCTTCATTTCATTTTTATTTCCAGGTGAGGTCTCAGTTTGTCCTCTGGTCCAAGCTTTTGCCTGCTGTTCGGCCTTCATTCTCGGTCTGTCATGTAATACTGACACTGCAACTTGCTCCAGGCTGCTCTAGGTCTGCTTGGCTGCCAACGATACTGTCCCACTGCTGCTCCAGGCGACAACCAGCTAGCATTCTCAGCTTTGTCTTGCTATATTCTGCTTCTGCTGTTTCTGCCCTGGTGTGTCTCGGTTCCAGGTGCTCACGGGTTGCCCTCAGTTCCAGGCTGTGCTCACGGGTTATGTCCTCTGCTCCAAGTATTCAGCTTCCATTCTTGGTTCTTTCCGGCACGCAATACAGCCCCTGCACGTCTCCAACTGCTTCGGTTTCATTCATCAGCAAGCCACTCAACTGCTCTATCTGTTGTACTGCATCTCTGTCTGTTCACTGGTGCTGCATCCAGGTACCATGATGATCTTGGTTTTGCCCAGCTAACTGGCAACGTCTTCCTCGCTTCAGTTGCAATGCTTCAGCAAGCCTTCCCTGCTTCAATCTCCAGTCTGTGGCAGCAAGCAAACCAATCGTCCCGCAAGCAAGCAACACATCACATCTCCTTTTTGTTTCATGCAGCAATCAATGAAAGCTAATGCAGAACACACATTCAGCAAACATGATCTCTATCCTGCAGCCACCCAATAATCACCGATAACCAAACTGTGCAGTATAGATAGGAAACAAAAAATGAACAGTAACGGGAACTAAGAGCAGAGCTGAACAGAGTGGACTGTATGGGTCTCGGTTCTTTGCAAAATCATAACAACTATGCTATAAACCATAAAACATACATCTAATGAAAGCTTAGAGCTGCAAACAACAATGTGAAAGGCAACTTAAAATGCAACCGAGAGGAAGGGTGTAGCCCCTCTAAAGTTCAAATCGAAAATCAAGAAACAGAAAAATAAGAAACTCCAATGACCTCGGGTTGCTTCATTTTCTTCTCCAACCATGTTCCATTTTGCTCATGATGTGGACAAATGCTTAGCATCAACCCACATCAAGGCAACAAAATCATAAGGTGGAAGAATGAATGAAATATATATGCCACCCGAATGCACCAAAGAAAAATCTAACCGAGAGCTACTAAGAATGATGGTTTAACACATAAAAACATAAGCAAATTGGGAAACCAAGAGCTAATCAACTAGGAAATCAACTATGCAAATAGAACTTTACAATAAAAGAATTAGTTTTTATCAAACCGAGAACATGAAAATGAAAGTGATTTTCCATTGAAAATGAAATTAAACAAAGACTAATAAAGAACATGAAATGCATAGTAAAACAAACGGGAACATAAAAAGAAATACTAGAAAGGAAAATAACTCTGAAAACTACTCTACCTACACTACTCCTACTCCTAAATTATCTTCTCTTTCAATTGTCATCCTTTCCTATTTATAAACACACTAGGGGTAAAATTATAATTTCAACATCCTTGATGAGTTAGCATTTTTTTGGTCACTGTCTTCACACCACTGGCTCCTTGAAAAGATATTTCCATGTCATCTGTCTTCTTGTCCAATTGGTTGTGCTAGGTGGCATGACTCGTGTTGTCCGTGCGGCTCAATCTCGATTTTAGCCCAATTTCGGTCCATTTTCTACTGAAATATTCAAAATTCATCCGGATTTAATTTATCTGCAAACATGAGAATTTTAATTAAATAAATGGGATAATTAACAAAATAAATTGGGGATTTAAATAATTAATTAGGAAATTAAGCATAAATAATTCTAAAAAAATAGAATTATCACACCTCCAAACTTGAGTTTTGCTTGTCCTCAAGCAAAACAAAATGATTGTAGGAATGACAAATACAAAACACAATAATTTTTTCAATATCATCCTCAAAGAAAAAGTACAGACTATGAAATCAAAGACTCACAATTACAAGTCCAGCACTTAGAATTATTCAATCATAAGTCCTAACCCAAATTGGACTCCTCGTGAGTGTGTGAAAAATGTCTAAGTCACTTCACAGTACATTATTCGGATCAGATTATGCAACACACTGAATGCAAAGTCAATGACATGTGATCATTCCCATAAGTTTGCTTTTCATTTCTCTCTCCACTAATGTAGTCACACTTAACCAAAGATTAATAGGACTTCATTAAGCTTGTAATGTAAGGCTGGGGCTAAGGTATGATAAAGTCGATTTAGGTTTAATTACCCCTTAACATGCATTACTTCTAGGATCTATAATGTAAGAGCTCTAATTATTTCCCCCAAACTTATTTCTTTTGCTAAACTTTTTTTTTTTTTGAATTTTTCTTCTTTCTTCTTTTCTTTTTCTTTTTCTTTCTTTTTCATCATTTTTTCAAATTTTTTTATACATACTCTTTCACTATCACTTAATATCCATATAGCTCACAATATATCCCAATGACTTTTCATGTTTTTGGGGTAAGGGATAGGAATAAAGTATTTAAACTAAGGAAAATAACGCAGGTATATTTACAGAGAAAAGCTTATTTGGCCCAGTGGGTGACTAGGGGTAGAATATGTACAAGGAAGGCTAGAAAGGCTCAAACAATCCAAAGATGGCCTAAATCATCTCCCTAATCAAGTGTGATCTAATATTTCACCTCGAGATCAAATCAAACAAATTCTAGAATATGATGCACAAAATCAACTGAACAAATACAGTCCTATGTACACATAAGCTTTCTCTAAATAAATATACCGATTCATGACATGACATGTGCATAAGATGAGGAAATCACAATCAGAATCAAGATAAATTAAACTCAACTTCATGCTTTTCCTATAATCATGCATCTCAGTCAATCAAAGTCAGACTAAATCATGGGGTCATATCATCGAAATATGGGAAAACTATATGCTAAGCACTATATCATCCCAAAATCAAACAATTTAAGCTCATATTATCGAAAAAATTTTGAAAATTCTTTCTCAGATTTTTGAAAAAATTTTGAATTTTTTTCCAATTTTTCACAAAATTGCTCAAGAGATATCCCCTCCCCCAAACTTAAAGTGCATAGTGTCCTCACTGTGCAGATAATATAAGAATTTAAGCTCGAGAACAGAGTACTCCCCTTTCTGATGATGATGAATAACTGAAGCTTGATTGAAAGCATAAAACTAGAAAATAAACCTGCAAAATAAATAAAGAAAGAAACAACAGAAAAGAAAAAGAAAAATGAACTATATACAAAGTGAAAAGGAAAACACAACCACTTCAAATGCAGCTAAAGAAAACAACACGCAGCAGCAGGGCGAAGAGTAGGAGGGTCATCCAAAGTGGTGACAGGGTGCTGACAGTTATCTCCTCCTGAGCCCTATCTACTTCCTTCTTTCTCTCAGATATTATATGCTTAATCCTTATATTCTCCTCAATCTCCATCTTAAAACACTCTTGAGAGTCATCAGGGAGCTTCAAAGGTTTGAAAACATTAAACTTTACTTCCTGATCTTGGACTCTCATCGTTAACTCCCCCTTTTGTACATCAATTACTGTTCTACCAGTAGCTAGGAAAGGTCTACCTAGTATAATGGGGACTTTCCTGTCTTCCTCCATGTCTAAAACAATAAAATCTGCAGGGAAAATAAACTTGTCCACCTTTACTAAGACATCCTCAATGACCCCCTTCGGATATTTAATTGATCGATCAGCTAACTGAAGGGTTACTGTGGTGGGCTTGGCATCCCCTATTCCTAACTTATGATAGATAGACGATGGCATCAAATTTATACTAGCTCCTAAATCGCACAGGGCTCTACCAAAGAATAAATTTCCAATAGTGCATGGTATGGTAAAACTCCCGGGATCTTTGAGCTTAGGGGGTAATCTTCTCTGGACAATGGCACTACATTCCTCAGTTAAGGCCATCGTCTCATAATCTTTCAATCTCCTTTTCCTAGAGAGGATATCCTTCAGAAACTTCACATAAATTGGCATTTGCTCTAAAGCATCTGTGAAAGGAATGTTGATGTGGAGTTTCTTAAAAACCTCAAAAAATTTAGCAAATTGTTGATCCGATTTTTTATTTTGGAACCTCTTAGGAAAAGGTACTGGTGGTCTAACCAAAGAGGATGTAGTGGAAACATGTATAGCATCAGAGGGCGAGGAAGGCTGTGAAATAGAAGAAGGTATAGATGAAGAAGTGCCTAGCTTGGATTCTTTTATAGCCTGATCCTAATGTTCCTGCTCTTTCTGAGCTGCTTCGTTAGAACTTATGGGTTTTTCAACTATGGGCTCAACAGGATTGGACTTACTTTGTGGCTCATCTAGCTCTTTGCCGCTCCTAAGGGTGATGGATTTGACATATTCTTTACCCTCCCTTTACTTAATAGTATTAGCTTCAATGTTACTAGGAAGGGTCCCTTGAGGACGTTGGCTAAGAGCATTTACTATTTGTCCTACTTGAACCTCTAAGTTCTTAATTGAAGCAGCTTGATTTTGCAGGATAGTCGTGAACATTTCCTCAAGCGAGGGCTTCTTCTCAGCTGCTGGTGCATGGTAAAGTTGTGGCTGCGTAGGTTGTGGTGGTGGTGATGGATGATATTGAAATTGAGGTGGGGATGGATGATGTGGTGGATGGTATGGAAATTACGGCTGTGGTGGTACCTGAACCGGTGGAGCTTGAAAACCAAGGAGTCCTACAGGTCTAGAGCTAGAATTTTACCCTTGGTTTTAGCTCCAGAAGAAGTTAGGATGGTTCCTCCACCCTGGATTATAGGTGTTTGACAAGGGGTTGTTCTGTTGCTTTTGAAGTGGAGCAACATACTGAACCGATTCTAGGTTAAGTGGACACCTATCTACAGAGTGGGTACCACTACACAGATCGCATGAAAGGAAAGTACTTTGGACAGAATAAATCGGATTAGGATTGGTAGAAGGATTATGCTGGGTACTGAGTGACTCTACCTTCTTCGTAAGATTAGTGATTTGAGAGGTCAAGGTAGACAGTGTGTCGAGCTCATAAATACCCGCCGACTTCTTTAGCAATTGCCTCTCCGAGGACCATAGATAGTTGTTAGCCGCCATCTTGTCCAAGAGCTCGTAAGCTTCCTCCTCTGTTTTACACATTAGTGCTCCACCCGCAGCAGCGTCAACAATGGTCCTATTCTAGCTTGTAAGTCCATTGTAGAAGGTCTGGACTTGCAGCCATAATGGTAGGCCATGGTGAGGACACTTCCTAAGAAGCTCCTTATATCTTTCTCATGCTTCGTAAAGAGATTCAAAGTCGTACTGGGCAAAGGAAGATATATTACTACGGAGTTAGGCCATTTTAGAGGGAGGGAAAAACTTAGATAGAAATTGATAGGCTAACTCATCCCATGAAGAAATGGATCCTGGAGGCGGAGAGGTTAACCAGTGTCTCACCCTATCCCTAAGTGAGAAGGGGAATAATCTAAGCCTAAGCGCATCATCAGATAATCCATTATGTTTAAACGTGTTGCACAAGTCCAGGAATTGCCCAAGGTGAGCATGTGGGTCATCGTGCGGAAGCCCACTGAATTACAATAAAGTCTGGATCATCTGGAGGATGGAAGGCTTAATTTCAAAATTGTTTGCATGGATAGCTGGTGGCCTAATGCCGGTATAATAACCTCCAATAGTCGACATTGCATAATCTCCAACGGTCTTAATTTCCCTATTTTCTGTCATGATGCTTTGCAGCGGAGCTAGAAATTTCCTATAATCCTTTCGAATTTTTCTAAGAGTGCGTTTGATTTTAGGATCTAGAGGAAAGCAATCAAAACTTCTAGCTCTACGCATGCAATCATCGAAAAGTCCTTAGAAATTTTTTTTAAGTTTTTCAATTTTTCAATTTTGTTGATTTTAATTTTTCAATTAACTAATCTAGATTAAATATTTACAACCTAAATATTTACAAGCTAGAATTACACCTAAGCATAATTTCACCGATATTAATTAACGACTAATTAAGACTTCCTCGGCAACGGCGCCAAAAACTTGACACGCCCTAAGGGTATTACCGCAAGTGCACGGGTCGTACAAGTAATAATGGGATTTGAGTCCCGAGTTATCATCCCTCACTCAGAGAAGTTGGTTAGCCTAATTAACTACCGGTTAATCTTACCCTAAGTATATTCTAGTAAATTATGAGATTAAGGTGGGTGATCTACATAGCTAGAATTAAAAATACTGGAAAGCAATAAAATAAAAAGAATAAAACCGAGCAAAATTACTTACAGTGCTCCACGCAATTAAAATAAAAAACCTACAAAAATAATTAAAACAGTTAAAACTAATTAACGCAATTAAAATAAAATGCAGTTATGAAAATAACAAAGCAAGATTAATTAAATTAAACTAACCTAGAATGCAATTAAACTACTTAATCAAAATGCAATTTAAACTAAGTTAAGATAAATTTACCCCTAATTTAATTCTAAATGAACACTTAATTAACTATCAACCTAATTAAAACTAAGTTCTACACTATTAAGCAAGAATATTAATCATGCAATTTAATTAAAGACTCTAAACTAAGCTAACAAATTAAATTGAAATTAAACTAAATTAACAATGCATGAAAATGAATTAATTACTATTATGCACTAGCCAAACAAGCCTTAACCAATTTTAAATCATCCAAATCCCTCCATTCACTGTTCATTCTTCATTTCATTTTTATTTCCAGGTGAGGTCTCAGTTTGTCCTCTGGTCCAGGCTTTTGCCTGCTGTTCGGCCTCCATTCTCGGTCTGTCATGAAATACTGACACTACAACTTGCTCCAGGCTGCTCTAGGTCTGCTTGGCTTCCAACGATACTGTCCCACTGCTGCTCCAGGCGACAACCAGCTAGCATTCTCGGCTCTGTCCTGTTGTATTCTGCTTCTACTGTTTCTGCCCTGGTGTGTCTTGGTTCCAAGTGCTCACGGGTTGCCTTCGGTTCCAGGCTGTGCTCACGGGTTATGTCCTCTGCTCCAGGTATTCAGCTTCCATTCTTGGTTCTTTCCCGTATGCAATACAGCCCCTGCACGTCTCCATCTGCTTCGGTTTCATTCATCAGCAAGCCACTCAACTGCACTATCTGTTGTACTGCATCTCTGTCTGTTCACTGGTGCTGCATCCAAGTACCATGATGATCTTGGTTTTGCCCAGCTAACTGGCAACGTCTTCCTCGCTTCAGTTGCAATGCTTCAGCAAGCCTTCCCTGCTTCAATCTCCAGTCCGTGGCAGCAAGCAAACCAATCGTCCCGCAAGCAAGCAGCACACCACATCTCCTTTTTGTTTCACGCAGCAATCAATGAAAGCTAAGGCAAAACAGACATTCAGCAAACGTGATCTCTACCCTGCAGCCACCCAATAATCACCGATAACCAAACTGTGCAGTATAGATAGGAAACAAAAAATGAACAATAGCGGGAACTAAGAGCAAAGCTGAACACAGTGGACTGTGTGGGTCTCGGTTCTTTGCAAAATCATAACAACTATGCTATAAACCATAAAACATACATCTAATAAAAGCTTAGAGCTGTAAAAAACAATGTGAGAGGCAACTTAAAATGCAACCGAGAGGAAGGGTGTAGCCCCTCTAAAGTTCAAACCAAAAATCAAGAAACAGAAAAATAAGAAACTCCAATGACCTTGGGTTGCTTCATTTTCTTCTCCAACCATGTTCCATTTTGCTCATGATGTGGACAAATGCTTAGCATCAACCTACATCAAGGCAATAGAACCATAAGGTGGAAGAATGAATGAAATATATATGCCACCCGAATGTACCGAAGAAAAATCTAACCAAGAGCTACTAAGAATGATGGTTTAACAAACAAAAACATAAGCAAATTGGGAAACCGAGTGCTAATCAACTAGGAAATCAACTATGTAAATAGAACTTAACAATAAAAGAATTAGTTTTTATCAAACCAAGAACATGAAAATGAAAGTGATTTTCCATTGAAAATGAAATTAAATAAAGACTAATGAAGAACATGAAATGCATAGTAAAACAAACGGGAACATAAAAAGAAATACTAGAAAGGAAAATAACTCTAAAAACTACTCTACCTACACTACTCATACTCCTAAATTATCTCCTCTTTCAATTGTCATCCTTTCCTATTTATAAACACACTAGGGGTAAAATTGTAATTTCTACATCCTTGATGAGTTAGCATTTTTTTGGCCACTTGTCTTCACACCATTGGCTCATTGAAAAGATATTTCCATGTCATCGGTCTTCTTATCTAATTGGATGTGCTAGGTGGCATGACTCGTGTTGTCCGCGTGGCTCAATCTCGATTTTAACCCAATTTCGATCCATTTTCTATCGAAATATTCAAATTTCATCCGGATTTAATTTATATGCAAACTTGAGAATTTTAATTAAATAAAGGGGATAATTAACAATATAAATTAGGGATTTAAATAATTAATTAGGAAATTAAGCACAAATAATTTTAAAAAAAATATCATTATCAGTGGCGCCCACGATTGCATGTCAATGTGAACCACGTGGCACTTTGCTCCCGTCGGACTCAAGAGGTGGTCTCCACGTTCACATGTCATTGTGGAAATTGCGTGGCACTTTGCTCCCATCGGACTCAAGAGGTGGCCCCCACAATTCCACTATACATTGCCTTTTCGTCTCAAAACAGAGTTTTCAAAACTTTACTTGGGTTTTATAGCCCATAAACTCACACCGAGTAATAAAATCGAATTCCTTGTAATCTAAAAACTCTTTCATAAAACGAAAAGACTGTGTGGCACTTTGTTCCCGTAGGACTCAAGAGGTGGCCCCCACAATCACCTTTCGAAAACAAATTTCATTTATTTAAACATATGTTCACATACCAAATTTCATTTCTTTCAAAAACATGAAATCAATTCATACGTAAGTCGAAACCATAACATTTATTCAGAAATCATGTTCGAAACTATGCATTCAATTTCATATGGCATTTCTTTATTTCGAAAACATGACCAAATAAATCTTGAGCTTAATAGGTGTTGGGTTTTGTTTTACAATCAATGGTTGCACAAGAAGGCTCGAAAACACATAGATAAATCGGAGTCTAAGAGTAGGGATACCATTACCATCTTAAATTACACCCCTTACCTCGATTTATCAAAAATTCCGAATTCGAGTGGTGACACCTCCTAGTACCTCCTTTAATTCCTTCTACGATCACCTACACCGAAATTGTATACTTAGCACCCTGTTCGTGCGAATTGTCTGAATTGCGTTAAAATCATAACCTATTCGTTACTACTTCGTATGTACGTATTATTGTACATACCTAGGCCAACACGCACATTTATATATTTTTATTACTATATATATTCTTTGTATGTACATATACTAACATACACACTTATCTTATACACCTATATGTATATACACCTAAGTATATACACATATTTATTTTACATTTAATTTCCTTATTCATCATCACATAAATATATATATATTGTCTATTTCTCATCTCTCCCATTTTTATTTCACATACACCTTAATTCACACTAACATATTTATATCTCAAACATATATATATATATATATATATATATATACATATATATATACATATATATATATATGTACATTAAATTTACATATATAAATTTTACCTTTGTCTCTTCCAAATTTCCAGCCAACTATAATCATCTTATAACTTCTGTCATTATTCTTCAACACATGCATTAATCTCAAGGTAAAAGGATGGTCTCACCCCTGGTTCTTATGGTAACCGAATCTGTCCCTAACTTGGTTCAGGACTTTTTTGACGTTTGCTTTCCTATTCAATAGTCAATCTCCATTTCCAGCAAGCCTATATTCCCCAAGGTTGCTGAGTCCATCTTCCCCTATTATGACTCTGTTTCCAGCTGAGAGGTGAAGGTCAGCAGCCCCTGCTGCCGTTTTGCTGTAGCTCTCGGCTTCCACTCTTTTCCTCTGCTATGTGCCGAGTGTGAAGACCCTTGTTTTGGGTCTGGAAAGACAACTCCCACACCTCCTTCTATCTCTTGGTTTTAGCCCCCAACTTCCCTTTATTGGATTTAGCTTCCTTCCCTTGAACTACCTTCGTTGCCCTAAAGAAATCTCCCCTGCACATTCTCAATTTCAACCTCTCTTCGATCTCGAGTCTGCTTTGCTATCTTCCTCTCGGGTCTACTTTGCTATCTTCCTCAAGCCTCAGTTAGCTCTTTCCTTCAGCCCCCTCTCGGTTTGCTTCAATTTCACTCTCTTCCTCGATCTACACCTTTCTTTCTTTCTTCCCTTTTCCCCCGGTCAGCTCTCCTGCTCCAGATTTGCTTTCTTGGTTCTGCTTCACTCTTCGATCTCGGTTTTGGTCTCCCTCAATCTCCCCTGCCTCGGTCTGCTTCCTTCCAGTTTTCAGCTCCCTCAGTCCTCTTCTTCCTCTCCTTCCTTCCTTTTCTCTTCCTCTTCTCTTCTTTCCTCTCTTTCCCTTCCTTTCCTTTCTTCTCTTCTTTTCCCGCCCAGCAGAGATGGTTCACTGTTTTGTTTCAATTGCTCTCTTTTTTTTTTTTTGTATTTCCAGGTGCGGGAATTGGCTTCTTTTTGAAGCCAATTCCGTACACCACATTGTATATTATATTAACACATATATATTATATAATATATATATATATATATTATTTGTTTGTTTATTGTTATTGTTATTTATTTTTTTTGTTTTATTTGTTTTGTTTCCATTTCATTTTAATTGTCTCATGCTTTATTATTATTTTTATTATTAATACTTATATATTACATACTATACATTACATAGTATATATATTTGTTATATATATATATATATATATTATTATCTATTTATTTAAATTTGTCTAGTATATATATATATACATTTTCTTCTTTATAACTTATCCAAAGACATAATATTCATGCCTTCCATGAAATTTTAATTATTTCAAAAATGAAATATTATTGGGATTTCATCATTTTTCATAAATCCCCGATATAAGTTTTTACATCAAGATTATTTTCGATCCCTCCATGCTTGCATTTGTTTTATCACATCCGGTATTTTCGGGTTCCATGTCATTCACGGGCTTCATGGCTCCTACACTCCTCGAGCCCTACAACGAATATTCACACTTCCATTAAAACATATTATTTTTATTCTTATATAGTCTAATTAAATATAAGAATTTTGTGGTGTTTACATTCTCCTCACCCTTAAAGAATTTGGTCCTCCAAATTTCCTCTTGGTCCTTCAGAATAGATGAGGGTACTTCTAGATGCTGTCAAGTCTCTCAGGCGGTGAGGTATTTTTAAAAAACCTTTATTGGCCATCAGACTTGACCGCACAAACCGGTTACGGATATAAGTATTCAAGGTTCAATTTCAATAAGAAAATAGGATACCAAACTTATCATCACTTGATCCGAATCACTTCACATACCAGAGATATTCGTACCTTGTATACATCTCTTATTTCAATATGACTCGTATATTCAAGATTTATCCCCTCTCAAAGCTTGTCTCATTTCGTACATCAACTATAGCAAAACTCTTTCCTTATTCCAATTAAGTCTCACATTCAAAACATAAGAATATAGAAATTACAATCCTTAGATTTAATACGTAATTCATATTCTAAAGTTTCCTTATATCGCAAACTCTGAATCTTCATAATAGTTTGGATCTTTCCCATTAATATGTAACCTCTGTTTGGAAAATCCCACTTACACCCATTCTTAATATACTGTGACCCAAGAGACTCCGAGTCTCCTTAAAATTTAATACCAGTACACTCTAAAGTGGGTCACTGGGTTCGAAAATCTCCCCTTCATATAGTTCTTATAATTACTCTTTCAGCATTTCTAATCCAAGCAAAGTCACTCAGTACAGTGGTTTGAGTACTTAATTCGATACCACGTGTTAAATCAATTCTAGAACTTCTCCTTTCAATTTAGGGTTAACTTTGATAAATCATCCGATTATGTGTCAGAAAACTTTTTCTATTTACAGGGATGTTTCTATACTCCGAACATGCCCTATCTTTATCAATCATGTAAGCAGTGTGACCTTTAGCGTCTTATTTATACCGTTAGTTCCCTGATTCATTCTTCTAGCTATAGTGACTGTGCTCTTTCATTGTTACTATTTCCCTTGTAGATTTCTTAGTGACTTTAGAAATATACAATTTATATCATCATAATTGCACCTTGCGCACTGCTTCCTCAAAATAATTTCAAATTCAGTCATCTTAGCTTGACTAAATATCCCAATATCTCCTATGAGATTCTGAACTTTCTTTATCTAACAGTTCTTGTGTCAAGACCCATCCTGACTTAACTAGAAAACCACTACAAATTTTTCGCATTTTTAACTTATCTTTTCTCTCGTCAATGGTTGGGCTGTGATTCGATGTTAGCTTCCTCGCATATCATATCATCCATTATCATACATACATGTCAATATACTGTTATTGATTGTAACTCCTTTTTTAATACATATGAGATGAAAAAATCTAATACAAATACATTCCCCATAATATATATCGTATACATCACTGTGCTGTTTCTATATTTAGATACATAATCATACAAAACATGTATACCTGTCGATCGATAGGAAATAGCAGCGGACACAGGAATACTATCCCTCAAAAGCTCTCACTCTACTGCTGATGCTCTGTAGAGAGATGTAAAGAAAGGGGGTGAGCATACAACACGCTCAGTAAGGAAATCAGACAAGCAAGTAGACATCTACACTATCTACTTAAAATAATGCTATGCCTCAAAACGTTATTTCCTTAACTCATTTTCAAAGCATGTCTTTAAAATATATATATACATATATTGGTACAGATTAAATCCCATGTACAGAAATCATACTTTCTTTCTTAAATGTAAGCATGTAGTGCAAAACAATGCATCTTTATAATATCACAATGCCTTTATATAAATCATGCCATGTATATTTAAATCACAGTAAATATGGCATTTAAATCATTCACAACACAAAATCGGAGTCCGACCCATCCCTCAGGTCTATCCGCAATTAAATCAGTCAATCATGTGATATATCATGTGAGACTCTGTGGTGAAAATGTAAATAGTATCCTAGACTATGATCATATCCGACAATGGTGATCCCAGTCAACACAATACTCGGCCTGCGTGGCATCACTGATAATTCTATTTTTTATAGAATTATTTGTGCTTAAATTCCTAATTATTTATTTAATCCCCATATTATTTTATTAATAATCCCCTTTATTTAATTAAAATTCTTTAATGTGCAGATAAATTAAATCAAGATGAAACTCAATCGTTTCAGTCGAAATTGGGCTGAAAACGAGCTAAAGGAGATTGGACCACTTCAAATTTTGCAGACCGAGTCACCAGTCGTTTGGACAGCGTGATGCCAGGTATCCATATTTTATTTGCTCCGAAAGGATAAGATCAACAGACACCGAGCGAATATTCTGGAAGACACACGTTGGGCCACATCGCACAGCCAACTGGACAAACCGACAAGTGGCGTGGAAATATCTATTCTGTAGCAAATCAATTGAAGACAAGTGGACAAATAATGCCAACTCATCTAGGATGAAAAATTACCATTGTACCCCTATGTTTGTGTATAAATAGAACATGATGGCAATTGAAAATGTAGGTAGGTTAGGGTAGAATAGCTTTTAGATTAATTTTAAAAGTTTTCCTTAGAATTTTCGCATAGTTTTACAAGTTGTTGACTGTTCATTCACTATTCACTTTATGAAATTATTTGTTTCATTCTCTAATTTCATGGTATTTCATTAGCAATCTTGTTCACCTTTTTCTTCTTGTTCGGTTTGCAAAAATCCATTGCTGGATGTTTCTTATTTAGTGATGTTTTAAATAGAAATTTAAAGCTTTCAGTATCAAGTTCTCGGTTTCCAAATTCATTTCTATATTTGTTTGATAAACCCTTAGTTTGATTTTAGCTTTCGGTTTGTCCCTGTTTGAGCAATCGGGTTTCAAGATATCTTCATTCAATCTTCTCCCCTTTGATTCTGTTGCCTTGATGTGGGATGATGCAAAGCATTTGTCCACATCAAGAGCTATGTGGAGTCACGGCTGGAGAAGAAAATGAAGCTACCCAAGGAGGTTGAGTTCTCTGTTTACGTTGTTGAAGCTCTCGGACGATTTGGCAATGGTGTTGTTGTTAAATCCTTTCGGGTTTAAAATCATATGCTGCTTTGCATTATTGTTTTATTCTTTCCTTATTCCATTTTGTATTTGCATGATTTTACTTATTCGGTGCTTGCTTGTAGTTAGAGTATGACTTCCATGTTTAATGCATTTATTTACATTCCCTGCATATTATTTCATTTACTGCATTCTACTTCATTTTCATTGTAGTTTGTTACTTGCTGGATTGTGAAAAGGTTGGGATGAGTTTTTCGATGTAGAGTCTTAAGAAGTAATCCATAGGAGCACAAGTTCAGACCCGTGCATTTTTACTCTCTGTTATGCCCTGTTTCGGTTATTGCTTACTGTTTTTATAAGTTTTGTGCTAACTGGTTTTGTTGCTTGTTGTTATTGTTGCTGAGCATAAAGTTGGGCACTGAGGAGGCTGAAGATGATGTTAGACTAGGATGTAGCTGCTACTGTTAAAGTAATCCCTTGGCACCCAGCAGTTGTACACGAGCTGAGTGATGCAGAATTCAGAAGCAACATGTTGCAGTAGACATTAGCTGGGCAGAGGGCTTGTGAAGCAGAACAGCATGTCGAACGTGCTTGCTAGCTGGGCAGGACAGCAGCTGGGAGCAGCCGCACGGCAGGAGCAGAGTGCAGGACAAAACAGACTGGCCGTATGTCCGTAGCACCTGGAGGCAGATCAAACTAACGGAGAAGACAGTGCAGCAGTGCACTTGCTAAGAAAAATCAGGACCACTTGTTTATTATTTGATAAGGCCACGTTTGGCTAGCCCATTGAAGTGGTTTAATTCATTTTACATGCATTATTAGATAGATTAATTTCAAGTTTATTAGTTAGCTTAGTTAGTTGATTTCTCAATTGCATGTTTGTTATATTTTCTTTGTTTCATTAGTTTAACTTAGACTTAGTTAAATCAATAATTAATTTTTATTCTAGTATTAGGGGTTGTGCTTAATATTAATTTAGATAAACTCATTTTATGCATTTTAAGTTTTAATCAAAATTTCAAAAATTGTTTTTCATGCATTAGTTAATTTTTATTGTTAAGTTAGTAATTAGTGATAATTAGGATTAATTTATATTTAATATTTTAATCTTTTAAATTTGTAGTTAGTACCTTAATTAAATTGCATTTTTATTAATTAGTTTAATTATGTGCATATTTTATGCTAGGATAGGTTAATTTTAGTTTAATTAATTTTATTGCTTTATTTTCTTATTTGCATTTTATTGCGTTAATTAACTTTAACTGTTTTAATTTTCTTTTGTAGGTTGATTGCTTGGAACATTGTAAGTATTTTTAGCTTGGTTTTATTTTATTTAGTTGATTTCCAGTAATTTTTAATTAGCCTTAGTAGATTACCAACTTTCGTAATTTGCTAGAATATACTTAGGGTAAGATTAACCGATAATTAATTAGACTAGTCAACTTCTCTATGGGACGATAATCTCGAGACTCAAATCCCATTATTACTTGTACGACCCGTGCACTTGCGGACATATACCCTTAGGGCGTGTCAAGTTTTTGGCGCCGTTGCTAGGGAAGTTTTAATTAGTCGTTAATTAATATCAGGGAAATTATACTTAGGTGTAATTCTAGCCTGTAAATATTTAGGTTGTAAATATTTAGATTAGTTAATTTTCTCATAATTAATTAAAATAAAAAAATTAAAAAAATTAAAAAAAAAACTTAAAAATTTTTCTAAGGATTTGTTGATGTTTGCATGCGTAGAGCCAGGAGTTTTGATTGCTTTCCTTTAGATCCTGAAATCGAACAAACTCTTAGGAAAATTCGAAAGGACTTTAGGAAATTTATAGCTCCGCTGCAACACACGATGGTAGAAAATAGGGAAATCAGGACCGTTGGGGATTACGCGGTGCCGACGATTGGAGGATATTATACTGGCATTAGGCCACCAGCAGTCCCTGCTAATAATTTTGAAATTAAGCCGTCCATCCTCCAGATGATCCAGACCTCTTTGCAGTTCAGTGGGCTTCCACACGATGACCCACATGCTCATCTCGGGCAATTCTTAGACTTATGCAACACGTTCAAACACAATGGATTATCAGACGATGCACTTAGGCTTAGATTATTCCTCTTCTTACTTAGGGATAGGGGGAGACACTGGTTGACCTCCCTGCCTCCAAGATCAATTTCTACATGGGACGAGTTAGCCCACCAATTTCTAGCCAAATTTTTCCCTCCCTCTAAAATGGCCAGACTCCGTAGAGATATATCCTCCTTTGCCTAGTACGACTCTGAATCTCTTTACGAGGCATGGGAACGATATAAGGAGCTTCTTAGGAAGTGCCCTCACCATGGCCTACCCCTATGGCTGCAAGTCCAGACCTTCTACAATGGACTTACAAGCCAGAATAGAACCATAGTGGACGCTGCTTCGGGTGGAGCCTTAATGTGCAAAACAGAGGAGGAGGCTTATGAGCTGCTAGACAAGATGGCGGCTAACAACTATCAATGGTCCTCGAAAAGGCAATTGCCAAAGAAAGCAGCGAGTATATATGAGCTCGACACTCTGTCCACCTTGACCTCTCAAATCGCCAATCTTACAAAGAAGGTGGAGTTGCTCAGTACCCAACCTAATCCTTTCAACAATCCTAACCCCGTATTTTCTGTCCAAAGTCCTTTTCTCTCGTGTGATCTATGTAGTGGTACCGATGTTGTGGATAGGTGTCCACTTAACCTAGAATCGGTTCATTACGTTACCCCTAAGCAACAGAACAACCCTTTTTCAAACACCTATAATCCAGGGTGGAGGAACCATCCGAACTTTTCTTAGAGCCAAAACCAAGGGCAAGCTTCTAATTCTAGACCAGTAGGACCCCCACGTTTTCAAGCTCCACAGGTTCAGGTACCACCACAGCATCAATTTCCTCACCACCCACCACCTCCATATCCACATCATCCACCTAATCATTCCCATCCATCCCACTTCCATCAACCACCACCACCACAACCCCAGCATTCACCAGCAGCTGATAAGAAACCCTCTCTTGAGGAAATGTTCACAACAATCTTGCAAAATCAAGCACCTTCAATTAAGAACCTAGAGGTTCAGGTAGGACAGATAGCAAATGCTCTTAGTCAACGTCCTCAGGGAACCCTTCCTAGTAACACTGAAGCCAATCCTATTAGGCAAAGGGAAGGGAAGGAACATGTGAAAGCTATCACCCTTAGGAATGGCAGAGAGCTAGTAACTCCCCCTGTTAAGTCCAGACCTGACCAGTCCCTAGTTGAAAAATCCATAGGTTCTAATGAAGCAGCTCAGAAGGAGCAAGAATCAAAAGATCAAGCTGCAAAGGAAACAAAGCCAGGCATTTCTTCACCTTTACCTGTTTCCTTGTCACAACCTTCTTTAACCTCTGATGCTACAAAAGTTCCCACTACATCTCCTCCTGTTAGACCACCAGTCCCTTTTCCTCACAGATTTCACAATAAAAAACTGGACCAACAATTTGTAAAATTTCTTGAGATTTTTAAGAAACTTCATATCAATATTTCATTAGCAGATGCCTTAGAGCAAATGCCAAGCTATGTGAAGTTTATGAAGGACATCCTCTCTAGGAAAAGAAGATTGGAAGATTACGAAACGGTGGCCTTAACTGAGGAATGTAGTGCAATTATCCAAAGAAGGTTACCCCCCAAGCTCAAGGATCCTGGGAGCTTTACCATACCATGTACTATTGGAAATTTATTCTTTGGTAGAGCCCTGTGGGATTTAGGAGCGAGTATAAATTTGATGCCTTTATCTATCTATCAGAAGTTAGGAATAGGGGATGCCAAGCCCACCACAGTGACCCTCCAGTTGGCCGATCGATCAATTAAATATCCGAAGGGTGTCATTGAGGATGTCTTAGTAAAAGTGGACAAGTTTATTTTCCCTACAGATTTTATCTTGTTGGACATGGAGGAAGACAGGGAAGTCCCAATCATACTAGGCAGACCATTCCTAGCAACTGGTAGAACTTTAATAGATGTACAGAAGGGGGAGTTAACAATGAGAGTTCAAGATCAGGAAGTCAAGTTTAATGTGTTCAAATCTCTAAGGTTTCCTGATGACTCTCACGATTATTTTAGGATGGATTTAGTAGACAAGGACATCACTGAGGAGTTTTCCAAGACACACTCTTTAAACCCTTTAGAAGCCTCCTTAGTGAAATCTGTTGATCTTAGAGAGTATAGTGAAGATGATGATGAGGTCATGAGACTTTACAGTTGTTAGAGGTCACTCTTTTTTAGGAGATTGCCCAATTTGAGACATTAGACTCTTCATCTATTCTAATTTCAAATATCATTCCATCCACCAGTGATCCTCCAGCATTAGAACTCAAACCTTTACCCTCACACCTTAGGTATGCTTACTTAGGTGAATCCTCCACACGACCGGTAATAGTATCTGCTGCTCTCTCCAGTGATTAGGAAGCAAAATTACTACAAGTGTTAAGAGAGCATCAGAAGGTTATAGGCTGGTCTATCTCTGACCTTAAGGGTATTAGTCCCTCTATCTGTATGCATAAGATACTATTGGAGGAAGGGTATAGGTCATCCATAGAGCACCAGCGTCGATTGAACCCTGTAATGAAAAAAGTTGTCAAGAAGGAGATCATTAAGTGGTTAGATGCAGGGATTATCTATCCAATTTCTGACAGTGCCTGGGTGAGCCCAGTATAATGTGTCCCTAAAAAGGGAGGGATGACAGTGATCGAGAATGAAAATAATGAGCTCATCCCCATTAGGACTATCACTGGTTGGCGAGTATGTATGGATTATAGGAAACTCAACAAAGCCACCAGGAAAGACCACTTCCCTTTACCCTTCATTGACCAGATGTTAGATCGATTAGCTAGTCACGAATTCTACTGTTTGTTGGATGGATACTCTGGGTACAATCTGTCAGACCCGAGTTTTCGATTTACGTATGTAGCTTGTACCTTATGATTCCTATGTGTACGAATGTTATATTTCATAGTTGAATCATAAGAAGAGTATTTACTATCATGCAATCGACTAATTGAGAATTTAAAAAATGCATGTAAGCTACATAACAGCGAGATAAGGATTCAATTTATTTTCGAGTAAGTACAAGGGTAAAACGGTCAATTGACCAAAATTCAGTATAAATCCGATGAGAAAATTTCATTAAAAATATGAAATCGAGAAATCTTGATCAATAACGGAGCAAATATTTAATTTTGAGTCTAATTGATCAAGATATGAATTTATTTGATATTTTTAGAATTTTTGTCTCGAAAAATGAGCTCAAAAATAGTGGAAAAATATACCGAAAAGGTAAAATCGGACTGATAAATTCATTTACGGACTAAATGAATTTAATAAGAATTTTTGGGATATTTTTGGGATATTTTAGGATTTTTAATATTATTTTAAGGATTAAAATAATATTAAAAATATATTATAAAAAAAATGAAAACAGAACAGAAAATAGATTGGAAAGAATCGGGGAGAGAAGGAACGAAGCCGACGCAAACCGAGGGAAGAAGAGCTCACCGGACGGCCATCAATCCGGTGACCCAGCGACCAGCGAACATCCAAAAAGGAAGAGGGGAACCCCGCGACCTCCCTGCCACCAGGACGGGCGCCACCGGCGCCGAAATCTGGTGAATCGAAGGGAGAATGCCGCGGAGGAAAAGAGGGCGTTCGGCGGCCACCGGCGGGAGTTGGCTCCAATCGAGGCCAACCGAGAGGTCCCCTGTCCAAGACGCGTCGAATGACGGCAACGGCACGTCGGGAATCGGCTGGACGACGTCGGCACGACCAAAAAGGTACTGAACCGGTCGGCGGTTCAGTGGAAAGTGACTGTGCTGAACCGGATCGGACCGGTTCAGCCAAGGAGAAAAAGGGAAAAAGAGGAAAAAAGAAAGGGAAAGGAAAAAGGAAAATTTTTGGGATTTCACCGAATTTCGGGTAAGTCGATACGAGGTCAAAAGTGACCAATTTAATTTCTGATAAATTTATTTAAATTATATTTAATCAGAAATTGACCCGGAGTTAAATATACGAAATTGTGCAGTTCGACGATTAATTCCGAACGGAAGTCCGATCGAACTCTGATTCACGCACCATCGCACAATCTCGGGTAAGTAAAGCTCATTTACGACGATTTATGTGATTTATGAGTATTTAAGATTTAATTTACGCATTTTGGATTAAATTTCGGATTTAGTGAATTATATTCAGAAAATTGAATAAAATGTCGTAAATGATATACGGGCTATCCAAAGAGTTTGGAATAGAGCCCAATGGGTATTGATAAACCCCATTAGTCAATAGACCCTGATAAACAGGCTTAATACGGATTAAGGCCCGATTAACGTGTTTAAGGCCCATTAAGAGTAAACGGGCCCATTTAAATGAAATGAACTATATTAAATGTGTAATATAGTAGGAAAAGTGTAATTAACTCAGTGAATGATTAAATGCAGCTCCAGAGTCATATTGAGAGTTGACTGGACTGCGAGATAGACAGCGTAGAGGAAGAGAGGTCACACGACGTGATCCAAGGTAGGGGACTCTTGTAAGTAGCTAGAGATATCTGTGCATATTTTCATTGGATTTGACATTCACTGAAATTGTTTGAGGGTCAGAGAGAACCTATAATAATTATTGGGACCCGATATGGGTAAATTACGATTTTGCCCCTAGTGAGGCAAAAAGTGAAATTTTAGGAAAAGTTCCAGAAAGCATGAAAATGATCTTTTAAGTGGTTTTTCCTGCTGTATGGCAGAATAGTAGGTGGATAGGCAAATGTTTTGAAGTCGATATAAATTAAGCACACTTTATAGTGCTGATTTTAGTGATTTTTAACATCCCTATTTTCAAAGAGCCATCTACCGAATTATGTGGAAACAATCGTGCTAGAGCATAACTCGCACTTGATTTCAGATATTTTTCACATACATTAGTGCTGGAGGTTGACTCGCACTACATTTATTTGACATGCATGATAGAGTACTGGAACATTGCTCGTACTCAGTTTTTATGTGATTTGTGCATGATAGAGTGCTGGAGCAATTAGCTCGTACTCGAGTTTTACATGAGATGCATGATAGAGTGCTGGAGCGTTGCTCGTACTCGATTTTTCATGATTTGTACATGACATCGTACTTGAGCGATTTGCTCGTACTTGATTTGTAATGAGAACTATGCATGACCTGGTGCTGGAGGTTTACTCGCACTAGTGTTGATATTTGACATGCATATACAGTGTTTTGAGGCGGAGTGTTGACTGTGTGTCACACTCAAGACTCGCACTGTAGTTTTTCGTGATATATACACATGTTAGAAAAATCGTGACGATTTCCTCCGTGTAGACTGAGTGTCACACTGTTGAGATGTTCTCACGTGGATTTAGAGACGTGGCATTGATTCCATAGTATGAGGGCTAAGACCTATGGCAGGCACCCCGACTATGATGTATTTCCATGGTATGAGAGGCTAAGACCTATGGCAGGCACCCCGACCATGATGTATGGGTCCACGGGTGTACGTTGTACCGTGCATGTGGCATGGAGTACATTGTACCATGTTTTGTGTTGTGGAGTTGTGGAGGAGTGTGTTGATAGCTGGCGATTGTGATGGACTGACCCCCCACCCGTTACAGCAGTGATTGCCCCACACACCGAGTACTGTGTTGCCTGGGATCACCATTGTTAGGATATAGCCATAGTCCAGAGATACTCTCTTACGGTAAGATCCTTAAGCCCAACATCCTTAAGCCTGTTCAGCGGGGAGGCTCTCTTACATAGTCTAGAGAGATTGCATTTAGTCACTGAGTCTCGCATGATATATCACATGTGTTTTGCGATACGGGTAGACCTGAGGGATGGGTCGGAACCCGATTGATTTATTTGTGTTGTGATGAGAAATGCCATATTTACTGTATTTTGAATGTAAATGGCATATTTTATATAAAGGCATTCTTAAATGATTAAATATGCACTGTTTTGCACGAATGCCTCTGATTGATAAACCAGCATGTGTTTAGTACATGGGATTTTAAATCTGTACTATATTATATATATTTTAAACATGCTTTTGAATTGAGAGAAGGAAAGGCAAAGCACTATTTTCAAGTAGATAGTATGGATGTCTACTTACTTGCCTGATTTCCTTACTGAGCGCGTTGATAGCTCATCCCATTCATTTTCCCCCCATCTCTACAGATTCTCATCAGTAGATCGAGTCGGCCAGGGTATTGCATTCCTTTGATCCGCTGCCACTCCCCATCTAGCGAAAGGTATACACATGCGTACTCTTTTGTGTCTGAACAATGCATAAACACAGTGATGTACACGGTTTTAATGTTGGGGATGTAAATGTAATGATGTAATTATATTAAGTATATGAATTTACTTATGATATGAATGTCATGTATGTATGATACGAAAAAGAACGGTAAGGTATGTATGGATGAGGAGACTAATGCCTATTCACAGCCCAACTGTTGAGGAAATAAAGGTAAGTAAAAAGTGAAAAATTTGTTGTAGTTTTTGGTAAAGTCGCGTGTGGGAGGAGGGTGTGACACAATCAGATAGCTATAGCCCCGGAAGACCAAGAAAAGACTACCTTCACCTGTCCCTATAGAACCTTTGCTTTTAGAAGAATGCCTTTTGGCCTATGAAATGCACCTGCTACATTCCAGCGTTGCATGATGGCCATATTCCATGATATGGTGGAGGATTTTCTTGAGGTTTTCATGGGCGATATCTCAGTATTTGGGGATAGCTTTGATTTATGTTTGCAGAATTTAGCACTAGTGCTGAGGAGTTGTGAAGAAACAAACTTAGTGCTTAATTGGGAGAAATGCCACTTTATGGTGAAAGAAGGTATAGTGCTAGGGAACAAAATCTCTTCTAGGGGGAAAGAAGTGGATAAGGCTAAGGTGGAAATTATTGAGAAGTTACCTTCCCCTACCATTGTAAAAGGAATTTGAAGTTTCCTGGGCCATGCAGGATTTTACAGAAGGTTCATTAAGGAATTTTCTCAAATATCTAAGCCTTTATGTAATCTCCTTGAGAAGGACACTGTGTTTTGCTTTGATGAGAGATGCTTAGAAACATTTAAGACTTTGAAGGAAAAATTAGTTACAGCCCCTGTAATCATAGCTCCAGATTGGAGTTTACCTTTTGAGCTTATCTGTGATGCAAGTGATTATGCTGTCAGGGCTGTACTAGGACAAAGAAGAGGAAGAGTCTTTTATGCTATTTACTACGCAAGCAAAACACTTAATAAGGCCCAGATGAACTATGCTACTACCGAGAAGGAGCTGTTAGCTATGGTATTCACCTTTGATAAGTTTCGCTCCTATCTCATTAGTACTAAGGTAGTAGTATATACTGATCATGCTGCCATTAAATACTTAGTCTCCAAGAAGGATGCAAAGCCGAGGCTAATTCGATGGATCCTCCTACTACAGGAGTTTGACTTGGAGATTAAGGACAGGAAAGGTACGGAGAATCAGGTTGCTGACCATCTATCTAGATTAGAGAGTGGACTTAAAGAAGATGGTACAGCTATTAATGAGTCCTTTCCTGATGAGCAGCTATTTACTTTCGGGCACTCCAGATTGCCTTGGTATGCTGATTTTGTAAATTATCTGGTGAGCAATGTAATGCCACCTGATTTAATTGCCCAGCAAAAGAAAAAGTTTTTGAGTGATGTCAAGTATTATGTTTGGGATGAACCCTTCCTATACAAGCAATGTAAAGATCAGATTTTGAGAAGGTGTGTTCCCATGGAAGAAGTAGAGGATATACTTAGACATTGTCATTCTTCTGATTATGGAGGGCATTTTGGAGGAGAGAGGACAGCAGCCAAGGTTTTGCAATCTGGATATTATTGGCCCACGTTATTTAAAGATGCCCACTAGTTTGTGCTGAAATGTGATAGATGTCAGAGGGTAGGTAATATTTCCAAAAGAAATGAGATGCCTCTGACTAATGTTTTAGAAGTAGAACTCTTTGATGTCTGGGGCATTGATTTCATGAGATCATTTATTCCTTCATATGGCAATCTATATATTCTAGTGGCTGTGGACTATGTGTCAAAATGGGTTAAAGCAATGGCCTTACCGACTAATGATACCAAGGTAGTGATAAGGTTTTTAAAGAAGAATATTTTTACACGATTTGGCACACCTAGGGCTATCATTAGTGATGGAGGATCCCACTTTTGCAATCAAAGTTTTGATGGGCTATTAAAGAAATATAGGGTCAAACATAAGGTAGCCACTGCTTATCACCCACAGACGAGTGGCCAAGTAGAGTTGTCCAATAGGAAAATTAAGGGGATATTGGAGAAAACAGTGAACTCGAGTAGGAAGGACTGGTCCGTTAGGTTAGAGGATGCACTTTGGGCCTATAGGATAGCCTTCAAAACACCTTTAGGAATGTCCCCTTATCAGCTAGTGTATGGTAAAGCCTGTCATCTACCAATAGAGCTTGAGCACAAGGCATACTGGGCCCTTAAGAACCTGAATTTCAATTTAGAGACAGCAGGGGAGAAGAGGCTGCTACAGCTTAATCAGTTAGATGAGTTCAGGTTACAGGCATATGAGAATGCCAAGCTCTACAAGGAAAAGACTAAGCGATGGCATGATAAGAAAATTAAGGAGAGACACTTCGAGCCAGGCCAGCAGGTTCTGTTGTTTAATTCACGCTTGTAGTTATTTCCAGGAAAGCTTAAGTCTAGGTGGTCAGGTCCCTTTACCATTACACAAGTATTCCCTCATGGAGCCATTGAAATTATGGATGAGACCTTGAATCAACCCTTTAAGGTTAATGGGGGTAGATTGAAACACTATTTTGGGGGAGGGTTTGATCGTCAGCATTCTGTGACCACTTTAGCTGACCCTCCTACTTCTGATCCTGCTACTTAGCTTCATTTTTCTTTTTCACTTTTTGTACAGTTCTTTTCTTTTCTGTTGTTTCTTTCTTTGTTTATTTTGCAGATGTCTCTTCTAGAATTACATTTTTAATCAAGCTTCAATTGTTCATCATCATCAGAAAGGGGAGTACTATGTTCTTGAACTTCAATTCTTACATTATCTGCACACTGAGGACACTGTGCACTTCAAGTTTGGGGGAGGGGATATTACTTGAGCAGTTTTCAAAAATTTGAGCAAAATTGAAAATTTTTTCAAAATTTTTTTCGAAAATCTGAGCTTAAACTGTTTGATTTTGGGATGATTTAGTGCTTAGCATGTAGTTTTCCCATATTCCGATGATATGACCCCATGATTAAGTATGATTTTGATTGACTTAGAAGCATGATTATAGGAAAAACATGAAGTTGAATTCTTGAATTTGTCTTGATTTTGATTGTGATTTCCTTATCTTACGCACATGTCATCTCATGAATTTGTACATTTATTTGGAGAAAGCTTATGTCGACATAGGGGTGCATTTGTTCAGTAGATTTTGTGTATCATATTCTAAAATTTGTTTGATCTTGTCTCGAGGTGAAATATTAGATCACACTTAATTAGGGAGATGATTTAGGCCATCTTTGGATCGTTTGAGCCTTTCGAGCCATCCCTGTACATACTTTATCCCTAGTCACCCATCTAGGCCAAATAAGCTTTTCTCTGTAAATACACCTACATTATTTTCCTTAGCCTAAAGTATTCTTTTCCTATCCCTTACCCCGAAAGCATGGAAAGTCATTGGATATATTTTGAGCTTTGTACATATGGGTACCTGGTGATAGTGAAAATTCGAAAAAAAGAAAAGAAAAATACAAAAATAGAATAAAATAAGTTTGGGGGAAATAAATGAGCTCTTACATTATGGATCCTAGAAAGTAATGCATGTTAAGGGGTAATTAAACCTAAATCGACTTTATCATACCTTAACCTCAGCCTTACATTACAAGCTTAATGAAGTCCTATTGATCTTTAAGTAAGTGTGACTGCATTAGTGGAGTGATTAGTGAAAAGCAAACTTATGGGAATGATCACATGTCATTGACTTTGCATTCACTGTGCTTACATAATCTGATCCAAATAATATACTTTGAAGTGGCTTTAACATTTTTCACACACACATGAGGAGTCCAATTTGGGTTAGGACTTATGATTGGATGATTCTGAGTGTTTGACTTGTAATTGTGAATCTTTGAGATTATTGTCTATACTTTTTCTTTGAGGATAATGTTGGGGAAATTATTATGTTTAGTACTTATCATTTCTACAATTATTTTGTTTTACTTGAGGACAAGCAAAAGCTCAAGTTTGGGGGTGTGATAATTCTATTTTTTATAGAATTATTTGTGCTTAAATTCCTAATTATTTATTTAATCCCCATATTATTTTTATTAATAATCCCCTTTATTTAATTAAAATTCTTTAATGTGAAGATAAATTAAATCCAGATGAAACTCAATCGTTTCAGTCGAAATTGGGCTAAAAATGAGCTAAAGGAGATTGGACCACTTCAAATTTTGCAGACCGAGTCACCAGTCGTTTGGACACGCGTGATGCCAGGTGTCCATATTTTATTTGCTCCGAAACGATAAGATCAACAAACATCGAGCGAATATTCTGGAAGGCACACGTCGGGCCACATCGCACAGCCAACTGGACAAACCGACAAGTGACGTGAAAATATCTATTCTGCAGCAAATCAATTGAAGACAAGTGGCCAAATAATGCCAACTCATCTAGGATGAAAAATTACCATTGTACCCTATGTTTATGTATAAATAGAACATGATGGCAATTGAAAATGTAGGTAGGTTAGGGTAGAATAGCTTTTAGATTAATTGTAAAAGTTTTCCTTAGAATTTTCGCATAGTTTTACAAATTGTTTACTGTTCATTCACTATTCACTTTATGAAATTATTTGTTTCATTCTCTAATTTCATGGTATTTCATTAGCAATCTTGTTCACCTTTTTCTTCTTGTTCGGTTTGCAAAAATCCATTGCTGGATGTTTCTTATTTAGTGACATTTTAAATAGAAATTTAAAGCTTTCAATATCAAGTTCTCGGTTTCCAAATTCATTTCTATATTTGTTTGATAAACCCTTAGTTTGATTTTAGCTTTCAGTTTGTCCCTATTTGAGCAATCGGGTTTCAGGATATCTTCATTCAATCTTCTCCCCTTTGATTCTGTTGCCTTGATGTGGGATTATACAAAGCATTTGTCTACATCAAGAGCTATGTGGAGTCACGGCTGGAGAAGAAAATGAAGCTACCCGAGGAGGTTGAGTTCTCTGTTTACGTTGTTGAAGCTCTCGGACGATGTGGCAATGGTGTTGTTGTTAAATCCTTTCGGGTTTAAAATCATATGCTGCTTTGCATATTGTTTTATTCTTTCCTTATTCCATTTTGTATTTGCATCATTTTCCTTATTTGGTGCTTGCTTGTAGTTAGAGTATGACTTCCATGTTTAATGCATTTATTTACATTCCCTGCATATTATTTCATTTACTGCATTCTACTTCATTTTCATTGTAGTTTGTTACTTGCTGGATTGTGAAAAGGTTGGGATGAGTTTTCTGGTGTAGAGTCTCAAGAAGTAATCCATAGGAGCACAAGTTCAGACCCGTGCATTTTTACTCTCTGTTATGCCCCGTTTCGGTTATTGCTTACTGTTTTTATAAGTTTTGTGCTAACTGGTTTTGTTGCTTGTTGTTATTGTTGCTGAGCATAAAGTTGGGCACCGAGGAGGCTGAAGATGATGTTAGACCATGATGTAGCTGCTACTGTTAAAGTAATCCCTTGGCACCCAGCAGTTGTACACGAGTTGAGTGATGCAGAATTCAGAAGCAACATGTTGCAGTAGACATTAGCTGGGCAGAGGGCGTGTGAAGTAGAACAGCATGTCGGACGTGCGTGCTAGCTGGGCAGGACAGCAGCTGGGAGCAGCTGCACGGCAGGAGCAGAGTGCAGGACAAAGCAGACTGGCCGCATGTCCGTAGCACCTGGAGGCAGATCAAACTAACGGAGAAGACAGTGCAACAGTGCACTTGTTAAGCAAAATCGGGACCACTTGTTTATTATTTGATAAGGCCACGTTTGGCTAGCCCATTGAAGTTGTTTAATTCATTTTACATGCATTATTAGATAGATTAATTTCAAGTTTATTAGTTAGCTTAGTTAGTTGATTTCTCAATTGCATGTTAGTTATATTTTCTTTGTTTCATTAGTTTAACTTAGATTTAGTTAAATCAATAATTAATTTTTATTCTAGTATTAGGGGTTGTGCTTAATATTAATTTAGATAAACTCATTTTATGCATTTTAAGTTTTAATCAAAATTCCAAAAATTGTTTTTCATGCATTAGTTAATTTTTATTGTTAAGTTAGTAATTAGTGATAATTATGATTAATTTAGATTTAATCTTTTAATCTTTTAAATTTGTAGTTAGTCCCTTAATTAAATTGCATTTTTATTAATTAGTTTAATTATGTGCATATTTTATGCTAGGATAGGTTAATTTTAGTTAATTAATTTTATTGCTTTATTTTCTTATTTGCATTTTATTGCGTTAATTAACTTTAACTGTTTTAATTTTCTTTTGTAGGTTGATTGCTTGGAACATTGTAAGTATTTTTAGCTTGGTTTTATTTTTATTTAGTTGCTTTCCAGTAATTTTTAATTAGCCTTAGTAGATTACCAACTTTCATAATTTGCTAAAATATACTTAGGGTAAGATTAACAGATAAGTAATTAGACTAGTCAACTTCTCTGTGGGATGATAATCTCGAGACTCAAATCTCATTATTACTTGTACGACCCGTGCACTTTCGGACATATACCCTTAGGGCATGTCAATCACTACTGCAACGGGAGGGGGGTCAGTCCATCACAACCGCCAGCTATATCCTTCTCAACTCCACAACACCACACGGTACAGTGTACTCCATGCCACATGCACGATACAAAGTACTCCGTGGACCCTATATCACAGTCGGGGTGCCTGCCATAGGTCTTAGCCCTCAAAACCATGGAATATCATACCACGTCTCTAAATCTACATGCGACCCTCTCATAGTGTGACACTCAGTCTACACGAGGAAATCAAGCATGATTTTCAACATTTATTATATATCACATACAATGAGCGCCTTTGAGCGAGACTCACAGTCGACACTCCGCTCAAACACTGTTCACATCACAAACTCAAACTCTAGTGCGAGTAAACCTCCAGCAACTAGGTCAATGCATAGTTCATGTTTCAAATCAAGTACGAGCAATAGCTACAGTACCATGCTATGCACAAAATTCATCAAATCAAGTACGAGCAATAGCTCAAGTACTATGTCATGTATCTCATGTATAATTTGAGTACGAGCTAATCGCTTCAGCACTCTCTCATGCATAAATCACATATAACTGAGTACGAGTAATAACTCCAGCACTCTATCATGCATGTCATGGAAATCTAGTGCGAATCATAATCCAGCACTAATGTATGTGGAAAATATATGAAATCCAGTGCGAGCTGTGCTCCAGCACGATTTATTCTCACATAATATGATAGATAGCTCTTTAAAAATGGATTGTTTACAAAATATCAAAATCAGCACTATAAAGTGTGCTTAATTCACATCAACCTTAAAATCATTAGCCCATCTATTTATTCTTCTGCTAAACAGCAGTAAAACACTCAAAATAGTGGTTTCCATACTTTTTACAACTTTTCACAAAAGTTGACTTTTTTACTAACTAAAGGTAAAATCGTAATTTACCACTATCAGGTCACAATAATTATTATTCACTTTCTCTGACCCTCAGAGTTTTTAAGTGAATGTAAAAGCATATGAAAATACGTGCAGGTATCTCTAACTACTCACAGAAGTCTCTTACCTGCAATCACTCGAGAAATTTCACTTTCTCAACGCTGCTCGATCCAACAGTCCAATTTGCTTCTCCAATACTCTCTGGAGCTGCATATAACCATTTATCAGGTTAATTACAGTTTTCCTACTGTATTTCACATTAAATACAGTCTATTTCCCTTAATGGGCTTTAATAAACCTTAATGGGCCTAACTATGCCTTAAGCCCATTTCTATTTTACTATTCATTTTCGTTGGGCCTATTGGGCTTTTGGGGCCCACCAACTCTTATTGGGCTTGTCCTAAACCCATTACATCACATTGGGCCTAAAATATTTGGGCTTGGCCCATTGGACCTCTCGGCCACATGCCATGGCCGAGAGCTCTCCATGCCGTCGGTCACACCATGGCATGCCGGCCATGTCCCTTTCCTTGGCCAATTCACTTAGGCATTTTCACAAACACTTGGTTGGAAACATTCTTAAACATCACATAGTTCATTTAGGCATTATCAAACACCTTGATTGCCAACTTAATACATGTATTAATTAATCAAATTGATTAATTCTAACTATGCCATAATCATTAACACATGTACATTAATTCATTTATGCCTTAAAATCACATGGGTATTCATCAATATTTCACTACTCACTCTCAGTTTCACCATGATCATAGTGATTTCATATGTTTCAATGCTTAAAACATATACCAATATACTTAAAATCATTCATACATTAACATATATGAATTTGAAAACTTGAAAATATAGCTAGTGTTTGTGTTCACACTTGGCCGAAACTTTGGAGGCTCACGATTTGTACACTATGGCTTCTTGATAGCCAATTCCAACATATGTCACTCTCCTTTCAATTTGGAACAACTTTCATGCAGAATGCAAGTTCCAAATATGCCTAATTCCTATTGATTTCTAGTGAGAGAAAGCTTGGATAAATGTATTTCAATGGTTTCTTCTTCTAGCCGAGAATGGTGTGGTGAAGATGACAATGGTGTGGCTGATTTTATAAGCCATTTACTTAGCCATTAAGCCTTACTTTTCAGCCATAAAACTTGACTTTCTAAGGCTTAGTTATGAGTCACCTAATGAGTCATAGTTAGCTTTAACTATGGTTAGATATTTATCTAATGGGCTTTCCAATTGGGCCTCTCGGTTTGGGCTTTCTTAATGGGCTTTTAGTTTGAAAATTTTACTATACCTTGAGCCTTTTATTGTCTCAATATTTGGCTTATCAATTGGTCCAACAATTCGGTCTAAGGGACCTAAGAATTTTGATCTACGTTTAGTATACCTTAATCGGCTTTAAAATCTTCACTTTAGACCCATTATGTTTTTAACCATTAAATTTAATCTGGAATCCTTCCGAATAAATTTTCCTTACTTCCGGGGATGATTATCTTGTATTCTGACCAAGAATATTTTTTCTCAATTTTTTTCTCCATACTTAGGTTAATTTTTAACCATGATTAGTCAACAATGGTAAAAGTTCACTTTTCTTAACTATAGTTGACTTTTTCCTTAACCATTGACCAAGTTGACTTTTTCTAAAATTTTTGAAAGTGTCGTATCTTATGTCTTACACTCTCGTCTTTATGTTTCAACCGTTCCCGATAGATAATTACACCCGAAACACCTTAACTCGCTAAAAAGGTCCATTTTACCCTTTTTAGCTTTTACTCTCGTTCTTTGTGTTCGAAACTAAATCAAACTGACTTTCCTTCATAAGCTCTCTTTATTTTCTCATTTTAAGTTCTTATTTTCAGTCAGAATGATTCAGATCCACTCGGTTTAGCCTGTGACTCTTATAGCTCACATTAGGCTTTTTATGTAGTTTTTGCGTGTTAAATTATTTCATTAACACTTTAAATCTAGTAATTACTCTTCTTATGATTCAACTATAATAATAGAGTGTTCATACACATAGGAATCATAAGGTACTGGCTACATAAAATGCGGGTCTGACATCTTGCAACTTCTTTTTCAATTCCTCAAGATCCACAAAGTCCATTCAGTAAGGAGACTTCGAAATTGGCTGAGTCTCTGGTGTCAAATCTATAGTGAATTCCAACTCTCTCTCCGGTGGTAGTCCCGGTAATTCCTCAGGAAACACATCCGAAAACTCGCATACCACAGATATGTCCTGAATACTTGGACATTCCCGACTAGTATCGGAGATGAATGTAATATAACCTTCACATTAACACGTTCATCAAAAATTTTCATCAATAGTCAAAGTCATAAAAATTTATTCCTTAACTGCAAAGCATACAACAAACTTATCAGGTAGAAGGAAGGTTACAGTCTTGGTGTAACAATCTAGACTTACGCGATTGGTGGCTAGTCAATCCATACCCAAAATTACATCGAAGCCATATCAATCCTTTGAGATTTATACAGGGGTGTGGTAACGTGTAACATGAAATCTAGAGGCTTAGGTTTCACAGGCAGTTTACATGTAAAATGGGGTGATATAAAAGAGTGCGTATAACCTGAATTAAATAATACATGTGCCTCGTGATTACAAATTAAAAGCTTACCCCGAATGGTCTCAGTGGAAGCATCAACAGTCTCTCAGTCCAAGGCAAAAACTCTCCCTTGAGTGACAGGCTTCTTACCTTTCTCTGCTGCGGTAGCCCGTCTTTGTGGAATATGTCTCTGGGGAGCTTGCCTTTTAGGTTGTCGTGGTTGCTCCAGGGGCTGTGAAATCTGATTTTGTGGGCAATCCTTTACTATGTGCCCCTTCTGTCCACACCCAAAGCAGCTCCCTGTGGCCCGATAACAAATACCTTCATGGGGTTTACTGCACTCCCTACATAACTTCCCATATTGCTGCGGACCTCTGGTAGTCTGTGGAGCAGGTACAGGAACTGTGGGCCAATCAACCCTAGTCTTAGACTCATCTGTCCTCTACCTCTTGGGCTGGCCCCTCCGATAATCATGTCTTACAAACTCTGTCTTCTTACTCTTATCCTTATTTTTTTTCTTTAAAACCATACTCCGTCTGTGTAACACTCAGGCCCCTCTTAATCATCTGTGTTCTACCCAGAGCATCCTAAAATTCAATAATCCATAACCCCAAAAGACGATCTCGATAGCTGGCCTTAACCCTGCTAGTAACCTCTCAATACGATGCTCTTCATTCTGGAACGTCTCTGGGTCATACCTCATTAGCATCGTGAACTTACTCTCATACCCATCCATGGTCATACTGCCCTGTACCAAATTCAGAAAGTCCATCCTCAACTTCTGCTGGGCAACTCGTGGAACATACTGATTCCTACAGGCTGTGGAGAATGCATCCCAACTAATCATCAGATGCTGAGCAGTTAGAAGGACCTTGTTAGATCCCCACCAATACTCTGCTTGGCCCTTCAGCATGTATGTGGCCATCGAAACCTTCTCATCATCAGAACACCCCAGAAAATCGAAGATCTTCCTAAGATTTACCAGTCATTCTACAGCCTCTATGGATCCTTAATCCCCTTGAATGCTGGAGGCTTCATCTTCAGGAAGTCCCTCATCCTGCCGATATCCCTCTCCTCCCTCCAGGCCTGTACAGGAGGCTGAGGCACCATAGGTACTGGCAAAACTTGTGGAGGAGGAGGTGGTACTTGTGGCGGAGTTGGAACCGAAGTAGGGATCGGTGCTGTGCCAGCTGAATCAAAAACGTTTGCCCCTAGGTGTTGGGCAACCATGGCAGCTATCGACTCCAAGCCTCGCTCGAGGCATTGCTCCAATCGCTGCTCGAATTGAGCCATATGGGTATTAAGACTCTCTGGCTCCGGTGGAGGAGGTGGAGGTGGCTGAGCCTGCCTCTGCGGACGTCACGTCTTTCACTCATCATGCAAGTGATCTAATACCTGCACGTAATTCCAAAGATTGAACCGTAAAGTCATTAGGTATACATTACCTACAACCAGACAAGCACAGACATTTGGGATGTAATTTTTTATCCTTAATTTCGACACTGACAGTACTAAACAACCTTCGCTCTGATACCACTTAAACTGTAACGACCCTTGACCCTTGAAATTTGGGGGATTTTTTTTATGAACTATATATATTTAATTTACCCACTTATTCCCTTATTCACTTAGGTTGTATTCATGTTCAGTGTCAAATCACTTTTCCTAATTCCTTATCCGTAATTATATTTATTTCCTATATTTTTACATATACGGTCGATAGAAATTTTGGCAGCATAACAGCTTATATATGAGTCTACCCACCTGCAATTCAATTGTTTGACAATCCAAGATATCCACAACTATTAAGCATGCTTTCCAACGATCCTGGATATCCACAACTACCAAGCATACTTTTCAAATCCACATTTACAACTCAATACGTCCATTTCGATTCAATACCAATCATCTTAAAACCTAATCCCAAAAATAATATTCTTTACATTGTTTTCCTTACAAATTACATCCCAATAAAATATTCCCAATATATGTCTATGCATACAAATATGTTTGGTACAGGAATGTAATTGTATACCTTTCTGCGTGTACAAAAAGTAGCCTAGGGTAGCTCTTTCCCACCAGCCTACGTCGTGTACACGGTAGGTAGCGTCTGTAGATCACTGCAAATAATCTGAAAGGTAGAGGGGTGAGCTTTCAGGGAAAAGCCCAGTAAGAAATGCTTTTAAAATGATCACGGTGGTTAAATCACATTGAATGCATAATAAAACTAAAAGATAACGTTTCTTTACAAATATCACATAGCTTCCAAAAAGTGTATATATAAAACATAATCAATAGAAATATAATTTCAAAGTAACAAATCTATTCAGTTACATCACAATCTTTCGAAACATATAGAACTCTAGAATATTTCAAAACCGATAGAACTTCAAAAGCATCACGGATGCATAAACATATATCGAAGGATCAAAATCTTATAGCATAGTTCATATCGGATGGAGACTTTGCTAACTTATAGAATTGTCATGCGATGATAACATAGTCATCCTCCATAGAGGGAAATCAGAAACACAACCATAACAAGGCTGTAGACGAGATCAAGGTCGTAAGCAAATCAAACATACCCGAAGGCAGAATTCATATACGCCACAAAGGCGCGCATGACAAAAATGCATTGACCATGTGACACTTTGCATCTGTAGGACCCAAGAGGTGGCCCCCATAGTCACACAGACTATGTGGCACTTTGCTCCCACAGAACCCAAGAGGTGGCCCCCACGATTGCATGTCATTGTGAACCGCGTGGCACTTTGCTCCCATCGGACTCAAGAGGTGGCCCCCACAATTCCACTATACATTGTCTTTTCGTCTCAAAACAGAGTTTTCAAAACTTTACTTGGGTTTTATAGCCCATAAACTCACACTGAGTAATAAAATCGAATTCCTTGTAATCTAAAAACTCTTTCATAAAATGAAAAAACTGTGTGGCACTTTGTTCTCGTAGGACTTAAGAGGTGGCCCCCACAATCACCTTTCGAAAACAAATTTCATTTCTTTAAACATATGTTCACATACCAAATTTCATTTCTTTCAAAAACATGAAATCAATTCATACGTAAGTCGAAACCATAACATTTATTCAGAAATCATGCTTGAAACTATGCATTCAATTTCATATGACATTTCTTTATTTCGAAAACATGACCAAATAAATCTTGAACTTAATAGGTGTTAGGTTTTGTTTTACAATCAATGGTTGCACGAGAAGGCTCGAAAACACATAGATAAATCGGAGTCTAAGGGTAGGGATATCATTACCATCTTAAATTACACCCCTTACCTCTATTTATCGAAAATTTTGAATTCGAGTGGTGACTCCTCCTAGTACCTCCTTTAATTCCTTCTACGATCACCTATACCGAAATTGTATACTTAGCACCCTGTTCGTGCGAATTGTCTGAATTGTGTTAAAATCATAACTTATTCATTACTACTTCGTGTGTACGTATTATTGTACATACCTAGGCCAACACGCACGTTTATATATTTTTATTACTATATATATTCTTTGTATGTACATATACTAACATACACATTTATCTTATACACCTATATGTATATACACCTAAGTATATACACATATTTATTTTATCATTTAATTTCCTTATTCATCATCACATAAATATATATATATTGTCTATTTCTCATCTCTCCCATTTTTATTTCACATACACCTTAATTCACACTAACATACTTATATCTCAAACATATATATATATATATATACATATATATGTACATTAAATTTACATATATAAATTTTACCTTTGTCTCTTCCAAATTTTCAGCCAACTATAATCATCTTATAACTTCTATCATTATTCTTTAACACATGCATTAATCTTAAGGTAAAAAGATGGTCTCACCCCTGGTTCTTGTGGTAACCGAATCTGTCCCTAACTTTGTTCAGGACTTTGTTGACATTTGCTTTCCTATTCAACAGTCAATCTCCATTTCCAGCAAGCCTATATTCCCTAAGGTTGCTGAGTCCTTCTTCCCCTGTTATGACTCTGTTTCCAGCTAAGAGGTGAAGGTCAGCAGCCCCTGCTGCCGTTTTGCTGTAGCTCTCGGCTTCCACTCTTTTCCTCTGCCGTATACCGAGTGTGAAGGCCCTTGTTTTGGGTCTGGAAAGACAACTCTCACACATCCTTCTATCTCTTGGTTTTAGCTCCCAACTTCCCCTGATTGGAGTTAGCTTCCTTCCCTTGAACTCCATTCGCTGCCCCAAAGAAATCTCCCCTGTACATTCTCGGTTTCAGCCTCTCTTCGGTCTCGGGTCTGCTTTGCTATCTTCCTCAAGCCTCGGTCAGCTCTTTCCTTCATCCCCCTCTCGGTTTGCTTCAATTTCACTCTCTTCCTCGGTCTACTCCTTTCTTTCTTTCTTTCTTTTTCCCTCGGTCAGCTCTCCTGCTTCAGATTTCCTTTCCTGGTTCTGCTTTACTCTTCGGTCTCGGTTATGCTCTCCCTCAATCTCCCCTACCTCGGTCTGCTTCCTTCCAGTTTTCAGCTCTCTCGGTCCTCTTCTTCCTCTCCTTCCTTCCTCTTTTCTTCCTCTTCTCTTCTTTCCTCTTTTTCCCTTCCTTTCCTTTCTTCTCTTCTTTTCTCGCCCAGCAGAGATGGTTTACTGTTTTGTTTCAATTGCTCTCTTATTTTTTTTGTATTTCCAGGTGCGGGAATTGGCTTTTTTTGTAAGCCAATTTCGTACACCACATTGTATATTATATTAACACATATATATTATATAATATATATATATATATATATACATTATATTAATATATATATATATATAAATATATTATTTGTTTGTTTATTGTTATTGTTATTTTTTTTTTGTTTTATTTGTTTTGTTTCCATTTCATTTTAGTTGTCTCATGTTTTATTATTATTATTTTTATTATTAATACTTATATATTACATACTATACATTACATAGTATATATATTTGTTTTATATATATATATATATATATATATATATATATATATATGTACACATTTTCTTCTTTATAACTTATCCAAAGACATAATATTCATGTCTTCCATGAAATTTTCATTATTTCGAAAATGAAATATTATTGGGATTTTATCATTCCTCATAAATCCTCGATATAAGTTTTTACATCAAGATTATTTTTGATCCCTCCATACTTGCATTTGCTTCATCACATCCGGTATTTTCGGGTTCCCTGTCATTCACGGGCTTCACGGCTCCTACACTCCCCGAGCCCTACAACGAATATTCACACTTCCATTACAACATATTATTTTTATTCTTATATAGTCTAATTAAATATGAAAATTTTGTGGTGTTTACAGCTCCAACCCGAGAGGTAAGAAGATCGATCTACATTGTGTGAGTGATCGATCTGCCTCTTCCAACATGCTTGATTCTGCATTCTTCAGGCCATGAGATCGATCTCTCCTTGCTTGGGATCAATCTGGCCTTCATCCAACTTCATTTTTCTGCAGATTTCCTCATTAAAACTCATATTTAATCACTTCCACATTCATTCATCATTTCAATCACACTTAAAACTTCAAAAATATATATTTCTTATGATTCATACATAATCCAACTTGCTTGTACATCATATAATTATATACATTGCATCGAGAATTAATGGTCTTACACATGTATTCCTATTAAGTATAAAAATTTATCATCAATAAATAAAATGAATTCTTATTTTGGCTCATATAAGAGTACCTTATGTGATTTCTACATCAAATCGTACTTGGTGTTAAATCCAACACCCGCTTCATGCCTTATTTATTTCACTTTTAAGATCCATTAAAATTCTATAAAACATAAAAAAATTAAAACTTTTATTAAAAAAATTCACTAATCAAACAAAAATGAAAATTTAGGAATTTTGAGTTGTGGTTGGGACTTGGGAGTGGTGAGATTGAAAAAGAGGAAGAAAATGAAATAAAAGAATAACTCACTTAGCTTGTGTGAAGTGGGTTAGCCCGTGGACACATGGATCTAGTTAGCTCAAATTGTGGACCAAATGGATTGGGTCCATTATCCTGCATTTTAATGGGCTTACATTTTAAAAGCTATAGCCCTAAAAAAATAAACAGACTAATGGGCTATCCACGGGTCAGATCTTATTTTGATAACTTTAGTAATAATGACAGATGTTTAATTAATTTATTTTTGAAAATGGAAGGAATTAAGGATCACAATAATATTTAGTCTTTCAATAAAAAAAAATTTATATTTGATGATCTGACGGTGTATAACTTTCATACACAGTCAATCAATCACAAGTTATTACCTCATTAATGAGAAAAGTTTAAAAATACATAAACCCTAAAAAGAAATTAAAAACCTTTATTTATATTTATTTTTAAAGACCTACATAATTTTTAACTTTACTCATTAATGAAATAGCAACTTGTAGTTGATTAACAGACATAGTGGACAGAGGCTATACATTATCAATGTATTAAATATAAACTCATAAAATAATACTAAATTTCTTTCGCCAATATTTCTTTCCTATATCAAATAATAAAATGACATTCTATAAACTTTTTTTCTCATCCCCCTTCATCCTTTCACTTTTGCGTCATATTAAAAAAAAAAGTCTATTCATTAATAATAAAGTCCACGTTTAGCTTAATGGTTTAACTAAATGTTCTATATTAGGGTTTATATTTCATGCGTTTATAGTGTGTAGTCTTTATACATTGGTAATCAATCACAAATTACCACACTCATTAATAAGTAAAGTTTAAAAATGTAAAAGTCCTAAAAAATAAATTAAAAAAATTTATTAATATTTATTTTTAAGGGCTTATATATATTTTTTAACTTTGGTCATTAATGAGATGATATTTGTGATTGATTGATCAAATATAATATCTATACATTGTCAATGTATCAACTATAAACTATTATTTTAGATCAAATTTTCAAAGTCCAAAGTGACGCATCAGAACAAACTTATCATATATGGTAAATTCCATCTGCCCTATAAGATTTGACTTTGATGGTGGTCGTGTCACCAAAATCCACGTGTGCAACTATCCTCCTGCCATGTGTCAAATCAAGAACGAACAACGTGGCAGATTTGGCGACAGAGTGGCCAAATGGCACGGTCCCTAGCAGTGCGACAGAGTGTTCGATGCGATAGGAGTCTGTCGCCTCGCGATGAGCCGCACAGCAGGCGCGGCAGACCTCCATCGCCATATCACGACATTTGTCTCCCGCCTTGCCCTCGCGGCAAAGGTCTCCCGCACAGCCCGCGATAGAGATCTCCCGCACAGACTGCAGTAGAGGTCTCCCTCATTGCCCTCGCGGCAAAGGTCTCCCGCACAGCCCGCGATAGAGATCTCCCGCACAGACTGCGGTAGAGGTCTCCCGCATTGCCCTTGCGGCATAGTCTCCCGCACAGACTGCGGTAGAGGTCTCCCGCACAGCCTGCGGCATAGTTCTCCTGCACTGCCCGCGGTAGAGGTCTCCCGCAAGCTACTTTACTTGAAGCGCGACAGAGTGCTATGCGACTCTGTCGCGGCCCAGACACGCGCCTGGGCCTCAGCTCGAACCGACCCAGAGAAACCTATAAATACCAGGTGAGCTCTCTGAAAAAAAGGGGATCCGAAACCAAAAGACCAAAAAGAAGGGAAAAGCCTTAAACTCTCTGATTTAAGCAATACATTCTCTTCTTCATACATTCACAACTCCGATTACTTACTTAATCATCGGAGTGCGCGTGCAGGGACAAATCCCTGCCCCCTCTGATTCCTGTTGTTTTTGCAGGATATACGAAGAACACGTGGAACAAATTGCATCGACGTCACCCTTTTGTCGTTAGTGCAATCAGACTACAAAAAAGGTATATTCTTGTTGCTGTCAGTTAGGCAACATCAATTGGCGCCGTCTATGGGAATTCTGACAAAAAGTCAGGTTCTCTATCAAAATGGTGAGAACGCGCTCTACAGCAGAGTTGACAGGAGGGCAGAATTCTGTGAGTCCCCCTGTCAGATTAGAACAAAGAAGAAGACATGGTGAAAGGGGTCAGGAAGAAACCGTGGTTTCTCTAGAAAAATTTGAGACCCTGAAGCGCAAAAATGAGGAGACTACAACTGCATTGAAAGCTATGGTGAGCTTCTTCAGAGATGCTCTCCCCCAATTCAGCTTGCCCCATGAAGTGCAGCAGTTAGTGGGGGAGAGCACGCCTAGGCAGACCTACGAGAGAGGTCAGCCCTCCACCCTGGTAAACGCTGGATAAGAGGCAGGGACACGAAAGAATGCCACTGCAGATCCAGCAAGGCAGAGGTCTCCCCCAGCAGATAGGCGGCAGAGCTCAACCGCGGACCTTAGGCGACAGAGTTCACCCACAGCACCTATGCGGCAGGGCTCACCCGCAGACCTCGTGCGGCAGAGGTCTCCCACAGCAGATAGACCACGGAACTCGCCCGCAGCTTAACGGCGGCAGTGTTCACCACTGGCCGATAGGCGACAGAGCCCACCAAATGTGCGGCAAAGCTCGCCCAAGGCTCAATGGCGGCAGAGCTCACCCGCAGACTTCAGGCGACAGTGTTCTCTTGCGGAACCCGTGCGGCAGAGCTCTCCCGGTGACTATATGCGGCAGAGCTATCCCGCAACATATATGCGACGATGCTCTCCCGCCGCTGATAGGCGGCAGACTTCTCCTCTAGCCGATAGGCGGCAGAGTTCCCCCACATGCCGCAGCTCATCTCCCGTGAAGTTGGAACATGGTTTAAGAGAATGTAGGGCTGGGGAGTGACGGAGACAGAGAGGCCAAGACCCACGAGAAGGTCCCGAAATCTCAAGTCCCGGAATGGGAGGTACTGGAAGGGGTGCTTATCAGTCGGACTCTTCTAGACCCGAAGGGACAAGGTCATGCTCAGCTCGAGGGTCAGAGGACGTGAAGAAGGTCGTCCAAAGGATCCTCGAGAAGAAAAAACTGGTGTCTCCAGATGACGGCCAAAGGAGGAGGATCCCATTCAGCCAGGAGATCATGAACAAACCTTTACCAAAAAAGTTCAAAATGCCTTCCATGGCCACTCACACCGGCAAAGCAGACCCCTATGACCACATACAGAGTTACAAGTCCCTCATGCTGCTGCATGGGTGGGAAGACGAAATTATGTGCAGGGCTTTTTCCCTCACATTGTCCGGGCACGCTCTAAAGTGGTTCAACGGGTTGAGCGAAGGTTCAATCTCCTCTTTTGACGAGTTGAGAAAATAATTCCTCAAAGTCTTCATGATCCACAGCCAGAGGAAGAAAGATGCTACCTACCTACTCATGCTTAAACAAGGGAATAAAGAACCCTTGAAAAGCTTTGTAGACCGCTTCCGAGATGCAACCTTGGAAGTGGAAGATCTACCAGTAGGCATAGCCTTGGCTGCAATGCTGCAATGGACGAACTCCGAAAAGCTACAAGAATCCCTCTCTCTCGATCAACCGATGACAATTTCCGACCTCTTTGCCAGGGCTAACAAGTATGTAGCTCAAGAAGAAGTGATGAAAATGATACAGCCCAGAGAGGCGAAGGAAGGAAAGAAGAGAGAGAGAGATGCACCCGAGAGAAGCTTCCCAAGACCTGTGAGAGTAGACAAAGCCCCTAGGCTCAGGTATGAAGGCTATACCAAGTTGAACGAGCCTCGTACTGCGATACTGGCAGCTATCGAAGGGGCAGGATTATTGGAATTCCCCAAGAAGAAAATTGGAGATGTAGGACGAAACCCCGAAGCCTACTGCAAATTCCATTGTGCTCACGGTCACCCAACAGAGAGGTGCAGAGATTTAATGGACCAGTTGGAAAGGCTGGCCAGAGAAGGGAAGATCAACCGCTTCCTATGGAGGAGCGAGAGACCCCGTTATCCTCCGCGTGACCAAAGGAATGATCCTCCGCGGACTGGGGCAAATAATGACAACAGAAGGGATAGGCCTAGAAACGAAGCAGTCAGGCCAATCCCCCATGCTAATCCACCAAACAACGAACCTACAGCCCCCGCAATAAATGTCATCGCAGGCGGAGACTCAAGTGCAGGAAGCTCCTCTACTTCCCGCAAAAATTACGCTAGGCAAGCGTATCAGGTTAACGTTGTGATGGAGGAACAGGCAGATGAAGAGTCCATCATGTTCACTCCGGCTGACAAAGGTGATATTGTCATGCCCCATGACAACCCCATGGTGATATCCACGGTAGTGGCCAAACACCCAGTGAGCAGAGTCCTGGTCGATAACGGGAGCTCAGTGAACCTGATCTATTGGAACTGCTTCGAAAAAATGAGCATATCCGAAGATAGGTTAAAGCCCGTTATGACGCCACTATACGGATTCACGGGGGAGCGAGTGAAGGTTGCCGGGTCCATAGAGTTGCCTGTGACTCTCGGAGAGCACCCGAAGAACATGACCCGGCAAGTATTGTTCATGGTGGTCAGGTCAACCTCCGCTGCCTACAACATGATTTTGGGCAGACCTGTGCTGAATGACATGAGGGCGGTGATATCCTCCTGCTATCTATTGATGAAGTTTCCCACTTCCAACGGAGTCGGGCAAGTACGAGGAAACCAAAGGAGTGCCCGCACTTGTTATCTCGCTTCCACTGCCAACAAGGTAGCACAGAGGAAAGAAACCTTGTGCATAGATGATCCGCCCAAACCTCAGCCTATAGAGGAGACAGAACCCATTGAGCTAATCAAAGGGGATGGAGGCATTCATCGGACTCAACTCGGTGAACAATTAAAGAACGACATAGTCGAGTGCCTGAGGAGAAACTCGGATATCTTCGCCTGAAGCCCGGCAGACATGCCTGGGATTAGTCCCGAAGTGATTTTCCATGAGCTTAACATCATACCCGGGCACAGACCCGTCAAACAGAAGAAGAGGAGTTTCACCCCGGAACGACAAAAAGCAATCACTGAAGAAATGAGTAAACTCCTGGGCGCCGGATTCATCTGAGAGGTCTACTACCCTGAGTGGTTGGCCAACGTAGTGATGGTAAAGAAATCTAGCGGGAAGTGGCAATGTGTGTGGATTTCACCGACTTGAACAAAGCCTGCCCTAAAGATTCATACCCCCTACCTCGGATAGACAGACTAGTAGATGAAACATTCGGCTACGAATTCCTCAGTTTCTTGGATGCATTCTCTGGGTATCACCAAATCATGCTTCACCCAGAAGACGAAGAGAAGACTTCCTTTATAACCGACGACGGAACCTATTGCTATCGGGTAATGCCATTCGGTCTAAAGAACGCGGGAGCCACCTATCAACGAATGGTGAGCAAAGTGTTCAAGGATCTTCTGGGAAATACCATGGAAGCCTACGTGGACGACATGATAATCAAGAGCCGCGTAGGAGAGTCTCATACTGATCAAATGTCCAAGGTATTCGAAGTATTGAGGAGATTCAACATGAAGCTAAACCCTGAAAAGTGCTCATTCGGGGTAAGATCAGGGAAGTTCTTAGGCTTCATGATCACTAACAGGGGCATTGAGGCAAATCCTGAGAAGGTACAGGCGGTCATTGACATGAAACCCCCAACCACCGTAAGAGAGGTCCAAAGATTGACAGGAAGAATAGCAGCTCAGAATCGCTTCTTGTCGAAATCAGCAGAAAGGAGCTTGCTGTTCTTCAAAACTCTACCGGGGGGGGGGGGAAGAACTTCGAATGGACGGAAGATTGTCAAAAAGCCTTTGAAGACCTCAAGGAGTACTTGAAACAGTTGCCTTTGTTAACGAGGCCCCTGGAAGGAGAACAACTCTATATGTATTTGGGAGTCGGTGACTTCGCCGTCAGTGCGGTGCTACTGAAGAAAGATGAAATGGTGCACCGTCCCATCTACTACGTGAGTAAAGTATTATTAGATCCAGAGACCCGTTATCCGCTGGCCGAAAAGCTAGCATTAGTCCTTTTGATGGCCTCGCGAAAGTTGCGCCCGTATTTCTAAGCACACCCTATCACCGTCTTGACAGATCAACCGTTAAGACAGATCCTTCAGAAACCTGAACATTCAGGAAGGTTAGTGAAATGGACAGTGGAGCTTGGGGGATACGAAATCACATTCCAACCACGGCAGGCTATCAAAGGTCAAGCTCTGGCCGACTTCATCGTAGAATGCACTATCCCAAGCGACAGCAGTGAAGGGGAGGCTCACCCATGGTTGCTGCATGTCGACGGGGCATCAAGTGCCAACGGAAGCGGAGCGGGTATAGTCCTGGTGTCACCCGAAGGAAAATCCCTTGAATACTCCCTACGGTTCGGATTCCCCAGTTCGAACAACATAGCGGAGTATGAAGCTCTGATAGCAGGGATGATGTTAGCGAATAAGCTATAGGTTCACCACTTGATAGCACACAGTGATTCTCAATTGTTGGTGAACCAATTCAGCGGAGAGTACGAGGTACGGGAACCGATGCTGGTCCCTTACTTGAAGAAAGTCCAACTCCTGGCCCAAACTTTCAAAAGCTTTTAGCTGATACAAATCAACCGGTCCGAAAACACACATGCTGATGCATTATCTAAGTTAGCCTCTTCCACCGAAACACGAGGAAGGACAGTGAAGGTGGAGAGGCTCGAACGACCTAGTATTGAAGAGGTCGAAGTGTGTGACATTCAAGTGGGAGAGGACTGGAGATCCCCATACAAACAGTATCTCACCGAAGGAACACTCCCCCAAGATAAGGACGAGGCTCGTCACTTAAAAATACAAGGGGCGAAGTTCACACTCATCAATGGAGAACTGTATAAAAGGGGATATTCGTCACCCTTATTGAAATGTCTGGGACCGAAACAAGCAAGCTACGCTTTAGCAGAAGTGCATGAAGGAATTTGCGGCGAACACTTAGGAGCGAGAGCTCTTACTGCTAAAGTACTGTGATCGGGATTCTACTGGCCAACGTTGAAGAAAGATGCGATGGACCAAACCCGCAGATGTGACAAATGTCAGAGGTTTGCGCCTATCACAACAGCCCCAGTGACTCCCTCTTAAGGCACAGTACAGCCAATTCCTTTTGCACAGTGGGGATTGGACATCCTTGGACCTTTCCCTTTAGCCACGGGCCAAAGAAAGTTCCTGCTAGTGGCTACCGATTACTTTACAAAGTGGATTAAAGCAGAGCCTTTAGCCACAATCACGGAAAAGAAAGTGGAGGCAATGGTGTGAAAAGACATTATCTGTCGATTCGGAATTCCCCGCATTTTAAATGCCGACCATGGAAAGCAATTTGATTGCAACGCCTTCCGTGAATTTTGTAAGAGCCTCAACATTCAGCTAAGGATCTCCTCAGTGTCATATCCTCAAGCTAATGGATAGGCCGAAGTCAGTAATCGAACTATCCTTCATGGGCTGAAGACCAGGCTAGACAAAGCAAAAGGGGCATGGGTGGACGAATTGCCTAGTGTTTTATGGGCATATCGTACCACCAGTCGTGTGTAGACTAAAGAAACGCCATTCAGCCTTGTATACGACGCAGAAGCACTGATCCCCATGGAAATTGGAGCGTTATCACCAATAGTGATACCCTTAGTAGAGGAAGAAAATTCACAAGCTCTAAGGGAAGGCTTGGACCTACTCGATGAACATAGAGAAGCCGCGACTATTCGATTGGCATCCTATCATCAGAGGGTGGCCAACTACTACAATAGCCGAGTGAGAGATAGGCCAATGTTTGAGGGAGATCTAGTGCTCAGAAAGTCGCAGATCACGAATGCCCTGAAGGAGGATGGGAAATTCAGAGCCAATTGGGAAGGTCCATACAGAATCAGATACAAGATTGTACCTAACACCTGTGTTCTGGAAACTCTACAAGGGAAGAAGATAGGGAAAACATGGAATTCAAATCACCTAAAACTGTATTTGAATTAATCGCTATATTTTCTTTCCCAAACAGTATTATTATTTGTTTATACCATCACAAGATATTGTCATCAAATCATCACGCAGAATGTCATTTTATTATACATCTGCAACTTCTATGCATCTAAATCTTGTGACAGGTATTCAGAAGAGCCGTAAGAGCCTGAGGCGCTATGCGTCACTGTGGCCAGGCGTATATTCAACAGAGCCGTAAGAGCCTGAGGCGCTATGCGTCACTGTGGCCAGGCGTATATTCAACAGAGCCGTAAGAGCCTGAGGCGCTATGCGTCACTGTGGCCAGGCGTAGTTCAACCGAGCTGTAAGAGTCTGAGGTGCTATGCGTCACTGTGGCCAAGCGTAGTTCAGACGAGCCGTAAGAGCCTGAGGCGCTATGCGTCACTGTGGCCAGGCGTAGTTCAGACGAGCCGTAAGAGCCTGAGGCGCTATGCGTCACTGTGGCCAGGCGTACTTCAGACGAGCCGTAAGAGCCTGAGGGGCTATGCGTCACTGTGGCCAGGCGTAGTTCAGACGAGCCGTAAGAGCCTGAGGCGCTATGCGTCACTGTGGCCAGGCGTAGTTCAGACGAGCCGTAAGAGCCTGAGGCGCTATGCGTTACTGTGGCCAGACATAGTTCAGACGAGCCGTAAGAGCCTGAGGCGCTATGCGTCACTGTGGCCAGGCGTAGTTCAGACGAGCCGTAAGAGCCTGAGGCGCTATGCGTCACTGTGGCCAGGCGTAGTTCAGACGAGCCGTAAGAGCCTGAGGCGCTATGCGTTACTGTGGCCAGGCGTAGTTCAGACTAGCCGTAAGAGCCTGAGGCGCTATGCGTCACTGTGGCCAGGCGTAGTTCAGACGAGCCGTAAGAGCCTGAGGCGCTATGCGTCACTGTGGCCAGGCGTAGTTCAGACGAGCCGTAAGAGCCTGAGGGGCTATGCGTCACTGTGGCCAGGCGTAGTTCAGACGAGCCGTAAGAGCCTGAGGCGCTATGCGTCACTGTGGCCAGGCGTAGTTCAGACGAGCCGTAAGAGCCTGAGGCGCTATGCGTTACTGTGGCCAGGCGTAGTTCAGACGAGCCGTAAGAGCCTGAGGCGCTATGCGTCACTGTGGCCAGGCGTAGTTCAGACGAGCCGTAAGAGCCTGAGGCGCTATGCGTCACTGTGGCCAGGCGTAGTTCAGACGAGCCGTAAGAGCCTGAGGCGCTATGCGTCACTGTGGCCAGGCGTGTACAATTAACCAAGCCATAAGAGCCTGAGGCGTTATGCGTCACTGTGGCCAGGCGATAAAAATATCAAGGCTATAAAAACTAAAGACGCATGCACGTCACAGTAATCAAGCCTTAAACAATTATATGTTCGCTCAAAAAATTCTTTTTGAAAGTTTACCTTTCTATCAAGAATTGGGGAGCATGCACGAATACATTCAAATGAATACATTCAAGCAAAATAAACAAACAGACAAAGAATGATAAATGATAAATAGAGAAGTAGTGCAATACAAAGCATGAACAAAAATCTCAATGTCATTTCATTCAAAAGTCATTACAAACAGATCTTTAACAGATCTTTACGATTACATTCAACAAAAGTACAAAGTTAAAATAAAAAACAACAAAGTACTTGAAAAGAAATACAAAAAACAAAAATAGCTATCTACTCTTCGGGAGGAAGCTGGGGATCAGCTGCAGACGGACCATCACTTCCCAAGGACTGTTGACCCTCCTCGCCATCTAAATCAATAAGAGCCTCGATAGGCTCGGGAGCATCGTCCAAATCCATGGGCTCCCAAGGACCAGTGAGGTTGGCGAGATCATCTTGGGCGGTCCTCCTGAATAACTCGTCTGCAGGTTCGGCTTCAGGCTCATATTTAGTCCAGTCGGGAGCCTCAAATAGCATCGCCTCGTTGGTGTACTGGAGCTCGGGGAATTCCTCTCCTTCCCTATGTGCTTCTAACCATGATCGGGCCAGGTAGAACCCGTACTTCACATAAGGGTTGGAGAAATCTTCCTTTCGCCTCAAGCAATCCTTGGAAAGGCGGTACTCCTTCACAGCCTCGGCCCGTATGCTATTGATCTCCACTTGGGTCAGCGTAGGAGCTGCCTGACTTTCCAACTCGGCAACGCGCTGCTCGAGCTCCTGATTCCGAGCAAGCAGAGACCCGTAGTTGGATTGCATATGGTCTAGCTCAGAATGGGCCTCCCGAAGATCCTCTTGAAATCTGCTAGACCGAGCCGTCTCAACAGTGAGATCCCCCTTGGCCTGGCTCAGGTCTTGGTGAACCTTAGCAAGCTGCTCCTCCAAGCTGCGAACTAAATCCGGAAGTTTAGACAAGTTGTTGACAGTGTTCTGTAACTCCATAACTTGGTCCTTTAACTCCCGGATTTTCCTATTGGCTCGCTCCCGATAAGCCCAGTGCTGGGCATTGTTGGCCACGGTTCTTTGAGTCAGCTGCAAAGAAATGCAAAAAGTTAGATTCAAAGAATGTGGCAAAAAGGAGTCAAACGAAGAAAAATTTGAAACTTACCCTTAATGCCTTGATATCGGCTAAATCCTCCCCCTCCGGGTAGTTTTTGAATATCCTTGCCTCATCTCGAGGAAGGATAGTGGACCAGCTTAACCGGGAGGCCACCCCGGGAGTGTCCAAAATGTCGTTGTCACGAACCCCGGGGTAGACTCGGAACTCGTGGCCCCTCATAATATTTCCCCCGTCCACAGGGTAGGACCTCTCTTCAACAGGCCCTATCCTCAGAAGAATTGGCCTACTTCCCATCGAACCTTCGATGTACAAGCGCCTTCGATTCTTCCGCTGAGACGGAATGATATTGCATTCCGCACGCTCCTCAGAGCGTGATCGCCCGGATGACCCGGAAGCCCCCCGTGAAGATGAGGCAAATCTCCCCCTATCCCGAGAGAGATCCCTCTGCTCCGAAGGAGGGGGAGGCATCGCCTGCCTAGAAACAGGAGGGGTCCGAGCACGAGGTGGCCGAGAGGGGACCGGTGCCTCACTTGGGACATCGTCGGCCAAACGATGCCTCTTCCTGGCAGGAGCGCTGGAAGGACCAGCCTCAGAGACCTGGCGACCCAACGATCGTCGGAAATGACTCATATCTGCAAAAAAGAAAGAAAATACATCAATGGTCAAAAATTGATCAGAAACGATAAGCAACGGGAAACAATGAAAGGTTACCTTCAGGAGAGTCTAAATGCTCCTGAAGGGACTCGATATTTATCGCGTCATCATCCGGGAGCACCATGAAAGTGGAGCCGAACCCTTCCCAACCAGTTAGATCGGCTAAGGGTTCGCTGCCAGAACTTGATTCTACGTTGGTGCTCCCTATATCCTCTTGTGGCCTAGGTGCTTCAGGATTTAACTCGGGAGAAACCGAAGGCAGAGGATCTGACGAAGGAACAGAGGGTCCGGTAACAGGGATCGGACCCACACCCCAGCCAGCTAATATCAAATTTTCATTTGATATAAGGGTGTCGAGGCTAAGGGGATGAGGGACTAGCAGTTTATTGACGTCAGAAGACAACTGCTCCCTAAGTGTGGCTATCCGGGGACCCTTGGGGACTTCACGCCTAGTCTCCCAACGAGTGGGGATATCCAGGCCCTCGGGCACTTCCACGACCAGCCATTCCGTCTCGAAACCATGAAGCTTGTTAGCCGATTTCTCGAATAATCAGTTCTCAAAACCGGGCTGATATACCCGCTGAAGCGAGTAAGGCACTAAGCCGAGGCTCCCTCGAAGCCTAAAGAATACTTCTAAAAGAGGAAGGGACAGAGAGACGCCCCTTAAATGGCAGTGCACGGTGAATGCTACCAATTGCATCCATGCATGAGGATGTAGTTGTCCCGGGGATACCCTGTGCGTCCTAAGGAAGGAAGCCCCGAAGTCGGACAATGGGAAACGGAGTCCTAACTCCAAAGCTGCCCTAAAAACGACAGCCCCGTCGGACACACGACGTATGTCGCTCTCCTGAGGGGTTGGGAGCCTATAAGAGTACCCCTCGGGTAAAGGAAATCGGGATTCTAGGTCTTGGACGTCTGCTTCCTTTAAAGTCGACTTAACACCTAGATCAATTTGCTTTCCTATACCATGGCCAGCCATTTTAAGAGTCCGTAAAATCAAAAGAGTGGAACTACGGACTATGAAATTACCTAAAATGAAGAAAAGGAGGAACTGGCGACAGAGTATGAAGAAGCTGCGACAGTGTTGCGACACAGTGATGTGTAAGCGACAGAGTTGCGGCAGAGTACGGTGGAGTTGCGGCAGAGTTGCGAGAGAGTGTCCAGAGAAAATCGCGGTTGAGTGTCTTTTTGCGGGAGAACTCAATAGCGACAAGGACAGCAGGGGCCCAGTATATATAGCGGCTCGCCTGCGTCGACACACGCGCGGATATCCGACCCGACCCGAGAAAAGTTCGGACCCAGATACTCTTTCGCAGGAAAGATTCCTACCAAAGAGTGGGGAGCAATTGATGGTGGTCGTGTCACCAGAATCCACGTGTGCAACTATCCTCCTGCCATGTGTCAAACCAAGAACGAACCACGTGGCAGATTTGGCGACAGAGTGGCCAAATGGCACGGTCCCTAGCAGTGCGACAGAGTGTTCGATGCGATAGGAGTCTGTCGCCTCGCGATGAGCCGCACAGCAGGCGCGGCAGACCTCCATCGCCATATCACGACATTGGTCTCCCGCCTTGCCCTCGCGGCAAAGGTCTCCCGCACAGCCCGCAATAGAGATCTCCCGCACAGACTGCGGTAGAGGTCTCCCGCATTGCCCTCGCGGCAAAGGTCTCCCGCACAGCCCGCGATAGAGATCTCCCGCACAGACTGCGGTAGAGGTCTCCCGCATTGCCCTTGCGGCATAGTCTCCCGCACAGACTGCGGTAGAGGTCTCCCGCATTGCCCTTGCGGCATAGTCTCCCGCACAGACTGCGGTAGAGGTCTCCCGCACAGCCTGCGGCATAGTTCTCCTGCACTGCCCGCGGTAGAGGTCTCCCGCAAGCTGCTTTACTTGAAGCACGACAGAGTGCTATGCGACTCTGTCGCGGCCCAGACACGCGCCTGGGCCTCAGCTCGAACCGACCCAGAGAAACCTATAAATACCAGGTGAGCTCTCTGAAAAAAAGGGGATCCGAAACCAAAAGACCAAAAAGAAGGGAAAAGCCTTAAACTCTCTGATTTAAGCAATACATTCTCTTCTTTATACATTCACAACTCTGATTACTTACTTAATCATCGGAGTGCGCGTGCAGGGACAAATCCCTGCCCCCTCTGATTCCTGTTCTTTTTGCAGGATATACGAAGAACACGTGGAACAAATTGCATCGACGTCACCCTTTTGTCGTTAGTGCAATCAGACTACAAAAAAGGTATATTCTTGTTGCTGTCAGTTAGGCAACATCAGACTTTAATCTAAATTTAGTCCATTAGTTTCAAAAATGAACACTTCACTTTTTTATTTCGCAGAACAAGTTAGTTCATCTGTTAGTCAACCGTTAAGTTTACAGTTAAAAACTTAATTTTGAGATTATTTTAACCTTTGGAGTTCTTTAAATACTTCAATCAACGTTAGTTTTTTTCTTTATAAATTTTTTTTATTTTTTTATTTATTGTTTATTATTTTATTAATTGGCAAAATTATAATCCAAAGGTTCGAAAAAATTTAGAGAATATTATTATGCATTTTTTCAAGTAATAGTTTAGGGTGAATCGAGATGAAAAATGATAAATTTGAAAAGTTTTAGGTTGGATTTTTTTTCATTGCACATTTTTCGTTAGCTAATCTTCACAGTGTTAAGGTATTTGGACTTGAGTGTCCATTTTTAAAACTAATGAACTAAAGTTAGATTAAGATCAAAATTTATGGAGGTAGATAAAATTTACTCTATTAATATATCTACTTGAAATTCAAAAATACTAGTTGATTATCGGTTTGTTACAGTGGAGTTATGATTTAAAAATCATTGGTATAATTTATTTTTAAAAAAAATTATATTTTTGCATGTCTTAACTTATTTTCAATTTTTTTTTAATTTTTAGAAATATAAATTGATAAAATTTTCTATTTATTACTTTTTAAACTATTTTAAATTGTAAATCTTCCAAAGAGAAATAATTAAGTAAACAGAACAATAAATAAATAAGAAACAAATTAATAAGAAAAAATAATAAATAATAAAAGTATAATAAAAATAATAAATAAATTAGAAAATTAAAAAAATTCATAACTTTTTTCTTATTATGAATCCCTTTATTATTGGATTTACTGTAAGTATTCATATTAAAATGTATGGTGAAGTAAATAAACTTGAAAAATAAAATAACAAAAAAAATGTCTAAGATTTCTCAACCGTTTTGGTCAAAATTGGTCTTGGATCATTATATGCTTTTTGTAAATATAGGTTTATCCGAAAAGTAATTGGGCTATAAAATTTAATTACTATAGTATTATTTAAAGAATTTCAGTTCTCTTACAAATTTAATTTGATAATTTCAATTCGTTAACTTGCGTTATAAACATGTCTATTGACTGTGCTAATATGTTGTCTGAATTGAAGTGATGCTGACCGTGATGACATGATATTTTTATTTAGATTGATATCGTAAAATAAAAATAGTTAGAGTACTGAATTTCTTTAAATTATATATTATATAGATTAAATTTTAAATTTTAATATAGTGTAGAGACTTTCTTTATAAGTTGACCCATAAAAACTAAAAAACATTATTTTCCTCATTTTCATCTCTTTTGTCACTCTAACTCCATCTTAATTCCTACCAATTGGTTGCCCACGTGCTTGCATATTTACATCTCTTCTCTTTTTAAGAGAAACTAAAAGGAGTTATCACTTAGGATGCATTTGGTTCGGAAAAAAAAATACTTTGAAAAAAAAATTACTTTCTATTCAGGAAAAAAATTTTAAGGGGTAAATTTTAGAAAAAAAAATTTTACTTCATATCCAAAAAAAATTATTTTTTGACTCAAGTAATCTAAAAATACCTCAGGATCCGAAGGTAGTTATTTTACTCCAGATTTTCCCAAAATCGAGCACTGTAGGTAAAATAAAATGACTGACAGAAAGAAAAATAATCGAACCAAACAGAGAAATCAAATGACGAAAAAAAATTACGGGGAAAATTTTAAATCCCCCAACCAAACGCACCCTTAAGGTCAATATTTTTATGATTGTTATTTTTCAACAGTTGCATATAAGTTAACATATTTTTTCTTTTCCTTTCTTGTTGGCTTTTTTTTTTTTTTTAGTTTACGTAAGTTTGTAAGTTTAGTAACCGAACAATTCTTAAGAAAGTTGTACAATTTTATAAAATAAGAGTCATTTTCATATTGTTCAACTCAAATTGTAATTATCAAAATGTTGATAATGTTTATTATGTAACAAAGTTTTTTGAGTATTATTTTTAACTATCCTATAACAATTTATTTAAACTTTAATATGGACTTTGAGTTGCTAAATTATAACTTAGTTTTATAAGGCCCTTTTCGTTATCTTCTTCTTCTTAATGCTATAAAAAGAAAGACTCGCTACTTTTGATCATAAAACTCTACTCATATTAAGAGTTTTTCCCTATTATTAAATCCCAAAGGCATATGACATTTTTCACTTAAAAACCTCGGTGCTTAAATAACTTGGAGGTACTTTGATTCTATATCATGCCTCGTATTGTTGTGCGGTTATGTATTCTTAATTAGATTTTGTTGTGCAAGAAATATTGGTTGTGATTCGAGTAAAATTTAACAAAGCAAAGGAAGAAGTAAAACTTTGATTTGATTATTATTGTTGATTTGATTGAAATTCTTGAAAAAAAAAAATGTTGAAATTCATTTTGAGCGATAGAAAACTATTGAAACCAGAAGGTTTGTTGGTTTTCACTCAAAACTATAATATGACACAATTTGGAGAGTTTTTACTTCAATGTGAATGCATTCTGCAGGAATATCTGATAGATGGTTGGTGATTGGTCGTAGAAATTTGAAAAATATGATGAAATTAAAGAGATAATGGGTTGAGTTAGAGAGAAAGAGAGATGGAAATGTCTAATAAATCTTTGGGTTTTTATTGATTAAATTATATGGATAATCCTTAAACTATATTAAAATTAAAAATTTAGTCACTGCAATATATAATTTAATTGAATTGAGTTCTCTTAATATATTAATTTGATAACATCAATTCAATCAAAACGCCATGCAACATGATAAAGGTCACATTAGCACGATTAATGATTACATGTATAAAGTTAACATTGACTAACAAACTTATTTAGTACATGACTGAAATTATTAAATTAAATTAACACAGACTAATGAACTCATTTAATGATAAAAATGAGATTATCAAATTAAATTAGCAACAAGATAAAAATTTTTAAAATAATATTATAGAAACTTAATAGCTAAATTGGAAATAGTACAAGACTATTAGGATAATTTGATTTTTTTTTTTATTCTAAAAAGTAAAAACCACATAAGGTGCTATTGGAATGGACCTCTATTATGTCGCATTTATAATTTTACTCCTATTTATTTATTTTTAATATAATATTTTTAATGATAATTTAATAATTTACTTCACTGCTATTAGTACGATTGAATCCAAATGTATTATCATTTAACATTAATTTCATTTTCATCATTATTTTCAATTTCATCAGAGTCAATAGTAATCAATCATATCGTCTATCCAAACTGACTCTTATAAATTTACCATTATTATTTTTTAAAATTTTAATATAATATCTTTAATAATCATTTTATCATTTATTTCACAACAACTATTACTATTAAATTCAAATATATCACCGTTTAACATAAATCTTATTATTAAATTTTTTTTTTATAATTTTATGGAATACCCACTAATTGCAACGTCGTCTATTTTGAATAGCCCGCAATCAAGTGTCCAAAACCCGAACTCTAAAAGGGAAACATACTTGACCTGAACTTCAGGAATCAATCAATTTATAGTTAGACTGTGTTTTCTGGTTTCAGACAATGAGAAATGGCAACTGAACAACCAAAATCGGCAACCGAAGACGTAAAGATGGATCTGTTCGAAGATGACGATGAGTTTGAAGAATTTGAAATCGATGAAAGTAATTCTTTTTTCCTTTATCTATTTTTTTTTTATTTTCTAGAGGTTGGAGTTTAATTAACTGTTATGAGTTTGAACTATTTGAAGTCAATGTAGGTAACTTTTCCCTTTTTATCTTTTTTTTTTTTAAATTTTCCTGGACTTTAGGGTTTGATTTTAGGTTATGTTAATTAAATAAATACTATGAATTTGAAGGACTTGAAATCGTTGAAGGTAATGCTATTGCCCTTTCTCTATCTTCTTCTTTAAATTTTCGTGGAGGTTAGGGTTTAATTTCAGGTTTACATTAACTAATTAACTATTATGAAGAAGTTGGTGTAGATTAGCTTGAATTTTTTTCTATATTTTTAGTAATGTTGAATTATGAACTTATAATTGAGTGGTTCGTTTTCTTTTTCTTTTTTTTTTTAACTCTTCTGGTTGTAAATAGATTGAGAATTTTCTGAGATGCTTATATTTAATAGGAAGGGAGGAGAGTATATTGTGGTGATGCTTGTTTGAGTTCAATAGCTTTTGCTTCTGTGGCAAATAAAAAAAGAACAAACTCAATGCATAAGGCTTTCGCATTGTGAGGTTTGAAGAGGGTCAAATATATGTAGCTTTCTCTCTGCATCAATGGGGAGGTTGACTTGAACCTATTGATGGTGGTCGTGTCACCAGAATCCACGTGTACAACTATCCGCCAACCGTTGACTGCCACGTGTCAGAACGAAGACAAGCCACGCGGCTGATTTCGCGACAGAGTTGCTACGCGACACAGTTGCTTGTTGAACGCCAGAGTGTTCGGGGCGATAGGCACTCTGTCGCCTGTGATGTGTGCCGCACAGTAGGCGCGACAGACTCCATCGCCTCTATTGCGACATAGGTCTCCCGCATTGCCCTCGCGGCAGAGGTCTCCCGGACAGCCTGCGGCATAGTCTCCCGCACAGACTGCGGTAGAGGTCTCCCGCAGAGCCTGCGGCATAGGTCTCCTGCACAGCCCGCGGTAGAGGTCTCCCGCACAGCCTGCGGGATAGGTCTCCCGCACAGTCTGCGGCAGAGGTCCATGGGTACTCTGCCGCCTGCCGACTCCCCCGCAAGCTGCTTGACCCGAAGCACGACAGAGTGCTCTATGACTCTGTCGCGGCCCAGACACGCGCCTGGGCCTCAGCTCGAACCGACTTGAAGAAACCTATAAATATGCCGAGGAGCTCTCAGAAACGGGAGGGGACGAAACCAAAGAACAAAAAAAGCAGGGAGAAATACTTCAACCCTTTGAATTAAGAAACACATTCTCTTCCTCTTACTTACACAACTCCCGATTACTTACTTAATCATCGGAGTGCGCGTGCAGGGACAAATCCCTGCCCCCTCTGATTCCTGTTGTTTTTGCAGATTATACGAAGAACACGTGGAACAAATCGCACGAACGTCACATTTTTGTCGTTAGTGCAATCAGAATGCGTGGAAGGTAAATTCCTGTTGCTGTTCAACCAGGCAACATCAATTGGCGCCGTCTGTGGGAAATCTGACAAAAAGTCAGGTTCTCTATCCAAATGGTGAGGACACGCTCTACAGCAGAGTTGACAGGGGGGCAAAATTATGTGAGTCCCCCCGTCAGACCAGAGCAGAGACGAAGACGTAGTGAAAGGGATGACAGAGAAGCCTTGGTTTCTCTAGAAGAATTTGAGACCCTGAAGTGCAAAAATGAAGAGACCACGACAGCATTAAAAGCTATGGTGAGCTTCTTCAGAGAGGCTCTCCCCCAATTCAGCTTGCCCCATGAAGTGCAGCAGTTAGTGGGGGAAAGCACGCCTAGGCAGACCTACGAGAGAGGTCAGCCTTCCACCCTGGTAAATGCTGGACAAGAGGCAGGAACACAAAATAATGCCACTGCAGATCCAGCGAGACTGAGTTCGCCCACAGCAAATATGCGGCAAAACTCACCTGCAGACCTCTCGCGACAGAGGTCTCACCCAGAAAATAGACCACGGAGCTCACCCGCGGCTCAACGGCGGCAGAGTTCGCCAAATATGTGGCAGAGCTCACCCGCGAACCGCAGGCGGCAGAGTTTGCCCGCAGCACCTATGCGGCAGAGCTCACCCGCGGACCGCATGCGGCAAAGGTCTCCCGCAGCTGGCAGACCGCAGAGCTCACCCGCGGCACATCGGCGGCAGAACTCACCCGTAGATCTCAGGCGATAGTGTTCTCTTGCGGAACCCGTGCGGCAAAGCCCTCCCAGGGACTACATGCGACAGAGCTATCCCGCAACACATACGCGACGGTGCTCTCCCGCCGCTGATAGGCGGCAGAGTTCTCCTCTGCCCGGCAGGCGGCAGACTTCTCCTCTAGCCGATGGCGGCAGAGTTCCCCCACATGCCGCAGCTCATCTCCCGTGGAGTTGAAACATGATTTAAGAGAATATAGGGCTGGGGAACGACGGAGACAGAGAGGTCTAGACTCATGAGAAGGTCTCGAAATCTCAAGTCCCGGAATGAGAGGCGCTGGAAGGGGTGCTTATCAGTCAGACTCTTCCAGACCCGAAGGGACATGGCCACACTCAATTCGAGAGTCGGAGAACGTGGAGAAGGTAGTCCAACGGATCCTTGAGAAGAAAAAACTGGTGTCTCCGGATGATGGCCAAAGGAGGAGGATTCCATTCAGTCCGGAGATCATGGACAAACCTTTGCCGAAGAAGTTTAAAATGCCTTCTATGGCTACTTACACCTGCAAAGCAGACCCCTATGATCACATACAGAGTTATGAATCCCTCATGCTGCTGCATGGATGGGAGGACGAAATCATGTGCAGAGCTTTTTATCTCACATTGTCCGGGCACGCTTTGAAGTGGTTAAATGGGTTGAACGAAGGTTCGATCTCTTCTTTCGATCAATTGAGGAATGAATTCCTCAAAGTCTTCATGATCCACAGCCAGAGAAAGAAAGACGCTACTTACCTACTCACGCTTAAGGAAGGGAATAAAGAATCCTTGAAGAGCTTTGTAGACCGCTTTCGAGATGCAACCTTGGAAGTGGAAGATCTGCCGGTAGGGGTAGCCATGGCTGCAATGCTACAAGGGACAAGCTCCGAAAAGCTAATCCCTCTCTCTTGATCAACCGATGACCATCTCCGATCTCTTTGCTAGGGCCAATAAGTATCTGGCCCAAGAAGAGGTGATGAAGATGATACAGCCCAGGGAGGCAAAAAAAGGAAAGAGGAGAGAGAGAGACGCGCTCGAAAAAAGCTCTCCAAGACCCGTGAGAGTAGACAAAGCCCCTAGGCTCAGGTATGAGGGTTATACCAGGTTGAACGAGCCTCGCACTGCGATACTGGCAGCAATCGAAGGGGCGGGACTGTTGGAATTCCCCAAGAAGAAAATTGGAGACGTAGGACGAAACTCTGAAGCCTACTGCGAATTCCATAGCGCTCACAGCCACCCAACGGAGAGATGCAGAGATTTAATGGATCAGTTGGAAAGACTGGCCAGAGAGGGGAAGATCAACCGCTTCCTATGGAGGAGCGAGAGACCCCGTTATCCTCCTCGTGACCAAAGGAATGACCGTCCACGGACTGGACCAAATGATGATAATAGAAGGAATAGGCCAAGAAACGAAGCATTCAGGCCTACCATCCCCCGAGCCAATCCGCCAAACAACGAACCTATGCCCCCGCAATAAATGTTATTGCAGGCGGGGAATCAATGGCGGGAAGCTCCTCTACTTCCCGTAAAAGCTACGCAAGACAAGCGTATCAGGTTAACGTTGTGATGGAAGAACAAGCGGATGAAGAACCCATCATGTTCACTCCGGCTGACAAAGGTGATATTGTCACGCCTCATGACGACCCCATGGTGATATCCACGGTAGTGGCCAAACACCCGGTGAGTAGAGTCCTGGTCGATAACGGGAGCTCAGTGAACCTTATCTATTGGAACTGCTTCGAAAAGATGAGCATATCCGAAGATAGGTTGAAACCCGTTATGACGCCACTATATGGATTCACGGGCGAGCGAGTGAAGGTGGCAGGGTCCATAGAGTTGCCTGTGACTCTCGGAGAGCACCCGAAGGACGTGACCCGGCAAGTATTATTCATGGTGGTCAGGTCAACCTCCGCTGCCTACAACATGATCTTGGGTAGACCTGTGCTGAACGATATGAGGGCGGTGATATCCTCTTGCTATCTATTAATGAAGTTCCCCACTCCCAACGGAGTCGGGCAAGTACGAGGAAACCAAAAGAGTGCCCGTACTTGTTATCTCGCTTCCACCGCCAACAAGATAGCACAGAGAAAAGAAACCTTATGTATAGATGATCCGCCCAAGCCTCAGCCTGTAGAGGAAACCGAGGCCATTGAGCTAACAGAAGGGGATGAGGGAAAAAAGGCATTCATAGGGTCTCAACTGGGCGAACAACTAAAGAATGAGATAGTCGAGTGCCTGAGAAGAAACTCGGATGTCTTCGCCTAGAGTTCGGCGCCCGGGATCATTCCTGAAGTGATCTGCCATGAGCTTAATGTCATACCCGGGCACAGACCCGTCAAACAGAAGAAGAGGAGTTTCGCCCCGGAACGACAAAAAGCAATCACTGAAGAAGTGAGTAAACTCCTGGGCGCCAGATTCATCCGAGAGGTATACTACCCTGAGTGGTTGGCCAACGTAGTGATGGTAAAGAAATCTAGCGGGAAGTGGCGAATGTGTGTGGATTTCACTGATCTGAACAAAGCCTGCCCCAAAGATTCATACCCCCTACCTCGGATAGACAGACTGGTAGACGAAACATTCGGTTACGAATTCCTCAGTTTCTTGGATGCTTTCTCCGGGTATCACCAAATCATGCTTCACCCAGAAGACGAAGAAAAGACTTCCTTCATAACCGACAATGGAACCTATTGCTACCGGGTAATGCCGTTCGGTTTAAAGAACGCGGGAGCCACCTATCAACGAATGGTGAGCAAAGTGTTCAAAGATCTTCTGGGAAATACCATGAAAGCCTACGTGGACGATATGATCATCAAAAGCCGCGTAGGAGAGTCTCAAGCTGATCAAATGTCCAGGGTATTCGAAGTATTGAGGAGATTCAACATGAAGCTAAACCTCGAAAAGTGCTCATTCGGGGTAAGATCAGGGAAATTCTTAGGCTTCATGATCACTAACAGGGGCATTGAGGCGAATCTTGAAAAGGTACAGGCGGTCATTGACATGAAACCCCCAACCACCGTAAGAGAGATCCAGAGATTGACAGGCAGAATAGCAGCTCTGAATCACTTCTTGTCAAAATCAGCAGAAAAGAGCTTGTCGTTCTTTAAAACTCTACGGGGGGAAAGAACTTCGAGTGGACGGGAGATTGTCAAAAGGCCTTCGAGAACCTCAAGGAATATTTGAAACAGTTGCCTTTATTAACAAGGCCCCTGGAAGGAGAACAACTCTATATGTATTTGGGAGTCGGTGATTTCGCCGTCAGTGCGGTGCTACTGAAGAAAGATGAAATGGTGCACCGTCCCATCTACTACGTGAGCAAAGTGTTATTGGATCCTGAGACCCGCTACCCGCTAGCCGAAAAGCTAACATTAGCCCTTGTGATGGCCTCGCGAAAGTTGCGCCCTTATTTCCAAGCACACCCTATCACCGTCTTAACAGATCAACCGTTAAGACAAATCCTTCAGAAACCTGAACACTCAGGAAGGTTAGTGAAATGGGCAGTGGAGCTTGGGGGATACGATATCACATTTCAACCTCAGCAGGCTATCAAGGGTCAAGCTCTGGCGGACTTTATCGTAGAATGCACTATCCCAAGCCACAGCAGTGAGGGGGAGGCTCACCCATGGTTACTGCATGTCGACGGGGCATCAAGTGCCAACGAAAGTGGAGCGGGTATAGTCCTGGTATCACCAGAAGGGAAATCCCTGGAATACTCCCTACGGTTCGGATTCCCCAGTTCGAACAACATAGCGGAGTATGAAGCTCTGATAGCAGGGATGATGTTGGCAGAAAAGGTGCAGGTTCACCACTTGGTAGCACACAGTGATTCTCAATTGGTGGTGAACCAATTCAACGGACAATATGAGGTACGGGAACCCATGCTGGTCCCTTACTTAAAGAAAGTCCAACTTCTGGCCCAGACTTTCAAAAGCTTTCAATTGATACAAATCAACCGGTCCGAAAACACACATGCTGATTCATTGTCTAAGTTAGCCTCTTCCACCGAAACACGAGGAAGGATAGTGAAGGTGGAGAGGCTCGAACGACCTAGTATTGAAGAGGTCGAAGTGTGTGACATTCAACTGGGAGACGATTGGAGATCCCCATACAAACAGTATCTCACCGAAGGAACACTCCCCCAAGATAAAGACGAGGCTCGTCGCTTGAAAGTACAAGGGGCGAAGTTCACACTCATCAATTGAGAACTGTACAAAAGGGGATATTCGTCACCCTTATTAAAACGTCTGGGACCGGAACAAGCAAGTTAAGCCCTAGCCGAAGTGCATGAAGGAATTTACGGCGAACACTTAGGAGCAAGAGCCCTCGCTGCTAAAGTACTATGATCGGGATTTTACTGGCCAACGTTGAAGAAAGATGCGATGGACCAAACCCGTAGATGTGATAACTGTCAGAGGTTTGCGCCTATCACAACAGCCCCAGTGACTCCCTCTCAAGGCACAGTACAGCCAATTCCTTTTGCACAGTAGGGATTGGACATCCTTGGACCTTTCCCCTTAGCCACGGGCCAAAGAAAGTTCCTGCTAGTGGCTACCGATTACTTTACAAAATGGATCGAAGCAGAGCCCTTAGCTACGATCACAGAAAAGAAGGTCGAGGCGATGGTATGGAAAGACATCATCTGTCGATTCGAAATCCCACGCATCTTAAATGTCGACCATGGAAAGCAATTCGATTGTAATGCTTTCCGTGAATTCTGTAAAAACCTCAACATTCAGCTAAGGATCTCTTCAGTGTCATATCCTCAAGCCAATGGACTGGCCGAGGTCAGTAATCGGACCATCCTTCATGGGCTGAAGACCAGGCTAGACAAAGCAAAAGGGGCCTGGGTGGACGAATTGCCTAGTGTTTTATGGGCATATCGTACCACCAGTCGTGTGTCGACTAAAGAAACGCCATTCAGCCTTGTATACGGTGCAGAAGCATTGATCCCCGTGGAAATTGGAGCGTTATCGCCAAGAGTGATACCCTTAGTAGAGGAAGAAAACTCACAAGCTCTAAGGGAAGGTTTGGACCTACTCGATGAACATAGAGAAACCGCGGCTATTCGATTGGCATCCTATCATCAAAGGGTGGCCAACTACTATAATAGTCGAGTGAGAGATAGGCCAATGTCTGAGGGAGATCTAGTGCTTAGAAAGTCGCAGATCACGAATGCCCTGAAGGAGGATGGGAAGTTCAGAGCCAACTGGGAAGGTCCCTACAGAATTAGACACAAGATTGGACCTAACACTTGTGTCCTGAAAACTCTACAAGGGAAGAAGATAGGGAAAACGTGAAATTCAAATCACCTAAAGCTGTATTTGAATTAATCGCTATGTCTTCCTTCCCAAGTATTACAGTCATTTATTTTCACTGTCACCGGATGTTATTATCCAATCAATATATGAATTATCTTTTTGTTGTTGTAAGTCAAAATCTCGTGACAGGATTCATCAGAGCCGTAAGAGCCTGAGGCGCTATGCGTCACTGTGGCCAGGCGTAGTTCAACTGAGCCGTAAGAGCCTGAGGCGCTATACGTCACTGTGGCCAGGCGTAGTTCAACCGAGCCGTAAGAGCCTGAGGCGCTATGCGTCACTGTGGCCAGGCGTAGTTCAATCGAGCCGTAAGAGCCTGAGGCGCTATGCGTCACTGTGACCAGGCGTAGTTCAACCGAGCCGTAAGAGCCTGAGGCGCTATGCGTCACTGTGGCCAGGCGTAGTTCAATCGAGCCGTAAGAGCCTGAGGCGCTATGCGTCACTGTGGCCAGGCGTAGTTCAACCGAGCCGTAAGAGCCTGAGGCGCTATGCGTCACTGTGGCCAGGCGTAGTTCAGCCGAGCCATAAGAGCCTGAGGCGCTATGCGTCGTATATTCAGACGAGTCGTAAGAGCCTGAGGCGCTATGCGTCACTGTGGCCAGGCGTATATTCAGACGAGCCGTAAGAGCCTGAGGCGCTATGCGTCACTGTGGCCAGGCGTATATTCGGAAGAGCCGTAAGAGCTTGAGGCGCTATGCGTCACTGTGGCCAGGCGTATATTCAGCAGAGCCGTAAGAGCCTGAGGCGCTATGCGTCACTGTGGCCAGGCATACATACTGCCGAGCCGTAAGAGCCTGAGGCGCTATGCGTCACTGTGGCCAGGCGTACATACTGTCGAGCCGTAAGAGCCTGAGGCGCTATGCGTCACTGTGGCCAGGCGTACACTCTGACGAGCCATAAGAGCCTGAGGCGCTATGCGTCACTGTGGCCAGGCAATAAAAACATCAAGGCTATAAAAACTAAAGACGCATTCACGTCATAGTAATCAAGCCTTAAACAATTATACGTTTACGCAAAAAATTCTTTCTGAAAGTATACATTTCTACCAAGAATTGGGGAGCATACACGAATACATTCAAAGCGAATATATACAAGCAAAATAAACAAACAGACAAAGAATGATAAATGATAAATAGAGAAGTAATGCAATACGAAGCATGAACAAAAATCTCGATTTCATTTCATTCAAAAGTCATTACAAATAGATCTTTAGTAGATCTTTACAAAAAGACAACAAAGTACTTGAAAAGAAAAACAAAAAACAGAAATAGCTATCTAATCTTCGGGAGAAAGCTGGGGATCAGCTGGATCAGCTACAGACGGACCTTCACTACCCACGGACTACTGCTGACCCTCCTCGCCGTCCAAATCAAGAAGAGCGTTAATAGGCTCAGGAGCACCGCCCAAATCCGCGGGCTCCCAAGGACCGGTGAGGTTGGCGAGGTCATCTTGAGCGGTCCTCTCGAATAGTTCGTCCGCGGGTTCAGCCCCAGGTTCATACTTGGTCCAGTCGGGGGCCTCGAATAGCATTGCCTCGTTCGTATATTGAAGCTCGAGAAATTCCTCGCCATCCCTATGCTTCTCTAACCATGATCCGGCAAGATAGAACCCGTATTTTACATAGGGATTCGAGAAATCCTCCTTCCGCCTCAAGCAGTCTTTGGAAAGGCGGTACTCCTTTACGGCTTTCGCCCGGATGCTATCGATCTCTACTTGGGTCAAAGTAGGAGCGGCTTGACTTTCTAAATCGCCAACGCGTTGCTCAAGCTCCTGATTTCGAGTGAGTAAGGACCCGTAGTTGGACTGCATATGATCCAGCTCGGCATGGGCCTCCTGAAGATCCTCGTGGAATTTGCCAGATCGGGCTGTCTCGACGGTGAGGTCCCCCTTGGCCTGGTTCAGGTCCTGGTGAACCTTGGCGAGCTGCTCCTCCAAGCTTCGAACTAAATCCGAAAGTTTGGACAAGTTGTTGACGGTGTTCTGTAACTCCATAACTTGGTCCTTTAACTCCCGGATTTCCCTATCGGCACGCTCTCGATAGGCCCGGTGCTGGGCATTGTTGGCCACGGTTCTCTGAGCCAACTGCAAAGAAATGCAAAAAGTTAGATTCAAAGAATGTAGCAAAAAGGAGTCAAACGAAGAGGAGTATGAAACTTACCCTCAATGCCTCCACGTCGGCTAAGTCCTCCCCCTCTGGGTAATTCCAAAATATCCTCGCCTCGTCCCGAGGAAGGATGGAAGACCAACTAATCCGGGAAGCCACCCCGGGAGTGTCCAAAGTATCGTTGTCATGGACCCCGGGGTACACTCGAAATTTGGCCCCCCTCATAATAAACCCCCCGTCGACGGGGTAGGACCTCTCATCAGCAGGACCTATCCTCGGTAGTATTGGCCTGCTTCCCATCGAACCCTCGATGTATAAACGCCTTCGATTCTTCCGCTGCGACGGAATGATATTGCATTTCGCACGCTCCTCGGAGCGGGATCGCCCGGATGACCCAGAAGCCCCTCGTGAAGATGAGGCGACTCTCCCCCTATCCCGAGAGGGATCCCTCTGCTCCGAAGGAGGGGGAGGCAACGCCTGCCTAGAAACAGGGGGGTCCGAGCACGAGGTGGCTGAGAGGGGACCGATGCCTCACTTGGGACATCGTCGGCTAAACGACGCCTCTTCCTGGTAGGAGCGCTGGAAGGACCAGTCTCAGAGACCTGGCGACCCAACGATTGCCGGAAGTGGCTCATTTCTGCAAAAAAGAAAAAGAAAATAAATCAGTGGTCAAAAACTGATCAAAAACAGCAAGTAGTAAAAAGAATTAAAAGTTACCGTCAGGAGAATCGAGATGCTCCTGAAGGGACTCTATATTTATTGCGTCGTCATCAGGGAGCACCATGAAAGTGGAGCCGAACCCTTCCCAGCCAGTCAGGTCGGCTAAGGGTTCGCTGCCAGAACTAGACTCCACGTTGGTACTCCCTATATCCTCCTGTGGCCTTACAGGTTCAGGATTTAACTCGGAGGAAGTCGAAGGCGGAGGATCGGATGAAGGAACAGAGGGTCCGGCAACAGGGACCGGACCCACACCCCAGCCAGCTGATATCAAATTTTCATTTGATAAAAGGCTGTCAAGGCTAATGGGATGACGGACTAGCAGTTTGTTGACATCCGAAGATAACTGCTCCCTAAGTGTGGAAATCCTGGGGCCCTTGGGGATTTCTCGCCTATTCTCCCAACGGGTGGGGAAATCCAGGCCCTCGGGCACTTCTACAACAAGCCACTCCGTCTCAAAATCATGAAGATTGTTAGCAGGTTTCTCGAACAACTTGTTCTTAAAACCGGGCTGATACACCCGCTGAAGCGAGTAAGGCACTAAGCCGAGGCTCCCTCGAAACCTGAAAAATACATCTAAGAGAGGAAGGGATGGAGGGACGCCCCTTGAATGGCAGTGCACGGTGAACGCTACTAATTGCATCCATGCATGAGGATGCAACTGTCCCGGGGATACTCCGTGTGTCCTAAGGAAGGAAGCCCCAAAGTCAGACAATGGGAAGCGGAGTCCTAACTCTAATGCTGCCCTAAAAACGACTACCCCGTTGGATACACGACGTATGTCACTCTCCTGGGGGGTTGGAAGTCTATAAGCGTATCCCTCGGGTAAGGAAAACCTAGATACTAGATCTTGGATGTCGGCTTCCTTCAAAGTCGACTTTACTCCTAGGTCTATTTGTTTTCCTACACCATGGCCAGCCATTTTAGGGGTTCGGAAGCCAAAAAGTGGAACCACGCACTATAAAATTACTTAAAATGAAGGAGAGATGAACTTGCGACAGAGTCTCAAGAAGGCGCAACAGACCTGCGACACAGTGTTGTGTGCGCGGCAGAGTTGTGATGGAGTTGCGGTAGAGTGGCGAGAGAGTAGCGACAGAGTCTGCAGAGGAAAATACGATAGAGTATTTTTGCGAGAGAACTGAATAGCGACAAGGACAGCAGGGGCCAGTATATATAGTCGCCTGCGTCGCTACACGCGCGGAAATCCGACCCGACCCGAGAAAAATTCGGACCCAGATCCTCTTTCGCAGGAAAAATTCTTACGAAAGAGTGGGGAGCAATTGATGGTGGTCGTGTCACCAGAATCCACGTGTACAACTATCCGCCAACCGTTGACTGCCACGTGTCAGAACGAAGATAAGCCACGCGGCTGATTTCGCGACAGAGTTGCTACGCGACACAGTTGGTTGTTGAACGACAGAGTATTCGGGGCGATAGGCACTCTGTCGCCTGTGATGTGTGCCGCACAGTAGGCGCGACAGACTATATCGCCTCTATTGCGACATAGGTCTCCCGCATTGCCCTCGCGGCAGAGGTCTCCCGCACAGCCTGCGGCATAGTCTCTCGCACAGACTGCGGTAGAGGTCTCCCGCACAGCCTGCGGCATAGGTCTCCTGCACAGCCCGCGGTAGAGGTCTCCCGCACAGCCTGTGGGATAGGTCTCCCGCACAGTCTGCGGCAGAGGTCCATGGGTACTCTGCCGCCTGCCGACTCCCCCGCAAGCTGCTTGACCCGAAGCGCGACAGAGTACTCTATGACTTTGTCGCGGCCCAGACACGCGCCTGGACCTCAGCTCGAACCGACTTGAAGAAACCTATAAATATGCCGAGGAGCTCTCAGAAACGGGAGGGGACGAAACCAAAGAACAAAAAAAGCAGGGAGAAATACTTCAACCCTTTGAATTAAGAAACACATTCTCTTCCTCTTACTTACACAACTCCCGATTACTTACTTAATCATCGGAGTGCGCGTGCAGGGACAAATCTCTGCCCCCTCTGATTCCTGTTGTTTTTGCAGATTATACGAAGAACACGTGGAACAAATCGCACGGACGTCACATTTTTGTCGTTAGTGCAATCAGAATGCGTGGAAGGTAAATTCCTGTTGCTGTTAACCAGGCAACATCACCTATAACTTTCAGATCACAAAGAAACAACCTTTACATTTGCACCAAGACTCACCCTGTTCTGTAGCAAAATAGTGTTTGAAACTGTGATAATATGAATATGATGTCATCAATGACTAGTTGCAAATTTGGCTGCAAATCCATTTATTTTTAATGTATCCTGGAGTTTGTTTCTCTTGATATCGTATAAGCCGCCTGAGCTCATTTACTTGGTACTAGGTGCAAATATTTACCATTTCTGTGCTTGTTTATACAATTAAATTTCCGACTTTATACCTAGATAACCATATTATGTACATGTAGTTTGAAATCTTGCAATAAATTCTTGTTGAGAACATGCACAAATAAAACTGGATCTTTATTCATTGAACTCTGCAGTCTTCAAGTTGTTCGTTGACTCCTGTAGTTAATCTGTATCTTGATCCCTAATTTAGCCAAAAAAAAAAAGCAAATTTTGAGTATTGAATGAGTAAATTATACTGTCATCCACCTATTACCTAAATAAAAGTTTCTTATAAAAGTTTCTCTTAGTATGTCCAGAATTTAGACTAATAATTTTTTTATCAAGGCCCAAGCTGAATTGACTTATTTTCATCTATATGATTAGCAATCTTTGCAGTTCTCAAGATTTGAGATGCCACCTTATATCAATATTATAAACTCCACTTGTGTTGAGTGTTACACTAGTATGCAGTCAGTCCCAAACCCAAATGAAAGAGGATGGTGGCAATAGGTTTGGACCTAGTCCAATTTTATGAAATGAATCAATATCAGAACAATGCTGGGGCATCCTCTACACTTATGTTGACAACTTAACGTGAGTTCATATAATCTACCTCAATTTATTGGGATAAAAGCTCTGATGACGATGATAATGATCCTTCCATGAGCCTGGCTTTAAGAGCTACTGATAGAGGGTATTTTCGCTGTCTTTCACTATGCATAAAAATGAAACATCTCCTGATTTCAAGAGTTTGCTCCAGCACTAGATCACAAACAATCTTTAGTGTTCTGAAACTCCCAAAGTTTGATACAAGCAATTCAAGATTGGTGTTATTTTTCAAAATGATACTAGTTACATTGTTGTATGCTGTTGCTTTCAATGATGTCATGTCCTGCTAATTAATTTATATATACATATTATTATGCATATTGCCCTAAGATTTAGGGGACGAGATGTTTGCTGCTCTTGTATTATTGCTTGTTCTTTAGGTATGTATTATCTGTTTCTTTTCCAAATCACTGCTTGTTTCCTTCCGATAATGGTTGCTAGAATTATTAATTTCCTGCCCTCCTCTTGCCAATCCCAGCTTATGGATCTGTATTTCCTTTTAGTTATTTAAATAAATTCATATTAAACTTTTTTTTTTCCTAATTTAATATGATATCTGAGAATACTAAATTGCAATCTGTACATTTTTTGTTTCCTGGCAGAGTGGGAGGACAAGAAAGAAGGAAAGGAAGTGGCACAGCAGTGGGAAGATGACTGGGATGACGATGATGTCAATGATGACTTCTCACTGCAACTGAGGAGGGAACTTGAGAATAACACTGAGAAGAGCTGAGCTGCTTTTGCATTCTCTATTGTTTCTTATCATTCCTCTGTGCAATTGCACTCAGTGTTTGAATTGGTTCCTTTATGGACATCGATTTAACTGCTCAAGATTCATGTGCCTGTGCCTTGTTGATGCTTTTGCTGACATTTTGGTTATTTTAAACCTTCATATGCTTCGTGATTTTCTCACTGCTATGTTCCGCGATTTTTTTCTTCCCATTGTGCTATTCATCAATATTCATTTTCATAACTATACTTTGATTTGATCCAATTGTATCATCCTAGGTTTTTTTTTTTTTTTCCTAGACCTCCGGTATTCGGTGGTCACATTGGGCTCCGATTAATCCAGAGTCGAGTATTTGTCCGATCGCATGAAAGAGAGCGGTTCTCTCAATGCTGTTTGCTTTGTTCACAATGGTCGAACTTGAAACTTTACTTAAAGGATCAAGACTTTACTTAAAGGATTAAGCTTTTTATTACTCGAATGCAAAACGACAGACGTCGATGTATCATCCCAAATTTGTTTTTGTTCAAAACTGGTCCAAATATGTGGCGGAAGTCAATAACTTAACCGTAGCTACAATTATTCTAGGAAAGAGGTTTAAATATAAATCATCCTATCCGCAACTTCATCGCGAAAAGGTTTCTTTATTTCTCTAGTATTCCCATACAATGAAACTAGGATAGATTAGGCATCGACTAAATAAACAATTTTAGAAGTATGTGAAAGGGAGCAAGGAATCACGTATATTCAGACTGCAGCACTAACAGGTCATAGTGAGGTTACCCACATTCCCAAATACAATTTGATTATTAAATGAAATTGTATTTGTTGCAGAAATGCTCCTGGTCGAGGCTTAATTTGTTTCCATGTGCTTTCTCCTTTAAGACATCGGACTTCAGAGCCCAGCGCCCCGCAGGATGATATGCCTTTTTAACAGCTAAAACTTGAAGTCCTTTGAGATATCATTGAGCATTTTCCCCCACGGGATTGAGAAGATTTTTGCTTCCTTTGCATATAAGAAAAGTTAGTGTCTCATAGATATTTTGTGAAGACGTTTCAAATACATTCGCTTTTTGGTGTCAGCTTTCACATGCAATCTGTCATTGTTCCCAACCATGTTCAAAGAACCTAAGATGTAATATTGAAGCAACCCAAACTACTTGCAGTTGAAATGTGCAAACTCATTAAAGCTGGCGATTTATATAAATGAATGCGAATTACAAGCTAAATTTAAGGCCATGCCCAAAATACAATAGCAAGAGTACAAAAATACAGATTATAAATTATAAAACACCCAAAACGACATAGATAAAAGCAAAAGTTAAAAGGGATTAAAAATACAAAAAGCAAAGAAAAGAAAAGATAAACAATTGTCCAACAGCATGCCTAGCTACATTCATGCAAAGACACGCAGAACACTCAACTTTTAAGAACCAGATGATAACCCTTGTTTTGCTTTCCGTCTTGGCAAAACTAGGAGATTAGATGCTTCATATGTCCCTACCAAACCCTGCCTTTGGAAACAAGAATGAATAAAAAAGCAATTGGATTTCTTAACCCCTTCCAATTAGATCCCAATCTCACCAGCAGGCAGCAGCATCAAATGCTGCCGGTGTCAGACTTTCAGAACTGCAGATTTGTAACAATGAATTGAATTATAGAATTAAATTGTCGAGGTACTCCACTTACTATGCTTATAATACTGATATTAACTGGATTATCATCCAAAGAGAAGACCCTGACATGATCGGTTAAAAAGGAACCATATATTAATTCTTACCTGAAACCGCGCTTGTTTGATATGACATAAGAGAAAATATATTTTATAGTTTAAACAAGGTGAAAGCTACGGACAACTACGGACTGCTTATGGAAAAAATGCAAAAAGAACATTGAAAGGAACTCCATATCTGGGTAGCAGAATGAATTGCTAGAGCTGAATTTAGTCCCAAACAGGAGGGCTTTTCTCTACAACAGTTCTGCTCCATCATGGCTTGAAGCCGCTCTTTCTTCTCCCAAAATTATCCCAACTTTTGACGGATCAGCAGAAGTTCGACAGATTGGACAAATGGGTGTCTTCAACAGCCAGGAATCTATGCATTGTGAATGGAAGCTGTGCTTGCAGTTTGGCAACAATTTGCACTTATCACCATTCCTGAAATTTTCCAAGCAAACAACACAATCCACAGGGCTACTCCCTTTCTCAGCTGCCTTGTAGTCAAAGCTAGGTAGATTTTTCAGGTTCTCAGTTGACATCTTTTTGTTTTCATTGCTGCTTATTTGAAACATGCTGCCATCTTCATATCCTCTCCTGAAAGCCCTCCCAACAATACAAATATGAATCACCACCAAAACTGCAATTCCAACAAAGAGAAGTACAACGGAGAAGACGATTTCCATAACCATAAGCAGTTGTACAATTTCCTGACAGATTTCCTTATAAATCTCTCTCACCTACTCTTAGCAATATGTTCCAACTTGATTATATCGAACTCTCATCCTGTTCTTTGGATTCATAAAAGCTGAAAGCACTGGAAGAAAAAACCATTGATTTATCAAGTTCAGTATTTGCTGATCGTTTTTCTTGTTAGAGGCTGGAAAAGCCGATGCAGAAAAAGAAAAGTTTCGAGGACAAACTAACGTAAGGATTACATGTGTTGCGTATCGAGCGAGGCCAGAGAGGCTTGGGATAATGTAAGGATGGTAATGGAGATCTTATAACTAAATATATTGTACAATTTGATCAAATTAAATAAGATTAGAGTGTTTTATAATTGAATTCGGGTATTATCTGTCGTGGAATTGAGTAGCATTCAAATAATGATTTTAAGGTATTCATTATCCTAATCTAATTATAAATAATAATTTTTAAATATTATATATATTATTTATAAACTATTTATTATTAATATAATACTAATTAATTAATTAAGTGTTCTAATTATAATTTTCAATTATAACTTATTTTTTTATGAACTAACATAAATTTATAAATTTATTTTTTTAATAATATAGATTAAAATTGATTTTAAATTTAAATTTGAGATTGAACTTTGACTTAATAAATGAATATTTAGTGGAATTGGATAAATAATGGATCTTTTTTATATTATATGAGTAGAATTCATGTGACAAAAATAAAAATATTTGGATAATTAATTAGATTCAAATATTATAAAATATAATTATCTTGAGATATAAATATTTAAAAATAACATATAATTATTCTTTAACTGATATTTTGTTAACTCAAAGAATTGTTTCAGTAATGTAAGATTTTACTGAATTTTTGAGTGAAGATAATTTATAGCGGAAGGTTTAGAATTATCATTGGATCAAATTTTTTTAAATCAATATCAACCACATAACGTGAGCGAACATTAATTTTATATCCAATATATTATGAGGACACCTCGTAACTCAAAATATTTTGTTAATTGTTAAAAAATGTGCAACCTGTTATCTTGTCCTCTTAAATTTCATAGACCATCATCGGAAGTTGACAGATAATGCTGAATTTTTATAGAAAAATTGGACAGAAATTAACAAATCGAACTTTGACAAATTATTTGTCTGTATATATATTAGCCAGCATGCATTATAATTAAGTTAAAATTTTAATTATTGTTTCATCTTTTGATACAGTAAATACATGAGTTGAGTTTTCATTTTTCAACCTATCCTACCCTGTACTATGAAATCGTTATGGAGAAGATGAAGGCATGCGCAATCAGTTAGTCAAAATCAATTTGAAGTTTGCTTAAACCGGATTATCCAAGATTAAATCATTTTGAATAGTGGAGATTTGATGAGCACCTGCTGCTGGTTAAACAAGTAGTTTTTATTTATTTATTTATTTATTTACTTGCTTATTTGGGTCAAGGGGATTTTGATTTTAACTAATTTAAGTCAAATTAATGTTTATATATTTGGTTTTATATTTAATCGTTGATAGCTATATATATGGTTATATTTGATGGTTTAATAATATAGAAATTATATATTATCACTAAGATTACAGAATGGTGTTACTTTATTAATAAACAAATTTAAAATTGTATAAATCTTTAAAAATAAATTAAAATTTTTTATTAATATTTAATTTTAAAAAATGACATTGTTTAATTTTATTAGATGTTAATTTGTAATTGACTATTTATGTATAGCATCTATACTTTATACACACTGTGAGTGCATCAAATATATTCTTTTTTTCTTTATGTATATTATATTTAATAAACTAATAATGCATAACAAATATACATTATCAGTTAATCATAAAATGTCATTTAATTAATAAATAAATTTAAAAAATATTTAAATTCTTTAAAAAATATTAATAAAATTTTTAATTTATTTAATAAAACATGTATATTTTTAAATTTTTTTATTAATAATGTAAAAATTTGTGGTTGATGGTAATATTTTACAATTATATACTATCAATAATCTATACGGCTAAAATAATGCGGGGTTTCTACTTTGTAGAATAAAGCTAAAATAATGCAGGTCCCTAGAAATAATCTAAAAAACTTTAAGTCATTCAATGCTCATCAATGATTACCTTGTTGACATATGGTCTCCATACCACAATCATTAAGCATTCAAAATATTTATAATAAAGATGATAAAGATGATGTTGCTTTAAGATACACTTGGCATCATTAGTTTTCAAATTCCTTATTATTATATCAAATCATCGGATGGGTTAATGGCATAATGTAGCTGACTGTATTCTATCAATCCAATCCATATATTTAGGATGCTCTTTGTCAACAAAATTCATCATTTTCTGAAGAATTAATAATCTCATGTTAATAGGTTACTTTTTTATTTTAAGAAATTTAAAAAATATATAAATAATTATCCAACTCATAAGAATTATGATTGTCTCCCAACTCCTTCATGAAATTATCAAATTAAAAATCCACACGTTTTTTTTCCCCGGTTTTACAACGCAATTGTCCAAAAAATTTATGAGATGATTCTCTTCGTTGTTGGGGATTCAATTTGTTTTATTATTTTAATAGCATGCTTTAAAAACACTCTTTGATACAAAATGTTTTTAGTGGTTTATGTTGATTATAATAGTATTGAAGTTCTTAATAATAATAATAATAATAATAATAATAATAATAATAAGCTTATCATTTTTTTAATCTTTAATTTCTTTCTATTACAACATAATTTTTAATTTACCATTTCAATTTTGATATTTTTATTATTTATCATTTACTTTTTCTAATGAAAATATAGTAAAAAATTAAGAATAATTATCATATACACCAATTGAGTTTGTTGACTCCACAAGTTTAGTTAGTGTTGTAGGCCAAATAAAATAGAAAATAATAATATGACGTGTCGTCAAGGCAAAGCGCCACGTGTCACGTTGAAATTAAATACAGATGAAAAAAGACTTCATATCTTCGGACTATTTTATCCTTAGATACCTACAGTTAATATGACTGGGTAAATACGTCATTGAAGGCAAAATTCTTCCCTATAAATAGGAGACAGGTATGACATTTTAACCTAATTGAAATTTTACTGGAGAATACACTGAAACTCTGCCGACATCTTTTTCTGACTTAAGCATCGGAGTGCTAACGCAGGGAAGACCCTGCGCTCCTTTGACTATTCTGATTTTTACAGGAGAGTGACGTGACTGGAAGATCGAGGTCCTGACGTCAGCAATCCATCATTGTTGTGCTGGTCAACAACAATTGGCGCCGACTGTGGGAAACGAAAGAAAAGCTGTGATTCTATAACGATGGTGAAGACACGATCCACGGCAATCAGGGATGCGGAGAATGAAGACACGGCCAGTTCTCCCCTGGACCGTGGAGAAGAAGCTCGGGAGGAGAGTCATATGGTGACTATCCCTGTGGCAGAGTTCGAAGCGATGAGGAAACAGGGCGAGGAAACTGCCCGAGCCCTGCGCGAGATGGTAGACTTGTTCAAAGGTGCCTTTCCGCAGACAAATCTTCCACCGGCTGTCCAGAACTGGGCTGAACCGGGGACGCAGAGAAGGAACGCTTCGGAGGCTGGTGAGATTGGGGGCGAGACTGCGAAAGACTTAAGGCGTCAGGGTGCTGGAACTCCGGTGCGTGTGGCTGCGGAAGACCTGTTGTACGAGGTCGCAGAAGACCTTATACGTGAAGCCGCGGAGCACCAAGAAGCGCAAGAATCTCTCCGCCAGGGTCCGCGTCGCCTCCAGGGTGCGAGAGAGTCGGACGGGAGGATGGTGCACCAGGATTCGCGAGACTCCGATGATAGGGTGGCGCACCAGAGGGCGCGAGATTCGGTATTGGCATTAATGCGCCAGAGTGCGCGAGAGACCGTAGCCATTGTGCGTCAGGGTCCGCCAGCAGTCGGGCACCAGGGTGCGCCAACTGTCTGGAGACGGGGTGCGCCAGAGTCCGAGCACCAGGGTCCGCCAGTGGTCGGGCACCAGGGTGCGCCAGTGGTTGGACGACGGGATGCGCCAGCGTTCGGGCACCAGGGTGCGCCAGAGTCCGGGCACCAGGGTGCGCCAGAGTCCAGGCACCAGGGTGCGCCAGCGGTCTGGCGCCAGGGTGCGCCAGGGTTCGAGCACCAGGGTCCGCCAGCGTTCGGGCACCAGGGTGCTCCAGCGTTCGGGCACCAGGGTGCGCCAGAGTCCGAGCACCAGGGTCCGCCAGCAGTCAGGCACCAGGGTGCGCCAGAGGCTGGGCGCCAGGGTGCGCCAGAGGTCTGGCGCCAGGGTGCGAGAGACGTGGTTCGTGATTCCTGCCGCCAGGATGTGCGAGAGCCGAGTGGTGATCTGATGCGCCAGGGTACACGAGGGCGAGACCGCAGTGAATTGCAGGGCATCGAGGAAGCTACCAGAGGAATGGGTTGCCTGAGTATACAGGACCCCGCACGTATGGAGAACTCCTCACAAGAAACTGGAGAAGGGTCAAGGCGTCCAAGGGCAAGAGGCGCGGCACGGGAGATTGTTAGGGGTCTCAGACGTCCAAATGTTGAAAATTTCTCTATGGATGGTGTAGGAGGTGCTGGGATGATGGGGTCTCATGTGAATAGGAGAGGCTCAGAGGTAGATCCGACATGGAACCCCCCTACTGAAGTAGCAAACTTTTTATCTCGAACCGAGAGGAATCAAGCCCCTAATCTATACAACAAGGGGAAAGAGACTGTCGATTGTGATCAAGCTGATTCATGTAATGTCGGAAAGATCGAAGATGCTATGGACATGAAGAGAATAGTTGAACAAATTTTAGAAGAAAAGAGATTGGTTCCAACTGAAGAGAACCAGAGACGGAAGGTCCCATTCAGCGCAGCAATCATGGGGAAACCACTACCCCCAAAGTTTAAAATGCCGCAAATAGCAGCATATGCAGGAAAAACAGACCCTTCCGATCATGTAGAAAGCTATGAGTCATTGATGCTACTACATGGATGGGAGGATGAGATAATGTGCAGGGCGTTCTCCCTAACCTTGACAGGTCATGCATTGAAATGGTTCAACAATTTGCCAGAAGGGTCTATTTCTTCCTTCAACCAGCTAAGAAGAGAATTTTTGAGAGCCTTTGGGATAAATAGTCAGAGAAGAAAGGAGGCCACCTATTTGCTTACCCTAAAGCAAGGAGACAAAGAATCACTGAAGAGCTATGTAGACCGATTTTGAGATGCTACTCTGGAGGTGCGTGATCTGCAAGTGGGGATAGCAGTGACAGCCATGCTCCAGGGAACACGGTCTGGAAAACTCCAGGAATCATTGTCCTTGGATCAGCCAACGACAGTCTCAGACTTGTTCTCTCGAGCCAACAAGTACATTACCCAAGAGGAGGTGATGAAATCAATTCTGAGGGGAGATTCCAAGGAAGGAAAGAAGCGGGAGAGAGACCTCGACGAGAGGAATATGGGGAGATCAGACAGATCCGGCAAAGCCTCAAAGTTGAAATATGCAAGCTACACACGACTTTCTGAACCACGCGCTTCGATCCTAGCAGCGATCGAGAGAACTGGGATGCTCCAATTCCCTAGAAGAGGTGAGGGAAACCTGGGAGGAGATCTCAGATCCTATTGTAGTTTTCACTCCGCCTTTGGTCATTCAACGGAAAGGTGCCACGATCTTATGAACCAACTTGAGAAGTTAGCTAGAGAAGGGCTGTTGGACCGCTACACTCAGAAAATCGAGAGGAATCAATATCCTGCTCATGGCCAGAGGGACAATAGACCAGGTGATAGACGTAATGACGGTAGAGTCAACAGAAGAAGAATCGAGGAGAGAGGAAATATGGCAAGACAGGGGGAACGTAGGAATCAGCAGATTGATAATGAGCCTACAGGACCCGCGATTAATGTCATCTCTGGAGGAGAGTACACAGCAGGCACCTCATCTACCTCACGGAAGGCTTATGCTAGACAAGCATACCAGGTTCATTCGGTAATGAAAGTAGCTGAGGACGAAGAGACGATTACCTTCACGCCCGCTGATCAAGGAGATGTCATCATTCCACATGATGATCCAATAGTTATATCAGCGGTAGTGGCCAAGCATCCGATAGGGCGAATCCTGATAGACAATGGGAGCTCGGTGAACCTCATCTATTGGAACTGTTTCGAGAAAATGAATTTGAGCGAGGATAGGTTGAAGCCGGTAACTACTCCCCTCTTTGGTTTCACAGGAGAAAAGGTTAAGGTGGCAGGGTCAGTCGAACTACCTGTTACTCTGGGTGAAGAACCTAAGAGTGTTACAAGACAGGTTCTATTTATGGTGGTCAGGTCGGCCTCTCTGGCTTATAACGTTATCCTCGGGCGTCCATTATTGAGCGATATGAGAGCCATACTTTCCCCGTGTTACTTGCTGATGAAGTTCTCAACTCCAAGAGGAGTGGGACAAGTTAGAGGAGACCAAAGGAGAGCAAGAACATGTAATGTTGCATCGACTACATGTAAGGGGATTCAGAGGAAGGAAACCCTCACTATCATGGAACCATCGAAGCCAAAGCCGGTTGAAGAAATGAAAGAAGTGAAGTTGGGGATTGAGGGCGAAGAGAAGAAGGTGTATATCGGAAGCCGATTGAAACCAGAAATGCAGGAAGAAATAATAAAATGCTTGAGGGATAATGCTGATATTTTTGCATGGACCCCCGCTGATATGCCTGGATTAGATCCGAAGGTCATTTGTCATGAACTTAACGTGCTACCCGGAGCTAAGCCTATCAAACAGAAAAAAAGGAATTTTGCCCCCGAGAGGCACCAGATCATTGAAGAAGAGATAGACAAGTTGCTTAGGGCTGGATTCATTCGGGAAGTCCTGTATCCGGAATGGTTAGCAAATGTGGTGATGGTGAAGAAAGCCACCGAAAAATGGAGAATGTGTGTAGACTTTACGGATTTGAATAAGGCATGTCCGAAAGACTCATATCCACTACCTCGGATAGACAAACTCGTAGATGAAACTTCAGGATACGAGTTTCTTAGCTTCTTGGACGCTTTCTCCGGCTACCATCAAATCTTAATGCACCCGAAAGACGAGGAGAAGACATCTTTCATCACTGATAAAGGGACTTACTGTTACAGAGTAATGCCGTTTGGACTAAAAAACGCAGGTGCCACATACCAGCGTATGGTGAATAGAGTTTTTAAAGACTTACTCGGAGTTACAATGGAAGCTTATGTGGACGACATGATTGTGAAAAGTAAAGAAGGGGAGTCTCATGCTTTGCAACTATCCAAAGTCTTCTCGGTCCTAAGGAAGTACCACATGAGACTGAATCCCGACAAGTGTTCATTCGGAGTCCAATCTGGGAAGTTTTTGGGGTTCATGATAACCAACCGTGGGATCGAGGCTAACCCCGAGAAGGTCCAAGCCATTCTGGATATGAAACCTCCAGTTACAGTTAAAGAGGTACAGAGGTTGACGGGGAGGATAGCCGCACTAAACCGCTTCCTGTCAAAATCAGCCGAAAGGAGCTTGCCTTTCTTCAAAACACTCCGAGGCGAAAAGAACTTTCAGTGGACCGAGGAATGTCAAACAGCCTTTGAGGAATTGAAGGAGTATTTGAAAGAAATCCCATTACTGTCAAGGCCTCTAACCGGGGAGCAGCTGTTTGTGTACCTCGGAATAGGTGATAAAGCGGTAAGTGCAGTTTTGCTGAGGAGAACCGCAGAAGGTGATAGGCCTGTTTATTATGTAAGCAAAGTGCTCTTGGAAGCAGAGACGAGATATCCCCAGATTGAGAGAGTTGCGTTAGCACTCGTTGTAGCAGCTCGAAAACTACGCCCCTATTTTCAGGCACATTCTATAATTGTACTAACAGATCAGCCGCTGAGACAGATACTCCAAAAGCCAGAACATTCCGGAAGGTTAGTGAAATGGGCAGTGGAGCTCGGGGAACACGATATTTCTTTTCAGCCTCGACAGGCTATTAAGGCACAAGCTTTGGCAGATTTTATCTTCGAATGCACATGTCGAGATGAGGCCAAGAAGGAAGAGTTGAACTGGTGGAAGCTATTCGTTGACGGGGCGTCGAATGTCAGGGGGAGCGGAGCGGGCATCGTGCTAATATCACCTGAAGGAGAAATGATAGAATACTCTCTACGCTTCGATTTTCCTAGTTCCAATAATGTGGCGGAATATGAAGCATTAATTTGTGGCATGAAACTTGCAAGGGAGCTCCAAGTTCAAAATTTGCTAGCCCATAGCGATTCGCAACTCGTCGTCAACCAATTCAAAGGACAGTATGAAGTGCGAGAATCTACCCTTGTTCCGTACTTAGAGAAGGTTCGGTGGTTAGCTCAATTATTTGACAATTTTCAGATAACCCAAATTGACCGATCTGAGAATGGCCATGCCGACGCTCTATCTAAGTTGGCATCCTCCAAAGAAGCTACTGGGAGAGTCGTAAAGGTGGAAAGATTGGTTAGGCCGAGTATAGAAGAAGAAGAAAGGGTGTTAGAGATTGACGTCGGTTCTGACTGGAGAGTGACTATGAAACAGTATTTAATGGAGGGAACGCTCCCCAGTGAAAAGGAAGCAGCTCGGAAAATGAGAACTCAGAGTGTGAAATTTACTTTGATCAACGGGGAACTTTATAAAAGAGGATATACCATGCCGCTGCTGAAGTGTTTAGGACCAGAACAAGCCAACTACACATTGGCTGAGGTCCACGAAGGGATATGTGGAGAACACTTAGGAGCACGAGCTCTGGCAGCAAAAATACTCAGGGCAGGATTTTATTGGCCCACACTCAAGCAAGATGCACTTAATAAGGTGCGAAGATGTGACAAATGTCAAAGGTGCGCCCCCTGATGACTACCCCAGTATCGGCCCTTCAAAGTACATTCCAGCCCACGCCGTTTGCCCAATGGGGTTTGGATATACTAGGACCATTCCCAGTGGCTACGGGTCAACGAAAGTACTTGTTGGTAGCCACGGATTACTTTACCAAATGGGTCGAAGCAGAGTCCCTGGCCACAATTACTGAGAAAAAGGTCGAAGCAATGGTTTGGAAGGAGATAATTTGCCGATTTGGAGTCCCAAGGATCTTGAACGTAGATCATGGGAAGCAGTTTGATTGCGAAGCATTCCGAAATTTCTGCGAGGGATTGAAGATTCAGCTCAGGATATCCTCTGTAGCATATCCGCAAGCCAATGCCCAAGCAGAAATCAGTAATAGGACCATACTTCATGGCCTCAAGACTCGCCTGGACAAAGCAAAAGGGGCCTGGGTGGACGAGCTGCCTAGTATTCTATGGGCATATAGAACGACGAGTTGGGTAACAACTGGGGAAACACCGTTCAGCTTAGTATATGGAACTGAAGCATTGATACCTGTAGAAATCGGAGCTGGCTCACCGAGGTTAATTCCCTATGTGCAAGAAGTGAATTCTCAAGGTTTGCGAGAGAATCTGGATCTGCTTGACGAGCAGCGAGATCTGGCCGCTATACGGCTGGCCGCTTATCAGCAAAGGGTTGCTCGTTATTATAACTCCCGTGTCAAAGATAGACCCCTACATGAAGGAGATCTTGTGCTACGAAAGTCAATTATCACCAATGCCTCAAGAGAAGATGGGAAGTTCAGAGCAAATTGGGAAGGGCCCTACAGAGTCAGGAAGATGATCGGACCTAGTACCTGCATCTTGGAAAGTTTGCTAGGCAAGAAGATAGCAAAGACATGGAATGCTAATCACCTGAGGCCATATTGGCAATGAGATGTTCATTTTTACCTTTTATTCTTTTTATTATTCTATTGTCAAAACTATGAATTGAAATTAAGCAATGAATTATTAAATACTTTCATCTATGTTGCAAGATAAAAGGGCTTGAAGCGAAAAATGCGCGAGGTAAGCCATGAAGAAAACGTGCAAGGGCTTGAAGCGAAAAATGCGCGAGGTAAGCCACGCACTCAAGATAAAAGGGCTTGAAGCGAAAAATGCGCGAGGTAAGCCATGAAGAAAACGTGCAAGGGCTTGAAGCGAAAAATGCGCGAGGTAAGCCACGCACTCAAGATAAAGGGCTTGAAGCGAAAAATGCGCGAGGTAAGCCATGAAGAAAACGTGCAAGGGCTTGAAGCGAAAAATGCGCGAGGTAAGCCACGCACTCAAGATAAAGGGCTTAAAGCGAAAAATGCGCGAGGTAAGCCATGAAGAAAACGTGCAAGGGCTTGAAGCGAAAAATGCGCGAGGTAAGCCACGCACTCTAGATAAAGGGCTTGAAGCGAAAAATGCGCGAGGTAAGCCATGAAGAAAACGTGCAAGGGCTTGAACCGAAAAATGCGCGAGGTAAGCCACGCACTCTAGATAAAGGGCTTGAAGCGAAAAATGCGCGAGGTAAGCCATGAAGAAAACGTGCAAGGGCTTGAAGCGAAAAATGCGCGAGGTAAGCCACGCACTCAAGATAAAGGACTTGAAACGAAAAATGCGCGAGGTAAGCCCCCCAATATAAAAAGAGAATATGTAACAAATAAGCAATAATGAGAATTTAGAACATAATATTATAAAGCAAATTGATTTATTTAATTTTGGTAAAAACTTTATACATGAGAAGCTATCAAAGTCTCCAATACAAAGAACACTAACAACAAAAGAAAAAAGAAAAATAACTAAAACTATTCATCAGCTGGTGGAGGATTGTCTTCGCCCGATGCGTCGGATTCATCGCCTTCTAAATCACCCAGAGCATCAATCACTCCTGATTGCGGGTGAGGCTCCCAAGGGCCCGACAGGTTGGAGAGATCGTCATGGGCTCCCTTCTCAAGGTAGGTTTCGAAGTCCTCCTTGTCAGGCTCATACTCTGCCCAACCACGGAACTCGCCAGTATAATCCTCCAACCGCGTCGACCACTGCAGCTCGGGAAAGGTCTCCCCTGATCTCTCCTTCTCTAGCCAAGAACGCGCCATATAAAAATCGTACTTCGCAAAACCAGTGGCAAATAACATCTTTCTGCCGTAACAGTCTTGCGATAAACGGTACTCCCGTACAGCTTCGGAACGAATCTCGTTCCTCGCGTCCTGGCTAACTGAAGAAGATGAAGGTCCTCTACGTAAACTCGAGACCTCCTCTTTCAACTGCGTGTTGTCAGATTTCAGTTCATCATAACCAGTCTGGAGGTCTTGGAGCTTTTGTAGAACTGAGTCCAACTCCTCTTGAGTTGCAGTTAAGGACTCCTTGTACTCCTTGGACCTCTCTTGCTCCTTGACAAAATCCTCTTGAAGGCGGACATGGCTGAGGTTTAGGTCCTCGTTTTCCCTCTTCAGCCGGTCAAGTTGCTCGGGAAGCCTCCTATACTGATTCTTCTCGGTTATCCACTCAGCCTTCTCACTCCTCAACTGCTGAAGATCGGCATCAGCCCGAGTCCTATAAGCTCGGTATCGTGCGTTGCACGCGATCACCTGCTGAGCTGTCTGAAAATACAAAGAAAACCAAAGGATCAGTCAAGGAAACACCGCAAAGAATAAAAAGAGAAAAGCTGAAAGGGAAAACGGGTTAAGCAGATACCCTCATTGCTAAGTATTCGGCTTGATCCTCGGATTGAGAAAAACTCTTGAACAACTCCGCCTCGTCTCTAGGGAGTATGGTTGACCAGCCCAACCGGGCTGCTACGCCAGGGTCGTGGATGGAGTCGTTGTCATTAACGCCCGGATACACTATAAAGTTTTGCCCGTGAACCGCCACACCCCCGTCAACCACGTATCTGGAAGTGTTAAGGTCTGCAACGGGGGGAAACGCCGGGGTATCTCTCATGGACGACTCAATATACAAGCATCGTCTCCCAATTCAAGACAGACGAGTCGTGTTGCACTCGGCCCGATTCGCCCGGTGATGATCCTCTATCTCAAGGTCTGGAAGCGGTGGATCCACGGCTGCTTGTTTCCCCCTATCTCGATCACGAGAACCAGATCCCTCAGAAGGAGTGGGAAGGGAAGCTGGAGGAGGCCTCGACCTCTCGCCTCGAGAATCAGAGTCCGAAACGTGAGCATGGCTTCGGGACTCACGAGTTTGATCCCGCTCACGCCTACGCTTGGAAGGACGGGTAACTCTAGTAACATCCTCATCACCTCCGCGTCGCCTAAAAGCGCCTCTAAGGTGTTCCATCCCTGGAAAAGAAACAGAAAAAACAAAAGTTAAAACAAACAAAAGGAAGATGGACAAATATTTATGCAAAGAAATGCAGTATGAAATCACCCGGATTCAAATAATCATCAAGCGAATGGATGTTAGCTAAGCTCTCATCCGTGGGCAATTCTAGAAAAGGGCTGCCAAACGCCTTGCCCTGGCCCCAATCTACATCTTCCTCCGACTCTACCTCCGAAGGATCAGTGGGACTACCCACACCATGACCTCCCTCGGGAAAAGCAGATGGAGAAGGCTCAGGTGTAACAGCTGAGGCGCATCCCCAACCCGCAGCAGTTATGCTCTCCGGAGTTAATACCGACAACAAGGCACCCTCATCCTCTACTTGAAGCTGAGAAATGAGGGGGCCATATGCGTCTCTTAAATTAATAATCGGGCTAAGATTATTGGGTCCACAATGACTCCACCGAGTAGGAATATTCAAAGATGAGGGAACCTCGACGACAAACCAATCGGATGCATAATTGTGAAGCTTAGAGGGAGGTTTTCCGAAAAGCTTATTACTCTGACCCCTTCCCGAGACTTTTTGAATACAAAAATGGGTCGAGTTGCGTACACTACGAACTCTGAAGAAAGAATTGAATAGTGGGACAGTAGGCCTGACGCTAAGCCTATGGCATACGACCGTGAACCCTACTACTTGGGCCCACCCGTTGGGATGAAGTTGAGCGGGAACTATGCCATAATGGCGAAGAAAAGCAACTCCAAATTCAGGAAGAGGAAAGCGAAATCCAAACTCCAACGAAGCCCGATGTACAGGAACACCGCTGCTAACGGATTGGGGAGCGCGCTCAGTTGCCGTAGGAAGCCTATAAACATAACCCTCCGGAAGAGGAAAGTTACTCCTAAACTGTTCAAGATCAGACTCTCTAAGCCTAGAATGGGGATCCAAAACTATTTCTTTTCCGCGATCGTGCCCGGCCATTAGGAAATACCTAAATGCCGTGAGGGTCCTAGAGGCCGTGAGGATGCTAGTGCCGTGAGGGTGCTATGCCGCCAGGATGCTATGCCGTGAGGATCCTATGCCGTGAGGGTGTTAGTGCCGTGAGGGTGCTACGCCGTGAGGGTCTTAGCGCCATGAGGGTACTATGCCGTGAGGGTCTTAGTGCCGTGAGGGTGCTAGTGCCGTGAGGGCCTTAGTGCCGTTAGGGTGCTATGCCGTGAGGGTCTTAGTGTCGTGAGGGTGCTAGTGCCGTGAGGGCCTTAGTGCCGTGAGGGTGCTATGCCGTGAGGGTCTTAGTGCCGTGAGGGTGCTATGCCGTGAGGGTCTTAGTGCCGTGAGAGTGCTATGCCGCGAGGGCCTTAGTGCCGTGAGTGTGCTAGTGCCGTGAGGGCCTTAGTGCCGTGAGGGTGCTAGTGCCGTGAGGGTCTTAGTGCCGTGAGGGTGCTACGCCGTGAGGGTCTTAGTGCCATGAGGGTGCTATGCCGTGAGGGTCTTAGTGCCGTGAGGGTGCTAGTGCCGTGAGGGCCTTAGTGCCGTGAGGGTGCTATGCCGTGAGGGTCTTAGTGTCGTGAGGGTGCTAGTGCCGTGAGGGCCTTAGTGCCGTGAGGGTGCTATGCCGTGAGGGTCCTAGTGCCGTGAGGGTGCTATGTCGTGAGGGTCTTAGTGCCGTGAGAGTCCTGGTGTCTTAAGGCCACAAAAAAAAAAGGTGAGAGCCACTTGCCGATAGTATTAGATTGCCGCAGGGGTTCGCCGCAAGACTACGCCGCAGGAGTTTGCCGTGAGACTAGAACGAGAGGATTTGCCGTTAAGATCCGCCAAGTTCGAGGTAGAAATGAAGTCTGAGCCTCCACTCTCACGCTATATATATATGCCGGCGGGGACGATGATAAAACGGTTACTCTTCCTCGTCCAATAATCCGCGAAAGAGTGGGGAGCAATTGTTGTGGGCCAAATAAAATAGAAAATAATAATATGACGTGTCGTCAAGGCAAAGCGCCACGTGTCACGTTGAAATTAAATACAGATGAAAAAAGACTTCATATCTTCGGACTATTTTATCCTTAGATACCTACAGTTAATATGACTGGGTAAATACGTCATTGAAGGCAAAATTCTTCCCTATAAATAGGAGACAGGTATGACATTTTAACCTAATTGAAATTTTACTGGAGAATACACTGAAACTCTGCCGACATCTTTTTCTGACTTAAGCATCGGAGTGCTAACGCAGGGAAGACCCTGCGCTCCTTTGACTATTCTGATTTTTACAGGAGAGTGACGTGACTGGAAGATCGAGGTCCTGACGTCAGCAATCCATCATTGTTGTGCTGGTCAACAACAGTTAGGATAATTACATATATCCTTTAAAAATAATAAGAAAATAAAAATAAAATAGAACATGTGTAATCATCCTTACCCTATTTATGAAGTTAAAAAACTCCACTAACGATATATAAAATAAATATCCAAAAAGTAATTGAAAGAAAGCTTATAAAGGATTATTATCAATACATTACCATTAAAGTTTTTAAATTTAATGAGCGAAATTAAAACAATAACATATATCTTTTTGTGAATATTAAAAAATAAAAAATAAAATAAAATAAGATATATGTAACTATATAAATTTTAAAAACTTTACGATTAATAATAATTTATTCACCTCTCCCACACAAAAATGTATCTTAGCAATTTGGGCTTATATATGTATATAAAAGCTCATTTCTATTCTTTTGCCACATTAATGAGGCCTGGGCCAATAAATGATTTTTTTTTAGACTTGATTTTAAAACTTTCAGATTTAAATAATTTTTTATCACTAAATCACAACCTTGTTATCAATAAAATTTCTAAACTCAATAAAGAAATCATTTTTTTTTTTTACTTTTGTCTTTTGTTATTAAATAAATAAATAAATAAATAAATAAATAAAGCTTCATTTATTTGGCCCATACCAAATTCCTATGTAATTTGTTGATTGATTTGTCTATGTAATTAATGGATTTTTATATGAAATTCCTATGTAATTTGTTGATTGGTTTGTCTTTGTAATTAATAAATTTTTATTTTATATTAATAATTGAATTTGATTGCAATTTTTTTATACTAATAATTTCATTAAAAAGATTGATTGTAGTGTGTGAATTTTTTTGATAATGATAAAAAAAAATTAATGCAAAAGTACAAAAAAGAAAAAAAGAATAATGAATCATTGTATTTTGAAATATGGACATATCCATCAGGCTTACCTCTTTAAGAATTAATTACAAGTCCTAACTAAATGCATTTACATTATTTTAGTAATGCATATTACTTATTTTAATACTTTTACTTTGTTTGATTATCATTTCAATATTAAGTTTTAATAATTTATTTTTTAAACAAATTAAGTAAAAATTTATTATTATCAATAAAATAATCTACTAGAGACAAGCTCAACTCACGTCAGGCCAAACCTATGGGAATGAGCTTAACTAGAAAATTCAGCAAACGAACACCACCAATATAATCCTTTCAAGTTTTTTATTTGACATGAAAAATTAATTGAAAAATAATTAGAGAATTAAGACTAGAAGAGTGTGTTAATTATGAAGAGGTTGTTTGGGATCATTTTTAAAATATAGGACTTTATAGACATTCATCCATGAAAAAGAATGTAGTGGAAAGGATGAATCAATATTTGTTGTCTACTGGGTTGATACAGCTAAGTAATAGTCCTTTTCATTCTTAGTAGTTTTGTTGAAAATGAAGGATGGAAGCTAGAGAATGCATATAGATTATAGTGAGCTTAACAAGGAGACAATCAATGACATATACCTAATACCAGTCACTGAGGAGCTCTTAGATGAATTACATATCCATGTTTTCTAATATTGATTTGAGATTAGGTTACCATCAAATTAGAATGTACCTAGTAAACATTCCAAACTTCCTTTAAAACTCATAATGACCATAAAGAGTTTTTGGTGATGCCATTTGGGCTCACCAATGCCCTAACCATAATTCAGAGTCTAATGAATGACGTATTTATACCACATTTAAAGAAGTTTATACTAGCCTTCTTTAATAATGTTCAGATCTATAATAGAAGCTTATAAGACCATTTGGAGCATTTGGAATGTACTTTTAAGCAGCTACAACAACATTGGTTGTTAGCTAAAAGAAGCAAATGCTATTTTGCTCAGTCTTCAGTGGAGTATTTAGGACATTTCATCTCTACTCAAGGAGTGTTTACTACTTTTGAAAAAAAATAGAAGTAGTGCTGCAGTTGCCACAACCCATAATAGTAAGCCAATTGAGAGGGTTTTGGGCTTAACCGAGAACTACAAGAGGTGTATCAAAAACTTTAGGCAACTTAGTAAACCTTTGATTGATTTGTTGATGAAGGACTAGTTTCAATGGAGTGAAAAGGCTATTGAGGCATTCCACAACCTTAAGCAAGCCATGATGTCCTCATCAGTATTGGCACTACTAGACTTCTCTCAGCAAATTGTTGTGGAAACAAATGATTTTAATACTTGAATTAAAGGTGTGTTGATGCATGAGGCATCCTATGTAACGATCGAATTTACAGACATTTCGGTTGGGCTACAAGTGATATTATGTCAAGACAATACTCAGTCTGATTAATTTATCTTTTCCTAGTAACAATTTAAACAATATAAGTTCGCATTCCCCATACACATCTTATATGCATTACTGTACTTACAAAAAAATAGATACAAAGGAATTGATTAAATCTGGGCATACCTTCGATGCAGAAATATGCTCCGCGAAATCATAACTGTGCGGAATGCCTTACTAACGAAAGCGATCCCAGCTACAGAAGGACTCTGTGGAGGAAAGTAATGTCACACCCCACTTTCGGGTGCCCTTTATCCATACATACACTACTACGGTTGGGCTGTGAGACAATAAAATTTCTATAATTCATGCATATAAAGCAGAAATTTAAAACTTTAATTCACACTCCCAAGTGTGTATGTAGATATACAAAATCAATTGCATAAATACAATATCCTTACATATCATCCCCGTAAAACTATCTACAATTCCAAGGTATAACTGTGCGATACAAGATAAAAGATACAAAATGCTCTTGTGTATACTGTTCTTATACCTTTGCAACTGATGGGAGCTGTCCAACGCAAAAAGGAATCTAGAGACCACCGCTCTCCTACTTCTCAATAACTGTAGGGGGAAAATAGTGGGGTGAGCAAACCACAGCTCACTAAGGAAATGAATGCTAGCAGGTAGATATCGTACTACCTACATAGCCCATGCATGTATAAACCAAAACCATGTTTTCATTATAAATGGAAATATTATCAGAAAATACAATTAAACATATATTTCTTATTTGGCATTTTCATGTAACACAAATATTCAATATTTCCACTTAAAACATGTTTCTTAAAACAGTGCTCTCACGACACAAGTGTTTAGATCAAAGATTTATCAAAACATAAAAATCTCTTTCTTTTCTGCGTTCTCCTCAATCTCTCGAATCTCTGAGATAGGCATGAAATTTTCGACAATCAAATATCCATGACGTATGGCCATAGTCAGTGATCTCATGTCTCACTGATCAGGTTTGCATGGGGCATCACTTCGCCTGTGTCACGCCCCGGAAACACGAAAAATAGGGCTAATTTAAAACTTTTTATTCATTAATTCACAATTAAGAGTGCATTCCTGTGCAGTGTCATACATCATCACCTATATTATACCTCAGGATCTCGTCATTGAATAGTATATATTATATCATATACATTACTTGATCTCAAGTTAATTAATCCTAATACATCCCATACAATGTTATACATCAAGTGTCTGCAATTATGATAATTGTCTGGGTACATGAAAAGATAAAAGATACCTCAAAATACAATATATATGGCCTGGAGCTCAAGTCCTCCACTAGCCACTACTCCGAACGTCGCAGGAAAACCCTTTTCACTTGAAGAAATCTGGGGGGAAAGAAAACAGGGTGAGCTTCTAAATCGCTCAGTAAAGGGGGTAAGGGACTCATTTCATAAACCAAAATGCACATCACAAAATATTTATTTGTATGTGAAACTCATTAATCTCATTTGAAAACCATAGCATGAAAGTACTCAAAACGACATTCTCATGTCTCAAATCATGTGAAAACATGAAGTAAAAAGGCTCAGTCTAGAGCAATAACAAAGCATGTGAAAATAATGCGATAAACGCTTTCTCAATTAACGTGATAAAATCACTGTAATAATAATGCACGTGGCACAGCCACTAAACACACGTGGCATAGCCATTGATTTAAATTCACACGTGGCATAGCCACTAAACACACGTGGCATAGCCACTGATTTAAATTCACGTGTGGCACAGCCACAGAATAGGGTTTCTCACGTGGCAACGGCCACTAATTAGGGTTTCTCACGTGGCAACGGCCACCAAATGGGGTTCTCACGTGGCAACGGTCACCAAATAGGGTTTCTCACGTGGCAACGGCCACCAAATGGGGTTCTCACGTGGCAACGGCCACCAAATGGGGTTCTCACGTGGCAACGGCCACCAAATGGGGTTTCTCACGTGGCAACGGCCACCAAGTATACGTGGCATAGCCACAGAATGAGTTATTCTCACGTTACCAGAATGGAGAAGAATCAGGCTTACATGCTACCAGAGCAATGCCCGATGTGTACTCAAAACTGCACACCTAAGTCTTAATCACATAAGACTAGTTTGCCTTCACGTAGAACTCATAGTGGTTTTTCTCTCATAAAACTCATTTGAAAACCGTTTTGTACTCAACACAAAACATATTGAAACCGAGTCCCAACCGGCAAAACACGCACACATTTCTCAAATCTCAATATTGCCTTAACGTAGAGCCCAGTTATAAACTCATAAAAACATTGGGCTCCAACCGGCTATAAAAATCGTGTGCAATTGTATCACAACACAACACTCAACATGCTTGTTTTATAAATCACAATTCATGCTATAATAGTTCGCAAATCACATACACAAATGGTTTAGTTTCCCTTACCTCTTTGCACCTCGTATAGTGCAATCGTTTCCCCCGTATCACGGACTAGCCTCGCATTCCACTCTGAAACTCCCGAGCTGTCCAAACGATGTTAAAACATCAATATTCAACTATCACATCAACCTCAATTCTCAAAATCGAGCATAATTGCTCATAACTCCTCAAATTTCTCAATTCTCATAACTCCACCACAAACCACAATCTCGCTCACAACACCTCAACATTCTATATTTCCTATGCCACAATATCTATGCTAATACACCACATTGTCTAAATCTCCATTTATAGCTCAAAATTCCTAAATTGCTAAATATCATTATCACTCCAACCACATTGTAATTTCATCAATCCCTAATCATTTCTCAGCTATTTCAACATAATGACAACAACCATTATCATCAAAATCATCTCAGATATCAAGATCGAGGTTTAGAAATTACCTAAAACTTGTGGAGAGCTTATCTCTTGCCTCGATTCGATCCGTCTTTCGATTTCCAAGTATGTTGTTCTCCCTTTGATGAGGAACAACTTTCCTTCTTGCCACAACTTCTGATTTGGACGGAAATGGGTGCTTTGGATGAGTGAGAAAGCTAGGTTTCGGTGAAAATGAGGGTTGGAAGAGAGAGAAAGTGAGATTGTAGGAGAAAAACAAGAGTTCCTTATATAGGCTGAGGGTAGGAGATCGATCTGGTTCTTGATGAGATCGATCTGCATTTGAATTTTTGGGACGATTTGGGGCAATTTATGCCTAGGAGATCGATCTGTCGAGGGGTGAGATCGATCTCTTTATGGCTTTATGAGATCGATCTGCTCCTTGAGGAGATCGATCTTCTCCCAAACAGAATCATTTGGAGATCGATCTCTTCCTCATGAGATCGATCTTCTCTCAAATAGAATCATAAGGAGATCGATCCTCTTCCATTGGAGATCGATCTGCTCCTCAAATTCCTCATTCCTTGTCATTTTTAACTCACCAAATCAATTTCTCCTTCTCCCAGATCGATCTGTCCTCATAACTTCACACTTATTTTAAACACTTAACATATAAATCTCCAATTATCATTCCCCAATTCACTTAGCTCAATAAATTACACTTCAAATTCTTATTACATATTTAAAATATGTCCGAAATTCTTAGATCTCACATCCTCCCCACCTTAAAAAGAATTTGGTCCTCCAAATTTAACTCAACTAGTCAAATAGATGGGGGTATTTCTCCTTCATGAGATTCTCTAGTTCCCACGTTGCCTCTTCCATTGAGTGATGTTTCCACAAAACTTTCACTAATGGGATGCTCTTAGTTCTCAGTACCTTCTCTCTTCTATCGAGAATCTGGACGGGTTCCTCAGTGTAGCTCATATCCTCTTGAATGTCCATCTCGTCATACTCTATGACATGAGAAGGGTCCGGGTGGTACTTCCTTAACATAGACACATGAAAAACATTATGTATTCCGGACATCTGTGGGGGTAATGCTAATCTATAAACTACCTCTCCCACTCTCTCAAGAATCTCGAATGGTCCTATGTATCGAGGACTCAATTTTTCCTTCTTCCCAAATCGCATGATACCCTTACTCGGTGATATTTTCAGAAATACTGCATCACCAACCTCAAACTCGAGTGGCCGTCTACGCACATCCACGTAGCTTTTCTGTCTACTTTGTGCAGCCCGTAACCTCTCACATATGAGTTTCACACTCTGTACGGCTTGCTCAACAAGCTCGGGAGTATTTATCTTTCTGTCACCGACTTCTTCCCAAGCTACAGGGGATCTACACCTCCTACCATATAGAGCCTCAAAAGGTGCCATACCAATACTCGCATGATAGCTGTTATTATATGCAAACTCTGCTAGGGGCAGGTGATCATCCCATGATCCCTTAAAATCCATCGTACACGCCCTCAACATATCCTCCAGGGTCTGAATAGTCCTCTCTGACTGACCATCTGTCTAAGGATGATAGGCGGTACTGAAACTTAATCGAGATCCCATGGACTCCTGAAACTGGGTCCAAAATCTGGAAGTAAATCAGGAATCTCTATCAGAAGTAATACTCACTGGAGCCCCATGTAATCTAGCTATCTCGCTGACATACAGCTCAGCTAAGGCATCCACAGTATCTGTACTCTTGATGGCAAGGAAGTGGGCACTCTTGGTCAATCTATCCACAATGACCCATATCGCGTCACGACCTCTTCGGGTCCTCGGTAAACCCATAATAAAGTCCATAGTGACATGCTCCCATTTCCATGTAGGTACGGGTAAGGGTTGTAGTAGTCCTCTGGGCTTCCGATGCTCAGCTTTCACTTGCTGGCATACTAAACACCTAGCCACATACTCTGCCACGTCTCGCTTCATACCACTCCACCAATACACCTTTCTTAAGTCTCGGTACATCTTAGTACTCCCTGGGTGCAGGGTGTATCGCGAGCAGTGGGATTCTCTCAGTATCTGTCTCTTTAAGGTATCATCATCCGGTACACAAATCCGTCCTCTGAATCTCAACAATCCATCCTCACTGACTGTGAGATCCGACTGCGAACTCTGTTTAGCTTGGCTAATCATATCTATCAATCTCTGATCACTGTGCTGCCCAGTTCTAATCTGATCCATGATCCTGGGCTCTATTCGCAAGCTAGCCACAAATCCAGTCTCTATCTCTTTAACTCTGATCCGAAGTTCGACAAACTGCTCCAGTAAATCCCATTCCCTGACCATCATAGCAGATATCATACTCTTCCTGCTCAGGGCATCAGCAACCACATTCGCCTTGCCCGGATGATATAGAATCTCGCAGTCATAATCCTTAAGGAGTTCCATCCATCTCATCTGTCTCATGTTTAACTCTTTCTGATCAAAGAGATATCTCAAACTCTTGTGATCAGTGAAGATCTGGAATCTTTCCCCATATAAGTAGTGTCGCCAGATCTTCAAAGCAAACACCACAGCGGCTAACTCCAAATCATGCTTGGGGTAATTCTGCTCATGGTCTTTCAGCTGTCGCGATCCATATGCGACAACTCTTTCGTGCTGCATAAGGACACACCCCAATCCTTGATGAGATTACTATACACTGAAAATCCTCCTGATCCCTCAGGAATAGTTAACACAGGTGCCGCTGTCAACCTCCTCTTTAATTCCTAAAAACTGAGCTCACATTGATCAGTCCATATAAATGGAGTCTCTTTGCGCGTGAGCTTAGTCAAAAGGGCGGCAATCTGGGAAAATCCTTCCACAAATCTTCTGTAATACCCTGCCAAACCAAGGAAGCTTCGTACCTCAGTAACTGTCCTCAGTCTCTCCCAATTAAGCACAGCCTCCACCTTGCTTGGGTCCACTGATACTCCTTCCTCTGAGACTATATGACCAAGGAAAGCTATCCGATCCAGCCAAAACTCACACTTACTAAGCTTTCCATATAATTGCTTATCTCGGAGTATCTATAGTACTAACCACAAATGCTGTGCATGCTCCTTATACGACTGAGAGTATACCAGGATATCATCAATAAAGACTATCACAAATTTATCCAGATAGTCTCTGAACATCTCGTTCATCAATCTCATAAATGCTGCAGGGGCGTTCGTCAATCCAAAGGACATCACCAGAAATTCATAATGGCCATACCTCGTCCTGAAGGCCGTCTTTGGAATATCTTCTTCCTTGATCCTCAATTGGTGATAGCCCGATCTCAAATCAATCTTAGAAAAGACTGATGCCCCTCTCAGCTGATCAAGTAGATCATCAATCCTGGGCAATGGGTATTTATTCTTCACCGTGGCTTTATTCAACAACCGATAGTCTACGCATAATCTGAGACTACCATCCTTCTTGACAAATAAAATCGGTGCTCCCCACGGTGAAACACTGGGCCAAATGAACCCTTGATCCAATAACTCCTGTAGTTGTTTCTTCAATTCCTCAAGTTCCACTAATGCCATCCTGTAGGGAGGTTTAGAGATCGGCTGAGTATCTGGTACCAAATCAATGGTAAACTCCAGCTCTCTCTCTGGTGGTAAACCTGGTAACTCATCTGGGAAAACATCCGAAAATTCGTAAACCACAGGTATATCCTCAATCCTCGGATGTTCCCGCTCATCGTCTGAGATGAGTGTCTCATAACCTTCACATGAACAATCATATTTAATATTCTCCAAAATAATATTAAAATTCTCAAATTACTTACTAGAATTCCACATATTCATTTCCTCAATATCTCAATCGTACACTGTAAGGTTCAGGTAGGGAGAAAGTTACAATCTTAGTGTAGCAATCTAAGCTCACTCGATTGGCTGCCAACCAATTCATTCCCAAAATTACATTAAATCCATGTATATTCAACATGATTAGATCTGCTAACATCCCTCTATCTCCCACCTTTATCTCACATCCTCTACAGATTAACTTAGTTCTCTGGGATTCACGCATAGGGGTATTTACATGTAGTATATATTCTAGAGGTTCAAACTTCAAGTTTAATCTACATGCAAAATGCTCAGAAATAAAAGAATGCGTGGATCCTGAATCAATCAACACATGAGCCTTATGATTACAGACAGAGAGTATACCTCTTATAGTTTCTACAGAAGTGTCAGCAGTCTCCTTATCTAGGGCAAACACACGTCCCTGGGTAACAGGTCTCTTTCCCTTCTCTGCAGCAGTGGCCCGTCTCGGGGGATTCACTCTCTGAGGCTGTTGTCTAGTGGGCTCCAATACATGTGGTTTCTGAGGTTGAGGGCAATCCTTCACCATGTGACCTATGTCTCCACATCTAAAACATCCATGGATCGACCCAGTATAACTTCCCTCATGCATTCGGCCATAATTTCTGCAAAACCTTGTCTCTGGCCTGACGTCTTGAGGGGTCTCTCTAATGTTAGGGTACCCTCTGGGTCTCTCTAATTTGCCCTTCTGTACCTCAATCCTTCCTCTTCTGAAGGAACCTCTTCGAGCCTCTGTTTGGAAAATCGCTGGCCTCTTGCCCTTATCTCTATTCACCGCTCTGAGCTCATTCTGGGATTGTACCATTTCAATTCCTCTTTCAATCTCTTATGCTCGTCTCAGAGCATCTCCAAACTCAGTAATACATAGTCCTATCAATCTATCTCTGATGATGGGCTTCAATCCATACACAAATTTCTCTGTGCGAAGCTCTTCATTCTTAAAGGTCTCTGGGTCATATCTCATAACGCTATGAATTGGCTCTCATAGTCATCCACAGACATGTCACCCTGTACCAAACTCAAAAACTTGGCCTGTTTCTTTCTCTGGGCAGCTCGTGGTACATATTGGGTCCTAAAGGCTATCTGAAACTCTTCCCAACCAATCACATCTTGACGGGCATCAGAATACCCTGGGTAGTACCCCACCAATCTCGAGCTCTCCCTTTCAACATATAGATACTCATACTGACCCTCTCAGCATCGGTGCACCCCAGATAATCAAATATAATTCTCAACTCCGTCAGCCACTCCTCAGCCTCTGTAGGATCCTTCTTTCCCTTAAATGCGGGCGGATTCATCTTCAGAAAATCCTTCAGTCGGATCATACTTCTATCATCAGGCTGAGTGACGGGATGTATTGGGGGTATGGGAGGTCCTTGTGGTGGTGTAGGAGTAGTACCCGAGGCATTAACTCCAAAGTGTTGCACGAATAACGCTACCATCTGCTCAAAACCTTGCCTCACATCGGTCTCAATCCGATTAAATCGAGAGTTAGGACTCTCTGGTTGTGGGACAGGTGGCGGAGGGGACTCTGCTTGCCTCCTCGAACGACCTCGTCGTCCACTCATTCTCTATCTCAACTCGTCTCCTGTGCGTACATATCAAAATCGATTGAAATCTCAATCCTCAATTTCAGTTCATGATCAGACTATTACAGACACTTGGGATGTATTCTATTTCACTTAACCGATACTGACAGTACTAGACACCCTAAGCTCTGATACCAAGAAAACTCTGTCACGCCCCGAAAACGCGGAAAATAAGGCTAATTTAAAACTTTTTATTCATTAATTCACAATTAAGAGTGCATTCCTGTGCAGTGTCATATATCATCACCTATATTATACCTGAGGATCTCGTCATTGAATAGTATATATTATATCATATACATTACTTGATCTCAAGTTAATTAATCCTAATACATCCCATACAATGTTATACATCAAGTGTCTGCAATTATGATAATTGTCTGGGTACATGAAAAGATAAAAGATACCTCAAAATACAATATATATGGCCTGGAGCTCAAGTCCTCCACTAGCCACTACTCCGTACGTCGCAGGAAAACCCTTTTCACTTGAAGAAATCTGGAGGGAAAGAAAAAAGGGTGAGCTTCTAAATCGCTCAGTAAAGGGGGTAAGGGACTCATTTCATAAACCAAAATGCACATCACAAAATATTTATTTGTATGTGAAACTCATTAATCTCATTTGAAAACCATAGCATGAAAGTACTCAAAACGACATTCTCATGTCTCAAATCATGTGAAAACGTGAAGTAAAAAGGCTCAGTCCAGAGCAATAACAAAGCATGTGAAAATAATGCGATAAACGCTTTCTCAATTAACGTGATAAAATCACTCTAATAATAATGCACGTGGCACAGCCACTAAACACACGTGGCATAGCCATTGATTTAAATTCACACGTGGCATAGCCACTAAACACATGTGGCATAGCCACTGATTTAAATTCACGTGTGGCACAGCCACAGAATAGGGTTTCTCACGTGGCAACGCCCACCAATTAGGGGTTCTCACATGGTAACGGCCACCAAATAGGGTTTCTCACGTGGCAACGGCCACCAAATGGGGTTCTCACGTGGCAATGGCCACCAAATGGGGTTTCTCACGTGGCAACGGCCACCAAGTATACGTGGCATAGCCATAAAATGGGTTATTCTCACGTTACCAGAACGAAGAAGAATCGGGCTTACATGCTACCAGAGCAATGCTCGGTGTGTACTAAAAACTACACACCTAAGTCTTAATCACATAAGACTAGTTTGCTTTCATGTAGAACTCATAGTGGTTTTTCTCTCATAAAACTCATTTGAAAATTGTTTTGTACTCAACACAAAACATATTGAAATCGAGTCCCAACAGGCAAAATACGTACACATTTCTCAAATCTCAATATTGCCTTAACGTAGAGCCCAGTTATAAACTCATAAAAACATTGGACTCCAACCGGCTATAAAAATCGTGTGCAATTGTATCACAACACAACACTCAACATGCTTGTTTTATAAATCACAATTCATGCTATAATAGTTCGCAAATCACATACACAAATGGTTTAGTTTCCCTTACCTCTTTGCACCTCGTATAGTGTAATCGTTTCCTCCGTATCACGGACTAGCCTCGCATTCCACTCTGGAACTCCCGAGCTGTCCAAACGATGTTAAAACATCAATATTCAACTATCACATCAACCTCAATTCTCAAAATCGAGCATAATTGCTCATAACTCCTCAAATTTCTCAATTCTCATAACTCCACCACAAACCACAATCTCGCAACCAACACCTCAACATTCTATATTTCCTATGCCACAATATCTATGCTAATAAACCACATTATCTAAATCTCCATTTATAGCTCAAAATTCCTAAATTGCTAAATATCATTATCACTCCAACCACATTGTAATTGCATCAATCCCTAATCATTTCTCAGCTATTTCAACACAATGACAACAACCATTATCATCAAAATCATCTCAGATATCAAGATCAAGATTTAGAAATTACCTAAAACTTGTGGAGAGCTTATCTCTTGCCTCGATTCGATCCGTCTTTCGATTTCCAAGTATGTTGTTCTCCCTTTGATGAGGAACAACTTTCCTTCTTGCCACAACTTCTGATTTGGACGAAAATGGGTGCTTTGGATGAGTGAGAAAGTTAGGTTTCGGTGAAAATGGGGGTTGGAAGAGAGAGAAAGTGAGATTGCAGGAGAAAAATAAGAGTTCCTTATATAGGCTGAGGGTAGGAGATCGATCTGGCTCTTGATGAGATCGATCTGCATTTGAATTTTTGGGACGATTTAGGGCAATTTATGCCTAGGAGATCGATCTGTCGAGGGGTGAGATCGATCTCTTATGGCTTTATGAGATCGATCTGCTCCTTGAGGAGATCGATCTTCTCCCAAACAGAATCATTTGGAGATCGATCTCTTCTTCATGAGATCAATCTTCTCTCAAACAGAATCATAAGGAGATCGATCCTCTTCTATTGGAGATCGATCTGCTCCTCAAATTCCTCCTTCCTTGTCATTTTTAACTCACCAGATCGATCTCTCCTTCTCCCAGATCGATCTGTCCTCATAACTTCACACTTATTTTAAACACTTAACATATAAATCTCCAATTATCATTCCCCAATTCACTTAGCTCAATAAATTACACTTCAAATTCTTATTACATATTTAAAATATGTCCGAAATTCTTAGATCTCACAGCCTAAAGGGGGATGGGTCAGTCATACCCTTCGGTTCATCTCAATCAACATCATCTCCTCATATACTCATGGTATAAGGTAAGCCATGTGTCATCTACATGATACTCGTACTCACGTGCACCCAGCATGGTACATAGTATGCCAATGGACAACTACACAGTACTACGTAAGACCATGGACCCAAGTCTATACTCCAACTCCGATGAACTTTTCATCCTAAACCATGTCTTATATACCAGACAAGTAAATTTGCGTGACACTCAGTCATCGCAAGGCTCTAGCGCAGTATTTTTCTTAGTGCGAGCAACTGCTTCGAGCACTGTATCGTTTCAAACTCAGTAAAAACTAGTGTGGGCAAAAGCTCCAGCATTTTTCTCAAAACTTGTACGAGCTAGAACTCTAGCACATTATCGTTATAAAACCGCGTGCAAGTCCCACTTTAGCACGATAAATCAAACATGCAGACATATGCGAGTAAGACTCCAGCATAGTCAAAACCAATAACATAGGTGTGAGCCAACGCTCTGCACCGAATCACATCTCAAATTTGATAGGTGGCTACTTTCTCTTTTAAAACTCAAAACATGTTTATTTATGCAGCATGTCTTTCCATGCTAAAACATGTAAAACTAGCCAACCTATCATTACCATTTCTCAATCACAAAATCAATACAAAATTGAGAAAACATTGAAATCATGCATATCGTGCTATTTCCTTACCTCATCCCATTTCTCAATACATTTCATGCTTCCATATCATTTCATAGAATTGTAGTATCTTACTAATTTTAGCGATATATCTACGAAATTACCATAAAATACGTACAAACATCTCTATAGCTAACACACTGCCCCTTACCTTGAATCGCGCTCGTATTTTCTTTGTCTCGTTTGTTTCGTTCAAGATCCTGATTAATCGTGCTCCACGTTTTTTCCCAATCTACACACATAACCATTTAGTTATTTCTTTTCTTTCTCCCAAATATCCTCATTGTCACTTATTCCTCCATTTATACCTTTCAAGCCTTTCAATCACATTTCACCTTTCCATTTGTATTACTTATCTCATTAAAATATTTCTTAAGCTTTCCATAGATTTCCCTCTTCATAAATTTCTCTTAACATTACTCACTCATTACTACAAATCATTCTTATCAACATTTTACACACCATTCAACCCATACAATATCTAGAATCCATTTTTAAAGTTTGAGGGTTACAGAGCTTACCTAACTTAGTCTCTTTTCCTTAGCCAAACTTGAGGTAGCCAAAACTCTTTCTCTTGGTCTCACCAATGTGTGATTTTTGGATATGTTGTTCTCCTTTCTTTAATGAACAACTTTCCATTCTTGAGCCTTTTCAAAATCTAGCTGGAATATAGTGATCTTTAGAGTGAGAAAGCTTAAGTTTTTGAGAGAAAATGGCAGGTGAGGTTTGGTGGGGGAGGAGTTCTGAGTTTTCATCTCAATCCCATGCTCTTTTTATAAATGTAGGCTTATGAGATTAATTTGGTCCTTGTCGAGATCGATCTCTGCAATGTTTGGTAGTCCTTTTCACCAAACACAACGACTACAAGATCGATCTTCTTCCTTGATGAGATCGATCTGTCGAAATCCAATTTTCCTCTTAGAGATCGATCTGCCTCTTGTAGGACATTAATATGCTCTTTACAGAACCCTTAAGGAGATCGATCTGTCTAGGCTTGAGATCGATCTGTCTCAAACAGAGTGTCACGACCCAATTCCATTCTCTTTAACCAAAAATCACTAAAAATTTTTCGCGTTTTACTGTTACCTTACCCAGTCGTGAACTAACTCACCACACACTGTTGGGCTGTGAGTCAATAATAAACTCCACATCTCATTCATTCTCAGTTAAATAAAACGATGTCATACATTTGCATTTAATCTTGTACTTATACAAAAGCATGTTTTACTGACATCTACATCCCCCATAATTACAACTCAAAAGAATACTGTGCTTTTACATTGTTTAGATACAAAAAGAATCACTGTGCATATACCTCTAAGCGATGGAGATGCAGCGGAGTCCAAAATACCACGCCTCAGTCCTCACTGGGCTACTATGCACGCTCTGTAGGGGGAAATAGAGAGGGATGAGCAACCACACGCTCAGTAAGGCAATAATGCAAGCATGGTAGATAACTACTCTATCTACATGCTGATAGTGTTCTGCATAAATCGTTCATAGTAGGAGCATGAGGAAGTAAAACTATGCCATGTGAGTATACATATATATCATGTATTAAAATCATGTACATTGGCATATTAAACATGGTAAAAACATCATGTATAAATCATCTCATGCTCAATCTTGTTTAAATTCATAAAAAGGGCAATTCATTAAGAAACCTCTTTTTTAAACCCACGTCATAAAACTCTTTCTCAAACACATACAATCTCATCACATCAATTCACAATCACAACCTCATTTTCATTTCACAAATCAATTCCACGAGGCTCGACCCCTCCTTTGGGTCTACCTTAAACAATCGCAAATCACACTTAGAGATTTAAAATCATGTGGTAGTAAGTAAATCAAGCAAGGAGACAGGTTACTATATCTCACGTGACTACGTTGGCCAATCGTCACATATCATCCCAGACCACACGAATCCCAGTGTGCGGGGTATCATGCTGGTACGAAGGTGGGTTAGTTCTCCGCCAGACTTTCTCAAATCAAGTAACCACCACGCGGTACATCGTACTCCATGTGATATACACGATACATCGTACTCCGTGGACCCATAACATGGTTGGGGGTGCCTGCCGTAGGTCTTATCTACCCTATACCAAGTGTAACCTTTATAGTCTCAAGAGCACGTGGGAGTAACCTCAATACCAGGTCTTAGCCCCTCATGGCCTTGCTCGCCCCTGTTGGGTTCCCTGATTCAGGTCCTAGCCCCTCACCCTCACCCCACTTAAGAGGTCTGTTAGGCCTGTTGGGTTTCCTGAATGGATTATGTCAGGTCCTAGCCCCTCACCCTCACCCCACTCAAGATGTCTGTTAGGCCTGTTGGGTTCCCTGAACACCAATCCGTATCTCTCACCACGGCCTTATACATACCACAGTGTGAAAACCAGTGCGAGCTACGCTCTAGCGCGAATTCATGCATCAAAACTAATCACTTCGTATGAGCAACGCTCTAGTACGGCATTTATGCATAAAAATATGAAGAAACCACGTACGAGCATAGCTCCAGTACGGTTATATGCATAAGAAAAACCACTCAAATCCAAGTACGAGCATAAGCTCCAGTACGGTTTATAAAACATCATCACAATTCAAATCAAAGTGTGAGCTAAGCTCAAGCACGTATCACACAAGTGAAAACATAGAAATCCAGCGCGAGTGAGGCTCTAGCGCGATTTATGTGATGCAAATACGATAGGTGTCTCATACGCAATCAAACAATCCCGACAATCGGGTTTAGCACTTCACAAATGCTTTTCCACAACATCAATAAAACACTAGCCGGCCCATCTACAAGATTGCTTAAAACCAAGCAATTCCATTTTGAAAAACATCAAAACATTAGATTTATGCAATTATTAGCCTTACTATCCCATTTCTTTACAATACCATTTCAACCACCAAATCTCATACAATTATTCATAGTCACATCTATACATCTTCAAAACACATTTCTATAAATCCATACACATTTCCAAAGCCCTATACACCCACAAAATACGAGCAGCTACCTCTATATACTTACAGAATTCCCTTACCTGGAATCGCGATGTTTGATTCCACTTCCTTAAAGCTGCTACTCGTACCACTCGATTCGTTTCCAATGGACTCTTCGAGACTGTACAAAATTGTATTCCGCATTATATTCGATCCGTATAATATGACATCGTGCGTTCACTATAGTCAATTCGACCTATAGTTTCTAGTGACGCTCTTAATGTCACGACCCAATTCCATTCTCTTTAACCGAAATCACTGAAAATTTTTCGCGTTTTACTGTTACCTTACCTGGTCGCGAACTAAACTCACCACACACTGTTGGGCTGTGAGCCAATAATAATCACCACATCTCATTCATTCTCAATAAATTAAAACGATGTCATACATGTGCATTTAATCGTGTACTTATACGAATACATGTTTTACTGACATCTACATCCCCCATAAGTACAACTCAAAAGAATACTGTGCTTTTACATTGTTTAGATACAAAAAGAATCACTGTGTATATACCTCTTAGCGATGGAGATGCAGCGGAGTCCAAAATAATACGCCTCAGTCCTCACTGGGCTACTATGCACGCTCTGTAGGGGGGAAAATAGAGTGGGATGAGCAACCACACGCTCAGTAAGGCAATAATGCAAGCATGGTAGATAACTACTCTATCTACATGCTGATAGTGTTATGCATAAATCGTTTATAGTAGGAGCATGAGGAATAAAACTATGCCATGTGAATATACATATATATCATGTATCAAATCATGTGCATTGGCATATAAAACATGGTAGAGACATCATGTATAAAACATCTCATGCTCAATCTCATTTAAATTCATAAAAGGGCAATTCATTTAGAAACTTCCTTTTTGAACCAGCCACATAACACCACCAAATCAATTCACAAACCATAACCACATTCACATTCCACAATTCACGCATGTGTATAAATCTAGGTCACTATATCAGAAGTGCCTATGTGAATCATTACATCATAAATCATCCCAGACCACACGCATCCAGGTGTGCGGGGTATCATGCTGGCACGAAGATGAATTATCCCTCGTCAGACTTTCTCATCACATATCCATCATGCGGTACATCGTACTCCATGTGATATACACGGTACATCGTACTCCGCAACTCATATCATGATTGGGGGTGCCATTCCTAGGTCTTATCTACCCCATACCAAGAGTTTTCCATATTCCGAGAAGGAGAGCCTTCCTGCCGAACAGAGCCTCCCCGCCTAACAGAGCCTTCCTGCCTCCTCGGGCTTAAGGATGTTAGCTTAAGGATGTAGGGCTTAAGGGTCCTTTCCGTAAGAGAGCCTCCCCACCGGACAGAGCCTCACCGCCTAACAGAGCCTCCCTGCCTCCTCGGGCTTAAGGATGTTAGCTTAAGGATGTAGGGCTTAAGGATCTTACCTTTACCATACCCATGTAGGAGAGCCTCCCTGCCTAACAGAGCCTCCCCGTCTCTTTGGGCTTAAGGATGTTGGCTTAAGGATCCCACCGTAAGAGAGCCTCCCCACCAAACAGAGCCTCCCCGCCTAACAGAGCCTCCCTGCCTCCTCGGGCTTAAGGATGTTAGCTTAAGGATGTAAGGCTTAAGGATCTTACCCACTTTCACAACCCTATACGAATCCCATTGTACAAGCTTGTGCGAGCAAAGCTCTAGCACGACTCACGCATCATGCATCCTCTCATAAAGAGGCGTGTACGAGCATAGCTCTAGTGCGGTTATACTCATAAGATAACCATTCACAATCCACGTACGAGCAGAAGCTCCAGTACGGTTTATAAACATCATCACAATTCAATTTCAAAGTGCGAGCTAAGCTCAAGCACGTTTCATACAAGTGAAAACATAGAAATCTCGCGCGAGCGAGGCTCTAACGCGAATTATATCACATACACGCGATAGGCGGCTTACATGCATTCAAAACATCTCATAATATGCTTAGTGCCTCGTATGGGCTATTTCACAACATCATTCAAGTACTAGCCAGCCTATCCTTTTATTTGCTCAAATCAAAGCATTGTGTTTTGTAAAAGCATTCAAAACACATGATTTATGCAATTATTAGCCTTACTATCCCTTTTTCATAACATCCACTTCAAATCCAAAACCACGCATATACCCATCATCTTTCACGAATACCATCAACATTTATTTGAGCAATCATGCATTTCATAAAAACACCCGATATTCACCCACAAGTTCAAAGTACGAGCAGCTACCTCTATATACTCACAAAATTCCCTTACCTGGAATTGCGATGCGTGATTCCACTTCCTTAAGCTGCTTACTCGTACGATTCGGTTCGCCTTCAACGAACTCTTCGGGACTGCACAAAATCGTATCCCGCATTATATTCGACCCATATATTGTAACCCTTGTGCTTGCTATAGTCAATTTAATCTATAGCCTCTATTAAAGCTTATTTGGCCTCGTTTCATTACTTTATCCATAACTTGAGTCTATGGATTTTCTCAGGCCTATTAACTCATTCAAAATCGATATCAAATCGACATTAAGCTCATAGTGTTCATACTTCATGAATTCCCTCACTATGGCATTTATCAAGCATATTCATACCCATTTCCACAATTCCTCCAAACTCACAATGTAATCTCATTTAACCATCTAAAATCATAAACAATACCCCAATAACAACTTTAGCGTGCCACAAATCATAAACTCATTCAATCCCACATATCCTCACATTATACCCATTTTAGATTTCTAGGTCACACCACTTCCACTACATTCTTAGGTAGTTTATCCATCAATACTCATACCAATCAACTCCAAAATCAATTAAATAGCTAATGCATTTAGATTGGAGTGTTAGAATCTTACCAATATGATTTCTCTTCTTGCTCCAATTGGTAATGCCCTCAACTCCTTCAATTCCAAAAATGGGAAAATGCCCTCTCACTATGTTGTTCTTCTCTTTGATAGGAACAACTTTGCCTCTAATGATCTCTCTTCAAATCTCACTGAAAATGGTTGATTTTTAGAGAGGGAAAGTTAGGTTTTTGGGGTTGAAATTGTAAGGTTAAGTGTTTTCCGAGATTTCCAGATTTTCAGCTCTCCTTATATAGAAATGACTTGAGGAGATCGATCTGGTCTAAGAGGAGATCGATCTGGTCCCTTAAAATCCCTCTTTTTCACGGCATTTTTAAGCCTGAGATCGATCTGTCGAAGCAATGAGATCGATCTGTTGAAGCATGAGATCGATCTGTCGAAGCATGAGATCGATCTGGTCCCAAACAGAGAGCTAAGGAGATCGATCTGGGTGCTTGAGGATCGATCTTTTCACTTACAGAATGCTTAGCAGATCGATCTGTCTCCATTGGAGATCGATCTGCTCTATTCTTTCGCCCAAATAAGAGCATTCTGGCTCTTCCAGATCGATCTCTCATCCTAGGAGATCGATCTGGACCTCATGTTTTCCAGATTTCCTGCAGTTTCATTGCTGCAACTCATACCAATACACCCTCAATCTATTGCCATGGCCATTTCCTCATCCATCCACCTTTATAACTTGAAAATGGCATCCATTCATACCTTATGCACATTGAAACTTGTGTGCATTCATTGTATATTCAAAGGTATGCAACATAAAACCAAATGGAAGCATAACTCCATTCCATTTTACCACATTACTCATCTTGAGTCTCAATCACATCCCTCACTTGTCAGAATTCATTTCTTCATATTCATACTCAATGAAACTTGTATGTACGTTACAATTCGTATTACACATACATACATTGAATCCATGGACTTACATCAATCATAATTTACATTACAAGTCCATACATTTTATTTGATCCAATTACACATATTACCCTCTTACATATACGGGGTCTTACATTCTCCCCTCCTTCAAAGAATTTGGTCCTCCAAATTAGAACCAAGTCACTCTTCAAAAAGTTGGGGGTACTTCTCCCGTATCAAGTTCTCCAATTCCCACGTGGCCTCTTCCACCGTGTGATGTTGCCAAAGCACTTTCACCAAGGGAATTGTCTTACTCCGCAACACTTTCTCTTTCCTATCCAATATCCGAACCGGCTTCTCAACATACGTCATACTCTCATGGAGCTCCAAAGGCTCATATCTTATCACGTGTGCCGGGTCCGGATGATACTTCCGAAGCATCGAGACGTGGAAGACGTTGTGGACATTCGCCAAGTCCGGTGGCAATGCCAACCTATACGCCTTATCTCCCACTCTCTTCAAAATCTCGAAGGGTCCGATATATCTAGGGCTCAGCTTGCCCTTCTTACCAAATCTCATAATACCCTTCGATGGTGATACCCTCAGAAACACCGACTCACCCTCATCAAACTCCAGTGGTCTTCGTCTCTTGTCAGCATAACTCTTTTGCCGGCTCTGAGCTGTCCGTAATCTCTCACATATCAACTGGACGTCCTCAGATGCCTGCTGCACTAAGTCCGGAGCGAAAATCTGTCTGTCACCAACCTCTTCCCATCCAATGGGGGAACGACATCTACGCCCGTATAATGCCTCATAGGGTGCCATCCTGATACTAGCATGATAGCTATTATTATAAGCGAACTCGGCTAACTGCAGGTGGTCATCCCAGGAGCCTCTATAATCCAGCACACACGCTCTCAACATATCCTCGAGGGTCTGTATAGTCCTCTCTGACTGCCCATCTGTCTGAGGATGAAAAGCGGTGCTAAAACTCAATCGGGTCCCCAGCGCTTCCTGAAAGTGTTCCCAGAAATGGGAAGTGAAGCGGGCATCCCTATCAGAAACAACGCTCACTGGTACACCATGTAGCCGTACTATCTCTCGGATATACAGGTTCGCCAACTGACTCAGTGTATCGGTAGCTCTCATAGCCAAGAAATGGGCGGACTTAGTCAACCGGTCCACAATAACCCATATGGCATCATGATCTCTACGGGTCCTCGGTAACCCCATCACAAAATCCATGGTGACATGCTCCCACTTCCATGTCGGTATCGGTAGAGGCTGCAATAATCCTGCAGGCTTCTGATGCTCTACCTTCACTTGCTGACAAACGAGACACTTAGCGACATATTCCGCAATGTCTCTTTTCATTCCAGACCACCAATAAACCTTCCGAAGGTTTTGATACATCTTGGTACTTCTCGGATGTATCGTATATTTCGATGAGTGAGCCTCTGATAAAATCGTTCTCCTGATCTCAGGATCCCTGGGAACGCATACTCTGCCTCTGAACCTCAATAAGCCATCAGCACTCTGCTCAAAATCAATACCCACACCTATCTGTATCTGCCTCAGCCAATCGATACACCGTCGATCGCTCTGCTGGGCTTGCCGAATACGGCCAATCAACTCTGGCTCTAGTCTCAAACTAGCCATGATCTCAAGTCTCTCAGATCCGGGTGGGGTTACATCCAAACTGAGGTTCGCAAAGTGTTCTAACAACTCATGTTCCCGTACCATCATATAAGACACCAACCCAAGGTTCTTTCTACTCAAAGCATCGGCAACTACATTTGCCTTACCCAGGTGGTACATGATTTCACAATCATAGTCTTTCAGGAGTTCGAGCCATCTCCTCTGTCTCATATTCAGCTCTTTCTGCGAGAACAGGTACTTAAGGCTCTTATGGTCTGTGAACACCTGAAATTTCTCACCATAGAGATAGTGGCGCCATATTTTCAAAGCAAATACTACGGCCGCCAACTCTAAATCATGTGTCGGGTAGTTCCTCTCATGATCTTTCAACTGTCTAGATCCATAGGCAACTACCTTCCCATCCTGCATAAGCACACAGCCCAGTCCCTGGTGTGATGCATCCGTATACACCGAGAATCCTCCTGAGCTGGTAGGAATGGTGAGAACTGGAGCAGTCGTCAATCGACGCTTAAGCTCCTCAAAACTCCTCTCACATGCCTCATCCCATGTAAACTTAACATCCTTACACGTGAGGCGTGTCAACAGAGCAGCTAGTCTCGAGAAACCCTCTACAAATCTCCGATAATATCCTGCCAATCCCAGGAAACTTCTGATCTCAGTTACTGTCTTGGGCTGTTCCCACTGCACAACTGCCTCTATCTTGGATGGATCCATTGATACCCCATCCTTAGACACAACATGCCCCAGAAATGAGATCTGTTCCAACCAAAAGTTACACTTACTGAGTTTGGCATACAATTCTCTCTCTCGGAGGGTCTGCAGAACTATCCTCAAGTGCTCCTCATGATCTTCCCTGGACTTGGAATACACCAAAATGTCATCTATGAAAACAATCACAAACTTGTCCAGGTATGGCTTGAATATATCATTCATCAATGCCATAAATGCTGCGGGAGCATTCGTCAATCCGAATGGCATCACCAAAAACTCGTAGTGGCCATAACGGGTACGAAATGCTGTCTTGGGTACATCTCCACTCCTGATCCTCAACTGATGGTACCCTGACCGCAGATCTATCTTAGAAAATACCTCGGCTCCCTGGAGCTGATCCAATAAATCATCGATTCTTGGAAGGGGGTACTTGTTCTTAATGGTGGCCTTATTCAACAACCGGTAATCTATACACAGTCGGAGGCTTCCATCCTTCTTCCTTACAAATAGAACCGGTGCTCCCCAAGGTGAGACACTCGGTCTAATAAACCCCTTCTCCAACAACTCTTGCAGCTGTTTCTTCAGCTCTTCCAATTCTATCGGAGCCATTCTATAGGGTGGCTTCGATATCGGCTCTGTACCAGGCACTAACTCAATGCAAAATTCCATTTCCCTTTCAGGGGGTAGTCCTGGCAATTCATCCGGAAAGACATCAGGGTAGTCCGTAATTACGGGTATGTCCTTCAATTCCGGGTGTGCCTCATCTATATCGACCACATAGGCAATGAACCCTTCACATTATCCTCTCCATCGTTAGTAACATAAACCATCACTCCACATTCATCATTTATCAAAACAATAAATTTATCTCTCAAGCAATATGAATTTAAAATCATACTCCTTTTATTTACAACAACCATGCTAGTTCCATATCATTTCTTTTCATCAAAATTTACAATAAGATTGTCTAGTCCTGAAAACATTAATGTTTTGGCATGACAATCCATCACAACACGATTGGTAGCCAACCAATCCATTCCCAAAATTACATCAAAATCATTCATATTTAATAAAATCAGATTGGCTATCAATTCCTTCCCCTCTATCTTTAATTTACAATCCCTACATACATGCTCGGTTAATTGACTATCATTCATGGGTGTGGAAATCATCAACATTTTATCTAACAATGTTGGTTTCACATATTTCAACAATTTATGTGCAAAGGAAGGTGATATGAAAGAATGTGTGGCACCAGGATCAAATAATACCAATGCTTCTAAATCAAAGATTCGGATGGTACCTTTTATCACATCCGTCGAAGCATCTGCGGTGTCCTGATCCAGTGCATGTACTCTTCCTCTGCTCACACCCGCAGCCTGTTTCCCTTTTTCCTCAGCTGTAGCCCTCCTCCTCGGGGCTGCTGTCTCAACTGGAGTTCCCTCAGGCTCCTTGCCCGTCTGTGGGGCAATCTCCATCTTCTCGGGACAATACTTAGCCATATGTCCTGGTCTCTCGCATCTAAAACACACCATAGGGGTCATCAGACAGGGCCTATTCCCATGGAATCTCCCACATCTCCTACACTGATCAGTAGTAGGTCGTGGTCCCCCAATATTCATGCCCCTCGGCGCAGTCAAGGCTGGGTATACGGGAGGTCTAGCAGCTCTCTCCCGCACCTCCTCAATCTTTGGCCTCTTCTCGAAAAATCTTTGGCCATCTCTCTTGGCCACTCTTCCAAACCCGGATCTCTTCCGATCCTTGTCCTTTTTTAACACTGACTCTCCCAAACTCGGAGGCATTTCGCTCAAAGTCTTGTTCACATAACTGAGCCTTATGTACCGCCTCCTCATAAGTCACAATATCGAAGGGAGCTAGCTTAGTCCGGATGGCAAATCTCAATCCATCCATGAACTTCTGAATCTTTCGGGTCTCACTACCCATCGTGTCCGGGTCATATCTCCCCAAGGACATAAACTTGGACTCATACTCGTCCACAGTACGGTTCCCCTGAACCAAATTCATAAATTCCATCCGCAATTTTCTCTGTGCGGTAGCTGGAATATACTGTCTCCTGAAGGCCTCTAGAAATGTCTCCCACGAGATCTCAGAATGTCTGGCCCTTAAAATAGTCTCGGTGGACCTCCACCAATGCTCGGCCTCGCCTTTCAGCATAAACACGGCAAAGGCAACCTTCTCACTTGAAGTGCATCGGAAAAACCTATACAGTTTCTCCATCTCATACACCCAATCCTCCGTAATCACTGGGTCCTTCACCCCTCTAAACACTGGGGGTTTCAGCGCTTGAAACTCTCGCAACCTGCTCAAGTCGCAGTCATAACCCACATCGCTACCGCTCTGCTGTGGAGCGATAGGAGAATCTGTATCCTGGGCTGGAGGTGGTGTAACTGTAACTGTCTCAGCAGTCTGAGGTCTCTCCGCCTCTGCAGCTGCCTGTTCAGTAGTAGGCTGTACCGCGGGACCTCGTCTGTCACCGGCGCTCAAGGCCTGCGTGACTATCTCCACCAGACTCTCAATACTCCGCTCTAACCTAGCGAAGCGAGCCTCAGTATCACCTGCTCTCTCAGCAGGGTTCTGTGGAGCCTGCTCAGTTTGTGGCTCCGCACGGCTCTCAGGCCTACCTCTATGGCCTCTAGCATGTGCTTTCACCCCTCTACCTTGGCGTGTAACTGGCATAGTGCCTAACTCCCTGTATTATAATAATTCATTAAGCTCAATCCATCACGGTATACACAGTTATATCTAAACAAAAGCACAGTACTATGGGGATGTACTTTCCTACATTTTATTAATGACTCACATCAGGCCAACACAGCTCTGATACCAATCTCTGTCACGACCCAATTCCATTCTCTTTAACCGAAATCACTGAAAATTTTTCGCGTTTTACTGTTACCTTACCTGGTCGCGAACTAAACTCACCACACACTGTTGGGCTGTGAGCCAATAATAATCACCACATCTCATTCATTCTCAATAAATTAAAACGATGTCATACATGTGCATTTAATCGTGTACTTATACGAATACATGTTTTACTGACATCTACATCCCCCATAAGTACAACTCAAAAGAATACTGTGCTTTTACATTGTTTAGATACAAAAAGAATCACTGTGTATATACCTCTTAGCGATGGAGATGCAGCGGAGTCCAAAATAATACGTCTCAGTCCTCACTGGGCTACTATGCACGCTCTGTAGGGGGGAAAATAGAGTGGGATGAGCAACCACACGCTCAGTAAGGCAATAATGCAAGCATGGTAGATAACTACTCTATCTACATGCTGATAGTGTTATGCATAAATCGTTTATAGTAGGAGCATGAGGAATAAAACTATGCCATGTGAATATACATATATATCATGTATCAAATCATGTGCATTGGCATATAAAACATGGTAGAGACATCATGTATAAAACATCTCATGCTCAATCTCATTTAAATTCATAAAAGGGCAATTCATTTAGAAACTTCCTTTTTGAACCAACCACATAACACCACCAAATCAATTCACAAACCATAACCACATTCACATTCCACAATTCACGCATGTGTATAAATCTAGGTCACTATATCAGAGTGCCTATGTGAATCATTACATCATAAATCATCCCAGACCACACGCATCCAGGTGTGCGGGGTATCATGCTGGCACGAAGATGAATTATCCCTCGCCAGACTTTCTCATCACATATCCATCATGCGGTACATCGTACTCCATGTGATATACACGGTACATCGTACTCCGCAACTCATATCATGATTGGGGGTGCCATTCCTAGGTCTTATCTACCCCATACCAAGAGTTTTCCATATTCCGAGAAGGAGAGCCTTCCTGCCGAACAGAGCCTCCCCGCCTAACAGAGCCTCCCTGCCTCCTCGGGCTTAAGGATGTTAGCTTAAGGATGTAGGGCTTAAGGGTCCTTTCAGTAAGAGAGCCTCCCCACCGGACAGAGCCTCACCGCCTAACAGAGCCTCCCTGCCTCCTCGGGCTTAAGGATGTTAGCTTAAGGATGTAGGGCTTAAGGATCTTACCTTTACCATACCCATGTAGGAGAGCCTCCCTGCCTAACAGAGCCTCCCCGTCTCTTTGGGCTTAAGGATGTTGGCTTAAGGATCCCACCGTAAGAGAGCCTCCCCACCAAACGGAGCCTCCCCGCCTAACAGAGCCTCCCTGCCTCCTCGGGCTTAAGGATGTTAGCTTAAGGATGTAAGGCTTAAGGATCTTACCCACTTTCACAACCCTATACGAATCCCATTGTACAAGCTTGTGCGAGCAAAGCTCTAGCACGACTCACGCATCATGCATCCTCTCATAAAGAGGCGTGTACGAGCATAGCTCTAGTGCGGTTATACTCATAAGATAACCATTCACAATCCACGTACGAGCAGAAGCTCCAGTACGGTTTATAAACATCATCACAATTCAATTTCAAAGTGCGAGCTAAGCTCAAGCACGTTTCATACAAGTGAAAACATAGAAATCTCGCGCGAGCGAGGCTCTAACGCGAATTATATCACATACACGATATAGGCAGCTTACATGCATTCAAAACATCTCATAATATGCTTAGTGCCTCGTATGGGCTATTTCACAACATCATTCAAGTACTAGCCAGCCTATCCTTTTATTTGCTCAAATCAAAGCATTGTGTTTTGTAAAAGCATTCAAAACACATGATTTATGCAATTATTAGCCTTACTATCCCTTTTTCATAACATCCACTTCAAATCCAAAACCACGCATATACCCATCATCTTTCACGAATACCATCAACATTTATTTGAGCAATCATGCATTTCATAAAAACACCCGATATTCACCCACAAGTTCAAAGTACGAGCAGCTACCTCTATATACTCACAAAATTCCCTTACCTGGAATTGCGATGCGTGATTCCACTTCCTTAAGCTGCTTACTCGTACGATTCGGTTCGCCTTCAACGAACTCTTCGGGACTGCACAAAATCGTATCCCGCATTATATTCGACCCATATATTGCAACCCTTGTGCTTGCTATAGTCAATTTAATCTATAGCCTCTATTAAAGCTTATTTGGCCTCGTTTCATTACTTTATCCATAACTTGAGTCTATGGATTTTCTCAGGCCTATTAACTCATTCAAAATCGATATCAAATCGACATTAAGCTCATAGTGTTCATACTTCATGAATTCCCTCACTATGGCATTTATCAAGCATATTCATACCCATTTCCACAATTCCTCCAAACTCACAATGTAATCTCATTTAACCATCTAAAATCATAAACAATACCCCAATAACAACTTTAGCGTGCCACAAATCATAAACTCATTCAATCCCACATATCCTCACATTATACCCATTTTAGATTTCTAGGTCACACCACTTCCACTACATTCTTAGGTAGTTTATCCATCAATACTCATACCAATCAACTCCAAAATCAATTAAATAGCTAATGCATTTAGATTGGAGTGTTAGAATCTTACCAATATGATTTCTCTTCTTGCTCCAATTGGTAATGCCCTCAACTCCTTCAATTCCAAAAATGGGAAAATGCCCTCTCACTATGTTGTTCTCCTCTTTGATAGGAACAACTTTGCCTCTAATGATCTCTCTTCAAATCTCACTGAAAATGGTTGATTTTTAGAGAGGGAAAGTTAGGTTTTTGGGGTTGAAATTGTAAGGTTAAGTGTTTTCCGAGATTTCCAGATTTTCAGCTCTCTTTATATAGAAATGACTTGAGGAGATCGATCTGGTCCAAGAGGAGATCGATCTGGTCCCTTAAAATCCCTCTTTTTCACGGCATTTTTAAGCCTGAGATCGATCTGTCGAAGCAATGAGATCGATCTGTTGAAGCATGAGATCGATCTGTCGAAGCATGAGATCGATCTGGTCCCAAACAGAGAGCTAAGGAGATCGATCTGGGTGCTTGAGGATCGATCTTTTCACTTACAGAATGCTTAGCAGATCGATCTGTCTCCATTGGAGATCGATCTGCTCTATTCTTTCGCCCAAATAAGAGCATTCTGGCTCTTCCAGATCGATCTCTCATCCTAGGAGATCGATCTGGACCTCATGTTTTCCAGATTTCCTGCAGTTTCATTGCTGCAACTCATACCAATACACCCTCAATCTATTGCCATGGCCATTTCCTCATCCATCCACCTTTATAACTTGAAAATGGCATCCATTCATACCTTATGCACATTGAAACTTGTGTGCATTCATTGTATATTCAAAGGTATGCAACATAAAACCAAATGGAAGCATAACTCCATTCCATTTTACCACATTACTCATCTTGAGTCTCAATCACATCCCTCACTTGCCAGAATTCATTTCTTCATATTCATACTCAATGAAACTTGTATGTACGTTACAATTCGTATTACACATACATACATTGAATCCATGGACTTACATCAATCATAATTTACATTACAAGTCCATACATTTTATTTGATCCAATTACACATATTACCCTTTTACATATACGGGGTCTTACACTTAAGGCCTCGTTTCATTACTTTACCCATAACTTGAGTCTATGGATTCTTTTAGGCCTATTAACTCATTCCAAATCGATATTAAATCGATATCAAGCTCATAGTGTTCATATTTCATTGATTTCCTCACTATGGCATTTATCAAGCATTTACATACTCATTTTCATAATTCCACTTAAACTCACATTATAACTGCACGTAACCATTCCAAATCATCCACCTTACTCATTTAACTACTTTAGCATGCCTATAAACCACCAACTCCCCAAATCACACTCTCACACTAGAGGCATTCCATTTTCTAAGTCACATTAGTTTCTAACACAACCTAGGTGTTTCCATCAATACATACTCATGCCAAACAACTCCAAAATCAATTAAATAGACAATGTACTTGGATTGGAGTGGTAGAATCTTACCAAATATGATTTTTCTTCTTGCTCCAAATGTCAATGCCCTTATCTCCTTCAATACCCACAATGGGATTTTGGGTTCCAACTATGTTGTTCTCTTCCTCAAGATGAACAACTTAATGTCTAATGGTCTCCCCTCAATTCTTGCTGGAAATGGCTGATTTTAGAGACAGAAAGTTAGGTTTTTGGGTTAAAAATGGAAGATTGGTGTTTTTCCCAAAATTTTTAGATTTTTAGCCCTCCTTATATAGAAATAGCTTGAGGAGATCGATCTGGTCCCCTTAAATCTCTCATTTTCATGAAATTTTAAGCATGAGATCGATCTGTCGAAGCATGAGATCAATCTGGTCCCAAACAGAGAGCTAAGGAGATCGATCTGGGTGCTTGAGGATCGATCTTTTCATTACAGAATGCTTAGGAGATCGATCTGGCCCCATTGGAGATCGATCTGCTATATTCCATTGCCCAAATAAGAGCATTCTGGCTCTTCCAGATCGATCTCTTATCCTATGAGATCGATCTGGCCTTCATACTTTCCAGATTTCCTGCAGTTTCCTTGCTGCAACTCACACCAATACATCCTTAATCTGCTGCCATGGCCATTTTCTCATCTATCCACCTTTATAACTTGAAAATGGCATCCATTCATACCTTATGCACATTGAAACTTGTGTGCATTCATTGTATGTCCAAAGGTATACTATATATAACCAAATGGAAGCATTTATATTCATGCAGCTTCCATCCATTTACCACACTACCCATTTTGAGTTTCAATCACATCCATCACTTATAGGAACTCATTTCTTCATATTCATACTCAATGGAACTTGCATGTACGTTACAAATCATATTACACATACATACATTGAATCCATGGACTTACATCGATCATACTTTACATTACAAGTCCATTCACATTTATTACACATTACAACTTTACATATACGGGGTCTCACATAGAGAGTTAAGGAGATTGATCTGCTTGCCTTAAGAATCAATCATCTCATTATAGAATGTCTAGCAGATCGATCTTTCATGTTCCATAGCTCAAAATAAGAGCATTTTGGCTCTTCCAGATCGATCTCTCATCTTATGAGATCGATCTGGCCTTCATATTTTCAGATTTCTGCTACAGTTCTTTGCAGAAATTCTCTCACACACATCCTTAATTTGCTACCATAGTCATTTTCTCATTCATCCACCTTTGAGACTTGAAAATGACTTTCATTCATACTTTATACACATTAAAACTTGTGTGAAATCTTTGTATAACCAAAGGTGTATAAAGGTAACTAAATGTCAGTGCACAACTCATGCAAAATCTCCCTTCCATTTTACCACACTACTCATATTCCATTCCACTCACATTCATCATATATCAAAGTCCATTTCTTCATATTCATGCTTAATGCAACTTGTACGTACATCACAACTCTTATTACAAGTGTGTATATCAACTTATGGACTTTGCATCACTTATGCTTTACATTACTAGTACATTACAATACTTCGTGAATTCATTTACATATGTACAAGGTTAAACCTATACGGGGTCTCACATTCTCCTCCACTTAGAAAATTTGGTCATCCAAATTGGAACCAATCATTCTGTGAATAACTCAGGATACTTCTCCAGCATCAAACTCTCCAATTCCCATGTGGCTTCTTCCGATGTATGATGTTGCCATAAAACCTTAACCAATGAAATTGTCTTGTTTCGCAACGCCTTCTCATTCCTATCCAATATCTGGATCGATTCCTCCACATACGACATATCCTCCTTGAGCTCCAATGGCTCATAGCTAATTATATGTGTTGGATCCGGATAGTACTTCCGAAGCATAGAAACATAGAAGACATTGTGGACTTCTGCTAGCTCAGGTGGTAAGGCTAGCCTATATGCTCCATCTCTCACTCTATCCAAAATCTCGAAGGGACCAGTGTAACGAGGACTTAGTTTTCCTTTCTTTTTGAATCTCGTTATTCCCTTAGATGGAGATACTCTAAAAAATATGGACTTACCCACATCAAACTCAAGTGGTCTCCGTATTCTGTCAGCATAGCTTTTTTGTCGACTTTGAGCTGTTCGTAACCTCTCACATATTATCTGAACATCTTCGGAGGCTTGTTTAACTAAATTGAGAGCGAGCAACTGTCTGTCACCAACCTCTTCCCATCCAATGGGTGATCGACATCTACGACCGTATAGTGCCTCATAAGGGGCCATACCAATACTTGAGTGATAACTGTTATTGTAGGCGAACTCAATCAATGTCAAGTGATCATCCCATGAGCCTCTAAAATCCAGCACACACGCTCTCAACATATCCTCCAGGGTCTGTATAGTCCTCTCTGACTGATCATCTGTCTGAGGATGAAAAGCGGTGCTAAAACTCAACTGGGTCCCCATCGCTTCCTGAAAATGTCCCTAAAAGTGGGAAGTGAAGCAGGCATCCCAATCAAAAATAACACTCACTGGGACTCCATGCAATCTCACTATCTCCCGTACATACAAGTTCACCAATGCACTCAAGGTCTCTGTAGATCTCATGATTAAGAAGTGTGCCGATTTCGTTAACTGATCTACTATAACCCATATAGCATCATGGTTCCTACGGGTTCTCGGTAACCCCATCACAAAATCCATGGTGACGTGTTCCCACTTCCATGTAGGTATCGATAGAGGTTGCAATAATCCTTCTGGTTTTTGATGTTCAACCTTTACCTGCTGACAGATGAGACATCTAGCAACATATTCAACTATGTCTCGCTTCATTCAAGACCACCAATATATCTTCCGGAGGTTCTGATACATTTTACTACTTCCTGGGTGTACTGTATATCTCGATGAGTGAGCTTCTGATAATATCAACTTCCTCAGCTTTGAATCCTCAGGAACACATACTCTATTCTCGAACCTTAGTACTCCATCTGAACTCAATAAAATTTTGTACCCTTATCCTTCTGGATTTGGCTAATCACATCAATACACCATTGATCAATTTGCTGAGCTTGCTGGATTCTCTCAATCAACTCCGATTATAATCTCAAGCTAGCAATAATCTCATAGCTGCCAATCTCAAGTAGGGTCATATCCAAACTAAGGTTCGTGAATTGTTCCAACAACTCGTGCTCTCTAACTATCATATGTGATACCAACCCGAGACTCTTTCTACTCAATGCATCGATAACCACATTTGCTTTCCCCGGGTGGTATAAAATCTCACAATTGTAGTCCTTTAGGAGTTCTAACCACCTTCTTTGTCTCATATTTAACTCCTTTTGTGAGAATAGATACTTCAGACTCTTGTGATCCGTAAAGATCTGAAATCTCTCACCATACAAGTAGTGGCGTCATATCTTCAATGCAAATACTACGACCACGAACTCCAAATAGTGAGTGGGGTAGTTCTTCTCATGATCTTTCAGCTATCTAGATCCATATGCAACTACCCTTCTGTTTTGCATCAGAACACATCCTAGTCCTTGATGTGAAGCATCCGTATACACAGAGTAGTTCCCTGAATTGTTAGGGATGATAAGAACTGGCGCTATGGTTAATTTGCGCTTAAGTTCCTGAAAACTCGTCTCACATGCTTCATCCCACGTGAACTCCATATTCTTCCTCATAAGACGTGTCAACGGAGCAGCCAATCTAACCCTCTACAAATCTCCTGTAGTAACTAGTCAAACCCAAAAAACTCCTAATCTCTGTGACTGTCCTGGGCTGTTCCCATTGAACAACGGCCTCAATCTTGGATGGATCTACTGACACCCCACCCTTCGATACAACATGGCCCAGAAAAGAGATAGTAAATGGCTCAGCATAAAAACCATAGTTACAAGCATGTGGAAATCAAGATACGATAATGACTTTTCTCGTTAAAACGTGATAGAAATCACCTTAGTAATGATGCACGTGGCACAGCCACAAAACACAATCTCATGTGTTAAACGGAGACTAGGCAAATAAAAACTCAGGTAAAAACATCCGTCATGGCACATCAAAATAATCTCCTCTGGGTACGCATCCTAAGCATCCTCAAAAGAGGGAACGTCGACAATATAGTCATGTGCATGGTGTATTGGTCTTACGTGTTACCAGAACAAGGCCCAGACTTACATACTACCAGAGCAAGGCCTCTACTCATGCACACTATCAGTCTTACATGCTACCAAAACAAGGCCTAAACTTACATGCTACTAAAGCAAGGCCACCCTACGCTACCAGAGCGGGAGTCATCTCACGTTACCAGAACAGAGGCATCTCTCGCTACCAAAGCGGAGGAATATCGGACTTACATGCTACTAGAGAAAGGCCCGGACTTATATGCTACCAGAGTAAGGCTCGATGTGTTATCACATGACACGCCTAAGTCTCAATATCAACCATTATCATATAAAACTGTTTTGCCTTCATGTAGAGCTCATAATGGTTTCTCTCATAAAACTCATCTAAAAGTCATTTTTTTGTACTCATTACAAAACATGTCAAAAATCGAGCTCAAACTGGCAAAACACGTACACATTTTTCAAATCTCAGTACGCCTTAATGTAGAGCCCAAATCCCGTTTCAATTTTAAACTCAAACAGTTTGTAAAATAATTTCACACTTTGTTTACAACTCATAAAAATTGGGCCCTAATCAGCTATAAAATCGTGTGCAATAAATCAGTCACAACTCGTAAAACATGCTTGTTTCTCAAAACATTTCATGCTACAAATATCATCACAAATCACATACATAATTGAGTTTAAGTTTTCCCTTACCTCATTACACCTCGTATAGTGCAATCTTTTCCCTCGAACGACGGACTAGCCTCACATTCCTCTCTGAAACTCCCGGGCTGTCCAAACAATATAAAAACATCATCAACACGTCATCACATTGTCTCTAATCTCAACATCAAGCATAATTGCTCACATTCTCATAATTTCTCAATACCTCAATGATTCTAACAACCCTAACCATTTTCAACCTACTCATCACAACATCTACAGCCACAATCGCAGAAATCTACTTCAAAATCAAGGATTAAAGCTTAGAAATTTACCCAAAACTTATGGAGTGCTCAATTCAAGCCTTAGCTCAAATCGTCCTCCGATTTCCAAGTATGTTGTTCTCCTTTTGATGAGGAACAACTTTCCCTCTTACCACAACCTCTGATTCAAATGAAAATGAGCGTTTTGGAGGGGAGAGAAAGCTAGGGATTTCGACCAAGATGGGGTTTTCGATTTTTTGGAGAGAGAAGATGAATTCCAGCAAAAACACAGGGGTTTTTATATAAGCAGAAGGTGGAAGATCGATCTGCTATTGGGTAGAGATCGATTTGCCTTTGAATTAGGAACGTTTTAGGTGATTTTTATGCCTACCAGATCGATCTGTCGTGGGGGCAAGATCGATCTGCTCCTTGCGAGGAGATCGATCTATATTTTATAGAAACATTTGGAGATCGATCTGCTCTTGTAGCAGATCGATCCCTTTGAGGTCGAATCATAAGGAGATCGATCTGCCTTCATTGGAGATTGATTTGTTCATTTAGATTTCCCATTCCTTGTCACTTTGGCCTACCAGATCGATCCTCTCTTCTCTAAGATCGATCTGGCCTAATAGTTTCACACTATGTTTGTACACTTGGCATAAAATCTCTTTATATAATGGCCATAGTTTGCTCCATTGATTATTTCTCATTCAATACTCAATTCATCACTTAGAAATTTCATTCCTTACCACCTCAATATATGAGTACATCACATTTAGCTCAATCAATTACAGTTCATGTTCACATTACAAAATTAGATGTGTACAAAATTCTCAAGTCTCACACTAACCCACCTCCGTTCCAGCATGATGCCTCACACACCGGGATCTGTACGGTATGGGATTATAATGACATAGTTGGCCAATAGAGTCCTCGATTATATAGTGACCACCTGTCGCACATGATATCACATGGTTTTATATACTGAGTATGATTTGTGTTGTCCATGGTAGACCCAAGGGAGGGGTCGAACCTTGTGGGATTTTTTTTTTAAAGGATGATAAGTTGTTGCAATGAGTTTTACTGAGTTTGGATTTGATATTAAACTTTGAGGAATGGTTTTATGATGAGTTTTATTATGATGAGCATGAGAAGTTTTACATGATGGTTTTTCATGTTTACATGCCTATTTGTATGTTTTTCAATACATGATATATGTATATACATGTGACATAGTTTTACTATTTTTTCATGCTCTAGAAATTAAAGATCTTTATGCATGATATTATAAGCATGTAGATAGTGTAGTTATCTACCATGTTTGCATTATTGCCTTACTGAGCATGTGGTTGCGCATCCCTATCATTTTTGTCCCTCTATAGAGTGCACATAGTAGCCTAGTGAAGGATTGAGGTGTTGTATTCGGATATCTGTTGCTCTCCATCGCCAAGAGGTATACACCCAGGAATTCTTTTTGTATATAAACATGTAATAGCACAGTATTCATTTTGAATTGTAATATGGGGGATGTAAGTGCTAGCAAACATGTATAAATGTAGAACTTAAACTTTTAAATGCATGTGCTTGCTCTTGATTAATTGAAAGATGAATGGTAATGATGATTAATATTGACTCATAGCCCAACTATTATCGGGGAGAGTTGTTCACGATCGGGAAAAGAAATGAAAAAGCAAAAAATTTATGGTGATTTTTGAGTGAAAAGGATGAAAAGGGGTCGTGACAGAAAACTTGGCTTTCCTCTTAATAGCATCATCAACCATTTCTTCCTCATCATTAACAAGATTAACATATTCATCTAAGTCATAGAACTCACTCTCATATCCTTTTTCACTAACAGGCTCATTATTCTTTTCCTTCTCTAATAAAGCTAAGGTTAACTATGGCACAAACCCATCCCCAACCACATTTACAAGTATGCTCACTCCCTCACCCCTATCTTCTGTCGTCTATTTTCACTCCTTAGTTCTTATCTTCTTAAATTTGGCTCTTGCATCAACTAATTATTCATCTTCACTGCCACCTAAATATTGAACATCTACATCAATTTCATCTTCATCTACAACATCAGCATCATCAACCCTATCTTGGCTAGTATTTTCATTTCCTACTTCATTTCCTGCCTCATTTCATGTCTCATTTCTTACACTTATTTACTACCTCATTAGACTGACTAGGTGATGGCAAGCTACCTATCTCAACAGCCTCGTCTACACCATGATCTATACATATATAAAATTCCATCATCTACCATATATCCTATCATATCAAGGGTGCGATCATCATCCCAAAATAACTTAAGCCCACTACCTAGTGTTTTTCCAAGCTTTAAATAAAATATTTTTTTAATATTCACATAACCAGCTTCCTTATATATGTTTAGTAACTCAAAATAACTAACTGTTGTCCTAAATAGAACACTATTGCAAGTGCACAGGTCAGTTTTCGAGTATAGAGTAAATATGAGTATCGTCCCATAGAGAACCGTGTCTACTGCTGATCACTGTAATCAATAACCTTGAGCTTTATTTAGAAAATTAATGAATATTGGTTAAAATCCTATTTACTATTCTAATTGTTAACTATGGAACAAATTAATTAAAGCAAATCACAATAATTACGAATGAAAATATCAATGGCAAAATATTCCTAGAAACCAATTTCACCTAACTAGGGTTCAAGCAACTCCTTTGATCAATTGTTCTTTTGATTTCAAATTGTTTATAGCCGAAACTATTTCTTGTTTATCTCTCCCGAGTTTTAAATATTCATACCCAATTTACCTAATCCTAACCTCTCGATTTAGAATCAAATAATAGGGTTCATTAAGCGATAGTAATCCGTTTCTCTATGGCTTATAAGAATTGTCAACCTTCCGATTCAACAATATCCTATGTTAATCTACCCTTGTGCATATAAACAATCCCCTCTCCCGAGTGTCGGATTCTTATACTAATTCATCTAATTGGTGGCCAATCAACTAGAGCATTAAGAACAAGTAGATTAAATAAACATAATTGAAATCATCCAAACAACATCACAAAGTAATTGCAATATGCCCAAAGTTGGTTACATCGATTCTAGGAAAAAGGAGTTTAGTTCATAGACATCATAATAAGCATCCAAGAAATCCAATTTAACATCCCAAGAACAAATATGGTGAAAAAGATATTAAAGATAGAGTTTTAATGGAGCTAAATTAATCTTGAAGTCTTCTACTGCAGCCTCTCTCGAAATTCTGATAAAAAGACTATTTATAAGGTTTCCAAATACTAAAACGTGGAAGGCCACATGGCAAAACAGTGTTGCCCTAATCAAACTGCTATGCTGCGACAATGGTATTAATTCCTCAAATCTGCTCTGCACTGTCCAGTTTCTTCTATTGCTGCAGCAAAACTCACGATCAGCACCCTGTAACTTCAATTCTTCATAGAATCATCAGAACCAGCTCCAAAAGCCTTAACTTCTCCAAATTGTTCTTTTTCCTGCATAAGTGCACAAAACACATAAAACATACCTAATATTGCAAAGAACAAATCAAATAACTAAGTAAAAAAAGGTCCTAAACATATATAAAATTTAGTGCTAACAAATACCCTAAACTTAGAAATTTGCTTGTCCTCAAGCAAAGACATACTAGACACAAAATAAATAAAGACACTCAACCATACTCAGCTCACATGCTTGTTATACTAAATTGGGATTTTCCTCAAGAATTCACAAGGTTCTCAATTTAAGACAAATTTCAGATTTATATTGTTCAAGCCAACCAAAACAAACCAATCCCCCTTCACTCTTCACTTTCCACTTGTGTGTGTGTGTGTATAATCATTTACTCAAATTCATGCACTCAAGTGTTAATGCAAAACCTAAATTAGAATTAGACACAAGACTTCATATGCTTGAATTAACTACTACTCTCCACTAATAAAGACTCATGCATAACCAAGAATCAAAAGGGCTTTTCAAGGGTTGTAACGTAAGGCTCGGGTTTAGGTGGGATAAAGGATATAACATGAAGTTCAATCCACCTAAAGCACTATAATCACCTTTGGACTTAATTTGTTTTGAGCTCATGAATCACTACCCAACTTTATTCATTCTCGAGTTTGATTTCTTTTTTTTTTTTATAGTCTGATACCGCTGAGCTTAAGATTTTTCACTACTTGTAACTTGAATATGACACTCAATTTACATCTAAACCTGAGAACAAACTCTTTTTTTTTTTTTTTTTACAAACCATCCCTATTTTCTTTTGAGCTCATCCCCCAATCCAAAAAGTTGATTACTAGCACTTCAAGTAAAGGACCAAAAGAAAAATATAATCAAACAATTAGGCCATGACTTGTAATATGGTTAGAGAACAATAAAATGGAAAAATTAGGCTCAAAGGGTTTTCCAAAGGAATAATATAATTGGGTAGGTTTGAACGGCTCAATCTCAAAACAAAAATGGCCTAGATCATTTTTCTAATTATGCATGGTCTATCAATTTTGCCTTAAGTAGTAAATAATCAAAATCCAGAGTCTTTTTGGTTTCACAAATCAACACAATAGGTACATAGATTGAATTTGATTGATGCATAAATTTAAGTGAAAAGATTCAAGTTAAGCTTTCTATCCACATACCAATACTCAAACAATAAAATCATCCATTTAAGAAAAAGTTGATACTTCCTTGCAATATCCATCTTCGGTCACAATCTAGAAAACTAACCTTTAAAACCGAGTATAATTGTCACACAAACATGTAAACACGAAACAAATAACAACTACTAAAAATATTTAAACAGGCACACAAAGCACAACCAGCACAGCCACACATAGCTCCCTCAAACTTAAACTTTCATTGTCCTCAATGAAAAGATAAGAGAAAAAAAAATGTCAAAGAGGACTTCTTTGGGGTAGTCTAGCTGTCCTCATCCTCTTCGGACCCAACCTCAGCATCAGCGTCCTCTGGTGCATCTTCTTCCATTTCATCATCATCATCAGCTGCATCTCCCTGATGTGGCATACACCATTGTGGTGGTAAGGGAAATTTCACCTCTCCTTGACGACCCCTCAGATTGAGGTATTATACCAATGACCGACTGTAATTGGCAACATATGAAAAGAAAGTCTGATAATCTCGGTCATTATTTTGTACCTCTATCCTCAATTCTTTAATCTCATGAAGCAAAGTCTCAAGGGAACCTAGAGTGGTGGAAGGCGCAGCTGATGGGCTAGCAGAAGTGCCAACAGAAGGTGGTGGTGGTGCAACAGGAGTAGCAGCTTCTCGCTGAATCAAAGGTACTCTTGGATTTTTGAAGGTGATAGCAGATTTCCTTGCTAATCTAGGTTCAAGTGTAGTCCAATACACTCCATACTTCTTACAGAGTCCACAAATCAAGGAAGGGTGAGGTAAACCCCTTTTATTCTCTCTACTTATGAACTCTTGCATGGACCGAAAAATAATAGCTCCAAAATCAACAATCTTTCTTGTCATTATACAATAAAGGAGAGCTGCTCTTTCCACATCAACACTACTTTTATAGGTGGTAGGCATGATTCTAGAACAGATAAAATCATACCATTCATAAAGACCGTGTTGAAGTCGGTTGGAAGGGAACGCCATAGATTCAGCTTTCGGCCTCTTTTGCCAATGGGTGTATGGGACTGTCAATTCGTTAATGACACGGACCGGCTCATCATAATCAGTTTGTAGTGTTGCTACATAACTGGCATACTCATCTTGCACCCCTTACGGAAGGTCCAGATACAAATTAATAGCATTCACATTGTAGGGAACAAGAACACCTCTAACTTTTGAAGTAGAATGAGTGCTCTCCATGGCATTTGCATAAAATTCACGGACCACATCAAGGATAGCATCTTCTGGTTGCCTTGCTAATTTTAACAAACCGAAATCCCTCAGATACTCAAAATACATATCCCAGCCACCAATGTCAGGCCTAAAGCTCCTCTCAATAATCATGTTTTTATCCATGATTTTCTTAAAATTTTCTGCTGCCTGACTATTCACAAACCGAGAGGGATCATAATCGATTACTACGGGCTCTTCCCGTTATGGAGATGTGGCTGAACTATCAGTGGCTTAACTAGAACTCTCCAGGGTTCATCTATTCGGGCTTTAGGTGCCATTGTCCATCAATTGGTTCACAAATCAACAAGTACAATTTTCAGCAAGACCAAATCGGACGAACACATAAAACAAACCCAAAAATCTCTTCACAACCCAAATTACTCCAACAAAGATCAAACAAACCGAGAAGGGCTTCAAAAATTTAAGTTGTAAAAGCCAAAAGGATAGCCTCTAGAGGATCAAAAACTACTGTAGAAAGAAGAAAAATACCCGAAATTGAAGCCATGTAGGATTGATTTGGACTACTTTACGTCTTTATCACCTAAACAATCAATTAAGAAAACACTTTCTTCCTTCCCCCAAAGGTTTCAGGACCACCAAGAGATCTAACACACAAAAATTCGTTGGAGAAATACCAAATCAGCACAAAACAACAATATCGGAAGAGAGAAAAATAATGGTTGTAGGGTTTGTCTGTGTACTTTCAAGAGAACAAAGAAAGATGAAATAACCAGAAAAAGAGAGTCTTAGTGTGTGAAAGGTTCGGCCGCCCCTTTCTAATTGGATGGGTAGGGTTATTTCCTTAGCCGAATAGTAAATGGGGTTGAAAAGATTAGGAATCCATCCTCCAATAAAACCTTGCTATGTGTATTCCACTCACCTCATCCTTTTAACATTGTAAACATTTGTTTCTTTCTTTGACAAAATTTTTCTCATATTTTTTCTTACTCTTGACTTTCTTTCTCTGACCATTACTTACATAATTCAACCCTCATTTCTTCAATTGAAGTTTTTTTTTTTCAACTTAGTTGCAAGAAACTCATTTTCTTTTCTTTCCTTGACTTGGCCGTCCACCCTTAAGTTACTAAAGTCCTTGCAAAAATTTGTTTTCTTTTCTGTTCATCATTCACGCACCCATGCATTCTTTCTTGAAAAATCATGACAATTAAACTTCCAAATAGTGCTCTTCTTATGCATATGCCTGCAAAATAAAACACAACTTAATCAAATAAATTAAAAATAAAAAATAAAAGCACACTACTAAAATCAAATAAAAATAAAAAGAAATTAAAAACTAAAAATCCTAAAAATATAAATTGGGTTGTCTCCCAAAAGCACTAAATTCTAAGTCTTCAGCCAGATTTCCTCCAGTTTCCTCAATTCGGTTCACCAAGGGAAATGCTTTCTAATTTACGCACCCCCTCTCCATAATAATGTTTTAAACGCTGCCCATTGACCTTGAACAAGCTCCCATCTGATTTCTTCAATTCAATTTCTCCATATGGGAAAACTTGGTGTATCACAAACGGTCCTGACCACCTTGACTTCAACTTGTCAGGAAATAATTTGAGCCATGAACTATACAATAGAACTTGCTGTCTAAGACTGAATTCTCGTCTCATTATCATCTTGTCATGCCATCTCTTGGTCCTATCCTTATAAATCCTTGCACTGTCATAAGACTCATTCCTCAGCTCATCAAGCTCATTCAATTTGAGTAATCGATTTTCTCCAGCCTTATTATAGTCAAAAGTAAGCTTCTTAATGGCCCAGTAAGCTCGATGCTCAAGCTCTACAGGTAGATGACATGCCTTATCAAATACCAACCTATAGGGAGACATTCCAATTGGAGTCTTATAGGCTGTTCTGTATGCCCAAAGCGCGTCATCTAACTTGTTAGCCCAATCTTTTCTATTCAGATTTACAGTTTTCTCCAAGATCAACTTCACTTCTCATTTTAAAATTTCAGCTTGACCATTTGTCTGTGGATGATAACCGATGCTACTTTATGTTAAATTCCATACTTTGACATCAAACCATTGAAGACTTTGTTATAGAAATGAGTGCTTTCATCACTCAAGATGGCCCTTGGAGTACCGAACCTTGTCAATATATTCTTGTGTAGAAATCGAATCATCACTTTCGCATCATTTGTTGGTATTGCTATTGCCTCCACCCACTTAGAGACATAATCAACAACAAGGAGAATGTATAGCTTCCTAAAAGATGGAGGAAATGGTCTCATAAAATCAATACCTCATACATCAAATATTTCCACTTCTAGAATATTTGTCAAAGGTAATTCATGCCTTCTTGAAATGTTTCCAACCCTTTGACATCTGTCACATGTTTTTACAAACATCTAGCAATCTTTAAACACACCAGGCCAATAAAAACCTGATTGCAGCACCTTTGCTGCTATACGTTCTGCACCAAAATGGCCTTCATATGCTGCAGCATGACAGTGATGCAGAATTTCCTGAACTTCGTCTTCCAGCACACATCTTCTTATAATTTGGTTTGAACACTTCTTAAACAGCAGAGGAAATACGAGTTGACATCATGGAAGAATTTCTTCCTCTGTTGATAAGTTAAACCACTTGGTTAATCCTCCTGCTAAGGAATTCATTATGTCTGTGAACCAGGGCAGATTTGCATCAATCTTCATTATTGTTTCATCTGGAAACTCCTCTTGAATAGGCTGTTCTTGTTGAATTTTAGATTGCTCCAACCTAGACAAATGATCAGCTACAACATTTTCGGATCCCTTTTTATCCCTGATCTCAAAATCAAATTATTGCAAAAGCAAGATCCATCTAATAAGTCTGGGTTTGGCATCATTCTTCACAAATAGATACTGAATGACTGCATGGTCTGTATAGACAATGACCTTGTGTGAGATCTGAGAATTTTAGATATATTTGAATGATGTAATATGAACTTGAAGTGTAATTTATGGAGCTAAGTGAATTAGGGAATGATAATTGGAGATTTATATGTTAAGTGTTAAAATAAGTGTGAAGTTATAAGGACAGATCGATCTGGGAGAAGGAGAGATCGATCTGGTGAGTTAAAAATAACAAGGAAGGAGGAATTTGAGGAGCAGATCGATCTCCAATGGAAGAGGATCGATCTCCTTATGATTCTGTTTGAGAGAAGATCGATCTCATGAGGAAGAGATCGATCTCCAAATGATTCTGTTTGGGAGAAGATCGATCTCCTCAAGGAGCAGATCGATCTCATAAAGCCATAAAGAGATCGATCTCACCCCTCGACAGATCGATCTCCTAGGCATAAATTGCCCCAAATCGTCCCAAAAATTCAAACGCAGATCGATCTCCTACCCTCAGCCTATATAAGGAACCCCTATTTTTCTCCTGCAATCTCACTTTCTCTCTCTTCTAACCCCCATTTTTACCGAAACCTAGCTTTCTCACTCATCCAAAGCCCCCATTTTTGGCCAAATCAAAAGTTGTGGCAAGAAATAAAGTTGTTCCTCATCAAAGGGAGAATAACATACTTGGAAATCGAAGGACGAATCGAATCGAGGCGTGGGTTGTGCGTCTCACAAGCTTTGGGTAATTTCTAAACCTCGATCTTGATATTTGAGATGATTTTGATGATAATGGTGGTTGTCATTGTGTTGAAATAGCTGAGAAATGATTAGGGATTTATGAAATTGCAATGTGGTTGGAGTGATAATGATAGTTAGTAATTTTGGGAATTTGAGCTATATATAGAAATTTAGACAATGGTGGGTTAGCGTAGATGATTGGCATGAGAAACGTAGAACGTCGAGATGTTGTGAATGAGAGTGTAGTTTGGGGTAGAGTTACGAGAATCAAGAGAATTGAGGTGTTATGAGCAATTATGCTCGATTTTGAGAATTTAGTATTGATGTTTTAACATCGTTTGGACAGCTCGGGAGTTCCAGAGTGGAATACGGGACTAGTCCGTGTCAAGGGGGAAACGATTGCACTATACGAGGTGCAAAGAGGTAAGGGAAATCTAAACCATTTGTGTATGTGATTTGTAAACTATTATAGCATGATTTGTGGTTATAAAACAAGCATGTTGAGTGTTGTGTTGTGATATAATTGCACACGGTTTTTATAGCCGGTTGGAGCCCATTATTTTATGAGTTTATAAGCTGAGTGTGAAATTGCTTTATAAACCGTTGAATTTTGTGTGAGTAATTAATTGAGCTCTACGTTAAGGCAATATCGAGATTTGAGAAATGTGTGCGTGCTTTACCGGTTGAAACTCGGTTTTATTATGTTTTGTGTTGAGTACAAAACGGTTTTCAAATGAGTTTTATGAGAGAAAAACCATTATGAGTTCTACGTGAAGGCAAACTAGTCTTATGTGATTAAGACTTAGGTGTGTAATTCTGAGTACACACCGGGCATTGCTCTGGTAGCATGTAAGCCCGATTTCTTCTCCGTTCTAGTAACGTGAGAATAACCCATTTTGTGGCTATGCCACGTATACTTGGTGGCCGTTGCCACATGAGAAACCCTATTTGGTGGCCGTTGCCACGTGTGAAACCCCATTTGGTGGCCGTTGCCACGTGAGAAACCCTATTGGTGGCCGTTGCCACGTGAAACCCCATTTGGTGGTCGTTGCCACGTGAGAAACCCTATTGGTGGCTGTTGCCACGTGATACCCCATTTGGTGGCCGTTGCCACGTGAGAACCCCTAATTAGTGGCCGTTGCCATGTGAAACCCTATTCTATGGCTGTGTCATGTGTGAATTTAAATCAGTGGCTATGCCACGTGAGTTAGTGGCTGTGCCACGTGTGAATTTAAATCAGTGGCTATGCCACGTGTGTTTAGTGGCTATGCCACGTGTGAATTTAAATCAGTGGCTATGCCACGTGTGTTTAGTGGCTGTGCCACGTGCATTATTTTCACATGCTTTGTTATTGCTCTAGACTGAGCCTTTTTACTTCATGTTTTCACATGATTTGAGACATGAGAATGTCGTTTTGAGTACTTTCATGCTATGGTTTTCAAATGAGATTAATGAGTTTCACATACAAATAAATATTTTGTGATGTGCATTTTGGTTTATGAAATGAGTCCCTTACCCCCTTTACTGAGCGATTTAGAAGCTCACCTTGTTTTCTTTCCCCTCAGATTTCTTCAAGTGAAAAGGGTTTTCCTGCGACATACGGAGTAGTGGCTAGTGGAGGACTTGAGCTTCAGGCCATATATTGTATTTTGAGGTATCTTTTATCTTTTCATGTACCCAGACAATTACTGTAATTGCAGACACTTGATGTATAACATTGTATGGGATGTATTAGTATTAATTAACTTGAAATTGAGTAATGTATATGATTCAATATACACTATATTATGATGAGATCTTGAGGCATGATAATTATGATGATGTATGACACTGCACAGGAATGCACCCTTAATTGTGAATTAATGAGTAAAAAGTTTTAAATTTGCTCTATTTTCTGCATTTTCGGGGCGTGACAGAGTTTTCTTGGTATCAGAGCTTAGGGTGTCCAGTACTGTCAGTGTCGGTTAAGTGAAATAGAATACATCCCAAGTGTCTGTGATAGTCTGGTCATGAACTGAAATTGAGGATTGAGATTTCAATCGATTTTGATATGTACGCGCAGGAGACGAGTTAAGATAGAGAATGAGTGGACGACGAGGTCGTTCGAGGAGGCAGGCAGAGTCCCCTCCGCCACCTGTCCCACAACCAGAGAGTCCTAACTCTCGATTTAATAGGATTGAGACCGATGTGAGGCAAGGTTTTGAGCAGATGGCAGCGTTATTCGCGCAACACTTTGGAGTTAATGCCTCGGATACTACCCCTACACCACCACAAGGACCTCCCATACCCCCAATACCTCCCGTCACTCAGCCTGATGATAGAAGTATGGTCCGATTGAAGGATTTTTTGAAGATGAATCCACCCGCGTTTAGGGGAAAGAAGGATCCTACAGAGGCTGAGGAGTGGCTGACGGAGTTGAGAATTATATTTGATTATCTGGGGTGCACCGATGCTGAGAGGGTCAGTATGAGTATCTATATATTGAAAGGGAGAGCTCGAGATTGGTGGGGTACTACCCGGGGTATTCTGATGTCCCACCAGGATGTGATTGGTTGGGAAGAGTTTCAGACAGCCTTTAGGACCCAATATGTACCACGAGCCACCCAGAGAAAGAAACAGGCCGAGTTTTTGAGTTTGGTACAGGGTGACATGTCTGTGGATGACTATGAGAGCCAATTCACCGCGCTATTGAGATATGACCTAGAGACCTTTAAGAATGAAGAGCTCCGCACAGAGAAATTTGTGCATGGATTAAAGCCCATCATCAGAGATAGATTGATAGGGCTATGTATTACTGAGTTTGGAGATGCTCTGAGACGAGCACAAGAGATTGAAAGATGAATTGAAATGGTACAATCCCAGAATGAGCTTAGAGTGGTGAATAGAGATAAGGGCAAGAGGCCAGCGATTTTTCAAGCAGAGGCTCGAAGAGGTTCCTTCAGAAGAGGAAGGATTGAGGTACAGAAGGACAGATTAGAGAGACCCAAAGGGTACCCTAACATTAGAGAGACCCCTCGAGATGTCAGGCCAGAGACAAGGTTTTGCAGAAATTGTGGTCGAATGCATGAGGGAAGTTGTACTGGGTCAATCCATGGATGTTTTAGATGTGGAGACATGGGTCACATGGTGAAGGATTGCCCTCAACCTTAGAAACCACATGTCTTGGAGCCCACTAGACAACAGCCTCAGAGAGTGAATCCCCCGAGACGGGCCACTGCTGCAGAGAAGGGAAAGAGACCTGTTACCCAGGGATGTGTGTTTGCCCTAGATAAGGAGACTGTTGACACTTCTGCAGAAACTATAAGAGGTACACTCTCTGTCTGTAATCATAAGGCTCATGTGTTGATTGATTCAGGATCCACGCATTCGTTTATTTCTGAGGACTTTGCATGTAGATTAAACTTGAAGTTTGAACCTCTAGAATATATACTACATGTAAATACCCCTATGCGTGAATCCCAAAGAACTGAGTTAATCTGTAGAGGATGTGAGATAAAGGTGAGAGATAGAGGGATGTTAGCAGATCTAATCATGTTGAATATACATGGATTTGATGTAATTTTGGGAATGGATTTGTTGGCAGCCAATCGAGTGAGCTTAGATTGCTATACTAAGGTTGTAACTTTCTCCCTACCCGAACCTTACAGTGTACGATTGAGATATTGAGGAAATGAATATGTGAAATTCTAGTAAGTAATTAGAGAATTTTAATATTATTTTGGAGAATATTAAATATGATTGTTCATGTGAAGGTTATGAGACACTCATCTCAGACGATGAGCGGGAACATCCGAGGATTGAGGATATACCTGTGGTGTGTGAATTTTTGGATGTTTTCCCAGATGAATTGCCAGGTTTACCACCAGAGAGAGAGCTAGAGTTTACCATTGATTTGGTACCAGATACTCAGCCGATCTCTAAACCTCCCTACAGGATGGCATTAGTGGAACTTGGGGAATTGAAGAAATAACTATAGGAGTTATTGGATCAAGGGTTCATTAGGCCAAGTGTTTCACCGTGGGGAGCATCGGTTTTATTTGTCAAGAAGAAAGATGGTAGTCTCAGATTATGCGTAGACTATCGGTTGTTGAATAAAGCCACGGTGAAGAATAAATACCCATTGCCCAGGATTGATAATCTACTTGATCAGCTGAGAGGGGCATCAGTCTTTTCTAAGATTGATTTGAGATCGGGCTATCACCAATTGAGGATCAAGGAAGAAGATATTCCAAAGACGGTCTTCAGGGCGAGGTATGGCCATTGTGAATTTCTGGTGATGTCCTTTGGATTGACGAATGCCCCTGCAGCATTTATGAGATTGATGAACGAGGTGTTCAAAGACTATCTGGATAAATTTGTGATAGTCTTTATTGATGATATCCTGGTGTACTCTCAGTCGTATGAAGAGCATGTACAGCATTTGTGGTTAGTACTTCAGATACTCCGAGATAAGCAATTATATGGAAAGCTTAGTAAGTGTGAGTTTTGGCTGGATCAAATAGCTTTCCTTGGTCATATAGTATCAGAGGAAGGAGTATCAGTGGACCCAAGCAAGGTGAAAGCTGTGCTTAATTGGGAGAGACCGAGGACAGTTACTGAGGTACGAAGCTTCCATGGTTTGGCAAGGTATTATTGAAGATTTGTGGAAGGATTTTCCTGGATTGTCGCCCATTTGACTAAGCTCACGCGCAAAGAGACTCCATTTATATGGACTGATCAATGTAAGCTCAGTTTTCAGGAATTAAAGAGGAGGTTGACAGCAGCACCTGTGTTAACTATTCCTGAGGGATCAGGAGGATTTTCAGTGTATAGTGATGCATTTCATCAAGGATTGGGGTGTGTGCTTATGCAGCACGGAAGAGTGGTCGCATATGGATCGCGACAGCTGAAAGACCATGAGCGGAATTACCCCACGCATGATTTGGAGTTAGCCGCTATGGTATTTGCTTTGAAGATCTGGCGACACTACTTATATGGGGAAAGATTCCAGATTTTCACTGATCACAAGAGTTTGAGATATCTCTTTGATCAGAAGGAGTTAAACATGAAACAAAGGAGATGGATGGAACTCCTTAAAGATTATGACTGCGAGATTCTATATCATCCGGGCAAGGCGAATGTGGTTACTAATGCCCTGAGCAGGAAGAGTATGATATCTGCTATGATGATCAGGGAATGGGATTTGTTAGAGCAGTTCGCCGAACTTCGGATCAGAGTTAAAGAGGTAGAGACTGGATTTTTAGCTAGCCTGTGGATAGAGCCCAGGATCATGGATCAGATTAGAACTGGGCAGCGCAGTGATCAGAGATTGATAGATATGGTTAGCCAAGCTGAGCAGAGTTCGCAGTCGGATCTCACCATCAGTGAGGATGGATTGTTGAGATTCAGAGGACGAATTTGTGTACCGGACGATGATACCCTAAAGAGACTGATACTAAGAGAATCCCACTACTCGCGATACACCATGCACCCAGGGAGTACTAAGATGTACCGAGACTTGAGAAATGTGTATTGGTGGAGTGGTATGAAGCGAGACGTGGCAGAGTATGAGGCCAGGTGTTTAGTATGCCAGTAAGTGAAAGCTGAGCATCGGAAGCCCGGAGGACTACTACAGCCCTTACCTGTACCTACATAGAAATGGGAGCATGTCACCATGGATTTTATTATGGGTTTACCAAGGACCCAAAGAGGTCGTGACACAATAGGGGTCATTGTGGATAGATTGACCAAGAGTGCCCACTTCCTTGCCATCAAGAGCACCGATACTGTGGATGCCTTAGCTGAGCTGTATGTCAGCGAGATAGCTAGATTACATGGGGCTCCAGTGAGTATTACTTTTGATAGAGATTCTCGGTTTACTTCTAGATTTTGGACCCAGTTTCAAGAGTCCATGGGATCTCGATTGAGTTTCAGTATCGCCTATCATCCTCAGACAGATGGTCAGTCAGAGAGGACTATTCAGACCCTGGAGGATATGTTGAGGGTGTGTACGATGGATTTTAAGGGATCATGGGATGATCACCTGCCCCTAGCAGAGTTTGCATACAATAACAGCTATCATGCGAGTATTGGAATGACACCTTTTGAGGCTCTATATGGTAGGAGGTGTAGATCCCCTGTAGCTTGGGAAGAAGTCGGTGACAGAAAGATAAATGCCCCCGAGCTTGTTGAGCAAGCCGTACAGAGTGTGAAACTCATATGTGAGAGGTTACGGGCTGCACAAAGCTGACAGAAAAGCTACGCGGATGTGCGTAGACGGCCACTCAAGTTTGATGTTGGTGATGCAGTATTTCTGAAAATATCACCGAGTAAGGGTATCATGCGATTTGGGAAGAAAGGGAAATTGAGTCCTCGATACATAGGACCATTCGAGATTCTTGAGAGAGTGGGAGAGGTAGCTTACAGATTAGCATTACCCCCACAGATGTCCGAAATACACAATGTTTTTCATGTGTCTTTGTTGAGAAAGTACCACCCGGACCCTTCTCATGTCATAGAGTATGACAAGATGGATATTCAAGAGGATATGAGCTACACTGAGGAACCCATCCAGATTCTCGATAGAAGAGAGAAGGTACTGAGAACTAAGAGCATCCCATTAGTGAAAGTTTTGTGGAAACATCACTCAATGGAAGAGGCAACGTGGGAACTAGAGAGTCTCATGAAGGAGAAATACCCCCATCTATTCGAATAGTTGAGTTGAATTTGGAGGACCAAATTCTATTTAAGGTGGGGAGGATGTGAGATCTGAGAATTTTAGATATATTTGAATGATGTAATATGAACTTGAAGTGTAATTTATTGAGCTAAGTGAATTGGGGAATGATAATTGGAGATTTATATGTTAAGTGTTAAAATAAGTGTGAAGTTATGAGGACAGATCGATCTGGGAGAAGGAGAGATCGATCTGGTGAGTTAAAAATAACAAGGAAGGAGGAATTTGAGGAGCAGATCATCTCCAATGGAAGAGGATCGATCTCCTTATGATTCTGTTTGAGAGAAGATCGATCTCATGAGGAAGAGATCGATCTCCAAATGATTCTGTTTGGGAGAAGATCGATCTCCTCAAGGAGCAGATCGATCTCATAAAGCCATAAAGAGATCGATCTCACCCCTCGACAGATCGATCTCCTAGGCATAAATTACCCCAAATCGTCCCAAAAATTCAAACGCAGATCGATCTCATCAAGAGCCAGATCGATCTCCTACCCTCAGCCTATATAAGGAACCCCTGTTTTTCTCCTGTAATCTCACTTTCTCTCTCTTCCAACCCTCATTTTTACCGAAACCTAGCTTTCTCACTCATCCAAAGCTCCAATTTTTGGCCAAATCAGAAGTTGTGGTAAGAAGGAAAGTTGTTCCTCATCAAAGGGAAAACAACATACTTGGAAATCGAAGGACGAATCGAATCGAGGCGTGGGTTGTGTGTCTCACAAGCTTTGGGTAATTTCTAAACCTCGATCTTGATATTTGAGATGATTTTGATAATAATGGTGGTTGTCATTGTGTTGAAATAGCTGAGAAATGATTAGGGATTTATGAAATTGCAATGTGGTTGGAGTGATAATGATAGTTAGCAATTTTGGGAATTTGAGCTATAAATAGAAATTTAGACAATGTGGTGGGTTAGCGTAGATGATTGGCATGAGAAACGTAGAACGTCGAGATGTTGTGAATGAGAGTGTAGTTTGGGGTAGAGTTACGAGAATCAAGAGAATTAAGGTGTTATGAGCAATTATGCTCGATTTTGAGAATTGAGTATTGATGTTTTAACATCGTTTGGACAGCTCGGGAGTTCCAGAGTGGAATGCGGGACTAGTCCGTGTCAAAGGGGAAACGATTGCACTATACGAGGTGCAAAGAGGTAAGGGAAATGTAAACCATTTGTGTATGTGATTTGTAAACTATTACAGCATGATTTGTGGTTATAAAACAAGCATGTTGAGTGTTGTGTTGTGATATAATTGCACACGATTTTTATAGCCGGTTGGAGCCCATTATTTTATGAGTTTATAAGCTAAGTGTGAAATTACTTTATAAACCGTTGAATTTTTTGTGAGTAATGAATTGGGCTCTACATTAAGGCAATATCGAGATTTGAGAAATGTGTGCGTGCTTTGCCGGTTGGAGCTCGGTTTTATTATGTTTTATGTTGAGTACAAAACGGTTTTCAAATGAGTTTTATGAGAGAAAAACCATTATGAGTTCTACGTGAAGGTAAACTAGTCTTATGTGATTAAGACTTAGGTGTGTAATTCTGAGTACACACCGGGCATTGCTCTGGTAGCATGTAAGCCCGATTTCTTCTCCATTCTGGTAACGTGAGAATAACCCATTCTGTGGCTATGCCACGTATACTTGGTGGCCGTTGCCACGTGAGAAACCCCATTTGGTGGCCGTTGCCACGTGTGAAATCCCATTTGGTGGCCGTTGCCACGTGAGAAATCCTATTGGTGGTCGTTGCCACGTGAAACCCCATTTGGTGGCCGTTGCCACGTGAGAAACCCTATTGGTGGCCGTTGCCACGTGATACCCCATTTGGTGGCCGTTGCCACGTGAGAACCCCTAATTAGTGGCCGTTGCCACTTGAAACCCTATTTTGTGGCTGTGCCACGTGTGAATTTAAATCAGTGGCTATGCCACGTGAGTTAGTGCCTGTGCCACGTGTGAATTTAAATCAGTGGCTATGCCACGTGTGTTTAGTGGCTATGCCACGTGTGAATTTAAATCAGTGGCTATGCCACGTGTGTTTAGTGGCTGTGCCACGTGCATTATTTTCACATGCTTTGTTATTGCTCTAGACTGAGCCTTTTTACTTCATGTTTTCACATGATTTGAGACATGAGAATGTCGTTTTGAGTACTTTCATGCTATGGTTTTCAAATGAGATTAATGAGTTTCACATACAATTAAATATTTTGTGATGTGCATTTTGGTTTATGAAATGAGTCCATTACCCCCTTTACTGAGCGATTTAGAAGCTCACCCTGTTTTCTTTCCCCCCAAATTTCTTCAAGTGAAAAGGGTTTTCCTGCGACGTACGGAGTAGTGGCTAGTGGAGGACTTGAGCTCCAGGCCATAATTGTATTTTGAGGTATCTTTTATCTTTTCATGTACCCAGACAATTAAAGTAATTGCAGACACTTGATGTATAACATTGTATGGGATGTATTAGGATTAATTAACTTGGAATTGAGTAATGTATATGATTCAATATACACTATATTATGATGAGATCCTGAGGCATGATAATTATGATGATGTATGACACTGCACAGGAATGCACCCTTAATTGTGAATTAATGAGTAAAAAGTTTTAAATTTGCCCTATTTTCCGCATTTTCGGGGCGTGACACCTTGCCCCTAATTAATTATGGTATGAACTTATCAAATGCATGTACAATAGTAAGTATCTCTTTCTCTGTTGTTGTGTAATTTTTCTGAGCTTCATCTAAGGTCCTGCTTGAATAATAGATAGCCCGAAAAATCTTGTCTCTTTTCTGCCCAAGGATTGTTCTAATTGCAAAATCACTCGCGTCGCACATCAATTCAAACAGTTCTGTCCAATCAGGTGCGATCATAATAGGTGCAGAAATAAGCTCATTCTTGATATTTTCGAACGCCTGCAAGCAAAGATCATCAAAGACAAAATCAATATCTTTTTCTAATAAATTACATAAAGGTTTTGTAACGACCCTTAACCCTTGAAAATCGAGAGAATTTTTTTTTTGAACTTAGTTTACCCACTTATTCCCTTATTCACTTAAGCTGTATTCCTATTCAGTGTCAATCCTTAAAAATATTTCATTTCATTTATCCTTATACAGATTTCATCCCAACACATTATTTCAATAGATGTCTGTGCATACAAATAGTCTGGTAAAGAGATAAGAATGTATACCTCGTGCATATACAAAAGGTAGTCTGGGGAGACTCATATCCGCCAGCCTACGTCGTCTACGCAGCATTTATTAGCTGTAATTCACTGCAAAAATCTGAGAGGTAGAGGGGTGAGCTTTTGGGGAAAAGCCCAGTAAGGTAATGCTCTTAAAGTAGTTCTGATATATAAGAACATTAAAGTTGTTCATAGAACGAAACTTAATGCAGTACATAAATTTTCATTTCATGCATAATCATCATAAAGCATGCGTGTCTTTAAAACAAATCACATGCTTAACCATTTTACAACTTTTCATAAACCTTTCATGAACATTTCATAAACCATTTCGTAAACATTTCATGAATATTTCATAGTCATTTCGTAAACATCTCATGCATATTTCATAATCATTTCATAAACATTTCATAAATATTTCATAATCATTTCGTAAACTTTTAATGAGTGATTGATAATCATTACGTAAACATTTCATGAAGCAAATCGGTTGTAACCAATTATCGTAAATATCATGAAAACACGTATTCATTCATCATAGTCGATTTTCATAATCAAATCGAGGAGACTAGACTATAACTAAGTCATGCGATACGTGTCATTCTCCGTTGGAGAGTCATCATACCTATGGCTATAGTAAGGGGGGCTGTAGACTGGATCAGGTTTGTACAGCAATCATAATTATAAACATGGGTAGTATCTTCTTATTTCTTATCATATACTAGCACATACTTAGGGTACGAGCACATGTGGCACTCACTGTGCGGGGAACATTCATGCGTTCTACGCGGGCACGAGATACTACCAAAATATCATTATAAACCACCAGTAGCACGACATCTTCTACACAGGTTGAGTCAAGTGCTAAAAGGGACCATACGTACCGGCACCCAAGTGGTGTAGCCAGAACACCACAAGAAGTAACTATGCATGAAGCCTATAGTCTCAAAACAGAGTTTTCAAAATCTTTCTTGGGTTTTATTACCCATAAACTCATATCGAGTAATAAAATGAATTCCTTGTAATCTGAAAACTCTTTCATAAAACCGAAAGACTGTGTGGCACTTTGTTCGCGCAGGACTCAAGAGGTGGCCCCCACAATCCCCTTTCGAAAACAAATTTCTTTTCTTACCTACTTTTGAAATTGTCAAAAGTTTCTTTAACGATATGGATATAAAAACATAAATAAATGTAAAACATCTATACAATTTATACCTTAGGAAATTCATTTCACAACATGGAAGGTACTCGGGGAATATTTCGACAAATTAAAACATGTTTCGTAAACAATTTCACAAGTATGAAATCACTGATAAATCATTTCAAATCATATGCTCTTTCATAAGATCATTTATCGGTGAAACAAATATGCATTATCAGAACTAAGTTAAATAATACCCCTTACCTCGATTTATCGAATATCCCGAATTCGAGTGGTGACGCCTCCTAGTATCTACCTTAAATCCTTCTACGATTCTCCTACACCGAATTTGTAATTCTTAGTATCCTATTTATCGAATTAACTACGATGCGTTAAAATCGTAACCTTGCTTATCTAGGGAAAATACACTCGAAATTATAAAATACGTACAACTATCTCTACAATTTGTATAAATTTATTACCTCGGTGTCTGCCTTTATTTCTTCTTTAACAGACCTCTTGCAGGTTATTTAACCACTTTCTAACCTTTCGTTCCTACTGCCATTTCAATAGTATGATTACGTATATATGTATCTACCCAGAATCCCAAATATCAGGCCACCCTAATATCCTTTTGTTTCAAGTCTTTGTCTTTCAACAGCTTGTTTCTTTTTCCTTGATTGCTGCTGGTTGTTACAGTCTCCTACAAGTTATCGAGATTGCGTGCAACTCTTGCTGCAGGTTTTCATATATATATATATATATATATATATATGTGTGTGTGTGTGTGTGTACTATATAAAATATATATTCCTATTGTTTCTTTATTATTTCCACTTACTGAAACTGCTTCCACTAACTCAATGTTTTTTTTAATTTATTTTAGCTGCTCTCGTTTCTATCCTCTTGAGTCGACATTGCTGCAGTAAAGTTTCTGTGTTCACGCCTCAACAACTCTCAATAAAATTCAGTCTCTATAGTTTCATTTTATCATTTCGTTTCAATCTCGCCACTGTGATGTTTCAGATGTATTCTTTCATTTCTATGCGAGTATATATATATATATATATATATATATATATATATATATATATATATATTAATCCATAATTTCCTCCTTTGTCAGCAGACCTTGCATCCCCCATTCCTTTGCTGGTGACCAAGCCATCATTCACTGCAAATTACACGCCAAACTCTGCAGTTCCAATAAATGTTTTTATTTGATATTCGGCTGTAGTCATTGCACCTACTGCCATTCATTTAATTCAGTTTAGGCTTTCCTCATAGTATTTTACTGATTGGACACCACTTATACTTCAATCTTAACATGTTGTCAATCGTTATTGCCACTGTATTCAGCAGGAAATTCCAGCCCTTCACGTTTTCTTCATCGCGTTTCCTGTATCATGTTTCCTGTTTAGCGTTTCCTGCTTCTTCTGCTGATGGGAGCTCTCGGCCAGTGAATGTATATTGTTTATATACATATATCTATTGTACCCACCCACTTGTATACATATATCTTTATTGGGATCTCTTAGGATCGGACTCTTATTTTCACTTGTGTTTCCATGTATATATATATATATATATATATATATATATATATATATATATATATATATATATATATATACCTATTTGTACATATCTATGTACCTTATTTGAAGAATACCTATAACAGCACATGTAATTATATATTTATATACACACATATGTGCACATCCATGTACTCAATTAAATTCTTATTTTTACACCTCATAATTATTTATTCCTCAAATCAAAATATTTTAGTAATTTAGCCTCGTCTAAGTTTCTCATATTATAATTCAAATTAATTATCCACCAATAAACGTATTCTTCATTATTATTTAAACCGGATACAGGAAAATTCGTGGGGTTTACATTCTCCCCACCTTAGGAAATTTGGTCCCCAAATTTAATATTACATTAGCCTTTAAACAATTACGGGTATTTCTCTCATATTAAACTTTCTAATTCCTGTGTAATCTCTTCCAATTATTAATTCCTGAGTAGTCTCTTCCAATTATATCTCTTATTGTCCCTTTCAATCATATCTCTTATTGTCCTTGACTGCCAATATATGTTCAGAAGATCTGATAAATCTTATTAGTCTCCAAATGTGGGGTATATCTCTGTAAATGAGTCTCTGACAACATCAATTCATTTAACTAAAGATCATTTGGTATACAATTTTATTTTTAAATCTCCATAAATCACCAATAATTCAATAACTCATGTCCTTGACCAATATACGTAACGTCGTCCCGTAATCACTTATGCTCAAAGCACTAACTCGAGTCATTCATCATTTTTTGTATTTGACAGCTTTTGTAAAATTTAATACTTAACCTTCATGATCAGTAGAATTCCATCATTCTTCAGAGTACAAGTAATGGTATCCTGACTTCAAACACAAATATTTCGACTATCAATTTCAATTTATCCTTTAGTCACACTCATTCTCTGTTCACATCACTTGATCTGAATAATTAAATTTACCAGAAGTATTCATACATTGCATACATCTCTTGTCCATGTATCACCTGTATTCAGAATCTATCACATTTCAAACTTGCCTCATTTCGTACATCAATTATATCAGAACTCTTTCCTTATTCCAATTAAGTCTCGCATTCGAAACGTAAGCATGAGCCATTCACAATCTTTATACTCGATACGTAATTCATAGTCCAAAGTCTTCATATGTCTCAAACTCTGAATCATCTTTAAGAGTTTTGGGTCTTTCCCCCTGATCTATAATCTCTGTTTTAGGAAAATCCAACTAACTGTTGTTCTTGACATATCGTGGCCCAGAAGACTCCATATCTCCTTATCAATTGATGTTTGTGCACTCCAAAGTGGATCACCTGGTCCTATAATCTCTTTTTCATGTAATCCTTATAATTGTTTCTTCAACATTTCTAATTCAATCAAAGCCACTGAGTCCAGTGGTCTGAATAATTAATTCGATACCAGGTGCTAAATCAATTTCAGAACTTCACCTTTTAATTTTGTGGTAACTCTGATAGATTATCCGAATACGTGTCAAAAATCCCTCTGTCTACTGGGGTGTCTTTTTAATCCGTACACCCCCTAACTATATCAATCCCGTAAACAGTGTGACCTTCACTTATACCTTTAGTTCTTGTAATTCATCCTTTCAGTTACGGTGATTTTACTCTATTACTCTCACTGCTTCCTTAGTACATCACTTTTTCTGTCACTTTTTTTTTTTACCTTTTCATTTTCTTAGTACCCTCAAAATATACATTTCATATCATCACAGTTGCGCCTTGCGCACTGCTTCCCCAAAATAACATCAAGTTGAGCAAACTTAGCTCAATTGAAGATCTCAGTACCTCCTATGAGTTTCCTGGATTTTCTCTGTTTCACATCCCTACTTATCCGAATTATTCCTCTTCCATAGCTATCAATTTAATTTCATATTCATCCTCAGACTTGTTACTTTATGTTCGATTGCAATCACTTCTTCCATAATTGCCACTTAATTTCATCCGGAATGTGCTACTGCCTAAGGGCCTTCGGAATATATATATCCCATGTAATTTTTTTTGTCAGCTCTCAAATTAAATCGGGGAACTTCCCTCCGAGTTCGACTTTTCATCTCGATATTGATGCTACAAGGGCTACTTTATTTATAATAGCACACTCTGAAAATCCATATAGCTTCTCCGATTCCTTAACACAAGAGTTGCAAGTGCAACTTTCTCGGTAGAGTTACTTCTAAAATCATCAAGTTTTTCTACCTCATCCATCCAACACTCCGAATCACTGAATTCTTAACTTTGTTAAAAAACGGAGGCTTAAACTCTTGAAACTGCCCCCAGTCTATTAAGCTCACTATCATACTCTAAGAATCCATGCAAGTTTTCCAATTTTCCATTACAATTGGATTCTTCACTCCAGTATGTAATAACATACTATCGTCTGAAGTCAGCTCGGTCTTTATCCGTTAGTGAACTTACAGACATTTCTTAACTTTACTGCCCATAACATTGGGTCATACATTTTCAGGGATATAATTCATAATTCAAACTTATAGACAAATCAATTTCCTTGTGCTAGACCCATAAATTACATTCATAGTTTCCTTAATCTCATTCATTCAGTTCTCTATAACTACCAGGTCCTTTATCCCATTTAACAATGGCAGTCTGCGGACTATCTTATCTAGTGTAGCTCCTACATCCTATCCCAAATCATCATCGCTCCGCTGTGCAGTTACAGGAGCAGACATATTTGTAATTCTGAAACATCTCTACAGGCTGTACGAATGCATCAGAAGTAATCTGTCTATCAATTCTTTCGTCTACCCCATCACCTAACATAGCCTGTGTCCTAATTTTTCATAATATGTTTAATACTCCACATAATCTTACCAAAGTGTATCTTAATACCTTCTGTCCTTTCCATAGGATCTGATGGAGCATGCTCAACATCAGTTTCAATCTCAGTATCATATATGAGTCTCATATGATAACTCTGCATGATTATCAAACCTTTCTCTACGGCCTCTCGCTCGTGATCTAATTCATCACGTAAACCCAACATTAAGTTTTAACTTAATTAGGTATACTTACTCTACAACCAGACAAGCACAGACATTTGGGATGTAATCATATCCTTATTATTGACACTGACAGTACTAGACAGCCTTTGCTCTGATACCACTAAATGTAACGACCCTTAACCCTTGAAAATCGAGAGAATTTTTTTTTTGAACTTAGTTTACCCACTTATTCCCTTATTCACTTAGGCTGTATTCCTATTCAGTGTCAATCCTTAAAAATATTTCATTTCATTTATCCTTATACAGATTTCATCCCAACACATTATTTCAATAGATGTCTGTGCATACAAATAGTCTGGTAAAGAGATAAGAATGTATACCTCGTGCATATACAAAAGGTAGTCTGGGGAGACTCATATCCGCCAGCCTACGTCGTCTACGCAGCATTTATTAGCTATAATTCACTGCAAAAATCTGAGAGGTAGAGGGGTGAGCTTTTGGGGAAAAGCCCAGTAAGGTAATGCTTTTAAAGTAGTTCTGATATATAAAAACATTGAAGTTGTTCATAGAACGAAACTTAATGCAGTACATAAATTTTCATTTCATGCATAATCATCATAAAGCATGCGTGTCTTTAAAACAAATCACATGCTTAACCATTTTACAACTTTTCATAAACCTTTCATGAACATTTCATAAATCATTTCGTAAACATTTCATGAATATTTCATAGTCATTTCGTAAACATCTCATGCATATTTCATAATCATTTCATAAAAATTTCATAAATATTTCATAATCATTTCGTAAACTTTTAATGAGTGATTCATAATCATTTCGTAAACATTTCATGAAGCAAATCGATTGTAACCAATTATCGTAAATATCATGAAAACACATATTCATTCATCATAGTCGATTTTCATAATCAAATCGAGGAGACTAGGCTAAAACTAAGTCATGCGATACGTGTCATTCTCCGTTGGAGAGTCATCATACCTATGGCTATAGTAAGGGGGCTGTAGACTGGATCAGGTTTGTACAGCAATCATAATTATAAACATGGGTAGTATCTTCTTATTTCTTATCATATACTAGCACATAGTTAGGGCACGAGCACCTGTGGCACTCACCGTGCGAGGAACATTCATGCGTTCTACGCGGGCACGAGATACTACCAAAATATCATTATAAACCACCAGTAGCACGACATCTTCTACACAGGTTGAGTCAAGTGCTAAAAGGGACCATACGTACTGGCCCCCAAGTGGTGTAGCCGGAACACCACAAGAAGTAACCATGCATGAAGCCTATAGTCTCAAAACAGAGTTTTCAAAATCTTTCTTGGGTTTTATAACCCATAAAATCATATCGAGTAATAAAATTGAATTCCTTGTAATCTGAAAACTCTTTCATAAAACCGAAAGACTGTGTGGCACTTTGTTCCCGCAGGACTCAAGAGGTGGCCCCCACAATCCCCTTTCGAAAACAAATTTCTTTTCTTACCTACTTTTGAAATTGTCAAAAGTTTTCTTTAACGATATGGATATAAAAACATAAATAAATGTAAAACATCTATACGATTCATACCTTAGAAAATTCATTTCACAACATGGAAGGTACTCGGGGAATATTTCGACAAATTAAAACCTGCTTCGTAAACAATTTCACAAGTATGAAATCATTGATAAATCATTTCAAATCATATGCTCTTTCATAAGATCATTTATCGGTGAAACAAATATGCATTATCAGAACTAAGTTAAATAATACCCCTTACCTCGATTTATCGAATATCCCGAATTCGAGTGGTGACGTCTCCTAGTATCTCCCTTAAAGTCTTCTACGATTCTCCTACACCGAATTTGTAATTCTTAGTATCTTATTTATCGAATTAACTACGATGCGTTAAAATTGTAACCTTGCTTATCTAGGGAAAATACACTCGAAATTATAAAATACATACAACTATCTCTAAAATTTGTATAAATTTATTACCTCGGTGTCTGTCCGTACTCCTTGATTACTTCGACTTAGCGAGTCGATGGGTCCGATCCACTAGAGTTAATTCTGTCGAAGCCTTTTTCCCCAAATTTTTCAAATTTTAGTACACTTGTCTCTTTTCCTTGATTTTCCTCTATTTCCTATAATATATATACTTATATAAATATAAATATATATTTATTACTTACTTTTTTTACTGTTCACCCTTTTGTTACTGTTCATTCACTTTTGTTTGAATTTGTTTTCTATTTCCCGCCAACTTTCCTTTTCTTTCTTCTTTGTTTCGGTTTGCACTGTTTATCTTCTTCACCGTTTTTCTTCTTTCCTTCCCGACGTGGCATCACCTCCCTCCTTCTAACGTTTTCGTCCAGCTTCGGTGGCCCTTCCATTCACTCCCCTTTCCGGTCTCTCGTCGCAAACTTCGATAGTTCGCCGTTGCTCCAAGCCAAAAGCCTCGTTCTCTGTTCTGTTTCCAGCCTCTCCTTTTGCTATGCCTTGCTCGGTCCCCCTCGCTTCAACCCTTTGTTTCTGCCTTCCTCCTTCTATTTTCAGCTTGCCAACTCCAACTTCCTCTCTTCCTCCATCGTGCTTCTCATGCTGCCACGATTCAGCTCTTGTTCTGCCTCTGTTTTCTGGCCTATATCACTGCTCGGGTTCCTTGCGGTCTCCTCTATCATTCTCGATCACACTCTGGTTTCTAGCTCCCTCGCGATTCGCCTTTGTCGTCTTTGGCGCTGCCGTTCCCTCCTCTTCCCATCTTGGTCACCTGCCACCAACAGCTTCTTCTTCCTCCAGTCACCTCGGTTGTCACTGTTTCTTCCGAGGTCCACGTCCTTTGCTCTCCCCTTCCTCTCGGGTTGTAAAAATTTCAAGGGCCAAGCTTTCTGTTTCCAGTCCTGAACCGACCCTCTCGTTTTCGCTCTCTGTTTCCCGTTTCTTTTTCCCATCTCCTGCTTCCATCATGCCTTATGTTTGCCTCAGTTCGACTCTACAGCTTTGTTTCACATTTTCCAGCTTCATGTTTCCCTTCAACTCTGTTTCTCTCGGTCTACCCCATGCTTTAGGTCTGCCTTTATTTCTTCTTTGACAGACCTCTTACAGGTTATTTAACCACTTTCTAACCTTTCGTTCCTACTGCCATTTCAATAGTATGATTACATATATATGTATCTACCCAGAATCCCAAATATCAGGCCACCCTAATATCCTTTGTTTCAAGTCTTTGTCTTTCAACAGCTTGTTTCTTTTTCCTTGATTGCTGCTGGTTGTTACAGTCTCCTACAAGTTATCGAGATTGCATGCAACTCTTGCTGCAGGTTTTCATATATATATATATATATATATATATATGTGTGTGTGTGTACTATATAAAATATATATTCCTATTGTTTCTTTATTATTTCCACTTACTGAAACTGCTTCCACTAACTCAATGTTTTTTTTTTTTATTTTAGCTGCTCTCGTTTCTATCCTCTTGAGTCGACATTGCTGCAGTAATGTTTTCTGTGTTCACGCCTCAACAACTCTCAATAAAATTCAGTCTCTATAGTTTCATTTTATCATTTCGTTTCAATCTCGCCACTGTGCTGTTTCAGATGTATTCTTTCAATTCTATGCGAGTATATATATATATATTTATATATATATATATATATTAATCCATAATTACCTCCTTTGTCAGCAGACCTTGTATCCCTCATTCCTTTGTTGGTGACCAAACCATCATTCACTGCAAATTACACGCCAAACACTGCAGTTCCAATAAATGTTTTTATTTGATATTCGGCTGTAGTCACTGCACCTACTGCCATTCATTTAATTCAGTTTAGGCTTTCCTCATAGTATTTTACTGATTGGACACCACTCATACTTCAATCTTAACATGTTGTCAATCGTTATTGCCACTGTATTCAGCAGGAAATTCCAGCCCTTCACGTTTTCTTCATCACGTTTCCTGTATCATGTTTCCTGTTTAGCGTTTCCTGCTTCTTCTGCTGATGGGAGCTCTCGGCCAGTGAATGTATATTGTTTATATACATATATCTATTGTACCTACCCACTTGTATACATATATCTTTATTGGGATCTCTTAGGATCGGACTCTTGTTTTCACTTGTGTTTCCATGTATATATATATATATATATATACCTATTTGTACATATCTATGTACCTTATTTGAAGAATACCTATAACAGCACATGTAATTATATATTTATATACACACATATGTGCACATCCATGTACTCAATTAAATTCTTATTTTTACACCTCATAATTATTTATTCCTCAAATCAAAATATTTTAGTAATTTAGCCTCGTCCAAGTTTATCATATTATAATTCAAATTAATTATCCACCAATAAACGTATTCTTCATTATTATTTAAACCGGATACAGGAAAATTCGTGGGGTTTACAGGTTTTGAGATTTTTGAAAAGTCCCTGATAAATCTACGATAGAATCCTGCATGTCCCAAAAAGCTCCTCACGGCTTTAACTGATTTTGGAGGGGGAAGCTTTTCAATAGCAGCGACTTTAGCTCTATCCACCTCAATGTCGTGAGCTGAAATTTTATGTCCAAGGACGATTCCTTCTTGCACCATAAAATGACACTTCTCCCAATTTAAGACGAGATTCGTCTCTTCACATCTTTGCAAAACAAGTGCCAAATTAGATAAACATTGATCAAAAGTCTTACCAAATATCGAGAAGTCATCCATGAAGACTTCCATTATTTCTTCAACCATGTCAGCGAAGATCGACATCATGCATCTCTAGAAGGTTGCTGGGGCGTTACACAAACAAGCTATGATTCATCTTTTGACACAACTGGTTCGACCTGCTTCTTCTGCACCTCAGTGATTGGCGTAGTTTTTTATTTCTCTGCCACCTTTGGTGGCTCATAGGTTTTTCCACTTCTCAAAGATATAGCATTACAGTGTTCTTTCGAATTTAGCACTGTATCACTAGGGAACTTACCTCTTTCATTCAAAGAACTGACAGCTGCAGTTAACTGTCCCAAAGTAGTCTCAACAGATTTCATCTGCGCACCAAGACTAGTATTCATCTATGACATTTTAGCTTCCATAGTGTCTAATCGCACATCAGTTTTGCTAAATCATGTTCTAGTTTCAACCATGAATTTCTCAAATTCGTTCCTTCTAACTCCACCATAACCTTGAGAATTCCCTTGGTTATTGAGTCCTGTATTGCTGTTACTTGTTGCTGGTGGGTTTACAACATTCTTAGAATTACCATAAGATATATTCTCATGGTTTTTGAATCCTGGCTGGTAATAGTTTGAAACCTGATTTCCCTGAAAACCAAAGTTACGATTATTAACATAATTCACCTGCTCCAAATCCGTCCCAATCAAGTTAGGATTTGCGTTGTCAGGATGAATCATAGCTTGCAACCCTTGTATACCCATTGACGCAATTTGTGTCAAAATCTGCTCAAGTCTTGCTAGAATGGCTGTCTGCATATCTAACTGTGACGCCCCGGAAGCGCGAAAAATATGGCTAATTTAAAACTTTTTACTCATTAATTCACAATTAAGGGTGCATTCCTGTGCAGTGTCATACATCATCATAATTATCATGCCTCAGGATCTCATCATAATATAGTATATATTGTATTATATACATTACTCAATTCCAAGTTAATTAATCCTAATACATCCCATACATCACTGTATAATAAGTGTCTGTAAATATAACTCTAGTCTGGGTACATGAATAGTAAATATCTACCTCAGTACACAAAATACGGCCTGGAGCTCAAGTCCTCCACTAGCCTCTAACCCATACGTCGCAGGGAACTCACTTCACTTGAAGCGATCTGGGGGGGAAGAGAAAACATGGTGAGCTTCCAAATCGCTCAGTAAGGGGGGGTAAGGGAACTCAGTTATATAAACCATATCACACATCACAAATATGTATTTGTTTATGAAGCTCATTTGAAATCGTAGCATGAAAGATTCTCAAAACATCATCATCTCATAACTCATAAATCTTGTGAAAACATGAAGGTAAAAAGGCTCAATATCGAGCACTCACAAGCATGAGTAAATATATGCGATAATGGCTGTCCTCAAAATACGTAATAAAAATCACCTCAGTAAATAGCACGTGACAAGGTCACAAAACACAACTCATGTGTAAAACGAGACTAGGCAATAAAACTCAATTAAAACTCATCATGGCACATCAAATGTGAAATCCCCTCTGGGTGCGCATCCCAGGCATCCTCGTATAGATGGAACGTCGATAATATGGTCGTATGCATGGTATATTGGACTTATATGTTACTAGAACAAGGCCCGGCCTTACATGCTACCAGAGCAATGCCTCGCCTCATGCACACTATCACGTGGTCCCTGGGTCGGTTCCCAGGCGGCCCACTCTCTCGGTCTTACATGCTACCAAAGCAAGGCCACCCAGCATTACCAGAACGGGGGTCATCTCACGTTACCAAAACGGAGGAATATCGGACTTACATGCTACCAGAGCAAGGCCTCCCAACGCTACCAAAGCGGAGGAATAATCGGACTTACATGTTACCAGAACAAGGCCTGTGGTCCCTGGGTCGGTTCCCAGGCATCCTCTATATCGGTCTTACATGCTACCAGAGCAAGGCCCGATGTGTATTCAACATGACACGCCTAAGTCTCAATCATTAGCCATTATCTTATAAAACGTTATGCCTTCACGTAGAACTCATAATGGTTTTCTCTCGTAAAACTCATTTAAAACATTTGTGTACTCAACACAAAACATGTTAAAATCGAGTTCCAACCGGCAAAACACGCACACATTTTCTCAAATCTCAATATCGCCTTAACGTAGAGCTTAATTTACTTTGCACGCAACTCAAAGGTTTATAAAGCAATTTCACACTCAGCTTATAAACTCATAAAATAATGGGCTCCAACCGGCTATAAAAACTATGTGCAATTATATCACAACACAACACCAAACATCCTTGTATTCTCAAATCACGGTTCAAGCTACAAACAATTCATCAAAACACATACACAAATGGTTTAGTTTTCCCTTACCTCTTTGCACCTCGTATAGTGCAATCGTTTCCCCAGTATCACGGACTAGCCTCGCATTCCACTCTAGAACTCCCGAGCTGTCCAAATGATGTTAAAACATCAATACTCATTATCACATCAACCTCAATTCTCAAAATCGAGCATAATTGCTCATAACTCCTCAAATTTCTTAATTCTCATAACTCCATCACAAACCACAATCTCGCTCACAACACCTCAACATTCTATATTTCCTATGCCACAATATCTATGCTAATACACCACATTGTCTACATCTCCATTTATAGCTCAAAATTCCTAAATTTACCAAAGTTGCTAAATATCATCATCACTCCAACTACATTGTAATTTCATCAATCCCTAATCATTTTTCAGCTATTTCAACACAATGCCAACAACTATCATCACCAAAATCATCTCAAATATAAGGATCGAAGTTTAGAAATTACCCAAAACTTGTGGAGAGCTTATCTCTTGCCTCGATTCGATCCGTCTTTCGATTTCCAAGTATGTTGTTCTCCCTTGGGTGAGGAACAACTTTCCTTCTTGCCACAACTTCTGGTTTGGACGGAAATGAGTGCTTTGGATGAGTGAGAAAGCTAGGGCTCGGCGAAAATGGGGGTTGGAAAAGAGAGAAAGTGAAATTGCAGGAGGAAAACAGGAGTTCCTTATATAGGCTGAGGGTAGGAGATCGATCTGGCTCTTGATGAGATCGATCTGCATTTGAATTTGGGGACGATTTGGGGCAATTTATGCTTAGGAGATCGATCTGTCGAGGGGTGAGATCGATCTCTTTATGGCTTTATGAGATCGATCCGCTCCCTGAGGAGATCGATCTTCTCCCAAACAGAGACATTTGGAGATCGATCTCTTCCTCATGAGATCGATCTTCTCTCAAACAGAATCATAAGGAGATCGATCCTCTTCCATTGGAGATCGATCTGCTCCTTAAATTCCTCATTCCTTGTCATTTTTTTAACTCACCAGATCGATCTCTCCTTCTCCCAGATCGATCTGTCCTCATAGCTTCACACTTATTTTAAACACTTAAGATATAAATCTCTAATTATCATTCCCCAATTCACTTAGCTCAATAAATTATACTTCAAGTTCATATTACATAATTAAAATATGTCTGAAATCCTCAGATCTCACATCCTCCCCACCTTAAAAGAATTTGGTCCTCCAAATTCAACTCAACTAGTCAAAGAGATGGGGGTATTTCTCCTTCATGAGGTTCTCTAGTTCCCACGTTGCCTCTTCCCTTGAGTGATGTTTCCACAAAACTTTCACTAATGGGATGCTCTTGGTTCTCAGTACCTTCTCCTTTCTATCGAGAATCCAGACGGGTTCCTCAGTGTAGCTCATGTCCTCCTGTATGTCCATCTTGTCATACTCTATAACATGAGAAGGGTCCGGGTGGTACTTCCTCAACATAGACACATGAAAGACGTTGTGTATTTCGGACATCTGTAGGGGTAATGCCAATCTGTAGGCTACCTCTCCCACTCTCTCAAGAATCTCGAATGGTCCTATGTATCGATGACTCAATTTTCCTTTCTTCCCAAATTGCACGATACCCTTACTCGGCGATACTTTCAGAAATACTGCATCCCCAACATCAAACTCGAGTGGCCATCTACGCACATCCGCGTAGCTTTTCTGTCTACCTTGTGCAGCCCGTAGCCTCTCACATATGAGTTTTACACTTTATACAGCCTGCTCAACAAGCTCGAGAACATTTATCTTTCTGTCACCGACTTCTTCCCAAGCTACAGGGGATCTACACCTCTTACCATATAGAGCCTCAAAGGGTGCCATTCTAATACTTGCATGATAGCTGTTATTGTACGTAAACTCTGCTAGGGGCAGGTGATCATCCAATGATCCCTTAAAATCCATCGTACACGCCATCAACATATCCTCCAGGGTCTGAATAGTCCTCTCTGACTGACCATCTGTCTGAGGATGATAGACGGTACTAAAACTCAATCGAGATCCCATGGACTCCTGAAACTGGGTCCAAAATCTGGAAGTAAACCGGGAATCTCTATCAGAAGTAATACTCACTGGAGCCCTATGTAATCTAGCTATCTTGCTGACATACAGCTCAGCTAAGGCATCCACAGTATCTGTGCTCTTGATGGCAAGGAAGTGGGCACTCTTGGTCAATCTATCCACAATGACCCATATCGCATCACAACCTCTTCGGGTCCTCGGTAAACCCATAATAAAATCCATGGTGATATGCTCCCATTTTCATGTAGGTATAGGTAAGGACTGTAGTAGTCCTCCAGGCTTCCGATGCTCAGCTTTCACTTAACACCTGGCCACATACTCTGCCACGTCTCGCTTCATACCACTCCACCAGTACACCTTTCTCAAGTCTCGGTACATCTTAGTACTCCCTGGGTGCATGGTGTATCGCGAGCAGTGAGATTCTCTCAGTATCTGTCTCTTTAGGGTATCATCGTCCGGTACACAAATTCGTCCTCTGAATCTCAACAATCCATCCTCACTAACTGTGAGATCCGACTGCGAACTCTGTTCAGCTTGGCTAACTATATCTATCAACCTCTGATCACTGCGCTGCCCAGTTCTAATCTGATCCATGATCCTGGGCTCTATCCGCAGGCTAGCCAAAAATCTGGTCTCTACCTCTTTAACTCTGATCCAAAGTTCGGCGAACTGCTCTAATAAATCCCATTCCCTGATCATCATAGCAGATATCATACTCTTCCTGCTCAGGGCATCAGCAACTACATTCGCCTTACCCGGATGATATAAAATCTCGCAGTCATAATCCTTAAGGAGTTCCATCCATCTCCTTTATCTCATGTTTAACTCTTTCTGATCAAAGAGATATCTTAAACTCTTGTGATCCATGAAGATCTGGAATCTTTCCCCATATAAGTAGTGTCGTCGGATCTTCAAAGCAAATACCACAGCGGCTAACTCCAAATCATGCGTGGGGTAATTCCGCTCATGGTCTTTCAACTGTCGCGATCCATATGCGACCACTCTTCCGTGCTGCATAAGCACACACCCCAATCCTTGATGAGATGCATCACTATACATCGAAAATCCTCCTGATCCCTCAGGAATAGTTAACACAGGTGCCGCTGTCAATCTCCTTTTTAACTCCTGAAAACTGAGCTCACATTGATCAGTCCATATGAACGGAGTCTCCTTACGTGTGAGTTTAGTCAAAGGAGCGACAATCCTTGAAAATCATTCCACAAATCTTCTGTAATACCCTGCCAAACCAAGGAAGCTTCGCACCTCAGTAACTGTCCTCGGTCTCTCCCAACTAAGCACAGCTGCTACTTTACTTGGATCCACTGATACTCCTTCCTCTGAGACTATATGACCAAGGAAAGCTATCCGGTTCAGCCAAAACTCACACTTACTAAGCTTTCCGTATAATTGCTTATCTCGGAGTATCTGAAGTACTAACCACAAATGCTGTGCATGCTCCTCATACGACCGAGAGTATACCAGGATATCATCAATAAAGACTATCACAAATTTATCCAGATAGTCTCTGAACACTTCGTTCATCAACCTCATAAATGCAGCAGGGGCATTCGTCAATCCAAAGGACATCACCAGAAATTCATAATGGCCATACCTTGTCCTGAAGGCCGTCTTGGGAATATCTTCTTCCTTGATCCTCAATTGGTGATAGCTCGATCTCAAATCAATCTTAGAAAAGACTGAGGCCCCTCTTAGTTGATCAAGTAGATCATCAATCCTGGGCAGTGGGTATTTATTCTTCACTGTGGCTTTATTCAACAGCCGGTAGTCTACGCATAACCTGAGACTACTTTTCTTCTTCTTGACAAATAAAACCGGTGCTCCCCATGGTGAAACACTAGGCCTAATGAACCCTTGGTCCAATAACTCCTGTAGTTGTTTCTTCAATTCCTCAAGTTCCACTAATGTCGTCCTGTAGGGAGGTTTAGAGATCGGCTGAGTATCTGGTATTAAATCAATGGTAAATTCCAGCTCTCTCTCTGGTGGCAAACCTAGTAGCTCATTTGGAAAAACATCCGAAAATTCACACACCACAGGTATATCCTCAATCCTCGGATGTTCCCGCTCATCGTCTGAGATGAGTGTCTCATAACCTTCACATGAACAATCATATTTAATATTCTCCAAAATAATATTAAAATTCTCAAATTACTTACTAGAATTTCACATATTCATTTCCTCAATATCTCAACCACACACTGTAAGGTTCAGGTAGGGAGAAAGTTATAATCTTAGTGTAGCAGTCTAAACTCACTCGATGGGTTGCCAACCAATCCATCCCCAGAATTACATCAAACCCGTGTATATTCAACATGATTAGATCTGCTAACATCACTCTATCTCCCACCTTTATTTCACATCCTCTACAGATTAACTCAGTTCTATGGGATTCACGCATAGGGGTATTTACATGTAGTACATACTCTAGAGGTTCAAACTTCAAATTTAAACTACATGCAAAATGCTCTGAAATAAACGAATGCGTGGATCCTGGATCTATCAACACATGAGCCTTATGATTACAGACAGAAAGTGTACCTCTTATAATTTCTGCTGAAGTGTCCGCAGTTTCCTTATCCAGGGTAAACACACGTCCCTGTGTCACAGGTTTCTTCCCTTTCTTTGCAGCAGTGGCCCGTCTCTGGGGATTCATTTTCTGAGGCTGCTATCTAGTAGGCTCCGGAGCATGTGGTATCTGAGGTTGAGGACAGTCCTTCACTCTGTGACCCATGTCACTACACCTAAAACATCCACGGATCGACCTAGTACAACTTCCCTCATACGATCGGCCACAGTCTCTACAAACCCTTATCTCCGGCCTGCCATATCGAGGGGTCTCCTTGATAATAGGATAAGCTCTGGGTCTCTCTAATCTACCCGTCTGTACCTCAATCCTTCCTCTCCTGAAGGAACCTCTCCGAACATCTACTTGAGACATCGCTGGCCTCTTGCCTTTGTCCCTAATCGTTCCAAACTCATTCTGGGACTGTACAATTTTAATTCCCCTCTCAATCTCTTGTGCTCGTCTCAGAGCATCTCCAAACTCAGTAATACACAACCCAATCAATCGATCTCTGATGATGGGCTTCAATCCATACACAAATCTCTCTGTGCGGAGCTCTTCATTCTTGAAAGTCTCTGGATCATATCTCAGCAGAGCGGTAAATCGGCTCTCGTAATCATCTACAGACATGTCACCCTGTACCAAACTCAAAAACTCTGCTTGCCTCCTTCTCTGGGCAGCTCGTGGTACATATTGGGCTCTAAAGGCTGTCTGGAACTCTTCCCAACCAATCACATCCTGGTGGGACATCAAAATACCCTGGGTAGTACCCCACCAATCTCGAGCTCTCCCTTTCAACAAGTAGGCACTCATACTGACCCTCTCAGTATCGGTGCACCCCAGATAGTCGAATATAACTCTCAACTCCGTCAACCACTCCTCAGCCTCTGTAGGATCCTTCTTTCCCCTAAATGCAGGTGGATTCATTTTCAAAAAGTCCTTCAGTCGGACCATACTTCTATCATCAGGCTGAGTGACGGGAGGCATTGAGGGTATGGGAGGTCCTTGTGGTGGTGTAGGAGTAGTACCCGAGGCATTAACTCCAAAGTGTTGCGCGAATAACGCTGCCATCTGCTCAAAACCTTGCCTCACATCGGTCTCAATCCGATTAAATCGAGAGTTAGGACTCTCTGGTTGTGGGACAGCTGGCGGAGGGGACTCTGCCTGCCTCCTCGAACGACCTCGTCGTTTACTCATTCTCTATCTCAACTCGTCTCCTGCGCATACATATCAAAATCGATTGAAATCTCAATCCTCAGATTCAGCTCATGACCAGACTATTACAGACACTTGGGATGTATTCTATTTCACTTAACCGACACTGACAGTACTAAACACCCTAAGCTCTGATACCAAGAAAACTCTGTGACGTCCCGAAAGCGCGAAAAATAGGGCTAATTTAAAACTTTTTACTCATTAATTCATAATTAAGGGTGCATTCCTGTGCAGTGTCATACATCATCTTAATTATCATGCCTCAGGATCTCATCATAATATAGTATATATTGTATTATATACATTACTCAATTCCAAGTTAATTAATCCTAATACATCCCGTACATCACTGTACAATAAGTGTCTGTAAATATAACTCTAGTCTGGGTACATGAATAGTAAATATCTACTTCAGTACACAAAATACGGCCCGGAGCTCAAGTCCTCCACTAGCCTCTAACCCGTACGTCGCAGGGAACTCACTTCACTTGAAGCGATCTGGGGGGAAGAGAAAACAGGGTGAGCTTCCAAATCGCTCAGTAAGGGGGGTAAGGGAACCCAGTTATATAAACCATATCACACATCACAAATATGTATTTGTTTATGAAGCTCATTTGAAATCGTAGCATGAAAGATTCTCAAAACATCATCATCTCATAACTCATAAATCATGTGAAAACATGAAGGTAAAAAGGCTCAATATCGAGCACTCACAAGCATGAGTAAATATATGCGATAATGGCTGTTCTCAAAATACGTGATAAAAATCACCTCAGTAAATAGCACGTGACAAGGTCACAAAACACAACTCATGTGTAAAACGAGACTAGGCAATAAAACTCAATTAAAACTCGTCATGGCACATCAAATGTGAAATCTCCTTTGGGTGCGTATCCCAGGCATCCTCGTATAGAGGGAACGTCGACAATATGGTCGTATGCATGGTATATTGGACTTATATGTTACCAGAACAAGGCCCGGCCTTACATGCTACCAGAGCAATGCCTCGCCTCATGCACACTATCACGTGGTCCCTGGGTCGGTTCCCAGGCGGCCCACTCTCTCGGTCTTACATGCTACCAAAGCAAGGCCACCCAGCGTTACCAGAACGGGGGTCATCTCACGTTACCAAAACGGAGGAATATCGGACTTATATGCTACCAGAGCAAGGCCTCCCAACGCTACCAAAGCGGAGGAATAATCGGACTTACATGTTACCAGAACAAGGCCTGTGGTCCCTGGGTCGGTTCCCAGGCGTCCCACTATATCGGTCTTACATGCTACCAGAGCAAGGCCCGATGTGTATTCAACATGACACGCCTAAGTCTCAATCATTAGCCATTATCTTATAAAATGTTATGCCTTCACGTAGAACTCATAATGGTTTTCTCTCGTAAAACTCATTTAAAACATTTGTGTACTCAACACAAAACATGTTAAAACCGAGTTCCAACCGGTAAAACAAGCACACATTTTCTCAAATCTCAATATCGCCTTAACGTAGAGCCCAATTTACTTTTCACACGACTCAAAGGTTTATAAAGCAATTTCACACTCAGCTTATAAACTTATAAAATAATGGGCTCCAACCGGCTATAAAAACTATGTGTAATTATATCACAACACAACACCAAACATGCTTGTATTCTCAAATCACGGTTCATGCTACAAACAGTTCATCAAAACACATACACAAATGGTTTAGTTTTCCCTTACCTCTTTGCACCTCGTATAGTGCAATCGTTTCCCCCGTATCACGGACTAGCCTCGCATTCCACTCTGGAACTCCCGAGCTGTCCAAATGATGTTAAAACATCAATACTCATTATCACATCAACCTCAATTCTCAAAATCGAGCATAATTGCTCATAACTCTTTAAATTTCTTAATTCTCATAACTCCATCACAAACCATAATCTCGCTCACAACACCTCAACATTCTATATTTCCTATGCCACAATATCTATGCTAATACACCACATTGTCTACATCTCCATTTATAGCTCAAAATTCCTAAATTTATCAAAGTTGCTAAATATCATCATCACTCCAACTACATTGTAATTTCATCAATCCCTAATCATTTTTCAGCTATTTCAACACAATGCCAACAACTATCATCACCAAAATCATCTCAAATATAAGGATCGAAGTTTAGAAATTACTCAAAACTTGTGGAGAGCTTATCTCTTGCCTCAATTCGATCCGTCTTTCGATTTCCAAGTATGTTGTTCTCCCTTGGGTGAGGAACAACTTTCCTTCTTGCCACAACTTCTGGTTTGGACGGAAATGAGTGCTTTAGATGAGTGAGAAAGCTAGGGCTCGGTGAAAATGGGGGTTGGAAGAGAGAGAAAGTGAAATTGTAGGAGGAAAATAGGAGTTCCTTATATAGGCTGAGGGTAGGAGATCGATCTGGCTCTTGATGAGATCGATCTGCATTTGAATTTGGGGACGATTTGGGGCAATTTATGCCTAGGAGATCGATCTGTCGAGGGGTGAGATCGATCTCTTTATGGCTTTATGAGATCGATCCGCTCCCTGAGGAGATCGATCTTCTCCCAAATAGAGACATTTGGAGATCGGATCTCTTCCTCATGAGATCGATCTTCTCTCAAACAGAATCATAAGGAGATCGATCCTCTTCCATTGGAGATCGATTTGCTCCTTAAATTCCTCATTCCTTGTCATTTTTTTAACTCACCAGATCGATCTCTCCTTCTCCCAGATCGATCTGTCCTCATAGCTTCACACTTATTTTAAACACTTAACATATAAATCTCCAATTATCATTCCCCAATTCACTTAGCTCAATAAATTATACTTCAAGTTCATATTACATAATTAAAATATGTCTGAAATCCTCAGATCTCACACTAACTCATGCATACATGCTACTCTTCTGACATTAGCTCTTTCACCTGGCCATTGGCTGCTGTTTATAGCCATCTCTTCAAGTAACTGCATAGCTTGATCAGGTGTCTTAGACCATAGTGAATCTCCTGCTGAGACGTCCACAGTAGCTCGTGTCTGCGGAGTCATGCCTTTGTAGAAAACCTGTATTTGGTTTCCTTCATCATATCCATGCTGAGGGCATCTACGGAATAACTCTTTAAATCGCTCTCATGCCTCATGTAATGGCTTTTGGTCTAAGTGTGTGAACTGGGCAATCTCTAATCTCATCTGCATAGTCTTTCCTGGTAGAAAATACTTTGCCAAGAATTTCTGTGCCATCACTGCCCATGTCGGAGTGCTTCCTGCTGGTAGATTTTGATACCAACTCAATGCTTTATCTCGAAGAGAAAAAGGAAATAACCTTAGCCGAATAGCATCGTCAGATGCTCCATTAATCTTAATGGTGCTATAAATCTGTAGAAAACTTGTCAAATGTGTATTAGGATCCTCTAAGGCTGAACCTCCAAATTGGTTTTGTATAACCATGTTGATCAATGTCGGCTTCAATTTAAAGTTGTTGCAGTTCATAGGAATCTCTCTTATAGCAGGGAAATTCTGATTCACAACTGGGGTGAAATAATTGCGTATAGCTCGCTGCTACTGATTATCATCTGCCATGATTAAATTTTGGTCTTTCTCTTCAAATCTGTTTTGGCGAATTTGTCTGATGGTTCTCTCAAGCTCTGGATCTAACTCTTCTTTTATATATGCATTTCCATTGCTGCGAGTTTTTACCATTCACCTAAAAAAATATTCGTAGATAGTAAATTAAAACAAAAATATAAATATAAATATAAATCTAAATTAAAGTAAAGGTTATTGGGGAACAATGTCAACGAGAAACTAGACAACAGTTTCCCGACAACGGCGCCAGAAAACTTGTTGTCCTAAATAGAACACTATTGCAAGTGCACAGGTCAGTTTTCGAGTATAGAGTAAATATAAGTATCGTCCCATAGAGAACCGTGTCTACCGCTGATCACTGTAATCAACAACCTTGAGATTTATTTAGAAAATTAATAAATGTTGGTTAAAATCCTATTCACTATTCTAACTGTTAACTATGGAACAAATTAATTAAAGCAAATCACAATAATTACGAATGAAAATATCAATGGCAAAATATTCCTAAAAACCGATTTCACCTAACTAGGGTTCATGCAACTCCTTTGATAAATTGTTCTTTTGATTTCAAATTGTTTATAGTCGAAACTATTTTCTGTTTATCTCTCCCGAGTTTTAAACAGTCATACCCAGTTTACCTAATCCTAACCTCTCGATTTAGAATCAAATAATAGGATTCATTAAGCGATAGTAATCCGTTTCTCTATGGCTCATAAGAATTGTCAACCTCCCGTTTCAACAATGTCCTATGTTAATCTACCCTTATGCATATAAACAATCCCCTTTCCCGAGTGTCGGATTCTTATACTAATTCATCTAATTGGTGGCCAATCAACTAGAGCATTAAGAACAAGTAGATTAAATAAACATAATTGAAATCATCTAAACAACATCACAAAGTAATTGCAATAAGCCCAAAGTTGGTTACATCGATTCTAGGAAAAAGGAGTTTAGTTCCTAGACATCATAATAAACATCCAAGAAATCCAATTTAACATCCCAAGAACAAATATGGTGAAAAAGATAAAAAAAAAGATAGAGTTTTAATGGAGCTAAATTAATTTTGAAGTCTTCTGCTGCAGCCTCTCTCGAAATTCTGATAAAAAGACTATTTATAAGGTTTCCAAATACTAAAACGCGGAAGGTCACGTGGCAAAACAGTGTTGCCCTAATCAGACTGCTATGCTGCGGCAATGGTATTAATTCCTCAAATCTGCTATGCACTGTCCAGTTTCTTCTATTGCTGCAGCATAAGTCACGATCTGCACCCTGTAACTTCAATTCTTCACGGAATCATCAGAACCAACTCCAAAAGCCTTAACTTCTCCAAATTATTCTTTTTCCTACACAAGTGCACAAAACACATAAAACATACCTAATATTGCAAAAAACAAATCAAATAACTAAGTAAAAAGGGTCTTAAACATATATAAAATTCAGTGCTAATACTAACCCTATCAGGATCAAATGTTAGCTCATCAACATACCCATCCTTATTCTCTACCCTCACCAATAAAGATTCCACCATAATGAAACCTTATTATTCTTAAGTGAAAAGCCATCCTTGCCAGTAATAAACAAAATGTATATAATATACATTAAAGACAATGGCATAAATCATTCAAATATATTTATCATTTTGTCAAAGGAATTAAAATTGCTGATCACAATCATACATTTTCGAATATAACTAATATAACAGCAACAACAACAACAACAAACAGAGAAAGTAAACCATATTATGCAATTACATATACATAACAACAACAACAACAACAATTAGCCATAAATTAATCACCCAAATTGCATTTACAACAACAACAACAACAAAAATTAATTTGACTATACTGAAAAACAAGTAAACCTAAAAATTACGCAATGTGTCAATGGTGACTGTATAATACATCAATGAAACTGTGAACAATAAAATGCTCAATATTAACGTATACAACAACAACAACAACAACAACAACAACAACAACAACAACAACAACAACAACAACAAGAAGCCCCTAAATTACCCATTCATATAGCAATAACAATGAAATTCAAAGGAGAAAAGAATTACCGCACTTCCAATCGAAAGAACCTTTCACCTCACCTTGCCGGACACCGAAATTACTTCATCATGTTAACCACCAAGTCAGGGAAAAGAAAAGGGTTAGCTTAATCGATGACTGAGATAGAATCGAAATCCCTAAACAATAAACCCCCAAATTTAATCTGAAATTAGATTAAAAACCTTAATTGCCAAATTCCCCAAATAGGTTTTCAATTTCTCAAACACTAAGGTTTTTTTTCTTGATTTTACAAAATAAATTTACAAAATTTACCTTAAACCTTTTACTTTTATTAAAAACAAGTAAAAACAAAAATAATAAAATGACAGACGTGTTAATTGCCATGTCAACGATTTTATGGCACAAAGAATAAACTTAATTATGGTTGTTGAAACCAACAATATTAAATAACTTGCTCAAACAATTAATTAGTAGTATAGGGAGCAAGGTCGTATCCCAAGAGAGATTGATTAATTTCGATTTATTTTTCTGCAAATAAAAGAAAAATAAAACAAGAGGGGTTTGAAAGATTGATTAACTAAAATAACATAACTTAATAGAAAGAAAACAAAATTGAGTAGAAGAATTCAATAATTTGAGAAATCCAACCCAATGAGTAGTTTTCAGATTTGGTTCGGTAAGTTGATCATTGACGCAAGATAATTTTTCTTTCCCAACTAAACTGGTTATGGTTGTTGGTACGACCTAACAACCTATCTCTTCTTACTGCTTTGACAATCAGAAAATGTTCTCTAATTGCGGCTCTTACCAATAAACAACCCTAGATACGATCTTAGGATTTAATTTACCAATAGCATTGAACACTAAAGAGACTACCAATTCTAATCAACAAACACACATGTAGTTTTATTTAAATCAAATCTTATAATCACATAACAAAGACTAGAAACCAGAAGTGCAATTAATCTTGTTACATACCACTTGTTATTGAAACAGCCAAACAATTACGGATTCAGATATTTCAATTGGATGTATATTACCTTGTGAATGAATCAATAAGCCTTTTTGAAGCAACCACAAAACAATAATAATAATGAAGTGCAGAAATTATAAGAATAGAAAAGATTAAAGAAAATAAATAAGAACAATTAGATCTCACAACTTATAAACCAAATCTTCAATTATCCTTAGATTGGAAAGAGAGTTTTAGCAACCCATGAATATTGAGTAAAAGCAGTGAAAATATTTGTATCAGAAAATCTAATCAAAAGTCTCTCCTTTAACCTAGATCTTCAAGAGCCTATTTATAGCTAAAAAAATAAAGATAAAAGCCCTACTCCTAGTTGGACTTAAAGTCCTTACATTTAATTAAAATAATAATCCGATAAAAAGTCTTCCAAGTAATTGAAAAAGTCAAATCTATGAAGGAGAGAGAAAATCATCGTATTGGATGCTTAAGCGAGAGTCTCGCTTAAACCTTGACCCGTCTCTATCCAACAAATTGAAGTCGGCTCGTCAAGAAGACCCTTAGGCGTGAGTCTCGCCTAAGGCTGCATCCGGCTCTGCCCTTGGGTTGAAAACTGCAAAGTGAAGGGATCCTTAGGCGAGAGTCTCACCTAATGTTGCATCCAGCACTGACCAAAGTTAAAAACTGCACAGTGAAGGGATCTTTAGGCGAGAGTCTCGCCTAAGACTGCACCCAGCACTGACCTGGCTTGCATTCATCATTTCTCACTTTTTCCACATGATTTTCCTTGTTCCAAAATCCGTCTAAATCATCCTTTAATTCATCAATTCCATGAATTCCTACAATTATTCAAGAATGATCAATTATCCATAGATTAAGTATAAAATTCATACAAAACCATAAAAAAAACAAGGTAAATAAAGTGCATAAATAATGACTTATCACTTAAACATCACTTTCCTACAGGACGTGTGTAAAACACTGTTCATTTTCTGTCTACAAAAGTTATTAATTGATACATATCGAAAACATTATGTCCTAATTTGTTAAAATTAAATTTTGAAGTTCCAAATTGAACAACCCCCAAAACGTTGGGTCCAAATTTAGCATTTAGCCCCCCTTTCCTCTCTCTCTCTCTCTCTCTATATATATATATATATTCATTCGAAGTCATTTATAAATGAATATAATTTTTTTTTTGGACCTTTCCCTTAACCTATGTACTTGGAAGTCCTTATAATCGAATCACTTATGCTCTTTTTCTAGTCAGAGTCAAGAAAAAAGTATTAAAGTGAGAAACAAAGTACATATTTCACATGAATCTTAATATAGATAGATATAATAAGAGATCACTATCTATAGATAATTAATTTTAATTTGGACAGATGTTTGAAAAAAAAAAAAATTGCACCGTGATTATTAGTTTATTGTATAAAGATTGATCTTACAAACTGGGTGTAGGAGCCAATCCACAACCAGATTGGCAAATAAAATAAACACACACATACGTAAGTGGGAGCCCCAAGATTAAAAGAGAAAATAACAAGGAAATGCTTTACATAATTCAACAAAGTGATACGCAGCACTGCACAGCTACTAAGCCTACACCGATCACCACTTCTTCCTCTCAACTTGGTCTCTTATTGTCTTTTTGTTTTTCATTGTAATACAAACTAAAGCTCTTCACCCTTTGAAAAATAGTGCCGCAATCTTGTATATGCATTTAGGAGTAATTCTTCAAGGCCCTCGATACCTCCGGAAGCAAAGACAGCCCTGCTGTTGATCAACAGGAATCATACCTCCACCTTTCGATGTGTCTATTGGCTCCAGCATAGAAACTACTTCATCCATTTCTGACCGCTTGTCAGGGTTAGCATCCCAACATTGTTTCATTACGTTTGCTAGAGAACTTGGGCAACATCTTGGTATTTCTGGTCTCAAATTCTGTGCCCCCAATGTAAGGACAATTGGCAATGAAAAAGAGTAAATGAAAGCAAGATTATGAGACTCATCATCATCAGAGTCTTATTTTAATATTGAAATATATTATATAAACTAATATATAAATTCATCAGACTAAGGCCCAATAATATACCTGGCGAACCACAGCTGAAGTCACTTCAGAGAAACTAAGGTCAGGATATGGCATGTCACAACAATATATCTCCCACAAACAGATGCCAAAACTGTACACATCGCATTTTCTGTTATACGGGTCACCATTGAGAACCTGAAAGCCTCCCTTTTGATCAGTTATTGATCATTTAATCAACGGTTTTTTATTCTTTTCTTTCACTTTCTAAATAATTAGCTGAAACCTCCGTACCTCTGGAGCCATGTAACCAAGGGTTCCGGTCTCTCCAGTCATGTCATTAGGATTTGAAGCCTCCACACGAGCAACCCCAAAATCGGCAATTTTTAGTGTACGTGTCTTGTCTAACAACATGTTCTCTGTCTTTACATCTCTATGAACAATCTTCTGTGTATGAAGGTAACTCAACCTACAAAATGACAGATCACCCCTTAAGTATAAAGCTAGAGAAAATTACAACATATGTATTTATCCTTGAGCTGTGAAACCACAACAGACTAAGAAACGAGCTGCAAACAGAAAACAGGACACAGCTCAGATTACCCTCTTGCAAGATCAAGGGCAAGTTGAACAACCACTTTGAAAGCTAGCTTCCTTCTCCTGTTCTTTATAAGATAAGATTTCAAAGCACCCCCAGGAAGATATTCCACAACAACACAACACACACTATTTGGCATGCCTATTTGACTATTCTCTGTTTGTATTTGTAGCCCTGATGAGCCCATTGTTGCCCCTACAAACTGGAAAGCAAAGACAGATTTAGTAAGAATAAGAAACTATAAGGAAGTTCAACGACAACTAAAACAGTAGAGTTACTAGTATGCGTTTCTTTTTCGGAAATTATAAGCCACAGAGCATGATCCTAAATATCCAAGCTAATTCTAATCCATACGCCCTACAAGTAGGTAATGTAAATCCATGGATTTATGATGTCCAATCAATTTAGTTGCCTTTCGTAATCATTCTAAAGCAGTGCACAGTTCTCAATCACCAGAATCTAACAGACTCATTGAGTCGATGAAGATTTATATTAGTTAAACATCATTCCAAAGTTAAGTGGCAAATTCATAAAACTAATTTTCCTTCTCAAATTTATGAAGAGGAAATATCATATGAAATTATAGTAGGGGAAGCAAAATATATAATGCTATGAGATTTTTTATTTTTTGAAAGGCATAAAAAGTTCTGTTAGTGAGAAGTTTTAAGTATAGAATTCAACAAAATGACAGCCCAACATAAACGTAAGAACCCCAAAGTTTGCAACCCAATCCTTAAATATCTGACATAAACCCCATATGACTAAATAAGAAAAAAACCAGCTGCAACTTGAGCAAAACACACGAAGTTCAACAAATTAGAAGAAGCAGCAAAGACACATAAATAACGTTGTGAGATATTAAGTCTTCCTTAGAAGAGATCATGAAGATTTTGGTAATCTTGGATAATTTTATCAGTATATTAGTGAAAGAAGAAGTTAATATTTCTTGGGATTTAATCATGAAAACATTCTCGATCCTCTTCCCATCCTCTGAAACAACAATCCCCTACCAGTAGACTCAAAAATAAGAGATTCCCAAACCAAAGTGATCCACCAAAATCAAGAAGAAACTGATAAGTTTTCAAAAGCTGAATACATTGTAATGACCTTTTCTTGAGAGGCAAAATTGAGATGGAAAGGGATCACAAGAACCATGGGCTGCCACCAATCTACAAATTTGCAAATAAAGTAAAATATATGTAAGTTCTGAGTGCACAGTGTGCGGTAACATATATAAATAATTGGAGAGAATGTTTCTCCTCGAGCATTGTAGCTTCTTCAACAAATTCAGGTTTAAAATTAAAGAATTATGCTTTTAAAATTTCCTTGATTATATGGAAATGGAAATCATCCACCGACAGCCAAAGTTTTTTTGGAGTATTATTAAGAATGTGAACAATCTCTTAAAAGAAAACATAAAGTATCTAAAGACAAAAAGAACGGGAAAACAATCAACATAACCCCTTTTAATACAGTATATAGTGTAGTTTTTTCTTTTTCTGTTTTAGTTAGTTAGGGAGTTAGTTATATAGTTAGTTAACACAACGGAGAACATCTAGTTAGTTAACACAATGGAGAACATCTCTCTCCATATATATTTTTTCTCTGTACTATTTTTCAACAATGGGAATATACAAAAATCATTCTTCATCTTCTGCTCAAGAATTTATTATGGTATTAGAGTTGTAAAAATCGTCCCATTTATCTTCTTTTTAGTTCTCGCATGGCTTCTTTCAAGTCAGATTCTTCTTCCAAGGGAGATGATTCACCATCTAATCCCTATTTCCTTCACTCAAACGAAAACCCAGCTTTAGTGCTGGTTACGCCGATTCTTTTAGGGACCAATTATCATACTTAGTCCAGGGCAATGAAGATGGCTTTGCTTTCGAAAAACAAGTATCAATTTGTTGACGGAACGATTACCATGCCTTCCACGACCGATGCTCTGTTCGGATCTTGAGAGCGTTGCAACATGATGGTGCTCTCATGGATTCTTCACTCTGCTACGAGTTTAATGGCACAAAGCATCGTCTGGTTTGACAATGCAGCCGAGGCATGAAAGGATCTCAAAAATCGTTTTTCTCAAGGTGATTCATTCAGAATCTCTGAGTTTCAAGCTGAGATTTATTCTTTTAATCAGGCCAACTTATCTGTTACTGATTATTATACCAAGCTCAAGATATTATGGGATGAAATGATGATTTTGAGACCACTTCCAAACTGCACCTGTAATCAGAGATGCACCTGCAAAGTTCTTAACATTGCCAAAAGATATCAAGAGGAAGATTATGTTATTCGGTTCCTCAAGGGTTTGAATGACAATTTTTCTACTGTTAAGTCTCTGATCATGCTTATTGATCCACTTCCTTCCATCAACAAAGTGTTTGCCATGGTGATTCAACAGGAGCGGCAAATGTCTATCTTTTACTAGCAACAAACAGCGTCAAATGTTTTTGTTAATAAGGCAATCATTTCTTCAAACAGTAAGGGTGCATTTTCAAGGCGATCCAATTCTAATGTTAAGAGGCCGATATGCTCTTATTGTGGTTATACAAGACATTTTATTGATAAATGTTTTAAGAAACATGGTTATCCACTAAGTTTCAAGCTATGGAGCAAAGTTGCTATTGCAAATCAAGTTGGGCTCAATGTGATTCACAATGATGGTCACAGTAGTAAAGAAAGAAAACAGTAGAGAGGTAAAACTGAATGTATTTTTTTCTCCATATGAATTCAATAGTTGTTAGAATATAAATAGGAAAACTAGAGAGTAATTCTAGGAGTAATTCTGGAAAAAAAATCAGGATTTCTCTAACTTCCTTGATTTTAGGTAGTTTCTTATTAAATAGGAAAACAGATAATAATTCATTATTTATTTATTGACAGCTAATAATTCCTAATTTATCTACACTCCCCCTCAAGTTGGTACAAAGATATCAATCATGTCCAACTTGCTCACTTGAAGTTCAAATGGCTGTCTCATTAAGCTCTTGATGAAAATATCTGCAACCTGCTTCATGGTAGGAACAAAAGGAGTACAAATTACCCCTTCTTCAAGCTTCTCTTTTATAAAATCTCTATCAATCTCAACATGTTTCGTCTTGTCATGTAGAACCGGATTATGAGCTATGCTGATGGCTGATTTATTGTCACAGTACAACTTCATAGGAAGACTAACTGGCCTTTTAATTTCTTCTAGAACTTGATTTAGCCAGAATACCTCACACACTCCTTGAGCCATTGAACGAAATTCAGCTTCTGCACTACTTCTGGCAACAACACCTTGTTTTTTGCTTCTCCAAGTAACTAGATTACCCCACACAAAGGTGCAGTATCCAGATGTCGATCTTCTATCAGTGATTGAACCTACCCAATCTGCATCAGTATAGACTTCAATTCCTCTATTTTCATTTTTACTGAAAAACAATCATTTCCCTAGAGTTGCTTTCAAATAACGAAGAATTCGAAACACAGCTTCTAGATGTTCCTCACAAGGAGAGTGCATGAACTGACTTACCATACTTACAGCAAAAGCAATGTTAGGCCGTGTATGAGATAGATAAATTAACTTCCCAACTAATCTTTGATATCTACCAGTATCCACAGGAACTCCATCTTTTACCTCTCCAAGCTTCACTTTTGCTTCTATTGGAGTATCAATTGGCTTGCACCCACTCATACCAGTTTCTTTCAAGAGATCCAAGATATATTTTTGTTGTGACAATACGATACCTTTCCTTGATCTCACAATTTCCATACCCAAAAAAATCTCATTTACCCCAAATCCTTGATCTCAAACTCCTTGGCTAGATTCTGTTTTAATCGGTTCATTTCTTCTTCGTCATCTCCTGTAAGAATTATGTCATCTACATAAACAATCAAAATTGAGATCTTGTCTTTGTTAGAGACTTTTATAAAGAGAGTGTGATCTATCTGCCCCTATCTATAATTCTGATTCTTCATAAACCTTGTAAACCTTTCAAACCAAGCTCTAGGCGACTGTTTAAAACCATATAGTGATCTTTTCAGTCTGCATACCTTGGATCCAAACTTCTCAGTAAAACCAGGTGGTGCCTCCATATAAACTTCCTCTTTAAGATCTTCATTGAGGAAAGCATTCTTCACATCCAATTGATTTAGAGACCAATCGAGATTTACAACAATTGACAAGAGCACACGAACAGTATTTAGTTTTGCCACCGGAGAAAAAGTATCAGAATAATCCACTCCATAAGTTTGTGTGTAGCCTTTAGCTACCAGTCGAGCCTTGTATCGTTCTAGAGATCCATCAGAATTATACTTAACGGTGAATACCCACTTACAACCAACGATTGCTTTTCCTTGTGACAGATCAACCTTTTCCCAAGTAGCATTCTTCTCTAGAGCTCTCATCTCCTCAAGAATAGCCTCCCTCCATTCAGGAACATTTAGAGCTTCCTGTACATTACTTGGAATAACCACACTAGACACTTGTGTAATAAAAGCACGAAATTGAGGTGACATATTATTAAACGAAATAAAATTGGATAGAGGATGCTTAGTACAAGACCTAACACCTTTCCTAAGAGCAATTGGAAGATCATCTTGACTTGAGGAATTTGACTTAGAATTACTTGGAAGATTATTGTCAGAATTGTCTGAAGGAACATTGATCTCATGATCCAACCCCTGATCAGATTCTTGGGGGTGCTGTAAGACAATGTTCCTTCCTTTTTTTGTGCTTGGTACTCTTTTGAATATACAAGACCCTTCCATCGTTTCGCACACATCTCTGTTGTTTCAAAATTTTGATTTTGAGATGGCATTATCAGAGGTTGTTGTAGATTTTAATCATTTAATGCATTTGTATTTCCTTTCTCAATTACTTTTGGTAAAATATCATCACTAGCACATTCAAAATCAATGGTTAAGTCAAAACCATTTAAAAACATATCATCTTTACTATTGTTCTTCTCCCCCTGAAGATGAGAAGTGTGATAGTATGATTGTCCTTCAAAGAAAGTGACATCCATAGAAACAAACATTTTTTTCAGAACTGGATCATAACATTTATAACCTTTTTGATTTGTTGAATAGCCTACAAAAATGCATTTATGTGCTTTTGGATCAAGTTTTGTTCTTTTATGGTCATGGTTATGAACAAATGCAACACTACCAAAAATTTTTAAAGGAATGTTTCTTACTAACTTGAAAGTTGGAAAACACTCATTGAAAAGTTTTATTGGTGTTTTAAGCCCCAAGGTTCTTGAAGGCATTCTGTTTATAAAAAATGTGGCTGTTAAAACAGCTTCTCCCCAAAGATACTTTGGAACTTTAGATGTAAAGCTCAAGGCCCTAGCAACTTCAAGAAGATGTTTATTTTTCCTTTCGGCTACCCCGTTTTGTTGAGGTGTATTGTTACAAGAACTTTGATGTACAATCCCCTTTTCATCAAAAAAATTTCCTAACACATGATTAAAGAATTCTTTGTCATTATTACTACGAAAAACTTTGATCTGAGTTTCAAACTGTGTTTGTACCATTGTATAGAAGTTTTTAAACACACTTTCAGCATCTGATTTATCTTTTAGTAAAAAAACCCAAGTAACCCAAGTATGATCATCAATAAATGTAATGAACCAACGTTTTCCAGGAAGAGTTGCCACTTTAGAAGGACCCCATACATCACTGTGGATCATAGTAAATGGTTTTGACTTTTTGTATGGTTGTGGTGGAAAAACAGCATGACGATGTTTAGCTAATTCACAAACTTCACATTGAAAAATAAAAACATTTTTATTCATAAATAATTTGGGTAATAATTGCTTTAAATAATGAAAATTTGGATATCCTAACCGAAAATGCCATAACATAATCTCACTGTCACTGGAAACAGAAAGAGAATTAAAACAAGTTTGGTCTTGCCTTCCAAAGTTTGTACTATTATTAAGGAGGTAAAGGCCACAGTCTTGCCTAGCATCCCCAATCGTCTTTCCCGAGGTTAAATCCTGAAATTTACATTGAGAAGACCAAAAATTAATTTGACAATTATGATCACGAGTTAATTTACTGACTGACAATAGATTATAGGACAATTGAGGAACGTGAAGGACATCTTTTAAAGTAAGATGAGAAGAAACAATAATTTTTCCTTTCCCTGCAACTGTAGCATAGGAACCATTTGCTATTTTGACCTTTTGATTTCCTGCACAAGGTATGTAAGAAGAAAACAACTGCGAGAACCCAGTCATATGATCGGTTGCTCCTTAATCTAATATCCAAGAGGTATTTGGATTGACACAAGTAAAGACTGTGGTGAAAAAATCACCTGACTGGGCTAAAGAACAAGACGCACTAGAATTTCCTATAGATTGAGACTGAAACATCTTGTACAGGTGCTCCATTTATTCCTTGGTGAAAGGAAGAGAGTCTAAGGATGACTGCTGCCCTGGATTAGTAGTGCTAACCTGGAAAGCACGAGTGTACCCTGCTGGCCGAGAGTCATCACCAGGTTTCTTCTTCAAATTCGTAGGTTTTCCATAGAGTTTCCAATAGGTCTCGCGTGTATTCCATGGTCTCCGACAATGATCACACCATGGCTTTTGTTTGCCTCCTCGTCTTTCTCCTTGTTGCTCATTACTGTGGGCTACAAGAGCTGAACTGTCATGATCAACTTTTGGCTCTACTCCCTTTAACATCACTAATCTCCGAGCTTCCTCTCTCTGTACCTCAGAAAAAACCTCTCTGATAGAGGGTAGAGGTTTCCGTCCTAAAATACGTCCCCGAACCTCATCAAGATATTTATTTAGACCTACCAGAAATACAAACACTCGACTTCGTTCAACCTTTTTCTTGTAACGTGCACTATCATTCGGACTCTCCCATTCTTCAGTTTCGAACATATCCAATTCTTGCCACAGAGTCATCATGTCATTATAATAGGCAGTTACCTCTCTATCACCTTGTTGTATCCGCCACATCCGAGTATTTAACTCAAATAATTGAGATTAATTTTCTAGGTCAGAGTACGTCTCTCTAACAGCCTCCCAAACATCATGAGCGGTTGGTAGAAGCATAAATGGTTTTCCCAAGGTTGGTTCCATGGAATTAATAAGCCAAGCGATAACCATGGAATTTTCTGATCTCCACTGCTGGTATTTTGGATCATCAGCGACTGGAGGCTTGATTTCCCCATTCAAATATCCAAGTTTTCCCTTTCCATCAATCACCAAACGCACTGATTAGGCCCATTCTAAGTAGTTTTTACCATTTAACTTATGAATGGTAATCTGTAAAGGGCTTTCATTGATGGGTGCAATCGAAGATGCCTGGGAACTCCTTTCAGACGATGTCATAGTGCTGGTAACGGAAGAAGAAGACGAACTAGAGCCAACCATGGCTGCTTTGTAATTCATAGGCTCTTGATACCATGTAGTAAAGAAAGAAAACAGTAGAGAGGTAAAACTGAATGTATTATTTTCTCCATATGAATTTAATAGTTGTTACAATATAAATAGGAAAACTAGAGAGTAATTCTAAGAGTAATTCTAGGCAAAAAAATCAGGATTTCTCTAACTTCCTTGATTTTAGGTAGTTTCCTATTAATAGGAAAACAGATAATAATTCATTATTTATTTATTGACAGCTAATAATTCCTAATTTATCTACAGTCACAAAGTTGAATCGAAAGTTTCACCCCCTACTTCTAATGATTCTACTGCTATGTCTTTTACCAAGGATCAATATGATAATTTGCTTTCATTGCTTTATACAGCTGACATTGTTTCTTCTTCCGTTAGTCATGCCAATGCAGCTTCTAAAATTGTGGCTTCTCCTCCTACATAGAAAGGTACATTTCTTGCCTCTTGTTTTAATAATACCTTCATTCCTAGTTCAATTTTTTTGTTAGATATAGGAGCAACAGGCCATATAATTTGTTCTCTGAATTTTTTTGAATCCTATAGATCTATAGATAACTTTTTTGTCCAATTGCCTACTAGAAAGAATATACCTGTTACCCATGCTGGTATTGTTAGACTTTCTTCCACTATTGTTCTTGAGGATGTCTTTTTTGTACCTAATTTTTCATTTAATCTCATTTCGGTTTACAAATTAACCAAAACACTACAATGTTTCTTAACTTTCAAATTTTACTTCTGTGTTTTTCAGAATATCAAGACTATGAGGATGATGGGGTTAGTTAAACAACAACAAGGTCTTTACATGTTCGTCAATTCTGTTGATTCTATTTTTCATAAATTTGAGTCATCTTTGCCTTCATGTTTGGTATCTCAATCTCAACATGTCTTACCACAGTCTATGGACATTTGGCATTATCGATTAGGTCACATGTCTTCTAAGAGAATAAAATTGTTAAGTCATATTGATTCTTCAATTGTTGTTTCAGATCAGTTAGCTTGTGATGCTTGTCATTTAGCTAAACAAAAGAGATTACCATTTTCATTGAGTGCTTCTGTTTCAAAATCACCTTTTGATCTTGTGCATGTTGACATATAGGGGCTATATCCTGTTGCATCATTGTATGATCACCATTATTTTTTAACTTTAGTTGATGATCATACAGGCACACTTGGATTTATCCAATGAAAATTAAGTTTGAAGCTCGAGTCTTGCTACAGAATTTTACTGTTTTTGTAGAAACCCAATTTGCTTCAAAAATAAAAGTCATTCGCAGCGATAATGGTTAGGAATTTAATGTTCCTTCATTCCACACAGCAAAAGGAATTATTCATTAAACATCTTGTGTCCAAACACCTCAACAAAACAGTGTTGTTGAAAGAAAACATCAACGCGTACTTAATGTAGTTAGGTCCTTTAAGTTTCAAGCTTCTTTTCCTGACAAATTTTGGATAGACTGTGTTTCACATGTTGTCCATTTGATAAATAGAACACCTTCTCCCATTATACATAACATTACACCATATGAACTTCTCTATCACAAACATCCTAGTTTCTCTCATCTTAGAGTTCTCGGTTGCCTATGTTATGCTTCAACTTTAGCACATCCAAGATCAAAATTTGATCATAGGGTTGATAAGTGTGTGTTCATAGGACTCCCTACTGGAACCAAAGGTTTTAAACTTTTTTCTCTTACAACAAGTCAAGTCTTTGTGTCTAGAGATGTTATTTTCTATGAAACCATATTTCCTTTTAGATCTCATACATTTCTTGATACTCACACTCCTCTACATTCTGCTCCAGATTTTTCTCTTCCTAGTCCAACTGAATCTTGTTTAGATACTGATATTTTCCTTCTAGTCAATCCTTTGTTTCCAATATTACAAACTTAGATTTATCCCACACTCAACATACATCACATCCTCCTCTTAGGAAATCTACCTGTATCAGACATTCTCCTAGTTATCTACAGGATTATCATTGTAGTTTAGCAAAAACTCATCATTCTAAAGTCTTGACTCCTACAATAGATTGTTCAGTTACTCCTCACTCCCTTTCTACTGTTCTTGATTATTCCAAATGTTCACTTCCCCAAAAGGCCTTTTCAGTTAACATTACTACTCTATATGAACCACAATCATATAGTGAGGTAGTAAAACATGATTGCTGAAGAAAGGCTTATGCAAGCTGAAATTGAAGCCTTGCATGCAAATAAGACATTGGAGCTAACTGAGTTGCCTTCTTCCAAGAGAGCTATTGGGTGCAAGTGGGTGTACAAAATAAAATATAAATCAGATGGTACAATTGAGAGATTTAAAGCTCATCTGGTTGCCAAAGGCTTTACTCAACAAGTTGGTGTTGATTTTACTGATACTTTCTCTCCAGTGGCTAAAATGTCCACAATTAGGACTTTAGTTGCACTTGCAGAAGCTCGATAGTGGCATCTTCATCAATTAGATATCAACAATGCTTTTCTACATGGTGATCTATCTAAGGAAGTTTATATGCAGTCCTCTCCTGGATATACTTGTGTCAACGAGAGGCAGGTTTGTAAACTGCTCAAATCTTTATATGGTCTTAAGCAAGCGGAGAGGCAATGGTTTGCTAAGCTCAATTCTGCCTTGCTTGATAAGGGGTTCCCGTAGGCTCCTTCTGATCATTCCTTATTTCTCAAAGTTGTTGATTCCTCATTTATTGCTCTGCTCATATATGTTGATGATGTTATTTTGGCAAGTAATAATGAGAAACTCATTTTAGACATGAAGCTTTATCTTGACTCTACTTTCAAGATTAAAGATCTGGGCCACTTGAAGTTCTTTCTTGGTTTGAAGGTTGCTAGATCTCAGCAAGGCATTAATCTTTGTCAACGGAAATATGCTATTGAAATCTTGCAAGATTCTGGTTTTTTGGGTTGCAAGCCAGTTGCCACACCAATGCTTTAGTCCATCAAACTTTCAAAATCTTCTAGACCTCCTTTGTCAGACCCACTTGTATATCGGAGACTCATTGGTCGTTTACTTTATTTGACTACCACTAGACCTGACTTGTCTTTTTCCGTGCAACAACTTTCTCAGTTTTTGGATAGTCCTACTAAATTTCATTTAGCAGCAGCTCATCGTGTTCTTCGATATCTCAAGTCTAATCCTGGTCAAGGCCTTTTCTTTCCTGCTGATTCAGATTTCAAGCTTAAAGCTTATTGTGATTCTGATTGGGCATCTTGCATAGATACTAGACGTTTTGTGACAGACTATTATGTTTTCTTGGCAATGCTCTTATTTCCTGGAAGTCCAAGAAGCAACAGATTGTTTCCAGATCTTCTTCTGAAGCTGAATATCGTGCCATTGCTTCTTTGACTTGTGAGTTGCAATGGCTTTTGTATCTGGTCCGTGATCTTCAGCTTCCTCATTCCTATCCTGCCTTGATTTTTTGTGATAGTTAATCAACCATTGCAATAGCCGAGAATCCTGTTTTTCACGAGCGCACCAAACATATTGAAATTGACTGTCATCTTCTTAGGTAAAAGCTTCAAACTGGTGTCATTCGCTTGCTGCATGTTTCTTTTGCTTTTCAACTCGCTAACTTGTTCACAAAGGCTCATCCACCAGCTACTTTCCATTCTTTTCTTACCAAGCTGGAAGTTCAAAATATATTCTCTCCAGCTTGAGGAGGGGTAATACAATATATAGTGTAGTTTTTTCTTTTTCTATTTTAGTTAGTTGGCAAGTTAGTTAGAGAGTTAGTTTTACATTTAGTTAACACAACAGAGAACATATATATATATATATATATATATATATATATATATTCTTTGTACTATTTTTCAACAATGGGAATATACAGAAATCATTCTTCATCTTCTGCTCAAGAATTTATTACCTTTGGTCAAGGAACCAATTAAAAACTGAGTAAGATTGAAGAATGAAAGGGGACTAAGGGGCTACTTCAACCTCTTTAAAGATCTAGTAATTATAAGAATTGATCAATATTTATCCCGTGGTTATTAAAAGTATAAACAAAAAGCCCAAAACAAAAGATTTGATTCAAAGAAAGTTAGGAAACTAAAATTTTCGTGGCACATTTGATCAATTATTGAATAAGGTGAAGGATGTATTTTCATAGAGAATTTTAATTTGTATCAATAACTTGAATATAGGCAGTTTTAATATGTGGAAAACCATTATCAGAAAATGTCAAGACAGAAGGTATCTCCTGAAGCCATTCATTTAGGGTAGGTGGTCATTAAGTATTCTACATGTCAGGTGAGTGTTTCCTTTCCAATTGGGATTGAAGTTGTCTAGAGATTTTTATCGTCGTGCCAGAAACAGGTGATCACTTTGATGACATTATAGCAATGCCATCGCTTTATAGACGTTCAGATTGTGAAGACAATAACAGCAATATTAGAGAACTTTTGAATTTGATGGAAGATTCTTTAGGTACTTTATTATAGTTGAGTCAATGTTACAAAAGCAAATTTCCAGGCATTTATGCATAAACCATTCTATCCGAAATCCACCCACAAATGTCTTCACAAAAAAACAAAAAGAAAAAAAAAAAACGGTTCTTCTAGAGTAGAAATTCACCTTAGTAACATTGGGATGGTCAAGCTTATGCCAGACAGCAACTTCTTGTGAAAAGGCTGCTCTTAGTGAGGCAATCTCAGCTTCTGTCCTGTGGCCCTCCTCACCCCAGTCAAGCAGCTTCACTAAAGACCAAAAGGGGTAAGACAAATCAAGCTTGGTTATAAGATACAAACCAACTGATCAAGTAGACCTTTCGTTGGTTAGAATAGAGACTATCAGTAATTACCATAACAAGCAAATAACATATTAGTATTACAATTTCCAGCTATCAAATCCATTTAACAGTATAGTTCTTTTCATTTCTTTTCTTGTTTATTCGTTTTCTTTATTCCAATAATGAATTAACTAACAACTAGGATCACGGGAAAGTTAATTATAACAACAATATTATCCAAATGGAACCAACAAATTCAGCCCAAACCCATGCTCAGTCATGGACTCCATAAGACTACATTTATAACTGTCAATCACCATACCTTTCTAACAGTCAAACGCAAAACAGACCAGAATTTTACTCCCCTTTGAGTTATAAAACACCACTGAAAGAAAAAAAGAAAAATCTTAATATGACAAAATTTGCTGATATATTCACTAATGCAAACCAACTGAGAAGCAGTCTAAAACATAGATAGTCAAAATTTCGCTCAAAAGGAGGGAGGAAAAATGGCCTTGAAGATAAACAAATTAAATAAAAAGAATTATTTTACATTTGGACATTCAGAAAAGAAACAGACCGGCAACATCCTGGCCATCATAGATGCCACGGTGAACAGTGCCAAAGGTGCCGCGAGCAATGACAGATTTGATGATGAGCTTGGAAGGATCGATCTCCCACTCCTGTCTTTCCTTCACAAAAGTTGCAGGCTTATTGGTGCTACTGGGAGCAAGCCTGAGCTTTCCGTCGTCATCATCACCACCATTATCGCTCTTATTCTTGCTGTTATCACTAGTCCAAAGCCTGTTAAGATGCTTCTCAAGCTGCTCATCCAAGCTCTTCAGATCAATCTGAGCTGCTCTCACAAACCCATCACCGCTTTCCTTCATACTTTTTGAAAAGGCTCAAACTTTTAACAAAAAATCAAAGAAAAAGATAAGAAATGAGGGAGTTACTTAATGATAAGTGATGGGTAGTTGTTATAATAGTCAGAAGGACTTGTCTTTTAGTTGTGGCCGTTGCTTGTTCTTAGTTCACGAAGTTTGTTTCTGAAGGAAAAGAAGATGAAGAAGAAGAAGAAAGAGAAAGACTAGATTTTGTTGAGTCTCCAATCATCCATGTCCATGTGGGCACATGGAATTGCCTGAGCACAACATGTGTAACTGACCCATTTTGGTCTCCCCTCCTGACTCCACTCCAGGGTTGCAAAATCAAGATGGAAACTTGACAGAAAGTAAAAATGAAGATATAAAAAATATTAATTAATTTTTTACGTGAGTTTGCTGTACAAAAATGAAAAAATAAAAAAGTTATATAAATTTTACATTATATTATTACTTAATTAAAATACTAAAATAAAATTAAAAAATAAAAAATTTATAAATATATATACTTAATTTACATATTTTTCATTTTTTAACTAATCTTTTTATTTTGTAATGATTTGATTTTGTTAATAATAAATAAAATATAATTTTTTATTTACTTTCTTTACATTTATTTTTTATTACCAAACAGTGTAAAAAGTTATTTTTTTTACTTTTTCATACACCTTTATTTATCTTTTTATTTTTTCACCCTATTAAATACACTTATATTATTTATTTCTTTTGTAATATTTGTGTTTGAAGTCAAGATACCATTACTTGTGCTGTGAAGAATTATGAAATTCTACTGATCATGAAGGTGGAAATATTAAGTTTTGACAAAAGTCATCTAATACAAGAAAAAGGGAATGACTCGAGTTAGTGCTTTGAGCAAAGTGATTTCGGGATGACGTTATGCATATTGATCAAGACATGAGTTATTGAAATATTTAGTGAACCTCAATTAGATGTGGTTCCTTTCTGATACTGACATTTATTTCGTGGTAGCGAACCTGAGAGTGAAAAAAAAAAAAACTAGACTTGATTGATCGAATTGAGCAGACTCAGCATATTGATAAGTACCATACTGATGTAGCTAATCAGACCCAGATGGGTGTTGTAACTAGCTTGAGTATTAGTACTGATAAATTATTAAGATTTAAAAACAGAATTGTGTACCAAATGATCTATAGTTAAAGTAAGTGATGTAGTCAGAAGCTCAATTGTAGAGATACTCTGAATTAGAAGAATAGTAAAGATTAATCAAATCTCCTGAAGGTATATTGGCAATCTGGTACGATAAGAGAAATAACTGAATTTGTGGCTAAATGTCTCATACGTCAGCAGGTTAAGGTTAACTACCAGAAGCCTATGAGATTATTACAATCTTTATCCATGCCAATATGGAATTGGGAGCTTGTGCCCAGGATTTTAAGGGCTCTTGGAAAGAACATTTGCCATTAGCAGAGTTTGCATGTAATAACAGCTACTACTCAAGTATCGAAATGACACCGTACGAAGCGTTGCATACTCAAAGGTGTCGTCCACTGATTGGTTGGGAAGAGAGAAAAGTTAAGTTCCCATTATACCGGACCTTTTGAGATCTTAGAACCGAGTGAAAGATAAGGTACACTGTCACGACCCTCAACTTACCAAAATATGTACAAATTTTTCACATTTTCGTGCATCGTTTATCATTCGTCCTTACCTCAATCGTGAACAACAACTCTCCTCAATAGTTGGGCTGTGTGTCGACATCTAACTCACTCCACCATATCAATTCAATTTGCATATTATTCATTAGTAAACACTTGTATAAATGTGTATATATATATATATATATATATATATATATATATATATATATATATATATATATATATATCAGAGTTGTTACATGTGTTTACATTGTTTTACATCCCCAATAGTTACATACAAAATGCTACTGTGTTATGTTTAGTTTAGATACAAAATAATCCAAGTGTGTATACCTTTAGCGAAGAGATGCAGCGGATTACCAAAAGGGACAAGCCTCCAGTCACGCTCAATCTATACTCAACACTCTGTAGAGAGGGGGAAAATAAGGGGATGAGCAAACCACACGTTCAGTAAGGCAATCATGCGAACAGGTAGATACTGCACTATCTACGTGATCGTGATGCCATGCTTAAAGCATTTAGTTCATCATTTATCTCAAAACATGAATGTATGATTGTGTTAATGGTATGTAAAGCATTCATGCTATTAAAATCCAGTGCACATTTCAACTCAAAGCATGGTATAAATCATCATGCATAATTCACAATAAAGCATGGTATTAACCATCATGTGTTTTCTCAAGTAAGCATGGCATTAAACATCATGCATTTTCTCAAGTAAGCATGGCATTAAACATCATGTATTTTCTCAAATAAGCATGGCATTAAACATCATACGTTTTCTCAAATAAGCATGGCATTAAACATCATGCATCCGTGCACTTTAAAAACCATTAACAATCAATATCTAAAAACAATTCAACATTTGTCAGGTCTCAGCCCATCCCTCGGACTGTCCTGACCCACAAATCATTTTAAACATGGATTTATTCTCAAAACAATAGACATGTGAGACAGGAAATTCTATAATAAGTAATAACCTCAAGGTCTATGTACATAACCTGTGATACCGGCTACACGGATCAGGTGTGCGGGATATCACCACTATCTGCTTCCACACGGGAGGTGGGTCAAATCCTACATGCCGGTCGATAGCAGATCTCGTCCCAAGATGGCACATCACATCTCAACATGGTACAACGTACTCTATACTACATGCACGGTACAACGTACTCCGTGGACCCAATCAACACATCATATCAAGCCACATCTCAAAACGCACGTGTGAGCCTATTTAATCGGTACGACCTCTTGTCTACCCGAAGCTCCTAACACGGCTAATTAATCATGTCAAACAATGCACATGCGAGCCTATTTAATCGATATGACACCCAGTCTACTCGAAGCTCCAAGCACGGTAACAAGCAAGGTGGGCATCTAGTGCGAGACAAACTCCAAGCACAATGCCAAAACCAATATGAAATCCATGTGAAAACTAGTGCCTCTAGCACTCATGTGTATGAAACACGTCAAATCTCGTGCGAGTCGTACTCTAGCACGCTTTCATTCTCACGAAAACAATATAGGTGGCTCATTTCTTTACAAAGTGTGGTTAACAAGCCAAAACAATTCAACTCTTTTGCAAATCATTTCAAATATTAGCCAACCTACCAAATCATTTGCTAAAAAGCAATAAAACATTATTTTCAAATAAATATGGTTTTATTTTCATGCACATTTCTCAAACACCCAACTTTTGCCCTTCAATCACCCAACATCATTTCCTATATCACATGCATTCTAGCAAAGCATTTAATACACCCAAATTGTGCACAGATAGCTCTAAGAGTCCACACAATTCCCTTACCTCGATTTACTTGTTGTGACTCTTTTCCTCTTAGCTTCTCACGCTCTTGGCTGAACTCGCTCCAACGTATCCTTGGAAGCTGCGATTCATTTATCCAAATAAATTGAGTTAATGTTTTTAACCCATATTTGACCTCATTAGTTAATATAGCTCATCTTTGCATTTACCAATGCCTTAATCCACATTTTACCCCTTTTAGGTAAATCTCACAATTTATTCACCAACAATATCTTAAAATCATACTCATAACACTATTGTCACCTCTAGACATCCCATTTCTCATTAATCTCCATACATTCCACTTTCTCGCACTAGACCATTCTCATTTCCTTGCAAAGTGTGGTTAACAAACCAAAACAATTCAACTCTTTTGCAAATCATTTCAAATATTAGCCAACCTACCAAATCATTTGCTAAAAAGCAATAAAACATGATTTGCAAAACAATATGCTTTTATTTTCATGCACATTTCTCAAACACCCAACTTTTACCCTTCAATCACCCAACATCATTTCTTATATCACATGCATTCTAGCAAAGCATTTAATGTGCCCAAATTGCGCACAGATATCTCTAAGAGTCCACACAATTCCCTTACCTCGATTTACTTGCTGTGACTCTTTTCCTTTTAGCTTCTCACGCTCTTGGCTAAACTCGTTCCGGCGTATCCTCGAAAGCTACTATTCATTCATCCAAATAAATTGAGTTAATGTTTTTAACCCATATTTGACCTCATTAGTCAATATAGCTCATCTTTACATTTACCAATGCCTTAATTCACATTTTACCCCTTTTAGGTAAATCTCACAATTTATTCACCAACAACATCTTAAAATCATACTCATAACACTATTGTCACCTCTAGATATCCCATTTCTCATTAATCTCCATACATTCCACTTTCTTGCACTAGACTATTTCTAGGTCATACTCATTCCAATACATTTTAGATAGTTTCTAACCATCCATACTCATGCCAAACAACTCCAAAGTCAATTAAATAAACAATGTACCATAGTTGGAGTGTTAGAATCTTACCAAATCTTATTTCTCTTCTTGCTCCAAGTGACAATGTGTAAGACCCCGTATATGTATAATGGTAATGTGTGTAATTGGATCAAATAATATGAATGGACTTGTAATGTAAAGCATGATTGATGTAAGTCCATGGATTCAATGTATGTATGTGTAATATAAATTGTAACGTACATACAAGTTTCATTGAGTATGAATACGAAGAAATGAGTTCTAGCAAGTGATGGATGTGATTGAGACTCAAGATGAGTAGTGTGGTAAAATGGAATGGAGTTATGCTTCCATTTGGTTTTATGTAGCATACCTTTGAACATACAATGAATGCACACAAGTTTCAATGTGCATAAGGTATGAATGGATGCCATTTTCAAGTTATAAAGGTGGATGGATGAGAAAATGGCCATGGCAATAGATTAATGATGTGTTGGTATGAGTTGCAGCAAGGAAACTGCAGGAAATCTGGAAAACATGAGGCCCAGATCGATCTCATAGGATGAGAGATCGATCTGGAAGAGCCAGAATGCTCTTATTTGGGCGAAAGAATAGAGCAGATCGATCTCCAATGGAGCCAGATCGATCTGCCAAGCATTCTGTAGTGAAAAGATCGATCCTCAAGCACCCAGATCGATCTCCTTAGCTCTCTGTTTGGGACCAGATCGATCTCATGCTTCGACAGATCGGTCTCATGCCTAGACAAATCGATCTCATGCTTCGACAGATCGATCTCAGGCTTAAAAATGTCGTGAAAAAGAGGGATTTTAAGGGACCAGATCGATCTCCTCTTGGACCAGATCGATCTCCTCAAGCCATTTCTATATAAGGAGAGCTGAAAATCTGGAAATCTCAGAAAAACATATTAACCTCCCATTTTCAACCCAAAAACCTAACTTTCTCTCTCTCAAATCAGTCATTTTCAGTGAGGTTTGGAGAGAGATCATTAGAGGCAAAGTTGTTCCTATCAAAGAGAAGAACAACATAGTGAGAGGGCATCTTCCCATCTTTGGAATTGAAGGAGTTAAGGGCATTACCATTTGGAGCAAGAAGAGAAATCATATTGGTAAGATTCTAACACTCCAATCCAAATGCATTAGCTATTTAATTGATTTTGGAGTTGATTGATATGAGTATTGATGGATAAACTACCTAGGAATGTAGTGGAATTGGTGTGACCTAGTAATCTAAAATGGGTATAATGTGAGGATATGTGGGATTAAATGAGCCTATGATTTATGGCATGCTAAAGTTGTTATTGGGGTAATATTTATGATTTTAAATGGTTAAATGAGATTACATTGTGAGTTTGGAGGAATTGAGGAAATGGGTATGTATATGATTGATAAATGCCATAGTGAGGGGATTCATGGAATATGAACGCTATGAGCTTTATGTCGATTTGATATCGACTTTGAATAAGTTAATAGGCCTAAGAGGGTCCATAGACTCGAGCTATGGGTAAAGCAATGAAACGAGGCCAAATAAGAATAGAGGCTATAGATTAAATTGACTATAGCAAGCACAAGGGTTGCAATATATGGATCGAATATAATGCGGGATACGATTTTGTGCAGTCCCGAAGAGTTCGTTGAAGACGAACTGAACCGTACGAGTAAGCAGCTTAAGGAAGTGGAATCACGCATCGCGATTCCAGGTAAGGGAATTTTGTAAGTATATAGAGGTAGCTGCTCGTATTTTGAACTCGTGGGTATATATAGGGCTTTGGAAATGTGCATGGACTTATAGAAATGTGTTTTGATGATGTACGAGTGTTTGTATGAGATTTGGTTGTTTTGAAATGGTTATTGAAAAAGGGATAGTAAGGCTAATAATTGCATAAATCATGTGTTTTGAATGCTTTTACAAAACACAATGCTTTGATTTGAGCAAATAAAGGATAGGCTGGCTAGTACTTGAATGATGTTGTGAAATAGCCCATATGAGGCACTAAGCATATTATGAGATGTTTTGAATGCATGTAAGCCGCCTATCGCGTGTATGTGATTTAATTCGTGTTAGAGACTCGCTCGCGCTGGACTTCTATCTTTTCACTTGTGTGAAACGTGCTTGAGCTTAGCTCGCACTTTGAATTTGAATTGTGATGATGTTTATAAACCGTACTGGAGCTTATGCTCGTACGTGGATTTGAGTGGTTTTTCTTATGCATATAACTGTACTGGAGCTATGCTCGTACATGGTTTCTTCATATTTTATGCATAAATGCCGTACCAGAGCGTTGCTCATACGAAGTGATTGGTTTGATGCATGAATTCGCGCTAGAGCGTAGCTCGCGCTGGTTTTCACACTGTGGTATGTATGAGGTCGTGGCGAGAGATACGGATTAACTCAGGGAACCCAACAGGCCTGACAGACCTCTTAGGTGGGGTGAGGGTGAGGGGCTAGGACCTGACATAATCCATCCAGGGAACCCAACAGGCCTGACAGACCTCTTAGGTGGGGTGAGGGTGAGGGGCTAGGACCTGGATCAGGGAACCCAACAGGGGCGAGCAAGGCCATGAGGGGCTAGGACCTGGTATAGAGGTTACTCCCACGCGCTCTTGAGACTATAAAGGTTACACTTGGTATGGGGTAGATAAGACCTATGGCAGACACCCCCAACCATGTTATAGGTCCGCGGAGTACGATGTACCGTGTATATCACATGGAGTACGATGTACCGCGTGGTGGTTACTTGATTTGAGAAAGTCTGGCGGAGAACTAACCCACCTTCGTGCCAGCATGATACCCCGCACACCGGAATCCGTGTGGTCTGGGATGATATGTGACGATTGGCCAACGTAGTCACTTGAGATATAGTAACCTGTCTCCTTGCTTGATTTACTTACTACCACATGATTTTAAATCTCTAAGTGTGATTTGTGATTGTTTAAGGTAGACCCGAAGGAGGGGTCGAGCCTCGTGGATTTGATTTGTGATATGAAAATGAGGTTGTGATTGTGAGTTGATGTGATGTGATTGTATGTGATGAGAAAGAGTTTTATGACGTGGGTTTAAAAAGGAGGTTTCTTAATGAATTGCCCTTTTTATGAATTTAAATGAGATCGAGCATGAGATGATTTATACATGATGTTCTACCATGTTTTATATGCCAATTTTACATGACTTTGATACATGATATATATGTATACTCATATGGCATAGTTTTATTCCTCATGCTCCTACCATAAAGGATTTATGCATAACACTATCAGCATGTAGATAGAGTAGTTATCTACCATGCTTGCATTATTGCCTTACTGAGCTTGTGGTTGCTTATCCCACTCTATTTCTCCCTACAGAGCGTGCATAGTAGCCCAGTGAGGACTGAGGCGTGGTATTTTGGACTCCGCTGCATCTCCATCGCTTAAAGGTATATACACAGTGATTCTTTTTGTATCTAAACAATGTAAAAGCACAGTATTCTTTTGAGTTATAATTATAGGGGATGTAGATGTCAGTAAAACATGTATTCGTATAAGTACACGATTAAATGCACATGTATGACATCGTTTTAATTAATTGAGAATGAATGAGATGTGGTGATTATTATTGGCTCACAGCCCAACAGTGTGTGATGAGTTTAGTTCACGACCGGGTAAGGTAACACTAAAACGCGAAAAATTTTCAGTGATTTTTGGTTAAAGAGAATGGAATTGGGTTGTGACAGAGATTGGTATCAGAGCTGTGTTGGCCTGATGTGAGTCATTAATAAAACGTAGGAAAGTACATCCCCATAGTATTGTGCTTTTGTTTAGATATAACTGTGTATACTGTGATGGATTGAGCTTAATAAATTATTATAATACAGGAAGTTAGGCACTATGCCAGTTACACGCAAAGGTAGAGGGGCGAGAGCACGTGCTAGAGGCCGTAGAGGTAGGCCTGAGAGCCGTGCGGAGCCACAGACTGAGCAGGCTCCACAGAACCCTGCTAAGAGAGCAGGTGATACTGAGGCTCGCTCACTACAAGAAAACATACTTTCAGCGACGGAATTTTAGCGACGGAATAATTCCGTTGGTAAAAAAGTAAATTAGCGACGGATTTGCGACGAAATTCCGTCGCTATTCGTATCAAATATAAAATTTACATTTTCCGACGGATTTTGCTACGGAATTCCGTCACTGAAGACGATCGAATACGCTGAAATTTTAGTTTCCTATTATTCCGTCGCTGAAACTAATCAGCGACGGAATTCCGTAGGTGATGAGTTCCGTCGCTGATAAGTGTCAGCGACGGAATTCCGTCGCTAATTCAACGAAATTTTTTTTATTTTTTTAATATTCTATTCCGTCGTTGAAACTTATCAGCGACGGAATTCCGTAGGTGATAAGTTCCGTCTCTGATAAGTTTCAGCGACGAAATTCCGTCGGTAAGTCAACGAATTTTTTTTATTTTTTTTGAAAATTCTATTCCGTCGCTGAAACTCATCAGCGACGAAATTCCGTAGGTGATGAGTTCCGTCGCTGATAAGTGTCAGCGACGGAATTCCGTCGCTAATTCAACGAATTTTTTTTTATTTTTTTTGAATATTCTATTCCGTCGTTGAAACTTATCAGCGACGGAATTCCGTAGGTGATGAGTTCCGTCGCTGATAAGTTTCAGCGACGGAATTCCGTCGGTAAGTCAACGAATTTTTTTTATTTTTTTTGAAAATTCTATTCCGTCGCTGAAACTTATCAGCGACGGAATTCCGTAGGTGATGAGTTCCGTCGCTGATAAGTTTCAGCGACGAAATTCCGTCGGTAAGTCAACGAATTTTTTTTTTTTTTGAAAATTCTATTCCGTCGCTGAAACTTATCAGCGACGGAATTCCGTAGGTGATTAGTTCCGTCGCTGATAAGTGTCAGCGATGGAAATCCGTCGCTAATTCAACGAATTTTTTTTATTTTTTTTGAAAATTCTATTCCGTCGCTGAAACTTATCAGCGACGGAATTCCGACGGTGATAATTCCGTCGCTGAATCGTATTAGCGACGAAAATTTCGTCGCTAATGAAAAACATGTTTTTTTCATTTTTTTGAATATTCTATTCCGTCGCTGAAACTTATCAGCGACGGAATTCCGTCGGGAAAGGCTTTTTTAAGTTCCCAGATTTCTCTTCTTCCCCCGATTTCCCCCTCTCCTCACCCGATTTCTCCTCTGCTTCTCTCGCCTGTCCAGCCCCGATCTCCACCCTCTGTCACATTTTTTGTCTTCACCGGCGACAACAACCACCGGAAATCGAACGACTGGATCTCCCCCTCTTTCTCACCGTCGACGATCTCCCCTCTCTCCTCACGCGATTTCTCCTCTGGTTCACTCCGATCTCTGCCCTCTGTGCTGTTTCTCTTGACCGGCGGCAACAGCCCACCTCCACCGAACGTCCATCACTCCCTCTCTTCCTCACCGCCGACGATCTCCCCCCTCCCTGGCGTTAATCGAATTCCGGTCAAAAAGGTTAGATTTACCTTTTTTTTTTCATTTATAATTTCTCTACATATTCAATGTAATGTTTATGAACTTAGGAGGAGACAATGTTTATGAACCTAGCTTGTAATTTTGCATGCTGACCTACATATTAGACATGAGATTCATTCATAGTAGCAGTAGATAATTATATTACATGTATGAAAGTAAATAAAATTTTAGAAACATTATATACGAGATATGTAAATTAATTATGATATTACTTTATTTTACAGCTATAAGTGATCATTTTTTTTATTTATTAGTATTATTTATGCAATAATTTTTTTCACATTAAAATAGTTTTGATTTTCTCAATTGCAGCTATAAGTGATCAATTTTTTAATGATTTTATTAATATAAACTTAAAATCATGTTTTAATATTACATATGAAAAATTAATGAACTACATCAAATAAATAGATAAACTAACTAAACAGCAAACACATGTATTGTTGAACAAATCCAACATAAAATTACATTAAACCCATAATAATGACTTAAGATTGCAAACTTTTCTAAATGTCATTAAAAGTATAGAATTCATGAGCAATATATAAAAAAGATTATTGTTATACGTTTATTTAATAATTAAATAATTTATTACTTTTTAAATATATCTTAATAGATATAAGTTAATTTTTCAATCTTGTAAATTTTACAATTTCATTATCATATAAGAAATTATCATTTTCTTGCTATTTATACTTAATATTTGTAATGAGATTGTTATTATTAAAGATTTTGTATTTAAAAAATTATATTCATATATGTTTATATTTGATGAAAAAATAATTTTAAGTTCCTTTTCATACTTTCTTATTTTCATTGATTGAAAAATGTGAAATAATAAATAATTAAAATAGATAAAAATTTGAACCTTTCAAAAAAATTGTATAATATTAAAAAATCAATAAAAATATAATAAGAATTAAGATTTGTTGCGTAGTTAGTTATATTAACCTCATATATTTTTTTTTGGGAACTATTCCATAAAAATACTTTCTCTCATCATCCATATCCCTTTTTTTTTCTTGGAGTTGTTGAGAAATTGGTAAGCCGTTATCCCTTTCACCGGAAGTATCTGTTTTCTTATTTGATATTGAGTCAAGCCTCATGCTCCAGCTGGTTTTCTTTTTGGTGCAATCACGAAGTCCTTTGCCTGACACATCCGCTTCACATCTTTGACTCAAAATTGATGATACCCCTAATTATGTAAATCTGCAAGCGTAACAGAATACATTTATTTTCATGATCCGTCTATTCCTTGAATAATTCTTAGACATGAAGAAACAACTAAGATGGTTTGAGAAACTTTAATCATCAAAATAAATAGGTAGAACATAAAGTATGATGATGGAGTCTAGCTACTTTAGATATCCAAATTAGGTCACCTACAATTGTACAGCCATATGATGATGGAATACATTTTTTTATATTAAACTTCAAGATCACTTTTCGCTGAAATAGAAATATTTATGCGAGAGCTTTTACACACAATTTATAAATTACTTGACACGTTCTATGTTAATGAAAAATTTTATTATAAAAATGTCTTTGTTTAAAATTATTATTTTCCCCTTCATAAAACCAACTCAATTTTTTCCTCCTCTTTTCACTTTAACAACCAACCAACCTCAAATTTTCAATCTCATTTTAAATTAATTTCGTGATTGCCAAACATGAACTAATAAACATGAGAGGTTTTATTATTACGATGAGAAATTATGATAAGAGATCAAAAGTTGTGTTTTGTGAAGTTGGTCAATTGAAAAATCTATAGGCTTTTTAGGTAGCAAAATAAAAACACATGGTCGTTAGCTTTGAAAGTGACATTTTTTTCATTGGTATCCAAATGGGTATTCCAAAAGAGTAGTTCTTTTTTTTCTAAAAAAAAAAATATTTTTATGTCAGCAATATTACCATTAAGGAGAGGTAATAATTCATTTAGAAGACAAAAATTGTCAAGAGAACAATCTTACAAAAATTTCTTTATGATATTGTGGTTGTTGATGTGATTGTAAATCCTTAGTTATTAGTTGTTGATGTGATTGTAAAACCTTAGTTATTAGTTGTGGATAACTAAGGTTGTTGAGATGATTTAATATGCATGATTTGTATTGATGATTTGGACTGCTATATAGTATTATTTGTAGGTTGGGTAGAGACAAATTACAGTCGTTATGCTGTCGAATTTTCTAAGGAACTTAGGACTTTAAATAAAATACTCCACACATTCAGTTCGAATATTTAAACCTAGATATATGTATGTTACCTAATTTGATTTATTTTGTAATAAGGATGGATTTATCGTTTTCAGCGACGTATTTTGTTAGTGTAGATGTTAAATTTTCTTATATGCATGTTACAAATTAAATTGATTTTACTTAATTGGAAAAATTTATTTGGTGATAGAGTGTGATTGTTATTCTATTTTTTCAGATACTATATTCTGTGTGAAAAATGGATAAGGATAGATCTTGGATGTATTGTCGATTAGATGTAGATGGATTCATTAGAGATGAATTTTTGAATGGAGTTGAAGAGTTAATTAGTTTTGCATTTTGTCATCCTGAGGTAGTTAGTGGAAATAGAATTAAATGTCCTTGTAGCAAATGTATGAATAAACAATTCTTGGAAGCCGATAAGGTGCGGAAACACCTTTATTACAAAGGTTTTGTTGTTGGGTATACGACTTGGAATCAACACGGAGAAATTGAAGAAGGACAGTCATCACAAAATATAAATGAAACAGTTGATCCACTATCTGGGGTGAGACCTGAGGGACTAAATCCATATGTTAGAATGGTTACGGATGCTTTTCAAATGGATGATGACGTAATTGGTAATTCGGTTAACAATTCAAGAAGTGAGGAGCAACATCCAGATTCATCTGCTACATACTTCTATTCTCTATTGAATGATGCCGAAGAACAACTATGGCCTGGTTGTTCAATGCACACAACATTATCGGCTGTTTCACAACTTTTGAACTGGAAGTCAGAGTTTAATATAAGTGAAGCATGCTTCAATCGTTTATTGGGGATTATGAAGTCAATGTTACCAGAAGATGATCATTTGCCACAAACCAACTATGAAATGAATAAGAAGCTAGAAAAATTGGGTCTTAGTTATGTTAAAATAGACGCATGCAAGAATAATTGTTTGTTGTTTGATAAAGAATATGTCGAGGATGAGTATTGTCAAATATGTGGTCAACCTCGATATAAACCTATCTCAACAGTTGGTGGACGAGGAAAAAAAATACCTTATAAGGTTTTACATTATTTGCCATTAATTCCGAGGTTGCAAAGGCTTTTTATGTCGTCAGTAAATGCTAAGTTTATGACATGGCATGTTGAAAGTCGAAATACTAACGGAGTGCTCAATCATCCTGCTGATGGGGAGGCATGGCAAAAATTCGATAGTATCCACCAATCGTTTGCTGCTGATCCTCGGAATGTAAGACTTGGTTTGTGTGCTGATGGATTTTGTCCTTATGGCCCCGCATCGAGATCATACTCTTGTTGGCCAGTAATACTTGCTATTTACAATTTACCTCCATGGATGTGCATGAAGCAACCATATTTGTTTCTCAATATGATAATTCCGGGAAGGAAAAGTCCATCACATAACATTGATGTTTTCTTGAGACCTTTAATTGATGAGTTAAAGGTGTTGTGGGAACATGGTGTTGAGACTTATGATGCTTACAGAAAATAGCATTTTATGTTAAGGGCCGCATTGTTATGGACGATTAATGACTTCCCTGCTTATGGAATGTTGTCTGGGTGGAGCACCCATGGTCGATTATCTTGTCCTTATTGCATGGATCGTACAAAGGCCTTTAGGTTGCAGTATGGACGAAAGCCTTGCTTTTTCGATTGTCATCGTCAATTTTTGCCTCCTAATCATCCTTTCAGGAGGCAACGTGACAAATTTAGTAAAAGGGCAGATCATGATCCTCCAGTGCAGAGATTGTCAGGTGAAGAAGTATTGCAACAATTAGATGCAATCGACGATTTACCATACGGTACAAAATGTGGTCCACAAAAACCTCCAGGGTTAGGGGTATCTCATAATTGGGTGAAGAAGAGTATATTCTGGGAATTACCTTATTGGCATACCAATCTTATTCGACACAATTTGGATGTCATGCATATTGAGAAAAATGTTTTTGACAATTTGTTTAACACCCTGATGGATGTTAAGGGGAAAACTAAAGATAATACAAATGCAAGAATGGATATGGCCTTCATTTGCAAAAGAAAAGAATTAGAATTGGTGAACAGTAATGGAAAAACATTAAAGCCTAAAGCTTCATTCACTCTAAGCAAGGAGGAGCAAAAACGACTATGTGCTTGGGTTAAAGAGTTAAGGCTTCCTGATGGGTTTGCATCAAATATAGCTCGGTGTGTTAATGTCGATGAATGCAAGTTCTACGGAATGAAATCTCATGACTGTCACATTTTTATGCAGTGTTTACTTCCCATAGCTATTCGTGATTTTATCCCAAACCCAATTTGGGATGCAATCACAGAGCTATCTCATTTTTTCAGAGATGTATGCTCACCGGAAATACGTGTAGATCACATGCAAGTTTTGCAAAGGAATATTGTACAAACCATTTGAAAATTAGAGAAGATCTTTCCCCCTTCATTTTTTGATTGTATGGAGCATCTTCCAATCCACTTGCCTTATGAGGCTATGGTGGGCGGTCCAGTGCAATATCGATGGATGTATCCTTTTGAAAGGTAATCACTTATAGTTAATTATTATTCAATGTTATACTAATATTTATCATTCCCAATATTCTATCTGAAAAAGTCGCTGAAATTTTATTGCTTACAATATTCACTTCAGGTTTTTGCATCACTTAAAAAAGAAAATGAAAAATCCAGCTCATCCAGAAGGGTCGATATGTATGGCATACATAAGGGAGGAGATTGGAAACTTTTGTGCCTTGTATTTTGAACCTGAAGTTCAAACAAGATTGACCCGTCCACCACGTAATGATGATGGAGGAGATGTCGATCCGATGGGACGTTTGTCCATTTTTAGACGTCCAGGTCGACCAATTGGGCCGACAAAAAATAATGCTCGATACTTGGAGGAAGATGACTACAATGCTGCGTGTATATACGTGTTAATGAATTGTGAGGAAATAGTCCCCTATATTGAGTAAGTTATCTAAATCTAACTCCTCGTTTAATGTTAAATAATATGGCTGATATAGTTATCTTATTTAGTTTCAAATGATATTGTAGGTCATTTGATAATATGATTAAAAGAGATCATCCGAATATCAGCGATGCACAATTAGAGAAAGCACGTCATGATCATTTTCAAAAATGGCTTAAACAATTTGTAAGTACTAATAAAATAGAACAATCAGTAGTTTGAACTTAAATTGTAAAATTTTAATGCTAGGTTTTGCGGGGTTTCAGGTATTTGAACATGCCACTCAAACAGATCCACGTATTATTGAGATTTCTCATGGTCCTGGACGTATGATCAGGAGTTATCAAGGTTATTTTGTAAATGGTTTCAAGTTTCATACGTTAGATTATGGTCGATCTCGAAAAATAATGAATAGTGGTGTTTGTGTCAAAGGCAGCTGCTACAATGATATTGATCGTGATTTTTATGGCATACTGACAGATATAATCGAATTAGAGTACTTTGGAATTGGGAATAAAGTTGTGTTATTCAAGTGTCATTGGTTTGATACAGAACGAGGTCTTCATGTTGATCCCCGTCACGGTCTTGTTGATATCAAGCATAAATCTATACTTGCCAGTAACGAACCTTTTATATTAGCTGAACAGAGCCAACAAGTGTACTTTAGTACTTATCCTTCTACAAAAAAAGATCGTCGTCATTGGTGGGCCGTATTCAAAACAAAGGCACGAAGTAGATTTAATCTTCGACGAAATGACGGTGGACAGATTCTAGATTTGAACGAAGGAGTTTACCAAGAAGTGGAAGTTTCGAACCCTAGAATATTGCATATTCAGACGAATTGGACAACCCGACTGTTCATAGTAGTGGCGAATATGAAGAAGTCGATCAATTTTCAGAAGAAGAAGAAGAAGAAGAAGAAGAAGAAGAAGAAGAAGAAGAAGAAGAAGAAGAGGAGGAGGAAGAGGAAGCGGAAGAAGAAGAAGAAGAGGAGGATGAAGTATGGAATGATAAAACAGTTGGTAATGATAGAGAAGATGACAGTGATTACAATAATGAATAGTAAGAATTAAACATTAGATTGTAAAATAGATATTATTGGACTTCATTTACTTATTTCTAAAGATAATTTTTTTATCTGTATTACAGATGAGAAGATTGAAAAAGTTAGCACAACGATCAGATAGGTCCAAGTCTCCTCTACCTGGATTGGAGTTTGACTCTCCTCTACCTGGATTGGAGTTTGACTATAATCTTGATTTTGACATTCAGCCTCAATCTCAGCAGCCTACTCCGTCTGATGCTCAGGCTCGTGATCGACCTTTAGCTCACCGTCCAAATCAGCCTCGTTCTCGGCCTCTCGCCCATCCAAATCCATCTTCAAGTTGACCTGATCTAGCTCCTGATAATGACGACGACGACGATGATGATGCCATTCCAGCTCCTCCATCAGCGGTAGAAGAACCATTACCCGGGCAAAGAATATCTAATGAGGAGGCTACACAAACTGCGAGTGGTAGTGGGAGTGGGAGTGGGAGTGGTGGTAGTGGTCGGAAAAGAATAAGAGGCCCAAATCAAAGCCTTGAAACACCGCAAAACCCAGAGCATAGGTTATTTCTGACGCCACTTGGTAACAGGTATATTGCTTCTACTTTTGTTTTATTTCCATACAACTCTGATATTAAATATGGTATAATATTTGGCGATATCTTCTTTTTTGATTGGCAGTTCTTTTCAAGAATCGAAGGGTGTGAGGATTATATCCAATTTAATTAAACAACATTACTCGGAACCATGGCCAACATGGAAAACGGTTCCAAATGAAGTGAAAGCACAGATGTGGAATAAATTTCAAGTACAGTACTTTGAAGTAAATAACTTTATAATTTGTCATAAACGTATCGAAATGATAATTATTTATTTTGTTTTTGTTTGCAGGAGAATTTCAGGTGGTCTGCTGACCAAACCAATAATGTCTATACAATTTGGGAGCACTTATGCAAGTCACGTTTTAGAGACCTGCTGCAGATGGAGAGAAGACAAGCAATGCAATATTTTAATACGGATAAAATATCTGAATGTAAAGGGTACAACAAGTCAAAGTGGATTTCAGTCCAAATATGGGATCAATTAATTGAGAATGAATGGGGGACTGAAAGGTGGGAGGCGAAGTCAAAAAAAAGAAAACAAAATCGGTTGACGGAAAAAGAAGGAACGATAACAAAGCATACGAGTGGTTCTGTTTCTTTTCCAGTACATGAGTATAGGATGGTAAGTCCAAATAATAATTTTATTCATTTTACTGTTGACTTTCATATATTTTTATTTAAATGTATTTTTTATTCATTACTCGAATTTCATATCTAATCCATAAAATTGCATATCTTGTATTGTAGACGAAACGTCTAGGTCGAGCACCGACATATAAAGAATTGTTTGATCGGACGCATAGACGTTTAGGTGGAGATGGTGATTATGTGGACAACAAGTCCAAATCTGTCAGTGTACGTAAATGCATTCCGTCGGCTTCTAATATGGTTTTCCCGTTATTAAAGTTTATTGTTTATTATCCTTCTTCTAATTACATTGTAGGAAAAGTATGCTAATTCATTGACTCAGAAATACGGCGAGGATATAAGCACCCATCCTCCTTTTGATCGAGCTGCATGGTGTGAGGTAATTGGAGGGATGGAGAGTACGCGTACACATACGTACAGATTTGGGACTAGGCCACATCGCCTTGATTTACAAATGGGCACAAACATTGCATTTGCCTCTGGTTCCACCCAATCTTCTTGTGCATCTCATTCAGCTTATAGTCCTTTTCCTTATCCTACTCCTGGTGTGATGGGTACTCCTGACACAAATTCAGAGGTGCAGCAAGTGAAAGAGGATGTCAGAGTCATTTCAAACAAGATTGATAATCTGGAAGGAAAGTTGTCTGATTTTATGGATCAGATGATGAACATGATGGTAAGGAATGCCAATAACACTGGAGCACCTGGAGTTGGACCGTCTGGATCTGCAGGTCACCCTAATCAGTGAGAGTACACATTTTATTTTATTTTCTTATGAATTCTAGATGATATTTGTAATTATGATTTAATCGGACTGTATATGATGATGATTTGCAATTAATAGTTGATGTTAGTTTTGACATATAATTGTGATATATATTTTATGTTTGTTTTTATCGATTTCTACAGCTGTCTTTCATTATTTTAGGTATACGGATTTAAGAAAACAAATATTAAAAAATATATATTTAAATTAGCTACGGAAATCCGTCGCTAAATCCCATTAGCGACGAAAAATTTAAATAATTAACAAAAAATAAATATATAAATTAGCGACGGAAATCTGTCGCTAAAACATTTTCGCGACGGAAATTTCATTAAAAATCAGCGACGGATTTCCGTCTCTAAAATGTTTCAGAGACGGAACTATTAGCGACGGAACTTTTCATCTCTGAAACACTTTACCGACGGAACAAAACAGCGACGGATTTTTCGTCGCTGATATGTATCAGCGACGGAAATATTACCGACGGATTTCCGTCTCTGATTATTTTACCGACGGAAAATATCCGTCTCTGTTTGTCTTCACCGACGGAATTATTAGTGACAGAAATCCGTCGCAGATGCAATTTAGCGACGGAAAAAACAGCGTCGGAATTCCGTCGTAAAAAGTTTTCACCGACAGAATTTATTTGCGACGGAATTACAGACGGAAATTTTCATTCAGCGACGGAAGACTTTCAGCGACTTCAAATTTAGCGACGAAATTAGCGACGGAAAATTCCGTCGCTAATTCCGTCGCAAAAACTCATTTGCAACGGAAAGCTATAATTAGCGACGGAAATTCCGTCGCTAATTCCGTCGCTGTTGCCTCTTTTTCTTGTAGTGGCTTTGCTAGGTTAGAGTGGAGTATTGAGAGTTTGGTGGAGATAGTCACGCAGGCATTGGGTGCCGGTGATAGACGAGGTCCCGCAGCACAGCCTACTACTGAACAGGCAGCTGCAGAGGTGGAGAGACCTCATGCTGCTGAGACAGCTACAGTTACACCACCTCCAACCCAGGATATAGCTTCTCCTATCGCTCCACAGCAGAGCGATAGTGATGTGGGTTATGACTGCGACTTGAGCAGGTTGCGAGAGTTTCAAGCGCTGAAACCCCCAGTGTTTAGAGGGGTGAAGGACCCAGTGATTACGGAGGATTGGGTGTATGAGATGGAGAAACTATATAGGTTTTTTCGATGCACTTCAGCTGAAAAGGTAGCCTTTGCCGTGTTTATGTTGAAAGGCGAGGCCGAGCATTGGTGGAGGTCCACCGAGATTATTTTGAGGGCCAGACACTCTGAGATCTCGTGGGAGATATTTCTAGAGGCCTTCAGGAGACAGTATATTCCAGCTATCGCACAGAGAAAATTGCGGATGAAATTTATGAATTTGGTTCAGGGGAACCGGACTGTGGACGAGTATGAGTCCAAGTTTATGTCATTGGGGAGATATGACCCTGACACGATGGGTAGTGAGACCCGAAAGATACAGAAGTTCATGGATGGGTTGAGATTGGCCATCCGGACTAAGCTAGCTCCCTTCGACATTGTGACTTATGAGGAGGCTGTACATAAGGCTCAATTATGTGAGCAAGACTTTGAGCGAAATGCCTCCGAGCTTGGAAGGATTAGTGTCAGGAAGGACAGAGACCGAAAGAGATCCGGGTTTGAAAGAGTGGCCAAGAGAGGTGGCCAAAGGTTTTTCGAGAAGAGGCCTAAGATCGAGGAGGTGCAGGAGAGAGCTGCCAGACTTCCCGTATACCCAGCCTTGACAGCGCCGAGGGGTATAACTATTGGAGGACCACGACCTACCATGGATCTGTGTAGGAGATGTGGGAGATACCATGGGACTAGGCCATGTCAGGCGCCCCTTGTTTCGTGTTTTAGGTGTGGGAGGCCAGGACATATATCGAGGTACTGCACTGAGATGATTGAGGTTGCCCCACAGAAGGGCAAGGAGCCTGAGGGAGCTCCAGTTGAGACAGCAGCCCCGAGGAGGAGGGCTACAGCTGAGGAAAAAGGGAAACAGGCCGCGGGTGTGAGCAGAGGAAGAGTACATGCACTGGACCAGGACACTGCAGACGCATCGACGGATGTGATTAAAGGTACCATCCGAATCTTTGATTTAGAAGCATTGGTATTATTTGATCCTGGTGCCACGCATTCTTTCATATCACCTTGCTTTGCACATAAATTGTTGAAATATGTGAAACCAACATTGTTGGATAAAATGTTGATGATTTCCACACCCATGAATGATAGTCAATTGACTGAGCATGTATGCAGAGATTGTAAGATAAAGATAGAGGGGAAGGAAATGATAGCCAATCTGATTTTATTGAATATGAATGATTTTGATGTAATTTTGGGAATGGATTGGTTGGCTACCAATCGTGTTGTGATGGATTGTCATGCCAAAACATTGATGTTTTCAGGATTAGACAATCTTATTGTAAACTTTGATGAAAAGAAATGATATGAAACTAGCATGTTTGTTGTAAATAAAAGGAGTATGATTTTAAATTCATATTGCTTGAGAGATAAATTTATTGTTTATGATATATGTTGAATGTGGAGTGATGGTTTATGTTACTAACGATGGAGAGGATAATGTGAAGGGTTCATTGCATACGTGGTCGATATAGATGAGGCACACCCGGAATTGAGGGACATACCCGTAATTACGGATTACCCTGATGTCTTTCCGGACGAATTACCAGGACTACCACCTGAAAGGGAAATGAAATTTTGCATTGAATTAGTGCCTGGTACAGAGCCGATATCGAAACCACCCTATAGAATGGCTCCGATAGAATTGAAAGAGCTGAAGAAACAGCTGCAAGAGTTGTTGGAGAAGGGGTTTATTAGACCGAGTGTCTCACCTTGGGGAGCACCGGTTCTATTTGTAAGGAAGAAGGATGGAAGCCTCCGACTGTGTATAGATTACCGGTTGTTGAATAAGGCCACCATTAAGAACAAGTACCCCCTTCCAAGAATCGATGATTTGTTGGATCAGCTCCAGGGAGCCGAAGTATTTTCTAAGATAGATCTGTGGTCAGGGTATCATCAATTGAGGATCAGGAGTGGAGATATACCCAAGACAGCATTTTGTACCCGTTATGGCCACTACGAGTTTTTAGTGATGCCATTCGGATTGACGAATGCTCCCGCAGCATTTATGGCATTGATGAATGACATATTCAAGCCATACCTGGACAAGTTTGTGATTATTTTCATAGATGATATTTTGGTGTATTCCAAGTCCAGGGAAGATCATGAGGAGCACTTGAGGATAGTTCTGCAGACCCTCCGAGAGAGAGAATTGTATGACAAACTCAGCAAGTGTAACTTTCGGTTGGAACAGATCTCATTTCTGGGGCATGTCGTGTCAAAGGATAGGGTATCAGTGGATCCATCCAAGATAGAGGCAGTTGTACAGTGGGAACAGCCCAAGACAGTAACTGAGATCAGGAGTTTTCTGGGATTGGCAGGATATTATCGGAGATTTGTAGAGGGTTTCTCCAGACTAGCTGCTCCATTGACACGCCTCACGTGAAAAGATGTTAAGTTTGTGTGGGATGAGGCATGTGAGAGGAGTTTTGAGGAGCTTAAGCGTCGATTGACGACTGCTCCAGTTCTCACCATTCCTACCAGCTCAGGAGGATTCTCGGTGTATACGGATGCATCACACCAGGGACTGGGCTGTGTGCTTATGCAGGATGGGAAGGTAGTTACCAATGGATCTAGACAGTTGAAAGATCATGAGAGGAACTACCCGACACATGATTTGGAGTTGGCGGCTGTAGTATTTGCATTGAAAATATGGCGCCACTATCTCTATGGTGAGAAATTTCAGGTGTTCACAGATCATAAGAGCCTTAAGTACCTGTTCTCGCAGAAAGAACTGAATATGAGACAGAGGAGATGGCTCGAACTCCTGAAAGACTATGATTGTAAAATCATGTACCACCCGGGTAAGGCAAATGTAGTTGCCGATGCTTTGAGTAGAAAGAACCTTGGGTTGGTGTCTTATATGATGGTATGGGAACATGAATTGTTAGAACACTTTGCGAACCTAAGTTTGGATGTAACCCCACCTGGATCTGAGAGACTTGAGATCATGGCTAGTTTGAGACTAGAGCCAGAGTTGATTGGCCGTATTCAGCAAGCCCAGCAGAGCGATCGACGGTGTATCGATTGGCTGAGGCAGGTACAGACAGGTGTGGGTGTTGATTTTGAGCAGAGTGCTGATGGCTTATTGAGGTTCAGAGGCAGAGTATGCGCTCCCAGGGATCCTGAGATCAGGAGAACGATTTTATCAGAGGCTCACTCATCGAAGTATACGATACATCCAGGAAGCACCAAGATGTATCAAAACCTTCGGAAGGTTTATTGGTGGTCTGGAATGAAAAGAGACATTGCGGAATATGTCGCTAAGTGTCTCGTTTGTCAGCAAGTGAAGGTAGAGCATCAGAAGCCTGCAGGATTATTGCAGCCTCTACCGATATCGACCTGGAAGTGGGAGCATGTCACAATGGATTTTGTGATGGGGTTGCCGAGGACCCGCAGAGGTCATGATGCCATATGGGTTATTGTGGACCGGTTGACTAAGTCCGCCCATTTCTTGGCTATGAGAGCTACCGATACACTGAGTCAGTTGGCGAACCTGTATATTCGAGAGATAGTACGGCTACATGGTGTACCAGTGAGCGTTGTTTCTGATAGGGATACCCGCTTCACTTCCCATTTCTGGAAACATTTTCAGGAAGCGCTGGGGACCCGACTGAGTTTTAGCACCGCTTTTCATCCTCAGACAGATGGGCAGTCAGAGAGGACTATACAGACCCTCGAGGATATGTTGAGAGCGTGTGTGCTGAATTTTAGAGGCTCCTGAGATGACCACCTACAGTTAGCCGAGTTCGCTTATAATAATAGCTATCATGCTAGTATCGGGATGGCACCCTATGAGGCATTATACGGGCGTAGATGCCATTCCCCTATTGGATGAGAAGAGGTTAGTGACAGACAGATTTTTGCTTCGGACTTAGTGCAGTAGGCATCTGAGGACGTCCAGTTGATATGTGAGAGATTACGGACAGCTCAGAGCCGACAAAAGAGTTATGCTGACAAGAGACGAAGACCACTGGAGTTTGATGAGGGTGAGTCGGTATTTCTGAGGGTATCACCATCGAAGGGTATTATGAGATTTGGTAAGAAGGGCAAGCTGAGCCCTAGATATATCGGACCCTTCGAGATTTTAGAGAGAGTGGGAGATAAGGCGTATAGATTGGCATTGCCACCGGACTTGGCAAATGTCCACAACGTCTTCCACGTCTCGATGCTTCAGAAGTATCACCCGGACCCGGCACACGTGATAAGATATGAGCTGTTGGAGCTCCATGAGAGTATGATGTATGTTGAGAAGCCGGTTCGGATATTGGATAGAAAAGAGAAAGTGTTGCGGAATAAGATAATTCCCTTGGTGAAAGTTCTTTGGCAACATCACACGGCGGAAGAGGCCACGTGGGAATTGGAGAACTTGATACGGGAGAAGTACCCCCAACTTTTTGAAAAGTGACTTGGTTCTAATTTGGAGAACCAAATTCCTTGAAGGAGGGGAGAATGTAAGACCCCGTATATGTATAATGGTAATGTGTGTTATTGGATCAAATAATATGAATGGACCTGTAATGTAAAGCATGATTGATGTAAGTCCATGGATTCAATGTATGTATGTGTAATATAAATTGTAACGTACATACAAGTTTCATTGAGTATGAATACGAAGAAATGAGTTCTAGCAAGTGATGGATGTGATTGAGACTCAAGATGAGTAGTGTGGTAAAATGGAATGGAGTTATGCTTCCATTTGGTTTTATGTAGCATACCTTTGAACATACAATGAATGCACACAAGTTTCAATGTGCATAAGGTATGAATGGATGCCATTTTCAAGTTATAAAGGTGGATGGATGAGAAAATGGCCATGACAATAGATTAATGATGTGTTGGTATGAGTTGCAGCAAGGAAACTGCAGGAAATCTGGAAAACATGAGGCCCAGATCGATCTCATAAGATGAGAGATCGATCTGGAAGAGCCAGAATGCTCTTATTTGGGCGAAAGAATAGAGCAGATCGATCTCCAATGGAGCCAGATCGATCTGCCAAGCATTCTGTAGTGAAAAGATCGATCCTCAAGCACCCAGATCGATCTCCTTAGCTCTCTGTTTGGGACCAGATCGATCTCATGCTTCGACAGATCGATGTCATGCCTAGACAGATCGATCTCATGCTTCGACAGATCGATCTCAGGCTTAAAAATACCGTGAAAAAGAGGGATTTTAAGGGACCAGATCGATCTCCTCTTGGACCAGATCGATCTCCTCAAGCCATTTCTATATAAGGAGAGCTGAAAATCTGGAAATCTCGGAAAAACATATTAACCTCCCATTTTCAACCCAAAAACCTAACTTTTCCTCTCTAAAATCAGCCATTTTCAGTGAGGTTTGGAGAGAGATCATTAGAGGCAAAGTTGTTCCTATCAAAGAGAAGAACAACATAGTGAGAGGGCATCTTCCCATCTTTAGAATTGAAGGAGTTAAGGGCATTACCATTTGGAGCAAGAAGAGAAATCATATTGGTAAGATTCTAACACTCCAATCCAAATGCATTAGCTATTTAATTGATTTTAGAGTTGATTGATATGAGTATTGATGGATAAACTACCTAGGAATGTAGTGGAATTGGTGTGACCTAGTAATCTAAAATGGGTATAATGTGAGGATATGTGGGATTAAATGAGCCTATGATTTATGGCATGCTAAAGTTGTTATTGGGGTAATATTTATGATTTTAAATGGTTAAATGAGATTACATTGTGAGTTTGGAGGAATTGTGGAAATGGGTATGTATATGATTGATAAATGCCATAGTGAGGGGATTCATGGAATATGAACGCTATGAGCTTTATGTCGATTTGATATCGACTTTGAATAAGTTAATAGGCCTAAGAGGGTCCATAGACTCGAGCTATGGGTAAAGTAATGAAACGATGCCAAATAAGCTTTAATAGAGGCTATAGATTAAATTGACTATAGCAAGCACAAGGGTTGCAATATATGGATCGAATATAATGCGGGATACGATTTTGTGCAGTCCCGAAGAGTTCGTTGAAGACGAATCGAACCGTACGAGTAAGCAGCTTAAGGAAGTGGAATCACGCATCGCGATTCCAGGTAAGGGAATTTTGTAAGTATATAGAGGTAGCTGCTCGTATTTTGAACTCGTGGGTATATATAGGGCTTTGGAAATGTGCATGGACTTATAGAAATGTGTTTTGATGATGTACGAGTGTTTGTATGAGATTTGGTTGTTTTGAAATGGTTATTGAAAAAGGGATAGTAAGGCTAATAATTGCATAAATCATGTGTTTTGAATGCTTTTACAAAACACAATGCTTTGATTTGAGCAAATAAAGGATAGGCTGGCTAGTACTTGAATGATGTTGTGAAATAGCCCATATGAGGCACTAAGCATATTATGAGATGTTTTGAATGCATGTAAGCCGCCTATCGCGTGTATGTGATTTAATTCGCGTTAGAGACTCGCTCGCGCTGGACTTCTATCTTTTCACTTGTGTGAAACGTGCTTGAGCTTAGCTCGCACTTTGAATTTGAATTGTGATGATGTTTATAAACCGTACTGGAGCTTACGCTCGTACGTGGATTTGAGTGGTTTTTCTTATGCATATAACTGTACTGGAGCTATGCTCGTACATGGTTTCTTCATATTTTATGCATAAATGCCGTACCAGAGCGTTGCTCGTACGAAGTGATTGGTTTGATGCATGAATTCGCGCTAGAGCGTAGCTCGCGCTGGTTTTCACACTGTGGTATGTATGAGGCCGTGGCGAGAGATACGGATTAACTCAGGGAACCCAACAGGCCTGACAGACCTCTTAGGTGGGGTGAGGGTGAGGGGCTAGGACCTGACATAATCCATCCAGGGAACCCAACAGGCCTGACAGACCTCTTAGGTGGGGTGAGGGTGAGGGGCTAGGACCTGGATCAGGGAACCCAACAGGGGCGAGCAAGGCCATGAGGGGCTAGGACCTGGTATTGAGGTTACTCCCACGCGCTCTTGAGACTATAAAGGTTACACTTGGTATGGGGTAGATAAGACCTATGGCAGACACCCCCAACCATGTTATAGGTCCGCGGAGTACGATGTACCGTGTATATCACATGGAGTACGATGTACCGCGTGGTGGTTACTTGATTTGAGAAAGTCTGGCGGAGAACTAACCCACCTTCGTGCCAGCATGATACCCCGCACACCGGAATCCGTGTGGTCTGGGATGATATGTGACGATTGGCCAACGTAGTCACTTGAGATATAGTAACCTGTCTCCTTGCTTGATTTACTTACTACCACATGATTTTAAATCTCTAAGTGTGATTTGTGATTGTTTAAGGTAGACCCGAAGGAGGGGTCGAGCCTCGTGGATTTGATTTGTGAAATGAAAATGAGGTTGTGATTGTGAGTTGATGTGATGTGATTGTATGTGATGAGAAAGAGTTTTATGACGTGGGTTTAAAAAGGAGGTTTCTTAATGAATTGCCCTTTTATGAATTTAAATGAGATCGAGCATGAGATGATTTATACATGATGTTCTACCATGTTTTATATGCCAATTTTACATGACTTTGATACATGATATATATGTATACTCATATGGCATAGTTTTATTCCTCATGCTCCTACCATAAAGGATTTATGCATAACACTATCAGCATGTAGATAGAGTAGTTATCTACCATGCTTGCATTATTGCCTTACTGAGCGTGTGGTTGCTCATCCCACTCTATTTCCCCCTATAGAGCGTGCATAGTAGCCCAGTGAGGACTGAGGCGTGGTATTTTGGACTCCGCTGCATCTCCATCGCTTAAAGGTATATACACAGTGATTCTTTTTGTATCTAAACAATGTAAAAGCACAGTATTCTTTTGAGTTGTAATTATGGGGGATGTAGATGTCAGTAAAACATGTATTCGTATAAGTACACGATTAAATGCACATGTATGACATCGTTTTAATTAATTGAGAATGAATGAGATGTGGTGATTATTATTGGCTCACAGCCCAACAGTGTGTGATGAGTTTAGTTCACGACCGGGTAAGGTAACACTAAAACGCGAAAAATTTTCAGTGATTTTCGGTTAAAGAGAATGGAATTGGGTCGTGACACAATGCCCTTAGCTCCTTCAATATCAACAATGGGATTTTGGGTTCCAACTATGTTGTTCTCTTCCTCAAGGTGAACAACTTAGTGTCTAATGGCCTGCCCTAAAATCTTACTGGAAATGGTTGATTTTAGAGAGAGAAAGTTAGGTTTTTGGGTTGAAAATGGAAGTATTGTGTTTTTCTCGAAATTTTCAGATTTTCAACACTCCTTTTATAGAAATCACTTGAGGAGATCGATCTGCACCAAGAGGAGATCGATCTGGTCCCCTTAAATATCTCTTTTTCACGGTATTTTAAGCATGAGATCGATCTGTCGAAGCTAAAGATCGATCTGCTCCAAACAGAGAGCTAAGGAGATCGATCTGTAGGCTTGAGGATCGATCTTTTCATTACAAAATGCTTAGGAGATCGATCTTACCCCATTGGAGATCGATCTGCCCTATTCCTTTGCTCAAATACAAGCATTTTGGCTCACCCAGATCGATCTCTCATCCTATGAGATTGATCTGTCATTCATATTTCCAGATTTTCTGCAGTTTTTCTGTAATAAACTTATACCAAAACATCCTTAATTTGGTGTCATAGTCATTTTCTCATCCAATCATCTTTGAGACTTGAAAATGACATCCATTCATACCTTATACCTATTGAAACTTGTGTGAAATCTTTGTATAACCAAAGATACTTAATATAAACCAAATAGAAGTGCATACTCATGCAAATCTTCATTCCATTTACCACACTACTCATATTTCATTTTACTCACATTCTCCACATGTTTAAGTCCATTTCTTCACATTCATACATAATGTAACTTGTATGTACAATCACAACTCTTATTACAAGTGTGTACATAATCTTATGGACTTACAGTACATATACTTCACATTACAAATGTATCATCAAACTTATGACTTCATTTACGTTCCTATGTACATATTACAATTATACATATACGGGGTCTCACATACACAGATTGGCCTTACCACCGAAATTATCAAGTAGTCACGATATCTTCCATGTATCAATGCAACGCAAATATCACACAGATCCGACATGTGTGATTAAGTATGAACCACTAGAATTGAAAGAGGATATAACACTTGTAGAGAAATCAATTCCGATCCGGGATAAGAAAGAAAAAGGGCATTGCGGTCTAAGATAATTCCTTTGATCAAGGAATCTATGGCAATACCATAGATATCAGGAAAGGCCATTGGGGAATTGGAGAGCTTGATGTGAGAGAAATACTGCATATGTTTAAGGACTAAGGTACTCCTAAATTTGGGGACCAAATTTTTCAAGGTGGGGAGAATGTAAATACCGTAAAATTTTCATGTATTTGACTTATCAATGAGAAACGATTTAACCACTGGTAATATGAAGAACCAATGAGGATGTAATTAATTAAAATTTTCAAGTAAAGAATGTAGGCATGCACATGTAAATATATGTATGAGTGCAAAAATATAAATATATATAATTATAGGTATATATTTATAATCAAACGTACAAGTATACGTATAAGCATGTACAAATAAATATAAATACAAAAAGATATAAATAAGGGTGTATAAATACATAAATATGTACATGAGTAAGGACATATATGTATATAAATAACGGTGTATAAATACATAAATATGTACATGAGTAAGGACATATATGTATATATGTATATATATATATACATATATATAAATACAAGAAAAGATAAGTATGTATATATATATATTATAGCTATAGCTAAGGAAGTAAAATATATATATGTGCATATATATGGAAATATACTTAATAGGAGCATGAATGGATGCTCTCGATTTGAGCAAAGGAGAAGCCAACTATCAGCATGAGGTTTGGTTACTGATAAAACCAACCCATTTGTAATGCAGAGACGTGTGAAGAAAGGTGGAGTGTAAGGGCAGTATGTGACAAGGGAAGGAGCAACTCGAGAACTGCAGTGAAATGGAGGAAACGTGAAAGAGTGGAGATTGCGTGTGGAAGAGAAGCATGAAGACTAACATAAATAAATAAGAAAATAGGAAAGAAAAGCAGAGAAACCGAAGGAGAGCAAGTGACGAGCTTGGAAACTCAACATAAGTGAAGATGGAAAAAGGGTGTTAGCTGTTGGAAACAAAAACAGAAAAATAAAATAATAGGGGCTGAAAACGAGACAAGGGACAGTGGCCGAACCAACCCCTGTTTCCTCCCCACTATCACGCCATCATGCCCCTCTCCATCAGGTCTCCTTATCTAAAACTAGCTCTGCCCCATATCCCTCACCTATATAAAAGCAAGAAATGAAGGATGACTGAAGCAGAAAAGAGGCATAATCGAAAGCTTTAGTGTAGAACAGAAAACGTGGGGAAAGGAGAAGAGTGAAGGCTAGAAACAGAGGGGTCTAAAAATGAAACAAGGAGATGGGACAGATAGGAGAAGGCAGAGAAAGATGAGGGATGGGGGTAGGAACGCAGTGAGAATTAGAATAGAAATGAGATGGACGTGCTGCCTATTCTGAAGGGAGTGTAGGACACGAGAAGGCAGAAAGCAAAGCAGGAAAACAGACGCCATTCTTGCCTGTTTAGACGTGAAGCAATAGGGAGAAAGGAGAAAAGAGAGAGGTAGTGTAAGGGAAAAGAAGCAAGGCACTCCTTTGTTAAATCGAAAAAAAATGAAGACAATGAAGTTGAAGTAGTAGACGAAACAGAGGAGTCCTATCCTCTAAAAGTTTGAACGGACCCGAGAGAGAGGCCGAAAGAAGAATGATGATGATGACAGTTATGCATGCAGTAAGGCAACTACTACTCTTTTTCCTTTTCTTTGGTACTGAACAATATAGAGAAGCTTGAAACAAAGACGTGATCAGGGAGGCGGAAGTGAGTTGGAGCAGGGAAAATCGAGGGGGAAGAGAGTGGTAGCCGGGGGTAGAGTTGGAAGAAGAATGAGGGGGATGATGGCAGCAACGAGGATGATGAAGGCGATGACAGAGATGGGAGAAGGAGAAAGAAGAGTGATGAACAGTGATCGATGAAGAAAAAGAAAGAAAAGAAGAAGAAGGAAAAGGGCGGGAAGGAAAATCCATTCAAAAAAACAAAGAAAAAAAAATATATATAATTAGAAGTATTTGGAGATAGTAATTAAGGCACAAAGAAAATTGAAAAACCCGTATAATTAGAAGTATTTGGAGATAGTAATTAAGGCACAAAGAAAATTGAAAAACCCGAGGGGAAGGGCTCCGGATAAATAAACCGAGTGGACCAGACCCGTCGACTCGCAACATCGAGACAACCGAGGACTACGGACAGACATTGTGTGAGACCCCGTATATGTATAGCTGTATATAGGAACATGGGAATGTAAATAAAATCATAAGTATGATGATACATTGTAATGTGAAGTATATGCAATGTAAGTTCATAAGATTATGTACGCACTTGTAATAAGAATCGCGATTATACGTACAAGTTGCATTATGAGTGAGTAGGAAGAAATAAACTTGAAACGAGAAGAATGTGATAGAAATGGGATATGAGTAGTATAGTAAAATGGAAGGAAAGATTTACATAAGTGTATATTTCTATTCGAGTAATATCGTATATATCTGGTCATACAAAGATTCTACACAAGTTTTAATGTGTATGTAGTGAGGATGGATCCCATTTTCAAGTCTCGAAGATGAATGAATGAGGAAATGATCATGGTAGTAAATTAAGGGTGTTTGGTAAGGGTTGTTGCAGAAAAACTGCAGGAAATCTGGAATTTGTGAAGGCCAGATCGATCTCATAGGATGAGAGATCGATCTGGGAGAGCCAGAATGCTCTTATGTGAGAAATGGAAGGGAACAGATCGATCTCCAAAGGAAGCAGATCGATCTCTTTAGCTCTCGGGTTGGAAGCAGATCGATCTCCCATAAGACCAGATCGATCTCCTTAAGCTTCTGTTTGACAGCAGATCGATCTCCAGTCTCGACAGATCGATCTCATACCTTTAAAACGTCTCAGAAAAGAGGGATTTTTGAGGAACAGATCGATCTCCACCCAAGGAAGATCGATCTCATCAAGTCAAAACTATAAATGGGAGCAGTTGGATCATCAGAATTTCGGGACAAACATTTCCATTTCACTTCAACTCAAAGAAATCTAGTTTCTCACTCCTAAATCCAGCCATTTTCAGCGAGATTTAAGGAGAGACTATTAGAGACAAAGTTGTTCACATCAAAGAGAAGAACAACATAGTCTAGAGGCATTTCCCCATTTGATGGATTGAAGAAATAGAGGGCAATCCTAATTGGAGCAAGAGGAAATCCAATGAGGTAAGTTCTAATGCACAAATCCAAGTACATTGGTTTAGTTAATGCTTATAAAGATATTTGGGTGTGCATATTATGGATAGAACTACCTAGGATGGTATGAAATGAATATAACTTAGAAATAGTCAAGTGTGAGAAAGTGGAGTGTGGGAGTGTTTATGATGAATGAGATATCTTGAGTGGATGAGTATGTTGTGGAAATGGTTTGGAAATGTTGATATTAGGACAAATTGGGAGATTTACCACAAAGGGTAAAAATGTGTAATTAAGGCATTGGATAAATGCTTAGTTGAATAAGAGTTAGAAACATTAACTCAAATGTTGGTGGATGAATTTCAGTTTCGGATGATACGCCGGAGCAAGTCGAGATGAGAACGCGAGAAGCATAAAGGCGGATAGTTGCACACAAGTAAAACGAGGTAAGGGACTGTGTGTTAGCTATAGAGATGTTCGTACGTAATTACAGCAATTTCGTAGATATGTTGCTAGAACTAGTACGATATTATAATTCTATGAAATGATATGGAAGTATGCAAAGTACTATGACGTATATATGTATTGAGAAATGGGATAGGGTAAGGAAATAGCATGATATGCATGTTTTCAATGATTTTCTCAATTTTACATTGTTATTTATGATTGAGAAACGTTGATGATAGGTTGGCTAATTTTACATGATTTAGCATGAAGAGGCATGCTGTATGAGTAAACGTGTTTTGAGTTTTAAAAAGAGAAAATAGCCATCTATCAGTTTTGAGATGAGATTTGGTGTTGAAGCGTTAGCTCACACCCGGTTTAAAGCCTTGATGTACTGTGCGGGAGTTTTAACTCGCACGAGAGTTTTGAGAAAGTGCGGGAACTTTGCTCGCACCTATTTTGTTGAGTTAAGGTAAACCTGGGGGTCTGGGACCCAAGGGGATACCAGCCGACGACCAATTGAACAGGCTGGGCCTTAACGATAGATCGTACCGCGTTGGAGCTTTGCGTTGACTGTGTGTCACGCTGCTTGCTCGCCTGGTATATGAGACATGGTTTAAGGATAAAAAGTCCATCGGAGTTGGAGTATGGACTTGGGTCCACGGTTGTACATAGAACAGTGTAGTCACCCGTTGGTATACTATGTACCGTGCTGGGTGCACGTGAGTACGAGTATCGCGTAGATGACACACGACGTATCTTCACCGTGAGTATACGAGGAGATGAGGTGGATTGAAATGAGCCGGAGGGTAGGACTGACCCATCCCCCTTCAGGCGAAGTGATACCCTGTGCACACCCGATCAGTGAGGCCTGGGATCACTGACTGTGGCCATAAGTCGTGGATATTTGATTGCCTAAAATTCCATGCCTGTCTCAGAGAATCGAGAAACAGAAACAATCTCAGAAAAAAAAAAAGAGAAAGAGATTTGCGAGAGAGAATGATTTGAGAAGTGAAAGAGATTTCGTGTTTTAATAAATCTCTGATTTCACATTCGTGCCATGAGGGCACTATTTATGAGCATGTTTTAAATGGAAGTTTGACATTTGATTTACACGAAAATGCTATTGAGAAATATGTGTTTAAATTCATTGTTCGTATGATATTTCCATTTATAACGAAAACATGGTTTTGGTTTATGCATGCATGGGCTATGTAGGTAGTACGATATCTACCTGCTAGCATACATTTCCTTACTGAGCCGTGGTTTGCTCATCCCACTATTTTCCCCCTCCAGGTACTGAGAAGTAAGAGAGCGGTGGTCTCTAAGTCTTTTGTGTTGAACAGCTCCCACAATCCGTAAAGGTATAAGATTTGTATACACAAGTATTTTGTATCTAATATATTGTATCGCACAGTTATATCTTGGAATTGTAATCAGTATTATGGGGATGATATGTAAGCACATGGTATTTATACAATTAATTTTGTGTATTTACACACACACCTGGGAGTGTGAATTAAAGTTTTAAATATTCCGCTGTAAATAAATAAATTTTTAGTAATTGCATCTTCTTACAGCCCAACCGTAGTAGAGAATGTATGGATAGAAGGGTCCCCGAAAGCGGGGCATGACACATTGAGGTAAGGAAAATTCTCGTCGTTGCTAGAGATAAATATGTTCAATTTTCGTATATTTGTAGATATAAGATTTTGGTTAAATTTCGTAGTACCAAAATTATCGAAAAGACTAGGTTGAACTTTATGACTGAAAATTTAGAGACTTTTAGCTTAGTTGAACAATCAAATTTTACAGATTAAATTTAAATGATTTGCAGAAATTACGGTATGACTTGAATTCTGTTTAATTTTTGAAAATCTTGAATTTTTCATTTTCATAGACTGTTTTCTGAGATTTTTTTATTAAAAAAAGGCTAGTCAGCCTGTTTTGAACAATTTCATAAAACAAATGAATTTATATGTGATTTAAGGAAAAACGATCTGTTATAAAATTATTCTGATGAAATGTGCTTGAGTACGTACTGACTGTGTGTCGTACGGTCCGTCTCGCACTGATTTTGAGACAAAGGCGTTGGTGAGATCATGCTGCACTTCTGTTCTATATCTGTATCTGTATCTGTGGTCCACGAGTACGATGTACCGTGTTTCTGATTCTATTTCTAGTCTTCGGACATTCTGATCTGTGAGCTGTTTGGGTAGCTGACCACTCCCACGATGATTGACATCTCGACACACCTGGCCCGTGAATTGCCTGGAGTCACCGACATTGGCCAATAGTCATTTCTGATATCTGATATAGCATGCATGCCTTGTCTCGTCTATTTGAAATATTTTTCTGAATTATCTGTTTAAACTGAGATATATGGAAACCTGTCTATTTTGCTACTGAAAAACTTTGAACTTCTGGATTTACAACTATAGCTAAATTTATTTCTGATATATGTTCTGTTTCTGAAAATCTGTTCTTGGTATTTGTGCTTTTTCCGATACTAAATCTGTTTTTCGAATTCTAAAATATGGTATCTGAGAAATTACCAAATCATCTGTATACTTTGTGAAAATATTTCGAATTTGGTAAATATAAATATATATATATATATATATATATATATTTCATAGGTAGTGTATTTATCTACCTGCTATGGGGTTTTTCTTACTGAGCATGTTGAGGTTACCCCCTTACTTTCGTCCGCAGAGTTCCTCTGTAGCTAGAATCGCTTCCGTTAGTAAGGCATTCCGCATAGTTAAGATTTCGCGAAGCGTATTTCTGCATCGAAGGTATACCAAGTTGTAAGAAATTTTTTTGTATCTAAAACTATGTAAGTACAGTAATACAATACAAGATGTGTCTAGGAAATGTGAACATATTTTATTTAAATTTGTTACTGAGAAAAAAATTTAATCACACTGAACACTGTTCTGATCTAATATCGACTCGTAGCCTAACCGAAATGTGTATAAATTCGGGTCGTTACATAAGCTAAAAAAAATTAAAGTTAAAGGGGATAATAATAATAAAATAACAAATATGCATAAAAATTGATTTGAGAAAAATTAGGAAAGCCAAACATGGCCTTAATTAGAATTCCCAGCTGCTTGTGGTCCCGTGCACGTTTCTCTTTGGCTGCTCCAGGCGTTGTCCTGCACTGCTCCATTCCCTACCCATACCTCTGGCAGCATTAGCTGCTCCTTCAATACCAATAGCTCTTCAATAGTAGGAGCTCCCACGAACTATCACCATCCGGCTTGTCTCCCTGCAATCTTCTACCTTGCCACCTTTATGCCCAACTATTCATTCTCTGGCCAGACCTGCTCCCCGCACACGTTGCCAGCTCTATTCTGCTGTGCAACTCGTCCACTTTTCCAGTTCAACAGTAGCCCGCGAGGAAGCAGCAAACGTTCTAGCAACATTGCCTCAGCTCGGCACTTGTGTATACCCAATTGGCAACCACTTTACACCAGTACACACAAATACTGAACCAGCTTACAGCATTGTCTTCAGCCTCCTCGCATGCCTAAACTTTAACCGAGACTCCTTGCAGCGTGCACCACCTGGAAACGACAAGAACAATAGAACCAGTTGTGCAAAAATATCTTAAGAAATTTAGAACAGTAAACTGACTAAGAAATATAGTGAAACAGAGCATGAATGTCTCGCTAATGTTGTTGCTGAGCTCAATAGACCAGCTACCTCACCTGATGCTCAATAATGTTATTGCTCCCATTGCAGCAACCAACTACAACATCTCATGAACTACACACACAGTAGCTAGCAATTACCCGACTCCCTTAAGAAGATACAGAACAGATTACTAACTTTGCAATCCGAACCGAGAAAAATGCAGAACGTGGTACTATACGAATCGAGAAATAGAAAAGCTAATGCATAGAACGAAACTGATGCTATTAAATAACATGGAATATTGAAAGAGAAAATTTAAACCAGAGCAGAAATGGCTCAAGATGATAGGCTTTATCATAAGGCTTAATCAACTTTGATAGGATATGGATCACAAGTTAAGTATTGACTTAATTCTTTCTTATTTTGCTATAAGCTATTCAAATATTTTGTTGAATGTCAACATGAATAAATCAGCTACCACTATTTCTAATCTGTTACATATGCTAACTTAAAAGACTAAGGGCAATTATAATACTATTATCTATCTAGTTCCTTCTTTTGAGAAAGTTAAGAAATAAAAGATGAAGGATTCCTCTTAGGGAAAAAAGGACAAGCGCTCTAATGAAAAAGGTTCTAAGGATAAGAATAAGGAGAAAAGAGTTTGTTATCATTGTGAAAACCTAATCATTGAAGGCGCAACTGTAAAGAGTAAAGCGATTCCTCAAAGGCTAATAAGCTTAAGTAACTTCTACCTTAAGTGCTAGAATTGAACCTTTTTATCATTTGGTATGTGACACCTAATTTCAATGATCAATGAAGTATGAGTATGAGGGAACACAATCGATTGATAGAGATCAAGATTGAATGTTTAAGCTTTATGTTTTATGAAAACATTTAAGTTTTGATTTGATTACTAAACATTATATATTTGAGTTTTGATAAGTTTAGCCAAAAAAATGCTTTATTGTGATTGATCACTTAGTCAAACACCTATATATGTTTTGAGCATAGTATAGTATGCTAGCATGAGATACTTAGCTAAGTAAAACATCTTACTTAAATCAAAATCTTGCATGGAATGGTTCCATGTCTTAGTTTTATGAACTCTTGATGAAGTTTTCAAATATAACTATTTAGAATAGTAAATAATCACTAATGACTACTAATTGTCTTAGTCATGAACAAGAGTTAATATAGAGATACTAAAAGTACTCTTGATTGGGAATCAATAATAATACTGTGACTTTGATGATTGATGCTTGGCATAATGGGATTATGAAAGTGTAAGTAGTTATGCATACTAGTGCATACTAAGTTATAAAACACTCTTATTTAGATATAAGTTCTAAAGAGAAAACTACTTAAAACTAAAGTGATTGATGATTACCTAAATAAATTCATAAAAGATGAATTGTGTATTGATATACAAAATGAAAGTCACCACCTCTAAATGGAATTTTGAATGAAACATTAACCCTGTTGGCATGGGATGCCGATTTCACCATAAGTCTCAAAATTGTTTTTCTAAACTTGTTAGAAATTAGTAGGCTTACTAAGACTTTTAATTGTTAAAGGTTAGATGCATAAGATGTATAGTGATGCATGTGATATTAAACATATGATGCATAGTGATAAATAAGATGCATGGTGATGCATAGTGATCTATAGATTGCTTAATGCTTAGTAGGATGTATAGGGATGCATTATTCATATGAGATGAATCTACTAATCAAAGCAATGTTGGACATTGTGTTGAGATATCGAATTTGATAAATAAGGATTAAACAAGTTGAATGTTATCGAAATGAGTAAGATATCTTAACAAAATCAAAGGGTTAGTGGAAGCCATTGTGATGCTCTAGATTCAGGTCAAACACTGTAAATCTATATGGTAGATTGAATGCTAAATGCTAAATGATAAATTGAAAGCTAATCGACAATGGAATTCTTGGATTTTGCAAGTATGCAATATTTGAAAAAAATTTAGGTGAGAACTTTTTTTCTTTCTAAATTTGACCAAAGATTTAGAAAAAATTGGAATGAATAATTTCAATATCAAGGGTTTTCATTTACATTTAATTTCAAAGATAAAATATAATTTTAATAAGTTGATAAATATTCACAAAAAAAATGATTCTTTCATAAAACATTAAAAATAATCTAACGACGGAGTCTTTTCATAAGAACAAGTTTGTTCATTGAATTCTCTTGAGATAAGAAATTTTTCTTAAGAATTCGACTAAAGTATTGGAGAAATCCTAAGAAATTGTTCAATGTTTAAATGATTAAACATTATTAAATAATGTTAAAAGTTACCTTGAAAAATAATCATCATTTAAATTAAAGCTATTTAGGATAAAATATGTTTAATTGGTAATCATCATTTAAATTAAACCTTATTTACATGTAACTGTCTCATGATTCTAACTATAAAATGTATACTAGTGTATTTATCTTTGGTTTTGAATAATTGAACAATCGCATTTAGTTAAAAAAATCAATGGCAATTTCATAAATTTTGTGTCTAGCAATCAAGTCTAGAGACAAATTGATATAACAATTTAGCTTCGTTTATTGACTTAAATAATATATGAATAAAATTGTAGCTTTTATTGACTTAAATATATTTTAAATTTTGAGTTAGGTGAACCACATAAGTTTTAAAAACAATTGCCATTTAAATACGTCTGATTTCACTTATAATTAAAAAAATTTGTTGTTGATTTAATTTATAATTTCATAAGCTATTTATTGAAGAAAAATAAAATCTTATCCGATTATCAAAATTTTGAGATTCTTTTTTATAACATAGTTTCGAAAATGTTTTTTTTTCTTTCCTTTTTTTATGACGCAGTTTTGAGGTTTTGAACATTGCTAGAGTTGGCAAAAGTTGACCCGAGCCCGAAAATCCACCCGAGACAGAACTCGAGATCGGACCGAATTGACTAAATAGTCAAAAGCCCGAACCCGAGAAAACTCCGACCCGAAAAACTCGAACCCGATAAAGACCAAGCCTGAAAAAGACCGAACTTGAAAAAACCCGAACCCGAAAAAACTCGAACCCAATATAACCCGAGCCCGATACGACCCGAACCCGAAATCGACCCAATCCGAAACCTGAGAAAACTCGAATTTATAACCCGAAAAACCCAAATTATAATTATATAATTATTATATTAAAAATAAATAAATAAATAAATAATAATACATTTTTCTAATTAAAATTTATAAAATTTTAAAATAATCATTATTTATTTATTACATAATTATATCAATAATTTATTATTAACAAAATGAATATTGAATATGTAAATTCAATTATTAAATAAAATTATTTTAAAACACAATATAATATTCAATATCAAATAATTTTCAATATTATGCTTATTATATTTGTAATAATAAATAATAAATATTTTGTTAAATATAACATTTGATTTTATTATAAAAACAATTATTATACTATTTTATTATATTTATTTCATATTAAAATTTTAATTTTAATACAAGAATAAATCATATATATATAAAATCATTATATAATTGTAACATTTATTTAAACTTGATATTTCGTATTGAATACATTATTAACAAAATTAGAATTTAAATTCTAACTCCTATAACTCGTAAACAGAAAAATAGTGATTTGCTTTTTAAATGGTGATTATTCTAAAAATAAGAATTGAAAGTTGAAAGAGGGGATCATACCCTTTTAAAAACTGTAATAACTTTTTCACTGCAAAAAAAAAAAAGAGTCAGACTCAACTATAACATGTTTGCATCCAAGTTTCCATATCATTAACAAGTCAATGATTGATGTGTTCTAAATTATTTTTCTGCATACATATTCACAAAGCTTTAAATGCTAACGAGTCTCAAAAGCCGAAAATGTTGCACATTTGTAAAGCACATTTGTAAGGAAATATAATTAAAAATTTCAAATTAACCTAGAAAAATATATATTTCAAATTTTTATTTCTAGTTAAAAATTTTCAATTTTAACTATGTTTTATTTCTTCTATAATTTTATTACTAAATTATATAATTTTTTTTATTTAATTATATTTCCTAATTTACCCCAAATAAATATACTCAAATACATGCATATAATTCAAATTTTGTTTCTAAGTTATAAAGTCAAATTTCCAATTTAGCTAAATGAACTAATTTACACATCAATATTAAAAATGACTTAGTATTTAACTAGCGGTTTTACACATAGTAAATAACAACAATAAAAAAAACAAATAATAAGAGCTTTTACTTGATAAAATTTAATAATCAAATTTGATAATTTCACCAGAATCTGAGTTTCTTTTCTTTAAATAAATGAGAAAACATTGGAAACCCTAAACAAGATTCTGCACAAAATAGAAATAAAAAAACACCGAACAAAACATCAAACAAGACAGGAAAAGATATACATGGGCATGAGCATGCCCTTCACATTCTATGATTCTACCAACACCAAACAATTCTAACCGCTTAAAATGCACACTTCATGCAGCAAAAAACCAACCAAAGTTGGCGATGTAATTATGTAAACATATTATCAGAGAATATTGTGTTTGCCTCATTGTTAAATCTAAATGTTATTAGGTGAAATCATCGACGCTACTTTTCTGAAATAGAATCATTTACCTAAATTAACTAAGTGAGGGGCGGCGACGCCTGTGTGAGAGACTGCGTGAGGAGTAACAATGAGCGACTGAGTGAGGGAGCAATGCAGACAGACTGAGTGAGGAGCGGTTGAGTGAGGCAGCAGAGCAGAGAGATTGAGTGAGAAGCGGCGACTATGAAACTTTTATTAATATAATTTTATTGACTTCTGTTTAAAATTTAAAAATTTATTATTTTAATCATAATTATCTAATTTAATTTCATAATTATTTATATTATGTTTTTTTTAAGCTCGCAAAGTTTTATTGTATAAATATATATTTTTTAGTGTATTATATCATCTACAAAATATCGCTCATATGGTAGTGTATAATTGTATATGATATAATTATATCAAATGTTAAAAATATATAATTTTTTTAAATCAATAATCTAAATTTTTAATGAGACATTTGATTAATTAATGTAAACGATGATATTTAATGCAATAATGTTAATTATGATTTATGTACAAATAAAAAACAAATTAGAAATAAAATAGAGCTAATTAATTGATCAGTTATTCATATTAAGCATTTTTTTGGTAAATGATAATATTAATTGGTATTTTTCTTCCTATAATATCTATATGTAATATTTTCTTTTACATTTAATGAATTTAATTATATCTACTATTTTATAGTAAATATTGTAGGAAATTAAAAAAGAGTAAATGATTTTTGTTAAATAACAAATATTAAAATATAGAAATTTGTTTTTATATAAATATTTATTAAAATATAAAATCATATAAAAATTAAATTAATTATCACATTCAAAATTTTTTTTAAAAAATTCATAAAACCGACATGCTAAACCCGCCCGACTAGAACTGGAATCAAACTCAAAGAAGCCCGAACCCAAATAAGCCCGAACTCGAAAAAATCTGAATCCAAAAAAGTTCAAATCCGAAAAAACTCAAACCCGAAGAGAATCCGAACCGAACCCGTCCGTTTGCTACCTCTAAACATGACATTGATATTTGAGGATATTCTAAAAGGAACATTTTGGATATTCTTACCTCCACTAATAAGGTAAAAGGAAACTTCATTTTTAATATTTTTAATATTGGATAGGATTTTGATAATTTGGGGACAAATCAAATCTCCTCTACACCTACCTATCAACTGCCCACACATTTTTGCCCCTTATTCTAAACTGAGAAAAAAAAAAAAAACCGACACTGCTGTCTGCTAAAATCTCAAAAATATATTTCTTTAGATTAGATTCAAAGAATGGCCTTTGTTTTGCCTACTTTTTGTTCGGTAATTGATGAGGCGGAGATAGATCTGTCTATGACTTAGGCAATTCGCTCAAATTCTTCAAACGTAGATTCTAACTTTATAAGTGAATTTAAATAAAAATATTAAATTAATTAGACAGAAGTGAACTAACAAATGATTTTATTGTGTCGGATATAAGATCCACATAAAATTTAAACTCAATTCAACTCAAGTAGATAATTATAATTGTTTTATAATTATTTTATAACTTAGTTAATTAGATATTTTATTAAAGTATGATGTCATAATTTGTAAGTTAAAGAAAATTTTAAGTTATGTCAACTAAAAAAGTTATTGAAAAATATATTGATGTATTTTTTAATTTTTTTTAATTTTTATGTATTTTTAAGATATTTTAAATTTATTATGTTATATTTATTAATTATTATTTTTTATGTTTTAGATTTTTTTAATTAAAAAAAACATTTCAGAGTATTTAGGTAAGTTTAAATAAGTCTTAGCTTGTTCTTTGCATGTAATAAAATGCCGTCGAAAAATCGCACCAAGCAAGATTTAAATTTACGTACAATCCTTCAATATTCTTTTGAATCTGACCCAAACCCTATCCGGATCACTATCAGACCCTATCCATGGCCACCACCAAGCATAAGCAGTGAAAACAGAAAATTTGTGGTTCTTAGGAAATTTCAGACCAAAACGTCAAAAGTCATACTGGATTCGGCTCCTTTCCATTTTTTCTATATGAAGAAAATTTATTAGTGGCCACACACTCGGGGGGAAGGAAGTGCCATTAAATCATCTAGCTCTTTTGCATGCATCTGGAAAATAGTTGGCCACAAAATCTCTGCATGTCCACCGACCACGTTTTAGCACATGCATTCAACATTTTTTTGGGTACAATATTCATTTAACAATTAATCAAAGTTAAATTAACAACGTTATTGATTACTTCCACGATAAATTAAGATCACGGTAAAGCAAGATTGATTGTAGTTTGGAACTTTTTTATATATATGGGAAAATCAAGAAGGATAGATTATTTTGTCTCAAGTTAGGACTAAGTGTGTGTTTGGATCTCCGCATCTCTAGTTCGATGAGATTAACTCATAAAACAAAAATAATAAAAGGATAAAATATATTATCTTTCCACCCTTATTTTTAAATATTTATTTATTAGTTTATTAAAATTAATTTTTTAATAGTATTTTTTCTCTCAATTTCATCCGAAATTATCTCACCTTCCTCTTCGGCTAAACCTAAATATGTTGTACTTTTATAAGAATCGTGATATGTCTCAAACTTAAAACTACATATTATCGAGGCGTGCAGAATTATCAATTTTATCTATCTGTTATTGATTCAGAGCTTTTAAATAAGATTATGATTTCAATTAATAGATGCAAAAAAAGTTGGCAACTAATAATAAATTTTTCGAAGATCACCCTTTCTTAAATAAGAGATCAAGATCGGATATTTGAATATACTCCATTGTATCGTAGAATTAGTTTTCTTTACTTTATTCGGGTTGAAGTTGAATCCAATTAAGTGGAGCATATATATATTTACGAAAGGGAACTAGCTTTCTGTTTCCATTGAAATCATAATAATCAAGAGGGTTGACCTAAATTCATTCTACGGCATCTATATAATAAGGGCGAAGGCCCTTTGTTTTGTTTGTTAAGTAAAACCCTCGTAAGCTACCAAAGGGCTAACGGAGTATGATCAGCATATATTTAACTGAAAACTGTTAGAGCTCGTATTCTGTCAGGAAGCTTTCAAAAAGAATAACCTTAATCTAGCCTTTGGTTCCGAATTAATTATGTTTTTTAATTTAATTAACTGTCTATGTAAACCACTATTACATGCAATATAACATTCAAATTAGTATGAAGTTTCTTATTTTGCAACCTGAATTGACAAAAATGTATAATGACAAAATACCATATATATCGAAGATTTAAAAAAAAAAATTAACCAAATCGAACCATTTTCAATCATAGACTCAATCGAGTATAATAGAAGGATGAGAGTTTATAAGAAACATTTGAAAAAGTACTATATATTTTTAGCATAAGTTTGTCATATGATAATGCAGACAAAGAAAAAAGGAAAATCATAAAAAAAAACTTTTGTATATTTGACACATCCATTATTACCACCAAAAATATACTCCACCTTATCAATGCACTACAGCAAACTAAGGGTTTAACAACGTTGTTTTGGCATTTAACGGCGCTTAAATGGTTTGTGACACTTTATTCAAATACTGCTAAATATGTTAAAAATATCGATGTTGGTAAAGGCAGCTAAGGACTAGTATGAATGCAATTATTTAAGCACTAATCGACTACTGTCGCGATCTCCTTCCGTGACTTACCAAGAACCACTACAAAATTTTTTTTTTCGTTTTTTACTTACCTTTCTCTCCTCGACAGTTGAGTTGCGATTCAGTATTAGTTGTCTTATTCATACTCATCTTACCACATCATATATATACATGTCATCATAAATATCTTTTGACTGTTCGCACATATTTCTCATAAGTAGATTTATTTACATTACATAATTACATCTCCAGTATCACAAACGTGTACATCACTTTGCTTATACATTGTTCAGATGCAAAATAGTACATGATGTGTATACCTTTAACTCAATGGGAAATGGCAGCGGACAAAGGAATGCTATACTTCAGTCGGATTCAATCTACTGCGGATGATCTGTAGAGAGGGAAAAATAAAGGGGATGAGCAAACAACGCGCTCAGTAAGGAAATTAGGCAAGCAAGTAGACGTCCACACTATCTACTGAAAATATTGCTTTGCTTTTCCTTCTCTCATCTCAAAAGCATGAATCAAAACGGATATAATAGTAGTACAAAATAAATCCCATGTACTTAAAATCATGCTGAGTTATCGAACATAGGCATTTATGCAAAACAATGCATCTTTAAAATTTCGGAATGCCTTTATAGGAATCCTTGCCATTTACTTATAAATCACAGTAAACATGACAGTTCACAACACAATACAAAAATCGGTTTCCTACTCATCCCTCAGGTCTAACCGTATCATGAAAATAAGTGATATATCATGCGAGACTCAATGGCTAAATGCAATACTCTCCTGGACTAAGGTCATATCCTATAATGGTGAAATCCCAAGCAACAGAGATCTCGGTGTGCGGCTTATCACTGCTGTAACGGGAGGGGGGTCAGTCCATCACAACCGCCAGCTATAAACTCCTCAACTCCACAACTCCACACAACACACGGTACAGTGTACCCCATGCCACTCACACGATACAACGTACACCCGTGGACCCTCTACTCATGGTCGGGTTGCCTGCCATAGGTCTTATCCCTCACACCATGGAAATACATCCAGTCAGGGTGCTTGCCATAAGTCTTAGCCCTCACACTATGAAAAATAATTGCCACATCTCTAAATCCACTTGCAAACATCTCAACAGTGTGACACTCAGTCTACACGAGGAAATCGTCACGATTTTTTAACATGTCTTATATATCACATAAAAACTACAGTGCGCGTCTTGAGTGTGATTCACAATCAACACTCCGCCTCTTATACACTGTGTATGCATCTAAAAATATCAAACACTAGTGCGAGTAACCTCTAGTACTAGGTTAATGCATAATTCTTGTGTAAAATTCGAGTATGAGCTATACTCTCAATACTCTATATGCATCAATAACAAAACTGAGTACGAGCGATGCTCCTAGTACTCTATATGCATAAATCGCATTTAAAATCAAGTACGAGTATATACTCAAGTACTTTATGATTCATATCTCAAAATATAGTGCGAGTATTCTCTAGCACTTATGGTTTTCACACAAAACCTGATAGATGGCTATTCAAATCACAATTCACCCAATTTCAAATCATATAAGCACTCAAATGTGCTGTTTTCGTATATACATGAAAACATTAGCCATTCTATCATGCAACTCATGAATTTTGGGTCACAACATGCTTCTAAGGCTTTTTATCATATTTTTGGATAAAATCACACTTTATCTCATTAATACTCATCACAACAACATGCCTATTCATGGAAATTCATATAAGATATAGTATCGAAATACTACTCAAAATACGTGTAGCCATCTCTAGCTACTCACGAAATTCCCTTATCTCGGATCACGTCAAGTGACCTCTCTTCCTCATTTCTGCTCAATCTTGCAGTCAGATCAACCTCCAAGGAAATTTTTGAAGCTGTTATAATTGTTGGCATTAGTATATCGCTATATACCCATTTCATTTACCAAATCTCAATTTAATACTTAAATCTCATCATTTTCTCCAAATATGGTCCAAAGCCATTTTTTTAACATACCTATATTCATTTCTCCTCATTTCAAATATATGCATTTCATACTATTACCTTATAATCTTCCATACATGCATATTCCCTCATTAAATCAATGTTCACACCATTTCTTCATCATGTTCTCATTTTCATGACACAACTAGGTCATGTACATTTCTCATGATCCTTTCATTTCTAACAAGTCATACATATACCATTTAACTCATTACTACACCTAGCTTTACATATATCAACTTCGTGCATTAAATCTTACCTAGCTAAGATTTCCTTCCTCTGTCACCAAAATGGTAAAATCCTCCTTGCTCTTGAAACCTTTGATCTCAATCTCTTGTTTCCAAGTATGTTGTTCTCCTCTTTGCCAAGAACAACTTTGGTCATTTATACCTCACTCAAAACTGAATGCAAACTGAAGTTTTCTGGCGTAGAAATGTTAGGTTACACTTTTGCTCTTGAATGAAATAGTTTTTTTCGTGCAAATTGAAGTGCAGAAGTCCAGTATTTATAGAATTGTCTCTATGAGATCGATCTGCTCTCCAATGAGATCGATCTGCCATGCAATTTTTCCTCTCGAAATCGACCTTTCAGGCTTAATGAGATCGATCTGCTCCTAGCATGAGATCGATCTGCACAACACAAAACCTTAAAAAGATCGATTTGCTCTTGCATGAGATCGATCTGTTGCAAGTCAGTAGCTTAAGAAAATCAATCTGGCCTTCTAGGGATCAATTCCTTCTTCACAGAATGCTTAGCAGATCGATCTGACTTCCTTAGAGATTGATCTGCCCCTATTCCATTGCTCGAACAAGAGCATTTTTTGCTCTTCCAGATCGATCTCTCATCCCATGAGATCGATCCCTCAGTCATATTTTTCAGATTTTACTGCAGTTTTCTGCAGTAACTTACACCAAACTTCATTTATTTTGCTGCCATAGTCATTTTCTCATCCAATCACCTTTAAGACTTGAAAATGACATCCATTCCTACTTTATATACATTAAGACTTGTGTGCATTCATTGTATAACCAAAGGTATACAATTTACAACCAAATGGAGTATAACCATTTATGCAACTTATGCATACTTCATTTCATTTTACCACACCACTCATTTTCCATTCCACTCACATTCATTATCTACAAAAGTCTATTTCTTATTATTCATACATAACGAAACTTGTACGTACATCACAAATTCATAATATGAGTGTGTACATTCAATTTATGGAATTTACATCTTTTATGCTTCACATAGCATGTACATGTATATACTTATGAATTTAAGGGTCTTACAATTCTTCCCTCCTTAAAAGAATTTGGTCCTCCAAATTAGAATCAAGTTACTCTGCAAACAAACGGGGATATTTCTCTCGCATCAGACTCTCTATCTCCCAAGTAGCTTCCTTTGAAGTGTGATGTTGCCAGAGAATCTTCACTAACCTTATGGTCTTATTCCTTAAAACTTTCTCCTTTCTATCCAATATCTGGATCGGTTTCTCTATATAAGTTAGATCATCTTTGAGCTCCAATGGCTCATACTGAATCACATGATTTGGATCTGGATGATACTTCCTCAACATCGAAATGTGGAAGACATTGTGCACTCCTGATAACTCCGATGGCAAAGCCAATCTATATGCCTTATCCCCCACTCTGTCCAGTATCTCAAAGGGTCCAATGTAGCGAGGACTCAGCTTATCTCTCTTTCGAAATCCCGTTATACCCTTCGAAGGAGAAATCTTCAGAAATACGGACTCACCAACTGTAAACTCAAGTGGCCTACATCTCACGTCAGCATAACTCTTTTGTCTACTCTGAGCTGTCCTCAATCTCTCAATAATCAAAGACACGCCCAAAAGGTATTGTCCGTAAGTACACGGGTCATACAAGTAATAATGGGATTTGAGTCCTGAGTTATCGTCCCACAGAGAAGTTGACTAGCCTAATTAACTACCGGTTAATCTTACCCTAAGTATATTCTAGCAAATTATGAAGTTTAGTTTGTGATGTACTAAGGCTATTTAAAAATTACTGAAAAACAATAAAACAATAAAATAATAAAAACTAAATAAAACCGAGCTGAGATTTACTTACCGAGCTTCACGTAATTAAAAGCAAATACCTACGAAAATAATTAAAACAGTTAAAATTAATTAACGCAATTAAAATAAAATGCAAATATGAAAACAAAGAACTAAAATTAAACTAAAATTTAAACAAACTTAAAATAAAAATGCATGTAATTAAACTAATAAAAATTGCAAATTAAACTAACCTCAAATCTGATAAAAGTGAAAACTAAATTAAAAATGCATGAAGCACATTAATCTAAATTAACTCTAAATGCAACTAATAAAATACTAAACTAAACTAAAGTTCTTAAATATATAATATAAAATTAAATACTAACTAAAAAAAATTAAAACTAAGATTTAAATTAACAAACCAACACATTAGATTTAACCTACCATTATCAATTAAAAGCTATCCTAAACTAACAACTAATGATCATAATCAAAAATAAGAAAATGCAATAAACATTAAGCTAAACAAAAGAGAGGTGGCCAAACAAGGCCTTAAACAAATTTGGCAATTAAGTGGACCTGATCATGTTGGTACTGTTCATTGTCTTTCTAAATTCATGTTCATTTTCAGGCTTTCACGGTTTCGGCTACTGTCCCTGTACGTTTTCTGCATGTTCGTCTGGTGCAAGCCGCACCCTGGTAGCTCTCAGTTTTGTCCACTTCTGCACAACTTTTGTATTCGCAGCGTGTACCAGCTCTATAATGTAGTAGCATCTGTGAGCTCCCTGTCCTGCTTTCAGCTCCATTCTGCTGCACTTGCTCCTGCTTCCAGCTCCATTCTGCTGCACTTGCTCCTGCTTCTTTTTCGTTTCTCTAGGTGTGTCCTGCTCTCTCAGTTTCAGGCGCTATGGTGGTCTCGATTTTGCCCAGCTCGCTGCTGTCTGCTGCTCCAGACGACAACCAGCTAGCAGGCACGTCCAACCTGCTATTTTGCTTCTGTCATGCTGTTGCTCTCGGCTATCCACTGGTGCTGCTCTGCTGCACGGGTCCTGCACTCTGCACCATTTCCTGGTACCGAGAGCTTCCTTAAGGAATTTGCAATCAATACAACAACTAAACTGTGATGAGCAGTGGTAAGATACAAAAACAGAGCTAAACAGAGAAGTTAACTTGCTGCCTCTAATGAAACTCTACACCGAGCATTCTACCTTGTCCATTTCACTTACCAGCAGCTAGAAACAAACAACAATAAAGCAAAAATAAAATGCAGTAATTGCAATAGATTCAAGAACGTAAGCAAGTGCATTGAAAATGAAAGCTATACTATAAATGTAATCAAGAACCGAGACATGAAGTTTATGCAACTAATAAAGAAATACAGAAAAGAAAGAACAAAAAAAACATAGTAAAACAGGAGATTAAAACCGAGAGGTAATATGTAAAACAAACAAAATAACAATGGAAGTTACACTCTCAAACTCGTGGCTCATTAACGTGCAGAATCATCATCACCAGTTTATTCTATTCCAGTTCTTTAATGCCATGGTTCCATATTGCTTAAATGTGAAACAATGCCTAGCATTTGCCCACATTAAAGCACCAAAACCAAATAGCATAGATGAAGGAAAAAGTAAGGAATAGAATAGAATACACCAAGAAATCAACCCGAGAGCAACTAAAGATGATGGTTTTTGAAATAAAACAAAGGAAACATAAGCAATGTGCTAGGAATAACCGAGAGCTACACTAAGGAGTAAGCTTTGTGAATAAAAATTGGCACATAAAAGAGCTAATGGTTACCAATCCGAGAACTTGAAAATGAAATTGATTTCCATTGAAATAAAATTTAACAAAGACTAATGAAGAACATGAAATGAATAGTAAAACATTGAGAAAATGACTAACGGGAAAAAGAAAAAAACTTAAGAACAAATAAAGCTTAAATATACCCTAAAACTATTCTACCCTAAAATTACATCTCCTTCATCAATTGCCATCTTTTTCTATTTATATACACACTTAGGGGTACAATGGTAATTTTTCATCCTAAATGAGTTGGCATTTTTTTGGCCACTTGTCATCACATCATTGGCTCCTTGAAAAGATATTTCCATGTCATCTGTCTTTTTGTCCAATTGGATGTGCTAGGTGGCATGGCTCGTGTTGTCTGCGTGGTCCAATCTCGATTTTAGCCAAATTCCAGTCCATTTTCTACCGAAATATTCAAAATTCATCTGGATTTGATTTATCTGCAAACATGAGAATTTTAATTAAATAAAGGGGATAATTAACAAAATAAATTGGGGATTTAAATAATTAATTAGAAAATTAAGCACAAATAATTCTATTTTCATAGAATTATCAGTCAACCGGACATCCTCAGAGGTTTATGTAACCAAATCAGGAGCAAAAATCTTTCTGTCATCCACTTCTTCCCAACCAATAGCGGAACGAAATCTACGGCCATATAAAGCCTCATACGGTGTCATCCCGATACTCGCATGATAACTGTTGTTGTAGGCGAACTCGGCTAGTGGCAAATGATAATCCCATGAGCCTCTAAAATCTAACACACATACTCTCAACATATCCTCCAGAGTCTATATGGTCCTCTCTGACTGACCATCTGTCTGAGGATGATAAGCGGTGCTCAAACTCAACTGGGTTCCCATGGTTTCCTGAAAATGTTCCCAAAAGTGGGAAGTGAAGTGGGAATCACTGTCCGAGACAATACTCATTGGAATACCATGCAACCTCACTACCTCGCGTACATACAGTTCTGCCAATGCACTTAGAGTATCGGTAGCTCTCATAGCTAGAAAGTGGACTGAATTTGTTAGTCTATCAACTATCACCCATATAGCATCGTGATTCCTCTGGGTCCTCGGTAAACCCATCACGAAATCCATGATGATATGCTCTCATTTCCATGTCGGTATAGGTAGAGGCTGCAATAACCTTGCAGGTTTCTAATGCTCCACCTTCACTTGCTGACATATAAGACATTTTACCACAAAATCCGTAACATCCTTCTTCATACCTGACCACCAATACACCTTTCGAAGATTCTAGTACATCTTGTTACTCCCCAGATGTAACATTTACCTCGACAAATGAGCTTCCGACAATATCAATCTCTTGAGCTTTGGGTCTTCGGGAACACACCATCTGCCTCTAAACCTCAGAAGTCCATTTAAATTTATCTCAAAGTCAGTTATCGTGCCCTTCTGCATCTGACCAATCACATCAATGTAATATGGATCCGTCTGCTGAGCCACTCTTATCCTGTCTAACAGATCCGGCTCCAAGCGTAGACTAGCAATCACACAATCCGTATCCATGTCAGAAGGCACAACTCCTAAACTGAGGCTAGCAAACTGCTTTAGCAACTCATGTTCCCTGACTATCATATACGATACCATTCCAAGGTTCTTTTTGCTCAACGCATCGGCTACAACATTAGCCTTACCCGGATGATAAAGTATCTCACAATCATAATCCTTTAGAAGCTCTAGTCATCTTCTTTGTCTCATGTTCAATTCTTTCTGTGAGAATAGATACTTAAGGCTCTTGTGGTTTGTAAAAATATAGAATTTCTTTCCATACAAGTAGTGGCGCCATACCTTCAACGCAAACACTATTGCTGCTAACTCCAAATCATGGGTTAGATAGTTCTTCTCATGGTCCTTCAGCTGTCGGGATCCACAAGCAACTACCCTCCCATTTTGAATCAATACACAGCTCAGTCTCTGATGCGAAGCATCTGTATACACTAAGAATCCTCATGAGCTGGTAGGGATAGTGAGAATCGGAGCAGTAGTCAATCGACCCTTCAACTCCTAAAAACTCTTCTCACAATCCTCATTCCACACAAATGCTACACCCTTCCTAGTGAGACGTGTCAACGGAGCAGCTATCTTCAAAAACCCTTGTACGAATCTTCGATAATATCCTGCTAAACCCAAGAAACTCCTGATATCGGTAACTATCATTGGCTGATCTCACTGAACTATAACCTCAATCTTCGATGGATCCACTGATACACTATCCTTTGACACTACATGTCCAAAAAATGAGATTTGTGACAACCAAAAATCACACTTGTTGAGTTTAGCATATAGCTTCTGCTCTCATAAAGTCTGCAATACAATCCTAAGGTGTCTCTCACTCTCTTCCTTAGATTTAGAGTATACGAAAATGTCATTGATGAAGACGATAACAAACTGATCCAAATATGGCTTGAACACATTGTTCATCAAAGCCATGAAAGCTGCAGGAGCATTCGTCAATCCGAAAGGCATAACCAAGAACTCATAATGGCCATATCCGGTCCTAAATGCTGTCTTGGGCACATTTCCACTCCTTACTCTCAGCTGATGATACCCGACCTCAAATTAATCTTAGAAAAGACCTGCACTTCCTAAAGCTGATCTAACAAATCATCAATGCGTGGAAGGGGATATCTATTCTTGATGGTTGCCCTATTCAAAAATCTATAATCTATACATAATCGAAGGCTTCCATCCTTCTTCCTTACAAACAAAACAGTACTCCCCATAGTGAAACACTCAGTCGGATAAAACCCCTGTCCAACAACTCATATAATTGTTTCTTGAGCTCCTCTAGCTCAACTAAGGTCATGCGATACAGTGGTTTCGATATAGGTTCAGTGTCGGGCACCAAGTCTATATAGAATTCCATCTCTCTGTCTGGTGGTAACCCTGGCAGTTCATCCGAAAAGACATCTGGGAATTCACTAACCACAGGAATGTTTGCCAACTCCGGATGTGCCTTATCTGTATCTACCACGTACACAATGAAGCCTTCAACATATTTATCTCTCAGTCAGCATAGTATATTATCAAGTATAGCTATAATTTTTACTTTTATGACTTTTGATCAAACTTTACAACATATTTCGTAGGGTTAGGAAACATAATTGTCTTAGCATAACAATCTAAAACAGCATGGTTTGTAGATAACCAATCCATACCTAATATTACATCAAAGTCACTCATACTCAACAATATCAGATTGGCTATCATATCCTTTTCATCTACTCTTAACTTACAATCATTTAACACATACTCCACTAGCTGACTATTATCCATAGGCGTACTAATCAACATTATCCTACTCAAAGGTGTATGCTCTACATATTTTGCTAGTTTACAAGCAAATGAAGGCGATACAAATAAATGCGTGGCACCAGGATCAATTAAAACAAATGCTTCTAAATCATAAATCAGGATGTTACCTCTAATCACATCCATCGAAGTATCCGCAGTGTCCTGGTCCAAAGCGTGTACTCGCCCTCGACCTATCACCTGCTTCCCCTTCTCATATGTCGTCGTTCTCTTCCTCGATGCAGACATATCAACTGGAGCTCTCTCTGGCTCCTTACCCTTCTGTGGGGCAGTCTCAACCATCTCTTGGTAAATTCTAGCAATATGCCCTGGTTTTCCACATCAGAAACACATAATAGGACTCATCGGATAAGGTCTACCACCATGGTATCTACCACATCTACTGCACTGTTCAGTAGTAGGCCTCGGTCCTCCAATCATATGCCCTTCGCCAGAGCTATAGCCAGGTATGTATGAGGTCTAACTGGTCTCTCTTGCACCTCTTTTATCTGTGGTCTTTTACCGAAGAGTCTCCTCCTTCCTCGATAACTGAAACCCCTATCTCTAACCGACCTCTTCCTATCCTTCTCTTGGCTCTAACTAATCTTCTCAAACTCAGAGGCATTCCTCTCATAGTCCTACTCACATAATTGCGCCCTGCGCACTGCCTCATCATATGTGTCAATATCTAATGGTATCAATCTAGACCATAGTACCGGTCTCAATCCATCGATAAATCCATGGACCTTTCTAGTCTCGTTGTAGATGGTATCGGGGTTATACCTTTCCAGGGTTAAAAATCTAGTCTCGTACACATCCACTGAAAGACTTCCCTAGCTAAAAATCTGGAACAAACTACCTCCTGAAGGCATCCAAAAATATCTCCCAACAAATCTCAGCATGTCGGGCTCTCAATATGGGCCTGGTGGACTTCCACCAATGCTCTGTCGTTCCCTTCAGTAGGAAAGCAGCAAATGCGACCATATCTAAAGTCGTACACTCAAAGAATCTGTACAACTTCTCCATCTCTCCAATCCACTCTTCAGCGACAACTGGGTCTTTGACCCCTCTAAAAGATGGAGGTCAAAGCTTCTGGAATTATCGCAATCTATCCAAATCACACCTGTATCCCAATCTATTACTATCTTGAACTGATGGGGGTGTAAGAGTATCTGCAGCCTGTGGCATCTCAAGTGCAGGCTGTGCAGGTGTGTCAGGTGTAACTGCCTCTCCTCTCACAGTCTTTGCATCATGTCCCTGTCTACTTGGCCTAGTCTGTGCCAATAACTCCACTATCATCTCTAGGCTATGCTCAATCCTCGTGAAGTATGTCTCTGCAGTCTCTGGTACCTCATTTGTACCCACAGTCTCATCTCGGGTCTCTGGCCTACCCCTACGGCCTCGAGCCCTACCTCTCGCCCCTCTACCACGGCTGGTATTAGCCATATAGACCAAATTCCTGCATTTACAACCGTGAATTAGTCTGATTCTCATCGTGTATACATAATCGTAACTGAATAAAGCACAGTAATATGGGGATGTACACTTTCCTAAACTAATATCGACTAACATCAGACCAACTACGCTATGATACCATTCTGTCAGGACCTCCTTCCGTAACTTACCAAGAACCACTACAAAATTTTTTTTTTGTTTTTTACTTACCTTTCTCTCCTCGACAGTTGGGCTGTGATTCGGTATTAGTCGTCTCATTCATACTCATCTTACCACATCATATATATACATGTCATCATAAATATCTTTTGACTATATGCACATATTTCTCATAAGTAGATTTATTTACATTACATAATTACATCCCCAGTATCACAAACGTGTACATCACTCTGCTTATACATTATTCAGATACAAAATAGTACATGATGTGTATACCTTTAACTCAATGGGAAATGGCAGCGGACAAAAGAATGCTATACTTCAGTTGGAATCAATCTACTGCGGATGATCTGTAGAGAGGGAAAAATAAAGGGGGATGAGCAAACAATGCGCTCAGTAAGAAAATTAGGCAAGCAAGTAGATGTTGTCACGACCCAATTCCATTCTCCTTAACCGAAAATCACTGAAAATTTTTCGCGTTTTTACTTTTACCTTACCCGGTCGTGAACTAAACTCACCACACACTGTTGGGCTGTGAGCCAATAATAAACACCACATCCCATTCATTCTCAATTAATCAAAACGATGTCATACATGTGCATTTAATCGTGTACTTATACGAATACATGTTTTACTGACATCTACATCCCCGTAATTACAACTCAAAAGAGTACTGTGCTTTTACATTGTTTAGATACAAAAAAAATCACTGTGTATATACCTTTCAGCAATGGAGATGCAGCGGAGTCCAAAATAATACGCCTCAGTCCTCACTGGGCTACTATGCACGCTCTGTAGGGGGGAAAATAGAGTGGGATGAGCAACCACACTCTCAGTAAGGCAATAATGCAAGCATGGTAGATAACTACTCTATCTACATGCTGATAGTGTTATGCATAAATCATTTATGGTAGGAGCATGAGGAATAAAACTATGCCATATGAGTATACATATATATCATGTATCAAAGTCATGTAAAATTGGCATATAAAACATGGTAAAACATCATGTATAAATCATCTCATGCTCGATCTCATTTAAATTCATAAAAAGGGCAATTCATTAAGAAACCTCCTTTTTAAACCCACGTCATAAATCTCTTTCTCATCACATACAATCACATCACATCAATTCACAATCACAACCACGTTTTCATTTCACAATTTAAATCCACGAGGCTCGACCCCTCCTTCGGGTCTACCTTAAACAATCACAATCACACTTAGAGATTTAAAATCATGTGGTAGTAAGTAATTCAAGCAAGGAGACAGGTTACTATATCTCAAGTGACTACATTGGCCAATCGTCACATATCATCCCAGACCACACGGATTCCGGTGTGCGGGGTATCATGCTGGCACGAAGGTGGGTTAGTTCTCCGCCAGACTTTCTCAAATCAAGTAACCACCACGCGGTACATCGTACTCCATGTGATATACACGGTACATCGTACTCCGCTGACCCATAACATGGTTGGGGGTGCCTGCCATAGGTCTTATCTACCCCATACCAAGTGTAACCTTTATAGTCTCAAGAGCGCGTGGGAGTAACCGCAATACCAGGTCCTAGCCCCTCATGGCCTTGCTCGCCCCTGTTGGGTTCCCTGATCCAGGTCCTAGCCCCTCACCCTCACCCCACCTAAGAGGTCTGTCAGGCCTGTTGGGTTCCCTGGATGGATTATGTCAGGTCCTAGCCCCTCACCCTCACCCCACCTAAGAGGTCTGTCAGGCCTGTTGGGTTCCCTGAGTTAATCCGTATCTCTCACCACGGCCTCATACATACCACAGTGTGGAAACCAGCGCGAGCTACGCTCTAGCGCGAATTCATGCATCAAAACCAATCACTTCGTATGAGCAACGCTCTGGTACGGCATTTATGCATAAAATATGAAGAAACCATGTACGAGCATAGCTCCAGTACAGTTATATGCATAAGAAAAACCACTCAAATCCACGTACGAGCATAAGCTCCAGTACGGTTTATAAACATCATCACAGTTCAATTTCAAAGTGCGAGCTAAGCTCAAGCACGTTTCACACAAGTGAAAACATAGAAGTCTCGCGCGAGCGAGGCTCTAACGCGAATTATATCTCATACACGCGATAGGCGGCTTACATGCATTCAAAACATCTCATAATATGCTTAGTGCCTCATATGGGCTATTTCACAACATCATTCAAGTACTAGCTAGCCTATCCTTTTATTTGCTCAAATCAAAGTATTGTGTTTTGTAAAAGCATTCAAAACACATGATTTATGCAATTATTAGCCTTACTATCCCTTTTTCATAAAATCCACTTCAAATCCAAAACCACGCATATACCCATCATCTTTCACGAATACCATCAACATTTATTTGAGCAATCATGCATTTCATAAAAACACCCGATATTCACCCACAAGTTCAAAGTACGAGCAGCTACCTCTATATACTCACAAAATTCCCTTACCTGGAATCGCGATGCGTGATTCCACTTCCTTAAGCTGCTTTCTCGTACGGTTCGGTCCGCCTTCAACGAACTCTTTGGGACTGCACAAAATCGTATCCCGCATTATATTCGATCCATATAATTGCAACCCTTGTGCTTGCTATAGTCAATTTAATCTATAGCCTCTATTAAAGCTTATTTGGCCTCGTTTCATTACTCATTCAATTAAAGCTCGAGTCTATGGACCTTCTTAGGCCTATTAACTTATTCAAAGTCGATATCAAATCGACATAAAGCTCATAGCGTTCATATTCCATGAATCCCCTCACTATGGCATTTATCAATTATATACATACCCATTTCCACAATTCCTCCAAACTCACTATGTAATCTCATTTAACCGTTTAAAATCATAAATATTATCCCAATAACAACTTTAGCATGCCATAAATCATAAACTCATTCAACCCATAAATTCTCACATCATACCCATTCTAGGTTACACCAATTCCACCACATCCTAGATAATTTATCCATTAATACTCATACCAATCAACTCCAAAATCAATTAAATAGCTAATGCATTTGGATTGGAGTGTTAGAATCTTACCAATATGATTTCTCTTCTTGCTCCAATTGGTAATGCCCTCAACTCCTTCAATTCCAAAAATGGGAAAATGCCCTCTCACTATGTTGTTCTCCTCTTTGATAGGAACAACTTTGCCTCTAATGATCTCTCTCCAAATCTCACTGAAAATGACTGATTTTAGAGAGGAAAAGTTGGGTTTTTGGGGTTGAAATTGTAAAGTTTGGTGTTTTTCCAAGATTTCCAGATTTTCAGCTCTCCTTATATAGAAATGACTTGAGGAGATCGATCTGGTCCAAGAGGAGATCGATCTGGTCCCTTAAAATCTCTCTTTTTCACGGCATTTTTAAGCCTGAGATCGATCTGTCGAAGTAGTGAGATCGATCTGTTGAAGCATGAGATCGATCTGTCGAAGTATGAGATCGATCTGGTCCCAAACAGAGAGCTAAGGAGATCGATCTGGGTGCTTGAGGATCGATCTTTTCACTTACAGAATGCTTGTCAGATCGATCTGGCTCCATTGGAGATCGATCTACTCAATTCTTTCGCCCAAAAAAGAGCATTCTGGCTCTCCCAGATCGATCTCTCATCCTAGGAGATCGATCTGGACCTCATGTTTTCTAGATTTCCTGCAGTTTCATTGCTGCAACTCATACCAACACACCCTCAATCTATTGCCATGTCCATTTCCTCATCCATCCACCTTTATAACTTGAAAATGGCATCCATTCATACCTTATGCACATTGAAACTTGTGTGCATTCATTGTATATTCAAAGGTATGCAACATAAAACCAAATGGAAGCATAACTCCATTCCATTTTACCACACTACTCATTTTGTGTTTCAATCACATCCATCACTTGCCATAACTCATTTCTTCGTATTCACACTCAATGAAACTTGTATGTACGTTACAATTTATATTACACATACATACATTGAATCCATGGACTTACATCAATCATACTTTACATTACAAGTCCATTCATATTATTTGATCCAATTACACATATTACCCTTTTACATATACGGGGTCTTACAGACGTTCACACTATCTACTGAAAATATTACTTTGCCTTTCCTTCTCTCATCTCAAAAGCATGAATCAAACGGATATAATAGTAGTACAGAATAAATCCCATGTACTTAAAATCATGCTGAGTTATCGAACATAGGCATTTATGCAAAACAGTGCATCTTTAAAATTTTGGAATGCCTTTATAGGAATCCTTGCCATTTACTTATAAATCACAGTAAACATGGCAGTTCACAACACAATACAAAAATCGGTATTCGAAATCGTATCATGAAAACAAGTGATATATCATGCGAGACTCAATGGCTAAATGTAATATTCTCCTGGACATGGTCATATCCTATAATGGTGAAATCTCAAGCAATAGAGATCTCGATGTGCGGGTTATCACTGCTATAATGGGAGGGGGGGTCAGTCTATCACAACCGCCAGCTATAAACTCCTCAACTCCACACAAAACACGGTACAGTGTACCCCATGCCACTCGCACGGTACAACGTACACCCCTGGACCCTCTACTCATGGTCGGGTTGTCTGCCACAGGTCTTATCCCTCACACAATGGAAATACATCATAGTCGGGGTGCTTGCCATAAGTCTTAGCCCTCACACTATGGAAAATAATTGCCACGTCTCTAAATTCACGTGCGAACATCTCAACAGTGTGACACTCAGTCTACACAAGGAAATCATCATGATTTTTCTAACATGTCGTATATATCACGAAAAAACTATAGTGCGCGTCTTGAGTGTGACTCACAATCAACACTCCGCCTCTTAAACACTGTGTATGCATCTCAAAATATCAAACACTCGTGCGAGTAACTTCTAGCACTAGGTTAATGCATAATTCTCATGTAAAATTTGAGTATGAGCTATGCTCCCAATACTCTATATGCATCAATTACAAAACTGAGTACGAGCGATGCTCCCAGTACTCTATATGCATAAATCACATTTAAAATCAAGTACGAGTATATACTTAAGTACTTTATAATGTATATCTCAAAATATAGTGCGAGTATTCTCTAGCACTTATGGTTTTCACACAAAACTTGATAGATGGCTATTCAAATCACAATTCACCCAATTTCAAATCATATAAGCATTCAAATGTGCTGTTTTCGTATATACATGAAAACATTAGCCATTCTATCATGTAACTGATGAATTTTGGGTCACAACATGGTTCTAAGGCTTTTTATCCTATTTTTGGATAAAATTACACTTTATCTCATTAATACTCATCACAACAACATGCCTATTCATGGAAATTTGTTAGCAGTGAATTTTATATATGTTTAGGACCCTTTTTACTTAGTTATTTGATTTGTTCTTTGCAATATTAGGTATGTTTTATGCGTTTTGTGCACTTGTGCAGGAAAAAGAACAATTTGGTGAAGTCAAGGCTTTTGGAGCTGGTTCTGATGATTTCATGAAGAATTGAAGTTACAGGGTGTTGATCGTGACTTATGCTGCAGCAATAGAAGAAACTGGACAGTGCAGAGCAGATTTGAGGAATTAATACCATTGTCGTAGCATAGCAGTCTGATTAGGGTAACACTGTTTTGTCACGTGGCCTTTCGTGATTTAGTATTTAGAAACCTTATAAATAGTCTTTTTATCAGAATTTCGAAGGAGGCTGCTGCTCAAGACTTCAAGATTAATTTAGCTCAATTGAAACTTCATCTTTTTCACCTTTTTCACCATATTTGTTCTTGGGATGTTAGATTTGATTTCTTGGAAGTTTATTATGATGTCTAGGAACTAAACTTTTTTTTCTCAGAATCGATGTAACCAACTTTGGGCATATTGCAATTACTTTGTGATGTTGTTTGGATGATTTCAATTTGGTTTATTTAATCTACTTGTTCTTAATGCTCTAGTTGATTGGCCACTAATTAGATGAATTAGTATAAGAATTCGACACTCGAGAGAAGGGATTGTTTATATGCACAAGGGTAGATTAACATAGGACATTGTTAGATCGAGAGGTTGACAATTCTTATGAGCCATAGAGAAAAAGATTACTATTGCTTAATGAACCCTATTATTAGATTCTGAATCGAGAGGTTAGGATTAGGTAAATTAGGTATGACTGTTTAAAACTCGAGAGAGATAAACATGAAATAGTTTCGGCTATAAACAATTTGAAATCAAAAGAACAATTTATCAAAGGAGTTGCATGAACCCTAGTTAGGTGAAATTGGTTTCTAAGAATATTTTGCTACTGATATTTTCATTCATGATTATCGTGATTTGCTTTAATTAATTTATTTCGTAGTTAACAGTTAAAATAATTAAATAGGATTTTAACCAACATTCATTGATTTTCTAGATACAGCTCAAGGTTGTTGATTACAGTAATTAGCGGTAGACACAGTTCTCTGTGGGACGATACTCATATTTACTATATACTCAAAAACTGACATGTGCACTTGCAGTAGTGTTTCATTTAGGATAAAAAGTTTTCTAACGTCGTTGCCGAGGAACTGTTGTCTAGTTTCTCGTTGAAACTGTTCCCCAATAGCTTTTACTTTAATTTAGATTTTTATTTTTGTTTTAATTTATTATCTACGATTTTTTTTTGTAGCTGAATGGTAAAAACTCGTAGTAGTGGAAGTGCAGATATAAAAGAGTTAGATCCAAAGCTTGAGAGAACCATCAGACAAATTCACCAGATAAGATTTGAAGAGAAAGACTGAAATTTAATCATGGCAGATGATAATCAGCAGCAGCGAGCTATAAGTGATTATTTCACCCCAGTTGTGAATCAGAATTTCGCTGCTATAAGAGAGATTCCTGTGAACTGCAACAACTTTGAATTGAAGCCGGCATTGATCGACATGGTTATGCAAAACCAATTTGGAGGTTCGGCCATGGAGGATCCCAATACACATTTGAGAAGTTTTCTACAAATTTGTAGCACCATTAAGATTAATGGAGCCTCTGACGATGCTATTCGGCTAAGGTTATTTCCTTTCTCTCTTCGGGATAAAGCCTTGTGTTGGTATCAAAATCTACCAGCAGGAAGCATTCTGAAATGGGCAGTAATGGCATAGAAATTCTTAGCAAAGTATTTTCCATCAGGAAAGACTATGCAGATGAGCTTAGAGATAGCCTAGTTCACACAGTTAGACCAAAAGCCATTACATGAAGCATGGGAGTGATTTAAAGAGTTATTACGTAGATAACCTCAGCATGGATATGATGAAGGAAACTAGATATAGGTTTTCTACAGAGGCATGACTCCGCAGACAAAAGCTACTGTGGACGCCTCAGCAGGAGGTTCACTATGGTCTAAGACACCTGATCAAGCTATTAAGTTACTTGAGGAAATGGCTATAAACAGCAGTCAATGGCCAGGTGAAGGAGCTAATGTCAGAAGAGTAGCAGGTATCCATGAGTTAAATACGCAAACTGCCATCCTAGCAAGACTTAAGCAGATTTTAACAAAATGGCTTCAATGGGTATACAAGGGCCGCAAGCTGTGATTCATCCTGACAACACAAATCCTAACTTAATGGGGACGAATTTGGAGCATGTGAATTATGTTACTAATCGTAACTTTGGTTTTTAGGGAAATCGGGTTCCAAACTATTACCAGCCAGGATTCAAAAATCATGAGAATCTATCTTATGGTAATTCTAAGAATGTTCTAAACCTACCAGTAGCAAGTAACAGCAATACAAGATTCAATAACCAAGGGAATCCCCAATGTTATGGTGGAATTAGAAGGAACAAATTTGAGGAGTTCAAGGTTGAAACTAGAACATGATTTGGCAAAATTGATGTGCGATTAGACACTATGGAAGCTAAAGTGTCAGAGATAAGTACTAGTCTTGGTGTGCAGATGAAGTCTGCTGAGACTACTTTGGGACAGTTAGCTGCAGCTATCAGTTCTTTGAATGAATGAGGTAAGTTCCCTAGTGATACAGTGCTAAATTTAAAAGAACACTGCAATGCTATATCTTTGAGAAGTAGGAAAACCTATGAGCCGTCAAAGGTAGCAGAGCAAGAAGAAACTGTGCCAATCACTGAGGTGCAAAAGAAGCAGGCCGAACCTGTTGTGTCAAAGGATGCCGAATCAAAAACGGTTAAACATGGAGTTGATTCTACACCTTTTATTAAACTTTTTTCCTGATAATCCTCTTTTGTTTAAACCGTCTATTCCTTATCCTCAAGCTTTGTATAAAAGGAAGATTGAATCTGAGTTTAAGAAATTTCTAGATATATTTAAGAAATTACATATTAACATTTTGTTTGTTGATACCTTGTAGCAGATGCCGCATTATGCAAAATTCATGAAAGAGGTGCTATCAAAGAAACAGAGACTTAAGGATTCTGAAACTGTCAACTTGACAGAGGAATGCAGTGCGATTTTACAGCAGAAGTTACTGTAAAAATTGAAAGACCCTGGAAGCTTTACTATTCCTTAAGAGATTGGAGGATCGAAAGTGGGTAAGGCATTGTGTGATTTAGGTGCTAGCATAAATTTAAAGCCTTTATCTATTTTCAAGAGTCTAGGTCTTGGAGATGTGAAGCTGACCACCATAACACTACAACTAGCGGATAGATCGATTACTTATCCTAGAGGTATAGTAGAAAATGTACTTGTTAAAGTTTATAAGCTAATTTTTCCTGTCGATTTTGTAGTCTTAGATTATGAAGAGGACAAAGAAATTTTACTTATACTTGGGAGACCATTCCTTGCCACTGGGAAAGCACTAATCGATGTTTAGAGAGGGCAATTAACCTCGAGGATGGATAATGAATCAGTTATGTTCAACATCTATAAGGTGATGAAATTCGCTGATGAGCCAGAGACTTGTAAGTTGATTGAAGTGGTGCAGAGTTATGTACGGGAAGTTGGAACAAAGGAAGCACCAACCGATCCTATGGCTCAGTGTCTAGTAAATTCAGTTTCTAATTTAGATGATGAATTATTAACTGATGAAATTAAAAGTTGTGTTGCTACTTTGGAAGCTAACCCATTAGAAAGTACGACTACAATAACTAAGGAAAAGATTGACAAGTCGCAGGTAAGTGAGAAAAAAGAAGGCAAAATCAGATTGAAAGAATTACCAAGCCATTTGAGGTATGCTTTCTTAAGTGATGATAGTACTTTTCTGTGATTATTTCATCATCTTTATCTATTGCAGAGGAAGACAAGTTGCTTAGAATCTTAAGAGAGCAAAAATCAACAATTAGATGGTCCATTGCTGACATCAAAGGAATTAGTCCCTCTGTTGTGATGCACAAAATTCGGTTGGAGGAAAATCATAAACCCTCTATTGAACCACAGAGAAGACTGAATCTAGCAATGAAAGAAGTTGTTAGAGCTAAGATTTTAAAATTATTAAATGCTGGTATTATATATGCGATTTCTAATAGTTCTTAGGTGAGTCCTGTGCAGGTTGTGCCTAAAAAGGTGGAATGACAGTAGTTCGTGACACCAACGATGAAATCATATCCACCAGAACGGTAACAGGTTGGAGAGTCTGCATCGATTATAGGAAGTTGAACAAAGCTACTAGGAAAGACCACTTCTCGCTTCTGTTCATTAACCAAATGTTAGATAGACTAGCTGGGCACAATTATTATTGCTTTTTAGATGGCTACTCGGGCTATAACCAGATTGTGATAGCCCTAGAAGATCAAGAGAAAACAATCTTCACTTGCCCATATGGAACTTTCGCATATAGGAGGATGCCTTTCGGTTTATGTAACGCCCTAGTAACCTTCCAGAGCATGATGTCGATCTTCGCTGACATGGTTGAAGAGATAATGGAAGTTTTCATGGATGACTTCTCAGTATTTGGTAAGACTTTTGACCAATGTTTATCTAATTTGGCACTTGTTTTGCAGAGATGTGAAGAGATGAATCTCGTCTTAAATTGGGAGAAGTGTCATTTTATGGTGCAAGTAGGAATCGTGCTTGGACATAAAATTTTAACTCATGACATTGAGGTGGATAGAGCTAAAATCACTACTATTGAAAAGCTTCCCCCTCAAAAATCAATCAAAGTCGTGAGGAGCTTTTTGGGACATGCAGGCTTCTATCATAGATTTATCAGGGACTTTATGTAATTTATTAGAAAAAGATGCTGATTTTGTTTTTGATGATCTTTGCTTGCAGGCGTTCAAAAAGATCAAGAATGAGCTTATTTCTACACTTATTATTATCGCACCTGATTGGACAGAACCATTTGAACTGATGTGCGACACGAGTGATTTTACAATTGGAGCAATCCTTGGGTAGAAAAGAGACAAGATTTTTTGGGCTATCTATTACTAAAGTTGGACCTTAGATGAAGCTCAAAAAAATTACACAACAATGGAGAATGAGATGCTTGCAGTTGTACATGCATTTGACAAGTTCAGACCATACTTAATTAGGGGCAAGGTTATTGTCTATACAGACCATGCCACTATTCGGTATCCATTTATGAAGATGGATGCCAAACCTAGACTTATTAGATGGATCTTGCTTTTGTAAGAATTTGATTTTGAGATCAGGGACAAAAAGGGATCCGAAAATGTTGTAGCTGATCATTTGTCTAGGTTTGAGCAATCTGAAATTTAGCAAGAACCGCCTATTCAAGAGGAGTTTCCAGATGAAATAATAATGAAGATTGATGCAAATCTGACCTGGTTCGTAGACATAGTGAATTACTTAGCAGGAGGATTAATGCCAAGTGGTTTAACTTATCTACAGAGGAAGAAATTCTTCCATGATGTCAACTCATATTTTTGGGATGACCCTCTGCTGTTTAAGAAGTGTCCAGACCAGATTATAAGAAGGTGCATACCATAAGACGAAGTTCAGAAAATTCTACGTCACTGTCATGCTGCAGCATATGGAGGCCATTTTGGTGCAGAACGTACAACAGCAAATGTGCTACAATCAGGTTTTTATTGGCCTAGTGTGTTTAAAGATAGCTACATGTTTGTAAAAACATGTGACAGATGTCAAAGGGTCGGAAACATTTCAAGAAGGCATGAATTACCTTTGACAAATATTCTAGAAGTAGAAATCTTTGATGTATGGGGTATCGATTTTATGGGGTCGTTTCCTCCATCTTTTGGGAAGCTATACATTCTCTTTGCTGTTGATTATGTCTCTAAGTGGGTGGAGGCAATAGCAACACCAACAAATGATGCAAAAGTGGTGATTCGATTTCTACACAAGAATATTTTGACAAGGTTTGGTACTCCAAAGGCCATCTTGAGTGATGAAGTCACTCATTTATGTAACAAAGTCTTCAGTGGTTTGATGTCAAAGTATGGAATTTGACATAAAGTAGCTCTCGGTTATCATCCGCAGATAAATGGTCAAGCTGAAATTTCAAACTGAGAAGTGAAGTTGATCTTGGAGAAAACTGTAAAACTGAATAGAAAAAATTGGGCTAACAAGTTAGATGATACGCTTTGGGCATACAGAACAACCTATAAGACTCCAATTGGGATGTCTCCCTATAGATTGGTATTTGGTAAGGCATGTCATCTACTTGTAGAGCTTGAGCATCGAGCTTACTGGGCCATTAAGAAGCTCAATTTTGACTATGAAAAGGCTGGAGCAATTCGGTTACTCCAATTGAATGAGCTTGATGAGCTGAGGAATGAGTCCTATGAAAATTCAAGGATTTATAAGGATAGGACCAAGAGATGGCATGACAAAATGATAATGAGACGAGAATTCAGTCCTGGACAGCAAGTTCTCTTGTATAATTCACGGCTCAAATTATTTCCTGGCAAGTTGAAGTCAAGGAGGTCAGGACCGTTTGTGATACACCAAAGTTTCTCATATGGAGCAATTGAGCTGAAGAATTCGGATGGGAGCTTGTTCAAGGTCAATGGGCAGCGTTTGAAGCATTATTATGGAGAGGGGTGCATAAATTAGAAAGCATTCCCCTTGGTGAACCGAATTGAGGAGACTGGAAGAAGTTTGGTTGAAAACTTAAAATTAAGCGCTTTTGGGAGGCAACCCAATTTTTGTTTTTAGGATTTTTAGTTTCTAAATTCTTTTTATTTTTATTTGATTTTAGTAGTGTGTTTTTATTATTTATTTATTTATTTATTTAATTAGGTTGTGTTTTATTTTGCAGGTATACGCATAAGAAGAGCACTGTTTGGAAGTTTAATTGTCATGGTTTTCCAAGAAAGAATGCATGGATGTGTGAATGATGAGAATTTTGAAGGACAAAGGTTGAATTTGTGTTTTGTGGGGTCGACTAGCTTAAATGAAGAAAAAAAAAATTTTGCAGAGGCTTTAGTAGCTTAAGGGTGGATGGCCAAGTCAAAGAAAGAAAAGAAAATGGTTTTTCAAGAAAGAAAGTGAAAAGGTACATGAATAGTAACTAAGTTGGAAGACAAAGATTTTAATTGGAGATATGGGGGATGACTAAGTCAAAGCAAAAAAAAAAAATTGGCTTTGAAGAAGAAGAGAAAAAGGTGCGTGAATAGTGTATAAAAAGTTTTAATTGGACATGTGGGGTCAACTATCTTAAAGAAGAATAGAAAGTGAAGTTGATTCAAAGAATTGTTTTTTGGAAGACAAAAGCTTTAAATTGAAGAAGTGAGGGCCGATTGATGTAAGGGATGGTAAGAGAAAGAAATTTGCAAAGTAAAAAAGTTAAGAATAAGAAAAAGGAAGAGAAGAAATTCGATCAAAGAAAGAAAAAGGTGTTTACAAGATTCAAAGGATGGGGTGACTGGAATACACATGGCAAAGTTTTATTGGAGTATGAGATTACCTTATCCTTTCAAATTGAAAACAAATAACCCTACCTACACAAATAGCAAGGGGCAGTCGAACCTCTCACTCTCAGACTCTCTCTTTTTCTTGTTCTTTCATCTTTCTTTCTTTTCTCTCTTAAAAGTACAAAGACAAACCCCACAACCATTATTTTTTCTCTTCTAATATTGTTGTTTTATGCTGATTTGGTAGCTTCTCCAACGAATTTTGGTGGTTAAATCTCTTGGTGGACCCAAAAGCTTTGGGGGAAGGAAGAAAGTGTTTTATTGTCGGGTTGTTTAGGTGATAAAGACGTGAAGTGGTCCTAATCAATCCTACGTGGCTTCAATTTCTGGTATTTTTCTTCTTTCTACAGTAGTCTTCGATCCTTTAAAGGCTATTTTATTAGCTCTTACAATTTGGATTTTTTAAGCCCTTTTCGGTTTGTTTGATCTTTGTTGGAGTGATTTGGTTTGTGAAGAGATTTTTGGGTTTGTTTTGTGTGTTAGTCCAATTTGATCTTGTTGAAAATTGTACTTGTTGATTTGTGAGTTAATTGGTGGATAATGGCACCTAAGACTGGAGCTAGACGAACCATGGAGAGTTCTAGTCAGGCCACTGATCAATGAAAATGAACTAGTTAATAAGTTCGAATAAACAAACTCAAATAGTTCGTTTTTCTTTTATTAAGTCAAGTTCTAGGACATCTATGATTCATATCAAAATCAAGTACTTTTTATGGTGGAATTCCTTGTATTTTTTATCGATGTATATAAATTATTGTAGTACGTAATAATAAATAATAATTGATAATATTCAGAAAAACATTACTAAAAAAAGAATCCCTTTTTTTCATTAGTAACTCGGTGATATTATTTGATTACTTCTAACTTCGAAATTTGAATATTTTTGAAATATGCGAGAAAGATTAAAAAATTAAGACTAGAAAATAGAAAATTCCAATTAACTTTGTAATATCTTGATTTTTTTTATTACCTTCTTTCAATAAAAAGAGATAAGAACCAGTGAATCAGAAACAATTAATTAAGAAAGAAAAAGAAAAAGAAGTTTTTATGGAGCATACATATCAATATTCATGGATCATACCTTTTGTGCCACTTCCCATTCCTATTTTAATAGGAATGGGACTCCTACTTTTTCCAACGGCAACAAAAGATCTTCGTCGTATGTGGGCTTTTGGAGTTCGGCCCCATCTCCACAAAGGGAAGAGCCCGTAGTAACCGATTATGATCCCTTTCGGCTTGTGAATAGTCAGGTAGTAAAAAATTTTAAGAAAATCATGGATAAAAACATGATTATTGAGAGGAGCTTTAGGCCTAACATTGGTGGCTGGACTATGTATTCTGAATATCTGAGGGATTTCGATTTGTTGAAATTAGCAGGACAACTAGAAGATGTTATCCTTGATGTGGTTCGTGAATTTTATGCAAATGCCATGGAGAGCACTCAGTCTACTTCAGAAGTTAGGGGTGTTCTTGTTCCCTACAATGCGAATGCCATTAATTTGTATCTGGACCTTCCGCAAGGGCTACAAGATGAGTACGCCAGTTATGTAGCAACATTACACATTGATTATGATGAGCTGGTCTGTGTCATTGACGAATTGACAGTCTCATACACCCATTGGCAAAAGAAGTCGAAAGCTGAATCCATGTCGTTCCCGTCCAATCGACTTCAATGCGGTCTTCATGAATGGTATGATTTTATCTGTTCTAGAATCATGCCTACCACCCATAAAAGTAGTGTGGACAGAGCAGCTCTACTTTATTGTATTATGACAGGAAATATTGTTGATTTTGGAGCTATTATTTTTCGGCCCATGCAAGAGTTCATACGTAAAGAGAATAGAAGGGCTTTACCTCACCCTTCCTTGGTTTGTGGACTCTGTAAGAAGTATGGAGTGTATTGGACTGCACTTGAACCGAGATTGGCAAGGAAATCTCCTATCACCTTCAAAAATCTGAGAGTACCTTTAATTCAACGAGAAGCTGCTACTCCTATTGCACCACCACCACCTTCTGTTGAAACTTCTGCTGGCCTATCAGCTGAACCTTCCACCACTCCAGGTTCCATTGAGACTTTGCTTCATGAGAATAAAGAGTTACAAATGGAGGTGAGAAATAATGATCGAGATTACCGGACTTTCTTTGAGTATGCTACCACTTACAATCGGTCATTGGTACAATACCTCAATCTGAGGGGTCGTCAAGGAGAGGTGGAATTTCCCTTACCACCAGAATGGTGTATGCCACAGCAAGGAGATGCAGCTGATAATGAGATGGAAGAAGATTCACTCGAGGACGCTGATGCTGAGGTTGGCTCCGAGGACGATGATGACAGCTAGACTACTCCCAGGGAAGTCCTCTTTGACACTTTTTCCTATCTTTTTATTAAGGACAATGAAAGTATTAAGTTTGGGGGAGTTATGTTTGTGCTTTGTGTGCCTGTTTAAATATTTTTAGTAGTTGTTATTTGTTTCATGTTTGTATGTTTGTGTGACAATTATACTCGGTTTTAATGGTTAGTTTTCTAGATTGTGGCCGAAGATGGATATTGCAAGAAAGTATCAACTTTTGATTAAATGGATGATTTTATTGTTTGAGTATTGGCATGTGGATAGAAAGCTTCACTTGAATCTTTTCACTTAAATTTATGCACCAATCATATTCAGTCTACGTACTTATTGTGTTGATCTGTGAAGCCAAAAAGACTCTAGAACTTGATTATTTACTACTTGAGGCGAAATTGACAAACCATGCATAATTAGGAAAATGATCTATGCCATTTTTGTTTTGAGATTGAGCCTTTCAAGCCTAACCAATTATATTAATCCTTTGGAAAACCCTTTGAGCCTAATTTTTCCATTTTATTGTTATCTAACCATATTACAAGCCATGGCCTAATTGTTTGATTATCAATTTTCTTTTGGTCCCTTACTTGAAGTGCTATTAATCAATTTTTTTGGATTAGGGGATGAGCTCAAAAGAAAATAGGGGTGGTTTGTTAAAAAAATAAAATTATAAAAATAAAAGAGAAAAAAACAAAAAAAAAAGAGAGAAAAGTTTGTTCTCAAGTTTTGATGTAAATTGAGTGTCATATTCACGTTACAAGTAGTGAAAAATCTTAAGTTTAGGGGTATGACACTGTTAAAAAAAAATCAAACTCGACAATGAATGAAGTTGGGTAGTGATTCATGAGCTCAAAACAAATTAAGTCCAAGGGTGATTATAGTGCTTTACGTGGATTGAATTTCATGTTATATCCTTTATCCCACCTAAACCCAAGTTTTACGTTACAACCCTTAAAAAGTCCTTTTGATTCTTGGTTATGCATGAGTCTTTATTAGTGGAGAGTAGTAGTTAATTCAAGCATATAAAGTCTTGTGTTTAATTCTTATTTAGGTTTTGCATTAACACTTGAGTGCATGAATTTGAGTAAATGATTGTACACACACACAAGTGAAAAGTGAAGAGTGAAGGGAGATTGGTTTGTTTTGGTTGGCTTGAACAATATAAATCTGAAATTTGTCTTAAGTTGAGAACCTTGTGAATTCTTGAGGAAAACCCCAATTTAGTATAACAAGCATGTGAGCTGAGTATGGTTGAGAGTCTTTATTTATTTTTTGTCTAGTATGTCTTTGCTTGAGGACAAGAAAATTTATAAGTTTAGGAATATTTGTTAGCACTGAATTTTATATATGTTTAGGACCCCTTTTACATAGTTATTTGATTTGTTCTTTGCAATATTAGGTATGTTTTATGTGTTTTGTGCACTTATGCGGGAAAAAGAACAATTTGGAGAAGTCAAGGCTTTTAGAGCTGGTTCTGATGATTCCGTGAAGTATTAAAGTTACAGGGTGCTAATCGTGACTTATGCTGCAGCAATAGAAGAAATTGGACAGTGCAGAGCAGATTTGAAGAATTAATATCATTATTGCAGCATAGCAGTCTGATTAGGGCAACACTGTTTTGCTATGTGGCCTTTCGCGATTTAGTATTTGAAAACCTTATAAATAGTCTTTTTATCAGAATTTTGAAGGGGGCTGCTGCTCAAGACTTCAAGATTAATTTAGCTCAATTGAAACTTCATCTTTTTCACCTTTTTAAACATATTTGTTCTTGGGATGTTAGATTTGATTTCTTGGATGTTTATTATGATGTCTAGGAACGAAACTCATTTTTCCTAGAATCGATGTAAACCTTGGGCATATTGCAATTACTTTATGATGTTGTTTGGATGATTTCAATTGTGTTTATTTAATCTACTTGTTCTTAATGCTCTAGTTGATTGGCCACCAATTAGATGAATTAGTATAAGAATCTGGCACTCGAGAGAGGGGATTGTTTATATGCACAAGGGTAGATTAACATAGGACATTGTTAGATCGAGAGGTTGACAATTCTTATAAGCTATAGAGAAACGGATTACTACTGCTTAATGAACCCTATTATTTGATTCTGAATCGAGAGGTTAGGAGTAGGTAAATTGGGTATGACTGTTTAAAACTCGAGAGAGATAAATAGGAAATAGTTTCGGCTATAAACAATTTGAAATCAAAAGAACAATTGATCAAAGGAGTTGCATGAACTCTAGTTAGGTGAAATCGGTTTCTAGGAATATTTTGCTATTGATATTTTCATTCGTGATTATTGTGATTTACTTTAATTAATTTGTTTCTCAGTTAACAGTTAGAATAGTTAAATAGGATTTTAACCAACATTCATTGATTTTCTAGATAAAGCTCAAGGTTGTTGATTACAGTAATTAGCGATAGACACAGTTCTCTGTGGGACGATACTCATATTTACTTTATACTCGAAAACTGACTTGTACACTTGCAGTAGTGTTCCATTTAGGACAACAAGTTTTCTGGCGCCGTTGCCGGGGAACTGTTGTCTAGTTTCTCGTTGACACTGTTCCCCAATAGCCTTTACTTTAATTTAGATTTTTATTTTTGTTTTAATTTATTATCTATGATTTTTATTTCAACCCAGTTGTGAATCAAAATTTCGCTGCTATAAGAGAGATTCCTATGAACTGCAACAACTTTGAATTGAAGCCAGCATTGATCAACATGGTTATGCAAAATCAATTTGGAGGTTCGACCATGGAGGATCCTAATACACATTTGACAAGTTTTCTATAAATTTGTAGCACCATTAAGATTAATGGAGCCTCTAACGATGCTATTCGGCTAAGGTTATTTTCTTTCTCTCTTCGGGATAAAGCCTTGAGTTAGTATCAAAATCTATCAGCAGGAAGCATTCTGACATGGGCAGTGGCACAGAAATTCTTGGTAAAGTATTTCTGTCACGCCTTCCTCCCACACGCGACTTTACCAAAAACCACAATAAATTTTTCACTTTTTGCTTACCTTTATCTCCTCAACAGTTGGGCTGTGAATAGGCATCAGTCTTCTCATCCATACATACCTTACCATTCTTTCACGTATCATACATACATGACTTTCATATCATAAGTAAATTCATATACTTAAATATAATTACATCATTACATTTACATCCCCAACATTAAAACCATGTACATCACTGTGTTTATACATTGTTCAGATACAAAAGAGTACGCGTGTGTATACCTTTCGCTAGATGGGGAGTGGCAGCAGATCAAAAGAATGCAATACCCTGGTCGACTCGATCTACTGATGAGAATCTGTAAAGATGGGGGGAAAATGAATGGGATGAGCTATCAACGCGCTCAGTAAGGAAATCAGGCAAGCAAGTAGACATCCATACTATCTACTTGAAAATAGTGCTTTGCCTTTCCTTCTCTCATTTCAAAAGCATGTTTAAAATATATATAATATAGTACAGATTTAAAATCCCATGTACTAAACACATGCTGGTTTATCAATCAGAGGCATTCATGCAAAACAGTGCATATTTAATCATTTAAGAATGCCTTTATATAAAATATGCCATTTACATTCAAAACACAATAAATATGGCATTTCTCATCACAACACAAATAAACTGGGTTTCGACCCATCCCTTAGGTCTACCCGTATCATAAAATACATGTGATATATCATACGAGACTCAGTGGCTAAATGCAATCTCTCTAGACTATGTAAGAGAGCCTCCCCGCCGAACAGAGCCTCCCCGCCTATTCTGGCTTAAGGATGTTGGGCTTAAGGATCTTACTGTAAGAGAACATCTCCAGACTATGTACATATCCTAACATGTGGTGAAATCCCAGGCAACACAGTACTCGGTGTGCGGGTTATCACTGCTGTAACAGGAGGGGGGTCAGTCCATCACAACCGCCAGCTATCAACAACTCTCCTCCACAACTCCACAACACAAAACACAGTATAATGTACTCCATGCCACATGTAAGGTACATCGTACTCCGTGGACCCCCAGCCTTATCCCTCGTTCGGGCTCATCAGCTGGTCCTCCAACCCTTATCCCTCGTTCGGGCTCATCAGGTGGATCTCCAACCCTTATCCCTCGTTCGGGCTCATCAGGTTGTTTTTAACATGCCATGTCTCTAAATCCACGTGAGAACATCTCAATAGTGTGACACTCAGTCTACACGAAGAAAATCGTCACGATTTTTTCTAACATGTGTGTATATCACGAAAAACTACAGTGCGCGTCTTGAGTGTGACACACAGTCAACACTCCACCTCAAAACACTGTATATGCATGTCAAAATATCAACACTAGTGCGAGTGAACCTCCAGCACCAGGTCATGCATCTCATGTAAAACTCGAGTACGAGCTAATCGCTCCAGCACTCTATCATGCACAAATCACATAAAAACTGAGTACGAGCAATGCTCCAATACTCTATCATGCATGTCAAATAAATGTAGTGCGAGTCAACCTCCAGCACTAATGTATGTGAAAAACATCTGAAATCAAGTGCGAGTTATGCTCTAGCACGATTGTTTCCACATAATTCGGTAGATGGCTCTTTAAAAATAGGGATGTTAAAAATCACTAAAATCAGCACTATAAAGTGTGCTTAATTTACATCGACCTCAAAACATTAGCCCATCCACCTACTCTTCTGCTACACAGCAGTAAAAACCACTCAAAACATCATTTCCATGCTTTTTACCACTTTTTCCAAAATTTCACTTTTTGCCTAACTAGGGGCAAAATCGTAATTTACCCATATCGGGTCCCTATAATTATTATAGATTTTCTCTGACCCTCAAACAATTTCAGTGAATGTAAAATCCAACGAAAATATGCACAGATATCTCTAGCTACTTGCAAGAGTCCCCTACCTCGAATCACGTCGTGTGACCTCTCTTCCTTTGTGCTGTCTAATCTCGCAGTCCGGTCAACTCTCAATATGACTCTGGAACTGCATTTAATCATTCACTGAGTTAATTACACTTTTCTTACTGTATTACACATTTAATACAGTTTATTTCACTTAAATTGGCCCTTTTACGCTTAATGGGCCTTAATCACGTTAATCGGGCCTTAATCCGTATTAAGCTCGTTCATCAAGGTCTATCGACTCATTGGGCCTATCAATACCCATTGGGCTTTATTCCAAGCTCTTTGGATAGCCCGTATATCATTTACGACATTTTATTCAATTTTCTGAATATAATTCACTAAATCCGAAATTTAATCCGAAATGCGTAAATTAAATCTTAAATACGCATAAATCACATAAATTGTCGTAAATGAGCTTTACTTACCCGAGATTGTGCGATGGTGCACGAATCGGAGTTCGATCGGGCTTCTGTTCGGAATTAATCGTCGAACTGCATAATTTCGTATATTTAACTCTGGGTCAATTTCTGATTAAATATAATTTAAATAAATTTATCAGAAATTAAATTGGTCACTTTTGACCTCGTATCGACTTACCCGAAGTTCGGTGAAATCCCGAAAATTTTTCTTTTCCTTTTTCTTTCCTTTTTCCTCTTTTTCCCCTTTTCTCCTTGGCTGAACCGGTCCGGTCCGGTTCAGCACAGTCACTTTCCACTGAACCGTCGATCGGTTCAGTACCTTTTTGGTCGTGCCGACGTCGTCCGGCCTATTCTCGGTGTGCCGCTGCCGCCGTTCGACGCGTCTTGGACAGGGGACCTCTCGGTTGGCCTCGATCGGAGCCAACTCCCGCCGGTGGCCGCCAAATGCCCTTTTTTCCTCCGCGACTTTCTCCCTTCGATTCGTCGGATTTCGGCGCCGATGGCGCGCGTCCTGGTGGCTGGGAGGTCGCACGGTGCCGGCCTTCCTTTCCCGGTCGCTTGCGTGGCCGCTGGTTGCCGAATTGGTGGCCGTCCGGTGAGCTCTTCCCTCGGCTTGTTTCCGTCGGTCTGCTCGCGTTTCTCTCTCCCCGAAATTCCTCTCCAGATTTCGTTTTCTGTTTCTTTTTTTTTTTATAAAGAATTTTTATTATTATTTTATTCATTAAAATAATAATAAAAATCTCAAAAATATCCCAAAAATTCTCAAAAATTCTAATTAAATTCATTTAGTCCGCAAATAAATTTATCAGTCCGATTTTACCTTTTCGGTATATTTTTTCCACTATTTTTGGGCTCGTTTTTCGAGATAAAATTTCAAAAATATTAATTAAATTCATATCTCGATCAATTGGACTCGAAATTCAATATTTTCCTCGTTATTGATCAAGATTTCTCGATTTCATATTTTTAATAAAATTTTCTCATCGGATTTATATCGAATTTTGGTCAATTGACCGTTTTACCCCTGTACTTGCTCGAAAATAAATTGAACCCTTATCTCGCTGTTATGTAGCTTACATGTATTTTTTTGTTTTTATTAATCGATTGCATGGTAGCAAATACTCTTCTTATGATTCAACTATGAAATATAAAGTTCGTACACATAGGAATCATAAGGTACAAGCTACATACGTAAATCAAAAACTCGGGTCTGACAATTTCCCACCAGGAAAGACTATGCAAATGAGATTAGAGATTGCCTAGTTCACACAGTTAGACCAAGAGCCATTACATGAGGCATGAGAGCGATTTAAAGAGTTATTGCATAGATGCCCTCAGTATGGATATGATGAAGGAAACCAGATACAGGTTTCCTACAGAGGCATGACTCCGCAGACAAGAGCTACTGTGGACGCCTCAGCAGGATGTTCACTATGGTCTAAGACACCTGATCAAGCTATGCAGTTACTTGAGGAGATGACTATAAACAGCAGCCAATGACCAGGTGAAAGAGCTAATGTTAGAAGAGTAGCAGGTATGCATGAGTTAGATACGCAGACAGCCATTCTAGCAAGACTTGAGTAGATTTCGACACAAATGGATTCAATGGGTATACAAGGGCCGCAAGCTATGATTCGTCCTAATAACGTAAATCCTAACTTAATGGGGCCGGATTTGGAGCAGGTGAAACTGGAACACGATTTAGCAAAACTGATGTGCGGTTAGACACTATGGAAGCTAAAGTGTCAGAGATGAGTACTAGTCTTGGTGCATAGATGAAATCGGTTTAGACTACTTTGGGACAGTTAGCTGCAGCTGTCAGTTCTTTGAATGAAAGAGGTAAGTTCCCTAGTGATACAGTGCTAAATCTGAAAGAACACTACAATATTATATCTTTGAGAAGTGGGAAAACCTATGAGCTGCCAAAGGTATCAGAGAAAGAAGAAACTGCATCAATCACTGAGGTGCAGAAGAAGCAGGTCGAACCTGTTGTGTCAAATGATGCCGAATCAAAAATGGTTAAACAGGGAGTTGATTCTAAACCTTTTATTAAACTTTTCCTGATAATCCTCCTTTGTTAAAACCATCTATTCCTTATCCTCAAGCTTTGTATAAAAGGAAGATTGAATATAAGTTTAAGAAATTTCTAGTTATATTTAAGAAATTATATATTAACATTCCGTTTGTTGATGCCCTGCAGCAGATGTTGCATTATGTGAAATTCATGAAAGAGGTGCTGTCAAAGAAATGGAGACTTGAGGATTATGAAACTGTCAACTTGACAGAGGAATGCATTGCGATTTTACAGCAGAAGTTAGCGTAAAAATTGAAAGACCCTGGAAGCTTTACTATTCCATGCAAGATTGGAGGATCGAAAGTGGGTAAGGCATTGTGTGATTTAGGTTCTAGCATAAATTTAATGCCTTTATCTATTTTCAGGAGTCTAGGTCTTGGAGATGTGAAGCCGACCACCATAACACTGCAACTAGCATATAGATCGATTACTTATCCCAGAGGTATAGTAGAAGATGTACTTGTTAAAGTTGATAAGCTAATTTTTCCTGTCGCTTTTGTAGTCTTAGATTATGAAGAGAACAGAGAAATTTCACTTATACTTCGGAGACCATTCCTTGCCACTGGGAGAGCACTAATCGATGTTTAGAGAGGGCAATTAACCTTGAGGATGAATAATGAATCGGTTATGTTCAACATCTATAAGGTGATGAAATTCGCTGATGAGCCAAAGACTTGTAAGTTGATTGAAGTGGTGCAGAGTTGAGTTAGAACAAAGGAAGCACCAACCGATCCTCTGGCTTAATGTCTGGTAAATTCAGTTTCTAATTTAGATGATGAATTATTAACTGATGAAATTAAAAGTTGTGTTGCTACTTTGAAAGCTAACCCATTAGAAAGTGCGACTACAACAACTAAGGAAAAGATTGACAAGTATCAGGTAAGTGAGAAAAAAGAAGGCAAAATCGAATTGAAAGAATTACCAAGCCATTTGAGGTATGCTTTCTTAGGTGATGATAGTACTTTTCCTGTAATTATTTCATCATCTTTATCTACTTCAGAGGAAGACAAGTTGCTTAGAATCTTAAGAGAGCACAAATCAACAATTGGATGGTCCATTGCTGACATCAAAGGAATTAGTCCCTCCGTTGTGATGCATAAAATTCGGTTGGAGGAAAATCATAAACCCTCTATTGAACCACAAAGAAGACTGAATCCAGCAATGAAAGAAGTTGTTGGAGCTGAGATTTTATTAATTATTAAATGCTGGTATTATATATGCGATATCTGATAGTTCTTGGGTGAGTCATGTGCAGGTTGTGCGTAAAAAGGGTGGAATGAAAGTAGTTCATGACACCAATAATAAAATCATATCCACCAGAATGGTAACAGATTGGAGAGTCTGCATCGATTATAGGAAGCTGAATAAAGCTACTAGGAAAGACCACTTCCAGCTTCCGTTCATTGACCAAATGTTAGATAGACTAGCCGAGCATAGTTATTATTGCTTTTTAGACGACTACTCGAGCTATAACCAGATTGCGATAGCCTCAAAAGATCAAGAGAAAACAACCTTCACTTGCCCATATGGAACTTTCGCATATAGGAGGATGCCTTTCGGTTTGTGTAACGCCCCAGCAACCTTCCAGAGATGCATAATGTCGATCTTCGCTGATATGGTTGAAGAGATAATGGAAGTCTTCATGGATGACTTCTCAATATTTGGTAAGACTTTTGACCAATGTTTATCTAATTTGGCACTTGTTTTGAAAAGATATGAAGAGACAAATCTCGTCTTAAATCGGGAGAAGTGTCATTTTATGGTGCAAGAAGGAATCGTCCTTGGACATAAAATTTCAGCTTACGGAATTGAGGTGGATAGAGCTAAAGTCGCTGCTATTGAAAAGCTTCCTCCTCCAAAATCAGTCAAAGCCGTGAGGAGCTTTTTGGGACATGCAGGCTTCTATCGTAGATTTATCAGGGACTTTTCAAAAATCTCAAAACCTTTATGTAATTTATTAGAAAAAGATGTTGATTTTGTATTTGATGATCTTTTCTTGCAGGCATTCGAAAAGATTAAGAAGGAGCTTATTTCTGCACCTATTATGATCGCACTTGATTAGACAGAACCGTTTGAACTGATGTGCGACGCGAATGATTTTACAATTAGAGCAATCCTTGGGCAGAAAAGAGACAAGATTTTTTGGGTTATCTATTACTCAAGAAGGACCTTAGATGAAGCTCATAAAAATTACACAACAACGGAGAAGGAGATGCTTGCAGTTGTACATGCATTTGACAAGTTCAGACCATACTTAATTGGGGGCAAGGTCATTGTCTATACAGACCATGCCGCTCGGTCTAATGAACCCCTTATCCAACAGATCCTGTAACTGCTTTTTCAGTTCCAACAACTCAACTGGAGCCATCCTGTACGGTGGTTTGGATATAGGCTTAGTAACATGCACCAAATTAATACAGAATTTCATTTCTCTATCTGGTGGTAACCCTGGCAAGTCATCCGGGAAGACATCCGAATACTCTCTGATCACTGGTGCCTTATCAATGTCAACCACGAACGCAATAAATCCTTCAAAAAAATATTATGTAATCAATTTAATATTGCATTCTTCTCATCATAGTAATATTCTTTTGATTGCCATAACTATTTCTTTTATATATACTTTGAAAAACTTTACAACATGGCTCAGGTAGAGAAAACATTATCATCTTAAAATGACAATCTAAGATAACATGATTTGCACTCAACCAATCATTCCTAATATTACATCATATTGGCTCTACCGAGAGGGGGGTGAATCGGTTTTCTAACAATTATGGCAAATTAAAAATTAATCACAATTTAATCACAAATGATAATGAGCAATATAGTGCAATATAACAATTTAATGCAAAGTAGGGAAGAGAGAAACAAACACAATCGTTTATAGAGGTTCGGCCAAACTCTTGCCTACGTCCTCTCTCCTTGACCTTCTTGTCAAGTGCTTTCTTTCTCTCTTTCAATAGAGCTTACACAGTTCCTTTTGCAGGTTAAGGAATAACCTCTCTACCCTTAACAATACAGAAAAAGTATTCAGCCTCTTACAATTTACTCTCACTGAGGAACAATCCTCTTCTCTTTTAAGATAAGACTGAATACAATATAAGGCTTTAAAGTGGTAGGACAAATGTAGCTTTTTGCACTTAAGCTTTTACAATGATTCTCAATGAATGAGCAATAGGGACACAAAGAATGAAAGAATTAAAGCTTGAGAATGTTTGGAATATGCAGCAATAATGTCTCTATTCTCTTTGTCTTCAATGCTTGGTTAAATACTGAAGGATTGGTAGTTGGAGCATTAAATGCTATTCTTCCCGTTGTGTTTTGCAGAAACTAGCCGTTGGGTACCTCCAGTAGAGTGCCAGATCGATCTGCCTTCTTGGCCAGATCGATCTCTTAGTTATAAATCCTGCAAGATTGAAGCACAAATACACAAGGAGATCGATCTCATAGGTTAGCAGATCGATCTGTTAGTTTGAAAATAATGAGGCAGATCGATCTGTCGAATAGGCAGATCGATCTCCTAGTCTCTCTGTTTGAGGCAAGATCGATCTCCAGATCGATCTGCCATGCACTCTCGTAGAGAGGAGATCGATCTCTCAACAACACAGATCGATCTCTTTAGCTCTCTGACTTTGAGGAGATCGATCTCTTCCTTACCAGATCGATCTCATAAGTTCTCTGTTTGAATGTGGATCGATCTCTCAGATCGATCTATAGTCTTAAGCTCTTAAGGGAGATCGATCTCTTCATCGACCAGATCGATCTCTCAACTCTAGCATTAGCCAGATCGATCTCTTAACCCTTGCAGATCGATCTCATTCTTCCTAAATACCTTTGTACAGATTTAAGGCTTGCCAGATCGATCTCTCATCAAGTAAAAACCCAGGAGATCGATCTCTCATACCCCAGATCGATCTCTCATCAGCAGAACTCTAAGTTCTGGTACTAATAACCTCTAAACATGTTTGTATATCATCTTAACATTATTGAATTAACTTGTTTTGTCATTTCAAAATACATTAACTCAACAATCTCCCCCTTTTTGATATGACAAAACTCATCAAATAAACATGTTTAGTGAATTTGCAAAACTCCCCCTTTTTGTGAGCTTTTGACTTTGTTAATGACTTAACTCCCCCTCAGTTAAATCTTAACTCCCCCTCAATTAAATCATAATTTTAAAACATTTAACACAACCACAACACATGTTTCTTCTCCCCCTTTTTGTCATATCAATCACACACAAAATAGAAGATTCATGGCATTTCAAAATCAACATTTTCATTAACTCACCCAATATCCAGTCAAATCACATTTCATTCAAGCAAATTTCTCACAGATAACATCAAGTAGCTTAAAATGTTGTAACTACACTAAATCAAAGCACCTAATGCCTATTGTGAGGGAGGATCACAATCCAAAAGATTCTCAACGTGCGTGCGTGTTACTTGGAGCTCATCGAACATCGCCTCTTGAGTCTCTTGAATCTTATCCACTCTTTGGGTTAAGTCGTCGATCATACGCCGCTGAGTGGCAAAGCCGTCATTCATCTGCTGACTGAGGTCATTCATCATCGTCATGAGCATCTCCAAGTCAGCAGGAGACGATGTTGGTGCAGTGGGCGGAGCCGATGGTTCCGGAGCTGGTGCAGCAGGTCGGTGCACTGGCTCAGCAGTGGGGTCCTCCTCCATAGCCTCTGCAGGTTGCTGATCCCTCTTTTTCGTCCACTCTCCCCGGAGGTCTTTGTAGTACCCCATATGATGGAGGGTCCCAATGTTAAGCACGCTCTTGGGAGAGGGGAGTTCGCCGGTTTCGCCGCTGCAGTCGATACCAAGGCGGTGAAGAAAATAAGCTGCCGGTTGTGGAAAAACGATTGTGGTAGCTTGTCCACGCACAATCTTCAGCCAATCTTCGTATATAAAGTGAGGGAGGTTAGGTTTTTGGCTTGTGGTGTGAATGTGATGGAGCCAAAAACGATCTAAACGCCTAACGGTAGAATGACGAGTACCGAAAGGGCGGAGGTTCCAAGAGATTATTAGGTGGAGTAACCGAAGGTGCATTGGAAGGTTACTCGCCTTGTCCCCGGGGAGTTCAAACGCAAAGGGGACTTCCTCATCCTCATTCGTTAAGCCTTCATCGCGTATATCAAACGCTTTGGCTAGAATTTCAGTGTCTATTATAATTGATTTACCCATGACATAGGTTTTGAAACCGATAATTTTGCAAGTGTCATTTGGGTCAAAAAGGAGTTCGACATTGGAAAAGAATGCACGAACTAAATTTGGAGGAACGGGAGTGTTGATTTTCAAAAAATTCATCCAACCAAATTCCTCAAACTTTGACATGTATGGAAAGTCTATGCGATTGAGGAATGAAAAATCTATGGTTTGCCAATGCTTAATTGGCATGGTTGAGAAGTATTCCTCATATCGCTTTCTTTTTGCTGGTGTTTTAAAACACCGATTGAAGGAAGCGACAGGAGGTGGAGGAATGGGTTGTGATGAGGAACCTGCCTCTACAGTGGTTCTAGGAGGTTTGTTTGCTACTGACTTCCTAGGCTACAGATGCGCTAAATAGATTCAAAATCGAGAAAATCAATGAAACAGTACCTAGGTTTGCCCTAGAATTAAAAACACAAATTGAAGAAAGATTTTGAAAGTCAGTAAGGAATGTTGGTTACAATACCGGAATTGGACACTGAGACGCAAGGAGAACCGTACAGAGATCGATCTGGTCGCGAATCAAAGGAAGAAATGCGAGGGAAATTTGGGAATTTTGAAGATTGGGTTTGGGAAATTTGGGAATTTTACGCGGGTATTTATACTCCAGGGCACAGGAGATCGATCTGTCGAGGCGACAGATCGATCTGTCATTTCCAGAATCCAATAGAGATCGATCTGTCGTAAGGCCAGATCGATCTGGTCGCAAACAGAGGCTTAAGGAGATCGATCTGTTACACACAGATCGATCTGTCGTTTAACAGAGGCTTAGGCAGATCGATCTGCCAAATGCAAAGATCGATCTGTAGAATGCGGAAGCTTGAAGAGATCGATCTGTCGTGTGGACAGATCGATCTGCCTTTAAACAGAGACGTAAGGAGATCGATCTTATGGTTAGAAGATCGATCTGCTTAGCTTAACCTTGATGATTTAGGCTTGTTGGAGGTATGGAGATCGATCTATATTGCAAGGAGATCGATCTCTCATCCTCATTGCCAGAAAATCTTTGCAAAAACTCTTTTAAAATCAACTTGAAACCAAGATTTTTAAAACATGAAAGTCCTAAGGCATATCCATGAGTCCTAATTCACCTCTAAGGATACAGAACCTATCTCTATCAAGGGGTTTGGTGAATATATCAGCTATTTGATGTAGAGTATCAATGTACTCTAAAATTATATCCCTTTTTTGTACATGGTCTCTAAGGAAGTGATGTCTAATTTCTATGTGCTTGGTTCTGGAGTGTTGAATAGGATTCTTAGACAGATTAATGGCACTGGTATTATCACATTTAATAGTGACTTGCTTCATGTCAATACCATAATCTCTCATTTGTTGTTTAATCCACAACACTTGAGCACTACAATTACCAGCTGCTATATATTCAGCTTCAGTTGTGGACTGAGCCACACTATTTTGTTTCTTGGAGAACCAAGAAATTAACCTATTTCCTAAGAATTGGCAAGTACCTGAAGTACTTTTCCTATCTATTTTGCAGCCTCCAAAATCAGCATTTGAAAATGCATGAAGGGCAAAAGTAGAGTCTTTGGGGTACCAAAGTCCTAGTGAGGGAGTGTCTTTGAGGTATCTAAAGATCCTCTTAGTTGCCAATAGATGTGATTCCTTAGGACAGGATTGAAATCTAGCACAAAGGCATACACTAAACAAAATATCTGGTCTACTTGCAGTTAAATAAAGCAATGAGCCAATCATAGACCTATAAAGTTTAGTGTCTACACACTTACCACTTTCATCTTTATCAAGCTTGATGTTGGTGCCCATTGGAGTTGCTTGAGGTTTGCAATTGTCCATTCCAAATCTCTTGAGCAATTCCTTAGTATACTTTGCTTGATTGATGAATGTTCCATCTTTTGTTTGTTTCACTTGAAGTCCCAAGAAGAATGTGAGTTCTCCCATCATGCTCATCTCAAATTCTCCTTGCATGATCTTAGCAAACTCTTGGCATAAAGACTCATTAGTTGAACCAAAAATAATATCATCTACATACACTTGTACAACTAATAAATCCTTATTTTTATTCTTAATGAATAAGGTGGTATCCACTTTTCCTCTTGAAAATCCCTTGTTTATTAAGAATTTTGACAACCTTTCATACCAAGCTCTAGGAGCTTGTTTTAACCCATAAAGTGCCTTAGATAGTTTAAAAACATGTTCAGGAAATTCATGATTTTCAAATCCGGGAGGTTGCTCAACATATACTTCTTCATTAATAAAACCATTTAAGAATGCACTCTTTACATCCATTTGATATAACTTGAAGTTTTTATAACATGCAAAGGCAAGTAACATTCTTATTGCCTCTAATCTAGCTACCGGTGCATATGTTTCATCATAGTCTATGCCTTCCTCTTGTCTATAGCCTTGAGCAACTAGCCTAGCCTTATTCCTTGTTATCACACTATTTTCATCCATTTTGTTCTTGAATATCCATTTAGTTCCAATTATTGATTGATCACTAGGCCTAGGAACTAGTTTCCATACTTTGCTTCTCTCAAATTGATTTAATTCTTCTTGCATTGCTAGGAACCAATTATTGTCTTCTAAGGCTTCATTGACATTCCTAGGCTCAATTTGAGATACAAAGGCTATATATTGGCACATATTCCTTAGGGATGATCTAGTTCTAACTCCAAGAGTTGGATCTCCTACTATTTCACAATCTTTTACATATCCTAACTCTCTTGGTGCTCTAGGCTCTCTTTCTAAAACCTCTATTTCTTCTTCATCTTCTTTATTCAAGTCAAGCTTTTCTAGAAAGTCATCTTCTAAGCCTTCATCAAATATTCCAGCATTTTCATCATTGGTTGAATCTTTAGATATATTATTTGATTCATCAAATATAACATGAATAGACTCTTCAACCACTAATGTTCTTTTGTTATATATTCTAAAGGCCTTTGAATTCAATGAATATCCTAGAAATATTCCCTCATCACTCTTGGCATCAAATTTTCCTAAATTATCTTTTTCATTATTTAGAACAAAGCATTTGCAGCCAAAAGGATGAAAGTAACTAATGTTAGGCTTCTTGCCTTTGTAGAGCTCATAAGGAGTTTTCTTTAGCATGGGTCTTATCATAGCTCTATTAATTATATAACATGATGTGTTTATAGCTTCAGCCCAAAAATACTTTGGCAAGTTATTTTCACATAAAATGGTCCTAGCCATCTCTTCCAAAGTTCTATTTCTTCTCTCAACTACACCATTTTGTTGTGGTGTCCTAGGGGCTGAAAAATTATGGCTAATTCCTTGATCATTGCAATACTCATCAAATCCTATATTTTCAAATTCTTTGCCATGATCACTCCTAATGCTTGTTATTGTATATCCTTTTTCATTTTGGGTCACCTTTGAGTAAGTTATGAATTTCTCTAAGGCTTCATTTTTTACTCTCAAAAAGAACACCCAAGTGTACCTAGTGTAATCATCAACTATTACAAATCCATAGTGTTTCCCACCTAGGCTAGTGGTTCTAGTTGGTCCAAATAAGTCTAAATGCAGTAATTGGAGAGGCCTAGTGGTGGATACACTATTCTTAGGCTTAAAAGTTGTCCTCTTGTGTTTCCCTTTAACACAAGCTTCACATATTTCTTCATGATCAAAGGATATTTTGGGTAAACCTATAACTAGATCCTTTCTAGCTAACTTAGATAGTACATGCATGCTAGCATGACCTAGTCTTCTATGCCATAACCAAGATTCCTTTTTGTTATCTACCATTAAGCATATGTTTTCATTTTTGAGTTCATTAAGGTAGACTATATATATGTTACCTTGCCTATGACCTAGAAGAAGAATTTTATTTGACTTAGGATCTATAACATTACACTTCATACAATCAAAAATTACTTTGTAACCTTTGTCACAAAGTTGACTAATGCTTAGTAAGTTATGCTTTAAACCCCTAACAAGTAATACTTTTTCTAAAGAGAAATGATCATTACCTATTGAGCCACTTCCTTCCACTTGGCCTTTGGAGTTGTCCCCAAAAGTGACTTCTTCACCAATTTTTGATTTGAAGGAATTGAAATGGCTTTTATCACCCGTCATGTGCCTTGAGCATCCACTATCTAAGTACCAAGCTTCTTTTGTTTTAGCTTTGTGGCTATGCTCAATCACCTAAAAAAAAATCAAACTCAAATCTTAGGTACCCAAATTTTCTTGGGTCCTTGGAGGTTAGTAAATGCAATTCTTGATCCCATTGGGATCCATTTTGCTAATGCATTACAGTCCTTAGAATGAATTACCTCTTTCGGAATCCATATCCTTTTCACAATTTTTCTTTTAAGATTCCTCATCTTTATATTGCAATAATGTGACTTATGTCCCTTCTTATTACAATATGAACAAGTAATTGCAGGTTTAATCATGCTCTTCCTAGCAATAAAACTCTTAAGATGGGTCTCCCTACTTTGTGCATTATATCCTAAGCCATTTTTGTCAAAAAATGCCCTTTGGGTTTCTAACATGCTATCTAGCTTTTGTTGCCCCATGTGAAATCTATCAAAGGAGTTATGTAGATTGCTATTTTTCTCCTTAAGGTCACAAATTTCTAGATTTGAAATCTCTAGTTTCTTCTCATATTCCAATTTATCTTTTAACATTATCTCATTTTCCCTTTTTAATTTAGATATTAACTTTTTATACTTCATGCTCATACATTCATACTCTAATGCAAGTTCATCAAATGCATCTTGCAATTCATCAAAAGAGTATTCATTGAGATTAGAAGTTACCTTTTCATCATCATCAATAGCCATGAAGCATAGGTTGGCAATGTCCTCATTTGATTCATCATCGGAGCACTCACTGTCACTCCATGTTGCTACCATTGCCTTCTTTTTATGAAACCTATCATTAGATCTTTTGAGAAGAGGGCAGTTAAATTTTATGTGTCCAGGTTTTTTACATTCATAACACACAATAGAGTCTTTTCTACCTACTTCCTCTTGTTCTCTCCTATTGTTTCTCCTATTATTACTACTAGCTTTCATTCTCATGAATTTGTTGAATCTTTTGGCAAACATTGCCATCTCAATATCCTCCTCACTACCACTCTCATTTTTAATCTCCTCTTGAGCAGTGGATTTTAGAGCAACACCCACTTTCTTGGGTGGCTCTTCATTTCTTTTAAGTTTCATCTCATAAGTGAGCAAAGATCCTATCAATTCATCTAGGCACAATGTGTGAGGATCCTTAGATTCCTCAATTGCTGTCACTTTAGCTTCCCATGATTTAGGTAAGCTATTTAAAATTTTCTTTACCATTTCAATGTTAGAATATATTTTTCCTAAGGATTTTAGTCCATTAATTACATCTGTAAATCTAGTGAACATATCACTAATCTATTCTCCTTCCTTCATCCTAAAAAGCTCATAATCATGTGTGAGCATACCTACTTTTGTCTCCTTCACTTGGGTTGTACCCTCATGAGTTATTGCCAATTTATCCCATATTTGCTTGGCATTATCACACCCGGAGACTCTATTATATTCATTAGGACCTAAAGCACAAAATAATGTGTGCATAGCTTTAGCATTTAGCTGTGCACATTTAATGTCATTAGAATCCCATTCATCTTCTTCTTTGGGGATATCTCTTCCCTCTATTTTCTTTGTAGGGATTTGAGGTCCCTTAACTATAATTCTCCATACTTCATAGTCATTTGCTTGAATGAATAGCATCATCCTAGTCCTCCAATACGAATAATGTTCACCATTGAACATGGGAGGTCTAACCGTGGAGTGCCCCTCTCCTATCAAACTAGTTGCTACATTGTTAAGAGCCATTTGATCGTTTTCTAACTCTTAGGAAGTTGTTCCTATGTGATTAAAGAGTCCTAGCTCTGATACCAATTATTGGCTCTACCGAGAGGGGGGGTGAATCGGTTTTCTAACAATTATGGCAAATTAAAAATTAATCACAATTTAATCACAAATGATAATGAGCAATATAGTGCAATATAACAATTTAATGCAAAGTAGGGAAGAGAGAAACAAACACAATCGTTTATAGAGGTTCGGCCAAACTCTTGCCTACGTCCTCTCTCCTTGACCTTCTTGTCAAGTGCTTTCTTTCTCTCTTTCAATAGAGCTTACACAGTTCCTTTTGCAGGTTAAGGAATAACCTCTCTACCCTTAACAATACAGAAAAAGTATTCAGCCTCTTACAATTTACTCTCACTGAGGAACAATCCTCTTCTCTTGTAAGATAAGACTGAATACAATATAAGGCTTTAAAGTGGTAGGACAAATGTAGCTTTTTGCACTTAAGCTTTTACAATGATTCTCAATGAATGAGCAATAGGGACACAAAGAATGAAAGAATTAAAGCTTGAGAATGTTTGGAATATGCAGCAATAATGTCTCTATTCTCTTTGTCTTCAATGCTTGGTTAAATACTGAAGGATTGGTAGTTGGAGCATTAAATGCTATTCTTCCCGTTGTGTTTTGCAGAAACTAGCCGTTGGGTACCTCCAGTAGAGTGCCAGATCGATCTGCCTTCTTGGCCAGATCGATCTCTTAGTTATAAATCCTGCAAGATTGAAGCACAAATACACAAGGAGATCGATCTCATAGGTTAGCAGATCGATCTGTTAGTTTGAAAATAATGAGGCAGATCGATCTGTCGAATAGGCAGATCGATCTCCTAGTCTCTCTGTTTGAGGCAAGATCGATCTCCAGATCGATCTGCCATGCACTCTCGTAGAGAGGAGATCGATCTCTCAACAACACAGATCGATCTCTTTAGCTCTCTGACTTTGAGGAGATCGATCTCTTCCTTACCAGATCGATCTCATAAGTTCTCTGTTTGAATGTGGATCGATCTCTCAGATCGATCTATAGTCTTAAGCTCTTAAGGGAGATCGATCTCTTCATCGACCAGATCGATCTCTCAACTCTAGCATTAGCCAGATCGATCTCTTAACCCTTGCAGATCGATCTCATTCTTCCTAAATACCTTTGTACAGATTTAAGGCTTGCCAGATCGATCTCTTCCATCATGAGATCGATCTCTCATCAAGTAAAAACCCAGGAGATCGATCTCTCATACCCCAGATCGATCTCTCATCAGCAGAACTCTAAGTTCTGGTACTAATAACCTCTAAACATGTTTGTATATCATCTTAACATTATTGAATTAACTTGTTTTGTCATTTCAAAATACATTAACTCAACACATCAAAATCAAACATACTTAACAGGATAAGATCGGATGTCAGACTTTTATCTCCTACCCTTATCTTACATTGTTTACATATGTACTCAGTCACTTGACTACTTTCCATTGGCATGCTAATTATCAACCTCTTACCTAAAGGTGTAGGTTTCACAAACTCCGATATTTTAAATGCACATGATGGTGATATGAATGAATGCATTGCACCGGGATCAAATAGAGCTAATGCTTCAAGGTTAAAAATCAAAATTGCACCTTTCACCACCTCCGGTGAAGCATCTGCAGTGCCCTAGTCAACCACATACACTCTGCCTTAGTTGATGACTTGTTTCCCATTCTCCTCGGACGTGGCTCTCCTTCTCGGAGTAGTAGTAGTAGTAGGTGAAACTTTCTCTGGTTCCTTACCCTTCTGAGAAGATACATCAACTGATTCCGGGTAATCTCTCATCATGTGTCCGGTCTTACCAGACCTAAAGCATGCTCCTGACATCCTATAACAAGGTCAATTCCCGTGGAGTCCTCCACAAAGTCTACATTGATCAAGATTAGGTCGGGGGCCTCCAATCACAATACTCCGAGCCAGAGCTACTGTCGGATGCATAGGAGGTCTAACTGCCCTACTCCGTGACTCATCGATCCTCATCGCCCACCAAAAGGCCTCTTCCCCTCTCTGTGTCCTCTATCATCACCAGACCTCTTTCGGTCTCTGTCTCTACCCTTACCACCCTTTCCAAGCTCTGAAACATAGAGCTCATAATCCTGCTCACATAACTGAGCCCGTCTAATGGCATCCTCTAAACTGAAATGTTAAGCGGGGCCAGTCAAGCTCTAATCGGTGGTCTTAGGCCCTCCATAAATCTACAAACCTTCCTAGCTTTGTTGCCCATCGTATCGGGATCATATCTGCCCAGAGATGTAAATTAAGATTCATACTCATCTACTGACCTGCTTCACTGGGTCAAACTCATAAACTCTATCTGTAGTTTTCGTTAAGTTGTATCTGGGATGTATTACCTCTGAAAGGCATCCACAAAGATCTCCCATGTCAGTTCCCAATATCTAACCATTAGAATAGGCATAGTGGACTTCTACCAATGTTTCACCTCACCTGCCAACACAAAGGCCGCAAAGGCCACTTTCTCTACTGAAATACACCAAAAAAACTTATAAAGCTTCTCCAACGTGTTAATCCATTCCTCAGTCACTATGGATCCTTAACCCCTCTAAATGATGGTGGTTGAAGCTTCTGGAATTGCCTCAGTCGATCTAGCTCACAGCCGTATCCCAAATCATCATTACCCTGATGAGGGGCCACTGGAGGAGGTGAGGGCTAAACAGGAGGAGTCTGTGGTGGTTCAACTCTCTGTGGTGTGGGTGCAGGCTGTGTAGGTGCAGGGGTCTCAGGTGTAGCACTGCAGCAGTCGATGCAGCCTGTCCTGCTGTACCCTAGGCACTGTCAAATCTAGCCATAAACTGCCCCAATAATGTCACCACTGTATCAAGGTACTGCTCTAATCTAGAGTCGCGAGCGCCAAAACTCTCAGATGGGTCCTGAGACGTATGACCAGACGAGGATCTACTCTGTCTCTCAGGTTTATCTCTGTGCTGAGATCTAGAACTCTCTCATCTACTACGATGTTTGCCAGTCACCCTGCCAATTTCTTGCATATATAACATAATTTTCAGTGAAATCACAGCCCGGTATATACAATTGTATCTAAATAAAGCACAGTGATAAGCGGATGTAAACTTTCTTAGTTACTAACAACGACTCATATCAGACCAACTCTACTCTGATACCACTTCTGTTGCGACCCACATTCCTTACATTTATATCAATACTTCCCATACATCACAACTACATATATTGATAGTTGGGTTATGAGTCGATGTCAATCGATCACACCCATATAATTTAATTCATTCACTTCTCATGCATCCATAATAAGAAGTTGTACTTGTAATAATTTACAAAACTTTTACATCATTTACATTGGTTTACATCTCAATACTAATATAAATACATCATTGTACTCTATCATATTTAGATACAAAAGATTTCAAAAGTGTATATACCTTTCGCAATGTGATAACAGCTGCTAGAGGAAGGAAAATACAAGAATCTATCACAGAGTTCTAAGAAAGCACTGGGACTAATCTGTGGAGGGAAGAGAGAAAGGGGTGAGCTAACACGCTCAGTAAGGAATAATTGAAAACGGGTAGATAACTATACTATATATGATACTCATAATGCATGGTTTATGCCGAAAATCCATGGCATTCACAGAACCAGTATAGTAAAACATATAGTAATTTATTCTAAAAAAAATCAAATATCAAAACTCATTCGGAATAAAATATTTCTGTGTTCAGTTGTCACGATCCTCAATCCACCGAAAATCCACTACAAATTTTTCATTTTTCGTTATTTATTTATTCCAATTCTTATTTTTTGTCTTTACCTTTACCTTACCTGATCATGAACAGCTACACCTCCAACAGTTGAGTTGTGTATCGGTGTCAACCTCCTCCAATCATACCATTTTAAATTTACAATTCATTTAAATGTAAATACTTGTATTTCTAAATCAGAGTTACTGTTTACATGTGTTTACAATCCTTTACATCCCCAAAAATTATATTTAAAGACATTACTGTACTTTGACATGTCTAGATACAAAAACTATACAAATGTGTATACCTCGTGTGATGGGATGCAGCGGTCACCAAAATTCCAATCCCCAATCGCCCACTATCTGCTGTAAGTGCTCTGTAAAGGGGGAAAATAAGGGGGGTGAGCAAACCACACGTTCAGTAAGGCAATCATGCGAGCAGATAGATAACTGTACTATCTACGTGGTCGTGATGCCATGCTTAAATCACATTTTTATTTGTCATACTCCAAAACGTATGCTCATGCTTGTGTCATGACATGTAAAGCAATTCATACTATTTAAATCAGTTCATAGTTCTCAAAACATAGCATGGAAAATCATCATGCGTAAATCAAAATTAAGGCATGGAAAATCATCATGCAAAGTATACTTAAAAGCATTTCCAATTCTCAACACAAGCCCATACAAAATCATCACTCGTCGGACTCAGCCCCTTCCATGGACTATCCTGACTCACAAACACATTTCAAAATATGGATTTCTCAATCAACAATAGACATGTGAGATAGGCACACAATATCAATAAGGGTAATAACTAAGACTATGGTCATATCCTCTGTGATCCTAGGCTACACGGATCCTAGTGTGTGGGGTATCACCTCTATCTGCTTTCGCACAGGAGATGGGTCATGTCCAACTCGCCGATCCATAGCAGAATCCATCGTCCGAAGACGGCATATATATAATATCACACACGGTACAGCGTACTCCATGCCACTTACACGGTACAACATACTTCGTGGACCCATATCATCACATCATACACTGCCACATCTCAATACGCACGTGCGAGCCTATTTAATCGGCGTGACACACAGCCTACCCGAAGCTCCCAGCACGGCTCCCAACATGTCATAAAATCACGTGCGAGTAATCTCTAGCACGACAACAAGTGTAATGGATATCTAGTGCGAGCTATGCTCCAGTACCATGTCAAAACTCGTATAAAAACTAGTGCGAGCTAGGCTCCGGCACCATGTCATAAAATCCATTTGAAAACTAGTGCGAGATAAGCTCCAACACTCATGCATGTAAAACTCTAGTGCGAGCATCGCTCCAGCACTAATGCACGTATAAAACACATCAAATCTCATGCAAGCAGCGCTCTAGCACGTTTTATTTTCACAAAACTCATGTAGGTGACTCATTATTTGCAAAGCATGGTTATGAAACCAAATCAAGCTACGTTTTGTAAAAATCATTTCAAATGCTAGCCAACCTACCAATCACATGCTAAAAAGCAATAAAAAGATTCCAAAGAATCATGTTTTTGCTTTTAATGCACATTTCTAAAAAACTCAATCATTTACCCTTCAAACATCAATTTCATCCTATGACTCCTAGATACATTAAAATCGCCCATGCGCCCGAAAGGAGTACAGATATCTCTAGGGCTAACTCAATTCTCTTACCTCGATTCTCTTAGAAGCAACTCTTCCTTCCTTTCCCGCTTTTCGCGATTTGGCTCAATTTACTCCGGATGTATCCTCGAGAGCTGCACACATTCATAAATTATATGAGTCAATATCGATATCTCATATTCAAACTTCAACTAATCGATATATCTCATCGAGCCTATTTTATCGAGTTTGACTCATTATCACATTTGGCCATCATTATGTCATTTCTAGTCAATTTAACTAGCAACACACTTGGTTACTTATCAAACTCTTGGCATAAATGTTTATCCATAATCTTTCATCATTTATGTATTCTCTACAACACCATTTATGCATATTTTGATCACTTGACTAACCACTCAATGTGGCTTCATCCAATCATCTCAAAATCATGCACATTACCTCACTAACAACTTGATATAATCCTTTTTATCATCAAATCAACCACATTCTATTTTCTTACACTAAACTCATACTAGGTTATGTTTGTACCCTTACATTCTAGATAGTTCCATTCATCAATAAATACACCAATCTACTCACAACAACAACTAGATGAATATACTTAAAGTTAGTGTATTGGAAACTCACCTAGCTTAACTTTCTTCTCTTCCAAGTTTAGATGACTCCTTAGCTCCTTCAATACAATGAGTTGAATGTTGGCTCCAAGCTATGTTGCTCTCCTCCTCAAAATGAACAACTTTGGCTCTAATAGCTTTTTCCCAATTCTTTTTGGAAAAGGGTGTATTCTAGAGAGAGAGCTTGGTATTTTGGGTGAAAATGGAAGAGGTGTGTTGGTTTGTTGTAGAAAAGGGTTTTGTCGTGGGGTATTTATAGATTGAGAGTGATGAGATCGATCTGCTAGGGTGAGGAGATCGATCTTCCTTTGGTTTTTTCCATCGAATTCTCAAGTTTAGAATGGAAGAGATCGATATGCTCATTGGGGAGAGATCGATCTTGGCTTAGCAGAAGCTTGAGGAGATCGATCTGCTCATGGGGAGAGATCAATCTGCTCTTTATAGAATCTAATTAGAGATCGATCTGCACTTAAGAAGGGATCGATCTGGGCTTGGCAGAGGCTAATGCAGATTGATCTGCTCATTGGGGAGATCGATCTGCCTTGGTAGATTCACTTGGAATGGCTTTGTTTGGTACAAGGAATCGATCTGCCTTGGGTAGGAGATCGATCTGGACTTCATCGACAGCCTTTTTTCTGTAATTTTCTAGATTTTTCAAAGGTAAATTCCTATTTCATTACTCCAATACTCATTTTGCATTTTAATCACACTTAGAGCATGGAAAGACTCATTTCCTATGATTCGCATACAATATAAATTGTGTGTACTGCTTGAATTCATAAAGAATACTTAGAATTCATGATCCATGCCTTACCATTTTGTGTTTTCATTCCTTATCTTAAATCTGGATGCTTAAAGTTCATTCCGTTTGGTTTGTGGCCACTTCAGCCCTTATTTATTCTTTACTTGCATCTTGACACTCATTCATCTCATTGCCATTTATTCACATTTACATGATCCGAAATCATTTGTCTTATAATTCCATTAATATGTATTACAAAGTATACATACATGGAGTCTCACATCAGTATTGAAACTCACATTTAAATCATATTCTCATTTCAAACGGTTTCATCATAGAAATCAAATCACAATTAGTTTCGTTATAGAAACCAATAAAAACAGGTGAGACTAGGTAGGGATCCACACAAATCCATTAGACATTTGGCTAAAGTCTGAGACCCCGAGCTATCACTAGCTAGGTGTGCAAGGGTATCTCAGAGTTCGAGGAGGGGATTAGTCTATCCATCGGCTCCTATCTAAGGACTATCACAAAAAAGAGCAATGACACAGCATGCCCGAGTCCAAAGACGCAATCCTCACATCCCATAGCTTCACGGTACAGTGTACTCCATGTTGTCTACACGGTACAATGTACTCCGTGAACCACAGTACAATTACCACATAGTTGTAGGTGCTTGAGTCACAAGCTCACCACCCCATCCAAATAAATTATCAACCATAGTCTATCGTCTCAGATCTAGCGCGAGCAAGTCAGTGTGACACACAGTCCAACTCGAGAGCTCCAACACGATCTTAATCATACATCACAACAGAATCCAGTGCGAGCAGTGCTCCAGTACGGTCTGTTCATATGTCATACCAAAAATCAAGTGCGAGCAGATCTGGATAAATCCACAGACCTCATATAGCTCCAACATGATTTCACACACACAAATGGACAGCTGACTTTATTTCCCACAACAATGGTACTCAAAACCGAGTGCTATACGCAAAACGATGCAAAAACAGAGTGAGAGGGCAACATCTCATCAAATCACTCATCAATCAAATCACATTTCATAAAACGTGCAATTTAATGCATAAAGGCAAATCGTGAGCCAGTATATCATTTTAGTTTCACAAAACCTCTTTTTCACATGTAAAACGTCGAGTTCATGCACTTTATGCATTTCTAAATTTTTTCAAGTCTAGGGGTATTTTCATAATTTTTCTATATTTGGGTACTATCCAGAAATTTCAAATCCATACTCTATACGAAATTTAAATGTATGTAAATGACAATAAAAATACGTACAACTATCTCTAAGAGCTTGCAAAGATCCCTTTCCTGAAATCCCATCAAGTCAAAATTTCCTTATTTCCTCGCTTTTTTCCAATCACTTTGCAAAGCTTCAATTCAGTTCTCGAGGCTGCAATTAAGCACATATTATATCAGTTCACCCCGATATATTCATTCTTTCATTTTTTCCAAGGTCAATTTAACATATTGGGCCTAATTTACCCTTAATGGGGCTCAATTGCTCCGTAATGGGCTTAATACCCTCATCGTGCCATCTTAAGCCTTTCTATCCTTTTAGATCGTTCATTTAATCATTTACGATCATCGATTTTCAATTCCACACATACAACAATTTATGCGAAATTAATCCGTAACTTACTCGATCAATTTCTAATTCACATACGATTACTTTCAATTGCGTATAACTATACAAGTTATAGTATGTGAGGATCACTTACCCAAATTTTCTCAATGCACGTAAATCGAGGCTCACTCAAACTCATGTTTGTCGCCTACCGTCGTGCTACACATTAATATATATTTAAACCAGTCAATTTCGATCAAATATAAATTTAAACTAATTTTTTAAAAAATAAATCGATCAATTTCTACCACTTATCGGTCTATGGTTATGCCAAGGCGACACCAAATTTTTTTTCCCAAAATTTGTTTTCTCTCCTGTTGAACCGGTTCGGATGGGTTCAACCCCTTCACACTGAATTGGTCCGAACCGATTCAGGGTCGATTTGGTCATTGTCGACGTTTCCAGCTGGTCCTCAGGGCAATTCGGCCACTGTTTGACGCGTCTTGGCCTGGGGAGTCCTCGGTCAGCTGGGTTAGGGCCAAATCGGCGTTGGTGCCGACGAATCCCTCTTTTCTCCCTACGACCTTCTCCTCGTCGACCTGCTTTCTCCGGCGTTCCGACACCGTGTCAAGCTGCTCGGAGGTTCCCTAGAGGTCGGTCGTCTTTCGCCGGTCTTGTCCCACGCGTCTTCGCAGGCCATCGCTCGTCGAAGGAAGGAAATGGTATGGATCAATTTTTTGTTCACTGTTTCCTCGCGATTTTCAGCTTTTATTTCCTTTTTTTTTTTTCAGATTTCTCTTTTCCTTTTTTTCGTTAATATACTACATTACATTTTAATATAATAGATTATAGTATAAAAATATCTTATAATATTATTATAATAATACAATAATAAATTATCTCTTTTTATTATTTATTATTATTATAATAATATTATTACAATATATTTTATGTACATTGATATCCGCACACACATGTACATATTATTTTTAATTCTCCAAATATATATGTACGTCATATTTTATTCATATTTCTCCGAAAATATATTTTTTCATATTTCCAAGATAAATTCCTAAAGTAGGGTAATTTCTGAATTATCATTTTTGGACTAATTTCACTTCTTGAACTCCTTATATTTTCGCGTTCTAAGTCCATATTTTCAACTGGTTTAACCTAATTTCATTCGACTTATTCCAAATTTACCAAAACTTTTATTTCGGTATTTTATAACTTATCGACTTTCAATTACATCAGATAAACTTGAAATTGTATTATGTATTCTTTATTGATCAATATATTATAATTACATATTCCAAATGATATATTCCTACAAAAATAATACAAAATTCGAATCTTAGAGTAAAACCTCTAACATTAGAAATCATTAAATCTCCCGTCTCTCGACTAAGCTGCTTAATTTGACTTCATATATGTCCAAACTCAAGCTTATTCCAATCGATTAAAGTACCTCCACAATCACGGATCTTTGCTGCCATTGTAACAAAATCCCTAGCTTCCATACTTTGCCACTGATTAGCAATCACCATTTCACAGTTCTGATTTCTAGCCCACATGCTTTCAAAACAGAATGGACGAGCTCTCCTTCTTTCCACAGGAACACTACATAGATCAATTAAAAAAAATAGATGGTCTGATGATGATGAAGATTTATGAATTTCCTTTGTTTGAGGAAATAAATTCCACCATAACTCAATACACAAACCCCTATCCAATCTTTTTGAGATCTTCTCTTCAAAGTTTCAAATAGCGATCATTTATTTAGCAGTAACGATAATAGTTATCACCGACATTTGACGAATAATGAGTGTGAATTTTTTTTTTCCGATCATAATTAATTTTTTATTATCGTTATTAAGAATTATTATAATTAATATCCACGGTTAAAATCGTTATTATCACTATTCACCGATATTACTACTATAATCCGTTAAAAATTTAAATAAAAAAAAATTCAGAGTTTAGAGACTCCAAAATATACTCGATCAACAGATATCGAAAAGACTAAAAAAATTCCCAACTTCACACAATCACAATTTCAACCTCAATCATCAACAACTCTACAACAATTCAACATCAAGTCACAAGAAACAACAGCACGACTCAACAATTGCCTTGAGTTTTGATTTTTGAAGGTAAGCAATTTATTAAAACTTAAAATCAGGGAAGGGGATATGTCGAACCAGAGGAGCCGTTGGTTAGTTAGGGCTTTAAGAGTTGAAAACTTGAGTTGATCTTGAGAGTTGAGTCTGTATTCTGTAGTCTGTACTCTGTAGAAGTAAAGAAAGCTAAGAAGAAAGGAAAGAAGTGGAATGGGGGGTGGCGGAGCATGGCGTGGGCCGTGGGCATCGTGGCTGTCGCCTGTCAAGCGGAAGCTACGTTGTTGAGGTGTTGTCGCAGCACCACCTTGGGCATCTGGCGGCCGTCTGATTTGGGAGAAAAGAGTAACGCTGCTTCCTTTGGAGAAACAGAGGGCAAGGGACGAGAATGTGAGGTGAGGAGTGAGGACGGTGAAGTGTAAACGTATCAAAGTGAAACTAAGTAATGAATGACATGTTGGATTCGGCTGCCTGGTTGGGATAGGTGTTAGGTTTTTTTTTTTACCTAAATGTATCATGTTATAATGTGAAATTAAATTTACAAACTGAAATTAAATTTGGAATTGAATTATTAATGTATTTTTAGTAGAATTTTTAATGTAATTGAATATATATTTTAAATATTATTGTAATTCAAGAGAAAAATAATGACATAATAAATTTAGATTTAAAAAAAGATTTAACAAAATTTTGATGAAAAAATTCTCTAATAATTTAGATGAAAAATTATTAATGTTAAATAATTAATACATTGATTCTTATTAATACATAATTATTTATCTTTATTTTCAACATTAATTATTTTTTCAATTATCATAAGTAGTTTTCTATGTTGAATGCTTTATTATGATTCAAAAAATTAAGAATTATTTTTTTCACGTAAATAATAAACTTAGGACATCATAAATTACTTTAAAAATTATAAAATAAGATTTTTTATGATTATAATTATAATAATTACATTCTATACAAAAGTTATGTGAAATTAAAAGAAATTTATGATCGCGATGACCGTAATGACCATAATAATTTTTTTTATATCGAAAATTACGATAAACGTAACGCAACTCAAAACGTAACTATGACTACAATTTAAATCTATGCTTCTCTCTCTCTGCTCGACTCCATGTCATAACCGGACCTTTAACAGGAATTTCCATAAAGGAACAATAATCTATCACCTCTTGAAAGGCCTTCAATTGTCACTGCGGTCTACATGCTCCCCTCTTTCCTTAATAATATAGAATTTCATTTTAATCCCTTAAACACCAATCTTTGAGGCCTTTTAATAACCTTCGAGATTCATGACGAAGGTTTATGTTTGGATTCCCATAAAACCTTGTAAAGCTCCATGAAGAATTGACAGCCTTGACCAAACAATCTACATGAAACTTTGAAAAGAAAGTAATTACACCTAAACCTCATCCTTCCAGAGTATCGTTAACCCGCCACTCCTACTAACACAATCCACTATAAAACAACCAGAATAACCCCATCTCTAACTTAGCCGATCTATTATATTTGATGTTGCACTAAACGACAAAGAGATAATGCTGATGCGATTCCTTCCGCGTGTATCAAATATTTTGCAAAAACAACGGAAATCAGAGAGATGCAGGGATCTGTCCCTGCACGCGCACTCCGATGATTAAGTTAGAAAGTTCTTTTAGCAGAGTTTCTGTATATCAGAAAAAAGAGATCCAGTCTCCAAGAAAAAGAGATCCTATATCCAAGAAAAAGAGATTCCGCCTCTACCTTTTTCCATACCTGGTCTATTTATAGATTTCTTTTTTTTGTTTAGAGTCAAGTCGGGCTTCATGTTTTTTGAGGGCTTGAGGATATCTTAGGCCCGTAACTATAGGGTTCGGGTCTGAGGCCCAGGCGCGTTGCCTGGGCTGCGACAGAGTCATTAGATACTCTGTCGCGACTTGGAATTGGACGGCTTGCGGATGAGTTCAACATGCGACAGAGTTTACGTGAACCTCTACCGCGGTCTCTGCGGTAGAGTCCTATCGCAGTCCATGCGGTAGAGCTTTGTCGCGGTTCGTGCGGTAGAGGTCTATCGCAGCTTACTGTGTCGCCTAGAGACTCCACGACAGAGTCTCTATCGCCTAGAGACTCTGTCGCCCACTCAGCAACTGTGTCGCGTGGAGACTCTATCGCCGTGGATTCTTTCGCTAGACTCTATCGCCTAGAGGCTCTATCGCTCATTCCGGTGACTGTGTCGCCACCCCTCTCTACCTGCCACGTGGTTTATGTCTCTTCTGTTTGTGTTTTGACACGTGGCTGTCTCTTATTGATCGATGTTTGTACATATGGACTTTGATGATACGACCATCATCAATTGCTCCCCACTCTTTGGTAGGAATATTTCCTACGAAAGAGTATTCTTGATTCACTGTTCCAGGGCACGTGCGGATCCCCGTGCGTGTGTAGATGCAGCCGCGCCTATATATATAAGCTCCCAGTCAATGTGGTAGCTACTGAGTTCTCTCGCTTAACATCACTCTGCCGCATATTCCCCCAGTACTCTGTCGCCACTGTGCCGCTACTCTATCGTGGGTTGCTGATACTGTTTCGCACCTCTATCGCATAAGCCATCACTGTGTCACGAGTCTGTGGCGTGGACAACAACTCTGTCGCCCAGTGTTGTTTACTGTACTTCTGTTGCAAACACTCTTTAACACTATAGTTTAATGTCTTCCTGCTTTTTTGTTAGGTAAGCTCTGTCGCCAGTAGTTTTTTCTTCGTGATTTTCCTTGAGCTTTCAAGAATGGCTGGTCATGGTGTAGGGAAGCATATAGAGTTAGGAGTCAAATCGACTTTGAAGGCAGTTGACATCCAAGACCTTACGTCTAGGTTCCCTTTGCCTGATGGATACTCCTATAGGGTTACAAACCCTCAAGAAAACAACATACGCCGTGTGTCTGACGGGATAGTTATTTTCAGGGCATCCTTAGAGTTAGGACTCCGTTTTTCAATATTCGACTTTGGGGCTTCTTTCCTTAGGACGCACAGGATAGCTCCTGGACAATTGTATCCTCACGCATGGATGCAATTAATAGGATTTACCGTGCATTGTCGACTAAGGGGTGTTTCTTCGTCTCTTCCCCTTCTTGATACCTTTTTTAGGTTTCGAGGCAGCCCCGATTTAGTTCCTTATTCACTTCAACGGGTGTATAAGCCTGGATTCGAGAACAGGTTAATCAAAAAACCCGCAAATAAGCTTCACGATTTTGAATCGGAGTGGCTTATTGTGGAGACGCTTGGGGGCCTGGATTTCCCCACTCGTTGGGAGACTAGGCGTGAAATCCCCAAGGGCCCCCGAATTTCTACACTTAGAGAACAGTTGTCCTTAGACGTCAATAGGTTATTGGTTGATTGTCCCATTAGTCTTGACAGTCTTTTTATCAAATGAAAATTTGATATCTGCTGGCTGGGGTGTGGGTCCCGTCCCTATTGTCGGCCCTTCTGTTCCTTCCTCGAATCCTTCATTCTCGATTCCCCCTGAGTTGAACCCTGAACTTTCAAGGCCACAAGAAGACATAGGGAGTATAAATATAGAATCTAGTCCTGACAGTGAGCCTTTGGCTGATCTGAATGACTGGGAAGGATTTGGTTCAACTTTCATGGTTCTACCTGACGATGATATCATAAACATAGAGTCCTTTCAGGAGCATTTTGATTCTCCTGATGGTAACTTTTTCATGCTTTTTTATTGTTTGCTGGTTCTGACCACGTTTTTGACCACTTACTTGTTCTTTTTCTTTTTTTGTAGAAATGAGCCATTTTCGACGATCTTTGGCACGTCAAGGTTCGGAGGGCGGTCCGTCTAGTGACCCCACTAGAAAGAGGCCTCGCTTAGCTAATGATGTTTCCAGTGAGGCACCAGTTCCGCCTCAATTGCCTCGGGTTCGGACCCTACCTGCTCCTAGACAAGTGATGCCTCCTCCTCCGGAACAAAGGGATCCCTCTCGAGATAGAGGGAGAGCTCCTTCCTCTTCACGGAGGGCTTCTGGTTCGTCGGGACAGTCTCGATCTGAAGAGCGTGCCGAATGCAATATAATTCCGTCCCAATGAAAGAACCGAAGGCACTTGTAATCGAGCCGTCAATGGGGACTAGGCCAATTCTCCCGAGGATAGGTCCTGTTGATGAGAGGTCCTACCCCGTAGACAGTGGTTACATCATGAGGGGGTTTGAGTTTTAGGTTTACCTGGGAGTTCGCGACAATGATACCTTGGACTCTCCTAGGGTGGCGTCTCGACTGAGTTCGGCCACTATTCTTTCGAGGGACGGAGCTAGAATATTTAGGAACTATCCAGAGGGAGAAGACTTGACCGATATGGAAGCGTTGAGGGTAATTTTCATTTTCTTTTTTCGTTTAATTTCTTTTTGCTATACTTTGAGTTTGACCTTTTGCGTTTCTTTTCAGCTTGCTCAGAGGACTGTAGCCAACAACGCTCAACACCGAGCCCATCGGGAGCAAGCTGACAAAGAGATTCGGGAGTTGAAGGACAAGGTCATGGAGTTGTCAAATACTGTTAACAACTTATCCGGGCTTCCAAACGTGGTACGAAACTTAGAAGATCAGCTCTCGAAGGAGCGTCAAGATTTTAATCAGGCCAAGGGGGATCTTACTGTTGAGGCGACTAGGTCTAACAAATTTCATAAAGATCTTCAACAGGCCCAAGCCGAACTGGACCGCATGCAGTCCAAGTATGGGTCCTTAATTGATCGTAATCAGGAGCTCGAGCAAAATGTTGTCGAGATAGAAAGTCAGGCTACTCCTTCTCTAACTCAAGTGGAGATTGACAGCATCAGGGCGGAAGCCGTGAAGGAGTACCGTCTTTCTAGGGATTGCTTGAGGCGAAAGGAGGATTTTTCGAATCCATATGTAAAATATGGATTTTACCTTGCTAGATCCTGGCTGGAGAAGCATAGGAAAGGCGAAGAATTCCCTGAGCTTCAATATACACGCGAGGCGATGTTGTTTGAGGCTCCTGACTGGACTAAGTATGAACCAGGGGCTGAACCTCCTGATGAGCTTTTTAAGAGGACTGCGCAAGATGATCTTGCAAACCTTACCGGTCCTTGGGAGCCCGTGAGCTTGGACGATGCTCCCGAAGCTATTGGTGCCCTCGACGACTTGGATGGGGAAGATGGTCAGCAGTCTTTAGAGTGTGAGGGTCCGTCAGCGGTTGATCCCCAGCCTCCTCATGCAGATTGAATTGTTTTTCATTTTTCTTTTCGAACATTCTGTTGTTTTTTTTTTGTTGGATGTACTTGTAAAGATTTTCTTAAATGAATGAAATCAAAGTTCTGTTCATGCTTCGTATCGCATCGCTCTGCTATTTATCATTTATCATCATTTGTCTGTTTATTTGTTTTACTTGTATATTTGTTTTGTTTATTCGTGTATGCTCCCCAATTCTTGATAGAAAGATATGTTTTCAAAAAGAATTTTACGTATAAACATACCTTTTTCTGAGGCCTGACCACCACGACGCGAGTGCGTCTTCAGTTCTTACGGCCTTTATGTTTCCATTGCCTGGCTATAGTAACGCAATTACTCCTCAAGCTCGTACAGTTCCTCTGATCTTTCACGCCTGGCCACAGTGACGCATTGCGCCTCAGGCTCTTATGGCTCGTCTGATTTTTCACGCCTGGCCACAGTGACGCATTACGCCTCAGGCTCTTACGGCTCGTCTGATTTTTACGCCTGGCCATAGTGACGCATTGTGCCTCAGGCTCTTACAGCTCGTCTGATTTTTCACGCCTGGCCACAGTGACGCATTGTGCCTCAGGCTCTTACAGCTCGTCTAATTTTTCACGCCTGGCCACAGTGACGCATTGCGCCTCAGGCTCTTACGGCTCATCTGATTTTTCACGCCTGGCCACAGTGACGCATTGCGCCTCAGGCTCTTACGGCTCGTCTGATTTTTACGCCTGGCCACAGTGACGCATTGCGCCTTAGGCTCTTACGGCTCGTCTGATTTTTCACGCCTGGCCACAGTGACGCATTGCGCCTCAGGCTCTTACGGCTCGTCTGATTTTTCACGCCTGGCCACAGTGACGCATTGCGCCTCAGGCTCTTACGACTCGTCTAATTTTTACGCCTGGCTATAGTGACGCATTTTGCCTCAAGCTCTTACGGCTCATCTGATCTTTCACGCCTGGCCACAGTGACGCATTGCGCCTCAGGCTCTTATGGCTCGTCTGATTTTTACGCCTGGCCACAGTGACGCATCGCGCCTCAGGCTCTTAAGACTTGTCTGATTTTACGCCAGGCCACTCAGGGTAATAGACCTCTCTAATGAACCCGACTTCTAAGAGTTTATTAATTTCTTCAGTGATTGCCTTCTGTCTTTCTGGGGTGAAATTTCTCTTCTTCTGCTTGACAGGTTTGTGTCCGGGTGAGACATTAAGCTCATGACAAATCACTTCAAGATTAACTCGGGCATGTCAGCCGGGGTCCAAGCGAAAACATCCGAGTTCCTCCTCAGGCATTTAACTATCTCCCTCCTTACTTGTTCATTCAGCTGAGTCCCGATGAATACTTTCTTCTCTTCGTCCCCTCTGATTAGCTCAATGGCTTCCATTTCCTCTACAGGCTGAGGCTTGGACGGGTCATCTATGCACAAAGTCTCCTTTCTCTGCACTCCTTTGCTAGCGGTAGAAGCAATATAACAAGTACGAGCCCTCCTTTGATCTCCTCGTACTTGCTCAACTCCGTTGGGAGTAGGGAACTTTATTAACAGATAACAAGAGGATATCACCGCCCTCATATCATTCAGTACAGGCCTTCCTAAGATCATGTTGTAAGCAGCTGAGGTCGACCTCACCACCATGAAAAATACCTGTCGGGTCACATCCTTCGGGTTTTCTCCTAGAGTCACAAGCAACTCTATGGACCCGACCACCTTCACCTTTTCACCCGTAAATCCATACAGTGGCGTCATAACAGGTCTTAATCTATCTTCGGATATATTCATTTTCTCGAAACAATTCCAATAGATTAGGTTCACCAAACTTCCATTATCAGCTAGGATTCTGCTCACCGGATGTTTCGCCACCACTGCGGATATTACCATGGGATCATCATGGGGCAAGACAATGTCACCCTTGTCTGTCGGAGTGAACACAATAGGTTCTTCATCTGCTTCCTCTTCCATCACGACATGAACCTGATATGCTTGCCTCGCGTAACTCTTACGGGAAGCAGAATTTCCTGCCATCGATTCCCCTCCTGCGATAACATTTATTACCGGGGCAGTTGGTTCGTTATCTGGCTGATTACCCCGGGGGATAGGCCTGAACACTTCATTCCTCGACCTATTTTTTCCGTTATCATTATTTTGCACATTTTACGGACGGTCATTCCTTCGATCTCGCGGAGGATAACGGGGCCTTTCACTTCTCCACAGGAAGTGGTTAATTTTCCCCTCTCTCGCTAGTCTCTCTAGCTGATCCATCAGGTCTCTGCATCTTTCCGTGGGGTGGCCGTGAGCAGCATGAAATTCGCAGTAGGCGTCAGAGTTTCGCCCTACATCTCCAATCTTCTTCTTGGGGAATTCCAACAATCCTGTCCCCTCAATAGCTGCTAGTATTGCGGTGCGAGGCTCATTCAATCTGGTATAACCTTCATACTTGAGGCTAGGGGCCTTGTCTAACCTGACGGGTCTTGGAGAGCTTCTCTCGGGTACATCTCTCTCCCTCTTTCTTCCTTCCCTTGTCTCTCGAGGCTGTACCATCTTCATTACTTCTTCTTGAGCCATATATTTATTGGCTCTAGCAAACAGATCGAAAAGTGTCATCGGCTGATCGAGGGAGAAGGATTCTTGCAACTTCTCGGATTTCATCCTTTGCAGCATTGCAGCCATGGCTACTCCTACTGGTAGATCTTTCACCTTCAAGGTTGCATTTCGAAAACGATCTACGTAGCACTTCAAGGATTCTTTATTCCCTTGCCTAAGAGTGAGCAGATAAGTAGCGTCCTTCTTCCTCTGGCTATTGATCATGAAGACTCTCAAAAATTCATTTCGCAATTGGTCGAAGGACGAGATGGAACCTTCGCTCAACCCATTAAACCACTTCAGCGCATGCCCGGACAGTGTAAGTGAAAAGGCTCTGCACATGATTTCATCTTCCTATCCATGTAGCAACATGAGGGACTCATAACTTTGTATGTGGTCGTATGGGTCCGCTTTGCCTGCATAAGTGGCCATAGAAGGTATCTTGAACTTCTTCGGCAAGGGTTTGTTCATAATCTCTGGACTGAACGAAATTCTCATTCTTTAACTATCATCAGGAGACACCAGTTTCCTCTTTTCCAAAATCCTTTCGACAACTTTCTCCACATTTTTCGACCATCGAGTCAAGTGCACTCCCTTCCTTCGGGACTAGAAGAGTCCGAGTGGTAAGCACTCCTTCCTCCTCTATTCCGGAGACTTTGTACATGTTCAGCTCCCCGACTAAGTATCTCTTCCTCGTTTAAGGTTTCTTGACCTCTAGGGGCCTGCCCTGTATCCTTCCTTCCAGCACCTTCCATTCCGAGATTTGACCTTGTACCCTCGAAACAGTCCCTGGGGTTAGGACTCTTCTGTCTCCGTCGCTCCCCAGACCTGTGATCTTCGAATTCATGCCCCAACTCCTCTGGAGAAATACTACGCCATGCGGGAGAACTCTGCCACCTAAATGCCGCGGGTGAGTTCTGCCACCTAAATACCGCGGGTGAGTTCTACCGCCTGTGATTCGTGGGTGAGCTCTGCCGCACATATGTTGCGGGTGAGTTCTGCAGCCTGCGATCCGCGGGAGAGCTCTGTTCAGTTGGGTCTGTGGCAGTATTCACTTCCCGTAACCCTGCCATGGGGTGCTTCCTTTGAAATGCGATAGAGTTTACTCTCAAAGTCGTTGCAGGGTTATCCTCCAAACTCACGGTAAAGTTTGGAATCACTCCAGTGGCAGTATTCTGCGCTCCTTCTCCTTGTCTGGCATTCGCTATGGTGGAGGGTTGACCTCTCTCGTAGGTCTGCCTCGAGATGTTTTCCCCCACCATCAGCTGCACTTATGGGGGTAAGCTAAACTGCGGGAGAGCGTTTTTGAAGAAGTTCACTATAGCCCTCAAGCTGTCGTCGTCTCCTCATTCTGACGTTTCAGAGCCTCTAATTCCTCCAGAGAAATCGAGGCCACTCTGCCACCCTTTTTATTCTGCCTTTGTCCTTGCTCTGATCTGACAGGGGGACTCACAGAATTCTCTCCCCCTGCATTTTCTGCTGCAGAACGTGTCTTCACCATTTTAATAGGGAATCTGACTTTTTGTTCTGATTCCCACAGACGGCGCCAATTGATGTTGCACTAAACGACAGAGAGATAATGCTGATGCGATTCCTTCTGCATGTATCGAATATTCTGCAAAAACAACGAAAATCAGAGAGATGCAGGGATCTGTCCCTGCACGCGCACTCCGATGATTAAGTTAGAAAGTTCTTTTAGCAGAGTTTCTGTATATCAGAAAAAAGAGATCCAGTCTCTAAGAAAAAGAGATCCTATATCCAAGAAAAAGAGATTCCGCCTCTACCTTTTTCCATACCTGGTCTATTTATAGATTTCTTTTTTTGTTTAGAGTCAAGTCGGGCTTCATGTTTTTTGAGGGCTTGAGGATATCTTAGGCCCGTAACTATAGGGTTCGGGTCTGAGGCCCAGGCGCGTGTCTGGGCTACGACAGAGTCATTAGATACTCTGTCACGACTTGGAATTAGACGGCTTGCGGATGAGTTCAACATGCGGTAGAGTTTACGTGAACCTCTGCCGCGGTCTCTACGGTAGAGTCCTATCGCAGTTCATGCGGTAGAGCTCTGTCATGGTTTGTGCGGTAGAGGTCTATCGCAGCTTACTGTGTCGCCTAGAGACTCCACAACAGAGTCTCTATCGCCTAGAGACTCTGTCGCCCACTCAGCAACCGTGTCGCGTGGAGACTCTATCGCCGTGGATTCTTTCGCTAGACTCTATCGCCTAGAGGCTCTATCGCTCATTCCGGTGACTGTGTCGCCACCCCTCTCTACCTGCCACGTGGTTTATGTCTCTTCTGTTTGTGTTTTGACACGTGGCTGTCTCTTATTGATCGATGTTTATACACGTGGACTTTGATGAGACGACCATCATCAATATTTTTCTTTCTCTTTGTTTCACTGAGAAAGAGAATGCAAGGTAAAAAATTCCAAACCTTTTTGGTCAATTCGTAAACTGCTCGAGGGGACCCCAAGCCTCAGTAGTTATAGTTTATTGTTTCAATATTGCTCCCGGTAGGGATGAAGACTTGATTCATCACCCATCAATCCTTGAACAAAATCACCCACCTAACTAGTATCGACTACCGTCTCCTGCATAAAGTTCAGTATAGAATTGTTTATAAACAAACCACATTTCGTTCCATAGGTTTCATCCATATTTTAACTCCCAAACTTGCAGAAGTTGTCTTATGTTGCCTACCTTTGCCCCTTTTACACGTAAGCATATGACTTGGCTCCAACTCAACAAAATAACAAACTTGCTCCATATACATAATATTATTATCAGTAGGACTCCTTTCCAAAGCTGACTTCTCTAACCCATTCTTCAAAATAAAAGATCCTACCTCCTTTCGCAATAATTAGGACTCTAAAAAAACTAAGAGAGAATTCTAGAATTTGCTAATTTATCTCTTTTATGAACTTTGTGAAACTCAACAACTAAATCTGCCCTATTATCCCACACATTTAAATCAAAATTCTTCTCCAACCTCCTAACTTCTCCACTTTTGCTGATTGAAACAGATGTGAGAGAATAATTTTCGGAGCTTGAAAAACTTTAAGAGCGCCCTCTTGAAGAAGTTTTGAACCAAATCGATTAAAAAGTTTTAAAAATACTTTCAATGCGTAATCTATCAAAATTTATATTAACAGAAAAAAAATTATGAAGATAACAAAATATTAGTTGGTATTAGTTTAAGATGAGCGTTGTAGAGGTGTTAATCTTCTTCACATGTAATTGTACTCTTGAACTTAAGAATCTTTAATTATAGAGCAAATTTTACTTTCATAAATGACTAAGTGATCAATCACATTTAAGTTTAAATGGTTGATGACGACTCTTAAAATTTGTATCTAGCAATTAGATTTTCAAACTTAGATGTTACTACATTATGTGCAAAGAAACTTTAGTGTGACACTGATTTCCACGCAAACAGTGATTCCCAGATAAGTTTGCTTACATGGGACAATGTTTCCTGCACAAGTTTGCTTGCACAAGCCTAATAGAGTTAATTGTAAAATTATCTAATTTTATCTAATTAGACAACCCTATATATTCTTTAATTTTATCTAATTTTATTTACACTATAACTATCTTGATAACTATAACTGATTCAAATGTTTGATATTTACATCTGACTTTGCAATGAATTTTGAGAATTTAGGGATTTTCAAAAGTTAAGGTTGAGATTTTTTGAAATTTTGAGAATTTTGGGATGATCTGAAGAAAAACGATGAGATGGAAGAAATTGGGATGTATATAGTTTAAGGATAGATTAGTAATTTTATTATAATTTGAGGAGTAGAAAGTTTTTTTTTCCTTGAAAATTTTAGTGTATTTAATAATGGGATTTAAAGATGAATTTTGATAAGGATTAATATATAATTTGACCCCTAAGCTATATCACTTTTATTACTTTGGCATTTAAAAATTTTTTGTTCTCGCTTTGGTATCTAAACTTCACTTTCATCAGACACTTTAGTATTATATTTAATGTTGTTTGGAAAAGAATGACGTCGCATGAAATGGTCCAATAAAATTTTGACACATGACAATACATTCCATGTCATTGTGTGCCATGCCAGCTTTTTTTGCCCTTTTTCTTTAAAAAATTCAAAAGATATTTAAAAAATTTTAAAATACATAAATTTGTATAAAATATTTAAAAATATTAAAAATGTAAAAATATATAAAAGTGTGTAAATATATTTTTAAAACATATTTAAAATAAGTAGAAATAATTAAAAATATTAAAAATATTAAAAATGTTTAAAAATATGTAAACATATTCAAAAAAAATTAAAAATAAGTAATAATATTTAAAATTATTTATAAACAAAAAAAAATCAAGATCTTTAATTATTTTTTCGCAGTTGTTTCTCTCTGACTTCTCTCCAAAAAAATCCAAAATACTACAATAAACATAAACTTTGTCTTACCTTTTTCATTTCAATTTCAAAGTTGTGAGCTTTGGTTTATTGTAGTGCCTTTAGGTGTATGGTTCAAAAAAGAAAATGGACTCACAATGTGAACATCAACAACTATATACTTCAATGAATCCAGAATAGGCTCCTACCTATGTAACGTCTCGGATTTGTAGAATTGTGGACCAACTTCCTATTAGTTGCCTATGTGCAGTGCAGGCTGCGATTAACTTAGTTAGCTGATCGTTTATAATTTATGGTCGAAAAATCTTTGGTCCACAGTTCCAGTTCAAACTCTAAGTGATGTACTTAATGATTCATTAACCACTCATAGCCATCCACAAATATTTTGCAATCATTCACATTTGATATTATCTATAAATCATGCAAAAAGATACATATCAATATGCCCTCAGTACATCATCCTAGAAGAGGCAATAATCGATATCCAATTTAGCCTAACTAACTACATTATACATATATATAGCCTAATGTTACATCCCAACAATAACTTACAAAATACAATCATCATAGTTTGTGCCTTCATAATCTGGACAACAAAATGCAACAGAGGACTATACCTCGAGAGATACAAAGGATGAATCGGGGGAGGCTCCAAGCCAAACCACCTATAAAAAGGTGCTCCTTGAAGCACTTAAAGATTAGCCTGAAAAATGAAAGGGCGAGCTATGCACGCAGTAAGGAATACATTTGCAAGACAATAGCATGCAAAATTAAACGCAAAACATGCAAAATCAAATCATATAATAATTTTCAAAACAAACTTATCAAATCAAATACTAAACATAGGCATAAATCAGGATCAAACTTATGCAAAAAATATGTTTCGAAAGCATACTTATCAGATCAAAACTTATCAAATCAAATTCTGAATCAAATAATGAAGACTAGGTTATAATCCTGAAGTTAGTATGCAACTAAACTGAAAGTAACTTATGGCCATATTTGAAGTCCTCAGTATCTCAGGACAGACAAAACTTGGCAGCTGTAGATGTGTCTAGGTCTAATAGTCATGATTAGTGCCACTCGGTACAACAAAGAGTACCACTTGGTACACATGCGTAAATATACTTCGTAGCTCGCAACACAGCACAGTGACCACTCAATACTCCTATACGTGGATGCCATTCAGCTCGCTGCACGCCACGCGTACACTAAAGGTTACCTGTCATCTCAAAACAATGTTTCCAAAAGCTTATGGTGAGCCACTCGGTCTTACGTCCAGTAAACCATTACAAACGGCCCAAGTTTTGATATCACAGTAGATACTATAGTAAATAGATTGGTAAAAACATGCACTGATGCTCTTCAAATCGATTTAAAGTTTGATGGGACATTTTTGGAGCTTTTAAAATAGGGTTTGCTTCAAAATTTGAAAAAAGGGATCAATATTCTGGGTATAGGGGATCAGTCCCAAACTGGCAGAATGTCACGACCCAAAACTACCCAAAAATCAGAGTAAATTTTTCGCATTTTTATTGTGATTTTCTTTCATACTTACTTGTCCTCTGATCGTGACTACACTTCACTAACAATTGGGCTGTGCGTCAATGCCAGTCCCACCATTCATTTACCATATAACTTAATTCTTTCTCAGTCATCTATAAGTGTTTACAATATTTATACATCCCTAAAGTCACTTACAAACATGTTACTGTGCTATGCTTATTTAGATACAATATATATAAGTGTATATACCTTAAATGATGGGCAGCAGAAGATATCCGGAATGCAGTACTCAGTCGCCTCAACATCTACTGAAGATTATCTGTGTGAGAAAATGAAAGGGGTGAGCACATCAAGCTCAGTAAGGCAATCCTACGAACAAGTAGGTAACCATACTACCTACATGAACGTGGTGCCATGCATAAACCACCCTTTCTCCACACATTTTAAAACTGATGCTATGATTCATGATGTCATGTAAAACAAGTTTGCATGGAAAATTCAACATGCAACTATTTCAAATCATTTCTTTCTCATTTAAAATTTCACAACAAATCCAGGACTCAACCCATCCCTCGGGTGGTCCTGACTCACACAAAACCATGAAAATCGGTTTACATCACAGATGGGTTTAAAAAGTATGGAAATAACATCATGCAAATTTAATTTAAAACCAAGTTTCAATCTAATCAAAATCATCAACATGCGAGACTAGGCAACATTTGTATATCGGTAATAACCAGGACTATGGCCATGTGTCCTCGGGAGTCCCTCTGCCTACACGGATCCTAGTGTGCGGGGTCTCACCACGATCGGGAACCGCCCGGGAGGTGGGTCAGTCCATCTCGTCGGTCTTATCTGATCCCACGCATCCGAAGATGCCACACGTATCCGAAGATACCACGCATCCGAAGATGCCACACGGTACATCGTACTCCGTGGACCCATATCATATCTCTATACTCAGGCCATGTCTCAAAACGCACGTGCGAGCCTATTTAATCGGTGACACACAGTCTACTCGACGCTCCAAGCACGGCTCATCGCATGTTCTCATAAAAATCAGTGGGGGTGCGAGCGATGCTCCAGCACTCTCGTCAATTCAAGTAAAACTAGTGCGAGCTAAGCTCTAGCACTCTCATCAAATTATGTGAAAAATTTGGTGCGAGTTAGACTCTAGCACCCTGTCACGAAAATCATGTAAAATCTGGTGCCAGTTAGACTCTAGTACCGTATCACGAAAATTATATATATATAAATCTGATGCGAGTTGGACTCCAGCACCAATGCATGTAAAACTCTAGTGCGAGCTCTCGCTCCAGCACTAATGCATGGATCACACAAATCAAAACATCATGCGTGCTGAGCTCTAGCACGTCACATGTCAATAAAAACACGTAGGCGGCTATGTTTCCTTAAAACAGTTTTCAAAACAATTTCATCATTGAAAATATGCAATGCTGTGCATTTTTCTTTCAAGGTTAGCCAGCCTACTCATGCATGCGTCAAAACATCTCCAGAACGAGCAGGAACCTCTTGTTCTTGCTCCTCCCAATTTTTCCTAAAATTGAAAATTTTACCCTTAATAAGGGTATTTTGGTAATTTGCCTATTCGAGGCACTAAAATTATTAACTTACTTCTAGACCCTTCAGATACTTTAAAAGACTGCATATGACTTTGAAATTTCGTAAAGTTATCTCTAGCAGTCCGTAGAATTCCCTTACCTTATTTTTCTGTAGAGTCTGACCTTTCCTTTTCCACTGCTGTTTCGTCACGCAGTCCGATCTGCTCTCAATCCAATGTTCGGAACTAAGTATAAATATTCCTCAGGTCAGATATCATACAATTTAATTATATTTTCTATTTTCTGGGCTTATTTTAAATCATTGGGACCATTTACCCCTATTGGGCCCGATTGCACATTAATGGGCCTTAATCGGCCTTAAGCCCGTTTTCCACTTAATTTTCACATTATCGAGGCCTATTAGGCTCATTGGGACCACCAACAATTTCTTGGGTCTCGTTCTAACTCTCGAATAGCTCAATTTATTATTTACAACAATTTATCTAAATTTCTAGAATTTAATTTATTTTATGCGGTAATTAAATTCGAAGCATGCATAACGATGCAAAGTGTCATAAATAAGGGTTACTTACCCGAGATTCCATGCTAGTACGTTAATCAAGTCTGTCTCGAGCTCTTGTTTGACGTCAATTGTCGAGCTACACAATTTCATAAATTTTTGGGTAAATTTCCAGTCAAAAATTAATTAAATAAAATATTCCAAAATTTACATCGATCAATTTCGACCGCTACTGACTTACCCTTAGCTCGATTACATCGTCGGGATTTTTCCTCAATTTTTTCTCTTTTTCTTTTTTTCCCCTTTTTCTCTTTTTTTTCTCTTTCCTCATTGGCTGAACCGGTTTGGTCCGGTTAAACCCGGTTCGGACCGTCGGTTCACTCCGGTTCGACCGGTTCAATGCCTTACCGGTCGGTTCTCCACCAGTTTCCGCCGCCAATGGCTCCGCTGGGTCGTCCGCAGCTTGAATCTGCCCTCAGTTTCATCCAAGGTCGTCGGAAAGTCACCGGTCTGGCCTGTTCTCTCCACCGTCGGTACCCATTTCCTCTTTCCGCCGTTTTCGACGTCGTCCGTCGGTTTCGGCAGCTGTGGCCACCACCAATCTGCTCGTCTGCGCTTGGGGAACATTTGGCTGGGGGCGGGGTTGTCCAGATCGGCGCCGTACGCCGCCGATCTCCTTTTCTCCCTCGAGTTCTCTCTCCTTCGATTTCGTCGGATTCCGACGTCGGTAGGCTGCGCCGCTGATACCAGGGAGGTCGCACCGGTGTCCTCTTCATTTTTTGGCCCTCACCTGGCCGATTGGGTCGCCGTTGGCCGTCCGGCCTTCTCCTCGGGTTTCGGCTTCGTTTTTTGTTTCTTTTTTCTTCTCTCTCCCCGACCAATTTCTGATTCCCTTTTTTTATATTTATTTATAATTTTATTTTTAATATTATTTTATTTATTATTTTAGTCTAAAACTCTAAAAAATATCTAAAAAAAATATTAATTTATTTATTTAATTCATAAATGAATTTAGCGGTATTATTTCATCTTTTCGGTTTAATTTTTTGATTAATTTCGAAATGATTTTTCGAATTAAAAATTTCGATTAATCCCGATTAATTCCAATAAATTGATATCTTGATCAGTTTAACCCAAAATAAATTTATTTCACCTTTATTGACCAAGATTTCTCAATCTATTATTTTTAATTAAATTTTTCTTCTCGAATTTATACCGGCTTTCGGTCTTTTAACCATTTTACCCTTGCACGTGTTCGGGATTAATTTAACCCGACTTCCCTTCACGAACACTCACTCATTTTGTGTTTGATTAAAATCGAGTCTTACATAATCTCCCCCACTTAAGGAATTTGGTCCTCCAAATTAGAACCAAGTCATATGAGTCCATAAACTACTCCGGGTACATCAATCGTATCATACTTTTTAATTCTCATGTGACTTTTTTCCGGAGTGAAATACTACCAAAGGACTTTAATTAGGGAGATCGTCTTAAATCTCAATACTTTCTCTTTCCTGTTTAATGCCCGAATCAACTTTTTCAATATACTTATATTTGCACTGAGCTGAACTGTTGGAGTTCATATCTGATCACCTATGCTGGATCTGGATAGTATTGCCGAAGTATCAAAAGATGGGACACATTGTGGATGCCTGTTTATTCAGGTGATAACGCCAACCTACAGGTCTTATCTCCCACTTGTTCAATCTCTCAAAAATTTCATTCAGCAAAACTCAATTTGCCTTCTTCCCGAGTCTCGTTATGTCCTTATTCCCTTAGGACACATAACTTCAACAATATTGATTCACCCTCGGTGAATTCCAATGCTTTTTGTCTGCTCTGAGGTGTTCTTAATCTCTCACTCAACTGAACATCCTCAGAGACTTATTATACTAAGTCGAAAGAAATTTCTATCTGTCACCCACTTTTTCTTGTCTGAGTCGGGGAACAACCCCTACAACCATACACTGCCTCATAATTGTTATCCCGATACTCAAGTGCCAACTGTCATTATTGGCGACTTCAATTTGTAACAACTGATCATTCCAGGAGCTTATAAAATTAACGGCACACACTGTGAGTATCTGGGGATTTCATAACCAGAAGGTGGGTAGACTTAGTTAATTTAGCGACTATCATTTAAATAGCCTCATGATTCATCTGAGTCCTCTATAACCCATCACAAAATTCATGGAGACTTGCTCCCATTTTCGTGCCGTGTCGATATAGGTAGAGGCTGCAATAACTCTGCAGACTTTTAATACTCTACCTTATTCTGCTGACATATTAGGCACTTTTCCACAATCTCTACCATATCTCTTTTCACATCTGACCACCAATACCCTTCTTAGAGATTTCGATATATTTTTATTACTTTTCGTATGCACTGCATATCCCGAAGAGTGAGCTTTTGATAATATCACTATCTTATCAACTGTGGTCCTGATGAGCACTTATACTGTCTCTGAACCTCTCTGTAAATCATCGACACTCTCTGTGAACTCTGTCACTGTACCCTTCTGAATTTGACCCAAACTATCGACATCATGCTGATCATCACGCTAAGCCTGTCAAATCCGAGCACTCTCATCCGATTTTAGTCTCAGGCTAGCTGTCACACAATCACTGTCATAATCAGAAGGGATCACATCACTACTGAGGCTCACAACTGCTCTAGCAGCTCATGCTCCATGACCATCATATGTAATACCATCCCGATGGTCTTTCTGCTCAAGGTATCAGCCATCACATTAGCCTTTCCTGGGTGGTACAATTTTTCACAATCAAAATCTCTCAGAAGCTCTAACCCACTATGTATTCTCATATTCGCCTCTTTCTGTGAAAACAGATACTTGGGGCTTTATGATCAGTGCATACCCAAAATTTCTCACCATGTACATAATAGTACCATATCCTCAGTACAAGTACTACCGCTGCCAACTTTAAATCATGGGTCAGTTATTTCATGATCCTTGAGTCGTCTGGATCCACAATCGACTATCTTCCCATTTTGCATCAATATATAGCTTATTCATTATTTTGAGTCATTCATACACACGGAGAACCTATTGAGCTGTTGGGTATGGTTAAAATAATCACGATGGTCAATTCATACTTCATTACACCAAAACTCATATCACGTCTATCATCCCATTCAAATACCACGCTTTCTTAGTTAAACGTGTCAACAAAGTATACCCTTTTTAGAACTCGTAGCAACCATTTGTAAAAAAAATTTTCCAATTGTTACTTATAATTTGCCCTGGACTTTAACTACACCCAACATATCATCAATAAGGATGATGACAAATCGGTCCAGGTAAAGTTTAAATAACTCATTGTAGTTGAGCTCCACTACATATTTCAATCGCCCATATCCTTGACCTATGTATGCATAAGCGTATAATATCACTTCAAAATTGCTTATGTTCACGATACTGACCCGCGTCATTTTCTTTTTCTTATATTAACGGCTTTTATTAAATTTTAATATTTTAACCTTCATGATTAATCGAATTTTATAATTCTTTATCATACTAGTGAAGGTGTCCAAATTTTAAATGCATATATCTTACCATGGTCGATTTCAAGTCATAGATTATATATATATTTCTAGACGCTGTCAAGTCTTCAGGCAGGGAGGTATTTTGAAATACCTTTATTAACCTTCAGACTTGACTACATTTACTTTACATATCAGTCCATGTAGTCACAATTTATATTCACGACTTATCGGTTAATCCCAATGACTTCATATCGTAAAGATGTTCTTACCTTGCATACGCCTCTTACTCCAGTACATCTTGTATTTAGGATCAAACATATCTTAAGGAGTATCTCCTTCGTATATCAATTATAACGAAACTCTGTCATTATTCATTCCGTGAGTACAATTATTTGCTCCTTTAATTTCTACCGTTGCACCCCTTTTTATTACTTGTTAAAACTTACAGTATATTTTTCAGGGGTAAAACAACACTATCTTAGGATAGAAATCCGAATAACATAGCTTGCAGCCGACCACTTTATTCTCAAATATTACTTTAAATTATTCATAGTCCATTGAATAAAATCGACTGACTTATACTTTTTTCCCCGTTTTCAACTTAAAATCTCTTCATAATTATTCCGTTAGTTAACCTTCCTCTATTGGGGTACTCATTTATCAGCATTGTGCCTAAGAGTGTAGGCATTCATGTCTTTTACTCACTTACATGCGAATGAAGGCGGTATGAAGAAATACATGGTACCAGGATCAATTAACACAATTACTTCCTTATTCATAAGCAGTGTGGTATCTTTCACCACATCCTGTGAAACATCAGTAGTGTCCTGGTCTAAGACATACCCTCGCCTTTAACCAACAGCCTACTTTCCTTTTCTCTTCGGCTGTGGCCTCCTTTTTCGATGCAGCTATCTCAATAGGGTTTTCTCTATCTCTTTACCTTTCTGTGGGGCAATCTCGCCCAACTCTGAGCAATCATAATAAATGGTCAGTCTTACCACACTTAACGGCCATTTTCATCAATAATATGTAGGTGTAGGTCCTACTTCCGTGGTATTTACCACACATTCTATAGTGATCCGTAGCAGATCGGGGTTCTCCAATCACAATACCACTCAAAAGTGCTACAATCGGATAACTGTGACCTTACCAATCATCTTAGCCGATAACTCATCAAATCAAATCTTTTACCAAACTACCCCTTTTTCTCATTCTGCCATCTCTATCATTCTCGATTCTCTTTCTGTCTCTATTTCGGCCCTTACTACCTTTCCCAATCTTAGAGGCGTGCAACACTCGATCTTATTCACACAACTGTATTCTGTGCACTGCCTCTGTATAGGTAGTGATATCTAACGGGGCCAATCAGACTCTAATTGACAATTTGAGCCCTTCCATGAACTTTTGGGCTTTTTTACGCTCACTGCCCATAATGTCAAAGTAATACCTACCCAGGGATATAAACTGAGTTCCATACTCGTCAATAAATCAATTCCTCTGGGTTAGAGTAAGGAATTTTATTTATAATTTTCTTTAAGAAGTGTCCGGGATATTCTGTCACCAGAATAAATCTAGAAATATTTCTCTTGTCAACTCTGGATGTCTAACTCTAAAGATGGGTCAAGCGGACTTCCATCAATGCTCCGTCTCGCCCTTAAATCACATGCATACTCTAAGCAATTAGCTCCCAAAATATTCTCCACACTCCGCTTCAACCTCGCGAAGCTGTCTCAATACTGTCCGATCACTCTGTCGGACTCTGTGAGGCATGCTCAATATAACCTTCATTTCAATCTCATCCTAATTCCCATAGGTCAACTCAGCATGACTAGCAGGCTCAGGCCTACCTCTACGACCTCTGCCTCATGCTCTACCTCCTCTACCACGACTAATATTAGGCATTCCTGCATTCTCAACCATTTCTTAGTTAAAACCCATCTCGATATACACTATTGTATCTAACTAAGCACAGTAACACGGGGATGTAATTTTCTAATTACTCACACTGACACACATCAGACCAATTTCTGCTCTGATACGACCTTTATATGTCACGACCCAAAACTACCCAAAAATCAGAGTAAATTTTTCGCGTTTTTATTGTGATTTTCTTTCATGCTTACCTGTCTTCTGATCGTGACCACACTTCACTAACAATTGGGCTGTGCGTCAATGCCAGTCCCACCATTCATTTACCATATAACTTAATTATTTTTCAGTCATCTATAAGTGTTTACAATATTTATACATCCCTAAAGTCACTTACAAACATGTTACTATGCTATGCTTATTTAGATACAATATATATAAGTGTATATACCTTAAATGATGGGCAGCAGCGGATATCCGGAATGCAGTACTCAGTCGCCTCAACATCTACTGAAGATTATCTGTGTGAGAAAATGAAAGGGGTGAGCACATCAAGCTCAGTAAGGCAATCCTACGAACAAGTAGGTAACCATACTACCTACATGAACGTAGTGCCATGCATAAACCACCCTTTCTCCACACATTTCAAAACTGATGCTATGATTCATGATGTCATGTAAAACAAGTTTGCATGGAAAATTCAACATGCAACTATTTCAAATCATTTCTTTCTCATTTAAAATTTCACAATAAATCCAGGACTCAACCCATCCCTCGGGTGGTCCTGACTCACACAAAACCATGAAAATCGGTTTACATCACAGATGGGTTTAAAAAGCATGAAAATAACATCATGCAAATTTAGTTTAAAACCCAGTTTCAATCTCATCAAAATCATCAACATGCGAGACTAGGCAACATTTGTATATCGGTAATAACCAGGACTATGGCCATGTGTCCTCGGGAGTCCCTCTGCCTACACGGATCCTAGTGTGCGGGGTCTCACCACGATCGGGAACCGCTCAGGTGGTGGATCAGTCCATCTCGTCGGTCTTATCCGATCCCACGCATCCGAAGATGCCATACGTATCCGAAGATACCACGCATTCGAAGATGCCACACGATACATCGTACTCCATGCTACTTGCACGGTACATCGTACTCCGTGGACCCATATCATATCTCTATACTCATGCCATGTCTCAAAACGCACGTGCGAGCCTATTTAATCAGTGACACACAGTCTACTCGACGCTCCAAGCACGGCTCATCGCATGTTCTCATAAAAATCAGTGGGGGGTGCGAGCGATGCTCTAGCACTCTCGTCAATTCAAGTAAAACTAGTGCGAGCTAAGCTCTAGCACTCTCATCAAATCATGTGGAAAATTTGGTGCGAGTTAGACTCTAGCACCGTGTCACAAAAATCATATATATATATATATATAAGAAAAATCTGATGCGAGTTGGACTCCAGCACAAATGCATGTAAAACTCTAGTGCGAGCTCTCGCTCCAACACTAATACATGCATCACACAAATCAAAATATCGTGCGAGCTGAGCTCTAGCACGTCACATGTCAATAAAAACACATAGGCGGCTCTGTTTCCTGAAAACAGTTTTCAAAACAATTTTATCATTGAAAATATGCAATGCTGTGCATTTTTCTTTCAAGGTTAGTCAGCCTACTCATGCATGCGTCAAAACATCTCCAGAACAAGCAGGAACCTCTTGTTCTTGCTTCTCCTAATTTTTCCTAAAATTGAAAATTTTACCCTTAACAAGGGTATTTTGGTATTTTACCCATTCGGGGCACTAAAATTATTAACTTACTTCTAGACCCTTCAGATACTTTAAAAGACTGCATATGACTTTGAAATTTCGTAAAGTTACCTCTAGCAGTCCGTAGAATTCCCTTACCTTATTTTTCTATAGAGTCTGACCTTTCCTTTTCCACTGCTGTTTCGTCACGCAGTCCGATCTGCTCCCAATCCAATGTCCGAAACTGCGTATAAATATTCCTCAGGTCAGATATCATACAATTTAATTGTATTTCCTAATTTTTGGGCTTATTTTAAATCATTGGGCCCATTTACCCCTATTGGGCCCGATTGCACCTTAATAGGCCTTAATCGGCCTTAAGCCCGTTTTCCACTTAATTTTCACATTATCGACGCCTATTGGGCTCATTGGGTCCACCAACAATTTCTTGGGCCTCGTTCTAACTCCAGAATAGCTCAATTTATTATTTACGATAATTTATCTAAATTTTCAGAATTTAATTTATTTTATGTGGTAATTAAATTTGAAGCACGCATAATGATGCAAATTATCGTAAATAAGGGTTACTTACCCGAGATTCCATGCTAGTACGCAAATCGAGTCTGTCTCGAGCTCTCGTTTGACGTCAATTGTCGAGCTACACAATTTCATAAATTTTTGGGTAAATTTTCAATCGAAAATTAATTAAATAAAATATTCCAAAATTTAAATCGGTCAATTTCGACCGCTACTGACTTACTCGAAGCTCGATTACTTCGTCGGGATTTTTCCTCTTTTTCCTTTTTTTCCCCTTTTGCTCCTTTTTTTTCTCTTTCCTCATTGGCTGAACCGGTTCGGTCCGGTTCAACCCAGTTCGGACCGTCGGTTCACTCCGGTTCGGCTGGTTCAGTGCCTTGTCGACCGGTTCTCCGTCGGTTTTCGCCGCCAGTGGCTCAACTGGGCCGTCCGCAGCTTGAATCTGCCATCAGTTTTGTCCAAGGCCGCTGAAAAGTCGTTGGTCTGACCTGTTCTCTCCATCGTCGATACCCATTTCCTCTTTCCGTCGTTTTTGGCGCCGTCCGTCGATTTCGACAGTTGTGGCCACCACCAATCTGCTTATCTGCGCTTAGGGAACGTTCGGTTGGGGGCGGGGTTGTCCAGATGGTGCCGTTCGTCGTCGATCTCCTTTTCTCACTCGGGTTCTCTCTCCTTCGATTTTGTCGAATTTTGACGTCGGTAGGCTGCGCCGTCGGTACCAGGGAGGTCGCGCCGATGTCCTCTTCATTTTTCGGCCCTCACCTGGTCGATTGGGTCACCGGTGGTCATCCGGCCTTCTCCTCGAATTTCGACTTCGTTTTTCGTTTCTTTCTTCTTCTCTCTCCCCGACCAATTTCTGATTCCCTTTTTTTTATTTATAATTTTATTTTTAATATTATTTTATTTATTATTTTAGTCAAAAACTCCCAAAAATATCTAAAAAAATATTAATTTATTTATTTAATTCATAAATGAATTTAGCGGTATTATTTCATCTTTTTGGTTTAATTTTTCGATTATTTTCGAAATGATTTTTCGAATTAAAAATTTCGATTAATCCCGATTAATTCCAAAAAATTGATATCTTGTTCAATTTAACCCAAAATAAATTTATTTCACCTTTATTGACCAAGATTTCTCAATCCATTATTTTTAATTAAATTTTTCTTCTCGAATTTATACCGACTTTTGATATTTTGACCATTTTGCCCTTGCACGTGTTCGGGATTAATTTAACCCGACTTCCCTTCACGAACACTCACTCATTTTATGTTTGATTAAAATCGGGTCTTACAAGAATGCCTCTACCCTGTTAGATAGGCATAGAGGATCAATCCTCACCTCAAAGGGGATCGATCCCTTGTGCCCAAATTGCCATTTTCTGGAAAACTTTTGATGTAGGAATGATACTTCATCTTAAGGTATATATCTCTAAAGCTCAAATATGAAATTTTGGATAAGTTTTGAATCCAACTAATGCCATATAATAGGGAGGCTTAGATATTGGCTGAGTATTTAGCGCCAAATCAATAGCAAACTTGAACTCCCTATCAAGTGGCAACCCTGGCAGTTCATCTGGGAACATATCCAAAAGATCCCTGACCATAAGAATATCCTCGAGTTATGGATACACCTTTACCAGATCTTCTATGTAAGTAATGAAACCTTCACGTTAACCAAAATCTAGTTAGACTTACAAAACATACAAATCATCCAATTTCATTTCTGATTGGCAAAACATACATCATATCTGTCGGGTAGGGAGAAACAAACAGTCTTAGGATAGCAGTCTAAATTGACACGATTTGTAACTAACCATTCAATTGTGAGATCTAAGAATTTTGGACATATTTTAAATATGTAATAAGAATTTGAAGTGTAATTTATTGAGCTAAGTGAATTGTGGGAATGATAATTGGAGATTTATATGTTAAGTGTTTAAAATAAGTGTAAAGCTATGAGGACAGATCGATCTGGGAGAAGGAGAGATCGATCTGGTGAGTTAAAAATGACAAGGAAGGAGGAATTTAAGGAGCAGATCGATCTCCAATGGAAGAGGATCGATCTCCTTATGATTCTATTTGAGAGAAGATCGATCTCATGAGGAAGAGATCGATCTCCAAATGATTCTGTTTGGGAGAAGATCGATCTCCTCAAGGAGCAGATCGATCTCATAAAGCCATAAAGAGATCGATCTCACCCCTCGACAGATCGATCTCCTAGGCATAAAATTGCCCAAATCGTCCCCAAAATTCAAATGCAGATCGATCTCATCAAGAGCTAGATCGATCTCCTACCCTCAGCCTATATAAGGAACTCCTGTTTTTCTCCTGCAATCTTACTTTCTCTCTCTTCCAACCTCCATTTTCATCGAAACCTAGCTTTCTCACTCATCCAAAGCACCCATTTTTGTCCAAATCAGAAGTTGTGGCAAGAAGAAAAGTTGTTCCTCGTCAAAGGGAGAACAACATACTAAGAAATCAAAGGACGAATCAAATCGAGGCGTGGGTTGTGCACCTCACAAGCTTTGGGTAATTTCTAAACCTCGATCTTGATATTTGAGATGATTTTGGTGATAATAGTTGTTGGCATTGTGCTGAAATAGCTGGAAAATTATTAGGGATTGATGAAATTACAATGTGGTTGGAGTGATAATGATATTTAGCAATTTAGGAATTTTGAGCTATAAATGGAGATTTAGACAATATAGTGTATTAGCATAGATATTGTGGCATAGGAAATATAGAATGTTGAGGTGTTGTGAGCGAGATTGTGGTTTGTGGTGGAGTTATGAGAATTGAGAAATTTGAGGAGTTATGAGCAATTATGCTCGATTTTGAGAATTGAGGTTGATGTGATAGTTGAATATTGATGTTTTAACATCGTTTGGATAGCTCGGGAGTTCCAGACTGGAATGCGGGACTAGTTCGTGTCAAGGGGGAAACGATTGCACTATACGAGGTGCAAAGAGGTAAGGGAAACTAAACCATTTGTGTATATGATTTGCGAACTATTATAGCATGATTTGTGATTTATAAAACAAGCATGTTGAGTGTTGTGTTGTGATACAATTGCACATGAGTTTTTATAGCCGGTTGGAGCCCAATGTTTTTATGAGTTTATAACTGGGCTCTACGTTAAGGCAATATCGAGATTTGAGAAATGTGTGCGTGTTTTACCGGTTGGGACTCAGTTTCAATATATTTTGTGTTGAGTACAAAACGGTTTTAAATGAGTTTTATGAGAGAAAAACCACTATGAGTTCTACGTGAAGGCAAACTAGTCTTATGTGATTAAGACTTAGGTGTGTAAATTTGAGTACACACCGCATTGCTCTGGTAGCATGTAAGACCGATTCTTCTCCGTTCTGGTAACGTGAGAAACAACATTATGTGGCTATGCCACGTATAATTGGTGGCCGTTGCCACGTGAGAACCCCATTTGGTGGCCGTTGCCACTTGAGAACCCTATTTGGTGGCCGTTGCCACGTGAGAACCCCATTTGGTAGCCGTTGCCACGTGAGAACCCTATTTGGTGGCCGTTGCCACGTGAGAACCCTATTTGGTGGTTGTTGCCACGTGAGAACCCTAATTGGTGGCCGTTGCCACGTGAAACCCTATCCTGTGGCTGTGCCACGTGTAAATTTAACTCAGTGGCTATGCCACGTGTGTCTAGTGGCTGTGCCACGTGTGAATTTAAATCAGTGGCTATGCCACGTGTGTTTAGTGGCTGCGCCACGTGTATTACTATTTCAGTGATTTTATCACGTTTATTGAGAAAGCGATTATCGCATTATTTTCACATGCTTTGTTATTGCTCTATACTGAGCATTTTATTTCATGTTTTCACATGATTTGAGATATGAGAATGTCGTTTTGAGTACTTTCATGCTATGGTTTTCAAATGAGATTAATGAGTTTCGCATACAAATAAATATTTTGTGATTTGCATTTTGGTTTATGAAATGAGTCCCTTACCCTCTTTACTGAGCGATTTAGAAGCTCACCCTGTTTTCTTTCCCCCCAGATCTCTTCAAATGAAAAGGGTTTTCCTGCGACGTACGGAGTAGTGGCTAGTGGAGTACTTGAGCTCCAGGCCATATATTGTATTTTGAGGTATCTGTTATCTTTTCATGTACCCAGACAATTATCATAATTGCAGACACTTGATGTATAACATTGTATGGGATGTATTAGGATTAATTAACTTGAGATCAAGTAATGTATATGATATAATATATACTATTCAATGACGAGATCCTGAGGTATAATATAGGTGATGATGTATGACACTGCACAGGAATGCACTCTTAATTGTGAATTAATGAATAAAAAGTTTTAAATTAGATCTATTTTCCGCGCTTTCGGGGCGGGACAGAGTTTTCTTGGTATCAGAGCTTAGAGTGTCTAGTACTGTCAGTGTCGGTTAAGTGAAATAGAATACATCCCAAGTGTCTGTAATAGTCTGGTCATGAACTGAAATTGAGGATTGAGATTTCAATCGATTCTGATATGTACGCATGAGACGAGTTAAGATAGAGAATGAGTGGACGACGAGGTCGTTTGAGGAGGCAGGCAGAGTCCCCTCTGCCACCTATCCCACAACCAGAGAGTCCTAACTCTCGATTTAATCGGATTGAGACCTATGTGAGGCAAGGTTTTGAGCATATGGCAGCGTTATTCGTGCAACACTTTGGAGTTAATGCCTCGGGTACTACTCCTACACCACCACAAGGACCTCCCATACCCCCAGTACAGATGGACCCAACGCCTCCCATCACTCAGCCTGATGATAGAAGTATTGTCCGACTGAAGGATTTTTTGAAGATGAATCCATCCGCGGTTAGGGGAAAGAAGGATCCTACAGAGGCTGAGGAGTGGTTAACGGAGTTGAGAATTATATATGATTATCTGGGGTGCACCGATGCTGAGAGGGTCAGTATGAGTATCTATATGTTGAAGGGGAGAACTCGAGATTGGTGGGGTACTACCCAGGGTATTCTGATGTCCCGCCAGGATGTGATTGGTTGGGAAGAGTTTCAGACAGCCTTTAGGACCCAATATGTACCACGAGCCGCTCAGAGAAAGAAACAAGCCGAGTTTTTAAGTTTGGTACAAGGTGACATGTTTGTGGATGACTATGAGAGCCAATTCACCGCGCTATTGAGATATGACCCGGAGACCTTTAAGAATGAAGAGCTCCGCACAGAGAAATTTATGTATGGATTGAAGCCCATCATCAGAGATAGATTGATAGGGCTATGTATTACTGAGTTTGGAGATGCTCTGAGACGAGCATAAGAGATTGAAAGAGGAATTGAAATGGTACAATCCCAGAATGAGCTCAGAGCGGTGAATAGAGATAAGGGCAAGTGGCCAGCGATTTTCCAAACAGAGGCTCGGAGAGGTTCCTTCAGAAGAGGAAGGATTGAGGTACAGAAGGGCAGATTAGAGAGACCCAGAGGTTACCCTAACATTAGAGAGACCCCTCGAGATGTCAGGCCTGAGATAAGGTTTTGCAGAAATTGTGGCCGAATGCATGAGGGAAGTTGTACTGGGTCGATCCATGGATGTTTTAGATGTGGAGACATGGGTCACATGGTGAAGGATTGCCCTCAACCTCAGAAACCACATGTCTTGGAGCCCACTAGACAACAGCCTCAAAGAGTGAATCCCCAGGGACGGGCCACTACTGCAGATAAAGGAAAGAGACCTGTTACCCAGGGACGTGTGTTTACCCTAGATAAGGAGACCGCTGACACTTCTGCAGAAACTATAAGAGGTACACTCTCTGTCTGTAATCATAAGGCTAATGTGTTGATTGATTCAGGATCCACGCATTCATTTATTTCTGAGCATTTTGCATATAGATTAAACTTGAAGTTTGAACCTCTAGAATATATACTACATGTAAATACCCCTATGCGTGAATCCCAGAGAACTGAGTTAATCTGTAGAGGATGTGAGATAAAGGTGGGAGATCAAGGGATGTTAGCAGATCTAATCATGTTGAATATACATGGATTTGATGTAATTTTGGGAATGGATTGGTTGGCAGCCAATTGAGTGAGCTTAGATTGCTACACTAAGGTTGTAACTTTCTCCCTACCTGAACCTTACAGTGTACGATTGAGATACTGAGGAAATGAATATGTGGAATTCTAGTAAGTAATTTGAGAATTTTGATATTATTTTGGAGAATATTAAATTTGATTGTTCATGTGAAGGTTATGAGACACTCATCTCAGACGATGAGCGGGAACATCCGAGGATTGAGGATATACCTGTGGTGTGTGAATTTTTGGATGTTTTCCCAGATGAATTGCCAGGTTTACCACCAGAGAGAGAGCTAGAGTTTACCATTGATTTGGTACCAGATACTCAGCCGATCTCTAAACCTCCATACAGGATGGCATTAGTGGAACTTGAGGAATTGAAGAAACAACTACAGGAGTTATTGGATCAAGGGTTCATTAGGCCCAGTGTTTCACCGTGGGGAGCATCGGTTTTATTTGTCAAGAAGAAGGATGGTAGTCTCAGATTATGCGTAGACTATCGATTGTTGAATAAAGCCACGGTGAAGAATAAATACCCATTGCCCAGGATTGATGATCTACTTGATCAGCTGAGAGGGGCATCAGTCTTTTCTAAGATTGATTTGAGATCGGGCTATCACCAATTGAGGATCAAGGAAGAAGATATTCCAAAGACAGCCTTCAGGACGAGGTATGGCCATTATGAATTTCTGGTGATGTCCTTTGGATTGACAAACGCTACTGCAACATTTATGAGATTGATGAACGAGGTGTTCAGAGACTATCTGGATAAATTTGTGATAGTCTTTATTGATGATATCCTGGTAGACTCTCAGTCGTATGAGGAGCATGCACAGCATTTGTGGTTAGTACTACAGATACTCCGAGATAAGCAATAATATGGAAAGCTTAGTAAGTGTGAGTTTTGGCTGGATCGGATAGCTTTCCTTGGTCATATAGTCTCAGAGGAAGGAGTATCAGTAGACCCAAGCAAGGTGGAGGCTGTGCTTAATTGGGAGAGACCGAGGACAGTTACTGAGGTACGAAGCTTCCTTGGTTTGGCAGGGTATTACAGAAGATTTGTGGAAGGATTTTCCCGGATTGTCGCCCCTTTGACTAAGCTCACGCGCAAAGAGACTCCATTTATATGGACTGATCAATGTGAGCTCAGTTTTCAAGAATTAAAGAGGAGGTTGACAGCGGCACCTGTGTTAACTATTCCTGAGGGATCAGGAGAATTTTCGGTGTATAGTGATGCATCTCATCAAGGATTGGGGTGTGTGCTTATGCAGCACGAAAGAGTGGTCGCATATGGATCGCGACAGCTGAAAGACCATGAGCGGAATTACCCCACGCATGATTTGGAGTTAGTCGCTGTGGTATTTGCTTTGAAGATCTGGCGACACTACTTATATGGGGAAAGATTCCAGATCTTCACTGATCACAAGAGTTTGAGATATCTCTTTGATCAAAAAGAGTTAAACATGAGACAAAGGAGATGGATGGAACTCCTTAAGGATTATGACTGCGAGATTCTATATCATCCGGGCAAGGCGAATGTGGTTGCTGATGCCCTGAACAGGAAGAGTATGATATCTGCTATAATGATCAGGGAATGGGATTTATTGGAGCAGTTTGCCAAACTTCGGATCAGAGTTAAAGAGATAGAGACTGGATTTGTGGCTAGCTTGCGAATAGAGCCCAGGATCATGGATCAGATTAGAACTGGGCAGCGCAGTGATCAGAGATTGATAGATATGATTAGCCAAGCTGAACAGAGTTCGCAGTCAGATCTCACAGTCAGTGAGGATGGATTGTTGAGATTCAGAGGACGGATTTGTGTACCGGACGATGATACCCTGAAGAGACAAATACTGAGAGAATCCCACTGCTCGCTATACACCATGCACCCAGGGAGTACTAAGATGTACCGAGACTTGAGAAAGGTATATTGGTGGAGTGGTATGAAGCGAGACGTGGCAGAGTATGTGGCCAGGTGTTTAGTATACCAGCAAGTGAAAGCTGAGTATCGGAAGCTCGGAGGACTACTACAGCCCTTACCTGTACCTATATGGAAATGGGAGCATGTCACTATGGACTTTATTATGGGTTTACCGAGGACCCGAAGAGGTCGTGACGCTATATGGCTTATAGTGGATAGACTGACCAAGAGTACCCACTTCCTTGCCATCAACAGATACTGTGGATGCCTTAGCTGAGCTTTATGTCAGCGAGATAGCTAGATTACATGGGGCTCTAGTGAGTATTACTTCTGATAGAGATTTCCGATTTACTTCTAGATTTGGGACCCAGTTTCAGGAGTCCATGGGATCTCGATTGAGTTTCAGTACCGCCTATTATCCTCAGACAGATGGTCAGTCAGAGAGGACTATTCAGACCCTGGAGGATATGTTGAGGGCGTGTACGATGGATTTTAAGGGATCATGGGATGATCACCTGCCCCTAGCAGAGTTTGCATACAATAACAGCTATCATGCGAGTATTGGAATGGCACCTTTTAAGGCTCTATATGGTAGGAGGTGTAAATCCCCTGTAGCTTGGGAAGAAGTCGGTGACAGAAAGATAAATGCTCCTGAGCTTGTTGAGCAAGCCGTATAGAGTGTGAAACTCATACGTGAGAGGTTACGGGCTACACAAAGTAGACAGAAAAGCTACGCGGATGTGCGTAGACGGCCACTCGAGTTTGAGGTTGGTGATGCAGTATTTCTGAAAATATCACCGAGTAAGGGTATCATGCGATTTGGGAAAAAAGGAAAATTGAGTCCTCGATACGTAGGACCATTCGAGATTCTTGAGAGAGTGGGAGAGGTAGCTTACAGATTAGCATTACCCCCACAGATGTCCGGAATACACAATGTTTTTCATGTGTCTATGTTGTGGAAGTACCACCCAGACCCTTCTCATGTCATAGAGTATGACGAGATGAACATTCAAGAGGATATGAGCTACACTGAGGAACCCGTCCAGATTCTCGATAGAAGAGAGAAGGTACTGAGAACTAAGAGCATCCCATTAGTGAAAGTTTTATGGAAACATCACTTAATGGAAGAGGCAACGTGGGAACTAGAGAATCTCATGAAGGAGAAATACCCCCATCTATTTGACTAGTTGAGTTGAATTTAGAGGACCAAATTCATTTTAAGGTGGGGAGGATGTGAGATCTAAGAATTTCGGACATATTTTAAATATGTAATAAGAATTTGAAGTGTAATTTATTGAGCTAAGTGAATTGTGGGAATGATAATTGGAGATTTATATGTTAAGTGTTTAAAATAAGTGTGAAGCTATGAGGACAGATCGATCTGGGAGAAGGAGAGATCGATCTGGTGAGTTAAAAATGACAAGGAATGAGGAATTTAAGGAGCAGATCGATCTCCAATAGAAGAGGATCGATCTCCTTATGATTCTGTTAGAGAGAAGATCGATCTCATGAGAAAGAGATCGATCTCCAAATGATTCTGTTTGGGAGAAGATCGATCTCCTCAAGGAGCAGATCGATCTCATAAAGCCATAAAGAGATCGATCTCACCCCTCGACAGATCGATCTCCTAGGCATAAAATTGCCCAAATCGTCCCCAAAATTCAAATGCAGATCGATCTCATCAAGAGCCAGATCGATCTCCTACCCTCAGCCTATATAAGGAACTCCTGTTTTTCTCCTGCAATCTCACTTTCTCTCTCTTCCAACCCCCATTTTCACCGAAACCTAGCTTTCTCACTCATCCAAAGCACCCATTTCCGTCCAAATCAGAAGTTGTGGTAAGAAGGAAAGTTGTTCCTCGTCAAAGGGAGAACAACATACTAAGAAATCGAAGGACAAATCGAATCGAGGCGTGGGTTGTGCACCTCACAAGCTTTCGATAATTTCTAAACCTCGATCTTGATATTTGAGATGATTTTGGAGATAATAGTTGTTGGCATTGTGCTGAAATAGCTGGAAAATGATTAGGGATTGATGAAATTACAATGTGGTTGGAGTGATAATGATATTTAGTAATTTAGGAATTTTGAGCTATAAATGGAGATTTAGACAATGTGGTGTATTAGCATAGATATTGTGGCATAGGAAATATAGAATGTTGAGGTGTTGTGAGCGAGATTGTGGTTTGTGGTGGAGTTATGAGAATTGAGAAATTTGAGGAGTTATGAGCAATTATGCTCGATTTTGAGAATTGAGGTTGATGTGATAGTTGAATATTGATGTTTTAACATCGTTTGGACAGCTCGGGAGTTCCAGAGTGGAATGCGGGACTAGTCCGTGTCAAGAGGGAAACGATTGCACTATACGAGGTGCAAAGAGGTAAGGGAAACTAAACCATTTGTGCATGTGATTTGCGAACTATTATAGCATGATTTGTGATTTATAAAACAAGCATGTTGAGTGTTGTGTTGTGATACAATTGCACACTATTTTTATAGCCGGTTGGAGCCCAATGTTTTTATGAGTTTATAACTGGGCTCTACGTTAAGGCAATATCGAGATTTGAGAAATGTGTGCGTGTTTTGCCAGTTGGGACTCGGTTTCAATATGTTTTGTGTTGAGTACAAAACGATTTTAAATGAGTTTTATGAGAGAAAAACCACTATGAGTTCTACGTGAAGGCAAACTAGTCTTATATGATTAAGACTTATGTGTGTAATTCTGAGTACACACCGGGCATTGCTCTGGTAGCATGTAAGCCCGATTCTTCTCCTTTCTGGTAACGTGAGAAACCCCATTCTGTGGCTATGCCACGTATAATTGGTAGCCGTTGCCACGTGAGAACCCCATTTGGTGGCCGTTGCCACGTGAGAACCCTATTTGGTGGCCGTTGCCACGTGAGAACCCTATTTGGTGGCCGTTTCCACGTGAGAACCCTAATTGGTGGCCGTTGCCACGTGAAACCCTATCCTGTGGCTGTGCCACGTGTAAATTTAACTCAGTGGCTATGCCACGTGTGTCTAGTGGCTGTGCCACGTGTGAATTTAAATCAGTGGCTATGCCACGTGTGTTTAGTGGCTGCGCCACGTGCATTACTATTTCAGTGATTTTATCACGTTTATTGAGAAAGCGATTATCGCATTATTTTCACATGCTTTGTTATTGCTCTATACTGAGCATTTTATTTCATGTTTTCACATGATTTGAGATATGAGAATGTCGTTTTGAGTACTTTCATGCTATGATTTTCAAATGAGATTAATGAGTTTCACATACAAATAAATATTTTGTGATGTGCATTTTGGTTTATGAAATGAGTCCCTTACCCCCTTTACTGAGCGATTTAGAAGCTCACCCTGTTTTCTTTCCCCCCAGATCTCTTCAAGTGAAAAGGGTTTTCCTGCGACGTACGGAGTAGTGGCTAGTGGAGGACATGAGCTCCAGGCCATATATTGTATTTTGAGGTATCTTTTATCTTTTCATGTACCCAGACAATTATCATAATTGCAGACACTTTATGTATAACATTGTATGGGATGTATTAGGATTAATTAACTTGAGATCAAGTAATGTATATGATATAATATATACTATTCAATGACGAGATCCTGAGGTATAATATAGGTGATGATGTATGACACTGCACAGGAATGCACTCTTAATTGTGAATTAATGAATAAAAAGTTTTAAATTAGCCCTATTTTCCGCGCTTCCGGGGCGTGACATCAATGCCTAAAATAACATTAAAGTCACAAATATTAAGCAAAATTAGATCCACTACCATTTCCATATCTCTTACCTTGATCTTATAGTTCTTACATATTAAATCGATTATTTGCGACTCTCTTATAGGAGTACAGATATGAAACACATAACCGAAAGGTTCAAGCTCTAGATGCAACCTGCTAATGAATGATGAGGATTCTGTGGAGCCAGGATCAAAGAATATATGAGCTTCAATATCAAAGACAATATGCTTACCCTTGATAACTTCAATGGAGGCCTCAGTTGACCTCTTATCTAAAGTAAAAAACTCACATTTGAGTGATTGATTTCTTGCCTTTCTCGACTGTCGTGGCCTTCTTCTGTAGAGCAGGCCTCTCAAGCTGCTTCTGTGAATCCTTTGGCGTGGGGCAGTCCTTAATAATATGCCTCATCTACCCACAATTAAAATAGGCTCCTATGAGCCAATGACAGTCATAGGTACCATAATTCTTACCACAGTTCTTACAGATTAGGCCTAGCTGTAATGAGCCTCATATGGCTACTGATGTCTATATGGTGGAGGAGGGAGTCATAGGCTTACCGCCCTTAGCTCAAGGCTCATCAAACTTTTGCCTCTTAAAATTGTGTGTCATTAAACATTTTCCCCTTATCCTTACCTTTACCCCAAGACCCATACTTAGCTTGTATGGGTTTTAATCCCTGTTCAACTACTTAGGCACTCTTGATGGCCTGACCTGATCAAAAGTGGTCAAATCCAATTTAAGTGACCTATCCTTGATTACTGGCCTTAACCCAGAAAGAAACCTTTTTCATTTTTCGCTCCTCATCCTGCACTGTCTCAGGGTCAAATCTATTTAAGGTGATGAAGCGAGATTCATATACATCAAGATACATGCTCCATTGACCAAGTTCAGGAACTCAAGCCGTATCTTCTTTTGTGCAGTCTAAAGAAGGTGCTACTTGTTGAATGCCACTAAAAAAACTTCCAAAGTGACCTATGGGTGTTGAGCTGTCAATATTGTTCAGGTAGACTTCCACCAATGCTCGACTTCTTCCTTAAGTACAAAAGCCGCCAAGGATACTTTCTCGGTGAGGGCAGTTAAAGTACTCAAAAGACTTCTTTAAAATTATTACCCGTTTTTTGCTTCCATCGGGAAGTCCTTTAATAGGGTCACCATTATATTGGATATACCCTCGGCCCTAGGCTACGGTGGAGGTTATGGCTAAGGTAAAGGAGGCTGAGGAGCTAGAGGTGCCACAAATGGTAGTGCTTGTTGACCATTCGTCTCGTAGTCAGCTGCCTAGAAGTGATAGGCAAATATGGCGGTCAGAGCCTCAAAACCTTGCTCAAGCCTCTACTCGAGCTTGGACATACGGGAGTAAGGACTCTCAAGTTATGAAGCAGATGGTGGAGGTGGTAGAGCTAACTTTTAAGGTCTCCCTCATCGTCCACTCATGGCGATTTGCTAATTTGTGTTAAAGACAAACAGTTTAGTACGACCCTTCGCAATTATACTCTATCTATAAACCTGACAGGCACAAACACATGGGATGTAACTCTATTCCTAACCTGTCTCCACTGACATGCACTAGACAACTTAAGCTCTTATACCAACTAATGTCTTGGATTTTAGGAATTACTAACAAACTTATTCCTTTCTTCCTATTAGTTGCCTATGTGCAGGTAGGGTGCGATCAACTTAGTTAGCTAATCCTATATGATTTATGGTTGTAATATTTTTGGTTCGCGGTCCTAATTAAACTCCAAGTGATGTACTTAATGATTCATTAACCAATCTTATCCATCTAAAAATATTTTGCATTCATTCATAGTTGATTTCATTTATAAATCATACCAAATAATCCGATCAATATGCCCCAATACATCACCTTAGAAGAGGTTATAATCGATATTCAATCTAGCCTAACTAACTACATTAGACATCTATTACAGCCTAACATTACATCCCAATAAAATAACTTACAAAATACAATTATCATAGTTTGTGCCTTCATAGTTTAGACAATAAAATGCAACAGAGGTGTATACCTCGAGAGATATAAGGGATGAGTCGGGAGAGGCTCCAAGTTGAACCACCTACACAAGCAGCACTTCTTGAGGCATTGCAAGATCAGTCTGAAAAATAAAGGGGTGAGTTACATGCCCAGTAAGGAATACGTTTGCAAGCACAATAGTATCAAAATAGTGATACAAAATCGAATACAAAACATGCGAAACCAAATCATATAATAATTTCCATAACATACTTATCAAATTAAATACTTAACGTAGGCATATATTGAATTAAACTTATCCAAACAAGACATTTCGAAAGCATGTTTATTGGATCAAAACTTATCAAATCAAATTTTGAATCAAATAGTGGGGAGACTAGGCTATAATCCTGAAGTTAGTATGCAACTAAACTAAAAGTAACTATAGCCATGGTCGAGACGGACGAGTTTTGAGTCTAATAGCCATGAAAAGTGCCACTTAGTACAACAAAGAATACCGCTAGGTACATGCGTGTAGGGATGCTTCTTATCTCTTGAAATGACATGATGTCGACTCGATACTCCCATACATGGATATCACTTGGCTCGTAACCTGACACACCACACATACACTAAAGGTTGCTTGCATCTCAAAACAGTGTTTTCAAAAGCTTATGATGAGCCACTCGATCTCACATCTAAGAAACCATTAAAAATGACCCACGTTTTGACATCAAAAATAGATACTATAGTATATAGATTGATAAAAACATACATGAATGCATTTCAAATTGATTTAAAGTTCGATGGGTCGTTTCAAGCTTTCAAAGCGAGGTTTACTTTAAAAATCTGAAAAAAGGATCGATCATCTGGGAGAAAGGGATCAATCCCAAATTGTCTGAATGCCTCTACCCTATCGGAATAGGTATAGAGGATTGATCCTCATCTCATAAGGGATTGGTACCTTGTGCCTAGAAAGTCATTTTTTGGAAAACTTTTGACGAGAGGCCGATTCCTCATCTTAAGAGATCGATCCTTAAACCTCAAAATGCAATTTTGGCTGGGTTTTGAGACCCAAGCTTAACCAAAATCATTTCAAAACATCAAATGCATTTCATGGAAATCTTTGTTATGGAAAAAATTTCATGATGTGCTTGCAAAACCTATCATGCATTAAAAACCTTTCAAATACAAAGGGAAAAAGGACCTAAATTTCTAATGCATTTCTAAAATAGACTGTCTTGATGATCCCTAGGTTTTCTATGCATTAAAGATGCTCTTATGGGATACTATCACATCAATAAGCATATCTCTTACCTTTTGAATGTAGCACCTATCACCAATAGGGTCCTAGCACACTTTCCTTGGCTCATTGCATAAATTAGATTGCCTTGGCTACATTTTCGCAACATCATTCATTATTTATTTCCAATTCATTTACATAATTCATACACATTAATAGACATATTCTTGGCTAAACCCTAAAGTAAGGTATTCACATTTTTCTTAATATTCTTTTTAAATCAAAAACATAGATCAATACTTAAGTATACATATAATTTAATCCTTAAATCCTAAAGACTCTTATCTTAGCCCCTTTTGTAGATGTCAAAACCCTAGTTCTTCCTTCCAAGCTCTTTAACTACAATCCACATCAAAACAAACCTTTAAACACCTCATCATAGCATAAAAAGTATAACTCATTTAAGATTTAACTTAAACCTTCAACTTACCTAAAAAATCCAAAGTTTCTTTTTAAGGTTTCACTAACAAAATAACTTCTTCAAGCATCCAAATCAAGGTATGATGGTGAAGGAAAGTAAGGTGAGCATTAGGTCAAGTTTTGGAAACTCCTCTCTTCCTCTTATTCTCTTCTCTTCCCTTTTTATTTTTTATCTCTTTTTGCTTGGTTTGGTCGTAAATAGTAGAGTAGAGGAGAGAAAAATGGGTTTGGGGTTAAAAGAATAAGGTGCAGTGGCTTTCCGTTTCATAGTGGGAGTCAGTATGCTCTTCAGGAGACATAAGGATTGATCCGTCGATAGAGGGGATCAATTCCTCCTTCATAAAATTTCCTTATTTTTGCGGGTAAAGCTAGGGAATCGATCCCCATGGAATCAATCCCATCTCTTTTGGGGATCGATTCTTTTATTACAAAATGCAAATTTCAATAGTATCTTAGCATGAGGACCAATCCTTTAAGGGAGGGGATCAATCCGTCACACTAGAATTGCACTTTTTTTTTTTATAGATTTTCACCTTGAAAATCATCCCCAAATCATACCAAATTATTATCAAGGTTTTCACCTTTCTTAACATATCAAACACTTCATTTTACACTTGCTTTGATTGATTTCTTATCATCTTTCATCCATTACTTCAATTTTCCATTAATTTCACCTCTTTTAGCCTTACATTGGTTATCATACACACATCAAGTTTAAATGAACATTTTACTTCCACAAATGAGTCTTCGTTCATCGTTGCACTAAATCTGTCTTAATATAAATCTTATTTAATCAAATACATACATTACTTACACAAATGCTAGAAAAAATGGTGGTTTTACAGTCTAATAACCAGTTTCTTAGGTTTGAGGTTTTTTGACAATCTTTGAAGGTAAAAATGGGGCAAAGGTATTTCGTATTTTCAACCAATGCCTTAACCTTGCCTCAAAGCTTAAAGATAGAAAGCGATAAAGAGAAGACCTTTGCCACTACCACCATCAAACTCCAACCTCAACCACCGATCTGAAGATCCGTTGCCTCTAATGGCTTCTTGCCACTGCCCAAATATAATTCCACCGCTTTCTTCTTTTTTTCTCCTTTTACTGATTTGAGAACCTTGAGACCTTTTTGTTGAATGATTTTTCAACTCAGGTGATGGGTTAGATGCTTGATTGGTCTACGTTTATTACGTATTCTAATTTTTTTCGTATGTATGAATTTAGGATGAATCAAAAAGATGGGGTTTAATGATTTCAATTTTGATCTTCTTATTTGGGTTCTGTCGATGAGGATAATTGGCTTTAAATCTGTTTGCTGGGTTTATAGATGAATGTGGGTGTGTTGTTTCATGGGGATGAGGATATTTATAAATATTTTACATATTTTTAAAATATTTTATATATTTTTTAAAATTTTTTTTATAAAAAAGAAATAGAGCTAACATGATGCTCAAATGGCATCGCATTTGTTGTCCCATGTCAAACTTTGATTGTAAAATCCATGCCACATCAATTTTTTTCAAATGGCGTTAATCATAGGTACTAAAATGTGTAACACAAGAAAAGTTTACACATCAAAATGATAATGAAAATTCTTTAAGTACCAAAGTGATAAAAGTGGTATAGTTTAGGGGCCAAATTATACATTAACCCCTTTGACAATGTGAGACCCCATATATGTATAACTTTATAATGTGTGTAAATGGAATTATAAACCTGATGATTTTAAATCACGCAAATGTGAACGAATTGTAAATGAGGATGGATGAGTATTATGGATGCATGTAAAGGTTGAATAAAGGTTGAAGTGGCCACAAAACTAAACGAATAGAACTTAAAACATCCGGACTGGAGATAAGGACTTAAAATATGAAATTATAAAGCATGAATTGTGAAATTGGGTATCCATTTTGATCTCCAAGTAATACGCACAAGTGCCATAACATGAAAATCATAGGAAATAAGTCTTTCCATGCTCCAAGTGGGATTAAAATACAAAATGAGTGTTGGAGTAATGGAATGGGAATTCATCTTTGGAAAATCTGTAAAAATGCAGTAAAAGGGCTGCAGATGGGAGGCCAGATCGATCTCCCATTAAGTACAGATCGATCCCTTATGCAAAACATGGCAATTTCACGTGAAATAGCCAAGGCAAGATAGATCTCCCCAATGACCAGATCGATCTGCATTTGCCTCTGCCTAGCCCAGATCGATCTCCCTTAAGTGCATATCGATCTCCTTAAGCTTTTGCCAAAGAGAGATCGATCTCTTCCCCATTGAATAGATCGATCCACCCTGTAATGCCTGAATATTTCAAGAGCAAAACCAAAAGCAGATCGATTCCCTCCCTAACCAGATCGATCTCCTCACCCTTTTTCTATATAAACCCGACGACAAAAAGCTTCAATCTTAAGGAAACTTGATCTCTCTCCATTTTCACTTAAATACTAAGCTTTCTCACTTTAGGATACCCACCTTTTCCATAAGGAATTGAGAAAAAGACATTTGAGCAAAGTTGTTCACCTTAGGGAGGAGAACAACATATCTTGAGGTTAACATCCAACTCATTAGATTGAAGGATCTAAGGAGTCTTCCAAGCTTGGAGGAGAAGAAAGTCAAGCTAGGTAAGTTTCTAATGCACCAACTTCAAATGTGTTTACCTAAATGATGTTATGAGTAGATTGGTGTACATTTCAATGGTTGAAACTACCTAGGATATAATGAACTAACAATGACCTAGAAATAGAATGGTGTGAGAAATAAAATATGGTGAAGTTAATGATGAATGAGATATCTTAAGGTGATAATGGTGTTGTGAGTATGATTTTAAGATGGTGGTGTGAAATGAATTGTGAGATTAACCAAATGGTAAAATGTACTTATATGGAATTGGTGAAATGTATGCATGAATGAGAGAATTAAGGGTAGAGTATGCACTCTCAAGTGCCTAATAAGTAACTAAGGGAGTTACTAGATAAATTGACTAGAAATGGCATAACAATGACCAAATGCAATAGTAGGCCAACCTTAACAAAAAAGACTTAATGAGATATGCTGACTAGTTGAAGTCAGAATATGAGTGACCAACATTGTAAACCCCACAAATTTCCTACATTTAGTGAGACTATATATAAAAATGGAAATAATATATTTTAATGGAAGTGTGAATATTCGTTGTAGGGCTCGAGGAATATAGGAGCCGAGAAGCCCGTGAATGATAGGGAACCCGAAAATACAGAAGTGATGAAGCAAATGCAAGCATGGAGGGATCGAAAATAATTTTGATGAGAAAACTTATATCGGGATTTATAAGGAGTGATAAGATCCCAATAATATTTCATTTTCGAAATAATTAAAATCTCATGGAAGACATGAATATTATGTTTTTTGGATAAGTCAAAAAAAGAAGAAGAGGGAAATGTATATATATATATATATATACTAGACAAATTTAAATAAATAGATAATAATATATATATATATAATAAATATATATTATGTAATATGGGTAATAAATAAAATATATATATATATAATAGGATGAAATGAAATAAAATGAAAAATGAAATGGAAATGAACACAAAACAATAAAAAAAATAATACTAATACTAGACAAAAACAAACAAATAATATCTATCTATATATTAATATAACATATATATATATTAATATAATATATATTAATATAATATATATATATATTGTATGGTATGGAATTGGCTTTCAAAGAAAGCCAATTCCGTTTTCTTCATTTCGAAAGAGGCAGATTAGCTCTATTGGGCAGGAAGCAAAAGAAAGAAAAGGGAAAGGAGAAGAGGAAGAAGAAGGAAAGGGGGGGAGAGAGGACTGGTCGACCGAAAGGGGAAGAAAATAAAAGAGAAGGCAAAAAAGAAGAGAAAGGGAGAAAGGGAAGAAAGAAAGAAGAAGGAAGGAGGAGGGGGATGATCGACGGGAAGCAGCATAGGGGCTAAAAATAGAGGAGAAAAAAAATCGAGACTGAAAATTGGAAGTGGGACTGCGAGACAAGGGAGAAGGAGAAGAAGCATGAACTGAGGGGCTGGAAGAAAATAGGAGCAGCTGGAAAACTGCAGCAGATCGAGACCGAGGAGTGAAGTAGAACCAAGAAAGCAAATCTGGAGAAGGAGAGCTAACCAGGGGAAAAGGAAAGAAAGAAAGAAAGAAAGGTGTAGACCGAGGAAGAGGGAGTTGCTGCTGGAGGTGAAACCGAGAGGCAGGGGATGACTGACTGGAGCAAAACAAGAGGCTGGAAACCAAGAGGGAGTGAAGGTCGAGGTTGAAGGAAATAAACCTGAAATAGGGTAGAAAATTTTAAGGCAGGAAACGAGAGAACGAAAAAAAGATGGAGGTAGTGCAAGGAGAAAAGAAGCTGAAGCTTAGCTGACAAAAGGAAAGAGGCAACGAAATAGAGGGTGAAGAATTGCTCGGATTGGCTAAGTATCGAGGGGGCTGGTGAACACGCTAGCTAGCACCGAAACAGAAGGGTAATGGAGGAGCAAAGAACGAGCTTAAGGCTGAAAAAAGAGCGGCAAATCGAGAGCTAAAGGAGGAAGAATAAGGGCAATCGGGGCTGGACTGACCGAGAGGGAAGAAAGGAAAAAGGAGAAAAGAAAAAAAAAGAGAAGAAAAGAAAAGGTAATATATATATATGTATATTTAATGTACATGTATATATATATATATATATGATTGTGTTTATAAGCATGATAACGTAAATTAGATTAGATATGGAAAATAAATGGGAAAGATGAGAAATAGACAATATATATATGTGATGATGAATAAGGAAATTAAATGATAAAATGAATGTGTGTATATACTTAGGTATATATACAAATAGGTGTATAAGATAAATGTGTGTTAGTATATGTACATACAAAGAATATATATATACATATGATGAGGAAAAATGAAAACAAATAATAATATATATATATATAGTAGTATATATATATATTTATGTGTATATACATGTAGATGTATATAATAAATGTGTATTTTAATATTTGTATGTACAAAATAAATATATAGTAAGGAAAATATATAAACATGCGTGTTGGCCTAGGTATGTGCCATAATACGTACACACGAAGTAGTAATGAATAGGTTACGATTTTAACGTAATTTGGACAATTCACATGAATAAGGTGCTAAGTATACAATTATGATCGTAGAAGGAATTAAAGGAGGTACTAGGAGGCGTCACCACTCGAATTTAAAAATTTTGATAAATTGAGGTAAGGGGTGTAATTTAAGATGGTAATGGTATCCCTACCCTTAAACTTCGATTTATTTATGTGTTTTCGAGCCTTCTCGTGCAACCCTTGATTGTAAAATGAAACCCGACACCTATTAAGCCCAAGATTTATTTGATCATGTTTTCGAGATAAAGAATGCCATATGAAATTAAATGCATAGTTTCAAGCATGATTTCTGAATAAATGTCATGGCTTCGACTTATGTATGATTGATTTCATGTTTTTAAATGAAATGAAATTTGATATGTGAACATATGCTTAAGAAATGAAATTTGTTTTCGAAAGGTGATTGTGGGGGCCACCTCTTGAGTCCTACGGGATCAAAGTGCCACACAGTCTTTCTGTTTTATGAAAGAGCTTTCAAATTTCAAGATATTCGATTTTATTACTCGATATGAGTTTATAAGCTATAAACACCCAAGCTAGATTTTGAAAACTCTGTTTTGAGACAAAAGGCTTTGTATAGTGGGATTGTGGGGCAACCTCTTGAGTCCGACGGGAGCAAAGTGCCACGCAGTTTCCACAATGACATGTGAACGTGGAGGCCACCTCTTAGGTTCTGTGGGAACAAAGTGCCACACAGTCTGTGTGACTGTGGGGGCCACCTCTTGGGTCCTACAGATGCAAAGTGTCACACGGTCAATGCATTTTTTTCATGCGCGCCTTTGTGGCGCATATGAATTCTACCTTCGGGTATGCTTGAATCGTTGTATAACCTTCACCACGTCTACAATCTTGCCATGGCCATGATTATGATTTCCCTCTACGGAGGATGATTTTGTTATTGCCGCATGACAATTCTATAAGTTAGCCAAGTCTCCACCCGATATGAACTATGCTATAAGATTTTGATCCTTCGATATATGTTTATGCATCAATTATGCTTTTGAAGTTCTATCGGTTTTGAAATATTCTGGAGTTCTGTATGTTTCGAAAGAATGTGATGTGATTGAATTGATTTGTTACTTCAAAAGTATATTTCTATTGAATATGTTTTACATATACGCTTTTTGAAAGCTATGTGATATTTGTAAAGAAATGTTATCTCTTAGTTTTATCATGCATTCAATGTGATTTAGCCACCATGATCATTTTAAATGTGTTTCTTACTGGGCTTTTTCCCGAAAACTCACCCTTCTACCTTTCAGATTATTTGCAGTGATCTACAGATGCTACCTACCGCGTATACGACGAGGGCTAGTGGGAAAGAGCTACCCTAGGCTACTTTTTGTACACGCAAAAAGGTATACAATTATATTGCTTTACCAGACATTTTTGTATGCACAGACATATATTGGGTAAATTATTGGGATGTAATTTGTAAGGAATACAATGTAAAGGATTCTACTTTTAGGATTATATTTTGAGATGATTGGTAGTAAATCGAAATGGATGTATTGGGTTGTAAATGTGAATTTGGAAAGCATACTTGGTAGTTGTGGATATCTAGGAGTGTTAAAACAATTGAATTGCAGGTGGGTAGGCTCATATATAAGCCGTTATACTGCCGAAATTTCTATCGGCCATATAAGTCAAAATATGAAATTTAAATATAAATTCGGGTAAAGAATTAGGAAAAGTGATTTGACACTGAACAGGAATACAACCTAAGTGAATAAGAGAATAAGTGGGTAAATTAAGTTAAAAAAATCCTCCAATTTTCAAGGGTCAAGGGTCGTTACAGTTTAACTGGTATCAGAGCTAAGGTTGTCTAGTATTGTCAGTGTCGAAAATAAGGATAAAATTACATCCCAAATGTCTGTGCTTGTCTGGTTGTAGGTAATGTATACCTAATGAATATAAGATTTGATATTTGGAATTACGCGCAGGTATTAGATCACTTGCATGATGAGTGGAGGATGGGAACTCCCTCGGAGGCAGGCTCAGCCACCTCCACCTCCTCCACCGAAGCCAGAGAGTCCTAATACTCGTATAGCTTAATTCGATCAGCGCCTCGAGCAAGGTTTGGAGTCGATAGCTACCATGGTTGCCCAACACCCAGGGACAAATGTTTCTGATTCTACTGGCACGGCATCGATTCCTACTCCGGTGCCAACTCCTCCATAAGCACCACCTCCCCCTCCACAAGTTCTTCCAATACCTATGACCCCTCAGCCTTCTGTACAGGCCTGAAGGGATGAGAGGGATATCGGCAAGATGAGGGATTTTCTGAAGATGAGACCTCAAGCATTTAAGGGAATTATGAATCCAGTAGAGGCTGAAGAGTGGCTGGTAAACCTTGGGAAGATCTTCGACTTTCTGGGGTGTTTGGATGTTGAGAAGGTTTCTATGGCCACTTACATGTTGAAGGGCCAACCAGAGTATTGGTGGGGATCCACCAAGGTCCTTCTGACTGCTCAGCATCCGGTGATTAGTTGGGATGCATTCTCTACAGCCTTCAGAAAACAGTATGTTCCACGAGCTGCCCAACAGAAGTTGAGAATGGACTTTTTAAATTTGGTACAAGGCAGTATGACCATGGATGAGTACGAGAGCAAGTTTACAATGCTGATGAGGTATGACCCGGAGACGTTCTAGAATGAAGAGCATCGGACTGAGAGGTTTCTAGCAGGGTTGAGGCCAGCTATTCGAGACCGTCTTTTGGGGTTATGGATTACTGAATTTCAGGATGCCCTGGGTAGAGCACAGATGGTTGAGAGGGGCCTGAATGTTACACAGACGGAGTATGGCCTTAAAGGAAAGAATAGGATGAGAGTAAGCGGACGGAGTTGGTGAGACAGGATTTTCGAAGGGACCAGCCTAAGAGGTAGAGGACAGATGAGTCTAGGACTAGGGTTGATTGGCCCACCGTTCCTGTACATGCTCTACAGACTACCAGAGGTCCGCAGCAATATGTAAAGTTATGTAGGGAGTGCAGTAAACCCCATAAAGGTATTTGTTACCGGGCCACATGGAGCTGTTTTAGGTGTGGACAGAGGGGACACCTGATTAAAGATTGCCTACTGAATAAGGCTCCACAGCCCCCAGAGCTACCACGACAACCTGAAAGGCAAGCTCCCCAAAGACAAGTCCCACAGAGACGAGCTATCGCAACAGAGAAAGGCAAGAAGCCTATCACTCATGGAAGGGTCTTTGCCTTGGACTGATATGGTGTGTAGAAATTGTGAAATCAAGGTAGGAGATAGGATCATATCAGCAGATCTAATCTTGTTGAACATGTATGGCTTTGATGAAATTTTGGGTATGGATTGGCTAGCCACCAACCGTGTAAGTTTAGACTGCTACTCTAAGACTGTAACCTTCTCCTTACCTAGTAAGTTTAATGTATGCTTTGCAGTTAAGGAATAAAGTGTATGATTTTGACTATTGATGAAAATTTTTGATGAACCTGTTAATGTAAAGGTTATGTTGTATTCATCCTCGATACTAGTCGGGAATGTCCAAGTATTCAGGACATAACAGGGGTATGCGAATTCCCAGATGTATTTTCCTAGTGAACTACCGAGACTACTTCAGGAGAAAGAACTGGAGTTCACTATAGATTTGGCTCCAGATGTGCAGCCTATCTCGAAGTCTCCCTACCGGATGAACTTTGTAGATCTTGAGGAATAAAGAAAAAGGAGTGCAAGAACTGTTAGATAAAGGAAGTTCAGAAACTCATAGGAGATAATGGGAAAGATAAAGAGAATGATGGAAAAGAGATCTACAAAGTAAATAGTGACAATGCAAGAGCACAGTCACTATGCTGGAAGAATGAATCAGGGAACTAATGGTATAAATAAGACTCTAAAGATCAAACTGCTTACATGATTGATAAAGATAGGGCGTGTTCAGAGTATAGAAACATCCCTGTAAACAGGGAAAGTTTTCTGACACATGATCAAATGATTTATCAAAGTTACCCCTAAACTAAAAGGAGAAGTTCTAGAATTGATTTAGCACGTGGTACCGAATTGAGTACACAAACCACTGTACTGAGTGACTTTGCTTGGATTAGAAACGCTGAAAGAGCAATTATAAGAACTATATGAAGGGGAGATTTTCGGACCGAGTGACCCACTTTGGTGTGTACTGGTGTTAAATTTTAAGGAGACTCAGAGTCTCTTGGGTCACAGTGTATTAAGAATGAATGTAAGTAGGATTTCCCAAACAGAGGTTACATGTTAATGGGAAAGATCCAAACTATTATGAAGATTCAGAGTTTGAGATATAAGAAAATTTTAGAATATGGATTACATATTGAATCTAAGGATAGTAATTTCTATATGCTTATGTTTTGAATGTGAGACTTAATTTGAATAAGGAAAGAATTTTGCTATAGTTGATGTACGAAATGAGACAAGCTTTGAAATGAGATAAATCTTGAATATACGAGTCATATTGGAATAAGAGATGTATGCAAGGTACGAATATCTCTGGTATGTGAAGTGATTCGGATCAAGTGATATGAATTAAGAATAAGTTCTCATTAAGGATAAATGTGAAATTGTGATAAGTTTGGTGTCCTATTTTCTTATTGAAATTGAACCTTGAATACTTATATCCATAATCGGTTTACGTGGTCAAGTTTGATGGCCAATAAAAGTATTTCAAAATACCTCACCGCCCGAGAGACTTGACAACGTCTAGAAGTACCCTCATCTATTCTGAATGACCAAGAGGAATTTGAAGGACCAAATTCTTTCAAGGTGGGGAGAATGTAAGCCCCAAAAATTTCCTACATTTAGTGAGACAATATGTAAAAATGGAAATAATATATTTTAATGGAAGTGTGAATATTCGTTGTAGGGCTCGAGGAATATAGGAGCCGAAAAGCTCGTGAATGATAGGGAACCCGAAAATACAGAAGTGATGAAGCAAATGCAAGCATGGAGGGATCGAAAATAATTTTGATGAGAAAACTTATATCGGGATTTATAAGGAGTGATGAGATCCCAATAATATTTCATTTTCGAAATAATGAAAATTTCATGGAAGACATGAATATTATGTTTTTGGATAAGTCAAAAAAAAGAAGAGGGAAATGTGTATATATATATATATATACTAGACAAATTTAAATAAATAGATAATATATATGTATATATTATGTAATATGGGTAATAAATAAAAAAATATATAAAATAGGAGGAAATGAAATAAAAAGAAAAATGAAATGGAAATTAACACAAAACAATAAAAAAAAATACTAACACTAGACAAAAAAAAAAACAAATAATATCTATCTATATATTAATGTAATATATATATATTAATATAATATATATATTAATATAGATATTGTATGGTACGAAATTGGCTTTCAAAGAAAGCCAATTTCGTTTTCTTCATTTTGAAAGAGGCAGATTTGCTCTACTGGGTGGGAAGCAAAAGAAAGAAAAGAGAAAGGAGAAGAGGAAGAAGAAGGAAAGGGGGGAGAGAGGACTGGTCGGTCGAAAAGGGGAAGAAAAAAAGAGAAGGGAAGAAAGAAGAGAAAGAGAAGAAAAAAAGAGGAAGGAAGGAGGAGGGGATGACCGACGGGAAGCAGCATAGGGGCTGGAAATAGAGGAGAAAAAAATCGAGACAGAAAACTGGAAGTGGGACTATGAGACAGGGGAGAAGGAGAAGAAGCATGAACCGAAGGGCTGGAAGAAAATAGGAGTAGCTGAAAAGCTGCAGCAGACCGAGACCGAGGAGTGAAGTAGAACCAGGAAAGCAACTCTGGAGCAGGAGAGCTGACCGGGGGAAAACGAAAGAAAGAAAGAAAGGTGTAGACCGAGGAAGAGGGAGTTGCTGCTGGAGGTGAAACCGAGAGGCAGGGGATGATTGACTGGAGCAGAACAAGAGGCTGGAAACCAAGAGGGAGTGATGGCCGAGGTTGAAGGAAATAAACCTTAAATGGGCTGGAAAATTTTAAGGTAGGAAACGAGAGAACGAAAAAAAAAAGATAGAGGCAGTGTAAGGAGAAAAGAAGTTGAAGCTTAGCTAACAAAAGGAAAGAGGCAACGAAACAGAGGGTGAAGAATTGCTCGGATTGGCTAAGTACTGAGGGGGCTGGTGGATACTCTAGCTAACACCGAAACAGAAGGGTAATGGAGGAGCAAAGAACGAGCTTAAGGCTAAAAAAAAAGCGGCAAACCTAGAGCTAAAGGAGGAAGAAGAAGGGCAATCGGGGCTGGGCTGACAGAGAGGGAAGAAAGGAAAAAGGAGAAAAGAAAAAAAAAAAGGAAGAGAGAAGAAAAGAAAAGGTAAAATATTTATGTATATATGTATATTTAATGTACATGTATAAATGTGATTGTGTTTATAAGCATGATGATGTAAATTAGATTAGATATGGAAAATAAATGGGAAAGATGAGAAATAGACAAAATATATATATATATATATTTATGTGATGATGAATAAGGAAATTAAATGATAAAATGAATGTGTGTATATACTTAGGTGTATATACAAAGAGGTGTATAAGATAAATGTGTGTTAGTATATGTACATACAAAGAATATATATATATATACATGTGATGAGGAAAAATGAAAACAAATAATAATATATATAGTAGTATATATATATATACATATATATATTTATGTGTATATACATGTAGATGTATATAATAAATGTGTATGTTAATATTTGTATGTACAAAATAAATATATAGTAAGGAAAATATACAAACGTGCATGTTGGCCTAGGTATGTGTCATAATATGTACACACGAAGTAGTAACGAATATGTTACGATTTTAACGCAATTCGGACAATTCGCATGAATAGGGTGCTAAGTATACAATTTCGGTGTAGGTGATCGTAGAAGGAATTAAAGGAGGTACTAGGAGGCGTCACCACTCGAATTCGAAAATTTTGATAAATCGAGGTAAGGGGTGTAATTTAAGATGGTAATGGTATCCCTACCCTTAGACTTCGATTTATTTGTGTTTTCGAGCCTTCTCGTGCAACCTTTGATTGTAAAATAAAACCCGACACCTATTAAGCCCAAGATTTATTTGATCATGTTTTCGAGATAAAGAAATGCCATATGAAATTAAATGCATAGTTTCAAGCAAGATTTCTGAATAAATGTCATGGCTTCGACTTATGTATGATTGATTTCATGTTTTTGAATGAAATGAAATTTGATATGTGAACATATGCTTAAGAAATGAAATTTATTTTCGAAAGGTGATTGTGGGGGCCACCTCTTGAGTCCTACGGGAACAAAGTGCCACACAGTCTTTCTGTTTTATGAAAGAGTTTTCAGATTTCAAGATATTCGATTTTATTACTCGATATGAGTTTATGAGCTATAAACACCCAAGCTAGATTTTGAAAACTCTGTTTTGAGACAAAAGGCTTTATATAGTGGGATTGTGGGGGCCACCTTTTGAGTCCGACGGAGCAAAGTGCCACGCAATTTTCACAATGACATGTGAACGTGGGGGCCACCTCTTGAGTCCGATGGGAACAAAGTGCCACGCGGTTCACAATGACATGTGAACGTGGGGGCCACCTCTTGGGTTCTGTGAGAGCAAAGTGATACACAGTCTGTGTGACAATAGGGGCCACCTCTTGGGTCCTACAGATGCAAAGTGTCACACGGTCAATGCATTTTTGTCATGCGCGCCTTTGTGGCGCATATGAATTCTACCTTCGGGTATGCTTGAATTGCTATACGACCTTGACCACGTCTACAGTCTTGCCATGGCCATGATTATGATTTCCCTCTATAGAGGATGATTTTGTTATTACCGCATGACAATTCTATAAGTTAGCCAAGTCTCCACCCGATATGAACTATGCTATAAGATTTTGATCCTTCGATATATGTTTATGCATCAGTTATGCTTTTGAAGTTCTATTGGTTTTGAAATATTTTGGAGTTCTGTATGTTTCGAAGGATTGTGATGTGACTGAATAGATTTGTTACTTGGAAAGTATATTTCTATCGAATATGTTTTACATATACGCTTTTTGAAAGCTATGTGATATTTGTAAAGAAATGTTATCTGTTAGTTTTATCATGCATTCAATGTGATTTAGCCACCATGATCATTTTAAATGCGTTTCTTACTGGGCTTTTTCCCGAAAGCTCACCCCTCTACCTTTCAGATTATTTGCAGTGATCTACAGACGCTACCTGTCGCGTACACGACGTAGGCTGGTGGGAAAGAGCTACCCTAGGCTACTTTTTGTACACGCAGAAAGGTATACAATTACATTCCTTTACCAGACATATTTGTATGCACATACATATATTGGGTAAATTATTGGGATGTAATTTGTAAGGAATACAATGTAAAGGATTCTACTTTTGGGATTATATTTTGAGATGATTGGTAGTAAATCAAAATGGATGTATTGGATTGTAAATGTGGATTTGGAAAGCATGCTTGGTAGTTGTGGATATCTAAGAGTGTTAAAACAATTGAATTGCAGGTGGGTAGGCTCATATATAAGCCGTTATGTTGTCAAAATTTCTATCGGCCATATAAGTTAAAATATGGAATTTAAATATAAATTCGGGCAAAGAATTAGGAAAAGTGATTTGACACTGAACAAGAATATAACCTAAGTGAATAAGGGAATAAGTGGGTAAATTAAGTTCAAAAAAAATCCCCCAATTTTCAAGGGTCAAGGGTCATTACAGTAAAGTTAGCTATTTGAGAGGTCAAGGTAGACAGCGTGTCGAGCTCATAGATACCCGTCGACTTCTTAAGCAATTGCCTCTCCGAGGACTATAGATAGTTGTTAGCAGCCATCTTGTCTAACAACTCGTAAGCTTCCTCCTTTGTTTTGCACATTAGAGCTTCGCCCGCAGCAGCGTCAATGATGGTCCTATTTTGGCTTATAAGTCCGTTGTAGAAGGTCTGGACTTGCAGCCATATATGTAGGTCATGATGAGGGCACTTCCTAAGAAGCTCCTTATATCGTTCCCATGCTTCGTAAAGAGATTCAGAATCGAACTGGGCAAAGGAAGACATGTCACTACGGAGTCTGGCCATTTTAGAGTGAGGGAACAATTGGTATCATTTGTGTAAGAACAAAGACTTTAAGGTCTTGGGTTCGAACCTCTAAGGACGCGAATTGGGGTATTTACCTCGATAAAGCTGTGAGGGGCCTGTAGAGCTTCCAAAGCAGACAGTATGGATGAGTAAGACTATGGGGGCCACCTCTTGAATCCTACGAGAGCAAAGTGCCACACAGTCGTTACAAACATTAACTCAAGTGATTAGTAAATAAATGCAGCTCCCGAAGACATGTCCGGAGTAAGTTGAGCCCAGTCACGAGAGACGGGACAGGAAGAGAGTCGCTTCCAAGTAAATCGAGGTAAGAAAATTGTGTGGACTCTTAAAGATATCTGTGTGCATTTTGGGCGCATTATGATTTTCTAGAATATTTGTGGAAATAGGAATGAAATGGGTGATTGAAGGGCAAAAGAAAGGGAATTTGAGAAATGTGCATGAAAAATAAGAGCATGATGCTTGAAAAACCTTTTTATTTCTTTTCAACATGTGATTAGTAGGTTAGCTAGCATTTGAAATAATTTTCATGAGAAATAACTTAATTTGGTTTATAACCATGTTTTGCAAAAAATAAGCCACCTACATGAGTTTGTGGAAATGAAACGTGCTAGAGCGCTGCTCGCACGAGATTTGACATGGTTACACAAGCATTAGTGTTGGAGCAATTGTTCGTACTAGAGTTTTACATGGATTTTATGACATTGTGTTAGAGCCTAGTTCGCACTAGTTTTCATACGAGTTTTGACATGGTGCTGGAGCATAGCCTGCACTAGTTGTCCATTATACTTGTTGTCGTGCTTGAGACTACTCGCACGTGGTTTTGTGACATGGTGGGAGCTGTGCTGGGAGTTTCGGGTAGGCTGTGTGCCACGTCGATTAAATAGACTCGTTCGTGCGTATTGAGATGTGGTATGATATATTGTGATGATATGGGTCCAAGGAGTACGTTGTATCATGCAAGTAGCATGGGGTACGCTGAACCATGTGTGATATTATATATGTCGTCTTCGGATGATGGATTCTATTATGGATTGGCGGGTTGGACCTGACCCATCTCCCGTGCGGAAGCAGATAGAGGTGATTCCCCACACACTATGATCCGTGTAGCCTGAGATCACAGAGGATATGGTCATAGTCCTAGAGGATATTTCCCCTTATTATATTATATGCCTATCTCACATGTCTATTGATGAATGATAAATCCATGTTTTTAAAATGTGTTTTGTGGGTCAGGATAGTCCATGAAAGGGGCCGAGTCCTGACGAGTGAATGATTTTGTATTGGCTTGTGTTATGAATTGGAAATGTTTTAACTGCACGTTGCATGATGATTTACCATGCTTTAACTTTGATTTCACATGATGATTTTTCCATGCTATGCTTTAATAACTGTGCACTAATTTATATAGCATGATTTGCTTTACATGGCATAGACACAAGCATGAGCACATATTTTGTGAGATCTGAGAATTTTAGATATATTTTAATGATGTAATAAGAATTTGAAGTGTAATTTATTGAGCTAAGTGAATTGTGGGAATGATAATTGGAGATTTATATGTTAAGTGTTAAAATAAGTGTGAAGTTATGAGGACAGATCGATCTGGGAGAAGGAGAGATCGATCTGGTGAGTTAAAAATGACAAGGAAGGAGGAATTTGAGGAGCAGATCGATCTCCAATGGAAGAGGATCGACCTCCTTATGATTCTATTTGAGAGAAGATCGATCTCATGAGGAAGAGATCGATCTCCAAATGATTCTGTTTGGGAGAAGATCGATCTCCTCAAAGAGCAGATTGATCTCATAAAGCCATAAAGAGATCGATCTCACCCCTCGACAGATCGATCTCCTAGGCATAAAATTACCTAAATCGTCCCCAAAATTCAAATGCAGATCGATCTCATCAAGAGCCAGATCGATCTCCTACCCTCAGCCTATATAAGGAACCCCTGTTTTTCTCCTGCAATCTCACTTTCTCTCTCTTCCAACCCCCATTTTCACCAAAACCTAGCTTTCTCACTCATCCAAAGCACCCATTTTCGGCCAAATCAGAAGTTGTGGCAAGAAGGAAAGTTGTTCCTCATCAAAGGGAGAACAACATACTTGGAAATCATAAGACGGATCGAATCGAGGCAAGAGATAAGCTCTCCACAAGTTTTGGGTAATTTCTAAACTTCGATCCTTATATCTGAGATGATTTTGATGATAATGGTTGTTGGCATTGTGTTGAAATAGCTGAAAAATGATTAGGGATTGATGAAATTGCAATGTGGTTGGAGTGATAATGATATTTAGCAATTTTGGGAATTTGAGCTATAAATAGAAATTTAGACAATGTGGTGAATTAGCATAGATAATTGGCATGAGAAATGTAGAACGTTGAGATGTTGTGAATGAGAGTGTAGTTTGGGGTAGAGTTACGAGAATCGAGAGATTTGAGGAGTTATGAGCAATTATGCTCGATTTTGAGAATTGAGGTTGATGTGATAGTTGAATATTGATGTTTTAACATCGTTTGGACAGCTCGGGAGTTCCAAAGTGGAATGCGAGGCTAGTCCGTGATACGGGGGAAACGATTGCACTATACGAGGTGCAAAGAGGTAAGGGAAACTAAACCATTTGTGTATGTGATTTGCGAACTATTATAGCATGATTTGTGATTTATAAAACAAGCATGTTGAGTGTTGTGTTGTGATACAATTGCACACGAATTTTATAGCCGGTTGGAGCCCATTATTTTATGAGTTTATAAGCTGAGTGTGAAATTGCTTTATAAACCGTTGAATTTTGTGTGAGTAATGAATTGGGCTCTACGTTAAGGCAATATCGAGATTTGAGAAATGTGAGCGTGTTTTGCCGATTGGAACTCGGTTTTATTATGTTTTGTGTTGAGTACAAAACGGTTTTCAAATGAGTTTTATGAGAGAAAAACCACTATGAGTTCTACGTGAAGGCAAACTAGTCTTATGTGATTAAGACTTAGGTGTGTAATTCTGAGTACACACCGGGCATTGCTCTGGTAGCATGTAAGCCCGATTCTTCTCCGTTCTGGTAACGTGAGAATAACCCATTCTGTGGCTATGCCACGTATACTTGGTGGCTGTTGCCACGTGAGAAACCCCCTTTGGTGGCCGTTGCCACGTGAGAAGCCCTATTTGGTGGCTGTTGCCACGTGAGAACCCCATTTGGTGGCCGTTGCCACGTGAGAAGCCCTATTTGGTGGCCGTTGCCACGTGAGAACCCCATTTGGTGGCCGTTGCCACGTGAGAAACCCCATTTGGTGGCCGTTGCCATGTGAGAACCCTATTTGGTGGCCGTTGCCACGTGAAAAACCCTATTTGGTGGCCGTTACCACGTGAGAACCCTAATTGGTGGCCGTTGCCACGTGAAACCCTATCCTGTGGCTGTGCCACGTGTAAATTTAACTCAGTGGCTATGCCACGTGTGTTTAGTGGCTGTGCCACGTGTGAATTTAAATCAGTGGCTATGCCACGTGTGTTTAGTGGCTATGCCACGTGTGAATTTAAATCAGTGGCTATGCCACGTGTGTTTAGTGGCTGTGCCACGTGCATTATTATTACAGTGATTTTATCACGTTAATTGAGAAAGCGTTTATCGCATTATTTTCACATGCTTTGTTATTGCTCTAAACTGAGCCTTTTTACTTCATGTTTTCACATGATTTGAGACATGAGAATGTCATTTTGAGTACTTTTATGCTATGGTTTTCAAATGAGATTAATGAGTTTCACATACAAATAAATATTTTGTGATGTGCATTTTGGTTTATGAAATGAGTCCCTTACCCCCTTTACTGAGCGATTTAGAAGCTCACCCTGTTTTCTTTCCCCCCAGATTTCTTCAAGTGAAAAGGGTTTTCCTGCGACGTACGGAGTAGTGGCTAGTGGAGGACTTGAGCTCCAAGCCATATATTGTATTTTGAGGTATCTTTTATCTTTTCATGTACCCAGACAATTACTGTAATTGCAGACACTTGATGTATAACATTGTATGAGATGTATTAGGATTAATTAACTTGAGATCAAGTAATGTATATGATATAATATATACTATTCAATGACGAGATCCTAAGGTATAATATAGGTGATGATGTATGACACTGCACAGGAATGCACTCTTAATTGTGAATGAATGAATAAAAAGTTTTAAATTAGCCCTATTTTTCGCACTTCCGGGGCGTGACAGAGTTTTCTTGGTATCAGAACTTAGGGTGTCTAGTACTGTCAGTGTCGGTTAAGTGAAATAGAATACATCCCAAGTGTCTGTAATAGTCGGGTCATGAACTGAAATTGAGGATTGAGATTTCAATCGATTTTGATATGTACGCGCAGGAGACGAGTTAAGATAGAGAATGAGTGGACGACGAGGTCGTTCGAGGAGGCAGGCAGAGTCCCCTCCGCCACCTGTCCCACAACCAGAGAGTCCTAACTCTCGATTTAATCGGATTGAGATCGATGTGAGGCAAGGTTTTGAGCAGATGGCAGCGTTATTCGCGCAACACTTTGAAGTTAATGCCTCGGGTACTACTCCTACACCACCACAAGGACCTCTCATACCCCCAATACCTCCCGTCACTCAGCCTGATGATAGAAGTATGGTCTGACTGAAGGATTTTTTTGAAGATGAATCCACCAGTGTTTAGGGGAAAGAAGGATCCTACAGAGGCTGAGGAGTGGCTGACGGAGTTGAGAATTATATTTGATTATCTGGGGTGCACCGATGCTGAGAGGGTCAGTATGAGTATCTATATGTTGAAAGGGAGAGCTCGAGATTGGTGGGGTACTACCCAGGGTATTCTGATGTCCCGCCAGGATGTGATTGGTTGGAAAGAGTTCCAGACAGCCTTTAGGACCCAATATGTACCATGAGCCGCCCAGAGAAAGAAATAGGCCGAGTTTTTGAGTTTGGTACAGGGTGACATGTCTGTAGATGACTATGAGAGCCAATTCACAGCGCTATTGAGATATGACCCAGAGACCTTTAAGAATGAAGAGCTCCGCACAGAGAAATTTATGTATGGATTGAAGCCAATCATCAGAGATAGATTGATAGGGCTATGTATTACTGATTTTGGAGATGCTCTGAGATGAGCACAAGAGATTGAAAGAGGAATTGAAATGGTACAATCCCAGAATGAGCTCAGAGCGGTGAATAGAGATAAGGGCAAGAGGCCAGCGATTTTCCAAACAGAGGCTCGGAGAGGTTCCTTCAGAAGAGGAAGGATTGAGGTACAGAAGGGCAGATTAGAGAGACCCAGAGGGTACCCTAACATTAGAGAGACCCCTCGAGATGTCAGGCCAGAGACAAGGTTTTGCAGAAATTGTGGCCGAATGCATGAGGGAAGTTGTACTGGGTCGATCCATGGATGTTTTAGATGTGGAGACATGGGTCACATGGTGAAGGATTGCCCTCAACCTTAGAAACCACATGTATTGGAGCCCACTAGACAACTGCCTCAAAGAGTGAATCCCCCGAGACGGGCCACTGCTGCAGAGAAAGGAAAGAGACCTGTTACCCAGGGACGTGTGTTTGTCCTAGATAAGGAGACTGCTGACACTTCTGCAGAAACTATAAGAGGTACACTCTCTGTCTGTAATCATAAGGCTCATGTGTTGATTGATTCAGGATCCACGCATTCGTTTATTTCTGAGCATTTTGCATGTAGATTAAACTTGAAGTTTGAACCTCTAGAATATATACTACATGTAAATACCCCTATGCGTGAATCCCAGAGAACTGAGTTAATCTGTAGAGGATGTGAGATAAAGGTGGGAGATAGAGGGATGTTAGCAGATCTAATCTTATTGAATATACATGGATTTGATGTAATTTTGGGAATGGATTGGTTGGCAGCCAATCGAGTGAGCTTAGATTGCTACACTAAGGTTGTAACTTTCTCCCTACCTGAACCTTACAGTGTACGATTGAGATATTGAGGAAATGAATATGTGGAATTCTAGTAAGTAATTTGAGAATTTTAATATTATTTTGGAGAATATTAAATATGATTGTTCATGTGAAGGTTATGAGACACTCATCTCAGACGATGAGCGGGAACATCCGAGGATTGAGGATATACCTGTGGTTTGCGAATTTCTAGATGTTTTCCCAGATGAATTGCCAGGTTTACCACCAGAGAGAGAGCTGGAGTTTACCATTGATTTGGTACCAGATACTCAGCCGATCTCTAAACCTTCCTACAGGATGGCATTAGTGGAACTTGAGGAATTGAAGAAACAACTACAGGAGTTATTGGATCAAGGGTTCATTAGGCCCAGTGTTTCACCGTGGGGAGCACCGGTTTTATTTGTCAAGAAGAAGGATGGTAGTCTCAGATTATGCGTAGACTATCGGTTGTTGAATAAAGCCACGGTGAAGAATAAATACCCATTGCCCAGGATTGATGATCTACTTGATCAGCTGAGAGGGGCATTAGTCTTTTCTAAGATTGATTTGAGATCGGGCTATCACCAATTGAGGATCAAGGAAGAAGATATTCCAAAGACGGCCTTCAGGACGAGGTATGGCCATTACGAATTTCTGGTGATGTCCTTTGGATTGACGAACGCCCCTGCAGCATTTATGAGATTGATGAACGAGGTGTTCAGAGACTATCTGGATAAATTTGTGATAGTCTTTATTCATGATATCCTGGTGTACTCTCAGATACTCCGAGATAAGCAATTATATGGAAAGCTTAGTAAGTGTGAGTTTTGGCTAAACTGGATAGCTTTCCTTGGTCATATAGTCTCAGAGGAAGGAGTATCAGTGGACCCAAGCAAGGTGGAGGCTGTGCTTAATTGGGAGAGACCGAGGACAGTTACTGAGGTATGAAGCTTCCTTGGTTTGGTAGGGTATTACAGAAGATTTGTGGAAGGATTTTCCCGGATTGCCGCCCCTTTGACTAAGCTCACGCGCAAAGAGACTCCATTTATATGGACTGATCAATGTGAGCTCAGTTTTCAGGAATTCAAGAGGAGGTTGACAGCGGCACCTGTGCTAACTATTCTTGAGGGATCAGGAGGATTTTCGATGTATAGTGATGCATCTCATCAAAGATTGGGGTGTGTGCTTATGCAGCACAGACGAGTGGTCGCATATGGATCGCGACAGCTGAAAGACCATGAGCGAAATTACCCCACGCATGATTTGGAGTTAGCCGCTGTGGTGTTTGCTTTGAAGATCTGGCGACACTACCTATATGGGGAAAGATTCCAGATCTTCACTGATCACAAGAGTTTGAGATATCTCTTTGATCAGAAAGAGTTAAATATGAGACAAAGGAGATGGATGGAACTCCTTAAGGATTATGACTGCGAGATTCTATATCATCCGGGCAAGGCGAATGTAGTTGCTGATGCCCTGAGCAGGAAGAGTATGATATCTGCTATGATGATCAGGGAATGAGATTTACTGGAGTAGTTTGCCGAACTTCGGATCAGAGTTAAAGAGATAGAGACTGGATTTGTGGCTAGCTTGCGAATAGAGCCCAGGATCATGGATCAGATTAGAACTGGGCAGCGCAGTGATCAGAGATTGATAGATATGATTAGCCCAGCTGAACAGAGTTTGCAGTCGGATCTCACAGTCAGTGAGGATGGATTGTTGAGATTCAGAGGACGGATTTGTGTACTGGACGATGATACCCTGAAGAGACAGATACTGAGAGAATCCCACTGCTCGCGATACACCATGCACCCAGGGAGTACTAAGATGTACCGAGACTTGAGAAAGGTGTATTGGTGGAGTGGTATGAAGCGAGACGTGGCAGAGTATGTGGCTAGGTGTTTAGTATGCCAGCAAGTGAAAGCTGAGCATCGGAAGCCCGGAGGACTACTACAGCCCTTACCTATACCTACATGGAAATGGGAGCATGTCACCATGGATTTTATTATAGGTTTACCGAGGACCCGAAGAGGTCGTGACGCGATATGGGTCATTGTGGATAGATTGACCAAGAGTGCCCACTTCCTTGCCATCAAGAGCACAGATACTGTGGATGCCTTAGCTGAGCTGTATGTCAGCGAGATAGCTAGATTACATGGGGCTCCAGTGAGTATTACTTCTGATAGAGATTCCCGGTTTACTTCCAGATTTTAGACCCAGTTTCAGGAGTCCATGGGATCTCGATTGAGTTTCAGTACCGCCTATCATCCTCAGACAGATGGTCAGTCAGAGAGGACTATTCAGACCCTGAAGGATATGTTGAGGGCATGTACGATGGATTTTAAGGGATCATGGGATGATCACCTGCCCCTGGCAGAGTTTGCATACAATAACAGCTATCATGCAAGTATTGGAATGGCACCCTTTAAGGCTCTATATGGTAGGAGGTGTAGATCCCCTGTAGCTTGGGAAGAAGTCGGTGACAGAAAGATAAATGCTCCCGAGCTTGTTGAGCAAGCCGTACAGAGTGTGAAACTCATATGTGAGAGGTTACGGGTTGCACAAAGTAGACAGAAAAGCTACGCGGATGTGCGTAGACGGCCACTTGAGTTTGAGGTTGGTGATGCAGTATTTCTGAAAATATCACCGAGTAAGGGTATCATGCGATTTGGGAAGAAAGGGAAATTGAGTCCTCGATACGTAGGACCATTCGAGATTCTTGAGAGAGTGGGAGAGGTAGCTTACAAATTAGTATTACCCCCATAGATGTCCGGAATACACAATGTTTTTCATGTGTCTATGTTGAGGAAGTACCACCCGGACCCTTCTCATGTCATAGAGTATGACGAGATGGACATTTAAGAGGATATGAGCTACACTGAGGAACCCGTCCAGATTCTCGATAGAAGAGAGAAGGTATTGAGAACTAAGAGCATCCCATTAGTGAAAGTTTTGTGGAAACATCACTCAATGGAAGAGGCAACGTGGGAACTAGAGAGTCTCATGAAGGAGAAATACCCCCATCTATTCGACTAGTTGAGTTGAATTTGGAGGACCAAATTCTATTTAAGGTCGGGAGGATGTGAGATTTGAGAATTGTAGATATATTTTAATGATGTAATAAGAATTTGAAGTGTAATTTATTGAGCTAAGTGAATTGTGGGAATGATAATTGGAGATTTATATGTTAAGTGTTAAAATAAGTGTGAAGTTATGAGGACAGATCGATCTGGGAGAAGGAGAGATCGATTTTGTGAGTTAAAAATGACAAGGAAGGAGGAATTTGAGGAGCAGATCGATCTCCAATGGAAGAGGATCGATCTCCTTATGATTCTGTTTGAGAGAAGATCGATCTCATGAGGAAGAGATCGATCTCCAAATGATTCTGTTTGGGAGAAGATCGATCTCCTCAAGGAGCAGATCGATCTCATAAAGCCATAAAGAGATCGATCTCACCCCTCGACAGATCGATCTCCTAGGCATAAAATTGCCCAAATCTTCCCCAAAATTCAAATGCAGATCGATCTCATTAAGAGCCAGATCGATCTCCTACTCTCAGCCTATATAAGGAACCCCTGTTTTTCTCCTGCAATCTCACTTCCTCTCTCTTCCAACCCCCATTTTCACCAAAACCTAGCTTTCTCACTCATCCAAAGCACCCATTTTCGGCCAAATCAGAAGTTGTGGCAAGAAGGAAAGTTGTTCCTCATCAAAGGGAGAACAACATACTTGGAAATCGTAAGACGGATCGAATCGAGGCAAGAGATAAGCTCTCCACAAGTTTTGGGTAATTTCTAAACTTCGATCCTTATATCTGAGATGATTTTGATGATAATGGTTGTTGGCATTGTGTTGAAATAGCTGAAAAATGATTAGGGATTGATGAAATTGCAATGTGGTTGGAGTGATAATGATATTTAGCAATTTTGGGAATTTGAGCTATAAACAGAAATTTAGACAATGTGGTGAATTAGTATAGATAATTGGCATGAGAAATGTAGAACGTTGAGATGTTGTGAATGAGAGTGTAGTTTGGGGTAGAGTTACGAGAATCGAGAGATTTAAGGAGTTATGAGCAATTATGCTCGATTTTGAGAATTGAGGTTGATGTGATAGTTGAATATTGATGTTTTAACATCGTTTAGACAGCTCGGGAGTTCCAGAGTGGAATGCGAGGCTAGTCCGTGATACGGGGGAAACGATTGCACTATACGAGGTGCAAAGAGGTAAGGGAAACTAAACCATTTGTGTATGTGATTTACGAACTATTATAGCATGATTTGTGATTTATAAAACAAGCATGTTGAGTGTTGTGTTGTGATACAATTGCACACAATTTTTATAGCCGGTTGGAGCCCATTATTTTATGAGTTTATAAGCTGAGTGTGAAATTGCTTTATAAACCGTTGAATTTTGTGTGAGTAATGAATTGGGCTCTACGTTAAGGCAATATCGAGATTTGAGAAATGTGTGCGTGTTTTGCCGGTTGGAACTCAGTTTTATTATGTTTTGTGTTGAGTACAAAACGGTTTTCAAATGAGTTTTATGAGAGAAAAACCACTATGAGTTCTACGTGAAGGCAAACTAGTCTTATGTGATTAAGACTTAGGTGTGTAATTCTGAGTACACACCGGGCATTGCTCTGGTAGCATGTAAGCCCGATTCTTCTCCTTTCTGGTAACGTGAGAAACCCCATTTTGTGGCTATGCCACGTATAATTGGTAGCCGTTGCCACGTGAGAACCCCATTTGGTGGCCGTTGCCACGTGAGAACCCTAATTGGTGGCCGTTGCCACGTGAAACCCTATCCTGTGGCTGTGTCACGTGTAAATTTAACTCAGTGGCTATGCCACATGTGTTTAGTGGCTGTGCCACGTGTGAATTTAAATCAGTGGCTATGCCACGTGTGAATTTAAATCAGTGGCTATGCCACGTGTGTTTAGTGGCTATGCCACGTGCATTATTATTACAGTGATTTTATCACGTTAATTGAGAAAGCGTTTATCGCATTATTTTCACATGCTTTGTTATTGCTCTAAACTGAGCCTTTTTACTTCATGTTTTCACATGATTTGAGACATGAGAATGTCATTTTGAGTACTTTCATGCTATGGTTTTCAAATGAGATTAATTAGTTTCACATACAAATAAATATTTTGTGATGTGCATTTTGGTTTATGAAATGAGTCCCTTACCCCCTTTACTGAGCGATTTAGAAGCTCACCCTGTTTTCTTTCCCCCCAGATTTCTTCAAGTGAAAATGGTTTTCCTGCGACGTACGGAGTAGTGGCTAATGGAGGACTTGAGCTCCAGGCCATATATTGTATTTTGAGGTATCTTTTATCTTTTCATGTACCCAGACAATTACTGTAATTGCAGACACTTGATGTATAACATTGTATGGGATGTATTAGGATTAATTAACTTGAAATCAAGTAATGTATATGATATAATATATACTATTCAATGACGAGATCTTGAGGTATAATATAGGTGATGATGTATGACACTTCACAGGAATGCACTCTTAATTGTGAATGAATGAATAAAAAGTTTTAAATTAGCCCTATTTTTCGCACTTCCGGGGCGTGACACATTTTGAAGTATGACAATAAATATGTGGTTTAAGCATGGCATCACGATCACGTAGATAGTACAGTTATTTACCTATTTGCATGACTACCTTACTGAGCGCGTGGTTTGCTCACCCCCCTTATTTTTCCCATCTACAGAGCATTTACAGTAGATAGAGAGAGTGACTGAGGATTGGATTTTTGGTGTCCGTTGCATCCCATTACATGAGGTATACACATTTGTATGGTTTTTGTATCTAGATATGTACCAGTACAGTAATATCTTTTAATGTCATTTTGGGGATGTAGAGAGTTTGTAAACACCTATAAATGATAACTCTGATTTGGAAATACAAGTGTTTACTTTTAAATGAATTGAAATTTTAAATGATTGGGTTGGATGAGATTGACATCGATACACAGCCTAACTGTTAGTGGTGTAGCTGTGCACGATCAGGTAAAGTAAAGGTAAAGATTAATCAATAAATAATGGGTCAAATATTAAATTTAAAAATAACCAAAATTTGTAGTGGACTTCGGTGGTTTGAGGGTCGTGACAGACAATGTATATAAAAAATTCTTATGAAGAATCCTGGCATCATAATTAATTAAAAGTTAGAAGCCCAAAAGGGTAGTTGGTTAATTGATTTTTGTCAATCAGGATTTTATTTTGGTTATTTGTCAATCAACACATTAATTGAAGAATATGCATTAATTTCATGAAACTCCATGACAACGACTTGGAGAAGCTATTCTATTTGAAGTTTTGATGATAATAAATTTACACAACTTTGTTTTTTATGATTTAATGAAACGGCTTGTGTTTAGTGAATGAATAAATTTGAACATTTGAAAATAATAAATTATGCAAGGTGAGTGGAATTGCTAGATACCTATAATATAACTAGGAGAAATTAGTATGTTAACAAAATTTTAAGATTTTTACACCTAAACAACAAGGTTTAACCCAAAGGAGTTGAACAACTCGAGCATCCCATATCTATTGAGGAACATTCAAACGACAGCGCACCATCTAAGAATAGGATTGAGAGTGGGAGTGGCCGCAAAAGAACACAAGGCCCAAATCAAACCATCTCGACACCGTGGAATCCAACATATAGGATTGGGCTTAAGGTGCTTAATAATTGGTATTCTGTGTAATTTTTTTTTTTTACTAACGAAATACAAGTGTAATGTTAAATATGATACTTAAGAAATTGTTTCCATTTATGGCAGTACCTTTTTACAACCATTTGTTGTTAGGACTATATCAAGCTTGATAATAGAGTATTATTCTAAACTGATGCTCACATGGAAAATGGCTCCAACAGAAGAGAAAAAACAGATGAGGTTAAAATTTCAGGTATATTACTTTGAAATGTACAAATTAATTTATGATTTTTTTAATAAGTCAAAATAATTATTAAATTTTATAGCAGGAAAAGTTCATATGGCCCTGGAACGATACCCCTATTGTGAACAAAATATGGCAGCATGCCTCTAAAACACGTTTTAGAGACCTACTGCAGTTGGAAAGAAGAAAAGCAATGCAACATTTTCCAACTGATAACAATGACGACTGTAAGAGGTATAACTTATCCAATTGGATTACAGTCCAAGTATGGGATGAATTAATCGATGATGTATGGGGGACCGAAAAATGGGTGGACAAGTTGAGGAAAGGAAAACAAAATTGATTAATGAACAAAGAAGGAACCATAACAAAGCACACAAGCGGTTTCGTTTCATTCCTGGTTCATGAATATAGGATGGTAAGTCAAAATAATAAACATAGCTAATATTTTTATATTCCTTTATAGTTATTTTATTCTTTAAGTATATATTTTTTTAATGTAGACGTAAAGTTAAGGTTGAGCACCAACATATAACGAATTGTTTGATCCGACCCATAGACGTTTGTGTGGAGATGGTGATTATGTGGACAAGTACAAATCCATCAGTATAGGTATTTCATTCTATTGGCTTCTTCTACGATTTTATTATTAATTTTTACATGTTAATTTTTTTAATATTCTTTTTTGATTACATTATAGTAAAATTATGGTGCTTCATTGACTCAAAAATGTAAACCCCCGAAATTTTCTGGCACTTGGCCTAGTTAATACCAAATTAAGATTAAAATTATGGTTGCTTGTGGAAAATTAAGTTAAATTATGTTTTGAGATATGAGAAACTTGGATAAGCCAATTACCTAAATCTGATTAATAAACAAATAACTGATAATAATAATAATAATAATAATAATAATAATAATTTGATTAAGTACATGGAAGAGCGTATACACGTATTTATATACCTACGTTTGTATGAGCCACTATGAGTACTCTATAGAGTGTAAGTATATACACATATATATATATATATATATATATATATATATGTGTGTGTGTGTGTTAAGCACATAGGAATGTGCATATGTATATACTAACGGGTATGTATGTGGGAGCAGTTAAGGTGTTTAAAGAAATATATAAATATATGTTATATATATATATATATATATATATATATATATATATATATATATAATGTACATAAACTCTGGGATGGCAGTAGAGGAATGAGGAAACGTGCATGTTATGTAAACATATATTGAGAAATGAGTGTGCAGTAGGGAGGTAAACTGAAGCACGAAATGAGGCATGGGATTATGGCAAAAAAAATATGCTGGTTGGTTTGACCAAGAGAAGAGATAAGAATGATGGAAGAAAGAAATACATAAGCAAAAAACGTGACAGTGGCAATGGGGGAAAATGAATAGAAATAAGAGCAGCAGGTGAGGGACTGAAAAACGAAGGAGATGACAAGCCGAGGGAAGGAAGACTATGTCGAGGCAGAAACGCAGAAAACAGTGCTGGAGCAATGTCGACATGGGAGGAAAGAGGTGAATGGGTAGGAGATAAGAGAAATGGTCAAGGACCGAAAGCTGGAAAATGAGTGAAGGAGTGGTTGGAGAAGCTTAAAACAAAGAGCAATTGGTGAAGCCACACGCACACAGAAGCAAGGAAGAAAAACAATAGAGAATGGTGAAACCGAGAGTTGGGACTGGGCAATAAGTTCATGAGAGCTGCTGTTTCGGTGGCTAAAAATGACAAAACGATGAGGAGCAAACGACTTACAAGAGAGGAGAGGAAAAGAAGCTGGGAAACTAAGAGAGCTCCGGTGATGAGGCAAAACAGGGGACGAAATAGGGAGGTGGAGGCTGAAACTCGGAGAGAAAGGAAGTCGGGCGGTGGTGGCAGGACGTGGGGGGTGATGAAGGTGGTGTCGAAAACTAACGAAAACGGTAGGAGAAGGTGGTGAGGCCAAGAGGAGAGGAAACAGAGGAAGAAGAAATGAATGAACAGTGGCCAAACTTAAAATCGAAGAAGAAAGAAAAGAAAAAGGAAGAAGAAAGAATTTGGCGGGAAGCCAAATTCAAAAAAAAAAAGAAAAAGAAATATATATATATATATATATATATATATGTATAAGGGATTATATATGCATATATAAATATATAAATGGAAATATTGAAAATAGAATAGAGTAATGAAAATCTGGAAAATCCCGGGAAAGAACTCTAAAAAATTAACCGAGTGGATCGGACCCATCGACTCGTTACGTTGAGACAATCGAGGACTACGAACAGACACCGAGGTAAGAAAAATTTTGTGTGCTACTAGAGATAAATTGCACGTATTTTTCTGATGCTTTGTAGATTTAAATTTAGGTCGTATTTCTATTGTAGAAAAATATTCATGAATTGTTAAAAATATCTGCGTATATTTTCTGGGCATTTGAGATTGCAAACTCTAGGACAGAAATTTTTCATCGCCTGAATTATAGAAAATCTTAGGCATATTTTACGCTTTGGAATTTAAGGAAGAGTTTTAAAACTCCATAAAAATAGCCTGATTTTCGGTATCGTATTATCGAGCCTATTTAAATAAATATTTGAGTAGTTTTAAAATTATTTGTGAAAAATCTAAAAATTTCATAATTTCACTGAAAAATCGTGTTTTGTGAAAAAGGGAAAGATCAGCCCATGTTACTCTATTTTATGAGTTGAAGCGAGATTAAAATATTTGAGGTTAAAACCATGCTTGACAGGCGTGTATTGTTGTGTGATCTTGTACTACCTGCTTGCACGTGATTTGAGGCAAAAAGGCGACAATGAAATTATATGAAATTGTGATTAGTGAAATTATACTAATTAGTGAATGATGTCGAGGTCCATGGAGTACGATGTACCATATTGTGTGCATGTGTGTACGATGTACCGTGTTACTGGGAAATAGTATACTGTGTGAGTCATTTGGGTAGCTGACCACTCCCCCGGCACCTGACATCCCAGCACACTTGGCTCGTGAATTGCTTGGAGTCATCGACATTGGTCAATAATCACTTTTGATATCTTATATATTGTGAAATGCCTTGCCTCATCTATTAAAATTACTGAAATGAAAATGTGAATTGTATAGTGATTTGAAACTATGTGTTGCACTGCTTGAATTTCGAAATTGTGAAATTTGTTGATTTCCATTTCTGAATTGAAATTTTTCAGTATGACTTACGAGAAACTTATTTGTAGCATAAGTATATAGATAGTGTATTTATCTACATGCCACATGTTTCTTTTACTGAGAATATTGAGCTCACCCTCTTACTTTCCTCCATAGAGTCCCTTTGTAGTTAGGATCGCTTCTATTAGCAAAGTATTCCGCACAGTTATGATTTCGCGGCGCATATTTCTACATCGTAGGTATATTCAGTTGTAAGCAATTCTTTTGTACCTAAAATTTTTGTAAGTACAGTAATTCAATACAAGATGTGTCTGGGCACTGTGAACATATTTTAGTTAAATTTGTTATTAAGAAAGAAAATTAATCAGACTAAGTATTATTCTGACATAATATCGACTTGTAACCCAACCAAAATATCAGTAAATTTGGGTCGTTACAAAAAATATGGTGAGGATACCCACGCCTATCCCCTGTTTAATTCAGCTGCATGGTATGGAGTGATTAAAGGGATAGATGCCACGCACACGCATACTTGCAGATTTAGGATTAGACCAAATCGCCTTGATTTGCAACAAGGCTTTACCAATAAAAAATTACAAATTAGAATTATAATTTTTTTCAACGTCAAAATTTCGTCTCTAAAAACCTTTAGCGATGAAATATTTATAAAAATAAAAATTAATAATTTATTTCTAGAGTCGAAATCCTGTCTCTAAAAGCTTTCAGCGATGGAATATTTAAAAAATAAAAATTAATACTGTACTTTCACCTTCGGAACTCTGTCTCTAAAATTCAATGTCAAAATTCTGTCTCTTAAAGCCTTTAGCAACAAAATATTTTTTAAAAAATAAAAATTAATAATTTATTTCTAGCGTCGAAATCATGTCTCTAAAAGCTTTCAGCGATGGAATATTTAAAAAAAAATAATACTGTACTTTCACCTTCAGAACTCTATCTCTAAAAGCCTTAAGTGACGAAATATTAAAAAATTAAAATTAATACTGTACTTTTAGCATCGAAATTTCATCTCTAAAAGGTTTTAGCAACAAGATATTTTAAAGAAATAAAATAATATTATACTTTCAGCATTAGAATTTCGTCTCTAAAAGTTTTCAACGACGGAATATTTGAGAAAAATAAAAATTAGTAATATACTTTCAACATTGGAATTTCATCTCTAAATGCCTTTAGTGACAATAATTAAAAAATAAAAAATTTAAAAAATTGAACTTTCAGTGTCAAAATTTCGTTTCTAAAAATCTTTAGCTACAAAAAATATAAAGAAAATATAAATTGCATTTCTTCCCTTCAACGTCGGATTTCCATTTCTAAAGACTTTTAGTGACAAAAAATTAAAGAAAATAAAATTCAAAAAAATGCATTTTAGCATCGAAATTCAGTCGTTGAAACTTTGAATGACGTTTTTTTTTAAATGACAAAATTGACAACATATTTCATTCATTTGCAATAGAAGACTTTTAACGTCTTTAAATTTGTTTTCGAAATTAACGGCGAAATTTTCAACACTAAATCCAACATCGATTATCGTTACCGATGGATTGCCAAAAAAAAAAAACAAAGAAAAGAAAAAATGGACTTATAGTGTTAAGTCCGACGATAAATCCGACGATAAATCCCCAATTCCTTATAGTGTTAATTTCAATTTTAAAGTTGTGAGCTTTGGTTCATTACAATGCCATTAGGTTTATGGTTCAGAAAAGAAAATGGACTTCAATGCGAACATCAACAGCTGTATGCTTTGATGAATCCAGAACAGGCTTCTGTCTAGTAGGAAGCTTCTTAAGTTATGGGGGTATTCAACGATAGTGGGAGGTAAAAATGGGGCAAAGTTATGGGGTATTTTCAACCAATGCCTTAACCCTGCCTTAAAGCTTAAAGATAAAAAGCAAGAAAGAGAAGTCCTTTGCCACTGCCACCATCAGACTCCACCTTCAACCTCCGATCTCAAGATCCGCTGCCTCTACCGCCTTCTCGTCACTAACCAAATATAATTTCACCTCTTTTTTTTTATTATTATTATTGATTCGAGAACCTTGAGACCTTTTTAATGAATGATTTTTTTCATTTCGGGTGATGGATTAGATGTTTGATTGGTCTGCGTTTGTTACGTATTCTGTTTTTCCTTTTTTTCGTTTGTGTGTGTGAATTTAGGCTGAGTCGAGGGGATGAGGTTTAATGATTTAAATTTTGATCTTCTTATTTGGGTGCTGCCAAGGAGGATAATTGACTTCAAATCTATTTGCTAGGTTTATGGATGAATGTGGGTGTGTTGTTTTTGGTGGATTCAATGTGGTTCTAAGGCCTCCTTTCCCTCTGAATATTTTCACATATTTTTGTATTTATAAATAATATTCTTAAATATTAGGAAATATTTTTTTTTTTGTATTCTCAAATATTTTTACATATTTTTTAGATATATTTGAATATTTTATAAAACATTTTTTTAGAAAAAAAATATTATCGTGACGCTCAAATGACGTGATAATATTGTTACGTGTCAAATTCTGATTGAATATACTATGTTACGTCAGGTTTTTTAAATAATATAGTTTATGACCAAATTATACACCAACCTTTTGACAATCTATATAAAAATCCTCACGGAGAATCCTGGCATCAAATTCATTAAAAGTTAGAAGCCCAAGAGGGTACTTGGTTAATTGATTTTTGTCAATCTGGCCTTTTTTTTTTTTCACATTAATTGCAACACATGCATTGATTTCATTCCACTCCACGACGGACTTTGAGACGCCATTCTATTTTAAGTTTTGATGGTAATAATTTACACAGCTTCTCGTTTATGATTTAATGGAACAACTTGTGTTTGGTGAATGAAATAAATTTTAACACTTGAAAACAATGAATTATGCAAGGTTAGTGGATTTATGAGATACCCTGTAATATAACTAGGAGAATTTAGTATGCAAACAAACTTCAAGATTACAGTACCCTAAACGATAGGCTTCAACCCAATTAATAATTCACAAACGAGATTAATTAGTTTGACCCATGCTTATTAATTAGGTGATTATAGGCAAGCATATCCAAAAATATTGTTCAGTGGATCAAACTGCGATTGTTTTTTTTTCCTTACATTTTTGTTTTTTTTTAATTTTTTCAAATTATATCATTTTTTCCAAACATTAGATATTTTTATATTTTCAATAATTTGTTACTTTATATTTCTTGGTTTATGAAGATAAATAAGAATCGTATAAAAGAGAATTGAAAATATCTTTTAAAATATCAAATATATGAATATATTATTTTTAATACAAAATTAACTACATGGCATTACAAAAGTTAAGTACAAATAACCCAAAAAAACAATTATTATATTATATAAAAATAAAATTTTAAATTTCACAAATAAAATTGGAGAGTTTATGCATGCGCTATGTCCATCAAGATATATTTAAAAACTAATAAATTATTCAAATTTTAAATAAACATATAGCAATCTAATCTCGGTTGTAGTTTAAGGACTCAATCATCACTATAGAAAATAATAATTTAAAAAAGTCAATACAAAGATATCTTTTCCAATTATCTTGGAGTATTTTGAAAATAATCATTAATTTATCAAATAATTTTCTTCAATGTATGTATAATCTAATAATTTTTCAACAAATATGCTATTAGTAAATATGCTATTAGTTTAAGTAACAAAATTTTAACTATTTTCATTTTTCAAAAAATTCATTGCATACTATCAATAAAATCTTGATTTAATGGTAAAGAAAAGATCTTCAAGTTTTGAAATTATATTTTGAACATTTTTCATTTTTGAAAAAGTCTCAAATGTGTAAGTTGGGTTCAATTTTATATTGGATTTATTCAATCATATATTTGGTTCGTTGTTTAATTGGTTTTATCTATTTGATATACTTTATCGATTTATTATGTTTAATACTAGAATATAATGGTAATTTTTATTGGTACTAACAACTACGTAAAAATTTATATACTTTTACTAGCAATAAATCAAATTAGTTTAAGTATAAAATAGACTTACTCAAAGGTCGAGCTATGTAAATAAAGCAAATTTTTTGTATTTAATTAAACAATAAAATTAAATGAAAAAATGTTCTAAGAAAATATGTATATATATATATATTTGTTAAATTGAAAAAGCATTTAAAAAAATGAATGAATGATAAAAATAATCACAATAAATATATATACATGTCTTTGTCCAAAATTAAAAATGTAAAATAAAAGAAAAAATAAATAAAAATAAATATATATATATATATACATAAATATAATATATATATATATATATACATAAAATAAAATAACTAAAATGAAAAAGAAAAAAAAGAAAAGAAACGAAACAAAAAAAAAAGAAGAAGAAAGAAACAAAACGAAAAACAAATTAGGATCGCACGACAGACTAAAAAAAACTCCCCCCTTTTTCTTCTTTCCCTCTCCGATTCCCCTCTTCGATTATCCCTGCCAATCTCTTTTCTCCTTCAGCGACCTCCCTTTCTCTCGCCGGCTGACTGGACTGAGACCCCAAGACCGACAACCACTCCTCGTTGGACTCCGACCAACCTTCCTTCTCCCTTCCTTCCTCGTTCGCCGAAGCTCGAACCTCTCTCCCTCTTTGGTTTCTGCCCACGTAGCCAGGACGCCGTGTCATGCCCGGAAACGCGAAAAATGGGCAATTTTAAAATTTTTTAACCTATTTAACTGAGTTGTGTGTCTGTCTATGTCAGTTTCTTAACTTTTATCATTTTATAAAAATTTGACAGCATAACGACTGCATTTTGACTTAACCCAACCTGCAGAGTTTAAAACGCTGTTTATAATTTTCAACCCACATCCGCAACACCATTTTCAATTATATTCCAGGATCTCATAACATCCACAACATATATTTATTCTGCGAGGTAAAAACTCTGTACATAAATATAATCCTTTACAACTATTACATCCCGACTGTAATATACATTAGTGTCTATGCTGTACATCGTGTCTGGAACAAAAGTAAAGCTATACCTCGTCGCTACAAATGATCTGACGAAAGGTCGGACTACCTCGTCCACGACCTCTAGCGCGTGAGTGCAGTAGAATCACTGTAGGTAATCTGGAAGATGGAAAAGAAGGGGGTGAGCTTTTCAGGCTCAGTAAGAGATACATTTAAAGTAACCTTAATACTTAAAACAAGTAAAACACATGGTTTTACAAATCAGCTAAACATGTACTGGAGTAGAGATGCTTGAATTCATAAAAGTAGTAAAAACGTGCTTAAATCATAAGTTTACACATCATGCATCTTTTTGGTAAAACTCATATATAGCATGCATATCATGTAGTGTAAACAAGTGAAAAACATCTTAAAACTCAATCATGCATATCATAACATGCTTATCACTTTGAAAGTGAAATCGTACTATCATATGCATATTTCATAAGACATAACTCATAAACTACCTTTAAAATCACATCATAGAAATAAAAACATGTACTAAAAAGCAAATAACACATAAGGTAGCATGAAATGTGTGAAAACATATTTCGTTTCTCTTGGATACATGGCTTCATCATAACTGGTCCCGAAGGACATCATTAACATAACTGGTACATATGACCATAGTACAGGGAACTGTAAGACTAGATTAGGGTTGTACAGTGCCCTACTGGAATGTGTGGTAAGGGGCTATGGTGGGGTGACTCATTACATGCCTGTAAGGGACTCGCAGTCCCTAAGCAGTCTTAACGCACGAACTTTAAATGGTTACATGGTACCACAAATCATCTCATCTCATCAGAGTTCTGCCCGTTCCCTAGTCGTCGCCTAGGAAGATCCTTGATCGTCTTTGTACCATTTTCTCAATGTACAAGATCGACCCCAGATCACTTTGACCTCATAACATCAATACTTCGTGCCATAGTCTCAAAACATTAAGCATGCTTTTCATAATCATTTCTCGGGTATATATGTAACCCATATAATGAAAACATAATTTCGTAAAACATTCCCAAGACTTTAACCCGTAAACTCATGGAAAACATACTATGCTTTCATTTCATAAGGAAAATCACTTTTATATACATAAACATATATACTAAAATGTATCTCATGCAATAAAAGTCATTTTGAAAAGTTTGGATAAGTTTATTCCGGTTTTAAGTGAATAGTACTCTTTTCAACTTTCGAGAAAGCCCTTTTTCATGGAAACTCAACTAACTATCCACTTAAACCTTTGGTAAGGTTGAGGAGTAGTAATGCTACAATAAATTATATCCCTTACCTCTTAACGTTGGAGGTAATACACGTTCCTCGATTTTTGAGCTTACCTCGAAATGCATGTCAATAACCCGTGTTGTCACATACCAAGTTATCTCATCACATATAGCTCAAATTCATGTTAATATATTCAATATGTGATTACATCTAAAATGTTGACCAAAAGTTGACTTTTTGCTACTTTGCTCGTTTTGCTTGGTTTTATCGGTTTAAACCTCGGTTTTAAGTTTTCTTAACATGTTCGACACCTTTAAATTTATTTTCAATACCTCTACATCATGTCTTACATTCCAGCAACTTATTCCACTTCATACAAGACCTTAAAGTATTGATTCTTGCATTATTTCGATAATTCACTTAGTTAAACACTAAATCGAACCTTTATAGTATAACTTTAACTGTAAATTCAGTTTAATTGCATCCATCTTCATCATTCTAGTAGCTAAATCATAATGGCAGTAATTGAACTCAATCATATAAATTAATTCATCAAATATCCTTTAACTAAAAATCATCCACAATCACTAAATAACAACCTATCTCATAGTCATCACTATACCTCAACTTCTTCACTCCTTTGACCAAGTTTGACTTCGGTTTTAGGTCTCCAAATTGCCACTCAGCTGTAACATAACATGTATAGAGCTTAGAAGTGTTCAGAATCATCTAAGAACCTCATCAAATTCATCCAAAAATTGAATTTTTGCTTACCTCGGAACAGGGCAGTTTTCTATCGTGTTCGTCTCTCTAACTTTTCAGGGAGTAAATGACTTTGGTTAGGTCTTAATTTTTTATATGTGGTATATAGGGGAGGAAGAGGAAGATTTCATATGAAGGGACCGTCGCCTGAAAATGGCTGGAAGGTGGTCAAAAAATTCACGCCAGTCAGGAGCAGAGGTAACGCCTGCAGCAAGGATAGGGGAGAGAGCACTCTTGAGTTTCAGCTCATTTCGGGATGGTTTTTAGCTTTCTATGAAGCTTATCCAGTTTAATTTTAGACTGAAAAAAATCAGAATCAACAAACATCTAGAAGGTCATCAAATTGGTTGATTTCCATTGGCTGACAGCTTGTTAAATGCAGGGGAAATGACTGTTTTGTTTTATAAATTTTACCAAAATTAATCCTGATCATATTTCTTCAAAATTCCACTTCTCAATTGTTATAATATGTCTATATTATGTTCCATAAAAATTTGTTGGTCACTTGTTTAAGAAATATTTCACGAACGAGCTAATTTTACGCGATTTGGCCAATTCGTGTAAAATGGAAATAAGCTTTCGGTTAGCTTTAAAAATTTATTTGAACCCCTAAATCTCCATATTTCTTCATGATTTTTATTTCCCATGTCAATTTCACCTTATAATAATTTTCTATGTCCTTGGAATAATTTTCACAAATTTTTAGAATTTTATACACATTTATTTCCCTTATTAGGTCTGTTTTCTTGATTTAATTTAAAACCCGAGTTTAACTAACTTTTATATTTCCAATCACTTAGTTTTCCCTTCTACGCATCATTACATGCATGAACATAACATTTTAAAGAAATTATCGGGTCTAGGACCTGACCTCGATTTGCGTGCCATTGGGCCCCACGTTAGAACCGAGTGCTTTAATCCTCTACGGGCCTGTAAAACGTTACATTGAGTTGTAATTTACTTCTCATAAGCATCATAAGATGGAAAAAATAAGGTTTCACATTTCTCCCTACCTTTTAAGAATTCAATCCTCCGAATTCAAGTTGGTCCATTGAATAAATGAGGGTACTTCTCATTCATTTGGCTCTCTAGCTCTCAAGTAGCTTCTTCTGTCTCGTGGTGTCGCCAGAGAACCTTCACTAGTGGGATAGTCTTAGATCGTAGCACTTTCTCCTTCCTGTTGAGAATCCGGATCGGCTGCTCAACATAACTCATGTCCTCATGAATCTCTAGTGGCTCGTACTCGATGACATGAGAAGGGTCTTGATGATACTTCCTTAACATTGAAACATGGAAGACATCATGTATACCCGACAACTGTGTAGGTAGTGCTAGCTGATATGCTACATCTCCCACTTTACTCAAAATCTCGAATGGACTAATGAAGCAAGGACTCAACTTTCCTCTTTTCCCGAAACGTGCTACACCTTTCATCGGTGACACCTAACAAATACAGAGTCCCCAACCTGAAACTAAAGAGGACGTCTTTGCACATCTGCATAACTCTTCTGTCTACTTTGTGTCGTCCTCAACCTGTCACAGATCAACTGAACACCATTACTTGCCTGTTCAACTAACTCGGGAGAAAAGATCTTTCCGTCGCCCACTTCTTTCCAAGTAATCGGGGATTTGCATCTCCTGCCATATAGAGCCTCATATGGAGCCATTCTAATGCTAGCCTGATAGTTGTTATTATAAGAAAATTCTGCAAGAGGCAAGTGGTCATCCTATGAGCCCTTAAAGACCAAGGCACATGCTCTTAACATGTCCTCCAAGGTCTATATAGTTCGCTCGGACTGACCATCTGAGGATGATAAGCCGTGCTTATGTTCAGTCGAGACCCCATAGCTTCCTGAAATCTAGCCTAGAACCTAGAAGTGAAGCGAGAATCTCTATCAAATGTGATGCTCACAGGTGCCCCATGCAACTGTACTATCTCTCTGACATATAAATCATATCTCTCTGACATATAAATCAACTAGCTTATTCAGTGAATTTGTGCTCTTGATGGCAAGGAAGTGAGTGCTCTTAGTCAGTCTGTCCATAATCACCCAGGCTGCATCATGACCTCTCTAGGTCCGTGGTAACCCTATAATGAAATCCATCGTAATATGCTCCCATTTCCATGTAGGAATCAGTAGTGACTTCAATAGTCCTGCAGGTCTCTGGTGCTCAGCCTTAATCTGTTGGCAAATTAAACATCTGGCTACAAAGTCTGCCTCATCTTTTTTCATCCCAATCCACCAATACACCTTCCGGAGATCTTAGTACATCTTGGTACTGCCCGGGTGCATGGTGAATCTAGAACAATGGGACTCTTCAGTATGCTCTGTCTCAAGGTGTCATCGTGTGGCATGCAGATACGTCCTCTATATCTCAGTAATCCATCATCACTGACCGTAAACTCAGACTGCGATTTCTCCTCTACCTGGCTAACCATATCCAGTATTTTTTTTATCATTCCTCTGTCCAGCTCTAATCTGATCTAGTATATTAGGCTCCATCTGTAGGCTAGCCATGTATCCATGCTCAATCTCATCTACACTGATCCTGAGCTCGACGAACTGTCCAACAAATCCCACTCTCTAATCATCATGTAGGACACCATACCATTTCTACTCAAGGCATCAGCTACCACATTTACCTTGCCCGGATGATACAAGATCTCGTAGTCATAGTCTTTCAGAAGCTCTATCCATCTCCACTGTCTCATATTAAGCTCCTTTTGATCAAACAAATACTTGAGACTCATGTGGTCAGTGAAAATCTGAAATCTCTCTCCATACAAATAATGTCGCCATATCTTGAGTGTAAAAACTACTGCGGCTAACTCTAAATCGTGAATGAGGTAATTTCTCTCATGATCCTTTAGCTGACGGGATCCAGAAGCTACCACTCTACTATGCTGCATCAGCACACAACCGAGACCCTGGTGGGAAGTATCACTATACACCACATATCCCCCAGAACCACTCAGAATGGTCAAGACTGGTGTCATAGTTAATCGACGTTTGAGTTCTTAGAAGCTCTGCTCACATTGCTCAGACCATGCAAATTGTACCTCCTTACAGGTCAATCTGGTCAATGGAGTTACTATCTGTGAAAACCCCTCGATAAACCGTCGGTAATACCCTGCCAATCACAAGAAGCTTTCAACCTCCGTGACTGTCCTCGGTCTTTCCCATCTCACAACTGCATCTACCTTTGACGAATCTATAGACACCTCGTCCTTAGATACTACATTTCCAAGGAAGGAAATCTGCTCTAGTTATAATGCACACTTACTGAATTTACCATATAGTTTTTTCTCATGAAGAGTCTAGAGCACAATCCTCAATTGCTGCTCGTGCTCTTCTCGGGATCTACAATAGATCAAGATGTCATCGATGAATACTATCACAAATCTATCCAGGTATTCTCGAGAGACATCATTCATAAGGCTCATAAATGCAGCTGGGGCATTAGTCAGTCCAAAGGGCATCACCAAAAACTCGTAGTGCCCATATCGGGTCCTAAAAGCTGTCTTTGGTATATCAGCCTCCTTAATCCTTAGCTGATGGTAACCCGATCTCAAGTCTATCTTTGAAAACACTGAAGCCCCACTCAGCTGATCAAACAAGTCATCTATTCTCGGCAGAGGATACTTATTCTTAATTGTTGCTTTATTTAAAAGCCTGTAGTCTATGCAAAGGTGGAGACTACCATCCTTCTTTCTGACGAACAGTATCAGAGCACCCCATGGTGACACACTAGGTCTTATAAACCCCTTATCGAGTAGTTCTTGCAACTGCTTCTTTAATTCCTTTAATTCTACCAATGTCATTCGATAAGGTGGCTTGGAGATGGGTTAAGTATCAGGTGCTAGTTCAATGGCAAACTCAACTTATCTCTCAGGCGATAACCCCGGTAAGTCCTCTGGGAATACATCGAGATACTCACATACCACCGAAACATCCTGTATACTTGGTGGTTCCCGACTCTCATCAGAAATAAAGGCAATGTATCCTTCACACAATAAAAATATTATACATTAATCTTGCACATATATATATATATATATATCATATCTTCACATAACACATAACACAAAAACTTCCATCACCATGCACTTTTATTTCTTTCTAGCAGAACATACATTGAAATTTTCTGGTAAGGAGAAGGTCAAAGTCTTAGTGTAGCAGTCTAAATTCACGTGATTGGTAGCTAACCAATCCATGCCTAATATTATATCAAAATCCTTCATGTTTAATAAAACTAGATCTGCTAGAAATTTCTTATCTCCTACCATGATTTCACAATCCTTCCATATCATATAAGTCTTTTGCACTACGTGCATGGGTGTACTTATATGTAACATGTAATCTAGTGACTCAGGTTTCCTATTCAACTTACATGCAAATTGTGGTGACACAAAAGAGTGTGTGGAATTTGGGTCAAACAATACATATACTTCATAGTTACAGATAAGGAGAGTACCTTTGATGGTGTCGGAGGATGTATCGACTGTCTCCTTATCAATGGCATAGACTCGACCTTGTGAGACAGGTTTTTTGCCCTTTTCTGCGACTGTGATTCTCTTCAGGGGTGCTTACCTCTGTGGAGCCTGAGCCAGTCTCTCAATTGGTCTAGGTGCCTCTCGAGGTTCTTGAGACCACATAAGTGGACAATATCTCATTATGTGCCTTGCTTCACCACATCTGTAGCAAGTAAATGTACCCATTCGACAAGGTCTAGGGTGTAGCTTACCACATGTCCTGCATCGTGGCACTCTCATCTCAAAACATCTAATAACATCTGTAGTACCCACTGTAGTCTTGGGCTTACCAGCCCCTATCTGAGGTCCTTCCACCCTCTGTCTCCTGGGCTGACCCCCTCTCAAATCATGTCGAGAAGTAGCTACTCTCTTCTCCTTATCTCTGATAGATCTCCTGAAACCATGCTCTGCTTGAGTAATATCCAAGCCCCTCTCTATCTTCTGGGCTTGCCTCAGAGCATCTCTGAAATCCACAATGTTTTGACCCAACAGTCTATCTCTGATCCCAGATCTCAATCCTGCCAGAAATCTCTCTGTCCGACGCTCGGGATCCTTAACTGTCTCTAGATCGTATCTCATCGAGGTCGTAAATCTATTCTCATACTCATCTACTATAGAACTTCCTTGTCTCAAATCCAAAAACTCTGTCTACATCCTCTTTCGAGCTGCATGCGGCACATACTGCTCTTAGAATGTGACTAAGAAAGCATCCCATGTGATTTCTAAGGGATCCTCAGCTAATATCGTCTATGTGGATCTCCACCAAAACTTAGCCCGGCCCTTCATCATATAACCCGCCATGGTTACTCTCTCCCTATCAGTACACCCAAACAACTGGAAGATCGTTTCAATATCCACTATCCATTCCTCAGCCTTAACTGGGTCCTTAACCCCTATAAATTTCGGAGGATGCATGCCCAAGAAATCTCGCACCCTCTGAGTCTCTCTATCATCCCTATGCTGGGGAACTGTTGGCTGAGGGGGGCTACTGGAGGAACTGGTGGTGGAGGAGGATCAGGCATAGGAGTAGCTGTATCTGCGCCAGGTGTACGTGTCCCAAACTGTTGGGTAAACATAGTGGTAAGATTTGTAAGTCCTTCCCTTATACCCTGTACTGTCTCCTCGAGCCTCTTTATTCTTTCTCTTAGTAGGGTTCTTGGGTTGAGGTGGGGATGGGGGAGCGGGTTGAGCCTGTCTCCGTAGACGGTCCCGTCTACCACTCATGATTAGTGATCTACTATCTGCACAAAATCCAAGAATTTGGTCATACTTTGACAGATATGCTTACTTTATTACCAGACTAACATAGACACATTGGGATGTAATCTAATCCTAATTCTAGACACAGACAGTATCACACAACTATTGCTCTGATACCATGTAAACTGTCACGCCCGAAAACGCGAAAAATGGATAATTTTAAAACTTTTTAACCTATTTAACTGAGTTGTGTTCCTGTCTATGTTAGTTTCTTAATTTTTATCATTTTATAAAAATTCAGCAGCATAACGACTGCATTTTGACTTAACCCAACCTGCAGAGTTTAAAACGCAGTTTATAACTTTCAACCCACATCCACAACACCATTTTCAATTATATTCCAAGATCTCATAACATCCACAACATATATTTATTCTGCGTAATAAAAACTCTGTACATAAATATAATCCTTTACAACTATTACATCCCGACTGTAATATACATTAGTGTCTATGCTGTACATCATGTTTGGAACAAAAGTAAAGCTATCCCTCGTCGCTACAAATGATCTGACGAAAGGTCGGACTGCCTCATCCACGACCTCTAGCGCGTGAGTGCAGTAGAATCACTGTAGGTAATCTGGAAGATGGAAAGGAAGGGGGGTGAGCTTTTCAGGCTCAGTAAGAGATACATTTAAAGTAACCTTAATACTTAAAACAAGTAAAACACATGGTTTTACAAATCAGCTAAACATGTACTGGAGTAGAGATGCTTGAATTCATAAAAGTAGTAAAAACATGCTTAAATCATAAGTTTACACATCATGCATCTTTTTGGTAAAACTCATAAATACTATGCATATCATGTAGTGTAAACAAGTGAAAAGCATCTTAAAACTCAATCATGCATATCATAACATGCTTATCACTTTGAAAGTGAAATCGTACTATCATATGCATATTTCATAAAACATAACTCATAAGCTACCTTTAAAATCACATCATAGAAAAAAAACATGTTCTAAAAAGCAAATAACACATAAGGTAGCATGAAATGTGCGAAAACATATTTCGTTTCTCTTGGAGACATGGCTTTATCATACTGGTCCCGAAGGACATCATTAACATAACTGGTACATATGACCATAGTATAGGAAACTATAAGACTGGATCAGAGTCGTATAGTGCCCTACTGGACTGTGTGGTACGGGGCTATGGTGGGGTGACTCATTACGTGCCTGCAAAGGACTCGCAGTCCCTAAGCAGTCTCAACACACGAACTTTAAATGGTTACATGGTACCACAAGTCATCTCATCTCGTCAGAGTCCTGCCTGTTCCCTGGCCGTCGCCTAGGAAGATCCTTGATTGTCTTTGTACCCTTTTCTCAATGTACAAGATCGACCCCAGATCACTCTGTCCTCATAACATCAATACTTCGTGCCATAGTCTCAAAACATTAAGCATGTTTTTCATAATCATTTCTTGAGTATATATGTAACTCATATAATGAAAACATAGTTTCGTAAAACATTCCCAGGACTTTAACTTGTAAACTCATGGAAAACATACTATGCTTTCATTTCATAAGGAAAATCACTTTTATATACATAAACATATATACTAAAATGTATCTCATGTAATAAAAGTCATTTTGAAAAGCTTAGATAAGTTTATTTCGGTTTTGAGTGAATAGTACTCTTTTCAACTTTCGAGAAAGCCCTTTTTAATGAACTAACTAGCCACATAAACATTTGGTAAGGTTAACGAGTACTAATGCTATAATAAATTATATCCCTTACCTCTTAACGTTAGAGGTAATACACTTTCCTTGATTTTTGAGCTTGCATCGAAATGCGTGTCGATAACCCGAGTTGTCACATACCAAGTTATCTCATCACCTATAGCTCAAATTCATGTTAATATATTCAATATGTGATTACATCTAAAATGTTGACCAAAAGTTGACATTTTGCTACTTTGCTCGTTTTGCTCGGTTTTATCAGTTTAAGCCTCGGTTTTAAGCTTTCTTAACATGTTCGACACCTTTAAATTTATTTTCAATACCTCTACATCATGTCTTACATTCCAGCAACTTATTCCACTTCATACAAGACCTTAAAGTATCAATTCTTGCATTATTTCGATAATTCACCTAGTTAAACACTAAACCGAACCTTTATAGTATAATTTTAACTGTAAATTCATTTTAATTACATCCATCTTCATCATTCTAGCAGATAAATCATAATGGCAGTAATTGAACTCAATCATATAAATTAATTCATCAAATTTCCTTTAACTAAAAATCATCCACTATCACTAAAAAAACAACCTATCTCATAGTCATCACTATACCTCAACTTCTTCACTCCTTTGACCAAGTTTGACTTCGATTTTAGGTCTCCAAATTGCCACTCAGCTGTAACAGAACATGTATAGAGATTAGAAGTGTTCAGAATCATCCAAGAACCTCATCAAATTCATCCAAAAATTGAATTTTTGCTTACCTCGGAACAAGGCAGTTTTCTATCCTGTTTGTCTCTCTAACTTTTCAGGGGGTAAATGAATTCGGTTAGGTCTTAAATTTTTTATATGTAGTATAGGGTAGGAAGAGAAAGATTTCACATGAAGGGACCATTGCCTAAAAATGGCCGGAAGGTGGCCAGAAAATTCACGCTAGTCAGGAGCAGAGGTAACGCCTGCGACAAGGATGCGGGAGAGAGAACTCTCGGGTTTCAGCTCATTTCAGGATGGTTTTTAGCTTTTTATGAAGCTTATCCAGTTTAAGTTTAGACTGGAAAATATCAGAATCAACAAACATCTAGAAGGTCATCAAATTGGTTGATTTCCATTGGCTAACAGCTTGTTAAATGCTGGGGAAATGACTATTTTGTTTTATAAAATTTACCAAAATTAATCCTGATTAGATTTCTTCAAAATTTCACTTCTCAATTGTTATAATATGTCTATAGTATGTCCCATAAAAATTTGGGGGTCACTTGTTTAAGAAAAATTTCACGAACGAGCTAATTTTGCGCAATTTGGCCAATATCGAGTAAAATGTAAATAAGCTTTCGGTTAGCTTTAAAAATTTATTTGAACCCCTAAATCTCCATATTTCTTCATGATTTTTATTTCCCATGTCAATTTCACCTTATACTAATTTTATATGGCCTCAGAATAATTTTCATGAATTTCTAAAATTTTATACGCATTTATTTCCCTTATTAGGTTCATTTTCTCGATTTAATTTAAAACCCGAGTTTAACTAACTTTTGCATTTCCAATCTCTTAGTTTTCCCTCCTACACATCATTCCATGAATGAACATGACATTTTTAAGAAATTCTTAGGTCTAGGACCTTACCTCGGTTTGCATGTCATTGGACCCCACATTAGAATCGAGTGCTTTAATCGCCTACGGGCTTGTAAAACGTTACATTGAGTTGTAATTTACTTCATAAGCATCATAAGATGGGAAAAGTAAGGTTTCACACTCCGACGACCCAGTAACAGGTGACCAACGTCCTCTCCTACCCTTCTGACCACCGGCGACCCATTCCCCTTCCTTCTCCCTCTCCCCTCGCCTGGAACAGAAACTAAAACAGAGGAGTTTTCCTCTATTTCGCGAGCTGTGACAAGGCCAAAAAAAGACCCGACGTCGGCCTCCCACCGAACGCAAGCCCCGATGACCTCCTTTGCCCTGTCCTTCCCCATCCGGCCACCCTTTTCTGACGCTACAGTGTCCAAAAAAAAAATACAGAAGAAAAGACCTAGTTGATATTTCCCTATTTTTACACAGTGACTCATAGGTAAAAATCTAAGGTTTATCTAGTTGAATTTCTGTATAAATTGCATTATGAAAGCATGATTGTTGTATGAATTAGTTTAAATTTTTGTTGTGAAGAAATTTGAAAACTATGGTTAATTGGACAATTGTGGATTTAAGAATTAGATAAGAAATTTAATATTATGAGTTGAATTATCAAAAAATTGGGGTTAAATGTTAAGATGAAAATGGAATGGGAGGAAGATGTGGAATATATATATATATATATATATATGTATATATATATATATATATGTATATATATACATATATATATATATATATACATATATATATGGGTTTATGTACGTATGTGTATTGATATATGTCCAAATGTATATAAAACGCCTTTGCTTATGTATGTATAAGTGTGCACACGCACAATATGGTGGTAGGAAGGAAATTATATAAATTGGTAAGAGGAAGGATTAGTCAATGGAGAAGGCAACTATAGAATTTGTGGTAGAATTAATTATTTTATATGTATGATGGAGTAGGAAGGAGGAAGAAAATTGATGAGGTCCCTCAGGCTGAACATGTTTTATAGAATGTGAACATTTTGGGTAGTATTGAGAAGTTAGAAATTAGATTTCAAATATATTTTCTTGATGAATGAGGTCACGATTTTGAAACGTTGTAAACCACTCAAGAAATTATATATGATACTAAAAAAAATATATGAATTATGGTGTAGGAGAATCGTAGAAGGATTTAAGGGAGATACCTAGAGGCGTCACTACTCGAACTGGTACTTTCGATAAATCGAGGTAAGGGGTGTAATTTAAGATGGTAATGGTATCCCTACCCTAGACTCCGACTTATTTATACGTTTTCGACCTTTCTCGTGTAGCCGTTGATTGTAAAACAAAACCCTACACCTATTAAGCCCAAGTTTTATTTAGTCATGTTTTCAAAATAAAGAAATGCCATATGAAATTAAATGCATAGGTTCGAGCATGATTTCTAAATAAATGTTATGGTTTCAACTTACATATGAATTGATTTCATGTTTTTGAAAGAAATGAAATTTGGTATGTGAACACATGCTTAAGAAAAGAAATTTGTTTTCGAAAGGTGATTGCGGGGTCCACCTCTTGAGTCCTTCGGGAACAAAGTGTCACACAGTCTTTCTGTTTTATGAAAGAGTTTTCATATTACAATAAATTTGATTTTATTACTTGGTATGAGTTTATGGGCTATAAAACCCAAGAAAGATTTTGAAAACTCTGTTTTGAGACGAAAAGGCAATGTATAATGGAATTGTGGGGGCTACCTCTTGAGTCCGATGGGAACAAAGTGCCATGCAATTTCCACAATGACATGTGAACATGGGGGCCACCTCTTGAGTCCGACTAGAGCAAAGTGCCACGCGGTTCACAATGATATGCGATCGTGGGGGCCATCTCTTGGGTTCTGTGGGAGTAAAGTGCCACACAGTCTGTGTAACTGTAGGGGCCACCTCTTGAGTCCTACAAATGCAAAGTTCCACAGGTCAATGCATTTTTGTCATGCGCGCCTTTGTGGCGTATATGAATTTTACCTTCGGGTGTGATTGAATTGCTGTACGACCTTGATCACATCTACAGCCTTGCCATGGCCATGTTTATGATTTCCCTCTACGGAGGATGACTATGTTATCATCGCATGACAATCCTATAAGTTAGCCTAGTCTCCATCCGATATGAACTATGTTATAAGATTTTGATCATTCGATACTTGTTTATGCATCAGTTATGCTTTTGAAGTTCAATCGGTTTTGAAAGATTCTGAAGTTCTGTATGTTTCAAAAGATTGTGATGTAACTGAATAGATTCGTTACCTCGAAATTATATTTCTGTTGATTATGTTTTCCATTTATGCATTTTGGAAGCTATGTGATATTTGTAAAGAAATACTATCTTTTAGTTTTATCATGCATTCAGTGTGATTCATTCACCATGATCATTTTAAATGTATTTCTTACTGGGCTTTTTCCCGAAAGCTCACCCCTCTACCTTTCAGATTATTTGCAGTGATCTACAGACGCTACCTGCCACGTACACGACGTATGCTGATGGAAAGAGCTACCCTATGCTACTTTTTGTACATGCAGAGGTATACAATTGCATTCCTTTACCAAACACATTTTGTGAGCACAGACATACAATGGAAATATTTTGTTGGGATGTAATTTGTAAGAAAACAAATGTAAAGAATATCCCTTTTGAGAATTTATCTTAGAGTACTAATCTTAGTTGGAATGGATATATGTTGGCTTGATGATGCAAATTGGGAAGCATGTTTGATAGTTATCGATATCTAGGATTGTTAAAGCGTTTGATTTGCAAGTAGGTAGACTTATATATAAGCAGTTATGTTGCCGAAATTTCTATCGCCCATTTAGATGTAAAATTTAATTTAAGTATAATTACCGATGAATAAGTAAGATAAAAGAAACGACACTGAACAAGAATGCAATCTAAGTGAATAAATGAATAACTAGGAATTCAAAATTTCAAAAAAAAAATTTCCTCCAAATTTTCAAGGTCAAGGGTCATTACAAGCTATCGCCTAAACTCAAAGGTTGTCACGACCCAAAACTACCTAAAATCAGAGTAAATTTTTCGTTTTTTTTCTTTCATACTTACCTGTTCTCTGATTGTGACCACACTCCACTAACAATTGGGTTATGCGTCAATGCCAGTCCCACCATTCATCCACCAGATAACTTAATTCCTTATTACAGAAAAAAGGTAAACACATGAGTTTTTCATTTATTCTTTTTCATTCATTTACAAGTGTTTACATTATCTATACTTCCCCGACAGTTACTTACTAACATGTTACCATGCTATTCTTATTTAGATACAATATGTACAAGTGTATATACCTCAAAATTATGGGCAGCAGCGGATATCAGGAATGCAGTACTCAGTCACCTCAAAGTCTACTGGAGATGATCTGTGTGAGAAAATGAAAGGGGTGAGCACATCAAGCTCAGTAAGGCAATCCTACGAACAAGTAGGTAACCATACTACCTACATGAACGTGGTGCCATGCATAAACCACCATTTCTCCACACATTTCAACACAGATACTACAATTCGTGATGTCATGATGTCATGTAAAACAAATTCACATATGGATTTCAAAGAGCATGAAAAATTCAAAATGCAACTCTTTTAAATCTTTTCTTATTAAAATTTCACAACAAAGCCAGGACTCAACCCATCCCTCGGGTGTTCCGGACTCACATAAAACCATGAACTCAAATGCTTTTCAAAGCAATAGTGACATGCAATACAATGAATGTCATGTAAAACCAGTTTACATCACTTATAGGTTTAAATAGCATGGAAATGCAAGTTTCTGTTTAAAACCCAGTTTCATTCTCATCAAAATCATATCTCAGTCAGGATCCAACCCCTCCCTCGGGTGATCCATACTCACACGAAAATCCATAAAACGTGTTTCTCAAAATCATCAACATGCGAGACTAGGCAATATATGTATATCTCAGGTAAATAACTAGGACTATGGCCATATATCCTCGTGATCCCACTGCTACATGGATCCTAGTGTGCGGGGTCTCACTACTACCAGGAGCCGCCCCGGGAGATGGGTCAGTCCATCCAGTTGGTCTTGCCCGATTACTAACATCTGAAGATGCCACGCATCTGAAGATGCCACATAATCAATCCCATCATGGTATAGTGTACTCCATGCTACTTGCATGGTACAACGTACTCCGTGGACCCATATCTCATATCCATACTCATGCCCTGTCTCAAAACGCACGTGCGAGCCTATTTAATCGGCGTGACACACAGTCTACCCAACGCTCCAAGCACGGATTATCACATGTTCTCATAAAATCAGTGCGAGCGATGCTCCAGCACTCTTATAAAATCAAGGAAAATCTCGTGCGAGCCAAGCTCCAGCACGCGTTTCATAAAATCTCATAAGATTAGTGTGAGCTGAGCTCCAGCACTCTGTCAAAATCATATAAAACTAGTGCGAGCTAGACTCTAGCACTCTGTCATAAGAATCAAGTGAAAATCTGGTGCAAGTTAGACTCTAGCACCTTATCATGAAAATCATATGAAAATCTGGTGCGAGTTAGACTCTAGCACCAATGCATGTAAAACTCTAGTGGGAGCTCTCGCTCCAGTACTAATATATGTATCTCACAAATCAAAAACTCGTGCGAGCTAAGCTTTAACACATCACATGTCTATAAAATCATCTAGGCGACTCTGTTTGTTGAAAATACGCAATGCTGTGCATTTTTATTTAAAAGTTAGTAAGCCTACTCATGCACATGTCAAAACACCTCAAGAATAAGTAGGAACCTCTTGTTTTTGCTCCTCCCAATTTTTCCTAAATTTAGAAATTTTACCCTTAACAAGGGTATTTTGGTAATTTACCCATCCGGACACTAAAATTTTTATCTTAAATCTAGACCCTTCAGATAATTTAAGAGACAACAAATGAAGTTGTAATTGCGTAAAGTTACCTCTAGCAGTCCATAAAATTCCCTTACCTGGAATCACGCGCAAGTTTATCCCGTCTCGATGATACCAAGTCTCTCAATCTAAATTCGCTCCAACCAAGTCTACGGAGCTGCAAATAACTATGTATTTGGGTCAGTTCTAATATACTTATTAGTATTTCACTTATACTGATCGAATCTAAAACACTGGGCCCGTTTTACTTTATTAGGCCCGTTTGCATCTTAATGGGTCTCGACCTATTTCCAGCCCGTTTCCACTTATTAAATCCCTTCTTCGGGTCTATTGGGCTCTCGATACCGATTGGGCCTCATTTCAAAGTCTTTGGATAGCCCGTATATCATTTACGACAATTAATTCAAAAATCCCAATATAGTTCACTAAATGTGGAATTAAATTCGAAATTCGTAAAATAAATTTTTAATACGCGAATAATTACATAAATTATCGTAAATGAGCTTTACTTACCCGAGATTATGTGATGGTGCACAAATCGAAGTTCGATCGGGCTCACGTATACGATTTATTGTCGAACTGCACAATTTATATTTAATTTCGAGTTAATTTTCGATCAAATATAATTTAAATAAATTTATCAAAAATCAAATCGATCACTTTAGACCGCTTACCGACTTACCCGAAGTCCGATGTATCCCAAAAAATTATTCATTTTTTTCCTTTTTCTCTTTTTCTTCCTTTCTCTCCCTTTTCCCTCTCTTTCTTGGCTAAACCAGTTTGGTCCGGTTCAACCCGGTTCAGATCGGTCCAGTTCAGCCGGTTCAGTTTGGTTCGATTTTCTTCTTCACCGTTCGGAGCTCTGCCGACCGATTCTTCGTCGGCTTTTGTCTTTAGCAGCTCCGCGGGGTAGTCTGATTCACGAATCTGGCCTCAATTTCGCTAACGATGGTCAGAAAGTGGCCAGTCCAGCTCTTCTCCCTTCCGGCGTTGGTACCCATTTTCTTTTCTCGCTGTTGTCGGCACTGGCTGTCGTTTCCTGGGCCGTTTCCACCACCAATTAGCTCTATACCGCATGGGGAAGCTTCGGTTGGCGGTGGCTAGGGCCGAATCGGCGCTGGTGGCCGCTGATTTCGCTTCTCCTCTCTACGGCTTCTCTCCCTCGATCCGTTGGATTTCGGCGTCGGTGGGCCACGTTGCCGGTACCAGGGAGGTCGCGTCGATGTCCTCTTCCTTTTTCAGCCCTTCGCCTGGCCATTGGGTCGCTGGTGGTCGTCCGATCATCTCTTCGGTTTCGGCTTCTTCGTTTCATTTTGTTTCTTTCTCTCTCTTCGCAAAAATTTCAGTTTCTTCTTTTTTTTCTTATTTATTTATTTATTTCTTTATAATTTATTTTATTATTATTTTATTCATTACATTATTCATTAAAATATTCAAAAAAATCCAAAAATATCATTAAAAATTATATTATATTTAGATTAATTAATTAATTAATTTATTTTATTTTAACCCTTTTTCGATGTATTTTCTTCGTATTTTCAGGATATTGTCCCGAGTGAATTTTCGGTAAACCTTAATAATTTCGGATCTTGATCAATTGGACTCGAAATTCGATAATTTCTCCTTCATTGATCAAGATGTCCTAAATCCCTATTTTTAATTAAAATTTTCTTATCGAATTTTGATCTTTTGACCGTTTTACCCTTGTACGTGTTCGGGATCAATCCAATCCAACTTCCCTTCACGAACACTCACTCATTTCGTATTTTAAATCCTTATCTCCAGTCCGAATCCCATTCGTTTAAATTTGTGACCATTTTCAATCCTTTATAAGAAATTACGATATAATTTCGGGTCTTACATAATCTCTCCCACTTAAGAAATTTGGTCCTTCAAATTAGAACCAAGTCAAATGGGCCCATAAACAACTCCGGGTACGTCTATCACATCTTACTCTTTAATTCTCATGTGACTTTTTTGGAGTGTACTACTACCAAAGGACTTGACTAGGGAGATCGTCTTAAACCTCAACACTTTCTCCTTTCGTCTAACACTCGTATCAAGTTTTTCAACATACGTTATACTTTCATTGAGCTCCAACAGTTCATATCCGATCCATATGCTGGGTCCGGATAGTATTTTCGAAACATCAAAAGATGGGACACATGGTGGGTACCTGCTAATTCAGGTAGTAATGCCAACCTACAGGCCTTATCTCCCACTTTGTCCAATCTCTTAAAGGATTCAATCTAACGAAACTTAATTTGCCTTCTTTTTGAAACTCATTATGTCCTAAGGGCATGTAACTTCCAACAATACTAATTAACCTTCGGTGAATTCTAATACTTTTCTATCTCTTGTCAGCATAGCTTTTCTGTCTGCTCTGAGGTGTTATTAATCTCTCACAAATCAGCTGAACATCCTCAGAGGTATGTCTTATAAATTCGAGAACAATCCTCTATCTATCAGCCACTTCTTCTTATCCAATTAGGGAACAACCCCTAAAGCCATACCATGTCTCATAAAATGTTATCCCGATACTCAAGTGACAATTGTTATTATTGGCGAATCAATTAGTAACAACTGATCATCCCAGGAGCTTATAAAATTAATGGCACACATTCTCATTATATCCTCAAGAATTTGTACAGTCCCCTTTGACTGGCCTTCTATCTGAGGACGGAAAGCTGTGCTAACACTCCATCGGGTTCCCATAGCTTCCTGAAAAATATTCCCAGAAGTGGGAAGTGAAGCGGGAATCCCTATCTGATACCATGCTCACTGGAACGCTACATACTGTTCCACAATCGTCCTTACATATAACTTCGTCTACATACTCAGAGTATTTGGAGATTTCATAACCAAAAGGTAGGTAGACTTAGTCAATCTGTCGACTATCACCCAGATAGCCTCGTGATTCTTGCGGTCCTCTATAACCTGTCACAAAATCCAAGGTAACTTGCTCCCATTTCCGTGTCGATATAGGTAGAGGCTGCAATAACCCTGCAGACTTTTAGTACTCTACCTTACTCTACTGACATACGAGACACTTTTTCACAATCTCTACAATGTCTCTTTTCATATCTGACCACCAATACCCTTTTCTGAGATTTCGATATATTTATTACTTCTCGGATGCACTGTATATCCCGAAGAGTGAGCTTCTGGCAATAACACTATGTCATCACTGTGGTCTTGGGGAGCACTTATACTGTCTCTGAACCTCAGTAAGCCATCAACACTCTTTGTGAACTCTGTCACTGTACCCATCTGAATCTGACCCACACTATCGATACCATGTCGATCATCATGCTAAGCCTGTCAAATTCGATCACTCAAATTCGATTCTAATCTCAGGCTAGCTGTCACACAATCACTATCATCATCAAAAGGGATCACATCACGATTGAGGCTCACAACTGCTCTAGCAGCTCACGCTCCTTGACCATCATATGTGCTACCATCCCGAGACTCTTTCTGCTCAAGGCATTGGCCATCACATTAGCCTTTCCTGGGTGGTACAATTTCCACAGTCATAATTCCTCAGAAGCTCTAACCTTCTTTGTTATCTCATATTCTACTCTTTCTGTGAAAACAGATACTCGGGGCTTTTTATGATCACTACATACCCAAAATTTCTCATCGTATAAGTGGTCGCGCCATACCTTCAGTGTAAACGCTACGGCTGCCAATCTCTAAATCATGGGTCAGATAGTTTCTTTCATGATCCTTGAGTTGTCGGGATCCATAATCGACTATCTTCCCATTTTGCATCAATACACAGCCCATTCATTATTTTGAGGTATCCATATACACTGAAACCTCTTGAGCTGTTGGGTATAGTGAAAATAATTACGGTGGTCAGTTCACACCTCAATACACCAAAACTCACCGAAGCTACTTTCATACTTATCATTGCACTGACATGCAATCTCTTCTTTTTTTCTTTTTTCGATTGAGACGTGTCAACCGAGCAGCCCATTTCGAGAACTCTCAACAAACCATCTGTAAATAACAATTTCCAATTGTTGCTTATAATTTTTCCTGGACTTTAAATACACCCAAAATATCATCAATAAGGATGATAACAAATCGGTCCAGGTAAATTTTAAATATCTCATCGTAGTTGAGTTCCACTAAATATCTCATTCACCCATATCCTTGACCTACGTACGCAAAAACGTGTGATGTCATTTCGAAATCGCTTCCGTTCAAGATACTAACTCGCGTCATTTCCTTTTTCTTATATTAACAGCTTTTATAAAATTTTAATTTTTAAACCTTCATGATTAATCGAATTCTATATTTCTTTATCGTACAAGTAAAGGTATCCTAAATTTTAAATGTATATATTACGACTGTCGATTTCGATTTATAGGTTATGTGTACTTCTAGACGCTGTCAAGTCTTCAGGCGGGGAGGTATTTTGAAATACCTTTATTAACCCTCAGACTTGACCACATGGACTGGTTTGGATATATCCACCCCTTATCCTTGGTCGCAATTTATATTCACTACATATCGCTTAATCCAAATTACTTCACATATCAAAGATATTCTTACCTTGCATATGCCTCTTCCAATATATATTGTATTCAGGATCTATCACATCTCAAAGTTTATCTCCTTTCGTATATCACTTATAACAAACTCTTTCATTACTTATTAAAACTTATAGTATACTTTTTTCAGGTGTAACCATATCACTATCTGAGGATAGAAATCTGATGTCACGCCCCGGAAAAGCGAAAAATAGGGCAAATTTGAAACTTTTTACTCATCAATTCATAATTAAGGGTGCATTCCTGTGCAGTGTCATACATCATCATACCTATCATACCTTAGGATCTTATCATTAGATAGTATATATCATATCATATACCTTACTCAATCTCAAGTTAATTAATCCTAATACATCCCATACAATGTTATACATCAAGTGTTTGTAATTACAATAATTGTCTGGGTACATGAAAAGATAAATGATACCTTAAAATACAATATATGGCCTGGAGCTCAAGTCCTCCACTAGCCGCTACTTCGTACGTTGTAGGAAAACCCTTTTCACTTGAAGAAATCTGGGGGGAAAGAAAACAGGGTGAGCTTCTAAATCGCTCAGTAAGGGGGTAAGGGACTCATTATATAAACCATAATGCACATCATAAAATATTTATTTGTATGTGAAACTCAGTATACTCTTTTGAAGACCATAGCATGAAAGTTCTCAAAACAACATTCTCATATCTCAAAATCATGTGGAAACATGAAGTAAAAAGGGCTCAGTATAGAGCAGTAACAAGCATGTGAAAATAATGCAATAATGGCTTTCTCGATAAATGTGATAAAATCACTGTAATAATAATGCGCGTGGTGCAGCCACCAAACACACGTGGCACAGCCATAGAATAGGGTTTCACGTGGCACAGCCACCAAATACACGTGGCACAGCCACAAAATAGGGTTTCATGTGGCACAGCCACCAAATACACGTGGCATAGCCACAGAATAGGGGATCTCACGTGGCACAGCCACCAAATACACGTGGCACAGCCACAGAATAGGGGATCTCACGTGGCACAGCCACCAAATACACGTGGCACAACCACAGAATAGGGGATCTCACGTGGCACAGCTACCAAATACACGTGGCACAACCACAGAATAGGGGATCTCACTTGGCATAGCCACCAAATATACGTGGCACAGCCATAGAATAGGGTTTCACGTGGCACAGCCACCAAATACATGTGGCACAGCCACAAAATAGGGTTTCATGTGGCACAGCCACCAAATACACGTGGCACAGCCATAGAATAGGGTTTCACGTGGCACACCCACCAAATACACGTGGCACAGCCACAGAATAGGGTTTCACGTGGCACAGCCACCAAATACACGTGGCACAGCCATAGAATAGGGGATCTCACGTTACCAGAACGAAGAAAAATCGAACTTACATGCTACCAGAGTAATGCTCGGTGTGTACTCAAAATTACACACCTACGTCTTTATCAATAGCCATTATCATATAAAACTGGTTTGCCTTCACGTAGAACTCATAGTGGTTTTTCTCTCATAAAACTCATTTAAAACCGTTTTGTACTCAACACGAAACATATTAAAACCGAGTTTCAACCGACAAAACACGCACACATTTCTCAAATCTCAATATTACCTTAACGTAGAGCCTAATTCATTTCTCACACAAACTCAACGATTTATAAAGCAGTTTCACACATAGCTTATAAACTCATAAAAACATTGGGCTCCAACCGGCTATAAAAATCGTGTGCATTCTCATCAAAGCACAACACATCAAACATGCTTGTCTTATAAATCACAAATCATGCTATAATAGTTCACAAATCACATACACAAATGGTTTAGTTTCCCTTACCTCTTTGCACCTCGTATAGTGCAATCGTTTCCCCCTTGTCACGGATTAGTCTCGCATTCCACTCTGAAACTCCCGAGCTATCCAAACGATGTTAAAACATCAATACTCATCATCACAGTAACCTCGATTCTCAAAATCGAGCATAAATGCTCATAACACCTCAAATCTCTCAATTTTAATAACTCTATCATAATCCACAATCTCATTCACAAATCTCAACATCCTACACTTCCCATGCCACAATATCTATGCTAATTCACCACATTGTCTAAATGTCCATTTATAACTCAAAATTCCCAAAATTACCAAAATTGCTAAATATCATCATCACTCTAACTACATTGTAATTTCATCAATCCCTAATCATTTTCCAGCTATTTCAACACAATGCCAACAACCATTATCACCAAAATCATCTCAAATATCAAGATCGAGGTTTAAAAATTACCCAAAACTTGTGGAGAGCTTATCTTTTGTCTCGATTCAATCCGTCTTCCAATTTTCAAGTATGTTGTTCTCCCTTTGATGAGGAACAACTTTCCTTCTTGCCATAGCCTCTGATTTGGACGAAAATGGGTGCTTTGGATGAGTGAGAAAACTAGGGCTCAAGTGAAAATGGGGTTTTGAAGAGAGAGAAAATGAAATTGCAAGAGAAAGCAGGGGTTCCTTATATAGACGGAGGGTAGGAGATCGATCTAGCTCTTGATGAGATCGATCTGCATTTGAATTTGGGGACGATTTGGGGTAATTTTATGCCTAGGAGATCGATTTGTCGAGGGGTGAGATCGATCTCTTAATGGCTACATGAGATCGATCTGCTCCCTGAGGAGATCGATCTTCTCCTAAACAGAAACATTTTGAGATCAATCTTCTCCTCATGAGATCGATCTCTTCATTATAGAATCATAAGGAGATCGATCCTCTTCCATTGGAGATCGATCTGCTCCTTAAATTCCTCCTTCCTTGTCATTTTTAACTCACCAGATCGATCTCTCCTTCTCCAAGATCGATCTCTCCTTCTCCAAGATCGATCTGACCTCATAGTTTAACACTTATGTTAAACACTTAACATATAAATCTTCAAATATAATTTCCACAATTCAGTTAGGTCAATAAATTACACTTCAAGTTCTTATTACATAATTAAAATATGTTTAAAATTCTTAGATCTCATATCTGAACAGCATAGTTTGCAGCCGACCAATTTATTCTCAAATATTACTTCAAATTATTCATATTCCATAGAATAAAATCAGCTGACTTATACTTCTTCTCCCATTTTCAACTTATAATCTCTTCATAATTATTCTGTTAGTTAACCCTCCTCCATTTGGGGTACTAACTATCAGCATTGTGCCCAAGGGTGTAGGTATTTATGTCTTTTACTAACTTATATACAAATGAAGGCGGTATGACTAAATGCGTTGCACCTAGATCAAGTAACATAATTATTTCTTTATTTACAATCAGGGTGGTATCTTCCACCACATCGGATGAAACATCAATATTGTCCTGGTCCAAGGCATACACTCGCCCTCGTCCAACAGCCTACTTTCCCCTTTCTCTTCGACTGTGGCCTCTCTTTTCGGTGCAGAGATATCAACAGGGTTTTCTTTGTCTCTTTGCCCTTCTGTGGGGCAGTCTCACCCAACTCTGAGCAATTATTAAATAAATGGCCCATCTTACCACACTTAACGCCTATTTTAGTCAATAAAGTGTAGGTGTAGGCCATACTTCCGTGGTATCTACCACACATCCTACACTGCTTACACTGCTATGAAGCAGGTTGGGGTCCTCTAATCACAATACCCCTCAAAAGTACTAAAATTGGATATACTGGGGCCTTACCAATCATCTTATCCCGTGACTCATCAACTCTAATCTCTTACTAAACTACATTTTTCCCGTTACATCTCTGACATTCTCTATTCTTTTTTGTCTTTATCTCAGCCTTTACTACCTTTTCCAATCTCAAAGGTGTGCAACACATGATCTTATTCACACAACTGTAGTTTGCGCACTGCCTCAGCATAAGTCGTGATATCCAACAAGGCCAATCAGACTCAAATCGACAATCTGATCCCTTCCATGAACTTTTGGGCTTTCCGACTCTCACTGCCCATAGTGTCGAGGTAATACCTGCCCAGGGATATAAATTGAGTTTCATACTCGTCAATCAACCAGTGCCTCTAGGTCAGTGTAAGGAATTTTACCTGTAATTTCCTTTAAGCAATGTCCGGGTTATTCTGTCACTGGAATACATCCAGAAATATTTCTTATGTTAACTCTGCATGTCTAACTCTTAAGATGGGTCAAGCGGACTTCCACCAATGCTCCGACTCACCCTCAAAGCCCATGCATACTATGAGCAATTAGCTCCCAAAATATTCTCCACATTCTACTCCAACCTCACGAAGCGTGTCTCAATACTGTCCGATCTCTCTGTCGGATTCTGTGGGGCATGCTCAACATCAGCCTCCATTTCAATCTCATCCTGGTTCTGACAGGTCGACTCAGCACGACTAGCAGGCTCAGGCCTACCTCTACGACCTCTGCCTCGTGCTCTACCTCCTCTACCACGACTAATATTAGGCATAATGCCTATATTCCTGCATTCTCAACCATTTCTTAGTTAAAACCCATTTTGGTATACACTATTGTATCTAACCAAGCATAGTAACACGAGGATGTAATTTCCTAATTACTGACACTGACACACATCAGACCAATTTCGCTCTGATACCACCATTTATCACGACCGAAAACTACCCAAAATCAGAGTAAATTTTTTATTTTTTTCTTTCATGCTTACCTGTCCTCTGATCGTGACCACACTCCACTAACAATTGGGCTGTGCGTCAATGCCAATCCCACCATTCATCCACCAGATAACTTAATTTCTTATTACAGAAAAAGGTAAACACATGAGTTTTTCATTTATTCTTTTCCATTCATTTACAAGCATTTACATTATCTATACATCCCCAACAGTTACTTACTAACATGTTACTGTGCTATTTTTATTTAGATACAATATGTACAAGTGTATATACCTCAAAATTATGGGCAGCAGCGGATATCAGGAATGCAGTACTAGTCGCCTCAAAGTTTACTGGAGATGATCTGTATGAGAAAATGAAAGGGGTGAGCACATTAAGCTCAGTAAGGCAATCCTACGAACAAGTAGGTAACCATACTACCTAGATGAACGTGGTGCCATGCATAAACCACCATTTCTCCACACATTTCAACACAGATACTACAATTCGTGATGTTATGATGTCATGTAAAATAAATTCACATATGGATTTCAAAGAGCATGGAAAATTCAACATTCAACTCTTTTAAATCATTTCTCATTAAAATTTCACAACAAAGCCAAGACTCAACCCATCCCTCGGGTGTTCCTTACTCACACAAAACCATGAACTCAAATGCTTTTCAAAGCAATAGTGACATGCGATACAATGAATGTCATGTAAAACCAGTTTACATCACTCATAGGTTTAAATAGCATGGAAATAACATCATGCAAGTTTTCGTTTAAAACCCAGTTTCATTCTCATCAAAATCATATCTCAGTCAGGATACAACCCCTTCCTCGGGTGATCTAGATTCACACAAAAATCCACAAAACGTGTTTCTCAAAATCATCAACAAGCGAGACAGGCAATATATGTATATCTCAGGCAAATAACTACGACTATAACCATATGTCCTTGTGATCCCACTGCTACACGGATCCTAATGTGCGGGGTCTCACCACTATCAGGAACCACCCCGAGAGGTGGGTCAGTCCATCCCGTCCGTCCTGCCCGATCACTCGCATCCGCAGATGCCACGCATCCGAAGATACCACATAATCAATCACAGCACGGTACAATATACTCCATGCTACTTGCACGGTACAACGTACTCCGTGGACCCATATCTCATATCCATACTCATGCCTTGTCTCAAAACACATGTGCGAGCCTATTTAATCGGCGTGACACACAGTCTACCCAATGCTCCAAGCATAGCTAATCGCATGTTCTCATAAAATCCGTACGAACGATGCTCCAGCACTCTCATAAAATCAAGGAAAATCCCGTGCGTACCAAGCTCTAGCACGCGTTTCATAAAATCTCATAAGATTAATGCTAGCTGAGCTCCAGCACTTTGTCAAAATCATATAAAACTAGTGCGAGCTAGGCTCTAGCACTCTGTTATAACAATCAAGTGAAAATCTGATGCGAGTTAGACTCTAGCACCTTGTCATAAAAATCATATGAAAATCTGGTGCGAGTTAGACTCCAACACCAATGCATGTAAAACTCTAGTGCGAGCTCTCGCTCTAGCACAAATGCATGCATCACACAAATCAAAAACTTGTGCGAGCTGAGCTCTAGCATGTCACATGTCTATAAAATCATGTAGGCAGCTCTGTTATCTCAAAATAATTTCCAACCGAATCACATTGTTGAAAATATGCAATGCTGTGCATTTTTATTTAAAAGTTAGCCAGCCTACTCATGCACATGTCAAAACACCTCAAGAACAAACTGGAACCTCTTGTTCTTGCTCCTCCCATTTTTTTCTAAATTTGAAAATTTTACCCTTAACAAGGGTATTTTGGTAATTTATCCATCCAGGGCACTAAAAATTTTATCTTAAATCTAGACCCTTCAGACAATTTAAGAGACTGCAAATGAAGTTGAAATTGCATAAAGTTACCTCTAGCAGTCCGTAAAATTCCCTTACCTGGAATCACGCGCAAGTTTATCCCGTCTCGATGATACCAGGTCTCTCAATCCCAATTCGCTCCAACCAAGTCTACAGAGCTGCATATAACCACGTATTTGGATCAGTTCTAATATACTTATCAGTATTTCACTTATACTGATCGAATCTAAAACACTGGGCCCGTTTTACTTTATTGGGCCTGATTGCATCTTAATGGGTCTCGACCTATTTTCAACCCGTTTCCACTTATTAAATCCTTTCTTCGAGTCTATTGGGCTCTCAGTACCCATTGGGCTTCGTTCCAAACTCTTTGGATAGTCCGTATATCATTTACGATAATTAAATCAAAAATCTCAATATAATTCACTAAATACGGAATTAAATCCGAAATTCGTAAAATAAATCTTTAATACGTGAATAATTACATAAATTGTCGTAAATGAGCTTTACTTACCCGAGATTATGTGATGGTGCGCAAATCGAAGTTCGACAGGGCTCACGTATACGATTTATCGTCGAACTGCACAATTTATATTTAATTCTGGGTTAATTTTCGATCAAATATAATTTAAATAAATTTCTTGAAAATCAAATCGGTTACTTTTGACCTCTTACCGACTTACCCGAAGTCCGGTGTATCCCCGAAAATTCTTACCCTTATTCCTTTTCCTATTTTTCTTCATTTTTCTCCCTTTTTCCTCTTTTTCTTGGCTGAACCGGTTTGGTCCGGTTCAATCCGATTCAGACCGGTCCGGTTCAGCTGGTTTAGTCCGGTTTGATTTTCTTCTTCGTCGTTCGGAGCTCTGGCGGTCGGTTCTTCGTCGGCTTTCGCCTCTAGCAGATCCGAGGGGTAGTCTGATTCACGAATCTGGCCTCGGTTTCGCCAACGGTGGCTGGAAAGTGGCCGGTCGGCTCTTTTCCCTTCCGACGTCGGTACCTATTTTCCTTTCTCTCTGTTGCCGACGTTGGCCGCCGTTTCCCGGGTCGTTTCCGCCACTAATCAGCTCGACACCGCATGGGAAAGCTTCGATTGGCGGTGGCTAGGGCCGAATCGGCGCCGGTGGCCGCCGATTTCGCTTCTCCTCTCTGCGGCTTCTCTCCCTCAATCAGCAGAATTTCGGCGTCAGTGGGCCGCGTTGCCGGTACCAGGGAGGTCGCATCGACGTCCTCTTCCTTTTGCGGCCCTTCGTCTGGCCGCTGGGTCGCCGATGTTCGTCGAGTCATCTCCTCAGTTTTGGTCTTTTCATTTCGTTTTGTTTCTTTCTCTCTCTTCGCGAAAATTTCAGTTTTTCTTCTTTTTTTTTCTTTTTCTTTTTTTTTTAAATTTATTTATTTATAATTTATTTTATTATTATTTTATTCATTACATTATTCATTAAAATATTCAAAAAATCCAAAAATATCATTATAAATTATATTTTATTTAGATTAATTAATTAATTAATTTATTTTATTTTAACCATTTTTCGATGTATTTTCTCTGTATTTTCGGGATATTGTCCCGAGTGAATTTTCGGTAAACCTTAATAATTTCGGATCTTGATCAATTAGACTTGGAATTCGATAATTTCTCCTTCATTGATCAAGATGTCCTAAATCCCTATTTTTAATTAAAATTTTCTTATCGAATTTATATCGGATTTCGATCTTTTGACCGTTTTACCCTTTTCCGTGTTCGAGATCAATCCAATCCAACTTCCCTTCACGAACACTCACTCATTTCGTATTTTAAATCCTTATCTCCAGTTCAAATCTCATTCGTTTAAATTTGTGACCATTTTCAATCCTTTATAAGAAATTACGATATAATTTCGGGTCTTACAAAGGTTCACCCAATATTTTGTCGAGTTTGACCAAAATATTAAATCCATTTGAAACAGGCTTGGGTAAACAAAATAGGCTTGATCCAAATTCGAGTCGAACCTTGGTCACACTTTTAAAAGCCTAGGCTTAGTACGACTCGTTAATATATATATATATTTTAAAATATCACAATTTGCCTTAAATCAATTAAATCCAACAAAATTGAGCTCAATTAATAAATCTATTAAACTCATTAAATATGCCACAAATTAGCAATTAGAAAAATATATGAAACTGCCCAATTAAGGAAATCAACTTAATAATTGAATCAAAGTTATGCTTTTTTGTTGAAAAAATTGATCTATTTGGAAGGACTGGGCAAGCCATTTTTTTGTTATTTATTTAGGTCTGCTTGGATTGAAAACTCAAATTCAAACATTGGGCTGAGTCAGGTTTGAGCACACATAAAGTCTGTTAATATCATGTTTATGTCAGCCTAATCTATGATCAGGTACAATATGAAACTAGACTAATACTAATTTTTTTTCTTGTAACTACTCTTTATGTTTTCTCTATTTTTCACTAATTATATATTAATCATATATTATTTTGCTATATCATATATTGATTTCTAAATTTTTATTTTAGTGAAGTCAATTTATCTCGAAATTTAATTTTTGTATAATCAATTTATAATTTATCCTATATTAAAGTAAATATTATAAAAATAAATAAATTTCAATGGGGTCATTGACCTACTTTTCATATGTGGCTACGCCACTTATTATAGGATATGAGGCAATATTAATTAACTAGTAACCGTATCTTATATTGGATAAATTCTATTTAGACTATAATTTTTATTATATATACTTCAATATTTATTAGAACAAAAAGTGTTTATATAAAAAGACAAATATATTCTAATAAAATTTTACAAAACATATAACTATTTTTTCTCTTTTCTCTGTGCAACTGGTGGTCGTAATTAATTTTTTTTATATTTTTAGAGGGGTTTTCGTTCCTAGCTTCCTTGTAAATTTTAATTTTCCTTTTTTAAACTGAAAATGATTCTTACCCAAAGATATTAGCAGGAATTCCTTATGCAAAGTTTTTTTTTTTTTTTTTTTTTAAAATCAGTAGACACTTCATTCTTTATCATTAGAAGAGTCTGGATTATAGAAAAGGAATAGAGGCAAATCATTCCATTCCTGTTGCTCTCCAAGATTACAATCAAGTTTTGCTACACTATGAGGAAATTTATTTGCGTCTTTAGAAACATGAATAAAACTAATAGCTACAGCGTCGCTGTGCAGGAAACCCTTGCTCGGGAGCTGTTCCTGCACAAGGAATTCTACGTGGGAACGTTCCTGCGAAGGGCTCCTCGTGCGGGAACAATGCGCAAAGCTCTTTACTTGTTTTTGCGTAAGGTTATTAAATATTATCTTTTATTTTTAATTATTAATATTTATATACATATCATTAACACCAAAATACTAAATATATTTAAAATTTGAGATGAAGCAAAGATGAAAGAGGATGAAGATGGTGATAGAGAACTGATGAAAGGGATAGGTGAAAAGAAATACGGTTAAAATTATAAATTTATGAAATATATTTAATAATTTTTATGATGTAATTATAAGTGTGGTATAAAGAATAAAAATTCTCCTTATGTTGAATATTAATTGTACGTTTACAATATGACTCATCTTACTATCTTATATATGTTGCATGTATATATTCATATAGAATATTATCTTCTCTTTTAATCTACAAAAATATGTATAAATCTTTTATTCATGTAAGATATCTAATATAAATAATCTACAAACGAAAATAATTGTAGACAATATATGTCATTTAGAACATAGACAATAATAACAAGTTATATTGCTAATATTTATGCATAAATTATCCCATGTTTTAAATAATGTAAATGTGAATTTCCGAAATTTTCCTGTAAATTTGTTCGTAAAAACGTACAAGTGAAAATAAAAATGTACGTTTGATATAAAATAAAACAAATAGATAAATAATAATAATAATAAATAAATAAATAAATAAGTATATATATAAAGTGTATATATATATATATAACATATATATAATATTAATAATCGTCATAATTAAAAAATAAATAAATATGATGATGATGGGAGCAGATATAGACGTTTGAAACGTGAAAGGAGAAAGAAAACTGGAAACACGAAAACTGCTAACACCTTTGCACACCGAACCCCTGCCGCAGCTAGACCCCTCTCCTTCATCAACCCCATCACCAATCCACTCCTAACACCAAAGACAAGCGGCCGAAGCAATCGTGTAAAAGAAATCGAGGCTGAAAACAACAATATAATCAGACAAGAGTAGAGGCAGAAACGGGAGGAAAGGAGAAGAGAGTGTCACAACCCGTGACCTCTACTTCTATCCCTAAATGCATAAATTAATGCGGAAACGTTTTAAAATGAACTAAACTTGGCTAATATTTATCATTATAACTTTCGGATCTTTTCTTGTAGTTCCGTATCCGATATAGGTTTAAATCTTTTAGATTAATATGTAAAGGATTTTATTAAAGTCCTAAATTTTCTAGAAATTTTGGCATCATAACAGCTGCAATTTGACTCTACCCATCCTGTAAACAAGACAATATAGCAACCAAAAACCACAATCCACAACCACATGATCAGTTCTTGCAACTAAATATATATCAGCAATCCTAGCTATCCACCACTAACAATCATTTAATCATAATCACATCAGCAACCCATCACATAATCCCAAATAACTAACCATCATGAATTATAACTTCCTACCAGTCCATTAAGTTTAAGATTCGACCTAGTTTCTGTCACGACCCAAATTACCTAAAAATCCCTACAAATTTTTCGCATTTTCATTTCCTCACCCGTCGTGAACAGTTACACTTCTAAACAATTGGGCTATGATTCGGTGTTAGTAACCTCTCACCTATTTACCATTCCATTTTCATATTCACATTCACATATCAATTTATTTAAACAAAATACATCCCCAATATTAAATCCTTATACAGTACTGTGCATCTATTTGTTCAGATACAAAAATTATATAAATGTGTATACCTGATCTTAATAAGAAGCAGCGGATAACCGAGATGCGAGACTATTGTCGCTCTCTTCTACTGAATATACCCTGTGGGGTGGAAAATGAAAGGGTGAGCGAAACGTGCTCAGTAAGGCAATAATGTAAGCAGGTAGATAACTATACTATCTACGTGCTGATAATGTCATGATGTAAAAATCGTTTACTTTCGGAGCATGAGGTAAGATTAAAACAATGCCACATGTATGTATATATCATATACAAGAAATCATGAAATCGACATATCAAGCACACATGGAAAATCATCATGTATGACATCTCATGCTCGTCACATTAAAACTCATTTATTTCATCATAAACTCTTCCCTTTAAAACTCATTTGTTTAATCACAAAACTCATCACTTTGAAACTTATTTGTTTCATCATAAATTCATCACAGTTAAAACTCATTTGTTTCATTATAAACCAACTTCATCAAGGTCAAACCCATCTCTCGGGAATACCTTGATTCATCAAATCACATCTCTTTTAAAAACACAAATCGGGACTACCCCTCCATCGGGTTTGTCCTGGTCTATCCAGACCGTATGATATCATGTGAGGCATGTAGGTTACTGTATGAAAAATCGAGGACTATGGCCATACTATGTCCCTGTGATCCCAGGCACACGAATCCCGGTGTGCGGGGTATCACAACTGCAACGGAAGGTGGGGTCAAGTCCTGCCCGCCAGAATATCAAGTAACATCATAGAGTCATCATGACTGCACGGTACAGCGTACTCCGTGTGACATACACGGTACATCGTACTCCGTGGACCCATATCATAGTTTGGGGGTGCCTGCCGTAGGTCTTATCCAGCCCAATACTATGTCGATAACCAACCCATGTCTCAAAGTATATGTGCGAGCATCTCAACTCTCTGTGACACACAGTCTACAGGAGGCTTCCGCACGACTATATGCATGTCAACTCGCGTCTAGTGCGTTTATGTGAGCATCCTGCTGCCCGCCCCACACCAGGTCACAGGCTTACGGAGCTCCAGCACCACGCTATGCATATCATGATATCTAAAATCTCGTGCGAGCGAAGCTTCATCACCGTTTTGTGCACACACAAATTTCTCGTACGAGCAATACTCCAGTACGGCTTTTCATGAGAAATAATTCAGTAAACTTGAGTGCGAAAAAGACTCCAGCACTCTTTACTTGTATAAATATGATAGGTGGCTAAATCTTGACAAAACATCTTTAAAAATGGTAACCGGTACAAACCGGTACCCTTTCGTATAGTTCACGAAATCAGTAGCCAACCTATGTTCATATATGCTTAAATCAGAACAATATAATCATATAAAACATTAAAATCATGAAATTTATGCAATTTCATAGCCTTACTACCCTTTTTGAAATTTTCCTAACTGGGGGCAAAATAGTCATTTTTCACTATTCCCATATTTTTATCGTAAAAATTATTATTCTGTTTTTGGGTAGCCTAATGAATTTAACGTACTGTAAATCCCCTCAAAATTACGTACAGCTACCTCTAAGTGCTCATAAAATTCCCTTACCTCGATTCTCGTCGAGTCTGACCTTTCCTTTTCCACTGTTGTCACGTCGCGCAGTCCGATCTGCTCCCAATCAAACCTCCGGAACTGCGTAATAATATTCCTCAAGTCAGATATTATACAACTTAATTGTATTTAATACTTTCTGGGCTTAATTTAAATCATTGGGCCCATTTATCCCTATTGGGCCCGATTGCACTTTAATGGGCCTCGACCCATTTTCAGCCCGTTTATACTGTTTAAATCCCTTCTTCGGGTTTACTGGGCTCATGCAGCTTACTAATAATTATCGAGCTTCGATCCAAATTCATTGGATAGCCCGTATACTATTTACGGCAATTTATTACAACTCCGAATTACTATTCCTTCTATGCGAAATTAATCCATAATTCCGTAAAATAATTAAAGCTCGGTATTTAACGAATCTCAGATTGCCGAAATTAAACTATACTTACTCGATACGATGCGGGATACGAAAATTGGAGCTCAATCGGCTCTCGTTCGGGCTTTATCGTCAAACTGCACAATTATTATATTTAATCTCGGGTTACTTTTCGATTAAATATAATTTAAATAAATTTCTCGGAAATCAATTCGGTCACTTTTGACCTCATATTGACTTACCCGAAGTCCGGCGTATCCCCGAAAATCCTTTCCCTTTTTCCTTTTCCTCTTTTTCTCCTTTTTTCCCCTTCTTTCTTGGCTGAACCGGTTCAGTCCGGTTCAGACCGGTTCAGACCGCCGGTTCAGCTCGGTCCGGTTCGGTTCAGTTTTGGCCGGTTCAGGCCGGTTCGACCGGTTCAATCCCCATTTGCTCATTCCGGCGCCGTCCGGCCGGTTCCCGTTGCGATTTCGGTGCCGTTCGGCTCGGCTACACCTAGGCATTCAGAATCAGGCCTCGGCTGGGGTCGAAACGCAGCCATCGCCGGCGAATCACCTCTTCTCCCCCGCGGCTACCACCTCTCGATCCGACGGATTCCGACGGTTTCGCCGGCCAACACCCGTCTCAAAAGAACCGGCTCCTCTTCCCGATCACACCGGTACCCGCCGTTCGCCCCCAGCTGCCGTGGATCGCCGGCACCGACTCCATTTTCCCCGCGGTCTTCTCCTCCTCCGTTCGGCGATCTCCGGCCTCCTGACGGCGCGTCACCGGTGCCATTGGCTTCGCCGGCCTCTCCTCTTGCTGGTCGGCCCTTCGTCGGAGGCCGTCGGTGCCCGGTGGCCGTCGGTCGGACGAGCCACGCGCGGGTCTCCTTCTCCGTTTTCCTTTTCTTTCTCTCTCCCCGACGTTTTACAGATTTCTGTTTTTTTTTTTTTCAATTATTATTTTTATTTAACAATTTATTTTATTATTAAAATATTCATTAAAATAGTCTAAAAAATCTAAAAATATCTACAAAATTAATATTTTATTCCAAACAATTTAACTTAATTTAATTTATTTTATTTATTATATTTTTAATCATTTTTCCAGTATAATTTCTCCGTATTTTCGGGACATTGTCTCGGGTGACTTTTCGGTATTTCTAAAAATTCTGGATCTTGATCAATTGGACTCGAAATTGTATAATTCCTCATTATTGATCAAGATATCCTAAATCCTTATTTTAAATTAAATTTTCTTATCGAATTTATCCCGGCTTTCGATCTTTTGACCGTTTTGCCCTTACACGTGTTCGGGATTAATTTAACCCGACTTCCCTTCACAAATACTCACTCATTTCGTATTTTAAATCCTTATTTCCTATCCGAATCCCATTTCATATAATTTGGGACTATTTTCAATTCTTCATAAAATTTACGATTTAATTTCGGGTCTTACAAATCTCCCCCACTTAAGAAATTTGGTCCTCCAAATTAGAACCAAGTCATATGAGTGCATATACAACTCCGGGTACATTGATCGTATCATACACGGTCATCCTCAAGTGACTTTTTCGGAGTGTATTACTACCAAAGGGCTTTAATTAGGGAGATCATCTTAAACCTTAATACTTTCTCTTTCCTGTTTAATGCCCGAATCAACTTCTTCAATATACTTATAATTGCATTAAGCTGCACTGTTGGATCTCATATCCCATCACCTATGCTGGATCTGGATAGTATTGCCGAAGCATCAAAAGCTGAGACACATTGTGGGTGCCTGTTAATTCAAGTGATAACACCAACCTGCAGGTCTTATCTTCCACTTATCCAATCTCTCAAAATATTTCATCCAGCGTAACTCAATTTACCTTCTTCCAAAAGTTCGCTATGTCCTTATTCTCTTAGGACAAGAAATATTTCAACCATACTAATTCACCAAGGGTGAATTTCAATACTTGTCTATCTGCTCTGAGGTGTTCTTAATCTCCCACTCTTAACTAAACATCCTCAGAGACTTATTATCCAAGTTGAAAATAATTCTATCTGTCACCCACTTTTTCTTATCCAATTTGGGGAACAACCCCTACAGCCATACACTGTCTCATATCTTGTTATCCCGATACTCAAGTGACAACTGTCACTATTGACGAATTCAATTTGTAATAACTGATCATCCCAGGAGCATAAAAATCAAGGGCACAAGCTTTCATCGGATCCTCCAGAACCTGTACAGTCCTCTCTGACTGACCATTTGTCTGAGGACGAAAGCTGTGCTAATACTCAATCGGGTTCCCATAGCTTCCTAAAAAATATTCCCTGAAGTAAGAAGTGAAGCGGGAATCCCTATATAATACCATGCTCACTGGAACGCTACTTAATGTTCCACAATCTTTCTTACACATGAATCCTCATATACACTCTGAGTATTTGGGAATTTCATAATCAGAAGGTGGGTAGACTTAGTCACTCTATCGACTATCATCCAAATAGCCTCGTACTTCACCTGGGTTCTCTGTAACCCATCACGAAATTCATGAAAACTTGCTCACATTTTTCGTCGATATAGGGAGAGGCTGCAATAACTCTGCAGACTTTTAATATTCTACCTTATTCTGTTGACACACTAGGCACTTTTCTACAATCTCTACCATGTCTCTTTTCACATCTGACCACCCATACCCCTTTTCAGAGAATTCAATATATATATTCATTACTTTCCGTATGCACTGTATATCCCGAAGAGTGAGCTTCTGACAACATCACTATCTCATCAACTGTGGTCCTGGGGAGCACTTATACTATCTCGGAACCTCCGTAAATCATTATCATACTCTGTGAACTGTGTCACTGTACCCTTCTGAATCTGACCCACACTATCGACATCATGCCGATCATCAAGCTAAGCCTGTCAAATCCGGGCACTCTCATCCGATTCTAGTCTCAGGCTAGCTGTCACACAATCACTGTCATCATCAGAAGGGATCACATCAATACTGAGGTCCACAACTGTATCTAGCAGCTCACGCTCCCTGACCATCATATGTAATACAATCCCGATGCTCTTTCTGCTCAAAGCATCAGCCTTTCCCGGGGGGTACAATTTTCACAAATCAAAATCTCTCAGAAGCTGTAACCCACTATGTATTTCTCATATTCGCCTCTTTCTGTGAAAACAGATACTTGAGACTTTATGATCAGTGCATATCCATAATTTCTCACCCTGTACATAATAGTACCATATCCTCGGTACAAGTACTACTGCTGTCATCTTTTAAATTATGGGTCAGATAGTTTCTTTCGTGATCAAGGAGTTGTCTGACTCCAAAATTGACTATCTTCCCATTATACATCAATATATAGCTCATCATGATTTCGAGGTGTCCATACTCACTGAGAACCTCTTGAGCTGTTGGGTATGGTGAAATTAATCACGGTGGTCAGTTCATACTTCATTACACCGAAATTCACGTCACATCTATCATCTTATTTATCATCTCATTCAAAGACCACGTTTTCTTAGTTAAACGTGTCAACCAAGTAGACCATATTGAGAACTCGCAACAACCCATTTGTAAAAGTCATTTCCAATTATTGCTTACAATTTGCCCTGGACTTTGACTTCACCCAACATATCATCAATAATGATGATTACGAATCGGTCCAGGTCAAGTTTAAATAACTCATCGTAATTGAGCTCCACTGCATAATTCAATCGCCTATATCCTTGCCTTATGTACGCATAAGCGTATCAGATCCTTCAAAATTGCTTACGTTTTCAGGTACTAACCTGCGTCATTTCCTTTTCTTATCTTAACGGCTCTTATTAAATTTTACTATGTTAACCTTTATGATTGTCAAATTTTAATATTCTTATCGTCTTAGTAAAGGTATCCTAACGCTAATGTTATCTATTATGACGATCGATTTCGCGTTATAGGTTATACATATATACTTTTAGACGCTGTCAAGTCTTCAGGCGGGGAGGTATTTTGAAATACCTTTATTAACCTTTAGACTTAACCACAACTACGTTATATCTCAGTCTCTGTGGTCACAATTTATATTCGCTGCTAATTGCTTTAATCTTAATGACTTCATATCGTAAGGATGTTCTTACCTAGCATACGCCTCTTACTCTAATACATTTTGTATTCAGAATCAAGCATATCTCGAAGATTATCTCCTTAGTGTATCACTCATGACAAAACTCTTGCCATTATTCATTCCGTGAGTACAATCCTTTACTCCTCTAATTTCAAATGTTGCACCCCTTTTTATCACTTGTCAACACTTACAGTATGCTTTTCAATGATGTTTTCACCCTTGTTTTCAACTTAAAATCTCTATAGCCATATTCCGTTAATTAATCCTCCTCTATTGGGGTACTCATTTATCAGTATTGTGTCCAATGATGTAGGCATTCATGCCTTTTACTCACTTATATGCGAATGAAGGCGGTATGAATAAATGTGTGGCACCAGGATTAATGAACATATGTACTTCATTATTCGTAACAAGTGTGGTATCTTACACCACATCCATGAGACATCAATAGCGTCCTGGTCCAAGACATCCTCTCGCCTTCATCCAACAACCTACTTTCCTTTTTCTCTTCGGCTATGGCCTCCCTTTACGTTGCAGCTATACCAATGAAGTTTTTCGTCTCTTTACTTTTTCTGTGGGGCGATCTCGCTCAACTCTGAGCAATCAAAATCAATGGTCCGTCTTACCACACTTAACGACCATTTTCATCAATACAGTGTAGATATAGACCCTCCTTCCGTGGTATCCACCACACATCTCATACTGCTTACAGTACTTACACTGCTACACCGCTTCGTAGCAGGTCGGGATTCTCCAATCACAATGCCCCTCAAGAGTGCCAAAATTAGTTGCACTGAGGCCTTACCAATTATCTTACTCCATAATTCGTCAAATCAGATCTTTTACTAATTACCATTTTCCCATTTTAACATCTTTGTCATTCTCGATTCTCTTTTCTGTCTCTATTTCAGCCCTCGCTACCTTTCCCAATCTCAGAGGCGTGCAATTCATGTTCTTATCTACCCAACTGTAAATCTGCGCACTGCCTCGATATAGGTAATATCTTACGGGCCAATCGGACTCAAATTGAAAAGTTGAGCCCTTCCATAAACTTTTAGATATCTCGACTGTCACTTTTCATAGTGTCGAGGTAATATCGGTCCAAAAATACAACTGGGTTTCATACTCATAATCAATTTAGTATTCCTGGGCAGTGTAAGAAATTTTTCCTTTAAATCATGTCCGGGATATCCTGTCACCGGAATACATCCAAAAAGATTTTTCATCTTAGCTCTGGATGTTTAACACTTAAGATGGGTCGAGCGGGTTTCAATCAATGCTCCGCTGCGCCCTCTGATCTTATGTCTACTCTGAGCAATTTGCTCCTCAAAATAATCTCCACACTCCGCTCCAACCTCACGAAGCGTGTCTCAATACTATCCGATCACTCTGTCGGACTCTGAGAGGTATGCTCAACATTAGCCTCTATTTCAATCTCATCCCGATTCTCATGGGTCAACTCAGCACGACTTAGCAGACTCAGGTCTACCTCTACGACCTCTGCCTCGTGCACTATCTTATCTTGAGTCTCATATCATGACTCATTTGATTCTCAGACCGATCTCTATGGTCTCGAGCATGTGTACTCGCCACTCTACCATAGCGGCTATCAGTTGTAAAAACTATATTCTTGCATTCGAAACAACATTCTTAGCTGCAATTCCATCTTGATATACACAATTGTATCTAAACAATGCACAGTACCTGGGGATGTAAATTTACTTAACCACTAACACCGTCTCATATCAGGCCAACTTTGCTCTGATACCATTAAATTTGTCACGACCCAAATTACCTAAAAATCCCTACAAATTTTTCGCATTTTCATTTCCTCACCCGTCGTGAACAGTTACACTTCTAAACAGTTGGGCTATGATTCGGTGTTTGTAACCTCTCACCTATTTACCATTCCATTTTCATATTCACATTCACATATCAATTTATTTAAACAAAATACATCCCCAATATTAAATCCTTATACAGTACTGTGCATCTATTTGTTCAGATACAAAAATTATATAAATGTGTATACCTGATCTTAATAAGAAGCAGCGGATAACCGAGATGCGAGACTATTGTCGCTCTCTTCTACTGAATATACCCTGTGGGGTGGAAAATGAAAGGGTGAGCGAAACGTGCTCAGTAAGGCAATAATGTAAGCAGGTAGATAACTATACTATCTACGTGCTGATAATGTCATGATGTAAAAATCGTTTACTTTCGGAGCATGAGGTAAGATTAAAACAATGCCACATGTATGTATATATCATATACAAGAAATCATGAAATCGACATATCAAGCACACATGGAAAATCATCATGTATGACATCTCATGCTCGTCACATTAAAACTCATTTATTTCATCATAAACTCTTCCCTTTAAAACTCATTTGTTTAATCACAAAACTCATCACTTTGAAACTTATTTGTTTCATCATAAATTCATCACAGTTAAAACTCATTTGTTTCATTATAAACCAACTTCATCAAGGTCAAACCCATCTCTCGGGAATACCTTGATTCATTAAATCACATCTCTTTTAAAAACACAAATCGGGACTACCCCTCCATCGGGTTTGTCCTGATCTATCCAGACCGTATGATATCATGTGAGGCATGTAGGTTACTGTATGAAAAATCGAGGACTATGGCCATACTATGTCCCTGTGATCCCAGGCACACGGATCCCGGTGTGCGGGCTATCACAACTGCAACGGAAGGTGGGGTCAAGTCCTACCCGCCAGAATATCAAGTAACATCATAGAGTCATCATGACTGCACGGTACAGCGTACTTCGTGTGACATCCACAGTACATCGTACTCCGTGGACCCATATCATAGTTTGGGGGTGCCTGCCGTAGGTCTTATCCAGCCCAATACTATGTCAATAACCAACCCATGTCTCAAAGTATATGTGCGAGCATCTCAACTCTCTGTGACACACAGTCTACAGGAGGCTTCCGCACGACTATATGCATGTCAACTCGCATCTAGTGCGTTTATGTGAGCATCCTGCTGCCCGCCCCACACCAGGTCACAGGCTTACGGAGCTCCAGCACCACGCTATGCATATCATGATATCTAAAATCTCGTGCGAGCGAAGCTTCAGCACGGTTTTGTGCACACACAAATTTCTCGTACGAGCAATGCTCCAGTACGGCTTTTCATGAGAAATAATTCAGTAAACTTGAGTGCGAGAAAGACTCCAGCACTCTTTTTACTTGTATAAATACGATAGGTGGCTAAATCTTGACAAAACATCTTTAAAAATGGTAACCGGTACAAACCGGTACCCTTTCGTATAGTTCACGAAATCAATAGCCAACCTATGTTCATATATGCTTAAATCAGAACAATATAATCATATAAAACATTAAAATCATGAAATTTATGCAATTTCATAGCCTTACTACCCTTTTTGAAATTTTCCTAACTGGGGGCAAAATAGTCATTTTTCACTATTCCCATATTTTTATCGTAAAAATTATTATTCTGTTTTTGGGTAGCCTAATGAATTTAACGTACTGTAAATCCCCTCAAAATTACGTACAGCTACCTCTAAGTGCTCATAAAATTCCCTTACCTCGATTCTCGTCGAGTCTGACCTTTCCTTTTCCACTGTTGTCACGTCGCGCAGTCCGATCTGCTCCCAATCAAACCTCCGGAACTGCGTAATAATATTCCTCAGGTCAGATATTATACAACTTAATTATATTTAATACTTTCTGGGCTTAATTTAAATCATTGGGCCCATTTATCCCTATTGGGCCCGATTGCACTTTAATGGGCCTCGACCCATTTTCAGCCCGTTTATACTGTTTAAATCCCTTCTTCGGGTTTACTGGGCTCATGCAGCTTACTAATAATTATCGAGCTTCGATCCAAATTCATTGGATAGCCCGTATACTATTTACGGCAATTTATTACAACTCTGAATTACTATTCCTTCTATGCGAAATTAATCCATAATTCCGTAAAATAATTAAAGCTCGGTATTTAACGAATCTCAGATTGCCGAAATTAAACTATACTTACCCGATACGATGCGGGATACGAAAATTGGAGCTCAATCGGCTCTCATTCGGGCTTTATCGTCGAACTGCACAATTATTATATTTAATCTCGGGTTACTTTTCGATTAAATATAATTTAAATAAATTTCTCGGAAATCAATTCGGTCACTTTTGACCTCATATTGACTTACCCGAAGTCCGGTGTATCCCCGAAAATCCTTTCCCTTTTTCCTTTTCCTCTTTTTCTCCTTTTTTTTCCCTTCTTTCTTGGCTGAACCGGTTCAGTCCGGTTCAGACCGGTTCAGACCGCCGGTTCAGCTCGGTCCGGTTCGGTTCAGTTTTGGCCGGTTCAGGCCGGTTCGACCGGTTCAATTCCCATTTGCTCATTCCGGCGCCGTCCGGCCGGTTCCCGTTGCGATTTCGGTGCCGTTCGGCTCGGCTACACCTGGGCATTCAGAATCAGGCCTCGGCTGGGGTCGAAACGCAGCCATCGCCGGCGAATCACCTCTTCTCCCCCGCGGCTGCCACCTCTCGATCCGGCGGATTCCGACGGTTTCGCCCGCCAACACCCGTCTCAAAAGAACCGGCTCCTCTTCCCGATCACACCGGTACCCGCCGTTCGCCCCCAGCTGCCGTGGATCGCCGGCACCGACTCCATTTTCCCCGCGGTCTTCTCCTCCTCCGTTCAGCGATCTCCGGCCTCCTGACGGCGCGTCACCAGTGCCATTGGCTTCGCCGGCCTCTCCTCTTGCTGCTCGGCCCTTCGTCGGAGGCCGTCGGTGCTCGGTGGCAGTCGGTCGGACGAGCCACGCGCGGGTCTCCTTCTCCGTTTTCCTTTTCTTTCTCTCTCCCCGACGTTTTACAGATTTCTGTTTTTTTTTTTTCAATTATTATTTTTATTTAACAATTTATTTTATTATTAAAATATTCATTAAAATAGTCTAAAAAATCTAAAAATATCTACAAAATTAATATTTTATTCCAAACAATTTAACTTAATTTAATTTATTTTATTTATTATATTTTTAATCATTTTTCCAGTATAATTTCTCCGTATTTTCGGGACATTGTCCCGGGTGACTTTTCGGTATTTCTAAAAATTCTGGATCTTGATCAATTGGACTCGAAATTGTATAATTCCTCATTATTGATCAAGATATCCTAAATCCTTATTTTAAATTAAATTTTCTTATCGAATTTATCCCGGCTTTCGATCTTTTGACCGTTTTGCCCTTACACGTGTTCGGGATTAATTTAACCCGACTTCCCTTCACAAATACTCACTCATTTCGTATTTTAAATCCTTATTTCCTATCCGAATCCCATTTCATATAATTTGGGACTATTTTCAATTCTTCATAAAATTTACGATTTAATTTCGGGTCTTACAGTTTCATAGTAAGCTAATTTCATAGGCGTATTATCAGGAAAAAGGTAATATTGACTTCCTTAATAATCCTACTTATGATGAAACAGCTAATACATCCCAAAACCATTATTTACGTATATCTGTGCATATACACAAGTCTGAAACAAAAACTTTACACTGGTTGCGTATACCTTAGCACCAAAGCCGAGCACTTAGTACGAGGAATTAGCAGTTTTCTGAGTGCTTCACCCACTAGTTAATCTGAAATGTTTTAAAGGAAGGGGTGAGCAACCACACGCTCAGTAAGGAAGGTATATAACCAAAGCTAATAAAATACCAAGTTGTGGTAAATCAAAGTTATTATGTAATTACATCATGCACTTTTAAAACTATGCATAAACCTCGGTTAGCTGGGTCCAAAAGATAAAGATTTCATAGGATGCAATATCGAAATCAAGTCATGTAAATCAATCCTTTTTGAAATTAGGTCACTTCACAAAACATGTTACATAACATTTAACTTACAAACCAGGGCGCAAATTCAAGATATCGAAAGAAAACTTAACATTTGGTAACCCGACACCCTTTCTAAAACATGTAGTCTGTCGAAATCATGCATGGGCCCAAATCAAACATATAACATAGATAGAAGAGAAGTGGCATAACCCTTAACTCGTCATGGAACCAATTACATAATGTAAACACATATATGGCCATAGTGACTACCGCCCTATCCTAGACTGATCAGGTCTGGACTAGGGTATTGAAGACGGGATCAAGGTCTACAGTAGTACGTAGCTGGTACCGTAGGACAATCACGCAGAACGTCCTACCGGTGCTACTAGAAAATCTTAATGCCACAAAGGCATTTTCGTGAAGCACTTGGCACCGTAGGGCAATCACATAGAACCTCCTACCGGTGCTAGAGATGGCTCTCACATCTCATAAACTCGATGACACCCAGGCACCCCTGTGAAGCACTTGGCATTGTAGGACAATCACATAGAACCTCCTACCGATGCTAGAGATGGCTCTCACAAGACATGATTGCCACACAGGCATTTTCAGGGATAGCCACCATTCTCAAAATCAACAATTTATAGGTGCACTGTAAAAGTATGAAAATTCTCAATTCAACATGAAGTTCACGAAAAAGTACACCAATAACTTTATAAAACATGTATTATTTTCATAAAGCATGCTAATATCATTCCGTACACCATCATGCTTTCCCAAATTATATTTGAAAACAGCCCATGCAACCAAGTACAAAAATCATGCAGTAGTGAGGGAAATGATGAAATCAAAAGATGCAGCACTTGCACGCAAGTTTGGGTTTTGCCGTTTTCAAAATCTATTAGCATTAAAGGAAATATTCACCCACGTAATAGCGCTTTGACTAAAGCTAGCAATTTCAAAATATAAATAAATGTAGCAGGATTGAAAATCAATAAATCCTAAAAATTCACGCTAACCAAATGGTCTATGGTTTTCTAGTCAGATTTTAACTAAATCTGGGTATCCCATTAGCTATAAGTTAAAAACGATAAAATCAGGTAAGGTAGGTAATTAACTTTAAAATAAATCCTAACTAAACTAACAACCTATGGTTCCTAGTAAAGTTTTAGCTTAACCTGAGGTATCCTACTAGCTACGAGCTATATAAATCCCTTACCGCAATCGATGAGCAACTACCCTTATTGCCTTAGGCACACATATACGTGCCTAAACTTCTTTAGCACTCGTTGAGGCAGTTGCTGCATTTCCACATGTAAAACATTCGATGATCAGTCTCTATACTTATTCAGTTCATAATTTACTTAAAACAGTTACAAACTACTAAGTGCTTCATTTAAATTCAAATCGTGTATTCCTCCATTGCTTAATCTATTTAGACTTTAATCCTATATCTACCCCTAGTAAGTTGAATCCTCTACCTAAGTTTCCATCTCATTTTACATCCATTTGTATTAAGCTTAACAAGTAATTGTAAACTCATTTCCAGTATGATATAACTATTAGTTTATCTTACTAAACAAAATTGAATTAAAGAAAAGTACTTTATTCTTTTTTCATGTAGCCTAATATCAAATTTACACTCTTCCTAATATATTAAATTTTGTATACATTCTAATCTTATAAGGACTCATGTACATATTAATTATTTCTAGAAAATAATATACACTATCCATTTAAGTTCAACTAAATTTTCAAATCTAAATATTCCTTCGTAAAACTACATGCACCCAATATATATATATATATATATATATATATATATATATATATATATATATATATACTGATTATATTATAATTTTATAGTTTTAAATCATGTAATCATAAAACAACAGTAATCACATTGAAATTTACTGATTTAAACCTTAAATCCCAGCTAAACAACTTATCCTCAATTATCTCTAGGTGATCGTAATTAATCCTTATGTCCATTTCATATTTTCTTTCAACAATAATTAAATCTAGCTTGGCAAAAAGTAAATTCATCCAAAATATGTTCATAAATTTTATCTAAAATATAGGTGTTTAATCTAATTATCAAAATCCCCAAATTTTGTCAAATTACAAATCCCTAATTTTCCTAAATTCTTCAAAACACAATTTAAATTAATTTCTACAAAAATTATACATTTATTACACAATTTACATAAGAATTTAGCTAGGTAAAATTTTGGTTTTTACCTAGGAGTCTACTGATACAAAAATGGAGAAGCAGAAAAATTTGGTTTTGCTGGTTTGGCTAGTGTTGGAGTCCGAGGGGAGAGGGGAAGGCGTGCCGGAGGGAAATAGGGTCCTTGGGGCTCGTGTTTGGGGGGAAACCGGTGTCGGGTCTTCTCTGGTGGTTGCGGTTCGTGAAACAAACTGAAAGGGGGGTTCGGGTTTGTTGGGTTCTCGATTTTTAGTGAGGGGAGAGGAGAGGGGAGGAAAGGGGAGAGGTCGCGGGTTCAGTTTTCGGTGGGGGTCAGGTCGCTGGCAGTCGAATGGTGGACGGCAAGGGAAGGGAGAAACAGAGAACAATAGATGGGGGAAGGGTTTCTGTTTTACGATTCTCAAGGGGGTGCCCGTGCGCGAGGGGGGGGGGAGATGCTCAGATCACCGCCGATAGCTGAGGATGGTTGGCGGGGGAGAGAAAGGGAGAGAGGGGTTCCAACGAGCAGAAGAAAAGAAATGGAGGAGGGTCAATGGAGGAGGGTCGGGGGGGGGGGGAGGGGTGTCGCGTGATAGGGAGAATCCTTGTCGCGCGACCCAATTTTTTTTTTTTTTGCTTTTCGATTTTTTTCTTTACATTTTATTTATTTATTATCATATATTTATTTATTTATACCTAGATAAATATATCAATATATATGCAATAAATTTAAATTTTGCTACTAAATTATAAAGTCCTCATATATTTTATTACTTGTATAAATTTTATTACTAAATTATAAAATTTTCCCTCTTTAATTTGTATTTCATCTTTTTAATTATATTTTGTTTTATAATCACTATGATTAATTTATTTTTTCATTTTAGTTTACCTATTTTATTTAAATTCCTATACTATATCTATTAACTTCCCTAAACTTAATTTAATTCCATGAATCTATTTATTAACTAGTATTTCACTAAAAATTTCGGATATACAAGTTAGTGGTCTTACATTTCTCCCCACCTTATTGAATTCGGTCCTCCGAATTCTCGAGGCAAGTCAAAAGAGTTGTGGGTATCTCTCTTGCATCAAGCTTTCCAACTCCCATGTCACTTCCTCAGTAGCATGGTGTTGCCAGAGAACTTTGACAAGAGGAATGGTTTTAGACCTCAGGACTTTATCCTTTTCATCAATAATCTGGATCGGTCTTTCTTCATAACTCAAGTCTTTCCCAATCTCGAAGGGCTCATACGCAATAATGTGAGAATGATCAAGCTGATATCTACGGAGCATGGATACATGAAATACATTATGTACCTCGGCCAGTTGGGGTGGTAAAGCTAGTCGGTATGCTACCTCACCAACACATTCCAATATCTCAAATGGTCCTATATACTGAGGACTCAACTTGCCCTTCTTTCCAAATCTCATAACACCTTTTGTCGGAGAGACTTTTAAGAAGACATGATAACCCACTTCAAACTTAAAATCCCTTCTCCGATGATCTGCATAACTTTTCTGTCTATCTTGGGCTGTTTTGAGCCTTTTACAAATCATGTGAACCTTACAGATGCTTGCTCAACCAAGTCCAAGCATAAATCTTCCTGTCACCAACCTCTTCCCAACCAATCGGTGATCTACATCTTCATTCATAAAGAGCTTCAAAGGAGTAGTGGAGCTAATGGCTAAGAAGTGGGTTAATTTGGTAAACCTATCCACAATTACCCATATTGCATCATGCTGTCTTCGAGTTCTGGGTAAGCCCATAACAAGATCCATGGTTATGTGTTCCCACTTTCAAGTTGGCATAGGTAAAGGTTGGAGCAAACCTTCTGGCCTTTGGTGCTCTACTTTTACTTACTGGTACACCAAGCACTTAGCTACAAACTCTGCAACATCTCATTTCATTCCAGGACACTAATACACGTTTCGTAGATTTTGGTACATTTTCGTACTACCAGAATGCAAAGTGTACTTACTACTATGAGATTCAGTCAAACTTAACCTTTTCAAATCCTCATCACTGGGCACACAAATCCAACCTTGGAACCTCAACAACCTATCACTACCAATCTCAAATTGCATATTCTGGCTCTTATGAATCTGTCCAAAGACCTCAAGTAATCTTTGATCAAACTTCTGAGCTTGTCTAATTTGTTCCAGTAACTCCCATTCTTTGACCATCATATAAGACATTGCACCCAAATTTTTCCTACTTAAGGCATCAGCCACAACATTAGCTTTCCCCGGGTGTTACAGTATCTCGCAATCATAGTCCTTTAACAACTCCATCCGTCTATGCTGCCTCATGTTTAGTTCCTTCTGGAAGAATAGGTACTTTAAACTCTTGTGATCAGTATAAATCTGAAACCTTTCTCCATAGAGGTAATGTCTCCATATTTTCAAGGCAAATACCACCGCTGCCAACTCTAGATCATGTGTGGGATAGTTCTTTTCATGCTTCTTCAACTGTCGAGAACCCTACACCACTACTTTGCCATTCGAATGCAACCGTGAAAACCACAAAGTTATTGTTCATAATATTGTCCGGGATCAATATAATTTCTTATTCACCAAATTTCTTAGAATAGAATTTTCAAATCATGTTAAGTAATTATAACCATATAAAACTTTAATTCGAATAATGACATTAACAATTTCAAGCATATATCTATGAGTATCCAACTCATCTCCAATTTCAAATATTAATAGTTTTCAAATTCCATAGATCAATGCAGAGCTTATAATATCATAATCCAAAATTTTCTACTAGCAAAATACACTATTAACCCCAAATAATAGAACTTATATCAAGATCACAACTCCAATTACCAATCGCATTCATCAAATAATCTCATTGATTTCTTAATCTCTTAAAAATTTAATACATACTCTAGATCAGAAAATATATTTAACAATCATGAATTATTGGTTTAACCACAAAATGAATTATCAAGGGATAATCCTGGTAACTCTTTCGGAAACAGATCGAGAAAGTCTTTCACTATCAAAATGTTATTGTGGTCGGGCTTTGACTTCTCAACACATTCCACAAAAGCTATGAAACCTTCATCCATCAAATAAATCTTTAGACTCATAATAAGCAAATAAAAGACCTACTTATTTATTTACTCATCTCCAATTGTTACTACACACATTTCATTCATGCTATATTTATTTATTTATTTATTTTTTGAAATACTCAATCAAAATAAACTTCCATAATAGGATCTTATGATAATAATTACCTCAACCTTTATGCATACACATGCCATAACCTGTACCATATACCATTAAACATTATCAGAATTTATCTCATATTGTACCTCAAAATTTTTGAAACCATTATCACAATTTAATCACTCTCATCATTAACAAATTACATCACTCTATATAGAAGTCTAAAGATTGTATTTCAACAACTTGAATATAAATCAATTCATATCCTTAAGTTAAGATACTTTTCTCTTTCTTTTATTAAACCAAAATCACTTCAATTTAAGCAATTATCCTCTTTAAATGCAAGATTGATTCCAGCAAATAGAAAATCTTACAATATACAATGATAAATTTTATGTTGTAATTTTCAATTACTGCCTAAAATCTACTTTCCCACATAGCATTTCTTTACACTTGGTATTGAACCATTGATCCATATTTCATAGTTCATACAATTTCACTAGAATGAAGTTCATTTCTTCACCTTCACAAGGCGGCACCTGACTTAGATATTTAATTTCATCTTCTAAATTCAAAAACTCGTGAACTCAAAGTCTTGTTCATATCTTAACAAGGATTACTTACAATTCTCCTCTTAAAACGATCCACCATGTGTAATGCGATAAGCTTTTATCAAACTCCTCATAATCATTTATCCAATAATCGAATCAAAATGAATATGATTCAAATCTTATATAATAAACATTCTAAATCTTCAGTCCCATTTTTTTTTGCCTCGTAGTAAGATGCCAAATTCCATAGACTCCAAAACATGAAAAACACATCCATTTCAATCATAATTGAGCAATTAACTTCAATGTAATTCTGATTTTATTCAAATAACTCTTAGTAATAAGATCAACATAACCAAGACGCATCAATCTCACAACTCATTTGTTCTCAAAACATCAAGAATCAAAATCTAACTTGTTTAGCAAAATTAGGTTAGCTAACACCACCTTATCAACTATCTTATCTTCACAATTTCTGTACACTACCTCGGTTGTTGGTGACTCTTCCCTTAGTGTCTTAACCTTAAGTATATAACCTAAAGTCTCAGGTATTCTCTTCAACTTCCTAACAAAAGTGGGTACAAGAGCATGGTAGGGTACATGAGCATTTAGAGTAGGAGGAGCTCTCGGTCTAGTGGTCAAAGCTCTAGATGCACCGACACTCGGCTTCTTATTTCGCCCCCTATTCTGAAAGGAACTTCTATCATTATGTCTCTACCTTGACTCCTCAATCTAGACTGAAATTCAGCTTGGGAGAACTTCATGTCTTGCTCTATGAATTGTGCCCTCTAGATGGCTTCAACATAAATCCGTAGGTTCAGCGATGCTAACCTATTTCGGATCACCGATTTCAGCCCATGGATAAACTTAACAGTCTTTAACTCATTTCAGGCTACATCAGGATCATATCGGAGGAGTGCAGTGAATTTCGACTCATTTTGGTCCACCGTCATATTACCTTGGACCAAACTCAAAACTTAGCTTCTTTCTTTTTCTGAGCACACTTTGGGATATACTGCTCATTAAACGCCTCCCAAAATACTTTTGAGGTTAATTTAGTGTGCTTGGCCAATAAAATCTGCTCCCTAGAAGTCTACCAATGATCTGCTTCACTCTCTAACATATAAGTGGCCAAAGCCACTCTCTTTGTACTGCTGTACCTCATATACTTGAATATCTTTTCCAGCTTCATCCCTCACTCTCCAGCGACTGTAGGGTCCTTAACATCCTTAAAGACAGGTGGATTCATCTTCTGGAATTGCTTCAGCAGTGTCATATTCTTATCCACCAAGTCTTGAGCTGGTTGTTGCACCTCTTGAGGTTGTGGTGCAACAAGCGGTGGAGGTGGTGGTTCAGGTACTTATGGAGCTAATTGTGGAGGATCTTGGGGAGTTGGTTATGGCTCGGGTGGTGGTGGGGGAGCTTGTGACGCATTCGCAAACTGAGCAAAGTTAGCCATGAACTGTGTAAAAGTAGCAGACATTTACTCCATGGTCTGCTCTAGTCTAGCCATCCGAGTGTTCGGACTATTCAGCTAGGGAGGAGGAGGTACTAGAGGAGGCAGTGCTTGTCTCCCTCTACCTCAGCCTCGTCCTCGCCTCCCGCTCTTATTTACTTACGATTTCCATACCAAGGACCCAAACACACTTATTAACAATCAAAAGAATATGCAACATATAAATATATATTTCAGACATGCACGGTATATGGGATGTATTGCTATACTAGCTAACCTACACCGACATAGTCTATCTACAAGTCGCTTTGATACCAAAGAGGTTGTCACGGCCCGTGACCTCTACTTCTATCCCTAAGCGCCTAAATTCATGCGAAAACGTTTTAAAATGAACTGAACTTGGCTAGTATTTATCATTATAACTTTTGAATCTTTTCTTGTAGTTTCATATCCGATACAGGTTTAAATCTTTTAGATTAATATGTGAAGCATTTTATTAAAGTCCTAAATTTTCTAAAACTTTCAGCAGCATAACAGCTGCAATTTGACTCTACCCAACCTGTAAACAAGACAATATAGCAACCAAAAACCACAATCCACAACCACATGATCAGTTCTCGCAACCAAATATAAATTAGTAATCCTAGCTATCCACAACTAACAATCATTTAATCACAATCACATCAGCAACCCATCACATAATGCCAAATAACTATCCATCATGAATTATAACTTCCTACCCGTCCATTAAGTTTAAGATTCGACCTAGTTTTCATAGTAAGCTAATTCTATAGGCGTATTGTCACGACAAGGTAATATTGACTTCCTTAATAGTCCTACTTATGATGAAACAGCTAATACATCTCAAAACCATTATTTATGTACATTCGTGCATATACACAAGTCTGAAACAAAAACTTTACACTGGTTGCGTATGCCTTAGCACTAAAGACGCGCACTTAGTATGAGGAATTAGCAGTTTTCCAAGTGCTTCACAAACTAGTTAATCTGAAATGTTTTAAAGGAAGGGGTGAGCAACCACACGTTCAGAAAGGAAGGTATATAACAAAGCCTAATAAAATACCAAGTTATGGTAAATGAAAGTTATTATGTAATTACATCATGCACTTTTAAAACTATGCATAAACCTCGGTTAGCTGGGTCCAAAAGGTAAAGATTTCATAGGATACAATATCGAAATCAAGTCATGTAAATCAATCCTTTTTGAAATTAGGTCACTTCACAAAACATGTTACATAACATTTAGCTTACAAACTAGCGTGCAAATTCAAGATATCGAAAGAAAACTTAACATCTGGTAACCTGACACCTTTTCTAAAACATGTAGTCTGTCGAAATCATGTATGGGCCCAAATCAAACATATAACATAGATAAAAGAGAAGTGGCATAACCCTTAACTCATCATGGAACCAATTACATAATGTAAACACACATATGGCCATAGTGACTACCGCCCTATCCTAGACTGATCAGGTCTGGACTAGGGTACTGAAGACGGGTTAGGTCTATAGTAGTGGGTAGCTGGCACCGTAGGGAAATCACAGAGATCCTCCTACTGGTGCTACCAAAAAATCTCAATGCCACAAAGGCATTTTCGTGAAGTACTTGGCACCGTAGGGCAATCACACAGAATCTCCTACCGGTGCTAAAGATGGCTCTCACGTCTCATAAACTGATGCCACTTAGGCACCCTTGTGAAGCACTTGGCACCGCAGGGCAATCACAAAGAACCTCCTACCGGTGCTAGAGATGGCTCTCACAGGACATGACTACCACACAGGCATTTTCGACGATCGCCATCATTCTCAAAATCAACAATTTATAGGTGCACGATAAAAACATGAAAATTCTCAATTCAACGTGAAGTTCACGAAAACGTACACCAATAACTTTAGAAAACATGTATTATTTTCATAAAGCATGCTAACATCATTCCGTACACCATCATGCTTTCCCAATTCATATTTGAAAACAACCAATGCAACCAATTACAAAAATCATGCAGTAGTAAGGGAAATGATGAAATCAAAAGATGCAGTGCTTACATGCAAGTTTGGGTTTTACCGTTTTCAAAATCTATGAGCATTAAAGGAAATATTCACCCACGTAATAGCGTTTTGACTAAAGCTAGCAATTTCAAAATAGAAATAAATGTAGTAGGACTGAAAATCAAGTACATAATTATATTAAATAAATCCTAAAAATTCACGCTAACCAAATGGTCTATGGTTTTCTAGTTAGATTTTAACTAAATCTAGGTATCTCATGTGACAGCCCGAAAGCGCAAAAATTAGGGCTAATTTAAATTTTTCTTATATTACACCTCTTACTCGGGTTGTATTCCTGTACAATGTCATTTAATCACCTATGTTTATAATAAATCATAACCCCAAGATCATACAATTTCTATTTCATGAACCCAATTACAAAATATCTAAAGGAAATCAATCCACAAAACGCGATTCATTTTCGTCATATCATCCTAATTACATCCCAAATTACTTAATACAAATGTTTGTATTACATCATTGTCTGGATACAATATGAACAGTATTATACCTTGTGCGTGTACAAGCGATAGCCTGAGGAGATCTTGCCCACCAGCCTATATCACGTACGCGGTAGGCACTATCTCGTTCACTGTAAGAAATCTGGAGGGGAAGGGGAAAAGGGTGAGCTCTCAAAATGCTCAGTAAGGAGGATAAGGGAAAGTTACAAAATCATCATCACAACACAATATGATAGAAATATTCAAGCATGTAAAACATTATAAAAATAACGGCGAAAATAATGGCATCGGCATAATTCGCGTGATAAAGATCACAAATCATCATAACCTCAAATCTCATTTTCGGATAGAAATCACAGTTGTAAGCACATCATTCATAAAAGAAATCAAGACTAGGCATTAAATAAAACTCAGATAAAATCATCGTCATATGCGGATATCCTCAAAAGAGGAAAACGCCGACATCAACACATGGCCATGATTCGTTGTAGACTTGATCAGAGTCATACAACTGCGATCTTACATGCTATTCAAAGCAAGGCTCGGTCTTACATCCTATTAAAGCAAGGCCACCCATCGCTACCAGAGATGGGTCATCTCTCATTACCAGAACAGAGGTATTGGTCTTACATGCTACTGGAGCAATGCCCAGTCTTACATGGTACTAGAGCAAGGCCACTCAATGCTATCAAGCAGAGTATCGATGTGCATCTTATGACAAGCCATAGTCTCAGTAAAATATGCTATTGTTGTATTAAAAACCGTTTTGCCTTCACGTAGAGCCCATAATGGTTATCTCAAAACTCATTTTGGGTTATAACACGTTATGTTCACAATAAAGAAAAACTTATCAAAACCGAGCTCAAATCGACAAAACATTCACTCGTTCATCAAAGCATCAGATCATCTCACAAACATTCTTATTTTATTAAACCTTTTTCATGCTATCAAAACGTTTTCAATCATTCGAAAACTCACAAGTACAAACGGTTCATTTCCCTTACCTCTTGTACCTTGAGTGGTATAATATCTTCGGGTCTTCGGACTAGTCTCGTTTCTCGTGTCGAATTCTCGAGCTGTCCAAACATCATCAAATTGTAAATATTCATCATCCTTATTTCTCTTTTCACTTCATTTATACCTATACCTATATTATATCCAAGTTACCATTCTTAACACATACATTGTCTCAAGGCTTCTCCTACATCTAAAGCATCATCTTTGCTAGCTTATAATCAATACAAGATATCCACATTTCATTTTCCAACTATACTCATTGGGTGTTTGCCTCATGACTTAGACATTTCCAACCATATATATATATATATATATATAGCCATGATTCGTTGTAGACTTGATTAGAGTCATACAGCTGCGATCTTACATATTATTCAAAGCAAGGCCCGGTCTTACATGCTATTAAAGCAAGGCCACCCATCGCTACCAGAGCGGGGTCATCTCTTATCACCAGAACAAAGGTATCAATCTTACATGCCACTGGAGCAATGCCCGATCTTACATGCTACTAGAGCAAGGCCACTCAACGCTATCAAGCAGAGTATCAATGTGCATCTCATGACAAGCCATAGTCTCAGTAAAATATGTCATTGTTGTATTAAAAACCATTTTGCCTTCACGTAGAGCCCATAATGGTTATCTCAAAACTCATTTTGGGTTATAACACGTTATGTTCACAGTTATGCAAAACTTAACAAAATCAAGCTCAAACCGGCAAAACACTCACTCGTTCATCAAAGCATCAGATCATCTCACAAACATGCTCATTTCATTAAACCTTTTTCATGCTATCAAAATGTTTTCAATCATTCGAAAACTCACAAGAACAAACGGTTCATTTCCCTTACCTCTTGCACCTTGAGTGGTACAATATCCTCGGGTCCTCAGACTAGTCTCGTTTCCCGTGTCAAATTCTCGAGTTGTCCAAACATCATCAAATTGTAAATATTCATCGTCCTCATTTCTCTTTTCACTTCATTTATACCTATACCTAGACAATATCCAAGTTACGATTCTTAACACATACATTGTCTCAAAACTTCTCATACATCTAAATCATCTTAGCTAGCTTATAATCAATACAAGATATCCACATTTCATTTTCTAACTATACTCATTGGGTGTTTCCCTCATGAATTAGACATTTCCAACCAAATACATATATATACATATATCCATTCACCAATACATATAAAATGATAATGCTTAAGAAAATAAGGATCTTGTGAGCTCACCTAGCTTGTCTCCTCTTGCCCAAACTTGTAGGATGCTTGTCATTTCCTTTGTTCCAATCCAATCCTTGATTTTCTAGTATTTTGTTCTCTTTACTAAGAGGAACAACTTTGTCTCTTACCCCTTTGTCTAATTCTGTCTAGAATATGGTAAATTTGTGAGAGAGAAAGCTTGGTTTGGTTGAAAATGGTGGATGTTAAGGTTTGTAGGTGAGAGAGGCTCGATTTCCAGGCAAAATCTTGTGCTTCTTAAATAGGCAGGGCGTATGAGATCGATCTGGCATTGGTAGAGATCGATCCCTACTTGATTTTAACTGCTCCAACTGCTTCATTAACAACTACGAGATCGATCTGGTTGAGGGTAGAGATCGATCTCTTCCAGGCCTATCGATCTGCCCTTGTGACAAGATTGATCTTGCTAGGCAGAAGCAATAGGAGATCGATTTGCCTATCTGCTTTCGCACATCTACTACATTCTAGAGCCATGAGATCGATCTTTCTTCCCTTATAGATCGATCTGGCCTTCACAGATCTTACTACTGTTGCACCAAATTCAGGAAACTCAATGTAAAACTTACCATAATCTACTTCATAGTCCATATTTCAATCCAGACACATTTAAGACTTAAAAACTTCATCTTCATATACTTCATTATATTTAAAACTTGTGTGTACATCGATATAACATAATTACATTAGCTAATTACAATCTTCACATTACAAATCTCATGACTAAGGTATATAAAATTCTCAGGCCTCATATCCTCCCCACCTTTGGGGAATTTGGTCCTTTAAATTTATCTCGAGCTATTAAATAGTTAGGGGTACTTCTCCTTCATAAGGATCTCTAGTTCCTAAATTGCTTCCTCCATGGAGTGGTGCTTCCAAAGAACTTTAACCAATGAAATCCTTTTCGTCCGAAGTATCTTTCCCTTTCTATCAAGTATTCGGATGAGTTCTTCCACATAATCATATCCCCTTGAATATCTAATGCTTCATACTCGATGACATGAGAGGGATCCGAATTATATTTCCTCAACATGGATACGTGAAAGACATTGTGTATCCTGAAGAACTGTAGAGGTAAGGTCAACTGGTAGGCAACATCTCTCACTCTCTCCAAAATCTCAAACGGTCCTATATATCGAGGACTCAATTTCCCTTTCTTCCCGAAACGCATGATACCCATACTTGGAGATACTTTAAGAAACATAAAATCTTGAGTTTGAAACTCAAGTGGCCGTCCACGCACATCCGCATAACCCTTCTATCAACTCTGAGCAGCCCGTAACCTTTCGCATATGATTTTGACACTCTGAACTGCCTTCTCAACTAGGTCAGGAGCAATTACCTTTCTGTCACCCACTTCTTCTTAAGCTATAGGAGATCTACACCTTCTACCATATAGAGCCTTATAAGGTGTTATACCAATACTCGCATGATAGCTGTTATTATATGCAAACTCGGTAAGGGACAGGTGATCATCCAATGATCCCTTAAAATCCATCGTACACGCCCTCAACATGTCTTCCAAGGTTGTATAGTCCACTCGGACTGACCATCAATCTGAGGATGATAGGTGGTACTAAAACTCAACCGAGATCCCATGGCCTCCTGAAAATAAGTCCAAAATCTAGCGGTGAACTGGGAATCTCTATCAGATGTAATACTCATTGGAGCCTCATGTAGTCTAGTTATCTCTCTAACATACAACTCGACTAAAGTACTCAAGGTATTCGTGCTCTTGTTGGCAAGAAAGTGGGTACTCTTTGTTAATCTTTCTACTATCACATATATCGCATCATGACTTCTTTGGGTCCTCGGTAATCCCATGATAAAGTCCATGGTGATATGCTCCCATTTCCATGTAGGCACATGCAGAGGCTTAAGCAATCCTCCGGGCTTTTGGTGCACAGCTTTCACTTGTTGGCATACCAAACATCTGGCTACATATTCTGCCACGTCCCGTTTCATGCCACTCCACCAATACACCCTTCTCAAATCTTGATACATCTTGGTACTTCTCGGGTGCATGGTGTATCGTGAGCAGTGAGACTCTCTTAGTATTTGTTGCTTTAGGGCATCGTTGTTCAGAACACAGATTCGATCCTTAAACCTTAATAACCCATCATCACTAACTATGAAATCTGACTGCGAGGTCTGTTCAGCTTGGCTAACCATAACTAATAGTCTTTGATCATTTTGCTGCCCGGTTCTAATCTGATCCATAATACTGGGCTTTATCTGTAGGCTAGCTATAAACCTGACTTCTGCTTCCTCAACTTTAATCCTGAGTCTGGTAAACTATTTTAACAAATCCTATTCCTTAATCATCATGGCAGATATCACACTCTTCCTGCTTAAGGCATCAGCGACTACGTTTGCTTTCCTAGGATGGAAGAGTATCTCGCAATCATAGTCCTTAAGGAGTTCCATCCATCTCCTTTGTCTCATGTTTAACTCCTTTTGGTCAAATATATATCTTAGGCTCTTATGGTTAGAAAATATCTGAAACCTTTCCCCATATAAATAATGCCGCTAGATCTTTAATGCAAACACCACTACAGCTAACTCTAAATCATGCGTGGGGTAATTTTGCTCATGATCCTTCAGCTGTTGCAAACTATAGGTGACCACTCTCCCATGTTGCATGAACACATACTCCAATCCTTGTTGAGAGGCATCATTGTACACTATGAAGCCTCCAGGTCTATTTGGAATAGTCAACACAGGTGTCGTCGTTAATCTCCTCTTTAATTCTTGGAAACTCTGTTCACACTGCTTAGACCATATAAAAGGAGTCTCCTTACGTGTGAGTTTAGTCAGAGGAGTGGCAATCCTGGAAAGTCCTTCAACAAACCTTCTATAATACCCTGCAAGTCCTAAAAAACTCCAAATCTCTGTAATTATCCTCGATCTCTCCCAATTAAGTATAGCTTCTATCTTAGACGGGTCAACTGTAAGACCTGTATTTCAGATATAAACCTTATGAATCCGTAAGTATGATGATGTACATGTAATGTGAAACATAAGTGATGTAAAGTCCATAAATTGAATGTACACACTTGTAATAAGAGTTTATGATGTACGAACAAGTTTCATTATGTATGAATATGAACAGATGAACTTTTATAAGTGATGAATGGGATTGGAACTCAAAATGAGTAGTGTGGTAAAATGAAATGAAGTTGTGCTTCCATTTAGTTTTGAATTGTGTACCTTTGGTTGTACAATGAATACACACAAGTTTTAATGTGTATTAAGTATGAAAGAATGTCATTTGTAAGCCTTAAAGGTGGTTGGATGAGAAAATGACTATGGCAGCAAATTGAGGATATTTGGTGTGAGTTATTGCAGAAAACTGCAGCAAAATCTGGAAATATGAATGCCTTATAATTGTAAAACTAGGCCTTATAACTGTTAATTGACTCGAGATATGAGTAGAGCAATAAAACTAGGCCTTATAACTGTTAATGGAGGCTATAGGATTAAATGAACTATAGCGAACACCAAAGTTGAGTTATATAGACTAAATCAATGTGATATACGATTTCGTGTAGTTTTAGAGAGTTCGTTGGAGATGAATCGAACCACAGAAGTAAGCAGCTCTAAGGAAGTGGAATCACTCGACTTGATTCTAGGTAAGGGAATTTTGTAAGTAAATAGAGATAGCTGCTCGTACTTTGAACTCGTGGGTGATTATAGGGTGTTTATGAAATACATGTCTGTTTGAGAAAAGTGATTGATGATGTGCGTGAATAACTATGAGTACGTTTGTATGATTTGGTTTTCAAAGTGAGTTTCATAAAAAAAAGGATAGTAAGACTAATAATTACATAAATCATATGTTTTCAATGGTTTCACGAAACACCTTACTTGATTATAAGCGACATAATGTATAAGCTGGCTAGTGTTTAAATGACTTTATGAAATAGCACATATGAGGTGCTAAGCATGTTTTGAGATTGTTTTGAATGTATATGAGCTGCCTATTGTGTTTGTGTGAATTAAATCGTGCTGGAGCCTCGCTCACACGAGATTTTGGTATTTTCACATGTATGAAACGTGCCGAAGCTTAGCTCGCACTTTGATTTATAATTGTGATGATGTTTTGTAAAGCGTTCTAGAGCTTCTGCTCATACGTGGATTTCGAGTGGTTTTCTTATGCATATAACCGTACTGGAGCTATGCTCGTATGTGGTTTTTCTCATATTTTATGCATAAATGTCGTACTAGAGCATTACTCGTACAAGGTGGTTTAGTTATGATGCATTAATCGTGCTAGAGCTTTGCTCGCACAGGTTTTCACACTGTGGTTCGTATGATGCCGTGGAAGTTGGTAAGATCCTCAAGCCCTATATCCATAAGCCAGAGAGGGTGGGGAGGCTCTATTCGGTGGGGAAGCTCTCTTACGGTAAGATCCTTAAGCACAACATCCTTATGCCAGAGAGGACAGGGAGGCTTTCTTACATGAATGCGGAAAGCTCGACGTGCATTTGAGACAATGGAGGTTACAATGGGTATGGGGTAGATAAGACCTACGGTTGGCACCCCCAACCATGATATGGGTCCACGGAGTATGTTGTACCGGGTATATCACATGGAGTACGATGTACTGCGTGGTGGTTATGTGATGAGGAAGTCTTGCAAAGAACTAACCCACCTTCGTACCAGCATGATGCCCCATACATCTGGATGCGTGTGGTCTGGGAAGATTTATGACGTAGTTGGCCAACATAGTCTTTGAGATATAGTGACTTGTCTCACTTGTTATTACGTAGTACCACATGGATTTAATATATGAGTATGATTGTGATTGTCCAGGGTAGACCCGAGGGAGGGGTCGAGCCTTGTGGGATTTTGATTGAGAAATGATAATGATGTTTGAGATTGAGAAATGAGTGTGATGGGATTTTGTAGTGTTTTGAGAGAGAGATAAACTTTAAAGGATGTTTCTTAATGAATTTCCCTTTTTATTTTGCGATTTGATAAATAGGGCATGAGAGGTTTTACATGATGATGATTTCATATTTTATATGCCTGTTTTCCATGTTTTCTGTACATGATTTATGTATATTCATACGACATAGATTTATTTCCTCATGCTCTGGTTATAAACGATTTATACATAACATTATCAGCATGTAGATAGAGTAGTTATCTACCATGCTTGCATTATTACCTTACTAAGCATGTGGTTGCTCATCCCTTTCTATTTTCCCCCTCTACATAGCGTACATAGCAGCCCAGTGAGGACTGAGGCATTTTATTTTAGACATCCATTGCTTCCATCGCTAAAAGGTATACACACAGGGATTCTTTTTGTATCTAAACATGTAAAGGCACAGTAGTCAATTGTATTGTAATGTGGGGGATGTAAAAGTTAAAAACGTGTCATGTATAACTTAAATGGAAATAAATGACACTTCTTTTGATTTATTTGAGAATGAATGTTGAGTGATATTTATTATTGACTCACAGCCCAACTGTGTAGTCGTGAGGTTGTTTACGATTGGGTAAGGAAAGGAAAACATGAAAAATTTATAGTGATTTTTGGTAATTAAAAGGATAAAATGGGTCATGACAGACATTGGTATCAGAGCTCTGTTGGCCTGATGTGAGTCAGAAAATAAAACGTAGGAAAGTTACATCCCCATATTACTGTGCTTTTGTTTAGATATAACTGTGTATACAGTGATGAATTGAGTCTAATAAGCGATTGTGAATGCAGGAAGTTAGGCATTATGCCTATTACACACCGAGGTAGAGGGGTGGGAGCATGTGCTAAAGGCCGTAGAGGTGGGCCTGAGAGCCGTGCGGAGCCACAGACTGACCAGGCTCCTTAGAACTCTGCTGAGAGAGAAGGAGATACAAAGGCATGCTTCGCTAGGATAGAGCAGAGTATTGAGAGCCTAGTTGAGATAGTCACTCAGGTATTGGATGTCGATGATAGACGGGGTTTCGCAGCATAACCTACTTCTGGACAGGAAGCTGCAGAGGCGGAGAGACCTCAGGCTACTAAGACGGTGACACCCCCAGTATGGGATACGACTTCACCTATCATACCACAGCAGAGCGATAGCGATTTAAGGTATGACTGCGACTTGAGCAGATTGAGACAGTTTTAAGAGTTGAAACCTCCAGTGTTTAGAGGGGTAAAAGATCCGATGATTACTGAGGATTGGGTCTACGAGATAGAGAAATTGTACCGATTTTTCAGATGCACATTAGCTGAGAAAGTGGCTTTTGTCGTGTTTATGTTAAAAGGCGAGGCTGAACACTGGTGGAGATCTACAGAGTCTATTTTGAGGGCTTGACACTCTGAGATCTCATGGGAGATATTTTTGGAGGCCTTTAAGAGATAATACATCCCAGCTACCGCACAGCGGAAACAACGAATGGAATTCATGAATTTGGCTCAGGGGAACTGTACTGTGGATGAATATGAGTCGAGATTCATGTCTTTGGGGAGATATGACCCAAATACGATGGGTAGTGAGACTCGAAAGATTCAGAAGTTTGTTGATAGATTGAGATTGGCCATCCAGACTAAGCTAGCCCCATTTGACATTCAGACATATGAGGAGGCGGTACACAAGGCTCAGTTATGTGAGCAAAACTTTGAGCGGAATGCCTCTAAGCTTGGGAAGATTAATGTTAGAAGAGACAGAGATCAAAAGAGATCAGGGATAGATAGAGTGGCCAAGAGAGGAGGTCAGAGATTCTTCGAGAAGAGGCCTAAGATTGAAGAGGTGCAGGAGAGAGCTGCTAGACCTCCTGTGTACCTGACTTTGACTTCACCGAGGGGTATGATTCTTGGAGGACCATGACCTACTACTGAGCGATGTAGGAGATGTGGTAGATTTCATGGGACTAGGCCTTGTTTGATAACCCCTACAGTGTGTTACAGATGTGAGAGACCCGAACACATAGCAAAGTATTATCCTGAGATGATAGAGACTGCCCTGTAGAAGGGCAAGGAGCCAGAGAGAGCTCCAGTTGAGACAGCTGCTCTGAGAAGGAGGGCTACAACTGAAGAAAAAGGGAAGCAGACAGCGGGTGTGAGCAAAGGGAGAGTATATGCACTGGATCAGGACACCGCAGATGCTTTGACAGATGTGATTAAAGGTATCATCCTAATCTTTAATTTAGAAGCATTGGTATTATTTGATCCTAGTGCCATGCATTCTTTCATATTGCTTTCCTTTGCACATAAATTGTTGAAGCATGTGAATCTTACATTGTTGGATAAAAATGTTAATGATTTCCACACCCATGATTGATAGTCAATTGACTGAGCATGTATGTAGGGATTGTAAACTGATGATAGGGGGAAAGGAAATGACAGTCGATTTAATTTTATTGAATTTGAATGATTTTGATGTAATATTGGGAATGAATTAGTTGGTTGCCAATCATTTTTTTTATGGACTGTCATGCTAAAACATTGATGTTTTTCGAGATAGGAAATCTTATTGTAACTTTTGATGAAAGGAAATGAAAGCACATGATTGATATAAATGAAAAGTGTATGATTTTATCTAATCTACTTGGAAGATGAATTATTTTTTTATGTTGAATATTGATGTGATGACTTGTGACACTAATAGTAGAAAGAATGATGTGTAGGGTTCATTGCATACGTGGTTGACCTAGATAAGGCACACCCAGAATTGAGAGACATACCAGTGATTACAGAATTTCCTGATGTCTTTTCAGACGAGCTACCAGGGCTACCACCTGAAAGGGAAATGAAATTTTGCATAGAGTTAGTGCCTAGTACAGAGCCAATATCGAAACCACCGTACAGAATGGGTCCAATTGAGTTGGAAGAGCTGAAGAACAAGTACCCCCTTCCACGTATAGATGATTTGTTGGATCAGCTTCGGGAAGTACAAGTCTTTTCTAAGATAAACTTGCGGTCAGGGTATCATCAGTTGAGGATACGGAGTGGAGATGTACCCAAGACAGCATTTCGTACTTGATATGGCCACTACGAGTTTTTAGTTATGCCATTCGGATTGACGAATGCCCCTGCAGCATTTACGGCACTCATGAATGATGTATTCAAGCCATATCTGAACAATTTTTTGATTGTGTTTATTGATGACATATTGGTCTATTCCAAGTCCAAAGAAGATCATGAGGAGCACTTAAGAGTAGTTCTGCAGACCTCCGAGAGAAAGAGTTATATGCCAAACTCAGCAGGTGTAACTTTTGGCTAGAGCAGATCTCATTTGTAGGCCATCTTGTGTCGAAGAATGGGGTATCAGTGGATCCATCCAAGATAGAGGCAGTTGTATAGTGGGAACAACCCAAGACAGTTACTGAGATTAAAAATATTTTAGGATTGACAGGTTATTATCAGAGATTTGTATAGGGTTTCTCCAGACTGGCTGCTCCGTTGACATGCCTCACACGAAAGAATGTTAAGTTTGTGTGGGATGAAGCATGTGAGAGGAGTTTTGAGGAGCTTAAGCGTCGATTGACCACTGCTCTGATTCTTACCATTTCGACCAGCTCAGGAGGTTTCTCTGTGTATACCGATGCATCACACCAGGGACTGGGCTGTGTGCTTATGTAGGATGGGAAGGTAGTTGCCTATAGATCTAGACAGTTGAAAGATCACGAGAGGAACTACCTGACACATGATTTGTAGTTGGCGACCGGGGTGTTTGCTTTGAAAAAATGGCTCCACTACCTTTATAGTGAGAAATTTTAGGTTTTTACAGATCATAAGAGCCATAAGTACCTGTTCTCACAGAAAGAGTTAAATATGAAACAGAGGAGATGACTCAAACTTCTTAAAGATTATGATTATGAGATCATGCACCACCCGGGGAAGGCAAATGTAGTTGCCGATGCTTTGAGTAGGAAGAACCTAGGATTGGTGTCCTATATGATGGTACGGGAACATGAGCTGTTGGAACAATTCGCGAACCTCAATTTTGATGTAACCCCACCTGGGTCAGAGAGATTGGACATCATGGCTAGTATGAGATTAGAGCCAGAGTTGATTGGCTGTATTCGGTAGGCTTAACAGAGCGATCGACGGTGTATCGATTGGTTGAGTCAGATACAGGCAAGTGTAGGTATTGATTTTGAACTGAGTATATATGGCTTATTAAGGCTCAGAGGCAAAGTATGTGTTCCCTAGAATCCTGAGATCGGGAGACTGATTTTATCAAAGGCTCACTCATCAAAGTACACGATACATCCGGGGAGTACTAAGATGTATCAAAACTTTCAGAAGGTTTATTGGTGGTCTGGAATGAAAAACGATATTGTTGAATATGTTGCTAAGTGTCTCGTATGTCAGCAGGTGAAGGTAGAGCATTAGAAGCCTGCAGGATTATTACAGCCTTTACCAATACCGACATAGAAGTGGGAGCATGTCACCATGGATTTTGTGATGGGATTGTCGAGGACCCGCAGGGGTTATGATGCCATATAGGTTATTGTGGATCGGTTGACTAAGTCAGCCCATTTCTTAACTATAAGAATTACCAATACTCTGAGTCAGTTAGCGAACCTGTATGTTCAAGAGATAGTACGGCTACATGGTGTACTAATGAGTGTTGTTTTTGATAGGGATGCCCGCTTCACTTCCCATTTTTGGGAACACTTTCAGGAAGCGATGGGGACCCACTTGAGTTTTACACCGCTTTTCATCCTCAGATAGATAGGTAGTTAGAGAGGACTATATAGACCCTGAAAGATATGTGAGAGCATGTGTGCTGGATTTTGAAGGCTCTTGGGATGATCACTTGCAGTTAGCAGAGTTCGTCTGTAATAACAGCTATCATGCGAGTATCAAGATGGCACCCTACAAGGCACTATTTGGACGTAGATGTCGATCCCCTATTGGATGGAAAAAGGTTGGTGACAGACAGATTTTTGCTCTTGACTTAGTGCAGCAGGCATCTGAGGACGTCCAATTGATATGTGAGATATTACGGACAGCTCAGAGTCGATAAAAGAGTTATGCTGACAAGAGACGGAGACCACTAGAGTTTGATGTGGGTGAGTCGGTATTTCTGAGAGTCTCACATTCGAATGGTATTATGAGATTTGGTAAGAAGGGCAAGCTGAGCCCTAGATATATTGGACCCTTCAAGATTTTGGAGAGAGTGGGAGATAAGGCATATAGGTTGGCATTGCCATCGGACTTGGCAAATGTTCATAATGTCTTCCATGTCTCTATGCTTCGGAAGTATCACCCGGACCTGGCACATGTGATAAGATATGAGCCAATGGAGCTCAATGAGAGTATGATGTATGTTAAGAAGAAGGTTCAGATATTGGATAGAAATGAGAAAGTGTTACGGAATAAGACAATTTTCTTGGTGAAAGTTCTTTGGCAACATCACACGGTGGAACAGGCCACATGGGAATTGGAGAACTTGATACGGGAGAAATACCCCCAACTTTTTGAGAAGTAACTTGGTTCTAATTTGGAGGACCAAATTCCCTGAAGGAAGGGAGGATTATAAGACCCGTATTTCATATATAAACCTTATGAATTCGTAAGTATGATGATGTATATGTAATGTGAAACACAAGTGATGTAAAGTCCATAAATTCAATGTACACACTTGTAATAAGATTTTGTGATGTACGAACAAGTTTCATTCTGTATGCATATGAAGAAATGAACTTTTATAAGTGATGAATGGGATTAGAACTTAAAATGAGTAGTACGGTAAAATCAAATGAAGTTGTACTTTTATTTAGTTTTGAATTGTGTACCTTTGGTTGTACAATGAATGCACACATGTTTTAATGTGTATTAAGTATGAAAGAATGTCATTTGCAAGCCTTAAAGGTGGTTGGATGAGAAAATGACAATGACAGCAAATTGATGATATTTGGTGTGAGTTACTACAGAAAATTGCAGTAAAATCTAGAAATATGAATGCCAGATCGATCTCATTGGATGAGAGATCGATCTGGAAGAGCCAAAATGCTCTTATTTGAGTAATGGAACAAGACAGATCGATCTCCAATGGAGCCAAATCGATCTGCTAAACATTTTGTAATGAGAAGATTGATTTTTATGTAAACAGATCGATTTCCTTGGCTCTCGGGTTGGAGCAGATCGATCTCCCCTGGAAGCAGAAAGATCTCCTTAAGCTATTACCTGGGATAGATCCATCTCGAGCTCTCGACAGATCGATCTCATGCTTGAAAAATGTCGAGAAAATGAGGGATTTATGGGGACCATATCAATCTTATCCCTCGAAAGATCGATCTCATTAAGCAATTTCTATAAATAGGAGCTGTGAAACCTATAAATTTTGGGAAACAATCTCTCTTCCATTTCAACCAAAAACCTAACTTTCTCACTCCTAAATCCACCCATTTCCAGTAAGATTTGAGGAAAGCCTATTAGATATAAAGTTGTTCATATCAAAGAGAAGAATAACATAGTTTGGAACCAATGTCCCATTGTTTGTATTGAAGGAGCAAGGAGTATTCTCATTTGAAGCAAGAGGGAAATCCAAATAGGTGAGATTCTATTATACAAATCCAATGTACATTCATCTAGTTGTAGATTTTGGGTTGATTGGTATGCATATTAATGATAGAAATTACCTAGAATGCAATGGAACAAGTGAAAACTAGATTTAGTCTAAAGTGAAAAAAAGGGCATTATGGGTGAATTTATGATAAATGGAGTAGGCTAAAGTGTTTATGAAGTATTGTGAATGATTTAAGATGATTAAATGAAGCCACATTGTGAGTTTAGAGGATTTATGAAAATGAGTATGTAAGATGTTTGATAAAATGCCATAGTGAAGAAATTGATGAAATGTGAACACTATCAGCTTAATATCGATTTATTATTGATTTGGTATGAATCAATAGGCCTAAAAGAATCAATAGACTCGAGATATGAGTAGAGAAATAAAACTAGGCCTTATAAGTGTTAATGGAGGCTATCTGATTAAATCGACTATAGCGAACACCAAAGTTGAGTTATATGGACTAAATCAATGTGATATACGATTTCGTGCAGTTTCGGAGAGCTCGTTGGAGACGAATCGAACCGTACAAGTAAGCAGCTCTAAGGAAGTGGAATCACTCGACTCGATTCTAGGTAAGGAAATTTTGTAAGTATATAGAGATAGCTGCTTGTACTTTGAACTCGTGGGTTATTATAGGGTGTTTATGAAATGCATGACTGTTTGAGAAAAGTGATTGATGATGTGCATGAATAAATACGAGTACGTTTGTATAATTTGGTTTTCGAAGTGAGTTTCATAAAAAGTCGATAGTAAGGTTAATAATTGCATAAATCATATGTTTTCAATGGTTTCACAAAACACCTTGCTTAATTTTAAGCGACATAATGTATGGGCTCGCTAGTGTTTAAATGACTTTGTGAAATAACACATGTGAGGTGCTAAGCATGTTTTGAGATTATTTTGAATGTATTTGAGCCGCCTATTGTGTTTGTGTGAATTGAATCGTGCTGGAGCCTTGCTCGCACGAGATTTTGGTATTTTCACATGTGTGAAACATGCTGGAGCTTAGCTCACACTTTGATTTATAATTGTGATGATGTTTTGTAAACCGTACTGGAGCTTCTGCTCGTACGTGTATTTCAAGTGGTTTTCTTATGCATATAACCGTACTGGAGCTATTCTCGTACGTGGTTTTTCTTATATTTTATGCATAAATGTCGTACTAGAGCGTTGAGGTGGTTTAGTTATGATCCATGAATCGTGCTAGAGCTTTGGTCGCACAGGTTTTCACACTATGGTATGTATGATACTGTCGAAGTTGGTAAGATCCTCAAGCCCTACATCCTTAAGCCAGAGAGGGTGGGGGAGGCTCTGTTCGATGGGGAGGCTCTCTTACGGTAAGATCCTTAAGCACAACATCCTCAAACCAGAGAGGGCGGGGAGGCTCTATTCGATAGGGAGGCTCTCTTACATGAATACGAAAAGCTGCATGTGCACTTAAGACAATGGAGGTTAAATTGGGTATGGGATAGATAAGACCTATGGCTGGCACCCCCAACCATGATATGGGTCTGCAGAGTACGTTGTACCGTGCATATCACATGAAGTATGATGTACTGCGTGGTGGTTATGTGATGAGGAAGTCTGGCGAAGAACTAACCCACATTCGTACTAGCATGATGCCCCGCACACCTGGATGCGTGTGGTCTGGGATGATTTATGACGTAGTTGGCCAACATAGTCTTTGAGATATAGTGACCTATCTCACTTGATATTACATAGTACCACATGGATTTTATATATGAGTATGATTGTGATTGTCCAGGGTAGACCCGAGGGAGGGGTCGAGCCTTGTGGGATTTTGATTGAGAAATGATAATGATGTTTGAGATTGAGAAATGAGTGTGATGGGATTTTATTGTGTTTTGAGAGAGAGATAAACTTTAAAGGATGTTTCTTAATGAATTTCCCTTTTTATTTTGAGATTTGATAAATAGGAGCATGAAAGGTTTTACATGATGATGATTTCATGTTTTATATGCCTATTTTCCATGTTTTCTGTACATGATATATGTATATTCATACGAGATAGATTTATTTCCTCATGCTCTAGTTATAAACGATTTATGCATAACATTATCAGCATGTAGATAGAGTAGTTATCTACCATGCTTGCATTATTACCTTACTGAGCATGTGGTTGCTTATCCTTCTCTATTTTCCCCCTCTAGAGAGCGTACATAGTAGCCCAGTGAGGACTGAGGTGTTTTATTTTGGACATCCGCTACTTCTGTCGCCAAAAGGTATACACACAGGGATTCTTTTTGTATCTAAACATGTAAAGGCACAGTAGTCAATTGTATTGTAATGTGGGGGATGTAAAAGTTAAAAACGTGTCACGTATAACTTAACTGGAAATGAATGACACTTCTTTTGATTTGTTTGAGAATGAATGTTGAGTGATGTTTATTATTGACTCACAGCCCAACTGTGTAGTGGTGAGGTTGTTCACGATCGGGTAAGGAAAGGAAAACGCGAAAAATATATAGTGGTTTTCGATAATTAAAAGGATAAAATGGGTCGTGACATCAACTGACACTCGTCCTTAGATACAATGTGACCTTGAAAAGCTATTTGATCTAGCCAAAACTCACTCTTATTGATCTTTCCATAAGGCTGTCTATCCCTGAGTATCTGTAGCACGATCCTCAAATGCTGTGCATGTTCTTCGCGAGACCGAGAATACACAAGGATCTCATCAATGTTGACTATCACAAACTGATCTAGATAGTCTCTGAATACCTCATTCATCAAACTCATAAAAGCGGCTGGGGCATTCGTCAAACCAAAAGGCATCACTAAGAACTCATAGTGGCTATACCTAGTTCTGAAGGTCGTTTTCGGAATATCCTCTTTCCTAATTCTTAACTGGTGATAGCCCGATCTCAAGTCAATCTTTGAAAAGATAAAAGCCCCTCTCAGCTGGTCAAACAAATCGTCTATTCTTGGTAGGGGATATTTATTCTTCACCGTAGCCTTGTTCAGTGATAATTATATGAAAATAGAATTATTTGTGCTTAATTTCCTAATTAATTATTTAAATCCCCAATTTATTTTGTTAATTATCTCCTTTATTTAATTAAAATTCTTTAATGTGCAGGTAAATTAAATCCGGATGAAACTCAGTCGTTTCAGTCAAAAATGGGCTGAAAACAAGCTAAAGGAAACTGGACCACTTCCAATTTTCAGATCGAGTCACCAGTCGTCTGGACACGTGGGATGTCGGGTGTTAGTATTTTATTCGCTTCGAAACGATGAGATCAACGGACACCGTGCTAACCTTTTGGAAGACAAACGCCGGGCCACATCGCACAGCCAAGTGTACTAAAAGACGAGTGACGTGGAAATATCTACTCTACAGCAAATAAAATGAAGACAAGTGGCCAAACAATACCAACTCATCTAGGATGAAAAATTACCATTGACCCCTAAGTGTGTGTATAAATAGAACATGATGGCAATTGAAAAAAAAAATCAAGTAGTGCAGTTTTTAAAAGTAGTCTAGAGTAGAAAGTAGTGTAGGTAGAATAGCTTTATTTTTATTTTTCCCTTATTTTTTTAGAAGCTTTTCCCGAATAGCTTTAGCCTCCATTTGTTTTTCCATAGCTACTGTTCATGTTAATTTGTTCTTTTGTATGAAAAGCTTCATTGTTCTAATTTTTTTTAACATTTTCACGTTATTTTCATCCACTATGTTTTGCATTCTCGGTTTCGCAAGTTCATTGTTGTTCATGTTAAGTTTTCATCAATTTACATTTCATGCAAAGCTCCCTCTCACCGATTAGTTTTATTTATTTTATATTTCCCATTTTCCTTCTCAAGCTCTCGGGTGTGCTTATTCTGGGTAGTGCTGAGAGGTTGGTTATTTGATGGTGTATCATGGATATGCAGGAGGCTAGTAGGATACATGAATGAACCTAGCACTTTGTTCGTTACTGCATGTTTTAATTTTCTTTCTCTTTTTTGTTTGGTTCTATGTGCTATTTCCTTATTTAGATTCAATGCTTGCCTTTGCTAGACAAAGTCTCGGTGCTAGCTACTGTTAGGAAAAAAATAAAATGTTGTAGGGAGTAAGGCTTGAATGCAGGATAAGGCAACCCGAGAGGTTTCAACACCGATTGTTTGCTGGGTTGTGGTGTGCTGAAGACGCAGCCAAGCTCTCTCCTGCTTTTGTTGAGGACGTGCAGGGAGAAGGATGCATACGCTGGAGACGTGGCTTCTGCATCTCGATTCTGTCCTGGCACTGCACGGCATGGGAAGCAAAGCATGGCGAGAGGTACAGAACTTGAAGCTAGCAGAGTGCGGTATTATACACGGGCTGGTAGCATAGAACCGGGACCCAATTTCTCCTCTGTTCTGCTCTGTTTCCATTTAAGTGTACTATTCATTTAGCTATTTTAGTTTATATACTAATCTACTTGGTATTTTATAGATAGGTTGTTGTGGGTTATCATCTTTATTGCTTACAAGTTTAACGGTAAGATTGGCTATCGTGGTATCACTGTTCAGCACTGAATCAGAACCAAAGTGCCGAGCTGAGGCAATGTTGCTGGAACGTTTGCTGCTTCCTCACGGGCTGCTGTTAAACTGGAGAAGAACAAGTTGTTGACAGAGCTGGACAGAGCTGGCAACGTGTACGGAGAGCAGGTCTGGACAGGAAGCAGCTAGGTAGTCTGGCAAATGAACATGATCAGCAGCAGTCGGACAGAGCCGAGAGTAGGATGGCCAGGCAGGACTGAGAGCAGTACTGGTAACACATGCAGGAAGATAAACGTGGGGCTGGCGTGTTGGAGCTTGGCTTACTGATGAATGAAACTTGAAGTAGTTAGAGACGTGCAGGGGCTGTACTGTGTGCAAGACAGAACCGAGAATGAGAGCTGAGCATGAACCGAGAGCAGGGGCTGGATATGCAGACCTGGAAATGAAGGAAACGTGCACACTACCATTGCACAGTTGGGATTTGTTAGCTGGAACACTAAGCAAGGCCACGTTTGGCCCTTAGAATTAATACCAATTATTATATTTTGCTTTTATATTGTTTTGTTAAATGGTACTTATACATTTTATTGTTTGTTAGTCTAGGTATATATTAATTTGCATAATAGTTTGATTTTTTTAGTTTATTAGTTTAAAGTTTACTTTAATTTTATTAGTAGCTAATTTGTGACTATATTAGAATTTAGGAATTAGATGTTGCACTTAGAATTAAATTAGAGGACTATTATTTTATGCATTTTTAAGTTTTCATTTTAAATTGAAAAATCCAAAAATTTTATTTCTCATGCATTAATTAGATTTTGTTTTAATGTTAGTAATTAGTTAGAGTTAGATTTAATTAGGATTATTTTATAGGTAGTTAATTTCTTAGTTTGATTTAAGAATTTCTTTAGGATTAATGGAAGATTTATTTTATTAGACTTTAGGTTAGTTTGCATTTTTATTATGTAGTTTAATTACATTCATATTTTATTTTAAGTTTGTTTAATTTTAGTTTAATTAATTTGTTTCTTTATTTTCATATTTGCATTCTAGTTTAATTGCATTTTAGTTAATTAATTTTAATTGTTTTCATTTTCTTTTGTAGGTTGTGCTTTTAATTACTCGGAGCTTTGTAAGTAATTTTAGCTCGGTTTTATTTTCCTTATTTTATAGTTTTTATTATTTTCAGTATTGTTAGCCATGTAGATCACCCACAAAAATTCATAATTTGCTAGGATATACTTAGGGTAAGATTAACCAGTAGTTAATTAGGCAATTCAACTTCTTAGTGGGACGATAATCCGGGACTCAAATCCCATTATTACTTGTATGACCCGTGCACTTGCGGATAGAACGTCTAGGTCACCTATAGTTGGCATAGTTCGTATCATTCAGCAATCTATAATCTATGCATAATCTCATGCTAGCATCCTTCTTCTTTACGAACAATATCGGAGCTCCCCATGGTGACACACTAGGCCTAATAAAATCCTGGTCAAGCAGTTCTTGCAACTATTTCTTTAACTCTTTCAACTCGACCAATGCCATCCTATAGGGAGGTTTAGAGATCGGTTGAGTATCTGGCACTAAATCGATAGTGAACTCCAGCTCTCTCTCTCCAGTGGTAGGCCAGACAATTCACCAAGGAACACATATGAAAACTCACATACTACGATATGTCCTCTATCCCCGGATGTTCTCGACTCATATCAGAGATGAGTGTGATGTAACCTTCACATCAATAATTTAATCAGTGTTTTATAGTGATATAACCACATCTTTGAATTTTCTCACAATAAACTTCATTCATTTTCATTCCATAACATTCAAACGTACACTGAACTTTTCAGGTAGGCAGAAAGTTATAGTCTTAGTATAGCAGTCTAGACTCACGCGGTTGACCGCTAACCAATCCATCCCTAAAATCACATCAAAACCACACAAGTTTAACAACACTAGATCTGCTAACATCACTCTATCTCCCACCTTGATTTCACACCTTCTACACACCATATCAGTCCTTTGGGACTCACACATAGGGGTGTTTACATGTAAAATATAATCTAAGGATTCATGCTTTAAACTTAATTTGCATGCAAAATGTACATCAACAAAAGAATACGTGGATCCCGAATCAAATAATACATAGGCCCCACGATTACAGACAAGAAGTGTACCTCGTATGGTCTCGAACGAAGTGTCTACGGCCTCCTTATCCAAAGCAAACACATGTCCTTTTGTGACCGACTTCTTACCCTTATCAGCAGTCGTAGCTTGTTTCTAAGGAATTGTCCTCTGAGGCTGCTATCTATGAGGCTCTTGAGAGTGTGGCTTTTGTGGCTGCGTGGAGTTCCTCACTCTATTGCCCATGTCCCCGCATCTAAAACATCCTTGTATGGTTCTGGAACAACTTCCCTCATGTGGTCGGCCACAATCTCTGCAAACTCTAACCTCTAGCTTAGCATTTGGAGGGTTCTCTATAACAATGGGAGAAACCCTGGGTCTGTCAACTCTTCCCCTTAGTCCCTCAAACTGTCTCCTTTTAAAAGAACCTCTCTGGAAGTCTATGTGGGCGGTCACGAGTCGCTTACTCTTATCCCTGGTTGAAATTCGGGACTCAATCTGGGACTGTACCAATTCTAGTCCCCTTTCAACTTCTTGAGCTCATCTCAGAGCATCCTTAAACTCAGTGATACAAAGTCCTATCAGCCGGTCTCTAATGACGGGCCTTAGTCCATAGACGAATCGCTTTGTACGGAGCTCTTCATCCTTAAAGGTCTTTGGATCATACTTCAGTAGGGTGGTAAATTGACTCTCGTAATCATTAACCATCATATTGCCCTGAGCCAAGTTTAAGAATTCAGCTTGCATTCTCCTCGAGGCAGCTCTTGGCACATACTATGTTCTAAATGCCGACTGAAAGGCCTCCCAGCTAATCACCTCATGGCTAGTCGCCATTATACTTTGAGTAGTGCTCCATCAGTCTCTGGCTTGTCCCTTTAACATGTAAGCACCCATACTGGCCCTCTGGACATTGATGCATCCCAAAAAGTCAAAAATAACTCGTAACTCTATCAGCCACTCCTCAGCCTCTGCGGGATCTTTCACCCCCTCTAAAAGTTGGTGGGTTCATTTTCAGAAAGTCTCTCAATCGACCCTTATTTCTGTCATCAAGTTGGGCTTATACCGGAGGCTGTGTGGTAGGGGGCATAGGTAAGTCTGTAATGGGGGTGCGGTTGGTCCTTGTAGTGGTGGAGGAGTCAAAACAAGTGTAGTACCCGAGGCATTTGCCCCAAAATGCTGCACGAATAGCGCTACCATCTGCTTGAATCCCTACCATACATCATGCTCTAGCAAATTCATTCGAGAGTTAGGACTCTTCGACTGTGGGGCAGGTGGTGGAGGTGGCTGTGCCTGCCTCCTAGAACGTCCTCTTCTCCCCCTCGTATCCTATCCCTTACGTGCTTACGCGTATTCATTAAACATCGATTATAATTTTACTCGTTAAATTCAATTCATTACCAGACAATACAGACACTTGGGATGTAATCTATTTCTAATTACTCGACACTGACAGTACTAGGCAACCTTTGCTCTTATACCAACAAATCTGTGACAGCCCGAAAGTGCGAAAATTATGGCTAATTTAAAATTTTTCTTTGCATTTCTATACAGTGTCATTTAATCACTTATGTTTATAATAAATCATAACCTCAAGATCACAGGATTTCTATTTCATGAACCCAATTACAAAATATCCCAAGGAAATCAATCCACAAAACGCGATTCATTTTCCTCATATCATCCTAATTACATCTCAAAATACTTAATACAAATGTCTGTATTACATCATTGTCTGGATACAAAATGAACTGAATTATACCTTGTGCGTGTACAAGCGATAGCCTGGGGAGATCTTGTCCACCAGCCTATGTCACGTACGCGGTAAGCACTATCTCGCTCACAGCAAGAAATCTGGAGGGGAAGGGAAAAAGGGTGAGCTCTCAAAACGGTCAGTAAGGAGGATAAGGGAAAGTTACAAAATCATCATCACAACACAATATGATAGAAATATTTGAGCATGTAAAACGTTATAAAAATAACGGCGAAAACAATAGCATCGACATAATTCACGTGATAAAGATCACAAATCATCATAACATCAAATCTTATTTCGTGATAGAAATCATAGTTGTAAACACATCATTCATCAAAGAAATCGAGACTAGGCATTTAATAAAACTCAGATAAAATCATCGTCATAGGCACATGACATCAAATCAAATCACATCGTCCCCTAGGCCAACATCCTCAAAAGAGGGAAACACCGACATCAACACATGGCCATGATTCGCTGTAGACTTTATCAGAGTTGTACAACTGCGGTCTTACATGCTATTCAAAGCAAGGCTCGGTCTTACATGCTATTAAAGCAAGGCCACCCATCGCTACCAAAACGGGGTCATCTCTCGTTACCAGAACAAAGGTATCAATCTTACACGCTACTGGAGCAATGCCCGGTCTTACATGCTACTAGAGCAAGGCCACTCAACGCTATCAAGCGGAGTATCGATGTGCATCTCATGACAAGCCATAGTCTCAGTAAAATATGTCATTGTTGTATTAAAAACCATTTTGCCTTCACGTAGAGCCCATAGTGGTTATCTCAAAACTCATTTTAGGTTATAACACGTTATGTTCACAGTTATGCAAAACTTAACAAAATCGAGCTCAAACCAGCAAAACACTCACTCGTTCATCAAAGCATCAAATCATCTCAAAAACATGCTCATTTCATTAAACCTTTTTCATGCTATCAAAACGTTTTCAATCATTCGAAAACTCACAAGAGCAAATGGTTCATTTCCCTTACCTCTTGCACCTTTGAGTGGTACAATATCCTTGGATCCTCGGACTAGTCTCGTTTCTCGTGTCGAATTCTTGAGTTGTCCAAACATCATCAAATTGTAAATATTCATCGTCCTCATTTCTCTTTTAACTTCATTTATACCTATACCTAGACTATATCCAAGTTACCATTCTTAACACTTACATTGTCTCAAAACTTCTCATACATCTAAATCATCTTAGCTAGCTTATAATCAATACTAGATATCCACATTTCATTTTCTAACTATACTCATTGGGTGTTTCCCTCATGACTTAGACATTTCCAACCAAATATATATATATATATATATATATATATATATATATATATATATATATATATATACATATATCCATTCACCAATACATATAAAATGATAATGCTTAAGAAAACAAGGATCTTGTGAGCTCACCTAGCTTGTCTCCTCTTGTCCAAACTTGTAGGATGCTTGTCCTTTCCTTTGTTCCAATCCAATCTTTGATTTTCTAGTATGTTGTTCTCTTCACCAAGAGGAACAACTTTGTCTCTTACCCCTTTTGTCTAATTCTGTTTAGAATATGGTAAATCTGAGAGAGAGAAAGCTTGGTTTGGTTGAAAATGGTGGATGTTGAGGTTTGTAGGTGTGAGAGGCTCGGTTTCCAGGAAAAATCACGTGATTCTTATATAGGCAGGGGGTATGAGATCGATCTGGCATTAGTGGAGATCGATCACTGCTTGATTTTAACTGCTCCAACTGTGTAAGACCCGAATTTATTCAAAAACACAAAATGAATGAGTATTCGTGAATGGAAGTCGAGTTAAATTAATCCCGAACACGTGCAAGGCCAAAATGGTTAAAAGACCGAAACTCGGAATAAATTCAATAAGATAATTTAATTAAAAATAATGGATTTGAGAATCTTGATCAATAACGAAGAAATAATTAAATTTCGGATTAAATTGATCAAGATATGAATTTACTGGAATTAATCGAAATTTTCGCTCAGGACAATATCCCGAAAAGACGGAGAAATATACCGAAAAAGTGGAAAAATAGATTAAATAAATTAAATAAATTAATTAGAATAAAATTAAAATTTGTTTAGATATTTTTGGCAAAATAATAATAAAATAATGAATATAATAATAATAAACTAATTTATAAATAATAATAAATAAAAATAATAATAATTGCAAAAAAAAGGCTGAAAATCTAAAACACGGGAGAACCCGAAAATAGAAATCGAAAATGACCCGTGAGAACCAACGAGCCCAAGGATACACCGGCGATCCTTGACCGCCGACGAGCAGACGAGGAGAAAGAGGAGAGGCCGACGATCACGTGGACACCGGAGACGCGCCGTCAGGTGACAGGAGGACGCCGATCGAAGCGAAGGAAAACCAAGGGAGAAAAGAGCCGATTCCAGGCGAACCACCGTAACTGGGCTGGAACGAAAGCCACCGACGCATTCAGGGGGAGGAACCGGTTCTTTTGAGATTGGTATCGACCAGCAAGACCGTAGGAAACATCGACGACGGCAAAGTGACAGAAACGGCACCGTTTGGCCGTAAGGAAAGGGAAGGAAAAGGAGGGAAAAGGAAGGAAAGACGAAAGGAAAGGAAAAGAAAAGAAAAGAAAATAAAAGAAAGGAAAAAGGGAAAATGAAAGAAAATTTATCAGGGACGACTCGAGATTCGAGTAAGTTGACCGAGGGTCGAGATTGACCTACGGGTAAATTTTGGAAATTAAATTAATATTATATTTAATGGAAAATAACCCGGATTTATCTAATTGTGCAGTTTTTCAACAAAGCCCGAACGAGAGCCGATTGAGCTTCGATTTTTGTACCCCGCATAACATTGAGTAAGTATATTTTAATTACGATAATATGTGTCCTTTAATATAGAGTTTCGATTATTTTACGGAATTTATGGATTAATTCTGTATAAAAAGGAATATTTATCGGAATTGCAACGTAATTACCGTAAATAGTATACGGGTTATCCAATGAGTTTGGAACGAAGCCCGATGATTATTGATAAGCTGAATGAGCCCAGTAAACCCGAAAAAGGGATTTAATAAGTAGAAACAGGCTGAAAATGGGTTGAGGCCCATTAAGGTGTAATTGGGCCCAATAAAGTAAAACGGGCCCAGTACGTTAGATTCAATTAGTAAATGTGATATACTGATAAAAATAAGTGAATTAACCCAAAATATGTGGTTATATGCAGTTTCGTAGATTTGGTTGACGTGCAGTTGGACTGAGAGATCGGATATTATTCAGACGAGATAAGTTTACGCGTGAATCGAGGTAAGGGAATTTTGTAGGTGCATAGAGATTTCTATACGTATTTATTGAGGGGATTTAAAGGGCCTAGAATTTCTTTAAGTGTCTAGAAAACGAAATAATAATTTTTACGAAAATCGGGGCATAGGTGAATAAAGGAAAAAGATGATTTTGCCCTTGGGAGTAAAATTTACAAAAACGGTAGTAAGGCAGATAAATTGCATGATTATCATGTTTTAATGTGTTATATGAATATATTGCTTTGATTTAAGAAAATATGCACATAGGTTGGCTGTTGATTTTAAGAATTATACGAAAGGGAACCGGTTTGTATCGGTTACGATTTCAAAAGATGTTTTATCAAGATTGAGCCGCCTATCATATTTACATGAATAAAAAGAGTGCTAGAGTCTTTCTCACACTCAAGTTTACTGATTTATTTCTCATGAAAAGTCGTACTGGAGCATTGCTCGTATGAGAAATTTGTATGTGCACAAAACCGTGCTGGAGCTTCACTCGCACGAGATTTTAGATATCATGATATGCATAGCGTGGTGCTGGAGCTTCGCTCGCACTAGACGTGAGTTGACATGCATATAGTCGTGCGGAAGCCTCCTGTAGACTATGTGTCACAGAGAGTTGAGATGCTTACACGTATACTTTGAGACATGGGTTGATAGTATTGGGGTGGATAAGACCTACGGCAGGCACCCCCAGACTATGATATAGGTCCACGGAGTACGATGTACCATGTATGTCACACGGAGTACGCTGTACCATGCAGTCATGATGACTCGATGATGTTACTTGATATTCTGACAGGTAGGATTTGACCCCACCTCCCGTTACAGTTGTGATACCCCGCACACCGGGATCCATGTAGCCTGGGATCACAGGGACAAAGTATGGCCATAGTCCTCGATTTTCATACAGTAACCTACATGCCTCACATGATATCATACGGTCTGAATAGACTAGGATGAACTCGAGGGAGGGGTAATATCCCGATTTATGTTTTTAAATAAGATGCGATTTAATGAATCAAGATATTCCCGAGAGATGGATTTGACCTTGATGAAGTTGTTTTATGATGAAACAAATAAGTTTTAATGTGATGAGTTTATGGTGAAACAAAATAAGCTTTAATGTGACGAGCATGAGATGTCATACATGAGGATTTTTCATGTCTGTTTTATATCTGGATTTCATGATTTCTCTTATATGATATATACATACATGTGGCATCGTTTTAGTCATACCTCATGCTCCAAATGTAAACGATTTTATATCATGAAATTATCAGCACGTAGATAGTATAGTTATCTACCTGCTTACATTATTGCCTTACTGATCTGTTTATGCTCACCCTTTCATTTTCCACCCCACAGGGTATATTCAGTAGAAGAGAACGACAGTAGTCATATCCGCTGCTTCTTATCAAGACTAGGTATACACATTTGTATAATTTTTGTATCTGAACATATAGAGGCACAGTACTATACATGGATGTAATATTGGGGATGTATTTATTTAAAATAAATTGATATGTAAATGAAATATGAAAATGGAATGGTAAATATATGAGAGGTGACTAACACCTAATCATAGCCCAACTGTTTAGTAGTGTAACTGTTCACAACGGGTAAGGAAATTAAAAAGCGAAAAATTTACTCTGATTTTTAGGTAATTTGGGTCATGACAGAAAAGGTGGTATCAGAGCAAAGTTGGCTTGATATGAGTCGATGTTAGTGGTTAAGTAAATTTACATCCCCATGTACTGTGCATTGTTTAGATACAATTGTGTATATCAAGATAGAACAGCAGCTAAGAATTTAGTTCGAATGTAAGAATATAGTTTTTATAACTGATAGCCGCTATTGTAGAGAGAAGAGTACATATGCTCGAAGCCATAGAGATCGGCCTGAGAGTCGAATGAGTCGTCCATGAGACTCAAGATGAGAGTGAAGTGGAGGCTGATGTTGAGCATACTCCACAGGGTCCTATAAAGAGACCAAACAGTATTGAGACATGCTCCAAGAGGATGGAGTAGAGTGTAGAAAATATTTCAGAGTTGTTTACTCAATCTATACAGGTAGTTGAGGATAGACAGGGTAAAGCCTAAACAGATACCTCAAATTATAGAGATTTTCACACCCCTCTGGTATATAGCGAAGTAAAGAAACCTATAGTTGTTAAGGACTGTGTGAATGAGATAGCAAAGTTGTATGAATTTTTCGGTGTATGTCGATTGAGAAGGTGACTTTTAAATACGTTTATATTAGAGTGCGAGGCGGAGCATTGGTGGAAGTCTGCTCAACCCATCTGAAGAGTTAGACGTTCAGAGCCGACATGAGAAATATTTCTGGATGTATTCCGATGATAGAATATTTCGAACACTACTTAAAGGAAATTACAGGTAAAAATTTCTTACTCTGACCAAGAGACACTGGTTGATTGACGAGTATGAAACTCAATTTATATAGTTACCTAGATATTACCCCGACACTATGGGCGGTGAGAGTCAGCAAGCCCAAAAGTTCATGAAAGGGCTTAAATTGTCGATTAGAGTCCGATTGGCTCACTGAATAATATCATGTGTTGGACGCCTCTGAGATTGAGAAAGATAGTAAGGGTCGAAATAGAGACAGAAGAGAATAGAGAATGACAGAGATGTCAGAGTAGGAAAGAGACTAGTTGGTAAGAGATTAGAGCTGATGAGTCACAGGGTAAGATGAGTGGTAAGGCCCTAGTGTATCCAATTTTAGCACTTCTGAGGGCTATTGTGATTTGAGGACCCTGACCTACTACGAAGCAGTGTAAGCAGTGTAATAGTGTAAGCAGTGTAAGCAGTGTAGGATGTGTGGTAGATACCCCAGAAGTAGGGCCTACACCTACACTTTATTGACTAAAATAGGCGTTAAGTGTGGTAAAACAAATTAATTATTTAATGATTGCTCAGAGTTGGGTGAGACTGCCCTACAGAAGAGCAAAGAGACAGAGAAAACCATATTGGTATCTCTACACCGAAAAAGGGGTGTAGCGATTGAAATTAAAGGAGTAAATGATTGTACTCACGGAATGAGTGATGACAGAGTTTATTATAAGTGATATACGAAAGGAGATAAGCTTTTAGATGTGATAGATCCTGAATACAAAATCTATTGGAAAAAGAGGCATATGCAAGGTAACAATATCTATGATACGTGAAATAATTTGGATTAAGCGATATGTAGTAGATATGAATTGTGACCACATGGACTGATATGTAAAGTAATTGTGGTCAAGTCTGAGGGTTAATAAAGGTATTTCAAAATACCTCCCCGCCTGAAGACTTGACAGCATCTAAAAGTATACATAACCTATAAATTGAAATGCGATAGTCGTAATATATACATTTAAAATTAGGGTACCTTTACTGGTACGATAAAGAAATATAGAATTCGATTAATTGTGAAGGTTTAAAAATTAATTAAAATTTTATAAAAGCCGTTAATATAAGAAAAACGAAATGACATGGATTAGTATCTTGAACGGAAGCGATTTCGAAATGACGTTATACGTTTATGCGCATATAAGTCAAGGATATGAGGATTGAAATATTTAGTGGAACACAACTACGATGAGGTATTTAAACTTTACCTGGACCGATTTGTCATCATCCATATTGATGATATTTTGGGTGTAATTACAGTCCAGGAAAATCATAAGGAACAATTGGAAATTGTTTTTACAGATGATTTGTTGAGAGTTCTCGAAATGGACTACTTTATTGACATGTTTAACTTAGAAAAAGTTGTATTTGAATGAGATGATAGATGTGACAGGAGTTTTGGTATATTGAAGTATGAATTGACCACCGCATTTATTCTCACCATATCCAACAGATTAAGAGGTTTATCATGAGTCTATGGATACCTTAAAATAATGAATGGGCTGTGTATTGATGCAAAAAGGGGAAGATAGTCGATTATGAATCCAGATAACTCAAGGATCATGAAAGGACTATTCGGCCCATGATTTAAAGTTGACAGCGATAGTGGTTGTATTGAGTATATGACACTACTATGTATACGGTGAGAAATTTCAAGTATGCACTAATCATAAAAGCCCTAAGTATCGATTTTCACAGAAAGAGTCGAATATGAGAACAAAGAGGGTTAGAGCTTCTGAGGAATTATGATTGTGGAAATTGTACCACCCAGGAAATGCTAATGTAATGGCAAATGCCTTGAACAGAAAGAGCCTCGGGATGGTATTACATATGATGGTCAGGGAGCGTGAGCTGCTAGAGTAGTTGTAAGCCTCAGTAGTGATGTGATTCCCATTGATGATGACAGTGATTATGTGACAGCTAGCCTGAGATTAGAACTGAATTTGAGTGACCAGATTTGATAGGCTTAGCGTGATGATCGACAGGGTGTCGATAGTGTGGGTCAGATTCAGATGGGTACAGTGACAGAGTTCACAGGGAGTGATGATGGCTTACTGAGGTTCAGAAATAATATAAGTGCTCCCCAAGACCACAATGATGATATAATGTTATTGCCAGAAGCTCATTCTTTGGAATATGCAGTGCATTCAAGAAGTAATAAATATATCGAAATCTTTAAAAAGGGTATTGGTGGTTAGATGTGAAAAGAGATATTATGGAAATTATGAAGAAGTGTTTCGTTTGTCAGCAGAGTAAGGTACAATAATAGAAGTTTGCAAGGTTATTACAATTGCTACCTATATTGACACGAAAATGGGAACAAGTTACTATGAATTTCGTGATGGGTTACAGAGGACCCCGGTGAATCATAAGGCTATCTGGGTGATAGTCGATAGGTTGATTAAGTCTACCCACCTTTTGGTTAGGAAATCCCTAGATACTCTGAGTGTGTAGGCGGATTTATATGTATGAAAAATTATGGAACACCAAGTATTTTTCCAGTGAGCATTGTATCATATAGGGATTCCAGCTTCACTTTTCACTTCTAAGAATATTTTTCAAGAAGCTAAGGGAACCCGGTTGAATGTTAGCACAGCTTCTCATTCTCAGACAGATGGTCAGTCAGAGAGGACTGTACAGGTTCTGGAGAATATGATGAGAGCGTGTGCCATTTATCTGATAAGCTCCTAGGATGATCAGTTGTTACTAATTAAATTTGTCAATAATGACAGTTGTCACTTGAGTATCGGGATGACTTCAGATGAGGTATTGTATGGCTGTAGGGATTGTTTCCTCGATTCTGATAAGAAGAAGTGGGTGACAGATAGAAAATTATTCCCGAATTGGTAAGATAAATCTCTGAGGATGTTTAGTTAATTGTGAAGGATTTAGAACACCTCAGAGCAGATAGAAAAGCTATGCTGACAAGAGACAGAAACCATTTAAATTCACCGAGGGTGAATTAGTATTGTTGGAAGTTACATGCCCTTAGGACATAGCATAAGGATGTAACGAGATTCGGAAAGAGATTGGACAAAGTGGGAGATAAAGCCTGTAGGTTGGCGTTACCACCTGAATTAGCAGGCATCCACAATGTGTCCTATCTTATGATGCTTCGAAAATACTATTCGGACCCAACATATGTAATCGGATATGAGTTTCAACAGTTTATCTTAATGAAAGTATAACATATGATTGGAAAATCAATTCGGGTATTAGATGGAAGGAGAAAGTGTTGAGGTTTAAGATGATCTCCCTAATTAAAGTCCTTTGGTAGTATTACACTCCGAAAAAAGTCACTTGAGAATGACATTCTATGATACAATAGATGTACTCGGAGTTGTTTATGGATCAATTTAACTTGGTTCTAATTTGGAGGACCAAATTTCTTAAGTGGGGGAGATTTTGTAAGACCCGAATTTATTTAAAAACACAAAATGAATGAGTATTCGTGAAGGAAAGTCGGGTTAAATTAATCTCGAACACGTGTATGGGCAAAACGGTCAAAAGATCAAAACTCGGTATAAATTCGATAAGATAATTTAATTAAAAATAATGGATTTGAGAATCTTGATCAATAACGAAGAAATAATTAAATTTTAGATTAAATTGATCAAGATGTGAATTTACTGGAATTAATCAAAATTTTCGCTCGGGACAATATCCCGAAAAGACGAAGAAAATATACCGAAAAAGTGGAAAATAGATTAAATAAATTAATTAGAATAAAATAAAATTTTTTTAGATATTTTTGGCAAAATAATAATAAAATAATGAATATAATAATAATAAACTAATTTATAAATAATAATAAATAAAAATAATAATAATTGCAAAAAAAAGGCTGAAAATCGAAAACTCGGGAGAACCCGAAAAAGAAACCGAAAATGACCCGCGAGAACCAATGAGCCCGAGGATACACCGGCGATCCTTGACCGCCGACGAGCAGCCGAGGAGAAAGAGGAGAGGCCGATGATCACGTGGACACCGGAGACGCGCCGTCAAGTGACCGGAGGACGCCGATCGAAGCGAAGGAAAACCGAGGGAGAAACGGGTCGATTGCCGACGAACCACTGTAACTGGGCTGGAACGGAAGCCACTATCGCGTTCAGGGGGAGGAACCGGTTCTTTTGAGATCGGTATCGATCGACAAGACCGTTAGAAACACCAGCGACGGCAAAGTGACAAAAACGACACCGTTTGGCCGAAAGGAAAGGGAAGGAAAAGGAGGGAAAAGGAAGGAAAGAGGAAAGGAAAAGAAAAGAAAAGAAAAGAAAAGAAAAGAAAGGAAAAAAGGGAAACGGAAAGAAAATTTACCGGGGACGACTCAAGATTCGGGTAAGTTGACCGAGGGTCAAGATTGACCTATGGGTAAATTTTGAAAATTAAATTAATATTATATTTAATGGAAAATAACCTGGATTTACCTAATTGTGCAGTTTTTCTACAAAGCCTGAACGAGAGCCAATTGAGCTCCGGTTTTTGTACCCCGCATAACATTGAGTAAGTATATTTTAATTACGATAATATGTGTCCTTTAATACAGAGTTTCAATTATTTTACGAAATTTATGGATTAATTCTGTATAAAAAGGAATATTTATCGGAATTGCAACGTAATTACCGTAAATAGTATATGGGCTATCCAATGAGTTTGGAATGAAGCCCGATGATTAGTGATAAGCTGAATGAGCCCAGTAAACCCGAAGAAGAGATTTAATGAGTAGAAACAGGCTGAAAATGGATTGAGGCCCATTAAGGTGCAATTGGGCCCAATAAAGCAAAACGGGCCCAGTACGTTAGATTCGATCAGTAAATGTGATATACTAATAAAAATAAGTGAATTAACCCAAAATATGTGGTTATATGCAGTTTCGTAGATTTGGTTGACGCGCAGTTGGAATGAGAGATCAGATATTATCCAGATGAGATAAGTTTACGCGTGAATCGAGGTAAGGGAATTTTGTAGGTGCATAGAGATTTCTATACGTATTTATTAGGGGATTTAAAAGGCTTAGAATTTCTTTAAGTATCTAGAAAATGAAATAATAATTTTTACGAAAATCGGGGCATAGGTGAATAAAGGAAAAAGACGATTTTGCCCCTGGGAGTAAAATTTACAAAAACGGTAGTAAGGCAGATAAATTGCATGATTATCATGTTTTAATGTGTTATATGAATATATTACTTTGATTTAAGAAAATATGCACATAGGTTGGCTATTGATTTTAAGAATTATACGAAAGGGAACCAGTTTGTACTGGTTACGATTTAAAAAGATGTTTTATCAAGATTGAGCCACCTATCGTATTTACATGAATAAAAAAAGTGCTAGAGTCTTTCTCCCACTCAAGTTTACTGATTTATTTCTCATGAAAAGCTGTACTGGAGCATTGCTCGTACGAGAAATTTGTGTGTGCACAAAATCGTGCTGGAGCTTCGTTCGCACGAGATTTTAGATATCATGATATGCATAGCATGATGCTGGAGCTTCGCTCACACTAGACGTGAGTTGACATGCATATAGTCGTGTGGAAGCTTCCTATAGACTGTGAGTCACAGAGAGTTGAGATGCTCGCATGTATACTTTGAGACATGGGTTGGTTATCGACATAGTATTGAGGTGGATAAGACCTACGGCAGGCACCCCCAGACTATGATATGGGTCCACGGAGTACGATGTACCGTGTATCTCACATAGAGTATGCTGTACCATGCAGTCATGATGACTCGATGATGTTACTTGATATTCTGGCGGGTAGGAGTTAACCCCACCTCCCGTTACAGTTGTGATACCCCACACACCGGGATCCGTGTAGCCTGGGATCACAGGGACAAAGTATGGCCATAGTCCTCGATTTTCATACAGTAACCTACATGCTTCACATGATATCATACGGTCTGAATAGACCAGGACGAACCCGAGGGAGGGGTAATGTCCCGATTTATGTTTTTAAATGAGATGCGATTTAATGAATCAAGGTATTCCCGAGAGATGGATTTGACCTTGATGAAGTTGTTTTATGATGAAACAAATAAGTTTTAATATGATGAGTTTATGGTGAAACAAATAAGCTTTAATGTGACGAGCATGAGATGTCATACATGAGGATTTTCTCATGTCTGTTTTATATCTGGATTTCATGATTTCTCTTATATGATATATACATACATGTGGCATCGTTTTAGTCATACCTCATGCTCCAAATGTAAACGATTTTATATCATGAAATTATCAGCACGTAGATAGTTATCTACCTGCTTACATTATTGCCTTACTGAGCTGTTTATGCTCACCCTTTCATTTTCCACCCCACAGGGTATATTCAGTAGAAGAGATCGACAGTAGTCATATCAGCTGCTTCTTATCAAGACCAGGTATACACATTTGTATAATTTTTGTATCTGAACATATAGAGGCACAGTACTGTACATGGATGTAATATTGGGGATGTATTTATTTAAAATAAATTGATATGTAAATGAAATATGAAAATGGAAAGGTAAATAGGTGAGAGGTGACTAACACTGAATCATAGCCCAACTGTTTAGTAGTGTAACTGTTCATGACGGGTAAGGAAATTAAAAAGCGAAAAATTTACTCTGATTTTTAGGTAATTTGGGTCGTGATAAACGGCTCCATTAATAACTATGAGATCGATCTAGTCGAGGGTAGAGATCGATCTCTTCCAGGTCGAGACTTAAGGAGATCGATCTGCCCTTGTGACAAGATTGATCTTGCTAGGCAGAAGCAATAGGAGATCGGTCTGCCTATCTGCTTTCGCACATCTACTACATTCTGGAGCCATGAGATCGATCTCTCTTCCCTTAGAGATCGATCTGGCCTTCACAGATCCTACTACTGCTGCACCAAATTGTAGGAAACTCAATGTAAAACTTACCATAATCTACTCCATAGTCAATATTTCAATCCAGACACATTTAAAACTTAAAAACTTCGTCTTCATATACTTTATTATATTTAAAACTTGAGTGTACATCGATATAACATAATTACATTCGCCAATTACAATCTTCACATTGCAAATCTCATGACTAAGGTACATAAAATTCTCAAGCCTCACATCCCATTAGCTATAAGTTAAAAACGATAAAATCAAGTAAGTTAGGTAATTAACTTTAAAATAAATCCTAACTAAACTAACAGCCTATGGTTCCTACTAAAGTTTTAGCTTAACCTGAGGTATCCTACTATCTACGAGCTATATAAATCCCTTACCACAACCGATGTGCAACTACCCTTATTGCCTTAGGAACGCATATATGTGTCTAAACTTCCTTAGCACTCGTCGAGGCAGTTGCTGCATTTTCACATGTAAAACATTCAATGATCAGTCTCTATACTTATTTCAGTTCATAATTTACTTAAAACAGTTACAAACTACCAAGTGCTTCATTTAAATTCAAATCGTGTATTCCTTCCTTGCTTAATCTATTTAGACTTTAATCCTATATCTACCCCTAGTAAGTTCAACACTCTACCTAAGTTTCCATCTCATTTTACATCCATTTGTATTAAGCTTAACATGTAATTGTAAACTCATTTCCAGATTGATATAATTATTAGTTTATCTTACTAAACAAAATTGAATTAAAGAAAAGTACCTTATTCTTTCTTCATGTAGCCTAATATCAAATTTACATTCTTCCTAATATATTAAATTTTGTATACATTTTGATCTTATAAGGACTCATGTACATATTAACTATTTCTAGAAAATAATCCACACTATCCATTTAAGTTCAACTAAATTTCCAAATCTAAATATTCCTCCGTAAAACTGTATGCACCCAATATATATACTGATTATACTATAATTTTATAGTTTTAAATCATGTAATCATAAAACTACAATAATCACATTGAAATTTACTGATTTAAACCTTAAATTCTAGCTAAACAACTTATCCTCAATTATCTCTAAGTGACCGTAATTAATCCTTATGTCCATTTCCTATTTTCTTTCAACAATAATTAAATCTAGCTTGGCAGAAAGTAAATTCATCCAAAATATGTTCATAAATTTTATCCAAAATATAGGTGTTTAATCTAATTATCAAAATCCTCAAATTTTGTCAAATTACAAATTCCTAATTTTCCTAAATTCTTCAAAAAACAATTTAAATTAATTTCTACAAAAATTATACAGTTATTACACAATTTACATAAGAATTTAGGTAGGTAAAATTTTGGTTTTTACCTAGGAGTCTAGTGGCATAAAAATGGAGAAGTAAAAAATTTTTGTTTTGCTTGTTTGGCTAGTGTTAGCGTCGGAGGGGAGAGGGGAGGCGTACCAGAGGGAAATAGGGTCATCGAGGCTCAGGTTTAGGGGGAAGTCGGCGTCGGGTCTTCTCTAGTGGTTGCGGTTCGCGAAACAAGCTGAAGAGGGGGTTCGGGTTTGCTAGGTTCTCGATTTTCAGTGAGGGGATAGGAGAGGGGAGGAAAGGGGAGAGGTCGCGGGTTCAGTTTTCACTGGGGGTCAAGTCACCGGCAGTCGAATGGTGGACGACCGGGGAAGGGAGAAGCAGAGAACAATAAACGGGGGGAAGTGTTTCTATTTTTCGATTCTCAGGGGAGATGCCCGTGTGCAAGGGGGAGGAGATGCTCGTATCGCCGACGGTAGCTGAGGATGGTCGGCGGGGGAGAGAAAGGGAGAGAGGGGTTCCGACGAGTAGAAGAAAAGAAATGGAAGGGGGTGTCGTGCGATAAGGAGAATCCTTGTCGCGCGACCCAATTTTTTTTATTTTTTTTGCTTTTCAATTTTTTTTGCTTTTTAGTTTTTTTCTTTACATTTATTTATTTATTTATTATTATCATATATTTATTTATTTATACCTAGATAAATATATCAATATATATGCAATAAATTTAAATTTTGCTACTAAATTATAAAGTCCTCATATATTTTATTACATGTATAAATTTTATTACCAAATTATAAAATTTTCCCTCTTGAATTTATATTTCATCTTTTTAATTATATTTTATTTTATAATCACTATGATTAATTTATTTTAACTTTTTGGTTTACCTATTTTATTTAAATTCCTATACTATATCTATTAACTTCCCTAAACTTAATTTAATTCCATAAATCTATTTATTAGCTAGTATTTAACTAAAAATTTCATATATACAAGTTAGTGGTCTTATAGAGAGTGAGGTCAGCAGTGAAGAAAGCCGAGAGGCTTGAACTATTGGAGCAAACAAGCGAGACCAGAAAAGCAGTGACCAGACCCCCTCGGCTTTCCCATTTGGCTGCAAAATGGAGGTCGAAGAATAGAGGCATTCCTCTGCCTCGGGAGAAACTAGAGTAAGGTGCGGTTAAGGAAGGAAGTGGAACCAGCGAGACTGCTCGGACAACTAGAGAACAGAGGGGACTGAGGCTCGGGTGTGGAGGATAGAAATGGTGGCCTCTACTGATCGACGGGGAGACTAAAAAAAAAAAACAGAGAACTCTTGCTCTGTTCACTTCACCGGAAGGGAGGCTCGGCTGGTTACAAGAAATGGGCGCAACCACGGGCTGCCAAGGGGCCACTGCAGGAGCCAGGGGCAGCTGGACTTACGACCACCATGTTCGGTCACCCTTGGCATTGGAAACAGAAGCTTGAGCAAGGAACAAAGGCAATACAGAAGGATGAAGGCAGAAGAAAGGAGGAGCAGCAGTGAACGAGAGAAGGAGAGTCGAAAAATAAATCGAGAACGAGGGAAGACAAGTGAGGCCCAATGATGGGAACTACGGAGGAGTGGCCGAGCTGAGAGGAACAGCAGTGAACAGTAGATCGACGAAGTGAAGAAAGAGGAAGAAGAGAAAGGTGCGGGAAATTCAAATCCTGCGCAAGAAAAAAAAAGAGGGAAAATTCATATATTTGGAATTATATATATATATTTAGAGTAGAAAGAAGACTCAGGGGAATTGGGAGAAAAGTCCGAGAAGAGACGATCGGAGTATCGGTTTGGAATTTCAAGGAAACAGGTCGATTAACACAAAACTGCTGACTCGCATTGTTAAAACACCGAGGACTCCAATGGGACACTGAGGTAAGGAAAATTTCGTGTGCTGCTAGAGATAAATTACACGTATTTTTTGATGCTTTATAGATATAAATTTAGGCCGTAATTCTACTGTAGAAAAATATTCGTGAACTGTTAAAAATATCTGTGTATATTTTCTGGGTAATTGAGACTGCGAACTTTAGGAGAGAAAGTTTTAGCCACCTGAATTATAGAAAACCTTAATCCGATTTTACTGGTCGAATTTAAGGACCTTAAACTTCGTAAATTTTCCTAGCTAGTGATATAGATTTACTTGATTTATTTAGACAAAATCTTGGTAATTATAGTTGTTGATTTTAAATTGAAATTTTTTGGTTTTACTCACCATAGCCTACTTATTGGCATTTTTAACCAAGAGAAAAAAAAGGTTAATCAGCCTTTTCTGAATTATTTTATAAAACAAAATGAATTTAAAAGCGATTTAAAGGATATGATTTGCTTATAAAATTATTTTGATGATATGTGCTTGAGAGCGTACTGACTATGTGTCGTATGGTCCAACTCGCACTGATTTTGAGACAAAGGCGTTGGTGAGATCAGGTTACATTTATGTCTGTTCTGTATTTGTATCTATATCTTTATCTGTATCTGTGGTTCATGAGTACGATGTACCATGTTTCTGATTTTGTTTCTGGTCTAAGGACATTCTGATCTGTGAGCCGTATAGGTAGCTGACCACTCCCACGATGATTGACATCCCGACACACCTGGCCCGTGAATTGCCCGGAGTCACCGACATTGGCCAATAGTCATTTCTGATATCTGATATAGCATGCATGCCTTGTCTCGCCTATTTGAAATATTTTTCTAATTTTATCTGCTTGAATTAAGGTATCTGAAAGTCTGTTTGTTTTGGTACTGAAAAACTTTGAACTTCTGGATTTACAGCAGTAGCTAAATTTATTTCTGATACATGTTCTGTTTTCTGAAAATCTGATCTTGATATTAGTATTTCTACCGTACTATTTACGAATTTTGTAAAATATTTCAGAATCGACGAATATATATATATCTTAGGTAGTATATTTATCTACCTGCCATGGGGTTTTTCTTACTGAGCATGTTTAGCTCACCCCTTACTCTCCTCCACAAATTCACATCAATAGTGGAATCGACTCTCTAAGCCGAGGTATTTTGCACAGCTACGCTTCAGAAAGAAATCACCTGAGTTAGAGGTATACATAGTAAGGATAATTGTTTTGTATCTAAAATTTTTTTGTAAGTACAGTAATGTATGCAAGTTATGTTTGGGGAATGTGATTGATACTATTTTGTATGAGAACAAAAGTGTTGATTTGATTAAATAGTATTGTTACTGTTTCCGTTTTAAACTTTTACCAAGAGGATTTAAATTAAATAGGCGAATTTATGGATTTTGATCTATTATCAACTTGTAGCCCAACCGAAATATCAGTAAATTCAGGTCGTTACATAAGTTGGTATCAGAGTAAGGTTGGCCTGATACGAGTCGATATTAAAAGTGAAAAAGACTTAGAAAGTTCACATCCCCAGCATTACTGTACATTATTTAGATACAAACGGGTATATATGGTTGTGTTATGCTAAGAAATTGCTGCTGAATACAGGAAGCTGATAAGTTATAGTGGGTGGATGAAGAGGTTGATGGAAGGGATGAGGGGGCAGGTCATTTTGAGGCCCGGAGGAGAGGCCTGAAGGATCGGGTGGCCCCACTACGGAACAGCCTTCTCGTAACCCTACTGAAAGCTTCGAGGCCCGAATTACTAGTCTGAAACGGAGCGTTGAGTCCATACTGAATCAGATCGGGCAAGTGCTGGCTAGGCTGAACAACCTACCGGGCACTATGGCTTAAACTACACCTACAACTCCTGCAGTTGCGCCAGACACGCCTATGCCAGCCCAGACAGTGCCAGTGGAAGAACCTTCTACTACACTCCCATAGACCCCGCCTGTACCACAATCACCGATACCAGTGGCCCCACAATAACATAGTAATGATATGGGATACGAGTGTGAGTTTGACAGGCTGAGGCACTTTCAAGAATTCAAGCCTTTGTCTTTTAGTGGGGTTAAGGATCTAGTGGTTGTAGAGGACTAAATTAATGATATGGAGAACCTTTATGGGTTTTTTCGATGTAACTCTACCGAGAAAGTTACTTTTGTAACTTTTGTACTAAAAGGAGAAGCTGAACACTGGTGGAAGTCTACTCGACTGATCTTAAGAAACAAGCATGGGGTAATCACTTGGGATCTATTTTTTGATACCTTCCGGAGGAAGTACATTCCAGATACTGCTCAAATGAGACTACAGTCAGAATTCTCAAACTTGACTCAAGGGAATAGATCTGTGGATGAGTATGAATCAAAGTTCACCTCATTGGGAAGATATGATCTGGATACCATGGACTATGAGGCGAAGAAAGTCCAAAAATTTATGGACAGACTGAGGCCCTTGATTCGAGCCCGACTAGCCCCATTTGATATTAGTACCTATGAGGAGGCAGTTCGTCGAGCCCAATTGTATGAACAAGATTACGAGATGCCTACCTCTAAGTCTAACAAAGTGGGTAAGGGTAAGGAGTAGGATCGAAAGAGGCCAGCTAGGGACAGTAGTGGTAGAGATGGTAGGAGGCCATTGTTTAAACGACAAAGGCACTATGAGGAGCTACAAGGTAAGAATATCAAGCCTTCCATCTATTAGGGCTCAGTACCTACCAAAAGGATTGTAATCGGAGGACCCTGGCCTAATGTAGAGATGTGTAGACACTATAGGGGAAATCACGGTAATAGGCCATGCTATAGGATAATGGGGGTTTGTTTCAGATGTGGTAAGATGGGATACATGGTTAGAGACTGTCCCGAAGGTGTTGACACGGCCCCACAGAGGTATACATAACAGAATATAGCACCTAATGAGGAAGCCGACAGTGGAAGAAAAGGGTAAGCGGGTTGCAGGACAGGGCGAGTGTACGCTTTAGAGTGGGAGGTGACAGAAACTGATGCACTAGTCGAAGTATTTAAAGGTACTATTCTAATTTTTGATATTAAGGCAATAGTTTTATTTGATTCTGGTGCAACTCATTCATTTATATCGCCTATGTTTGCATGTAAATTAACTCCATATGTACAACCTAAACCACTAGGAATGGTACTAACGATTAGAACACCAATGAAAGATAGTCAAATGACAGAGCAACTATATAAAGATTGTAGACTTAAAATAGGAGACAGGAACATGTTAGCAGACCTGATTTTACTAGATATGTATGATTTTGATGTGATATTGGGAATGGACTGGTTAGCAACAAATCAAGCTGTTCTTGATTTTCATTGTAAAGTCCGTAATTAGATATGTATTCTTTATGACTTTGTGATGTATGGACAAGTCACAATTGATATAAATCATATAGAATGAATGTATTTAAGTTGTCAATGTGTATGAATTGTGAAATGGGTAGTTAAGCAAAGTTAAATTAAATGTAACAATAAAATTCTAGGAGAAATTGCAGCAGAACTGCTTTCGAAGAGGAGTAGAATGATCTCTCATTCAATGCAGATTGATCTTGAAGAGTATCTGGGTAAAACAGATTGATCTCTTGTAAGGTCCAGATCGATCTCCTTAAGGTTCTGAGTAATACAGATCGATCTCATGCATAGGAGCAGATCAATTTCCCTAAGCTTCAAAGGTCGGTTCTGAAATAAAAAAGACAAGATAGATCGATCCCCCATCGTTGGCAGATCGATCTCTAAGAGCAATTCTATAAATACAAGGCTCTGCAACCTTTGTTTTCCCGAGAGTTACTAAACCTTTTAAGAACCAAAGTTAAACCTAATCTTTCTACACTAGAAAACTTCATCTTGCAAGTAGTTTAGAGTGAGATTCAGTTAAGCAAAGTTGTTCTTAGTGAAGAGGAGAACAACATAGTTGGAAACAAGAAGTTGGAATCAAAGATTGAATGAGCAAGGTGGATTTTACCAATTTTGGTGAAAAGGAGGAAAGCTCAAGCTAGGTAAGATTCAATACACCAAGTTTATGTATGTTAATCTAGGTGTCTTGGTGAGTTAATTGGTAAAAGTCTAAATTGTTGGAAACAAATGGATCATGAAAAATATCCATGACCTAGCTATTGGTATGAAATTGAGAAAATGATGAGGAAGTTGAGTAAACATGAAATTAAGGATGAAATGAGCATGTATGGAAGATTGTAAGGTAATTTTATGAAATACATCAATGGGAATAGATGAGAAATAAAGATAGTTATATGAGAATTATGGTATAACACCATAATGGGAGAAAGTGATGAGATTAAGACATTAAGAAAAGTAAAAAGCATTGATTTAGAGTCATGCAAATGAAAATAAGTATATTAAAGTATACTGATGTGGATAATTATTAACAGCTTCGAAGTTGATATTGAAAGCTGATCGGACTGTGAGAGTGAGCAGCACCAAGGAAGTGAGGTCATGCGACGTGATCCGAAGTAAGAAAATTTCGTGAGTAGCTAGAGATAGCTATACGTATTTCGAATAGAATTTTGATAATTATATGATATATGAATTTTCATGAATAGAATTGTTATGATAAAGACCGAAGAGATAAATCGTGGTTTTATCCAAAAATAAGGTGAAAAGGCCTTAGAAGCATGTTGTGACTAAAATTCATAGTTGCATGATAGAATGGCTAATGTTTTCATGTAAATGCGAAAACAATACATTTGAGTGCCTATTTAAATACTTAGGTGAATTATAATTTGAATAAGTCATCTATCGAGTTTATGTGAAAACCATAAGTGCTAGAGAATACTCGCACTGGATTTTTAGATATACATCACATAGTACTTGAGTGTATTCTCGTACTAAATTTTAAATGCGTGTTATACATGATAGAGTACTGAGAGCTTAGCTTGTACTCAGTTTTCATTTATTGATGCATTATAGAGTATTGGGAGCTTTGCTCATACTTTATTTTACATGATAGAGTATTGGGATCATTGCTCGTACTTAGTTTTCATTGAATTGTGCATTATAGAGTATTAGGAGCTTTGCTCATACTCAGTTTTTATATGACATAGTGCTGGGAGCATTGCTCGCACTAGAGTTATATCATTGTGATATGGTCATGTTGGGAGTTTACTCACACGTAACAGTTTTGAAAGAGAGCATGAAACAGTCGTGTTAGGAGCCTGTGCTGATTGTGTGTCACACCGATTATATGCTCACACGTGTAATATTTTGAGATATGGTCGAGGGCTATCAAAATTATAAACCATAGTATGAGGACTAAGACTTATGGCAAGCACCACGACTATGAGGTATATCCAAGGTAAGAGGACTAAGACTCATGGCGAGCATCCCACCTTAAGATAGGGTCCATGGAGTACTTTGTACCGTATATGTCACATGGAATACGTTGCACCGTGAGTACACGATATGAGTGAGTTGTGAGCTAACGATAAGGATTTGACCCACCTCCCGTTACAACAATTATGAGACCCCGCACATTGAGTACTGTGTAGTCTAGGATTACGAAAAATGAGTTATGATCATAATCTCGAAACATGTAGTCGCCTATCTCCTTTCGTGCAAATTGAGATTTCTTGAATGACTTATCACATGGTTTTATAATCTGAACATGTGACATTTGAATGTGATAAATGGTAACTCGAGGGATGGGTGAGGCCTAGTTTTCCATGTTTTTAAACAAGATGATGTGCCATATTATTTTGATTTAATTGAATGGAATGACAAAATGTGATTTGTGTGAAATTACATGAGAAATGCAATATTTTTCATAAATTGCTGAGATTGTGAAACCAGCATGTTTCTAGTTTTATAACTAATGATTTGTATGTATATATATATATATATTGCATAAAAGCTTTAAGTAAGATGCATGCTTTAGATACGAATAGATAAGGTAATGATTTCAAGGCATGAACATTGTATTTTGTAGATAGTATGGTTATCTACTTGCTTGCCTGATTTCCTTACTGAGCTGTAAGTTCACCCCATTTTTATTTCCCCTCTCTACAGAGCGTTCACAGTAGTCTGGCACCACTGAGGACTGGCATTCCTTGATCCGCTACATATCCATCTTATAATAGGTATACACGTTTAAAACATTTTGTACTGAACAATATACAAGCATAGTTATGTAAACGATTGTACGGTCGGGATATATATGTACCAGTATTTGTATTAATGTATAAGAGTTTACATTATAGAGAAGAATATTGACTTGTATGCATATTATGAATGAGTATGGTTGAGGTGACTAATATCGAATCACAGGCCAACTGTTTGGTGTGAGTAATGACAGAAGGAGACGTTAGTAAAATGCGAAAAAATTTTGTAGTGATTTTGGTAGGTCACGGGAAGGGAGGTCGTGACAGTCATAATAGGACAGTGACATTTATGCCTAAAAAACATGTTGTAAAATTTCTTGATAAGTAATGAGAAGAAAATTTACTGCTAAATGACATGGTCATATTAATAATATGGATAATAATATTTTTGAAGGTTACATTGCGTATGTAATCGATACGGATAAGACAAACCCAATCTGAGCGATATTTTCGTAGTCAGGGAGTTTCACGACGTGTTTCTGGACGATCTACCAGGGCTACCTCCGGATAGGGAGATGGAGTTCTGTATCAATTTGATGCCTGATACTGAGCCAATATCCAAGCCTCCATACCGAATGGCCCCTGTAGAGTTGGAAGAGTTGAGGAAGCAACTGCAAGAATTGCTAGATAAGGGATTCATCAGGCCGAGTGTTTCACCATGGGGTACGCCAGTATTATTTGTGAAAAAGAAAGATGGGAGTCTCAGGCTGTGTATTGATTACAGATTGCTCAACAAGGCAACCATCAAGAACAAATACCCCTTACCCCGTATCGATGATTTGTTGGACCAACTGTGAGGAGCATAGATCTTTTCCATGATTGATCTGAGGTCAGGGTACCACCAGTTGAAGATCAGGAGTGAAGATATAGCCAAGACAGCCTTTAGATGGTCATGCCTTTTGGGTTGAAAAATGCTCTTGCAGCTTTCATGGCGCTGATGAACGAAGCACTCAAGCCGTACCTAGAAAGATTTATCATAGTTTTTATTGATGATATTTTGGTGTATTCTAAGTCCAAAGAAGAACACGAGCAGCATTTGAGAATGGTTCTGCAAACCCTCAGGGAAAAGAAGTTGTATGCCAAGCTTAGCAAGTGTGACTTTTGGTTAAATCATATTGCATTTTTGGGTCATATTGTGTCGAAAGATGGGGTGGCTATAGACCCGTCTAAGATTGAGGAAGTGGTGAAATGAAAAAGACCCAAGACTGTCACTGAGATCCGAAGTTTTTTGGGCTTGGCTGGATATTACAGGATATTTGTGAAGGGTTTCTCTAAGTTAGCTGCTCCTCTAACACGGCTTACAAGGAAAAATGTTAAGTTTGAATGGAGTGACGCATGTGAAAGGAGCTTCCAGGAGTTGAAGCACCGACTAACCACTGCACCTATATTGACTATCCCCGCTAGTTAGGGAAGCTTCTCGATGTATACAGATGCATTTGGTTAAGGTCTGGGATGTGTATTGATGTAAAATGGGAGGGAGTGGCATATAGTTCCCAACAGTTAAAAGACCATGAGAGGAACTATCTGACCCATGATTTAGAATTGGCAGTTGTAATGTTTGCACTAAAAATATGGCGTCATTACCTATATGGAGAGAAGTTCCAGATCTTCACAGATCATAAAAGTCTCAAATATTTATTTTCTCAGAAGGAGTTGAATATGAGGCAGAAGAGGTGGATAGAGCTTTTGAAAGACTATGACTGTGAAATCTTATACCACCCGGGAAAGGCGAATGTGGTAGCAGATGCCTTAAGCAGAAAGAATATAGGGTCGGTATCTTTTATGATGATTCGGGAACATGAACTGTTGGAATAGTTTACGAACCTCAACTTAGATATTGAACCCCCTGACACTACTGGTTGTGGTGTGATGGCTAGCCTGAGGATAGTGCCGGACTTGATTAACAAAATTCGACAGGCTCAGCGTACTGATAAGTACTATGGCCGGTCAGATCCAATTAGGTACTGTGGCAGATTTTGAAGTTAGCCATGATTGCCTATTGAGGTTCAAAAGTAGAATTTGTATTCCCGATGAGGCACAGTTGAGGAAATTGATATTGACAGAAGCTCATTCCTCGAGGTATACCTTACATCCAGGAAGTAATAAGATGTATCAAAATTTACAAAAGGTGTACTGGTGGTCAGGGATGAAAAAGGATGTGGCCGAATTTGTGGCCCGATGTCTTCTGTGTCAGTAGATCAAGGTAGAACATAAAAAACCAGCAGGGTTGTTACAACCTCTACCGTTACCCACATGGAAATGGGAGCATGTTACCATGGATTTCATTATGGGGTTGCCAAGGACCCAGAGGAACCATGACATGATTTAGGTAATTGTTGATAGACTAACAAAGTTCGCCCACTTCCTAGCTATGAAGTCCACTGATACTTTGAGTGCACTAGTAGGTCTATATGTACGGGAGATAGTAAGACTACATGGCGTACCAATGAGCATCGTATCTGATAGGGATTCTCGGTTTACCTCACACTTCTAGGAATATTTCTAAGAAGTCATGGGAACCCAACTGAATTTTAGTACAACGTTTCATCCTCAGACAGATGGGCAGTCGGAGAGAACCATTCATACATTGGAGGATATGTTGAGGACTTGTGCTCAAGATTTTAAAGGCTCCTGGGATGACCATTTACCGCTAGCAGAGTTTACGTATAATAAAATTTACCACTCAAGTATCGGAATGGCGCCTTATGAAACACTGTACGGTTGAAGGTGTCGGTAGCCAATCGGATGGGAAGAAGTGGGTGAAAGGAAGATATTTGCTCCTGATCTAAGCTTCTGAGGATGTCCAATTGATTTATGAGAGGTTGAAAACAACTCAGATCAGGCAGAAGAGTTATGTTGACCAAAGACGCAGGCCCTTAGAGTTTTCAGCAGGAGATTCAGTATTTCTTAAAGTTTCTCCATCTAAGGGTATAATGAGATTCAGGAAGAAAGGAAATTTGAGCCTCTGTTATATAGGACCTTTCAAGATCTTAGACCGAGTGGGAGACAAAGCATACAGATTAGCATTACTGCCTGATTTATCGAGCATTCATAATGTCTTCCATGTTTCGATGCTTCGGAAGTATCATTCGGATCTGACACATGTGATTAAGTATGAACCGTTGGAGTTAAAAGAGGATATGACATATGTGGAGAAATCGGTTCGAATACTAGATAGGAAGGAGAAGGTATTACGGCCTAAGACGATTCCTATGGTCAAGGTTTTATAGCAATATCACACTTGGGAAGAGGTCACGTGGGAATTAGAGAGTCTAATGCGAGAAAAGTACCCACACCGGTTTATGATTTGATGTACTCTTAAATTTGGAGATTAAATTTCCTAAGGTAGAGAGAATATAAATCCTCAAAATTTCCCAGTAAATTTGTTCATAAAAACGTACAAGTGGAAATAAAAATGTACGTTTGATATAAAATAAAACAAATAGATAAATAAATAAATAAATAATAATAAATAAACAAATAAGTATATATATATATATAACATATATATAATATTAATAATTGTCATAATAAAAAAAATAAAATAATAATAATAACAATAAAATAAAATAAAATAATAAATAAATAAATATGATGATGATGGGAGCAGATATAGACGTTTGAAACGTGAAAGGAGAAAGAAAATTGGAATCACAAAAACTGCTAACAGCCCTCTGCACACCGAACCCCTGCCACAGCCAGACCACTCTCCTTCATCAACCCCATCACCCACCCACTCCCGACACCAAAGACAAATGGTAGAAGCAACCGAGTAAAAGAAATCGAGGCTGAAAACAACAATATAATCAGACAAGAGTAGAGGTAGAAACAGGAGGAAAGGAGAAGAGAGTGAGGTCAATAATGAAGAAAACCGAGAGGCTTGAACTATTGGAGCAAACAGGCGAGACCAAAAAAGTAGTGATCAAAACCCCTCAGCTTTCCCATTTGGCTGTAAAACGGAGGTCGAAGAACAGACGCCTTCCTCGGCCTCAAGAGAAACTGGAGTAAAGTGTGGTTGAGGAAGGAACTGGAACCAGCAAGACTACCTGGACAACTGGAGAACAAAGGGGACTGAGGCTTGGGTGTGGATGCTAGAAACGGTGGCCTCTACTAATCGACGGGGAGACTGAAAAAAAAACAGAGAACTCTTGCTCTATTCACTGCACTGGAAGGGAGGCTCGGCTGGTTGCAAGAAAGGGGCGCAACCACGGGCTGCCAAGGGCCCACTGCCTGAGCCAGGGGCAGCTGGAAGTATGACCACCGTGTCTGGTCACCCTCGACACTGGAAACAAAAGCTTTAGCAGGGAACAGAGGCAGTATAAAAGGAGGAAGGTAGAAGGAAGGAGGAACAACGGTGAACGGGAGAAGAGGAGCCAGAAAATAAACCGAGAATGGGGGAAGACAAGTGAGGCCCGATGATGGGAAGTACAAAGGAGTGGCCGAGCAGAGAGGAATGGTAGTGAACAGTAGATCGGCGAAGTGAAGAAGGAGGAAGAAGAGAAAGGCAGGGGAAATTCAAATCTCGCGCAAGAAAAAAAAGAGGGAAAATTCATATATTTGGAATTATATATATTTATAGTAGAAAGAAGACTCGGGGAATTGGGAAAAAAATTCGGGAAGAGACGATCAGAGTATCGATTTGGAATTTCGAGGAAACATGTCGATTAACACAAAACTGCTCACTCGCACTGTCAAAACACAGAGGATTTCCAATGGGACACCGAGGTAAGGAAAATTTTGTGTGCTACTAGAGATAAACTACACGTATTTTCTGATGCTTTATAGATATAAATTTAGGCCGTAATTCTACTGTAGAAAATTATTTGTTAACTGTTAAAAATATCTGTGTATATTTCCTGAGTAATTGAGACTGCGAACTTTAAGACAGAAAGTTTGAGCCACCTGAATTATTGTAAAACCCAAAATTTTTATCATATTTCCTTATGATTCACGTGATGTAAACATGGTTATATGTAAATTGAATCATAAGAAGAGTTTTACGTGAATGAAAAATGCAAATGGAATGAATAAAAATTTTCGAATGCATTTAAAGATCAAATGAATGATTGAAATGGCCACAGATTAAATGAATGGGAATCGGACCATTCGGATTGGAGATAACGATTTAAAACAAGAAATGAGAAAGGGTTCGTGAAGGGAAGTTGTGTTGATTTGGTCTCGAACACGTTGAAGGGTAAAACGGTCAAAAGACCCAAAATTCTATGTCAATTCGATAAGAAATTGACACTGTAAACATGGATTTAAGGAATCTTGATCAATAAAGGAGAAATAATTAAATTTCAGATTAAATTGATTAAGATATGAATTTATCGAAATTAACCGAAATTTTCACCTTAAGAAATTATCCCGAAAATATTGAAAAAATATACCGAAAAGATAAAATAAGATAGATAAATTCATTAAATTGGTTAAATGAAAAAAATATAAATTTTTTGGGATATTTTGGCAAAAATAATATATTTTATTCTAATAAAATAATAAATAAATAAATAAGAAAAAAAGGAAATGAAAAAAAAAAAAGAAAAGAAAAGAAATAGGATCGCGCGACATAGTCGCACGACCCAAACGGAAACAGGGACTGATCCCTGGTTTCCCGACGAACAGCGACACGATGGAGGACGAGGTGTCCGGTGAAGTAAGGCCGACACCGAGTTAGCCTTCACTGGCCACCACTCACGCCCCCAGCAATCGAAAAATCGCGAAATCGTCGAGGAGAAACCGAAAAGGGGGAAGAGAAAATCGTTGCCATCGGCGTCGATTCGGCCATAGCCATCACCCACCGAAGGTCCCCCATGCGATGCCGAGCTGATTGGTGGTAGAAACGACCTGAGAAACAGCGGCCAGCGCCGGCAACGGTGAGAAAGGAGAAACGGTAGCAAAACCGAGGAGAGAAAAGGCTGAACCACCACTTTTCGGCCAACTGAGGCTTAGCCACCACCAGATCCTTTCACCGCGAGGTCCCGTCGATCTACTGGAAGTGGAAGCCGACAAAGAACCGACCGGTAGAGCTCCGAAGGGAGAAGGAGAGAATCGAACCGGACCCAACCAGACTGAACTAGGATAAACTGGATCGGGCTAGTTCAGCCATGGAAGAAACAAAAAGGAAAAGAAAGAAAAAAGAGGAAAAAAATTAGGAAAAAATTCGGCGATGCAGTCGACTTACGAGTAAATCGGTAAGTGGTCAAATGAACCGATTTAATTTTTGGAATAATTATTTAAATATATATTTGATCGAATTTGACCCGAAAAATATATAAATGTGTAGCTTGATAATTGGCGACAAACGAGAGCTCAAGTCAGCCTCGGTTTGTGTATCATCATGGAATCTCGGGTAAGTAACCCTTATTTACGACAATTTGCATAGTTATGCGTGTTAAAAATTTATCGCATAAATTACGGATTAATTTCGTATAAAATGAATTAAATTATGAAATTTAAGATAAATTATAATAAATAATTAATTAAGCTATCCGAGAGTTTAGAACGAGACCCAATAAATTGTTGGTGGGTGCAATGAGCCCAATAGGCCTCGATGATGTGAATAGTAAGTGAAAAATGAGCTTAAGGCCGATTAAGGCCCATTAAGGTGCAATCGGGCCCAAAATTGTAAACGAGCCCAATACTTTGAATTAAGCTCAGAAATTATGAAATACAATTAATTGTATGATTTCTGACTCGATAAATAATTATACGCAGCTCTGGAGATTTGATTAGAAGCAAATCGGACTGCGTGACGCGACATTGTTGGAAAAAGTCAGACTGTACAGAGTAAAGTGAGGTAAGGGAATTTTACGAGTAGCTAGAGGTAGCTATGTGTATTTTTAATAGCTTTTACATACACTGAAAATGTATAAAGGTCCTAAAAATGAATTAAAAATTTTAAGGACCCGGGATGGGTAAAAGACTATTTTACCCCTACTGAGGGAACATTCACCTAAGGATGGTGAAAGCATGACATACATGAAATGCATGATTTGGGAAATTTTTAAGGTTTTTAAGCAAAGCAAAATGGTAGATTGGCCAGTGTTTGTATAAATTTCACAAGATAACACTACGTAAGTGTTATTTAGATTTAAATGAAATTATTTGGAAAATGAGCCAATAATCAAGTTTATATGGAAACAGATGGTGTTGGAGCCTTACTCGCACTATATCTAAGTTTGTGAGTGTGCATAATGGTGCTAGAGCGGTTGCTCGCATCGATTTGTGTGACATGATATGCATAAAAAGGTGCACGAGCGATTGCTCATACTAGTTTTAATGATTTGACATGCATGAGAGGTGCTAGAGCTTAGCTCGCACGAGTTTTGAATTATGTGAGGCATGCATTAGTATTGGAGAAGGGGCTCGCACTAGAGTTTTACATGCATTGGTGCTAGAGCCTAGCTCGCACCAGATTTTCACTTGATTTTCGTGACAGGGTGCTGGGGCCTAGCTCGCACCTGATTTTCACATGATTTTTGTGACAGAGTGTTGGAGCTTAGCTCGCACTAGTTTTACTTGATTTTATGATAGAGTGCTGGAGCATAGCTCGCACTGGTTTTATGAGAAAATTAGAGTCGTGCTTGGAGCTTTGGGTATATTGTGTGTTACACCGATTAAATTGGCTCGCACATGCATTTTGATTTGAGACATGCTATGAGTCGTGCTTGGAGCTTCGGGTAGACTGTGCGTCAAGCCGATTAAACATGCTCGCACGTGCGTTTTGAGACATGGCACGAGTATTGATATGAGAAATGGGTTTACGGAGTACGTTGTACCATGCAAATCGTATGGAGTATGCTGTACCGTGTTATGCTATATTATATTGATGTGGCGTCTTCGGATGCGAGTGATCGGGTTGGACCGACCGGTTGGATTTGATCCACCTCCCGTGGCGGTTTCGGATAGTGGTGATACCCCGTACACTTAATCTGAATAGCCTGGGATCACGAGGATATGCCCATAGTCCTAGTTATTTCCATGATACATTGTTTAGTCTCGCATGTTACTATCTGATGTTTTGAAAGCTTAAGAATGCGTGGATTTTGTGTGAGTCTGGACCACCTGAGGGAGGGGTTGGATCCTGACTGATGATATTGGTTTTGTTGTGAATATATGAAATTTTCAATATTTTCGAAAATGCTTGGAAATATATGATTTTATGTGGATCAGGATCACCCGAGGGAGGGGTTGAGTCTTGATGAGTGTGATGGATGTGGATTTTTAAAATGAATTAAGTGTTTTCTAAGGTTTTGTGGAAACTCAGCATGATGTATTTTTCATAATTGTTTATAATTCATGCAATGAAATATTTTAGCATGAGGAGGTTATCCTTGCTTTAATTGCAAATGCATGATTTTGATTTAATTCATGCATTTTATGATTTTACATGAGATGCCATTGAGGCATGAGTTGCATGATTTCCATAAGCACGAACAACTTTTATAAACTATAGCATTGATGTGTGCATGATTTCGTGCGCGAGCTTTAAACGAAAAGAAATAGATTTAAGGGCGTGGCATTATGAGCATGTAGATAATGGAGCTATCTACTTACATAATTGCCTTACTGAGCGTGTGGTTGCTCACCCCCCTTATTTTCCCCATCCACTGGGTACTTTCAGTGGATAGAAAGCGGCAGTGATCGTGCGTTCCTGTTATCCGTTGTTTCCCATCGAGAAAAGGTATACACACTTGTATGGTTTCGTATCTAGATATGTAAATGCATAGTACTGTAAACGTATATGACGTCGGGGATGTAAGGTTATGTAAATGCAATTGTGAACGTATTAGTTAAAGTCAAAGGATAGAAAAATCCTAATGTGTAAATGTAACATGGAAATGGAAAGGTAAGTAGTGTAAGGGGACTAATACCGAATCATAGCCCAATTGTTGGTAGGATGGTCACGATGAGATGAAGGTAAGAATTAAATAATAAACGAAAAATAAAAAAATGTAGTGATTTATTTTTTTAGGTAATTTGGGTCTTGACAATAAAGGTGGTATCGGAGCTGAGTTGGCTTGATATGAGTCGGTGTTAGCGGTCCGAAAGTTTACATCCCTATGTACTGTGCTTTGCTTAGATACAATTGTGTATATCAAGATGGACTTGCAGCTAAGAATTTGGTTTTGAATGCAAGAATCTAATTATTATAACTGATAGCCGCTATGGTAGAATGGTGAGAGTACACGTGCTCGAGACTCAGAATGAGATTAAAGTGGAGGCTGGTATTGAGTATGCCCCACAGAGTCCGACAGAGAGACCGAACAGTATTGAGACACGCTTCGCGAGGTTGGAGCGGAGTGTGGAGAATATTTTGGGACCTATTTGCTCAGAGTATGCATGGGATTTGAGGGCGAGTCAGAGCATTGGTGGAAGTCTGCTCGACCCATCTTAAGAGTTAGACATCCAGAGCTGACATGAGAGATAATTCTGGATGTATTTCGATGACAGCATATCTCAAACACTGCTTAAAGGAAATTACAGATAAAGTTCTTTACTATGACCTAGAAGAAACTGGTTGACTGACGAGTATGAATCTTAGTTTATATCCCTGGGCAGGTATAACCCCGACACTATGAACAATGAGAGTCGAAATGTCCGAAAGTTCATGGAAGGGCTCAGACCGTTAATTAGAGTCTAATTGGCCCCGTTAGATATCAATACCTAGGCTGAGGCAGTACGTAGACCACAGTTTTGTGAATAAAATTATGAGTTGCATGCCTTTGAGATTGGGAAAGGTAGTACGTGTCGTAATAGAGATAGAAAGAGAATAGTCGATGATAGAGATGTCAGAGTGGGAAAAAGACCATTTGGTAAGAGATTTAGAGCTGTCGAGTCATGGGGTAAGATGATTGGTAACCCTAGTGTATTCAGTTTCAACACTTACGAGGGGTATTGTGATTGGAGGACCCTGACCTGCTATTAAGCAGGGTTGGATATGTGGTAGTTACCACAGAATAAGATGTTAGACGAGGACGAGTGTAAGCCTTGGACCAAGACACTATTGATGTTTCATTTGACGTGGTGGAGGGTACCACATTGATTGTGAATAATGAAGCAACTATATTAGTTGATCCTGGTACCATGCATTTATTCATACCGCCCTCATTTGCATATAAGTTAGTGAAAAACGTGAATGCCTACACCTTGGGCATAATGCTGATAGTTAGCACCCCAATGAAGGAGGGTTAACTAACGAAATAATTATGAAGAGATCATAAGTCGAAAATAGGGGAAGAAGTATAAGTCAGCCAATTTTATTCAATGGAATACGAATAATTTTGAAGTAATAGTTGAGAATAAATTGGTTGGCTGCAAACTATGCTGTTTAGATTCCTATCCTAAGATAGTGATATGGTTACCCCTGAAAAGTATATTGTAAGTTTTGAAAGCAATGAAATGGGTGTAGCGATTGAAATTAAAGGAATAAATGATTGTACTCACGAAATGAGTAATGAAGGGAATGTTTTCTCGCTTGTGTGGTTGGTATGGATAAGGCACATCTGGAGTTAACAAATATCCTTATGGTCAGGGAGTTTCCTGATATCTTCCCGGATAATCTACCAGGGTTGCCACCCGTTAAAGGAATGGAGTTTTGTAATGATTTGGTACCTAGTACAGAGTCGATATCCTAACCATGGTATAAAATGGTATTAGTGGAACTGGAAGGACTAAAGAAGCAATTATAGGAGTGATTGGATAAAAGTTCATCAAATCGAATGTTTCACCCTGAGGAACACCGATTCTGTTTGTGAAAAGAAAGATGAAAGCCTTCGACTAAGCATTGATTTTTTTTTTTGTCGAATGAGGCTACCATCAAGAATAAGTGTTTTCTTCCACTGTTGATGATTTATTGGATCAGCTGTGAAAAGCGAAGATCTTTTTAGAGATCGATTTGAAGTCTGGGTAACATCCGTTAAGAATTTGGAATGTGAATGTGCCCAAAATGATTTTCGTAACCGTTAGGGCATTAATGAACAAGGTATTTAAACTTTACCTGGATTGATTTGTGGTCATCCTTAGTGTTGATATTTTGATGTATTCGAAGTCTAGGGAAGAACATGAGCAGCAACTGAAAACTATTTTACAGATGAATTGTTGAGTGTTTCTCAAAATGGGCTAATCAGTTGACACATCTTGTTCGGAAAAAGATTACATACAAGTGGGATGATAAATTCAGTGAGTTTTGGTGTATTGAAGTATGAACTGACCACCGTAATTATTTTCACCATACCTAATAGATCAAGAGGTTTCTCAGTTTATATGGATACCTCAAAATAATGAGTGGGCTGTGTATTGATGCAAAATGGGAAGATAGTCGATTACGGATCCAGACAACTCAAGGATCATGAAAGAAACTATCCGACCCATGATTTAAAGTTGGCAGCGGTAGTGTTTGTACTGAGTATAGGGCACTACTATGTACACAGTGAGAAATTTCGGGTATGCACAGATCATAAAAGCCTCGAGTATCTGTTTTCACAGAAAGAGTAGAATATGAGATAACATAGAGGGTTAGAGCTTCTGAAGGATTATGATTGTGGAAATTGTACCACCCAGGAAAGGTTAATGTAATGGCTTATGCCTTGAGCAGAAAGAGCCTCGGGATGGTATCACAGATGATGGTCAAGGAGCGTGAGCTGCTAGAGCAATTGTGAGCCTCAGTAGTGATGTGATCCCTTCTGATGATGACAGTGATTGTGTGACAACTAGCCTGTCACGCCCTAGAAGCGCGAAAAAATGGGGCTAATTTAAACTTTTTATCCTCTAACTAAGTTGTTTTCCTGTCCCATGTCTAGATTTAAAATCTATTTTCATTTTCAAGATCTCATTACATCATATACATTTTGCGTAATTAAAACTCTGTATATATATAATCATTTACAACTATTACATCCCGACGATTATATATAATAGTGTCTATTCTGTATCACATGTCTAGAATACAAGTAAGACTATACCTCAAGGCTACGAAAGTATCCGATGAAAGGTCGGACTATCTTGTCAATGACCATAGTCTCGTATGTGCAGTAGACTCGTTGTAGATAATCTGGGAGATGGAGAGGAGAGGGTGAGTTTTTCAGACTCGGTAAGAGATACATTTAAAATAGTTTTAAATACTCAAAACATGGTAAAACTCATGGTTTTACAAATCAGCATACATATGCAGTGGAGTAAAGATGCTTACATTTCATAAAAGCAGTAAAAACATGCTTAAAAATCATTGGTTTACACCTATACATCGTTTTCGTAAAACGTATCATGCTGAAATCATAGCGTATAGTGTAAACATACATAAAGCATTTCAAAAGCTCAAAATGCGTGAATCATATCACAGTCACTTTAAAAAGTGAAATCATGCTATCATAGGCATATTTCGTAAAACATACTCATGGCTACCTTTAAAATTTCATCATAGAAAATCTGTACTCAATAGCAAATCATAAAACAGGTAGCATGAAATGTGCGAAAACATATATATATATATATATATATATATCATTTTCGTCAATTCATCGTGGAGCCAGGCATAATCATATACTAGTCCCGAAGGACATCATACATCAGGTCCCGTAGAACGTTCATCATAGGTACATATGGCCATTGTGCAGGGGTGTCGTAAGATTAGATCAGGGTCGTACGCTACCCTATCTCGCGTACACCACCAAATGGGGACTATACGCACGAACACATGTGCATCACCAAGTGTGGACTATATATAGACACATTTCTCATATCAAGTCAGAGCCTGCCTGTTCCCTGGCCGCCGGCTAGGTAGATCCTCGATTGTCTCCATACGCTACCTTATGTATGCGAGATCGACCCCAGATCCTCTGACTATCGTCAAATCATGCCTTTTCACCCCACAAAAATCATTTTGGGCCTCTTACCCATTTTATAAAAATCATTTCAAACCCCATACCCGTGTACTAAAAACCATTATGGGACTTTAACCCGATTCTCAAAATCATTACGGGACTCTAACCCGTTTCTCATAGAAAACATGGTTTTCATAAATCATTACGAGACTCTAGCCCGTGTAAACATGAAAAGCATAGTTATCATAGTCATTTCTTGGGACTCATACCCGTATAATGGAAACACTGTTCATAAAACATATCGAGAATTTAACCCTAATCTCACATGAAAACACTATGCTTTCGTCTCAGAAGTGAAAAATCACTTTTATAAACATGTATGCTGTAAAAATGTATCTCATATATAGAAAACATGCTAAGAACTCAAGAAATGGTTTTGGCTTTGGTTTGAAGATAATTGGAAATCCATTTCACAAAATCTCATTCAATTCATATTCATAAACCGAAGGTAAGGATGGAGGAGCATTAACGCTACTCTAAATTATATCCCTTACCTCGAATCATGTCCAGTACATAGCTAAATCTCTCTGTCGGAGGTTTGTCCAGTCCGACCTGCTCCTAATCCAGTCTCGGAGCTGCATATAATTATTTATTAAGTCAATTTAACTCAATAAATATTTTTCTTATATTTACTATAGTCGATTTAGCTAATTTGGCCAATTTTTCTCTTATTGGACCTGATTGCACCTCAATGGGCCTTAATCCGTTTTAAGCCTATTTCCACTTATTAATTCTTTCATCAAGGCCTATTAGGCTCACTAGGCCCATCAGTACTTATTGGGCCTTTTTCTAGACTCTTTGAATAGTCAGTATATTATTTACAACAATTTAATTAAAAATCTTAATATAATCCACTAAATGCGAAATTTAATCCTTAACTCGTAAAATAAATCTTTAATACGCGATAATTACATAAATTGTCGTAAATGAGTTTTACTTACCCGAGATTATGTGATGGTACACAAATCGAAGTTCGATCGGGCTCACATACGCCATTTATCGTCGAACTGCACAATTTTATATTTAATTTTGAGAAAATTTTCGATCAAATATAATTTAAATAAATTTTTCGAAAATCAAATCGATCAATTTTGACCACTTACTGGCTTACGTAGCTCAATTGCATCATCGAAATTTTTCCCCAATTTCCTCTTTTTTTTCCTTTTTCTCTTTTTCTTTCTTTTTCTCCCTTTTTCCTCTCTTTCTTAGCTGAACCGGTCCGGTCCGGTTTAGCGCAGTACTCTTAGTACTGAATCAGTCCGTACCGATTTAGACTCTTTTCGCCATTCCGACGTCGTCCGATCGATTCTCTGATTGATTCTGGCATCATTCGGTGCACCTAGAGCAGGGGAGTATTCGATTGGCCTTGGGTTGGACCGAAACCCTGCTGGTGGCCGCCGATTCCCTCTTCTCCCTGCACGGCTTCTCTTCCTCGATCCGTCGAAATTCAGCGTCGGTGTAGCGCGTTCCGGTGGTAGGAGGGTTGCGCGGGTGTCGACTACCTTTTTCGACCCTCGCCTGGCCTCCTCGGTCACCAGTGGTGGCTCGTCAGTGCTCTCGGTCTCTCTGGACTCTAATTCATTTCTTCTTCACGTTTTGTTTCTTTCCTTCTCCAATTTTCGCAATTCACGATTTTCAGTATTCTGTTTTTTTACTTGAAATATATTTTATTTTATTGAATAAAATATTATATAATACCACAAATATCTTTCAAAAGTCATATTTTATTTTATTTATTAATTAATTTAATTTATTTTAACTTTTTCAGTGTATTTTTCGCATATTTTCGGGATAATGTCTCGGGCGAAAATTACTAAAATTTGTAATATTTTCGTATCTTGACAGATTGGACTCAGAATTCAATAGTTTCTCCTTTATTAATCAAGATTTCCTAAATCCATATTTATAATGAAATTTTCTCGTTGAATTTATACCAGATTTCAGGTCTTTTAACCTTTTTACCCTTGCACGTATTCAGGACCAAATCAAACTGACTTCCCTTATTGGATCCACTATCTTTGCTCATTTTAAACTCGTATCTTTTGTCCAACGATTTAAATCCCTTTAATTTAAATTACTGTTCCTCATTTATCCTGTTCTGTATTTTCATATCTCTACTACATCATTCACATTCATATGCTTAATTCATTCGTCTTATGATTCCAAATTATGAACATAGTGGGAAAAATTTGGGTTTCACATTTCTCCCCACCTTTTAAGAATTCAGTCCTCTGAATTCAAGCTGATCCATTAACCAGGTGAGGGTACTTCTCCCTCATTTAGGTCTCTAGTTCCCAAGTGGCTTTTTCTGTTTTATGATGTCGCCAGAGAACCTTTACTAGTGGGATAGTCTTAGACCTTAGCACTTTCTCCTTCCTGTCGAGAATTCGGATCAACTGCTCAACATAACTCATGTCCTCCTGTATCTCTAGTGGCTCATACTCGATGACATGAGAAGGGTCTGGATGATACTTCCTTAACATCGACACGTGGAAAAAATCATGTATACCCCACAACTGAGAAGGTCGTAAAAGCCGATATGCTACATCTCCTACTTTACCTAAAATTTTGAATGGACCAATAAAGCGAGGACTCAGCTTCTCCTCTTTTCTTGAAACGTACAATACCCTTCATCGATGACACCTTAACAAATACGGATTTCCCAACCTGAAATTCAAGAGGACGTCTGCGCACATCGGCATAACTTTTTTGTACGGTCCTCAATCTGTCATATATGAGCTGAACACCCTTAGCTACCCGTTCCACTAAATCGGGAGCAAGGTGAATCTAGGACAATAGGACTCCTTCAGAATGCTCTATCTCGAGGTGTCATCATGTGGTACACAAATACGGCATTGGTACCTCAATAATCCACCATCACTGACCGTAAACTCAGACTGCGATCTCTTCTCTACCTGGTTCACCATATCTAGTAACCTTTGATCGTTTCCCTATCCAGCTCTAATCTAGTCTAGTATACTTGGTTCAATCCGTAGGCTAGCCATGTATCCATGCTCAAATTTCATCCATACTGATCCTGAGTTCGGTGAATTATTCTAATAAGTCCCACTCTTTAATCATCATGTAGGACATCATACACTTTCAGCTCAGGGCGTCGGCTACCATGTTCGCCTTACCAAGATGGTATAAAATCTCACAGTCATAAACCTTGAGGAGCTCTATCCATCTTCGCTGTCTCATATTAAGCTCCTTCTAATCAAATAAGTACTTGAGACTCTTGTGGTCAGTGAAGATCTGAAATCTTTCTCCATACAAATAATGTTGGCATATCTTGAGTGTAAACACTACTGCAGCTAACTCCAAGTCGTGAGTGGGATAATTACGCTCGTGATCCTTTAGCTGATGGGATCCATAAGCTACCACTCTATCATGTTGTATAAGAACACAGTTGAGACCCTAGTGGGAAGCATCATTGTATACCACAAACCCCTAGAACCACTCAGAATGGTCAAGACTGGTGCCATAGTCAACTGACGTTTAAGCTCTTGAAAACTCTGCTCACACTACTCAAACCATATAAATTGAACCTCTTTATGGGTCAGTCTGGTTAATGGAGCTACTATCTATGAAAACCCTTCGACAATCCGTCGGTAATACCCTGTCAATCCCAAAAGGCTTCTGACCTCCGTGACTGTCCTCGGTCTTTCCCATCTCAATACTACATCTACCTTAGACAGATCTACTAACACCCCGTCCTTAGATACCACATGTTCGAGGAATGAAATCTGTTCTAGCCAGAAAACATACTTACTGAATTTACCATATAGCTTCTTCTCACGGAGAGACTGGAACACGGTCCTCAAGTGCTGTTTGTGCTCTTCTCGGGATCCAGAATAAATCAAGATGTCATCGATGAATACTATCACCAATCTATCCAAGTATTCTCGGAAGATATCGTTCATACGAGTCAAGAATGCAGCTGGGGCATTAGTCAATCCAAAGGGAATAACCAAAAACTCGTAATACCTATATCAGGTCTGAAATGCTGTCTTCGGTACATCAGCCTCCTTAATCCTTAGCTGATGATAACCCGATCTCAAATCCATCCTTGAAAACACTGAAGCCCCTCTCAACTGATCAAATAAGTCATCTATCCTTGGTAGGCATACTTGTTCTTAACTGTTGCTTTATTCAAAAGCCTGTAATCTATACATAGAAGGAAACTACCATCCTTCTTTCTGACAAATAGTACCGGTGCACCCTATGGTGACACACTAAGCCTTATAAACCTCTTATCGAGTAATTTTTACAACTGCCTCTTTAATTCTTCCAACTCTACCAGTGTCATTCGATAAGGTGGCTTGGAGATGGGTTGAGTATCTAGTACTAGCTCGATGGAAAATTCAACCTCTCTCTCGGGTGGTAACCCCGGTAAGTCCTCTGAGAATACTTCGAGAAACTCACATACCACCGAAACATCCTATATACTTGGTGGTTCCGACTCTCATCAGAAATGAAGGCAATGTATCCTTCACACAATCAAACATCATACGTCAATCTCATACATAAACATCATATCATTTCATAATATTAACACTATGCACTTTTATTACTTTCTAACCAAACATACACTAAAATTTTCTGGTAAGGAGAAAGTTAAGGTCTTAGTGTAGCAATCTAGACTTATACGATTGGTAGCTAACCAATCCGTGCCTAATATTACATCAAAGTCTTGCATATTCAACCATACTAGATCTGCTAACAACTTCTTATCTCCTACCATCATATCACAAGCTTTACATATCATATCTGTTTTCTGTATCTCGTGCATAGGTGTACTTATATGCAACATGTAATCTAGTGACTCCAAGTTTCCTATGAAACTTAAATGCAAATTGTGGTGACACAAACGAGTGTGTGGAACCTAGGTCAAACAGTACATGTGCTTCATGATTACAAATAAGGAGAATACCTCGGATAGCATCGGAGGATGTATCTGCTATTTCCTGGTCATAGGCGTACACTCGGCCCTAGGAGACATGCTTCTTGCCCTTGTCTACGGTTATGGCTCTCCTCTGTGGAGCTTGAGTTGGTCTCTCTGTCTGTCTAGATGCCTTACGAGGTTCCTGAGATCTCATAAGTGGACACTCTTTCATCAGGTTTCCTGCTTCACCGCATCTGTAGCAAGTAAATGTACCTGCGCGGTAAGGTCCAGTGTGAATATTGCCACATGTCCTGCACCGTGGCACTCTTATCTCAAGGCCTCTAATCATACCTGTAGCACCCACTGTAGTCTTGGGCTTACCAGCCCCTATCTATATTCCTCTTGCCCTCTGTCTCTTGGGCTGACCCCCTCACACTCATGTCGGGAAGTAGCTGCTCTCTTCCTCTTATCTCTGCCATTATTACATTGGGCTAACATTATTACTACAAGGAAAAATTTAATTAAGTGCATAGGAATACATGTGTATATATGTATACAATATTTCATGTATTCCTCAAGTATAATGAATATATATATATAATGTGTACAAGGTATATAAATACATTTATATGGAAAGGAATGTACACATGTACATAAATAAATGCGTATATTTAAATATGTATATATGTATATACATACAAATATTATATATATATATATATAAATACATAAAATAATATTTTTTTTAACATGCTCATGTAAGGGATTGAAAAACCCCACCGGTCAGTATATAGATATGCATGTAAAATTTGGTTGAAGGAAAAAGGAAACGTAAATGATGGAGAGCAAGTAAGGAGACAGAATCATTCCTGCTGTAGGCAGCAGGAAACGTGAAGAAGAAAGGGTGATTGATGATGTCGACTACTTAAGAAATATGAATGAAACAATATTTAAAACAAGAATATATGGGAGCAGGTGTTAAGGGTTGACAAAGGTGAACCAAGGTACAAACTAATACATATGGAAACGATGGACCCGAGGCTTAGGATGGAAATGGTGATGATTCATAATGTGAAGGAATAGAAACACCAATTGACTAGTTTATGAATAATGGAGAGGGATTGAAGTTAGTGCTCGACAGTGGAAAAAATGGCAGAAAAGAGTGATGAAGCTAACCGAGATATGATAGGGAACAAAAGGAAGTGAGAGGCGTTCTTATAGAGAGAATATCTATAAATACAATGAAATATATTACACCTTCTCTTAGCATTGGAAGTGGGGAAAATCTGAAGCAATCTGAGAAATGACAAGAGAAGGGAAGAAACCGAAGTAGGTGAAGACTAGAATCCTGTAGTGTACAGCAGCAAAGGTAATACAAACCTCAGTCCTGTCAGTATAACTGAACCAAATTTAATGGAAAACAAAGATGTGTCATGTTACTGTAGTGTGAGGCCCGATAGTGAGCTGAAATAGTTGATGGAAATGGGGATAAAAACTGTAGGCTAAAAGCTTGAACCGAGGCACTTGTAAGGGGGTCTGCTAACCTGAAACATGTTAGGTGAAATATATCTATATCTTTATTACCGACTTCATCTCAAGAAAGTAATGTAAGAGTCGTTGTTGAAACTAAATCTGAACCGTGGGTTAAGGAAGGGATGGCTTTTAAAAGCCATTCATCATTCTCAAAACCTCTCAGAGCAGTATAGGTAAAGTTGAGCATATCTTCCATAGCCGTTGTTCAGGGATCATTCAGAGAGGATGGAAACCGAGCTGGAAACTAATGCCAATGGTGAGGCCGACAGGAATGAGAAGGGTGATGAAGAAACATGAAGATAGAGGCAATGTATCTCTGTCTCACATGCTGGAAACAAGAGAGAGTTGCAAGAGGTTGGAGGTAGAGGACGAAACAGGGAGGTGCAGGCGGACCTCGGGCAGGGACGGAGCAGAACGGTGGAGCTGGCTAAGATAATGTTGATGATGGCAGAAGGTAAGATGAAGAAGATGGCAGGGACAAGGAAGGGGCGAAGATGAAGAATGATGCCGAGAGATGAAGAGAAAGAATGGATGAACATTAAAACAAAAACAAAGAAGAAGAAGAAAAGGAAAATGGCGGGAAGGGAGTTCAAATATATATATCATTATAAAAGAAAAAAAAGGGGAGTATATATTAGCTCAAAAAAAAAGAGTAAACAAAAATTGGAGAAAACCCCGAGGGAAGAATAGCTCGAAATTATTAGATAAAAAAAATTCGGAGGAATAGACCGAGTGGACCAGACCTGTCGACTAGCTACGTTGAGATAATCGAGGACTACAGATAGATATTGAGGTAAGGAAAATTCTCGTCGCTGGTAGAGATAAATATGCATAATTTTCGTATATTTATAGATATAAAATTTAGGTTGAATTTTGCAGTACCAAAATTATTAAAAAGACTAGGTCGAATTTTATGACTCTGAAAATTAGCGATTTTAGCTTAGTTGAACAATCAAATTTTACAAATTGAATTTAAATGGTTTGCATAAATTATGATATGACTTGAATTCTGTTTTAAATATCAAAAATTTTAAATTTTGAATTTTCATAGACTGTTTTCTGAGATTTTTTCGAAAAAGGGTTAGTCAGTCTGTTTTGAACGATTTCATAAAACAAATGAATTTATATGTGATTTAAGGAAAAACGATCTTTTATAAAGTTATTCTGATGAAATGTGCTCGAGCGCGTACTGACTGTGTGTCGTACGGTCCATCTCGCACTGATTTTGAGACAAAGGCGTTGGTGAGATCATGTTGCACTTCTGTTCTGTATCTGTATCTGTATTTGTGGTCCACGAGTACGATGTATCGTGTTTCTGATTCTGTTTCTGGTCTTCAGACATTCTGATCTGTGAGACGTTTGGGTAGCTGACCACTCCCACGGTAATTGACATCCCTGCACACCTGGCCCGTGAATTGCCAAGAGTCACCGACATTGGCCAATAGTCATTTCTGATATCTGATAGAGCATGTATGCCTTGTCTCGTCTATTTAAACTTCTGAATTGATTCATGATCGTATGGAACTGATTACTTTAATGCACGAAAGACCGTGGGGGCCACCTCTTGAATCCTGTGGGAGCAAAGTGCCACACCGTTATCGCTTTTAAAAGCCGTTTAATGTTTTAAAAATGGTATTGATTTCAGTTCCATTTTCATACTGAATTTGTCATGGATTTTTCAACTTTGATTTTTCAAAATAGGCAGTGCTTCTGTGTCTATTTGAAATATTTTTCTGAATTGTCTGTTTAAATTGAGATATCTGGAAATTTGTCTATTTTGCAACTGAAAAACTTTGAACTTCTGGATTTACAATAGTAGCTAAATTTATTTCTGATATATGTTCTGTTTTTGAAAATCTGTTCTTGGTATTTATGTTTTTGTTGATACTAAATCTGTTTTCTAAATTCTAAAATCCGGTATCTAAGAAATTACCAAATTATCTGTATACTTTGTGAAAATATTTCGGATTTGGTAAATATAAAAATATATATATTTTTCATAGGTAGTGTATTTATCTACCTGCTATGGGGTTTTTCTTACTGAGCATGTTGAGCTCACCCCCTTACTTTCCTCCACAGAGTTCCTCTGTAGCTGGGATCGCTTCTATTAGTAAGGCATTCTGCATAGCTAAGATTTCGCGAAGCGTATTTCTGCATTAAAGGTATACCCAGTTGTAAGAAATTCTTTTGTATCTAAAATTATGTAAGTACAGTAATGCAATACAAGATGTGTCCGGGGAATGTGAACATATTTTATTTAAATTTGTTACTGAAAAAAAAATTTAATCACATTGAACACTGTTCTGATCTACTATCGACTTGTAACCCAATCGAAATGTGAATAAATTTGGGTTGTTACAGTACTCCATGCTATTTGCACGGTGCAACGTACTCCTTGGACCCATATCATCACATCATATCATGCCACATCTCAATATGCATGTGCGAGCCTATTTAATCGGTGTGACATACAGCCTACCCGAAGCTCCTAGCGCGACACCCAACATGTCAAAAAAATCACGTGCGAGTAATCTCTCTCACGACAATAAGTATAAAGTGGACAACTAGTGCGAGCAATCTAGCACAATGTCAAAATCCATGTGAAAACTAGTGCGAGCTAAGCTCGTTATCACTCGTTGGACCAAATTCTAGATCCATCAACTTCGTCGAATTGATTTGAATTCAAGTTTGGCCTATAATCACATTCGGCCATAACATAGGGGTAAAACACCCATTACGCCATTCTTAGTCTAATTTTGGTTTAGCAAACCCCCTTAGTTATCAATTCATGCACCTGGTTTGCATTTCTCTAACCTTAACTCTTCCATTCATTCATGCATTCTTACAAACACCAAATATGCACATTATGTAACCTCATCCCATTTCATAAACTTATTTCACAAAACCATCTTAAAATCATGCATATAACATCATTAACACTTTGGTATAATCCATTTATCATTAAATCCACCATATCTCATTTTCTCACACTAAACTCATTCTAGGTCATGCTTGATTCATCACATTCTAGGTAGCTTCTACCAACAATTCATACACCAATCTTCTCACACCAACATCTAGATAAACACACTTAGAGTTGGTGTATTGGAAACTCACCTAGCTTGACCAAAATAAGAAGACTTCTTTGCTCTTTCAATCCAACAAGTTGAATGTTGGCTCCAAGCCATGTTGTTCTCCTCCTCACAATGAACAACTTTGCTCAAATAACTTTTTCTCAAATCTTTTTGGAAGGGGTGTATTCTAGAGTGAGAAAGATTGGTCTTTTGGATAAAAATGAAAAAATGTGTTGATTTATTGAAGAAAGAGGTTTAGCCATCGGGTTTTTATAAAGCAGGGGTGATGAGATCGATCTCCTAGGGTAGGAGATCAATCTTCCCTTGATTGAGCTATCGAAATATTCAGTTTGTAAGGGAGAGATCGATCTGCTCTTTGGGGAGAGATCAATCTCTGCTAGGCAGAAGCAACTGGAGATCAATCTGCTCTTTGGGAAGGGATCGATCCTTACTAGGCAACTAGAGATCGATCTACTCATGGGGAGAGATTGATCTGCTCTAAGTGGAAGCAAATGGAGATCGATCTGCTTATGGGGAGATCGATCTGCTCTTGACAGAATCAAATGGAGATCGATCTGCACCTAGGAAGGGATCGATCTGTGCCTTTCATAATCATATGAGGTCGATTGCTTGAATGAAAGATCGATCTGGCCTTCATCTAGAGCATTCCTGCTGCATTTTTCCCAGATTCTTCAAAGGTAAACGCCTATTTCATTACTTCAATACTCATTTTGCATTCTAATCCCACTTAGAGCATGGAAAGGTTCATTTCTTATGATTCACATACAATGTGACGTGTGTATTGTTTGGAATCATAAAAGGTACTTAGAATTTGCAATTCCTTGCATTATTATTCTGTGTTTTTAAGTCTTTATATTCGGTCTGGTTGTTTGAGTTCCATTCGTTTAGTCTGTGGTCACTTCAACCCTTATTTAACCTTTACATGGTTTCATGGATGTTCATTCATTCATTCTCTTTGCAACTTCATTCAATCCAAAATCTCTTCTTATGATTTAATTTAACATATAAAAATGTATTACATCATATGAATCATAAGGAATACATCACCAAAAGTGGGTCTTACATAATCTCCCCCACTAAGAAAATTTGGTCATCCAAATTAGAACCAAATTAGTCGGTGAATAACTTGGGGTACTTCTCCCGCATCAAATTCTCTAACTCCCATGTAGCTTCCTCCGCAGTGTGATGTTGTCAAAGAACTTTCACTAGGGGAATCGTCTTTGATCTCAACGCCTTCTCCTTTCTATCTAATATCCGAACCAATTTCTTAACATACGAAATGCTCTCATTGAGCTCCAATGGCTCATATCTTATCACATGTGCCAGATCTAGGTGGTACTTTTGTAACATAGAAATGTGGAAGACGTTGTGAATGCCCGCTAGCTTAGGTGGCAATGCTAGCCTATAGGCCTTATTTTCCACTCTATCAAGTATTTCAAAAGGTCCAATGTAACGAGGACTTAACTTTCCTTTCTTTTCGAACCTCGTTGTACCCTTAGAAGGAGAAACTCACAAAAATACTGATTCACCCATTGTAAACTCCAATAGTCTCTATCTCCTATCAACATAACTCTTTTGTCTGCTCTGAGCTGTCTGTAACCCCTCACAAATTAATTGGACATCCTCAAAGGCTTGTCTCACTAAGTTAGGAGAAAATATCAGTCGGTCACCCACTTCTTCCCATCCAATAGGGGAACGACATTTTTGGCCATATAAAGCCTCATACGGTGCCATCCCGATACTCGAATGATAACTGTTATTATAGACGAGTGGTAAATGGTCACCCCAGGAGCCTCTAAAATCTAATGCACATGCTCTCAACATGTCCTCCAGGGTCTGTATAGTCCTCTCTGACTGGGTATCTGTCTGAGGATGGAAAGCTGTGCTAAAACTTAACTGGGTCCCCATCGCTTCCTGAAAGTGTTCTCAAAAGTGGGAAGTGAAGTGGGTATCCCGATCAGAAACAATGCTTACTGGAACAACATGTAACCTCACTATCTCACGCACATACAATTTTGCCAAAGTATTCAGAGTATTGGTGGCTCTCATAGCTAGGAAGTATGCTGACTTCGTCAATCTGTCTACTATTACCTAAAACGCATCGTGATTCCTACGGGTCCTGGGTAAACCCATCACGAAGTCCATAGTGACATGCTCTCATTTCCAAGTACGTATAGGTAGAGGTTGTAATAGCCCTACAGGCTTTTGATGCTCTACCTTCACCTGCTGACAGATGAGACACTTCGCTACATACTCCGCTACATCTCTCTTCATCCTTGACCACCAATACACTCTCTAGAGGTTCTGATACATCTTGTTACTTCTCGGATACAGTGTATACTTCGTTGAGTGAGCCTCTGATAAAATAAACCTCCTGATCTCTAGATCATTGGGAACACATATCATACCCCTAAACCTCATAAATCCATCTGGACTCAACTCGAAATCAATCTCTGTACCTCTTTGTATTTGCCGGATAATATCACTGCACTGCTGATCAATCTGCTGAGCCTGTCGGATATGATTTACCACATCTGGTTCCAACCGTAGGCTAGTTACCATAAAGCCACTATCAGTATCAGGTGGGGTCACATTCAAACTGAGACTCGCGAACTGTTCTAACAGCTCGTGTTCCCTGATCATAATATATGATACTAACCCGAGGTGCTTCCTACTCAGTGCATCAGCTGCTACATTCGTCTTACCCGGGTGGTATAAGATCTCGCAATCATAGTCCTTCAAAAGCTCGAGCCACCTCTTCTGTCTCATGTTCAATTCCTTCTGTGAGAACAGATACTTAAGGATCTTATGGTCAGTAAATACTTGAAATTTCTCACCATAAAGATAATGACACCATATTTTCAAGGCAAATACCAAGGGCACCAACTCTAGATCGTAGGTCGGGTAGTTCCTCTCATGATCCTTCAACTATCTAGATCCATAGGTGACTACCTTTCCATCCTACATCAGTATATAGCCCAGTCCTTGGTACGAAGCATTTGTATATACAGAAAAACCTTCTGAGCTGGTAGGAATGATAAGAATTGGAGCGGTGGTCAATCTCCATTTCAACTCCTGAAAACTCTTTTCACGTCTATCGTCCCACATGAATGCAATATTTTTCCTCGTAAGACGTGTTAATAGAGCAGGTAATCTCGAGATCCCTCCACAAACCGTCGATAATACCCAGTTAAACCTAAGAAACTTCTGATCTCCGTGATTGTATGGGGTTTCTACCATTGAACCACTGCCTCAATCTTAGATGGGTCCACTGACACACCATCCTTCAATATAATATGACCCAAAAAAGTGATATGCTCTAGCCAAAAATCATATTTACTGAGTTTAGCGTATACTTCTTCTCTCGGAGGGTCTGTAGCACTATCCTTAGGTGCTGCTCATACTCCTCTCTAGATCTCAAATACACTAGAATATCATCGATTAATACGATAACGAACCGATCCAAATACTAGTGAAACACTTCATTCATCAATAACATAAAAGTTGTGGGAGCATTCGTCAACCCGAATGGCGTAACCATAAACTCATAATGATCATACCGAGTGCGAAAAGCTGTCTTAGGTACATCTTCATCCCGAATTCTCAACTGATGGTACCCAGATCTCAAATCTATCTTAGAAAAGACCTACGCTCCTCGAAGCTAGTCTAACAATTCATCGATGCATGGAAGGGGGTACTTATTCTTGATGGTTGCCTTATTCAACAACCTATAGTCAATACAAAATCGGAGGCTCCCATCTTTCTTCTTTACAAACAGTACCAGTGCTCCCCAAGGTGATACACTCGGTCTGATGAACCCCTTATCCAATAACTCTTGTAACTGCTTCTTCAGTTCCTCCAACTCAATCAAAGCCATTCTGTACAGTGGCTTGGATATCAGCACTGTACCAGATGCCAAATCTATACAAAACTCCATCTCTCTATCCGACGATAACCCTAGTAAATCATCCAGAAAGACGTCTGGGAATTCTCTAACCACTGAGATGTCTCTTAATTTCGGACGTGCCTTATCCGTCTCAATCACGTACGTAATATAATCTTTCAAAACATTAGTCATTTAGTTAGCATAGAAATGCATCTATTTCACTTACAACAACTTCTGCTTTCATTACTTTTCAAGGGAATTTACATTACATTGTTAGGGGAAACTTACGGTAACACTATCTATCCCTGAAAAAGTTACCATCTTAGAAAAACAATCTACCACAGCATGGTTTGTAGCCAACCAATCCATTCTTAGGATTACATCAAATTCTCTCATACACATTAAAATGAGGTTGGCTGACATTTCCTTTTCCCTTACTTTCAGCTTACAATCCCTAAATACATATTTGATTAGCTGACTATTGTTCATGATAGTGCTTATCAGCATCCTCCTACTTAACGGGGTAAGCTTCACATATTTAAACAATTTATATGCAAATGCAGGTGACACAAATGAATGCGTGGCACTAGTATCTATCAAAACATAAGCTTTCAAATCAAAGATCAAGATGGTACCTTTCACCACATCTGAAAACTGATCTGCAGTTTCCTGGTCCAGTACTTGTACTCACCCTCTGCCAACTACCTACTTCCCATTTTCTTCAAATGTCGCCCTTCGTCTCGAAGTAGGAGCATCAGCAGGAGCTCTCTCTGGCTCCTTGCCATTCTGTGGGGCACTCTCAATCATCTCTAGGCAATTTTAAATCACATGCCTTAGTTTCCTAGATCGAAGACATACTGTAGGAGGTCCATAATAAGGTCGAATACCATGGTACCTATCACACTTACTACACTGTTCTGCCGTAGGCCATGACCCTCCAATCAATATACCCTTTGCTGGAGCTATGGCTGGATACACGGGAGGCTTAACTGTCCTCTCTTAGATCTCCTCAATCTTCGGCCTCTTCCCAGAAAAACTCCTTCCTCTATAACTAAAGCCTCTATCCACTGTCAGTCTCTTCCTATCTTTGTCCCTCACTCTACCAACCTTTCCAAACTTTGAGGCAACTCACTCGAGATCTTGTTCACACAACTGTGCCCTGTGTACTGCCTCCTCATAGGTTGGTATATCAAAATGAACCAATTGGGACCTAATGGATGGTCTCAATCCATCCAAAAACTTCTGAACCTTCTTGACCTCACTGTCCATTATATCAGGATCATACCTGCCCAGAGAGATAAATTTTGTCTTGTACTCATACACCGATCTACTCCCCTAGGTCAATCCAAAAAATTCCATCCGTTGCTTCCGCTGCGCAATATCCGAAACATATTGCCTTCGAAAGGCCTCCAAAAATATGTCTCATGTAATCTCCGTATGTCGGGCTCTCAGAACTGGTTTGATGGATTTCCACTAATGCCTTGCCGATCCTTTCAGTATAAATGTGACAAAAGCAACCATCTCCGTAGTAGTGTACTCGAAGAACCTATATAATTACTGAATTTCATTCACCAATCCTCTACAGCTACTGGGTCCTTAATCCCACTGAAAGATGGCAGTTTAAATTTTTGAAACTGTCGTAACCTATCCAAGTCACATCCATAACCCCAATCTCTACTACCTGTGGTGGAGCAATAGTAGAAGGTGTATCCTGTACTGGTGGGGGTGTAGGAGTATCAGTAGTCTGAGGTCTTTGGGCTAGCTGTGTTGGCATCTGAGGAGCAGCTGCTTGTTCAGCATCACCTTATGTAGCTGGCCCCTGCTCGCCCCCAGCTCTAGGCAACGACTTGGCAATTAACTCCAAAATTGCCTCTAAGCTCCGCTCTATCATCACGAAGTGCGCCTCAGTACTCTCGGGTCTCTCTGTCGGATCCTGTGGAGCATGCTCAACTTCAGCCTCCACCTCTATCTCCTCATGAGTATCATATGGTATTGACTTAGCACGGCTCCCAAGCCTACCCATACGGCCTCTAGCTCGTGCTATTGCCCCTCTACCGCAACTAGTGTTAGGCATTATGCCAAGATTCCAACATTCACAACTATTTCTTAGTCAAACCCATCTCAATATACACAGTTGTATCTAGACAAGCACAGTAACATGAGGATGTAATTTTTTCTAATTATTTACACCGACACACATCAGACCAACTTAGCTCAGATGCCACCTCTGTCACGACCCTCAATCCACTAAAACTCCACTATAAATTTTTTATTTTTCATTTATTATTTAAACAATTTCTTATTGTTTGTTCTTTACCTTTACTTTACTTGATCATGAACAGCTACACCACCAACTGTTTGGCTGTGTATCGGTGTCAATCTCATCCAATCAAATCATTTCAATTTACAATTCATATAAACGTAAACACTTGTATTTCTAAATCAGGGTTACTGTTTACATGTGTTTACAATTCTGTACATCCCTAAAAATTACATTCAAAATATTACTGTGCTTTGGCATGTCTAGAAACAAAAACTATACATATGTGTATACCTTGTGTGATGAGATGTAACAAACACCAAAATCCAATTTTCAGTTGCTCCCTATCTACTGGCAGTGCTCTATAGAGGGGGAAAATAAGGGGGGTGAGCAAACCATGTGCTCAGTAAGGCAATCATGCTAGTATGTAGATAACTGTACTATCTACGTGATCGTGATGTCATGCATAAAACCAAACATTTACTTGTCATACTCCAAAACATCAGTTCATACTCATGTTCATGATATGTAAAGCAATTCATGCTATTCAAGTCAGTGCATAATTCTTAAAATAGAGCATGGAAAACCATCATGCACAAATAGTAATTAAAGCATGGAAAATCGTCATGCGAGGTGCACTTAAAAACATTTCTTACTCAACACAAATCATCACAAAATTCACCATTCGTCAAGATTCAGCCTCTCCCTTCGACTGTCCTGACCCATAAAACCATTTTAAAACATGAATCTATCATAAATCAAGTGACATGTGAGATAGGCAAATAATAATAATAATAATAATAATAATAATAATAATAATAATAATAAGGGAAATAACTAGGACTGTGGTCATATCCACTGTGATCTCAGGCTACACGAATCCTAGTGTGCGGGGTATCACATCTATCTGCTTCCGCACGGGAGGTGGGTCATGTCTAAGCCATCGGTCCATAGTAGAATATTCATCGTTCGAATACGGTATATATATCATATCCATACACGGTACAACGTACTCCATGCTATTTGCATGGTACAACGTACTCCGTGGACCCATATCATCACATCATATCATGGTACATCTCAATACGCACGTGCGAGCCTATTTAATCGGTGTGGCTTACAGCCTACCCAAAGCTCTTAGCACGACTCCCAACCTGTCAAAAAAATCACGTGCGAGTAATCTCTAGCACGATAATAAGTATAAAGTGGACATCTAGTGCGAGCAACGCTCCAACACAATGTCAAAATCCATGTGAAAACTAGTGCGAGCTAGGCTCCAGCACTCATGCATGTAAAAACAAATCAAATCTCGTGCGAGCAGTGCTCTAGCACACTTTATTTCCACAAAACACATGTAGGTGGCTAATTTATTTGCAAAACATGGTTATTAAAATCAAATCAAACTATTTTCTTGCAAAGCATTTAAATGCTAGCCAACGTACCAATCCACATGCTAAAAAGGTTAGCAAAAGGATTCAAAACATCATGATTCTTATTTTTTCATGAACGTTTCCCAAATCCCAATCTTCTTTGCCCTTCAAACATTTAATTCCTTTCCTATGACTCACAAACATTCTAGAAAACCTTTATGCGCCCGAAAACATGCTAGGGGCCAACACAATTCCCTTACCTCAACTCTCTAAGAAGTAACTCCTTCTTCCTTCCTCGCTTTTCGTGATCGGACTCAATTTGCTCTGGATGTATCATCAGGGGCTGCAAACATTCATTATAACAAGTTAATTACAAATAACTCATATTCTGACTTAATCCTAGTCAACATATCTTATTGAACCTAATTCTCTTCTTAAGTAGATTTCAATTACACTTATCATTTCATCTAGGTCCATTGAGCTCCTTAGGCTCGTTATCACTCGTTGGACCGAATTCTAGGTCCATCAACTTGATCGAATCAATTTGAATTCAAGTTTGGCCTATAATCACATTTGGCCATAGCATGGGGGTTGAACGCCCATTACACCATTGTTAGTTCAATTTTGGTTTAGCAAACCCCCTTAGTTATCAATTCATGCACTTGGTTTGCATTTCTCTAACCTTAACTCTTCCATTCATTCATGCATTTTTACAAACACCAAATATGCACATTATGTAACCTCATCCCATTTCATAAACTTATTTCACAAAACCATCTTAAAATCATGCATATAACATCATTAACACTTTGGTATAATCCATTTATCATTAAATCCACCATATCTCATTTTCTCACGCTAAACCCATTTTAGGTCATGCTTGATTCATCACATTCTAGGTAGTTTCTACCAACAATTCTGTAATGACCCTTGACCCTTGACCCTTGAAAATCGGGAAAAAACAATTTTTGAACTTAATTTACCCACTTATTCCCTTATTCAGTTAGGTTGTATTCCTGTGCAGTATCAAAACACTTTTCCTAACTCTTTATCCGTATTTATGTTTCATTTCCATACTTTGACCTATATGGCCGATAGAAATTTTAGCAGCATAACGGTTTATATATGAGCCTACCCACCTTGCAATTCAGTTGTTTTGACAACCCTAGATATCCACAACTACCAAGCATACTTTCGAACAATCCTAGATATCCACAACTACCAAGCATACTTTCCAAATCCACATTTACAACTCAATACATACATATCGATTTAATATCAATCATCTTAAAACCTAATCCCAAGAATCGTATTCTTTTCATTGTTTCCTTACAAATTACATCCCAACAAAGTGTTTTCAATATATGTCTGTGCATACAAATATGTCTGGTACAGGAATGTAATTGTATACCTTAGCTGCGTGTACAAAAAGTAGCCTAGGGTAGCTCTTTCCCACCGCCTACGTCGTGAACGCGGCAGGTAGCGCCCACGGATCACTGCAAATGGTCTGAGAGGTAGAGGTGTAAGCTTTTAGGGAAAAGCCTAGTAAGATAATACTCTTAAAGCAGTTCTAATATATAAAAGCATGTGAAATCGTTCATAGAACCAAACTTTAATGAAATACATAAATTGTCATTTCATGCATAATCATGATAAAAGTCATAAAGCATGCGTGTCTTTAAAACAAATAACATGCTTAACCATTTTGCAACTTTTCATTGTTCATGAATGAGTTCTTAAAACCATCGGTTCATAAACGTTTCATAAAACATTTCATAAACCTTTCATAAACATTTCATAAACATTTTATAATCATTTCATGAACATTTCATGAACATTTCATAATCATTTCATAAACATTTCATGAACATTTCATAATCATTTCATAAACATTTCATGAACATTTCATAATCATTTCATAAACATTTCATGAAGCATATCAGTCGTAACCAATTATCGTATATATCATGAAAACACATATTCATTCATTATAGTCGATTTTCATAATTAAATCGAGAAGACTAGGCTATAACTAAGTCATGCGATACGTGTTAGTCTCCGTAGAGAGTCATCATATCTATGGCCATGGTAAGGGGGGGCTGTAGACTGGATCAGGTTCGTACAGCAATCATAATTATAAACATGGGTAGTATCTTCTTATTTCTTATCATATACTAGCACATAACTAGGGCATGGGCACCTATGGCACTCACCGTGTGGGGAACATTCATGCGTGCTAATCGGGCATGAGATATTACCAAAACATCATCATAAACCACAGTAGCACGGTATCTTCCACACAGGTTGAGTCAAGTGCTAAAGGGGCCGTACGTAACGGCACCCAAGTGGTGGAGTCGGAACACCACAAGAAGTAACTATGCATGAAGCCTATAGTCTCAAAACAGAGTTTTCAAAATCTTCCTCGGGTTTTATAACCCATAAAGTCATATCGAGTAATAAAATTGAATTCCTTGTAATTTGAAAACTCTTTCATAAAACAAAAAGACTGTGTGGCACTTTGTTCCCGCAGGACTCAAGAGGTGGCCCCCACAATCCCCTTTCGAAAACAAATTTCTTTTCTTGAATACTTTTGAAATTGTCAAAAGTTTCTTTAACAATATGGATAAAAAAACATAAATAAATGTAAAACATCCATACACTTCATACCTTAGGAAATTCATTTCACAACATGGAAGGTACTCAGGGAATATTTTGACAAATTAAAACATGCTTCGTAAATAGCTTTACAAGTATGAAAGCATTGATAAATCATTTAAAATCATATGCTCTTTCATAAAATCATTTATCGGTGAAACAAGAATATATTGTCAGAACTAAGTTAAATAGTACCCCTTACCTCGATTTATCGAAAATCCCAAATTCAAGTAATGACGCCTCCTAGTACCTCCTTTAATTCCTTCTACGATCACCTACACCGAAATCGTTTACTTAGCCTCCATATCATGCAAATCATCCGAATTGCGTTAAAAATCGTAACTTATTCGTTACTACTTCGTGTACACGTATTATTGTACATACCTAGGCCAACACGCACGTTTATATATTTTCATTACTATATATATATATATATATATATATACTCCTATATATATTATTATTTATTTTCGTTTTTCCTTATCACATGTATATATTCCTTATATGTACATATACTAACATACCCGTTCATTATATACACTTATATGTATATACCCAAATATATATATATATATATATATATTCACATAAATATATATATATATATATATATATACATATATATTATATCTTGTTTCCATTATTCAATATCACAAATATTTATTTATTTACCTACTTCTCATTTTTCCTATTTATTTTCCATATCTAATCTAATTTACCTTATCATGCTTATAAACATAATCACATATATATACATGTACATTAAATATACATATATACATATCAATTTTTCCTTTTCTATTTTCCAGCTTTCCCTTTCTTTTCTTTCTCTTTTTTTTCCTTTTCCTTTCTTCCCTCTTGGTCAGCCCAGCCCCGATTGCTCTTCTTCTTCCTCCTTCAGCTCTCGATTTTGCTCTTCAGATTCCCCTTTTTTTTCCAGTCTGTGCCTCTCAATTTCCAGCTCAATTTTTCCTGGTTCGGTCCTACTCTGCTTCAGTTCTATTCTGCTTCTCAGTTTACTCCAGTTTTTCCAACTTCAATTTCTTCTGTTCTGCTTCGCTCTCCTTCTTCCTCGTTTTCTTCTTCTCCTCCCCTGCCTCGGGGTCTCGTTTCTGGCTTCACTTTCTTCAGTTTCGATCTGCTTCAGTTCTGTTCCAGCCTTCACGTAGGTCTTCCTCGGTTTCTGCTTCCTACCCGACGGTCTCCCTCTCCTTCAACCTCGGTTTGTCCAGCTTTCTTCCAGCCTCTCGGTTCTACTGTAACTTCTTCAGCTCTCAGTTTCTCCTTCCCCTTTCCTCCTCTTTCTTTCTTCCTTCCCTTTCCTTCTTCTTCTCCAGTCGACTAACTCTTTCTCCTCTTCTCTTCTTTTCTGGTTTTCCCGCCCAGCTATACCTTTGTTCCTCTTTCAATTTGGTCTTTCATTTCTTTTACTTCCAGGTGCGGGATTGGCTTTTTTTTTTAGCCAATTCCGTACACCTCTTATATATATAATATATCAATATATACTTATATTATATTAATATATATATGTTATCTTAATATATATATATATATATATATATATATATATATATATATCATTTGTTTGTTTAGTGTTAGTATTTTTTTGTTTGTTGTTCATTTGTGTTTTTATTTCCATTTCCTTTTATTTCATTTTATTATTTTTTATTTTTATTTGTCTCATGCTTTATTTATTTATTAACACTTATATATTAAATATTATACATTTCATAGTATATATATATATATATATATATATATATATTTGTTATATATATTATTATCCATCTATTTAAATGTCTAGTATATTGATATATACATAGACACCTATGTATATATCTATATATACACATTTTCTTGTAAAATTATCCAAGGACATAATATCCATGCCTTCCATGAAATTTTCATTATTTCGAAAATAAAATATTATTGGGATTTCATCATTCCTCATAAATTCCGATATAAGTTTTTACATCAACAATTTTCAACTAATAGAATAAAATTTTCCAATCCCTCCGTGCTTGCATTTGCTTGTCACTCCTTGTATTTTGGGTTTCCCTGTAGTTCACGGCTTCTCGGTTCCCACACTCCTCGAGCCCTACAACGAAGATTCACACTTCCATTAAAACATATTATTTTTATTCTTATATAGTCTAATTAAATATAGAAAATTTGTGGGGTTTACAAATTTATACACCAATCTTCTCACAACAACATCTAGATAAACACACTTAGAGTTGGTGTATTGGAAACTCACCTAGCTTGACTTTCCTATTGTCCAAAATAAGAAGACTTCTTTTCTCCTTCAATCCAACAAGTTGAATGTTGGCTCCAAGCTATGTTGTTCTCCTCCTCACAATGAACAACTTTGCTCTAATAGCTTTTTCTCAAATCTTTTTAGAAGGGGTGTATTCTGGAGTGAGAAAGCTTGGTCTTTTGGGTAAAAATGGAGGAATGTGTTGAGTTGTTGAAGAAAGAGGTTTAGCCATGGGTTTTTATAAAGAAGGGGTGATGAGATCGATCTCCTAGGGTAGGAGATCAATCATCCCTTGGTTGAGTTATCAAAATATTCAGTTTGTAAGGGAGAGATCAATCTGCTCTTTGGGGAGAGATCGATCTCTGCTAGGCAGAAGCAACTGGAGATCGATCTGTTTTATGGGGAGATCGATCTGCTCTTTGGGAAGGGATCGATCTGCTCTAAGCAGTAGCAAATGGAGATCGATCTGCTCATGGGGAGATCGATCTGCTCTTAGCAAAATCAAATGGAGATAGATCTGCACCTAAGAAGGGATCGATCTGTGCCTTACAGAATCATATTAGGTCGATTGCTTGAATGAAAGATTGATTTGCTTTGAATAAGAGATCGATCTGGCCTTCATCTAGAGCATTCCTGCTGCATTTTTCCTTGATTCTTTAAAGGTAAATTCCTATTGCATTACTCTAATACTTATTTTGCATTCTAATCCCACTTAGAGTATGGAAAGGTTCATTTCTTATGATTCACATACAATGTGACTTGTGTGTATTGCTTGGAATCATAAAAGGTACTTAGAATTCGCAATTCCTTGCATTATTATTCCGTGTTTTTAAGTCTTTATATTCGGTCTGGTTGTTTGAGTTCCATTCGTTGAGTCTGTAGCCACTTTAGCCCTTATTTAACCTTTACATGGTTTCATGGATGTTCATTCATTCATTCTCTTTGCAACTTCATTCAATCCAAAATATCTTCTTATGATTCAATTTAACATATAAAAATGTATTTCATCGTATGAATCATAAGGAATACATCACCAAAAGTGGATCTTACACTTTATTTCTCCAAAAGTGTTCCTCTGTTGTAGATACACATGTTTACAACTTAGAATCATCTTAAACAAGCTTAAAAACCAACCAAGAAATCTAAAACTTAAGGTTTCTCTCACCTCTGAAACATGGCAGATTCTGCCCTTGTTCTTCTCTCTAGCTTTTCACCTACCAAATCAAATTATTTGTGGCTGAATTTTTTTATATGTGTTAGAGAACTTAATAAGGAAGATTTCGTTCTTCTTGGCTGACTTCTAAAAATTGCTAAAAGGTGGCCGAAACATTTCCATAAGCAAACTCTATGGAGGACACATATGGCAAGAAGAGAGGGAGAGAACTGTTTGGTTTTAGGTCGGTTCTGGATGATTTTTGCTTTCCGGAAAGAGATTTAAATACACTTTAACATGAAAAAAAAATCAGGCTCAAAAACCTTCTGGAACCACTTCGAATTGGGCTTTCTTGTTGGGCCTGCAATGTGTTGGGCCTGGGCTTACGACAACCCAGTTTTCATAAAATCTCTAAAAATTATTACCAGCCAAATTTCTTTCAAATTTCCACTTATCATGTGTTATACTAAGTCCTTAGTATGTTCCATAAAAAATTTAGGCCACATGTTTAAGAAAAAATTCTCGTTTGGGCCCGATTTAGTCGTTACCTATAAAAATTCTTTAAAGTTTTTTGTTTACTTTAAAAATTAATTTAACCACCGAAACCTCAATATTTCTACTCAATTCTAATTCTCCAAGTCAAATATACCTTATCTTAATTTTCTATGACCTCATAATAATTTTTACGGATTTATGAAATTTATTCCGAATTTATTTCAATTACTAGACCTAATTTCTCGGTTTAGTGTTAATTCAAGTTTTTACTAATTTTTTCACATTTGATACTTTAGTTTTACCTACTAATCACCAAAGCATACTTATAAATGTAATCTCTTGAGAAATACTTTAATTCAAAATCTTACCTCGGGTTTCGTGCCCCGAGTTTCGTGCCACTAATCTGGGTGCTTCGATTATTCTGGGCCCTGCATAATATTATTTTGAATCTCTTAACTGCTTTCTAGTTTTTCAAATAACCAATAAAACGAAAATTTTGGGTTTCACTCATGGAGAGCAATGGTACCGATGAAAATGGACCAATGGAGCCGATAGAGATAAAGATGGAACCGATGGAGATGGAGCGATGGAGCAATGGCGTTCTGAAGCAGTTAAAGTTAAAAAAGATAGGTTGTGGGTGAAAAAGTTTAAGGTCAATTTTGTAAATTATCGAAGTACATTTAGTAATTTTTTGTAGTGTATAGTTTATAGATATCCATGTAGTAGTACCTGTGCGCAAATTTAAAGATACTTATATTTAAGAGAATTTCTTAAATGCATTTCCTTTTTTGAACTATTCTTATAAACACTTAACTCGTCTGTTCTCTTCGTTCATCTTACGTTATTCCTTATCTTCTTCTCCAAGCCTCTTCTAAATTATAAATTTTTTTGCTGTTTAATTCTCTATCAATAGAAAAAAAAATCATAAAAAAAAAAATTAAATAAGAGTAGTTATTATGATAGTATTGAGGAGTATAAAAGCATGCAAACTACTCAAGAAGATGTATGCTTCTACAAAATTAAACAAAAAAAAAAAATTTGTTAAATTTTCATATTTCACTGCTCTGCGTAAGTTAATTTGGTCATATTGAAGTTGACTTGCATTGGATGAGCTACCAGTGCAAATTCATTTGCTTAGGTAGTGAGACAAGAGTGCCAACAAAATTTTTTTCTTAAACTCCAACTCCATAACAATAAAAACTATTATTATACTTGAGTTTGAAGCAGCCATTGAGAGCCATGGAACCGACGAAAATGGACTAATAGAGCTGACAGAGATGGAGATGAAACCGATGAATATGGAGCGATGGAGCAATGGTGTAAATAAGAGTGTTGTATAAAGAGTAAAAAATAGGGTGTATATAGAAATTCCCTACGTTTAAAGATTCTATTTATGAAAAAGATTATTTTAAAATAAAATTTTAATGTATATGAGGCATTGTATCTTTAATATTGTCGGAGATAAAATTAGACCAGACAAAATTTAAGCGCACTTATGATTGTATTTCCAAGTTCCAACAATAAACCGTGTACAATAATGTGTAGTAATTTCTTGTTTTGTGTAAAGAGGAATGTGTTGTAATTAAGTGCATCAAGTTAATATAAATCCATAATACATCCCTCAATTTGTCAAAGTCAATGTTTGAGTCTCAATGGGGGGATTTTAAGCTAGTTCTCTAACAGATACTACTGGTGACGACTTACAACAACCGGTAAATCAAGATAAGTGACTTCTAAACTTGCAAGCTTTTAGCTTTCTTTAGATCTTGTCGTTGTTCTGTTTCTTTACCTCTTTCAATTAAATCTAGGTTAGTCAGTCCAACCAGCTTTATTTTCCTAAAGTAAAAGTCGACAAAAAAAGAAGCATACTTAAACAAAGATTCGGAGAAGGAATGGCCGCGGTTATATATTCCCCTAACAGACCACTCTCTCTTCTCCAACTCGTATTGGATAGACAAGAATACAAACATGAAAATTCTCTTTTTCTTCTTGTACCTCTCTTTTTCATCTTTTCATGTAAGAAATTATGTTTCTCAATTCTTGTTTTTGTTTGTATTGTATTGTCTCTTCTATATTTATTTCATGGTTAAAGACTTAGTTTTTTATTATATTTCCAGATGGTGCGAGTTGTTTCTACTGGAACAAGCAAGGCTAAGGAGAACCCGTTTACAGCCAAAGCCTCCCTCATCCGGTACTGGAACAAGCACATTTCCAACAGTCTTCCAAAGCCACCATTTCTTATCTCCAGAGCTTCTCCTCTAAACGCCATTGACTTGGCGAAGCTCACCAAACTCGCCAACGAAAACTCTCTATCTTCCCACATTCATTCTTTTTGTTCCTTAGCCAATCTTTTCTGTTTATTTGAGGACTCCTCGAAACCAGACGCTGTTGGCAAGCATAACCAGGACGCAGACTTCACCGTATATTCCAGTAAAAGCTTTTCAGATTATGGGGCGTCAAGACTCGGAGGGGTCGACTCGTTCAAGAACTACTCGGATGGGTTAAATACTCCCAACCAATCGTTCAAGAAATACAGCAGGGAATCAAACGGCCATAGAGAAGAGTTCACAAGCTATGCCAAAGACGCCAATGTTGCTACTGACAACTTCATCAACTATGGCTCCAGCGCCACGGGCGGCTCTGGTGAGTTCAAAAACTATGAGGAACGAGTTAACGTACCAAACCTCCGATTCACCACCTATGACTCGGATGGTAACAACCATAAACTCTCTTTCTCGAGCTATAGCTCCGAGACAAACTCAGGCTCCGAAGCATTCATTAGTTATGGCAAGAACGGCAATGCAGTTCCAGCTGCGTTCACTACCTATAGTGATAATGCAAACACAATTGGGTCGACTTTTACAGGGTATGGGGAGTTAGGGAACGCACCAAACGACTCGTTTAAAGCCTATGGCAACTCAGGTAACAACCCCCGTAACAATTTTAAAAGCTATGGTTTAGCTGCTAACTCGGGGTTTAATAGCTTTACTAGCTATAGAGATTCTGCCAACGTTGGAGATGATTCATTTCAATCTTATGCAAGGGATTCAAATTCCGGGAAATTGAACTTCGCAAATTATGGGAAAACATTTAATGTTGGAAATGATACGTTCAAAGAATATGGTAAAGGTTCCACTGGTTCCACTACAATAGGATTCAAAATTTATGGTTTGGACCGTTCATTCAAAGATTATGCTAAAAAGGGTGTAACATTTGCTGGATACACAATTTCAAGTTCTAAAGAAATAGCTTCTTCTCGTATTAGTGGCATTTCTGCAAATAGATGGGTTGAACCAGGTAAATTCTTTAGGGAGTCCATTTTAAAGACAGGGAATGTCATGGTGATGCCCGACATTGAAGATAAAATGCCCCAAAGGTCATTTTTGCCCAGGGGAATTTTGTCTAAATTACCATTTTCAACCTCCCGTTTATTTGAGCTTAGGGAAATTTTTGGGACACCGGAGAATTCAAGCATGGAGCGGGTGCTTATCAACGCGCTGACGGAATGCGAGAGACCGCCGAGCCAAGGAGAGACCAAGCGGTGCGTTGGCTCTGTTGAGGATATGATTGACTTCGCCACGTTGGTCTTAGGCCGCAATGTTACGGTCAGAACAACACAAAATGTGAAGGGATCCAAGCAAGAGATCATGATTGGAGAAGTCAAAGGAATTAACGGTGGGGACGTGACAAAATCAGTATCTTGCCATCAGAGTTTGTATCCGTACCTACTCTACTATTGTCACTCAGTGCCGAAGGTTAGGGTTTATGAAGTTGAAATTCTTGACCTTAAAAGCAAATCCAAGATTAATCATGGTGTAGCCATTTGTCATCTTGACACATTAGCCTGGAGCCCGAGTCATGGAGCTTTTGTGGCACTGGGTTCCACACCAGGACGAATTGAAGTCTGCCATTGGATCTTTGAGAATGACATGACTTGGACAATAGCCGATTGAAGTTTTGTTTTAAAGTTAATTGTGGGCATAATTAATTATATTATTATTGTTGCTCGGAAAGTTCATTCCTCATATGCTCCCTTCTAATTTCCATGTATGGAAAATGAGTTCCTATTGTTTTGTATTGTTATAATTTATGAAGTTTTTGGTTGCCATAATATATCAAAATATTGCAAATAAACATCTTTGAATTAATAACTGTTATCCATTTCACTTAAAAAATTTAAATTTAAATTTCTTTATTTGTAATACTCTTTTTGATGTACTATTTAGAAATCTTCATTTGAATAAGCCATAACCTTAATATAGGAAGCTTCTCTTATTTTTTTTTTTTTTTGGTCAAAAATATATTGAGAATAAACAAAGCCTCAGCCAAAAGCATTAAAGCCTAACACCACTAACATGAAAGTGCCGTTATGCTATTTCATTGCTGTCCAGAGACTTGCTGGAGTAATAGCAGGTTTCTCTCTTGAACTTTGTGAAAGCAAGAAAGTATTGTCTAGCTGCAAGGGGAAAGAGCATCATTTGTTTTCATGGATCGAATGTCTATATCTCTGTCCCATTTTTTTTCTATAGTTTAGTAATTTTAAATATGATTCAAGAATTATAAAAGAATAGAAAAATAATGTATATTAAAATTTGAAAAAAAAATTAATGAATTGAAAGGAAAATATAAAATAAAATATTGTATTAGTATGTTCATACAAATTTGAAAACTATATCTTTTGTACTTTGTATCACACGAACAACACAAATTATAGAAAGGAATTATCAAATCTATTTTTCTTTCTACCTTCCATATTGAATGATAGAAAATTGAGGGGTCACAATTATCCTTCAAAATTCAGACATAATAAAAACATCTTTTAATTCCTTGCTTTCTTATGGGAGAATTTTATAATAAAGTCAATTTTATTGTAAGATTGATTTATTTTATATTTATTTTAAACTTATTTTTATTTATTTTTATGTGTTTGTATTTATTTATGATAATGTTAACTTATTTAATATCTATTAACATTAAGTATATGTTTAATTTATGTGTTTACGTTTATTTCCATATGTTTATACTTATTATTATATGTTTTTGTTTTTTGAAACTAAATTTACTTTTTTTTTAATATTTATACTTCTTATCATGTAATTATATTTATTGATATTAATTTTTCATTTATTTTCATGTATTTGTAATATTTTTAATATAAAAATAAATATAAAATAAGCATAAATTAGGTCGTTCATACAACATGGTCTACTCTCTCCCACTTCCTCTCTACTTAACGACTACAAGCTGAAAAGAAGGGTAACTCAAGACTCATTTCTATGCTTTGTACAACCATATCCATCAAATACTATCAAACCAAGTAGCAACCAGTCCAGTTGAGCTTTACCATGTTAATTATGAGATCTGTTATTTATTCTTGCACAAAAGTTTAAAACCTGTTGCAAATAATATGGTTATTAGTTTATTTATTTATTTTGGGGAGGTAAATTTTGCACACTTGACAAACAATTAAAATAGCCTGTGGCACAAATTAACAAGTCCTGAGATGCAAAGGTGTGCCCACTTGATTTACAGTGGAAGTACAAAGAGCAGGCTAGAAGTAGAACATAACTTTGATTTGAACAAAGAAATGTAAGAAAAATAGATTCCACTGCAAAAGATAGAAAGTAAAGATTGGATTTAGAAAGAACAAAATCCTTGCTAGGGGAGAGGAGGGGAAGAGGAGGAGAAGGTCTACTGCTTTTCCTGGCCTTTGTTAAATGCAGTAACATTCTCCAAATCCATCCATAGCCAAAGGCCAAGGTTATGATTCCAGACTCAACATGACGAAATAGTGAAAAGGGTGATCTAAGTGCTAATAAAGTGCGCGTGTTGTTGAACTGATTATGCAGTCAAAAGAGAGAGCAGACAAGATTGCATTTGGAAGCCTTGCAGCTTTGAGTGAAACCCAAGAAAAGGAAGTGCTTGTGTTCCTTACTCCGTAAGCCTCGTGGTGGCATAACCATCAAACAATAAAACACTCCACAAAGATTACAGATTCAGGCAAGGAAAGCTGTCCTGGCCCCCAACCAACACCATTTGAGTCCACCTGATAAAGCATCTATTTCCATCATCCCCTCTTACAACAACATTTTCACTTGATTTCTCCTTTTTAACCTTTTTTCTTTCATTCTTTTTCCTTTTTACTCTAACATGACAACACTGAATATTGTTTGAGGTACTTTTTTGTGTTGGGCACTGTACCAGCCTTCATCTCTGGCAAATTGCTTTCGGGTTTGGTTACTGGCTAGCTCCAATGGGATCTTTATTTTTTTTGTATTAACTACATAGGAATCTTTCTAAACTAATTTCCTCTAAATTAATAATCTCTTTAAATTAATAAAAAATTATGATCCCAACTCAAGTTGATGTAAAAAATTAATAAACCAATTTATCGTAATAATTAACAATTTTATTTTAAAATTTAATGTAAAATTTCAATCCCAATTGTCTTATAAATTAATAATTTAATAAAAATACAAAATATATTATATAACATTCAAGAACTAAAAGGCACTTTTAGATGTTAATTTGTAAAGACTACCATATTTAAGATTTTTTATTTTAAGAACTAAAAAAATATAAATTATATAAAAAATTTTGCAAGGAGATTTTTATGAAATTAAATTTTATAGAGTTATTATGGAGTTTAAAAAAATGTGAAAATTAAACAAATATGGTTTTTTTAGACAAGAACAATTTACAAAGTAAAACCTTTTAAATTAATAACCTCTATAAATTAATACTTAATGATGAGTCTCAATAGTATTAATTTAGAGTAGTTCTACTATATTAATTATCTTGAGTTTTTTTTTTCATCTATGATAAATCTTTTCTCCTAGACTGTAATGTTAAATCTGTTTTTTTTATCAAATTCATAATTGTAGGATAATAAAATATACCAAATTAATCTTATTTTTCTCAAGCTTGTTTCTCAAACTTAAACCTTGTCAAATCTGATATGAAAACTTCAATATCTTTTTGTTTGAACATTTTGAATTATCTCATTAAAGAGGTACTGTGACACCATAGGCAAATCCCACATTGACAAATAATGAGAAAGATGCTGGATATATAAGTTAACATGTTCCATACCCCTACTGAGGCCTTTTAAAATCTTGAGGTCCAATGGACCAAAGCGGATAATATCACTAGTGATCTAGGCTGTTATATATGGTATTAAAGCAGCTTTGTGAGACCTCTTGAATGATGGTAGGGTAAAACTTAGCGAGGACGCTGAATCCCAAAAGGAGGGTGTATGTGACACTTTTAGGCAAATTTCACATTAACAAAGCATGAGAGAGATGCTGAGTACATAAGTTAACATGCGTCATATGTGAGATCCCGTATAGGTTTAATCTTGTACATATGTAAATGAACTCATGAAGTATTGTAATGTATTAGTAATGTGAAGCATATGTGTTGAAAAGTCCATAAGATTATTGCACAAACTTGTAATAAGAGTTGTGATGTATGTACAAGTTGCATTAAGTATGAATATGAAAAAAAATGGACTTTGATATATGATGAATGTGAGTGGAATGGAATATGAGTAGTGGAGTAAAATGGAATGAAATTGTATAAGTGGTGCAAATCTTTATGTTCCCATTTAGTTATATATTGTATGTATTTGTGTCACGACCCAAAACTACCCAAAAATCAGAGTAAATTTTTCGCGTTTTGTTATTTTCTTTCATGCTTACCTGTCCTCTGATCGTGACCACACTCCACTAACAAATTGGGCTGTGCGTCAATGCCAGTCCCACCATTCATTTACCATATAACTTAATTCTTTCTCAGTCATTTATAAGTGTTTACAATATTTATACATCCCCTAAAGTTACTTACAAACATGTTACTGTGCTATGCTTATTTAGATACAATATGTACAAGTGTATATACCTTAAATGATGGGCAGCAGTGGATATCCGGAATGCAGTACTGAATCGCCTCAACTTCAACTGGAAATTATCTGTGTGAGAAAATGAAAGGGGTGAGCACATCAAGCTCAGTAAGGCAATCCTACGAACAAGTAGGTAACCATACTACCTACATGAACGTGGTGCCATGCATAAACCACCATTTCTCCACACATTTTAAAACAGATGATATGAGTTATGATGTTATGTAAATCCATTCGCATGGCAAACATTCAACATGCAATTATTTCAAATCATTTCTTTCTCGTTTAAAATGTCACAACAAGGCCAGGACTCAACCCATCCCTCGGGTGGTCCTGACTCACATAAAACCATGAAAATCGATTTACATTCACACATGGGTTTGAAAAGCATGGAAATAGCATCATGCAAATTTAGTTTAAAAACCCAGTTTCAATCATCGTCAAGATCATCAACATGCGAGACTAGGCAACGTCTGTATATCAGTAATAACCAGGACTATGGCCATGTGTCCTCGGGAGTTCCTCTGCTACACGGATCCTAGTGTGCGGGTTCTCACCATGATTGGGAATCGCCCGGGAGGTGGGTCACTCCATCTCGTCGGTCATATCCGATCCCATGCATCCGAAGATGCCGCATCCGAAGATGCCGCATCCGAAGATGCCGTATCCGAAGATACCACACGGTACATCGTACTCCATGCTACTTGCACGGTACATCGTACTCCGTGGACCCATATCATGTCTCTATACTCATGCCATGTCTCAAAACGCACGTGCGAGCCTATTTAATTGGTGAGACACAGTCTACCCGATGCTCCAAGCACGGCTCATCGCATGTTCTCATAAAAATCAGTGCGAGCGATGCTCAGCACTCTTATCAAATCAAGTAAAACTAGTGCGAGCTAAGCTCTAGCACTCTGTATGCAAACCATGTGAAAATTTGGTGCGAGCGAAGCTCCAACACCCTGTCTCAAAAATCATATAAAAATATGGTGCGAGTTAGACTCTAGCACACTGTCACGAAAATCATGTAAAATCAGGTGCGAGTTAGACTCTAGCACCAATGCATGTAAAACTCTAGTGCGAGCTCTCGCTCCAGCACTAATGCATGCATCACACAAATCAAACATCGTGCGAGCTGAGCTCTAACACGTCACATGTCAATGAAACACGTAGGCGGCTCTGTTTCCTCAAAACAATTTCCAAAACAATTTCATCGTTGAAATATGCAATGCTGTGCATTTTTCTTTCAAGGTTAGCCAGCCTACTCATGCATGCATTAAAATGTCTCCAGAACGAGCAGAAACCTCTTGTTCTTGCTCCTCCCAATTTTTCCTAAATTTGTAAATTTTACCCTTAACAAGGGTATTTTGGTAATTTGTCCATTCGGGGCACTAAAATTATTATTTGACCTCTAGACCCTTCAGATAATTTTTAAAGGACTGCAAATGAACTTAAAATTTCGTAAAGTTACCTCTAGCAGTCCACAGAATTCCCTTACCTTATTTTCCTGTCGAGCCTGACCTTTTCTTTTCCATTGTTGTCTCGTCGCGCAGTCCGATATGCTCCCAATCAAACCTCCAGAACTACGTATAAATATTCCTCAGGTCAGATATTATACAATTTAATTGTATTTCCTATTTTTTGGGCTTAATTTAAATCATTGGGCCGATTTACCCTTATTGGGCCCGATTGCACTTTAATGGGCCTTAATCGGCGTTAAGCCCGTTTTTCACTTAATTTTCATATTATCGAGGCCTATTGGGCTCATTGGGCCCACTAATAATTTATTGAGTCTCGTTCTAACTCTCGAATAGCTTAATTGATTATTTACGACAATTTATCTAAATTTTCAAAATCTAATTCAATTTATGCGGAATTTAAATTCATATCATGCATAACAATGTAAATTGTCGTAAATAAGGGTTACTTACCCGAGATTCCATATTAGTACGTAAATCGAGGCTATCTCGAGCTCGATGTTGGATGCCAATTGTCGAGCTACACAATTTCATAAATTTTTGGGTTAATTTTTGATCGAAAATTAATTAAATTCAATACTCCGAAATTTAAATCGGGTCAATTTCGACCACTACTGACTTACCCGTAGCTCGATTACATCGTCGGGATTTTTCCTCAATTTTTTCTCTTTTTCTTTTCCCCTTTTCCTCTTTTTTTTTCATTCTTTCTTGGCTGAACCGATTCAGTCCGGTTCAGACCGGTTCGGACCGCCGGTTCACCCCGGTTCACTCCGGTTCACTCCGGTTTACTGCCTTACCGGTCGGTTCTCACCGGCTTTCACTGCCAGCAGCTCCGTTGGGTCGTCCGCAGCTCGAATCTGGTCTCGGCTTCGTCCAAGACCGCCGGAAGGTCGCCGGTCCGGCTGTTCTCCTCTTCGCCGTCAGTACCGTTTCCTTTTTCCGTCATTTTCGACGTTTGTCGGCCGTTCTACTGGTCGGTGCTGCCACCAAACAAGTCGCCTGCACCTGGGGAAGCTTTGGCTGGGGTCGGGGTTGTCCAGATCGGCGCCGGTGGCCGCCGATTTAGCTTCTCCTCTCCGCGGCTTCTCTCCCTCGATCCGCCGGATTCCGACGTCGGTGGGTCGTGCTGCCGGTACCAGGGAGGTCGTCGGCCTCTCCTCTTCCATTTTCGGCCTTCACCTGGCCGATTGGGTCGCTGGTGGTCGTCCGGCCTCTCCCCCCCGATTTCGGCTTCGTTTTCGTTCTCTGCTTCTTTTTCTCTCTCCCCGACCCGTTTTCAGATTTCCTTCCTTTTTTTTAACTTATTAATTAATTTATTTTTATTTATTTATTTATATTATATTTTAATCATTAAAATACATTAAAAATACCCAAATATCTACCAAAAATTATTATTTTATTCCAAATTAATTAATTTAATTTTTATTTAATTTATTTATTATATTTTAACCCTTTTTCGGGTATAATTTCTCCGTATTTTCGAGATATTGTCCCGAATGACTTTTTGGTATATTTTTTGATTATTTTCGGGATTATTTTTCGAATTAAAAATTTCGATTAATCCCGATTAATTCCAATAAATTGATATCTCGATCAATTTCACCCAGAATAAATTTATTTCACCTTTATTGACCAAGATTTCTCAATCCATTATTTTTAATAAATTTTTCTTCTCGAATTTATACCGGCTTTCGATCTTTTGACCATTTTGCCATTGCACGTGTTCGGGATTATTTTAACCCGACTTCCTTTCACGAACACTCACTCACTTCGCATTTTAAATCCTTATTTCCAATCCGAATCCCATTCAGTTAAATTTTTTGACCATTTTCATCCCTCATAAAAATTTACGATTTAATTTCGGGTCTTCCAAATCTCCCCCACTTAAGGAATTTGGTCCTCCAAATTAGAACCAAGTCATATGAGTCCATATACAACTCCGAATACATCGATCGTATCATACTCTTAAATTCTCATGTGACCTTTTTCGGAGTGTATTACTACCAAATGACTTTAATTAAGGAGATCATCTTAAACCTCAATACTTTCTCTTTCCTGTTTAATGCCCGAATCAACTTTTAATATACTTATATTTGCATTAAACTGAACTGTTGGATCTCATATCCTATCACCTGTGCTGGATCTGGATAGTATTTCCGAAGCATTAAAAGATGGGACACATTGTGGGTGCCTGCTTATTCAAGTGGAAATGCCACCTACAGGTCTTATCTTCCACTTGTCCAATCTCTCAAAAGATTCAATCCAGCAAAACTCAATTTACCTTCTTCCAAAAGTTCGCTATGTCCTTATTCTCTTAGGACAAAAAACATTTCAACCATATTAATTCACCCTCGGTGAATTCCAATACTTTTCTATCTGCTCTGAGGTGTTCTTAATCTCTCACTCAACTGAACATCCTCAGAGACTTATTATACTAATTCAGAAGAAATTACTATCTGTCACCCACTTTTTCTTATCCAATTTGGGGAACAACCCCTATAGCCATACACTGCCTCATATCTTGTTATCCCGATACTCAAGTGACAACTATCACTATTGACAAATTCGATTTGTAATAACTGATATCCCAAGAGCATAAAAAAATCAAGGGCACACGCTTTCATCGGATCCTCCAGAACCTGTACAGTCCTCTCTAACTGACCATCTGTCTGAGGATGGAAAGCTGTGCTAATACTCAGTCGGGTTCCCATAGCTTCCTAAAAATATCCAAAGAGGTGGGAAGTGAAGCGGGAATCCCTATATGATACCATGCTCACTGGAATGCTACTTAATGTTCCACAATCTTCTTACACATAAATCCTCATATACACTCTGAGTATTTGGGGATTTCATAACCAGAAGGTGGGTAGACTTAGTAAATTTAGCGACTATCATCTAAATAGTCTCGTGATTCACTTGGGTTCTCTGTAACCCATCACGACATTCATGGAGACTTGCTCTCATTTTCTGTGTCGTGTCGATATAGGTAGAGGCTGCAATAACCCTGTAAACTTTTAATACTCTACCTTTTTCTGCTGACATACTAGGCATTTTTCCACCATCTCTACCATGTCTCTTTTCATATCTGACCACCAATACCCTTTTCGAGATTTTGATACATTCTTTACTTTTCGTATGCACCGTATATCCCGAAGAGTGAGCTTCTGACAATATTACTATCCCATCAACTGTGGTCTTGGGGAGCACTTATCTGTCTCTGAACCTCTCTGTAAATCATCAACACATTGTGAACTCTGTCACTGTACCCTTCTGAATCTGACACAAACCATCGACACCATGCTGATCATCACGCTAAGCCTGTTAAATCCGGGCACTCTCATCCGGTTCTAGTCTCAGGCTAGCTGTCACACAATCACTGTCATCATCAGAAGGGATCACATCATTATTGAGGTTCACAACTGCTCTAGTAGCTCACGCTCCCTGACCATCATATATAATACCATCCCGAGGCTCTTTCTACTCAAGGCATCAGCCATCATATTAGCCTTTCTTGGGTGGTACAATTTTCCACAATCAAAATCTCTCAGAAGCTTTAACCCACTATGTATTCTCATATTTGCCTCTTTCTGTGAAAAACAGATACTCGGGGCTTTATGATCAGTGCATACCCAAAATTTCTCACCATATACATAATAGTACCATATCCCCGGTACAAATACTACCGTTGCCAACTTAAAATCATGAGTTAGATAGTTTATTTCATGATCAAGGAGTTGTCTGACTCCATAATTGACTATCTTCCCATTATACATCAATACACAGCTCAGTCATTATTTTGAGTCATTCATACACACGAAGAACCTCTTGAGCTGTTGAGTATGGTGAAAATAATCACGGTGGTCAGTTCATACTTCACTACTCCGAAATTCATGTCACATCTATCATCTTATTTATCATCTCATTCAAAGACCACGTTTTCTTAGTTAAACGTATCAACCAAGTAGACCATATTGAGAACTCGCAACAACCCATTTGTAAAAGCCATTTTCAATTATTGCTTACAATTTTGCCCTGGGCTTTAACTACACCCATCATATCATCAATAATGATGATTACAAATCGGTCCAGGTAAAGTTTAAATACTTCATCGTAGTCGAGCTCCACTACTTATTTCAATCGTCCATATCTTTGACTTATTTACGCATAAGCGTATAAGATCCTTCAAAATCGCTTACGTTTTCAGGTACTAACCTGCGTCATTTCCTTTTCTTATCTTAACGACTCTTATTAAATTTTACTATGTTAACCTTTATGATTTGTCGAATTTTAATATTCTTATCGTCTTAGTAAAGGTATCCTAATGCTGAAGGTATTTATTACGACGATCGATTTCACGTTATAAGTTATATATATATACTTTTAGACGTTGTCAAGTCTTCAGGCGAGGAGGTATTTTGAAATACCTTTATTAACCTTCAGACTTAACCACATAGACTGGTTATGGTTATATCCATCTTTATCCTTGGTTATAATTTATATTCCCTACTTATCACTTAATCCCAATTACTTCGCATATTAAGGGTATTCCTTACCTAGAATATGTCTCTTACTCCAATACATCTTGTATTTAGGATCTATCTTATCTCAAAGATTATCTCCTTTCGTATATCACTCATGACAAAACTCTTCCATTATTCATTCCGTGAGTACAATCCTTTACTCCTTTAATTTCAACTGTTGCACCCCTGTTTTCAACTTAAAATCTCTATATCCATATTCCGTTAATTAATCCTCCTCTATTGGGGTACTCATTTATCAGTATTGTGCCCAATGATGTAGGCATTCATGCCTTTTATTCACTTATATGCGAATGAAGGCGGTATGAATAAATGTGTGGCACCAGGATCAATGAACATATGTACTTCATTATTCATAACAAGTGTGGTATCTTACACCACACCCATGAAACATCAATAGTGTCTGGTCCAAGACATCCTCTCGCCTTCGTCCAACAGCCTACTTTCCTTTTTCTTTTCGGCTATGGCCTCCCTTTTCGTTGCAGCTATACCAACGAAGTTTTTCTCTGTCTCTTTACTTTTCTATGCACCCAACTCTGTGCAATCAAAATGAATGGTCCGTCTTACCACACTTAACGGCCATTTTCATCAATACAGTGTAGGTATAGACCCTCCTTCCGTGGTATCTACCACACATCCCACACTGCTTACAGTGCTTACACTGCTACACTGCTTCGTAGCAGGTCGGGGTCCTCCAATCACAATGCCCCCCAAGAGTGCCAAAATTGGATGCACTGGGGCCTTACCAATTATCTTACTCCATGACTCATCAAATTAAATCTTTTACCAATTACCATTTTTCCATTTTAACATCTCTGTCATTTCTCGATTCTCTTTTCTGTCTCTATTTCAGCCCTCACTACCTTTCCCAATCTCAGAGGCGTGCAATTCATGTTCTTATTTACCCAACTGTAAATCTGCGCACTGCCTCGGTATAGGTAATATCTCACGGGCCAATCGGACTCTAATTGAAAAGTTGAGCCATTTCATGAACTTTTAGACATCTCGACTGTCACTTGTTCATAGTGTCGAGGTAATATCTGCCCAAGAATATAATTAAGTTTCATACTCATAAGCATACTCATCAATAAATCAAATCCTCTGGGTCAGAGTAAGGAATTTTATCTATCATTCCTTTTAAACAGTGTCCGAGATATTCTATCACCGGAATATATCCAGAAATATTTCTCTTGTCAACTTTGGATGTTTAACACTTAAGATGGGTCGAGCGGATTTCCACCAATGCTCCGCTACGCCCTCGAATCTCATTCATAATTCTGAGCAATTAGCTCCTCAAAATAATCTCCACACTCCGCTCCAACCTCGGGAAGCATGTCTCAATACTGTCCGATCTCTCTGTCGGACTCAGTGGGGCATGCTCAACATTAGCCTTCATTTCAATTTCATCCTGATTCTCACAGGTCAACTCAGCACGACTAGCAAACTCAGGTCTACCTCTACGACCTCTGCCTCGTGCACTATCTCATCTAACGCGACTCATATTAGGCATTCCTGCATTCTCAACCATTTCTTAGTCAAAATCCATCTCGATATACACTATTGTATCTAACCAAGCACAGTAACACGGGGATGTAATTCCTAATTACTGACACTGACACACATCAGACCAATTGCGCTCTGATACCACCTTTATATGTCACGACCCAAAACTACCCAAAAATCAGAGTAAATTTTTCACGTTTTGTTATTTTCTTTCATGCTTACCTGTCCTCTGATCGTGACCACACTCCACTAACAAATTGGGTTGTGCGTCAATGCCAGTCCCACCATTCATTTACCATATAACTTAATTCTTTCTCAGTCATTTATAAGTGTTTACAATATTTATACATCCTCTAAAGTTACTTACAAACATGTTACTGTGCTATGCTTATTTAGATACAATATGTACAAGTGTATATACCTTAAATGATGGGCAGCAGCGGATATCCGGAATGTAGTACTGAATCGCCTCAACTTCAACTGGAGATTATCTGTGTGAGAAAATGAAAGGGGTGAGCACATCAAGCTCAGTAAGGCAATCCTACGAACAAGTAGGTAACCATACTACCTACATGAACGTGGTGTCATGCATAAACCACCCTTTCTCCACACATTTTAAAACAGATGATATGAGTTATGATGTTCTGTAAATCCATTCGCATGGCAAAAATTCAACATGCAATTATTTCAAATCATTTCTTTCTCGTTTAAAATTTCACAACAAGGCCAGGACTCAACCCATCCCTCGGGTGGTCCTGACTCACATAAAACCATGAAAATCGATTTACATTCACACATGGGTTTGAAAAGAATGGAAATAGCATCATGCAAATTTAGTTTAAAAACCCAGTTTCAATCATCGTCAAGATCATCAACATGCGAGACTAGGCAACGTCTGTATATCGGTAATAACCAGGACTATGGCCATGTGTCCTCGGGATTTCCTCTGCTACACGGATCCTAGTGTGCGGGTTCTCACCATGATCGGGAACCGCCCGGGAGGTGGGTCACTCCATCTCGTCGATCTTATCCGATCCCATGCATCCGAAGATGCCGCATCCGAAGATGCTGTATCCGAAGATACCACACGGTACATCGTACTCCATGCTACTTGCACAGTACATCGTACTCCGTGGACCCATATCATGTCTCTATACTCATGCCATGTCTCAAAACGCACGTGCGAGCCTATTTAATTGGTGACACACAGTCTACCCGATGCTCCAAGCACGGCTCATCGCATGTTCTCATAAAAATCAGTGCGAGCGATGCTCAACACTCTTATCAAATCAAGTAAAACTAGTGCGAGCTAAGCTCTAGCACTCTGTATGCAAACCATGTGAAAAGCTGGTGCGAGCGAAGCTCCAACACCATGTCTCAAAAATCATATAAAAATATGGTGCGAGTTAGACTCTAGCACCCTGTCACGAAAATCATGTAAAATCAGGTGCGAGTTAGACTCTAGCACCAATGCATGTAAAACTCTAGTGCGAGCTCTCGCTCCAGCACTAATGCATGCATCACACAAATCAAGCATCGTGCGAGCTGAGCTCTAACACGTCACATGTCAATGAAAACACGTAGGCGGCTCTGTTTCCTCAAAACAATTTCCAAAACAATTTCATCGTTGAAATATGCAATGCTGTGCATTTTTCTTTCAAGGTTAGCCAGCCTACTCATGCATGCATTAAAATGTCTCCAGAACGAGCAGAAACCTCTTGTTCTTGCTCCTCTCAATTTTTCCTAAATTTGTAAATTTTACCCTTAACAAGGGTATTTTGGTAATTTGCCCATTCGGGGCACTAAAATTATTATTTGACCTCTAGACCCTTCAGATAATTTTTAAAGGACTACAAATGAACTTAAAATTTTGTAAAGTTACCTCTAGCAGTCCGCAGAATTCCTTACCTTATTTTCCTGTCGAGCCTGACCTTTTCTTTTCCATTGTTGTCTCGTCGCGCAGTCCGATATGCTCCCAATCAAACCTCCGGAACTGCGTATAAATATTCCTCAGGTCAGATATTATACAATTTAATTGTATTTCCTATTTTCTGGGCTTAATTTAAATCATTGGGCCCATTTACCCTTATTGGGCCCGATTGCACTTTAATGGGCCTTAATCGGCCTTAAGCCTGTTTTTCACTTAATTTTCACATTATCGAGGCCTATTGGGCTCATTGGGCCCACTAATAATTTATTGAGTCTCGTTCTAACTCTCGAATAGCTCAATTGATTATTTACGACAATTTATCTAAATTTTCAAAATCTAATTCAATTTATGCGAAATTTAAATTCATATCACGCATAACGATGTAAATTGTCGTAAATAAGGGTTACTTACCTGAGATTCCATATTAGTATGTAAATCGAGGCTATCTCGATCTCTCGTTGGATGCCAATTGTCGAGCTACACAATTTCATAAATTTTTGGGTAAATTTTCGATAGAAAATTAATTAAATTGAATACTCCGAAATTTAAATCGGGTCAATTTCGACCATTACTGACTTACCCGTAGCTCGATTACATCACCGGGATTTTTCCTCAATTTTTCCTCTTTTTCTTTTCCCCTTTTTCTCTTTTTTTCCTTCTTTCTTGGCTGAACCGGTTTAGTCCGGTTCAGACCGATTCGGACCGTCGGTTCACCCTGGTTCACTCCAGTTTACCGCCTTGCCGACCGGTTCTCCATCGGCTTCCACCGCCAGCAGCTCCGTTGGGTCGTCCGCAGCTCGAATCTGGTCTCGGCTTCGTCCAAGACCGCCGGAAGGTCGTCGGTCCGGCTGTTCTCCTCTTCGCCGTCGGTACCGTTTCCTTTTTCCGTCGTTTTCGGCATTTGTCGGCCGTTCTACTGGCCGGTGCTGCCACCAAACAAGTCGCCTGCACCTAGGGAAGCTTTGGTTGGGGTCGGGGTTGTCCAGATCGGCGCCGGTGGCCGCCGATTTGGCTTCTCCTCTCCGCGGCTTCTCTCCCTCGATCCGTCGAATTTCGACGTCGGTGGGTCTTGCTGCCGGTACCAGGGAGGTCGCCGGCCTCTCCTCTTCCATTTTCGGCCTTCACCTGGCCGATTGGGTCGCTGGTGGTCGTCCGGCCTCCCCCCTCCCCCCCCCGATTTTGGCTTCGTTTTCGTTCTCTGCTTCTTTTTCTCTCTCCTCGACCCGTTTTCAGATTTCCTTCCTTTTTTTTAACTTATTAATTAATTTATTTTTATTTATTTATTTATATTATATTTTAATCATTAAAATACATTAAAAATACCCAAATATCTACCAAAAATTATTATTTTATTCCAAATTAATTAATTTAATTTTTATTTAATTTATTTATTATATTTTAACCCTTTTTCGGGTATAATTTCTCCGTATTTTCGGGATATTGTCCCGAATGACTTTTCGATATATTTTTCGATTATTTTCGGGATTATTTTCTGAATTAAAAATTTCGATTAATCCCGATTAATTCCAATAAATTGATATCTTGATCAATTTAGCCCAGAATAAATTTATTTCACCTTTATTGACCAAGATTTCTCAATCCATTATTTTTATTTAAATTTTTCGTCTCGAATTTATACCGGCTTTCGATCTTTTGACCATTTTGCCATTGCACGTGTTCGGGATTAATTTAACCCGACTTCCTTTCACGAACACTCACTCACTTCGCATTTTAAATCCTTATTTCCAATCCGAATCCCATTCAGTTAAATTTTTTGACCATTTTCATCCCTCATAAAAATTTACGATTTAATTTCGGGTCTTACAATTTGGTCATGCAAGGATTACACACAAGTTTTAATGTGTAGAAAGTGTGATTGGATGCCATTTTCAAGTCTCAAGGATGGATGAATGAGGAAATGACTAGGGCAGCAAATTAAGAATGTTTTGAGTGAGGTTGCTACAGAAAACTACAGTAAAATTTGGAAACATGAAGGTCAGATCGATCTCATAGGATGAGAGATCGATCTGGAAGAGCCAAACTGACCTTATTTTGAGCTATGGAACAGGACAAATCGATCTCCAATGGAGCCAGATCGATCTGCTAGACATTCTGTGATGAGAATATCAATTCTAAGGCAAGAGGATCGATCTCCTTAACTCTCTGTTTGAGAACAGATCGATCTCAAAGCTAGACAGATCGATCTCCTTAAGGGTTCTTTAAGGAGCATATCGATCTCCTACAAGAGACAGATCGATCTCCAAGATGAAAAAAATTACATTCGACAGATCGATCTCATCAAGGGAGAAGATCGATCTGGTAGTGGTTGCGTTAGGTGAAAAGGACTATCAAACGTGCAGATATCGATCTCTATAAGGACCAGATCGATCTCATAAGCCTGAATCTATAAAAAGGAGCTCGGGATTTGGGTTGAAAATTGAGATTTTTTCCACCAAACCTGCACCTGCCATTTTCTCTCAAAAAACCCAAGCTTTCTCACTCTAAAAAAACCACTACCTTGCAATCAGAATCTGAATGAGCTCAAGAAGGGAAAGTTGTTTATTGAAGAAAGGAGAACAACGTATCCAAAAATCATACATTGGTGTAGTCAAGAGAAGGAGTTGTGGCTACCACAAGTTTAGCTAAGTAAAGGGGTAAGCTCTTCAACCTTCAAGCTCTAAATATGGATTCTAGACATTGTATGAGTTGAATGAGATGTGAAATATGGTTAGAAATGATGAGTGTAGTGATGAGTGAGTGGTATTGAAAGGGATTTATGGAGAGAAAATCATGAGAAATGGGGAAAGCTTAAGGGAAGTATAATGAGATTGTCAGAAAGATGAAATGTGATTTAATGGGTTGAGGAGTATGAATAAATAAATAAATGACAATGTAGCGGCTTAGAAGAGGGAAAAGAAAATAACTTGATGATTGTATGTGTAGTTTGGAAGAACGTGGAACAAGGCTAATCCGGATCGCGAAAGAAGCGTACGTGACAAAGGAAATACGAGTGTGATTTAAGGTAAGGGACTGTGTGTTAGCTATAAAGATGTTTGTACGTATTTTAGGGTAATTTCATAGATATATCGCTAGAGTTAGTATGATACTATAATTCTATAAAATGATATGGAAGCATGAAAAGTATTATGATATATATATGTATTGAGAAATGGGATGGGGTAAGGAAGTAGCATGATATGCATGATTTCAATGTTTTCTCAATTTTGTATTGATGTGGTGATTGAGAAATGATAATGATAGGTTGGCTAGTTTTACATGTTTTAGCATGGAAAGACATGCTGCATAAATAAACATGTTTTGAGTATTAAAAGAAAAAAATAGCCACCTATTGGATTTGAGATGAGAGTGGTGTTGGAGCTTTAGCTCGCACCCGTTTTAATGATTCTGACTATGCTGAAGTTTGACTCGCATACGTCTGCATGATTTGATAAACTGTGCTGGAGCGTGACTCGTACGTGGTTTTATGATGATAATGTGCTGGAGTGTTAGCTCGCACATGTTTTTACTGAGTTGAGGTAAACCTGGGGGTTTGAGACCCAAGGGGATGCTAGCCGACGGCCTTTGAACGGGCTGAGCCTTAACAATACCTCGTACCGCGCTGAAGCCTTGCAATGACTGTGTGTCTGTCACGCCCCGAAAATGCGGAAAATAGGGCTAATTTAAAACTTTTTACTCGTTAATTCACAAATAAAGAGTGCATTCCTGTGCAGTGTCATACATCATCATAATTATCATGCCTCAGGATCTCTTCATGATATAATAAATATTGTATTATACCCATTACTCGATTACAAGTCAATTAATCCTAATACATCCCATATAATGTCATACATCAAGTGTCTGCAAATACATTAATAGTCTGGGTACATGAAAAGATAATATACCTCAAAGTATAAATTATATAGCCTGGAGCTTGAATCCTCCACTAGCCACCACTCCGTACGCCGCAGGGAAGTCCTTATTCACTTGAAGAACTCTGGGGGGAAAGAAAAACAGGGTGAGCTTCTAAATCGGTCAGTAAGGGGGGTAGGGGACTCATTTCATAAACCAAAATGCACATCACAAAGCATTTATTTGTATGTGAAACTCATTTGAAAACCATAGCATGAAAATATTCAAAACGACACTCTCATGTGTCAAGTCATGTGAAAACATGAAGTAAAAAGGCTCACTCTAGAGCAAAACAAAGCATGCGAAAATACGCATTAAACGCTTTCTCAAATAACGTGGCATAGCCACCGATTTAAAATCACACGTGGCATAGCCACAATACACACGTGGCAAAGCCACTGAATTATTTTCTCACGTGGCATAGCCACTGAATAGGGTTTCTCAACGTGGCACTGCCACCAATGGGGTTTCTCAACGTGGCACAGCCACCAATGGGGTATACGTGGCACAGCCACCAATGGGTTTCTCAACGTGGCACAGCCACCAATGGGGTATACGTGGCACAGCCACCAATGGGTTTCTCAACGTGGCACAGCCACCAATGGGGTATACGTGGCACAGCCACCAATGGGGTATACGTGGCACAGCCACCAATGGGTTTCTCAACGTGGCACAGCCACCAATGGGGTATACGTGGCACAGCCACCAATGGGGTTTTCTCAACGTGGCACAGCCACCAATGGGGTATACGTGGCACAGCCACCGATTGGGTATACGTGGCATAGCCACCAAGTAGGTCATTCTCACGTTACCAGAACGGAGAAGAAATCGGGCTTACATGCTACCAGAGCAATGCCCTGTGTGTACTCACAACTACACACCTCAGTCTTATCACATAAGACGGGTTTGCCTTCACGTAGAACTCGTAATGGTTTCTCTCTCATAAAACTCATTTGAAAACCGTTTTGTACTCAACACAAAACGTAATAAAAATTGAGTTCTAACCGGCAAAGCACACGCACACATTTCTCAAATCTCAATATTGCCTTAACGTAGAGCCCAGTTATAAACTCATAAAACATTGGGCTCCAACCGGCTATAAAATCGTGTGCAGTTTAAATCTCAACACAAAACTCAACATGCTTGTTTTATAACCCACGAATCATGCTAAAATAGTTTGCAATTCACATACACAAATGGTTTAGATTTCCCCTACCTCTTTGCACCTCGTATAGTGCAATCGTTTCCCCCGTATCACGGACTAGTCTCGCATTCCACTCTGGAACTCCCGAGCTGTCCAAGCGATGTTAAAACATCAATACTCCACATCACATAAGCCTCAATTCTTAAAATCGAGCATAATTGCTCATAACACCTCAATTCTCTTGATTTCTCGTAACTCAACCCTAAACTACAACTCTATTCACAATATCCCAATGTTCGATATCTCTAATACCAATTATCTATGCTAATTCTCCTCATTGTCTAATTTTCCATTTATAGCTCACAATTTCCCAAATTCACCAAAATTCTCAATATGCATATCACTCCTACCACATTGAAATTTAATCAATCCCTAGTCATCTTTCAGCCATTTCAACACAAATTCAACCACCAATAACATCAAAATCAACTCAAATATCAAGATCGAGGTTTAGAAATTACCCAAAGCTTGTGAGACGGACAACTCACGCCTCGATCCGATTCGTCCTTCGATTTCCAAGTATGTTGTTCTCCCTTTGATGAGGAACAACTTTCCTTCTTACCACAATAGCTGATTCGGTCGGAAATGGGGGATTTGGAGGAGTGAGAAACTAGGTTTTCGAAAAAATGGAGGTTTGAAAGAGAGAGAAAGTGAGATTTCAGGAGAAAACACGAGTTCCTTATATAGACTGGAGGTAGGAGATCGATCTGTCTCCTGGGGAGATCGATCTGCGTTTGAATTTTTGGGGACGATCTGGGCAATTTTATGCCTAGGAGATCGATCTGTCGAGGGGTGAGATCGATCTCTTTATAGCTTTATGAGATCGATCTGTGCCTTGAGGAGATCGATCTTCTCCCAAACAGAAGCATTTGGAGATCGATCTCCTCCTCATGAGATCGATCTTCTCTCAAACAGATTCATTTGGAGATCGATCTCTTCCATTGGAGATCGATCTGCTCCTCAAATTTCCCCTTCCTCGTCATGTTTAATTCACCAGATCGATCTCTCCTTCTCCCAGATCAATCTGTCCTCATGGATCAAGCTTATTTTACATACTTAACACATAAATCTCCAATTATAATTCCCACAATTCACTTAGCTCAATAAATTACACTTCAATTTATTATTACATCATTAAATATGTCTGAAATTCTCAGATCTCACATCCTCCCCACCTTAAAAGAATTTGGTCCTCCAAATTCAACTCAACTAATCAAAATAGATGGGGGTATTTCTCCTTCATGAGACTCTCTAGTTCCCACGTCGCTTCTTCCCTTGAGTGATGCTTCCACAAGACTTTCACTAATGGGATGCTCTTGGTTCTCAGTACCTTCTCTTTTCTATCGAGAATCCGGACGGGTTCCTCAATGTAGCTCATGTCCTCCTGTATGTCCATCTCATCATACTCTATGACATGAGAAGGGTCCGGGTGGTACTTCCTCAACATAGATACATGAAAAACGTTGTGTATTCCGGACATCTGTGGGGGTAATGCTAATCTGTAAGCTACCTCACCCACTTTCTCAAGAATCTCAAATGGTCCTATGTATCGAGGACTCAATTTCCCTTTCTTCCCAAATCGCATGATACCCTTGCTCGGTGATACTCTCAGAAATACTGCATCACCAACATCAAACTCGAGTGGCCGTCTACGCACGTCCGCGTAGCTTTTCTGTCTACTCTGTGCAGCCCGTAACCTCTCACATATGAGTTTCACACTCTGTACGGCTTGCTCAACAAGCTCGGGAGCATTTATCTTTCTGTCACCGACTTCTTCCCAAGCTATAGGGGATCTACACCTCCTACCATATAGAGCCTCAAAAGGTGCCATTCCAATACTCGCATGATAGCTGTTATTGTATGCAAACTCTGCTAGGGGCAGGTGATCATCCCATGATCCCTTAAAATCCATCGTACACGCCCTCAACATATCCTCCAGGGTCTGAATAGTCCTCTCTGACTGACCATCTGTCTGAGGATGATAGGCGGTACTAAAACTCAATCGAGATCCCATGGACTCCTGAAACTGGGTCCAGAATCTGGAAGTAAATCGGGAATCTCTATCAGAAGTAATACTCACTGGAGCCCCATGTAATCTAGCTATCTCACTGACATATAGCTCAGCTAAGGCATCCACAGTATCTGTGCTCTTGATGGCAAGGAAGTGGGCACTCTTGGTCAATCTATCCACAATGACCCATATCGCGTCACGACCTCTTCGGGTCCTCGGTAAACCCATAATAAAGTCCATAGTGACATGCTCCCATTTCCATGTAGGTACAGGTAAGGGCTGTAGTAGTCCTCCGGGCTTCCGATGCTCAGCTTTCACTTGCTGGCATACTAAACACCTGGCCACATACTCTGCCACATCTCGCTTCATACCACTCCACCAATACACCTTTCTCAAGTCTCGGTACATCTTAGTACTCCCTGGGTGCATGGTGTAACGCGAGCAGTGGGACTCTCTCAGTATCTGTCTCTTCAGGGTATCATCGTCCGGTACACAAATCCGTCCTCTGAACCTCAATAATCCATCCTCACTGATAGTGAGATCCGACTGCGAACTCTGCTCAGCTTGGCTAACCATATCTATCAATCTCTGATCGCTGCGCTGCCCAGTTCTAATCTGATCCATGATCCTGGGCTCTATCCGCAGGCTAGCCAAAAATCCAGTCTCTACCTCTTTAACTCTGATCCGAAGTTCGGCGAACTGCTCTAACAAATCCCATTCCCTGATCATCATAGCAGATATCATACTCTTCCTGCTCAGGGCATCAGCAACCACATTCGCCTTACCCGGATGATAAAGAATCTCGCAGTCATAGTCCTTAAGGAGTTCCATCCATCTCCTTTGTCTCATGTTTAACTCTTTCTGATCAAAGAGATATCTCAAACTCTTGTGATCAGTGAAGATCTGGAATCTTTCCCCATATAAGTAGTGTCGCCAGATCTTCAAAGCAAATACCACAGCGGCTAACTCCAAATCATGCGTGGGATAATTCCGCTCATGGTCTTTCAGCTGTCGCGATCCATATGCGACCACTCTCCCGTGCTGCATAAGCACACACCCCAATCCTTGGTGAGATGCATCACTATACACCGAGAATCCTCCTGATCCCTCAGGGATAGTTAACACAGGTGCCGCTGTCAATCTCCTCTTTAACTCTTGAAAACTGAGCTCACATTGATCAGTCCATATGAACGGAGTCTCCTTACGCGTGAGCTTAGTCAAAGGAGCGGCAATCCTTGAAAATCCTTCCACAAATCTCCTGTAATACCCTGCCAAACCAAGGAAGCTTCGTATCTCAGTCACTGTCCTCGGTCTTTCCCAATTAAGCACAGCTGCTATTTTACTCGGATCCACTGATACTCCTTCCTCTGAGACTACATGCCCAAGGAAAGCTATCCGGTTCAGCCAAAACTCACACTTACTAAGCTTTCCGTATAATTGCTTATCTCGGAGTATCTGAAGTACTAACCACAAATGCTGTGCATGCTCCTCATACGATCGAGAGTACACCAGGATATCATCGATAAAGACTATCACAAACTTATCCAGATAGTCTCTCGACACCTCGTTCATCAATCTCATGAATGCTGCAGGGGCGTTCGTCAATCCAAAGGACATCACCAGAAATTCGTAATGGCCATACCTTGTCCTAAAGGCCGTCTTTGGAATATCTTCCTCCTTGATCCTCAATTGGTGATAGCCCGATCTCAAATCAATCTTAGAAAAGACTGATGCCCCTCTTAGCTGATCAAGTAGATCGTCAATCCTGGGCAGTGGGTATTTATTCTTCACCGTGGCTTTATTCAACAGCCGGTAGTCTACACATAATCTGAGACTACCATCCTTCTTCTTAACAAATAGTACTGGTGCTCCCCACGGTGAAACACTGGGTCTAATAAACCCTTGATCCAATAACTCCTGTAGTTGTTTCTTCAATTCCTCAAGTTCCACTAATGCCATCCTGTAGGGAGGTTTAGAGATCGGCTGAGTATCCGGTACCAAATCAATGGTAAACTCCAGCTCTCTCTCTGGTGGTAAACCTGGCAATTCATCTGGGAAAACATCCAAAAATTCGTAAACCACAGGTATATCCTCAATCCTCGGATGTCCCCGCTCATCGTCTGAGATGAGTGTCTCATAACCTTCACATAAATAATCATATTTAATATTCTCCAAAATAATATTAAAATTCTCAAATTATTTACTAGAAATCCCCATATTTATTCCCTCAATATCTCAATTGTACACTGTAAGGCTCAGGTAGGGAGAAAGTTACAATCTTAGTGTAGCAGTCTAAACTCACTCGATTGGTCGCCAACCAATCCATTCCCAGAATTACATCAAACCCATGTATCCTCAACATGATTAGATCTGCTAACATCACTCTATCTCCCACCTTAATTTCACATCCTTTACATATTAACTCCGTTCTCTGGGATTCACGCATAGGGGTATTTACATGTAGTATATATTCTAGAGGTTCAAACTTCAAGTTTAATCTACATGCAAAATGCTCAGAAATAAACGAATGCGTGGATCCTGAATCAATCAACACATGAGCCTCATAATTACAGACAGAGAGTGTACCTCTTATAGTTTCTGCCGAAGCGTCTGCGGTCTCTTTATCCAGGGCAAACACTCGTCCCTGTGCCACAGGTTTCTTCCCTTTCTCTACCGCAGTGGCCCGTCTCCGGGGATCCACTCTCTGAGGCTGTTGTCTAGTGGGCTCCGAAGCATGTGGGATCTGAGGTTGGGGACAGTCCTTCACTCTGTGACCCATGTCACCACATCTGAAACATCCATGGATCGACCCAGTACAACTTCCCTCATGCGATCGGCCACAGTCTCTACAAATCCTCATCTCCGATCTGACATATCGTGGGGTCTCCTTGATAATAGGATAGGCTCTGGGTCTCTCCAATCTGCACCTCAATCCTTCCTCTTCTGAAGGAACCTCTACGAGCCTCTGACTGGAAAAGTGCTGGCCTCTTGCCCTTATCTCTATTCACCGCTCTGAGCTCATTCTGGGATTGTACCATCTCAATCCCTCTTTCAACCTCTTGTGCTCGTCTCAGAGCATCTCCAAACTCAGTAATACATAGCCCCATCAGTCTATCTCTAATGACGGGCTTCAACCCATACACAAACTTCTCTGTGCGGAGCTCTTCACTCTTGAAGGTATCTGGGTCATATCTCAATAGTGCTGTGAACTGGCTCTCATAGTCATCCACCGACATGTCACCCTGTACCAAACTCAAAAACTCGGCTTGTTTCCTTCTCTGGGCGGCTCGTGGTACATATTGGGTTCTAAAAGCTGTCTGGAACTCTTCCCAACCAATCACATCCTGGTGGGACATCAAGATACCCTGGGTAGTACTCCACCAATCTCGAGCTCTCCCCTTCAGCATATAGGCACTCATACTGACTCTCTCAGCATCGGTGCACCCCAGTAAATCAAATATAACTCTCAATTTCGTCAACCACTCCTCAGCCTCTGTAGGATCTTTCTTTCCCTTAAATGCGGGTGGATTCATCTTCAGAAATTCCTTTAGTCGGACCTTACTTCTGTCCTCAGGCTGAGTGACGGGAGGCACTGGGGGTATGGGAGGTCCTGGTGGTGGTGTAGGGGTAGTATCCGAGGCATTAACTCCAAAGTGTTGCGCGAATAGCGCCGCCATCTGCTCAAAACCTTGCCTCACATCGGTCTCAATCCGATTAAATCGAGAGTTAAGACTCTCTGGTTGTGGGACAGGTGGCGGAGGGGACTCTGCCTGCCTCCTCGAACGACCTCGTCGTTTACTCATTCTCAATCTCAACTCGTCTCCTGCGCGTACATATCACAATTGATTGAAATCTCAATCCTCAATTTCAGTTCATGACCAGACTATTACAGACACTTGGGATGTATTCTATTTCACTTAACCGACACTGACAGTACTAGGCACCCTAAGCTCTGATACCAAGAAAACTCTGTCACGCCCCGAAAATGCAGAAAATAGGGCTAATTTAAAACTTTTTACTCGTTAATTCACAAATAAAGAGTGCATTCCTGTGCAGTGTCATACATCATCATAATTATCATGCCTCAGGATCTCTTCATGATATAATAAATATTGTATTATACCCATTACTCGATTACAAGTCAATTAATCCTAATACATCCCATATAATGTCATACATCAAGTGTCTGCAAATACATTAATAGTCTGGGTACATGAAAAGATAATATACCTCAAAGTACAAATTATATAGCCTGGAGCTTGAATCCTCCACTAGCCACCACTCCGTACGCCGCAGGGAAGTCCTTATTCACTTGAAGAACTCTGGGGGGAAAGAAAAACAGGGTGAGCTTCTAAATCGGTCAGTAAGGGGGGTAGGGGACTCATTTCATAAACCAAAATGCACATCACAAAGCATTTATTTGTATGTGAAACTCATTTGAAAACCATAGCATGAAAATATTCAAAACGACACTCTCATGTGTCAAGTCATGTGAAAACATGAAGTAAAAAGGCTCACTCTAGAGCAAAACAAAGCATGCGAAAATACGCGTTAAACGCTTTCTCAAATAACGTGGCATAGCCACCGATTTAAAATCACACGTGGCATAGCCACAATACACACGTGGCAAAGCCACTGAATTATTTTCTCACGTGGCATAGCCACTGAATAGGGTTTCTCAACGTGGCACTGCCACCAATGGGGTTTCTCAACGTGGCACAGCCACCAATGGGGTATACGTGGCACAGCCACCAATGGGTTTCTCAACGTGGCACAGCCACCAATGGGGTATACGTGGCACAGCCACCAATGGGTTTCTCAACGTGGCACAGCCACCAATGGGGTATACGTGGCACAACCACCAATGGGGTATACGTGGCACAGCCACCAATGGGTTTCTCAACGTGGCACAGCCACCAATGGGGTATACGTGGCACAGCCACCAATGGGGTTTTCTCAACGTGGCACAGCCACCAATGGGGTATACGTGGCACAGCCACCGATTGGGTATACGTGGCATAGCCACCAAGTAGGTCATTCTCACGTTACCAGAACGGAGAAGAAATCGGGCTTACATGCTACCAGAGCAATGCCCGGTGTGTACTCACAACTACACACCTCAGTCTTATCACATAAGACGGGTTTGCCTTCACGTAGAACTCGTAATGGTTTCTCTCTCATAAAACTCATTTGAAAACCGTTTTGTACTCAACACAAAACGTAATAAAAATTGAGTTCTAACCGGCAAAGCACACGCACACATTTCTCAAATCTCAATATTGCCTTAACGTAGAGCCCAGTTATAAACTCATAAAACATTGGGCTCCAACCGGCTATAAAATCGTGTGCAGTTTAAATCTCAACACAAAACTCAACATGCTTGTTTTATAACCCACGAATCATGCTAAAACAGTTTGCAATTCACATACACAAATGGTTTAGATTTCCCCTACCTCTTTGCACCTCGTATAGTGCAATCGTTTCCCCCGTATCACGGACTAGTCTCGCATTCCACTCTGGAACTCCCGAGCTGTCCAAGCGATGTTAAAACATCAATACTCCACATCACATAAGCCTCAATTCTTAAAATCGAGCATAATTGCTCATAACACCTCAATTCTCTTGATTTCTCGTAACTCAACCCTAAACTACAACTCTATTCACAATATCCCAATGTTCGATATCTCTAATACCAATTATCTACGCTAATTCTCCTCATTGTCTAATTTTCCATTTATAGCTCACAATTTCCCAAATTCACCAAAATTCTCAATATGCATATCACTCCTACCACATTGAAATTTAATCAATCCCTAGTCATCTTTCAGCCATTTCAACACAAATTCAACCACCAATAACATCAAAATCAACTCAAATATCAAGATCGAGGTTTAGAAATTACCCAAAGCTTGTGAGACGCACAACTCACGCCTCGATCCGATTCATCCTTCGATTTCCAAGTATGTTGTTCTCCCTTTGATGAGGAACAACTTTCCTTCTTACCACAATAGCTGATTCGGCCGGAAATGGGGGATTTGGAGGAGTGAGAAACTAGGTTTTCGAAAAAATGGAGGTTTGAAAGAGAGAGAAAGTGAGATTTCAGGAGAAAACACGAGTTCCTTATATAGACTGGAGGTAGGAGATCGATCTGTCTCCTGGGGAGATCGATCTGCGTTTGAATTTTTGGGGACGATCTGGGCAATTTTATACCTAGGAGATCGATCTGTCGAGGGGTGAGATCGATCTCTTTATAGCTTTATGAGATCGATCTGTGCCTTGAGGAGATCGATCTTCTCCCAAACAGAAGCATTTGGAGATCGATCTCCTCCTCATGAGATCGATCTTCTCTCAAACAGATTCATTTGGAGATCGATCTCTTCCATTGGAGATCGATCTGCTCCTCAAATTTCCCCTTCCTCGTCATGTTTAATTCACCAGATCGATCTCTCCTTCTCCCAGATCGATCTGTCCTCATGGATCAAGCTTATTTTACATACTTAACACATAAATCTCCAATTATAATTCCCACAATTCACTTAGCTCAATAAATTACACTTCAATTTATTATTACATCATTAAATATGTCTGAAATTCTCAGATCTCACAGTGTCACGCTGCTTGCTCGCTTGGTATATGAGACATGGTTCAAGATGAAAAGTCCATCGGAGTTAGAATATGGACTTGGGTCCACAGTCGTACGTAGTACTGTGTAGTTGTCTGTTGGTATATTATGTACCCGTGCTGGGTGCACGTGAGTACGAATATCGCGTAGATGACACATGGCGTACCTTATACTGTGAGTATATGAGGAGATGAGGTTGATTGAGATGAGCCAGAGGGTAGGACTAACCCATCCCCTTTCAGGCGAAGTGATGCCTTGTGCACACCTGATTAGTGAGGCCTGTGATCATTGACTATGTGATAATTCTATTTTTAATAGAATTCTTTATGCTTAATTTCCCAATTATTTATTTAATCCTCATATTATTTTATTAATAATCCCCTTTATTTAATTAAAATTCTTTAATGTGCAGATAAATTAAATCTGGATGAAACTCAGTCGTTTCAGTCGAAATTGGGCTGAAAACGGGCTAAAGTAGACTGGACCACTTCCAATTTGCAGACTGAGTCACCAGTCGTCTAGACACGCGTGATGCCAGGTGTCCGTATTTTATTTGCTCTAAAATGATAAAATCGACGGACACCGTACCAACCTTCTGGAAGACACACGTCGGGCCACATTGCACAGCCAATTGGATAAAAAGACAAGTAACGTGGAAATATCTACTCTGCAGCAAATAAAATGAAGACATGTGGCCAAACAATGCCAACTCATCTAGGATGGAAAAATTATCATTGTACCCCTAAGTGTGTATAAATAGAACATGATGGCAATTGAAAAACAAATCAAGTTGAAGTAGGGTAAGTAGTGTAGGCAGTAGTTAGGGTAGAATAGGAGTAGTATAGGTAGAGTAGTTTTTAGAGTTATTTCATTTCTAGTATTTTTTTTAGCTTTCTTGTTTGTTCTACTTTTCATTTGGCAGCCACCATTTCTTTATGTTATTGTTCACAGAAATTTCCATTTTTATTAAAAGTTTTTCATGTTAATTTCGTTACAGCCTCTATTGTTATAGAAATTTACAAGCTTCCATTTCACTTCTTTAAATGAAAAAGTTTATTTTCAGTTGCTAGTGATTTTTTTACTGCATTTGTTTTAATTTTCTCTTTTTTTTTTGTTGCTCATTCGGGTTGCTTTTTATTCAGTTTTCATTAATGTTTTTCTATTAGCCATGCATATATAGCTTGAACAACTCTGTTATGTTTCGACTGTGATTGCCATTGTCTTGTTCTGGTGCCTTGATGCAAGTTTGATGCTGGGCATTGTTCCTGCACTGTTGGCATAATGGAATGACATTGGTGGATCAAAGGAAGAAGCGTTATTTGGCCAAAGCTTTTCCCATGCCTTGCTGCGTTGTTTATTTTTTCATTGCTGCTTCCTTAGTTGTTCTAGATTCTTTTGTCCTTAAACTCTCGATCTACTTAGATTGTTTATAGATTCAGTGTAGATTTAACTAGTTTATGCAATTTTACATTAAAACTCAAGTTTCTTTATAACTTAGATTAAATAATTTTCAGTTTTTATTTTATTCTTCAATGTTCTAGTTTTGCATTAGTTTACTACCTTTTGATATTTTTATGCTTAAGTTTCTTCAAGTTTTTTTTAAAAATTCAAGTTCTGGTTCATTGATCATGTTTTGTGTTGCTTCTTACCTTTTCTGTATCAATTTAATTGGTGTTTAGTTGTTCTTTGTTCTGCATATTATTCGGTTCTTCTTTTAAATCTTTTGCTATGTCTGCCTGATACGTGATGATGTTGGAAGTCGGGGTTGAATGTAGTGTTGCCTGTTGCTGTGCTAGTAGAAAAGACGTAGCTTGCTTGAGCTGGTAGGTGGCTTCGCTGTGCATGGAGTTGGCAGGACGGGAAGACTAAAGCCATTCGGTGCAGAATCAAGATTGGAAGGCACTGTTGCAGTGGACAGGAATCACAGACTATCCTCTGTTATGCTCTGTTTCATGTGTTATTCATTGTTCATTTTCATTTTCTGGTTTTGTGCATTTTTCCACGGTGTTGATGCTTTAGTAATAGTTTGATTAGCTGCTATTTGTTTTTGTTTTACCAGTTAGTTTATATCCAAAGTTTTGTTTTAGGATGCTTGGTTTGCAGGACTGAGTTGTGGTTGTTGTGTTGTTCTTTGGAGGCACCGTTTAGAGGAGCTGCATGGGCTGACCGAATGTTGTACAGACACTAGAGGTGGAACGTGAGTGTTCTTGGCAGTAGATCATAGGGAGCACGAAGCAGAGCTACTGTGCAAGGGATACATAGCCAGGACGTGGGCGACAGCTGGTAACGTGCATGAACACCAGCGGGAAAGGATAGAACCGAGAGCAAGAACAGCACCTGGAGAGGACGCTGCTAGCGCCTGATGCAGCAGTGCAGGATAGGAGCTGGGATATGATAAGCTGAAGGCAGAAGCGGACAGAAATACGGGATGCACAGTTGAAGACAGCACCTGGAGCATAGGACAGGATCGAGAGTACCTGAAAATGCATTTTGGAGAAGAACGTGTAACAGTGCCAGTTTCGGGACCACTCAGCTAGGAATTTTCAGTTAAAAGGTTTGGCAATTGCAATTCAGCCATTATCCCATTTCATGCACATTTGTTATTTTATTATTCCTTTTAATTATATATATTTTTTAGCTTAGGTTAATGTAGGTAAAAATTGTTTTTATTTAAATTGCATTTTATCAATTCCTTGCTTATTAATATAAATTTAGTTTTAATTAGGTTGTTAGTTAATTAAGTGTTAATATCTTGCACTTAGAATTAGATTAAGGATAGATGTATTTCATGCAATTTTAAGTTAGTTTTTAGTTTAATTTCAAAAATCTAAAAAATTTTATTTCTCATGCATTAGTTAGATATAATTAGGATTAATTTAGAATTAATGTTTTAGAAATTTAGACTTGTAGTTATTTTCTTAATTTTTTATGATTTTATCTCATTAAATTTTAGGTTAGTTTAATTTAAAATTTTTATTAAGTAGTTTAACTACATGCATATTTTATTTTAGGTTAATTAATCTTGTTTCGTTATTTTCATATTTGCATTTTATTTTAAGTGCGTTAATGAATTTTTAACTGTTTTAATTATTTTTGTAGGTACTTGCTTTTAATTGCTTGGAGCACTGTAAGTAATCTTAGCTCGGTTTTATTTAGTTTTTATTATTTTATTGTTTTCCAGTAATTTTAATTAGCCTTAGTAGATCACCCATTGAAAATTCATAATTTGCTAGAATATACTTAGGGTAAGACTAACCAGTGGTTAATTAGGCTAATCAACTTCTCTGTGGGATGATAATTCGATACTCAAATCCAATTATTACTTGTACGACTCGTGCACTTGTGGATAGAACGTCTATGTCACTCATAGTGGGCATAGTTCGTATCACTATGGTCATATGTCGTGGATATTTGATTGCCGAAAATTTCATACTTGTCTCAGAGATTCGAGAGATTTGAGAAAAAGAAATGATTGAGAAAAGAAAGAGATTCTTGTGTATTTGAAAATATTTGATTTATTCACTTGTGCCGAGAAAGCACTGTTTTATGAAACATGTTTTAAGTGGAAATATTTAATATTTGTGTTCATCAAAATGCCAAATGAGAAATATATGTTTACTACATTTTCCGATGATATTTCCATTTATAAAGAAAACATGATTTTGTTTTATACATGCATGGGATATGTAGGTAGTACGATATCTACCTGCTAGCATTCATTTCCTTACTGAGTTGTGGTTTGCTCAACCCACTATTTTCCCCTCCAAATGCTGAGAAGTAGAGCAGTGCGGTGATCTCTAGACCTTTTTTGTGTTGGACAGCTCCCACAATCCGCAAAGGTATAAGATTTGTATACACAAGAGTATTTTGTATCTATTATCTTGTATCGCATAGTTATACCTTGGAAATGTAACAGTTTTATGGGGATGTTATGTAAAGATAAATTATTATACAAATGATTTTGTATATCTATAAACACCTGGGGGTGTGAATTAAAATTTTAAATTTTTCGCTGTAAAACTTATGAAATTTTTAGTAATTGCATCGCCTCACAGTCCAACCATAAATAGTGTTTGTATGGATGAAGGACACCTAGAATTGGGGTGTGACACAATACACTAGTGAAGTTTTTTAAAACCTTGAAGTCTAAGTGTAAGACCCACTTTTATTATCTGTTGATGTATTTCCTTATGATTCATGTGATGTACATTTTCATATATTCAATGAATCATAAGAAGAGCTTTGACTGAAATACAATTTGCAAGTAGAATAAAAATAAAATTTCGGTGAACGTCGGAAGTAGCCAAATATGGATCGAAATGGTCACAGGCCAAACGGAAAGGATCGAAAATGAAGTTTACTGAAAATACAAAATTAAATAAGAAAAGATGGTGGATGTATGAAGGAAAGTTAGGTTAATTTGGTTTCGAAACAAGTGCAGGGGTAAAACGATCAAAAGATCGAAATTCGGATAAATTTGATAAGAAAAATTCAATTAAAAAAAAGGATTTAGGATATCTTGATCAATAATGAGGAAATTATACAATTTCGAGTTCAATTGATCAAGATCCGAAATTTTTAGAAATACCGAAAAGTCAACCGAGACAATATCCCAAAAATACAGAGAAATTATACCGAAAAAATGATTAAAAATATAATAAACAAATTAAATTAAACTAAATTTATTTATTTGGAATAAAATAATAGAATTGTAGATATTTTCAGATTTTTTTAGATTATTTTAATAAATATTTTAATAATAAAACAAATTGTTAAATAATAATAATAATAAAAAAAGAGAAATCTGAAATCAGGAGAACCCGAAAACAGAAAACAGAAACCGACTGTCGACCCATGATAGCCGAAGACGATCCCAGCACACCGGCGACCGACGACCTCCGACGAGGCCACGAGGAGGAAGAGGAGAGGCTGACGATCACGTGGACGTCGGAAACGCGTCGTTAGGTGACCGGAGGACGCCGATCGAAGCGAAGGAAAATCGAGGGAGAAACGGGCCGATTCCCGATGAACCACCGTGACTGGGCTTGAACGGAAGCCACCGATGCGTTCAGGGGGAGGAACCGGTTCTTTTGAGACCGGTATCGACCGGTAAGACCATCGAAAACGCCGGCGATGGCAAAGTGACAGAAACAGCACCTTTTGGCCGAAAGGAAAGGGAAGGAAAAGGAGGGAAAAGGAAGGAAAGAGGAAAGGAAAAGAAAAGAAAAGAAAAGAAAAGAAAGGAAAAAGGGAAAAGGAAAGAAAATTTACCGGAGACCACTCGAGATTCGGGTAAGTTGACCGAGGGTCTAGATTGACCTACGGGTAAATTTTTGAAAATTTATTTAATATTATTTTAATGGAAAGTAACCCGAATTTACCTAACTGTGCAGCTTTACGGCAGAGACCGAACGAGAGCCGATTGATCTCTGACTTTCGTACCCCGCATCGTACCTTTTAATTTCGATAATATGAGTTCTTTAATATAGAGCTTTGATTTTTACGGAATTATGGATTACTTTCATATAGAAAGGAATATTTTTCGAAATTGTAATGTAATCGCCATAAATGGTATACGGGCTATCCAATGAGTTTGGAACGAAACCCGATAATTATCGGTAAGCTGCATGAGCCCGGTATACCCGAAAAAGGGAATTAATAAAAATAAAAGGGCTGAAAATGGACCGAGACCCAATAAAGTAGATAGGGCCCAATACCTTAAAGTTGGTCAGTAAATGCGATATACTGATTAAGATAATTGAATTAACCTCAACTGTGTGGTTATATGCAGTTACGTACCTTTGGTTGACGCGCATTTGGGCTGAGAGATTCGGTATCATCGAGATAGGTTAAGTCTGTGCGCGATTCCAGGTAAGGAAATTTCGTAGGTGCATAGAGATACCTATACGTAATTTTTTCTAGAAACGAAATAATAATTTTGCGAAAATTGGGGCATAGGTGAATAAAGAAAAAGATGATTTTGCCCCTGGAAGTAAAATTTACAAAAAGGGTAGTAAGGCAGATAAATTGCATGATTATCATGTTTTAATGTTTTATATGATTATATTGCTTTGATTTAAGCAAATATGCACATATGTTGGCTATTGATTTCATGAAATATACGAAAGGGTACCGGTTTGTACCGGTTACTATTTTAAAAAGATGTTTTATCAAGATTTAGCCACCTATCGTATTTATACAAGTAAAAAGAGTGCTAGAGTCTTACTTGCACTCAAGTTTACTGATTTATTTCTCATAAAAAGCCATACTGGAGCATTGCTCGTACGAGAAATTTGTGTGTGCACAAAATCGTGCTGGAGCTTCGCTCGCACGAGATTTTAGATATCATGATATGCATAGCGTGGTGCTAGAGCTTCGCTCGCTCTAGACGTGAGTTGACATGCATATGGTCGTGCGGAAGCCTCCTGTAGACTGTGTGTCGCAGAGAGTTGAGATGCTCGCACGTATACTTTGAGATATGGGTTGGTTATCGACATAGTATTGGGGTGGATAAGACCTACGGCAGGCACCCCCAGACTATGATATGGATCCACGGAGTACGATGTACCGTGTATGTCACACGGAGTACGCTGTACCGTGCAGTCATGATGACTCGATGATGTTACTTGATATTCTGGCGGGTAGGACTTAACCTCACCTCCCGTTACAGTTTGTGATACCCCGCACACCGGGATCCGTGTAGCCTGGGATCATAGGGACAAAGTATGGCCATAGTCCTCGATTTTCATATAGTAACCTACATGCCTCACATGATATCATACGGTCAGGATAGACCAGGACAAACCCGAAGGAGGGTTAATGTCCCGATTTATGTTTATAAAAGATATGTGATTTAATAAATCAAGGTATTCCCGAGGGGTGGGTTTAGCCTTGATGTGATTGTTTTATGATGAAACAAATAAGTTTTTAACGGGATGAGTTTATGATTAAACAAATAAGTTTTAAAGTGAAAAGTTTATAAAGAAACAAATAAGTTTTAATGTGACGAGCATGAGATGTCATACATGATGATTTTTCCATGTTTGAATTATATGTCGATTTCATGATTTCTTGTATATGATATATACATACAGTGACATCGCTTTAATCTTACCTCATGCTCCAAAAGTAAACGATTTTATATCATGACATTATCAGCACGTAGATAGTATAGTTATCTACCTGCTTTCATTATTGCTTTACTAAGCTGTTTATGCTCACCCTTGCATTTTCCACCCTCCACAGAGCATCTACAGTAGTAGAGAGTGGGTAGAGACTGCATCCCAGGTTTTTCGCTGCTCCCATCGCGAATCAGGTATATACATCGTACAGTTTTGTATCTAAACAATTAATAGCACAGTTTTATAACGAATATAATTATGGGGGATGTAAATATATAGAAACATATGTACATACAGTTGTGTAATATATATACTTATTATTATACTATCTGAAATTTTAACCTTATTACCATGGTAAGAATGATATGATCAAATGGGATAAGAGTTGGAATTATTACTGACTCATAGCCCAACTCGTCAAAAATGAAATTTGTCACGAGGAGGTGAGAAGTATAGAAAAAGCGAAAAAAATTTGTAGTGATTTTAGGTAATTTGGGTCGTGACAAAAGGTGGTATCAGAGTTAGAGTTGGTCGGATATGAGTTAGTAATAATAGTTAAGAAATTAAATCCACATAATACTGTGCTTTGTTTAGATATAACTGTGTATACCAATATGGGATTAGACTAATAAATGGTCGTGGATGCAGGAACTTAGGCATTATGCCTGTCACTCGCCGTGGCAGAGGGGCAAGTTCACGTGCTAGAGGCCGTAGAGGTAGGTTCAAGAGCCGTGCAGAGCCACAGACTAGTCAGGCTCCGTAGGACCCCATTGAGAGACCAGGGGATACTGAGGCACGCTTCGCTAGGATTGAGCGAAGTATAGAAAGTCTTGTTGAGATAGTTACACAGACTTTAGGGGCTGGTGATAGACGAGGCCCAGTTGGACAGCCTACTACTACTGGATAGACTACAGATACTATTACACTACCACCAGTTCAGGATACAGTTTCTCCTGTCACTCCACAGCCGAGTGGTAGTGATCTGGGCTATGACTGTGAGCTAGACAGATTACGACAATTTCAGGAATTTAGACCTCCAGTTTTCAGAGGAGTGAAGGACCCGGTTACTGCAGAGGATTGGATATATGAGATGGAGAAATTGTATGGGTTCTTCAGATGTACATTGACTGAGAGGGTTGCCTTTGCCGTATTTATGCTGAAGGGCGAGGTAGAGCATTGGTGGAGGTCTACTGTGTCTATCTTGAGAGCCCGACACTTAGTGATTACTTGAGAGATATTTCTAGAGGCTTTTAGAAGGCAGTATATTCCGACCACTGCACAGCGGAGATTACAGATGGAGTTTATGAGATTAGTTCAGGGGAACCGCTCCGTTGATGACTACGAGTCGAGGTTCATATCCTTGGGGAGGTATGACCCAGATCTATTGAGCAGTGAGAGTCGGAAGGTTCAGAAATTCATAGATGGATTGAGACCAGCCATCAGATCCAAATTAGCTCCGTTTGACATCTTTACTTATGAGGAGGCAGTGCACAAAGCTCAGTTGTGTGAGCAAGATTTTGAGCGGAGTGCATCAGAGTTTGGGAAGGTCAGCAGAGCTAGAGATAGAGACCGGAAGAGATCCGGAGGGGATAGGGTGATCAGGAGAGGAGGTCAGAGGTTTGCTGATAAGAGACCTCGGATTGAGGAGATATAGGAGAGGACAGGTAAGCCTCCTTTATATCCGGCTTTACCATCATCGAGAGGTATAGTTATTGGAGGGACACGGTCGACTACCGAGCAGTGTAGGAGATGTGGTAGATTTCATGGTACCAGGCCTTGTCCGACGACTACTGGGGTATGTTTTCATTGTGGGAAGTCGGGGCATGTCATAAGAAACTGTCCCGAGATGATTGCAACTGCCCCACAGAAGAGCAAAGAGCCAGAGAGAGCTCCTGTTGAGACTCATGCTCCTAGGAGAAGAGCCACTGCTGAGGAGAAGGGGAAGCAGGTTATGGGTAGAGGGCGAGTGCATGCATTGGATCAGGACACCGCAGATGCTTCAGCAGATGTGATTAAAGGTACTATCCTAATTTTTTATTCAGAAGCATCTGTGTTATTTGATTCTGGTGCTACGCATTCCTTCATATCGCCTTCATTTGTACATAAGTTGTTGAAGTATGTACAGCCTACATTGTTAGATAGAATGTTGTTAATCTCTACACCTATGAATGACAGTCAGTTGACTGAGCATGTATATAGAGATTGTAGGCTGAGAATAGAGGGAAATGACATGTCAGTCGACCTTGTCTTACTGAATATAAGGGATTTTGATGTAATTTTAGGGATGGATTGGCTGACTGCAAACCATGCTGTTTTAGATTGTTATGCTAAGACAGTAATGTTTTCAGGGACAGAAAGTCTTATTGTAAGTTTTGCTAAAAAGAAATAAAAAGCATATAATTATTGCATTTGAAAAAGTATAGTTGTAATTAATCATATTTGTGAGGTAAATTCATTTATTAATAATGGATACTTATATGATGAATTATGTTACTAATGGTGGAAATGGTATTTTGAAGGGTTCATTGCATATGTGGTCGACATAGATAAGGCACGTCCAGAATTGAGAGACATTTCAGTTGCGAATGAATTTCCAGATGTATTTCCGGGTGAGTTACTAGGGTTGTCACGACCTAAAATTACCCAAAAATCAGAGTAAATTTTTCGCGTTTTATTATTTTCTTTCATGCTTACCTGTTCTCTGATCGTGACCACACTTCACTAACAATTGGGCTGTGCGTCAATGCCAGTCCCACCAAATTAATTCTTTCTCAGTCATTTATAAATGTTTACAATATTTATACATCCCCTAAAGTTACTTACAAACATGTTACTGTGCTATGCTTATTTAGATACAATATGTACAAGTGTATATACCTTAAATGATGGGCAGCAGCGGATATCCGGAATGCAGTACTCAGTCACCTCAACATCTACTGGAGATTATCTGTGTGAAAAAATGAAAGGGGTGAGCACATCAAGCTCAGTAAGGCAATCCTACGAACAAGTAGGAAACCATACTACCTACATGAATGTGGTGCCATGCATAAACCACCCTTTCTCAACATATTTCAAAACTGATGCAATGATTCATGATGTCATGTAAAACACGTTCGCATGGAAAATTCAACATGCAACTCTTTTTAAATCATTTCTTTCTCATTTAAAAATTTCACAATAAAGTCAGGACTTAACCCCTCCTTCGGGTGGTCCTGACTCACACAAAACCCTGAAAATCAGTTTACATCACACATGGGTTTAAAAAGCATGGAAATAGCATCATGCAATTTTAGTTTAAAACCCAGTTTCAATCATCGTTAAGATCATCAACATGCGATACTAGGCAACATCTGTATATCAGTAATAACCAGGACTATGACCGTGTGTCCTCGTGAGCCCCTCTGCTACACGGATCCTAGTGTGCGGGGTCTCACCCTGATCGGGAATCGCCCGGGAGGTGGGTCAATCCAACCCGTCAGTCTTATCCGATCCCACGCATCCGAAGATGCCGTATCCGAAGATACCCCGTATCCGAAGATACCGTATCCGAAGATACCCCATATCCGAAGATACCACACGGTACATCGTACTCCATGCTACTTGCATGGTACATCGTACTCCGTGGACCCATATCATATCTCTATACTCATGCCATGTCTCAAAACGCACGTGCGGGCCTATTTAATCGGTGACACAGTCTACCTGAATCTCCAAGCACGGCTCATCGCATGTTCTCATAAAAATCAGTGGGGGTGCGAGCGATACTCCAGCACTCTCGTCAATTCAAGTAAAACTAGTGCGAGCTAAGCTCTAGCACTCTCATCAAATCATGTGGAAAATCTGGTGCGAGTTACACTCTAGCACCCTGTCACGAAAATCATGTAAACTTTGGTGCGAGTTAGACTCCAGCACCGTGTCACGAAAATTATATAAAACCTGGTGCGAGTTACACTCTAGCACCGTATCACGAAAATCATATATATATATATATAAAATCTGGTGCGAGTTGGACTCCAGCACCAATGCATGTAAAACTCTAGTGCGAGCTCTCACTCCAGCACTAATGCATGCATCACACAACTCAAAATATCGTGCGAGATGAGCTCTAGCACGTCACATGTAAATAAAAACATGTAGGCTGCTCCGTTTCCTCAAAACAGTTTTTAAAACAATTTCATCGTTGAAACTATGAAATGCTGTGCATCTTTCTTTCAAGGTTAGCCAGCCTACTCATGCATGCATCAAAACACCTCCAGAATGAGTAGGAACCTCTTGTTCTTGCTCCTCCCAATTTTTCCTAAAATTGTAAATTTTACCCTTAACAAGGGTATTTTGGTAATTTGCCCATTCGGGGCACTAAAATTATTTATTTACTACTAGACCATTCAGATAATTTAAAAGACTGCATATGACTTGAAATTTCGTAAAGTTACCTCTAGCAGTCCGTAGAATTCCCTTACCTTATTTTTCTGTAGAGTCTGACCTTTCCTTTTTTCACTGCTGTCTCGTCACGCAGTCCGATCTGCTCCCAATCCAACATCCGAAACTGCGTATAATTATTCCTTAGGTCAGATATTATACAACTTAATTGTATTTCCTATTTTCTGGGCTTAATTTAAATCATTGGGCCCATTTACCCCTATTGGGCCCGATTGCACCTTAATGGGTCTTAATCGGCCTTAAGCCTGTTTCCACTTAATTTTCACATTATCGAGGCCTATTGGGCTCATTGGGCCCACCAACAATTTATTAGGCCTCGTTCTAACTCTCGAATAGTTCAATTTATTATTTACGACAATTTATCTAAATTTCCATAATTTAATTTATTTTATGTGATAATTAAATCCGAAGCACGTATAACGATGTAAATTGTCATAAATAAGGGTTACTTACCCGAGATTCCATGCTAGTACGTAAATCGAGGCATCTCAAGCTCTCGTTTGACGTCGATTGTCAAGCTACACAATTTCATAAATTTTCGGGTAAATTTTCAGTCGAAAATTAATTAAATAAAATATTTCGAAATTTAAATCGGTCAATTTCGACCGCTACTGACTTACCCGTAGCTCAATTATATCGCCGAGATTTTTTATCAATTTTTTCTCTTTTTCTTTTTCCCTTTTTCTCCTTTTTTTCCTTTCCTCATTGGCTGAATCGGTTCGGTCCTGTTCAGACCCGGTTCGGACCCGTCGATTCACCCAGTTTGGCTGGTTCAGGGCCTTGCCGATCGGTTCTCCACCGGCTTCCGCCGCCAGTGGCTCCGCTGGGTCGTCCGCATCTCAGATCTGGGGTCGGTTTCGGTCGAGGTCGCCGGAAAGTCGTCGGTCCGGCCTGTTCTCACCGCCGTCGGTACCCATTTCCTCTTTTGGCTGTTTTCGACGTTTACCGGCAGTTTCGCCGGTCGTGGCCGCCACCAATAAGCTCGCCTGCGCCTGGGGAACGTTCGGCGGTGGTCGGGGTCGGCTAGATCGGCGCCGTTCGTCGCCATTTCCTTTTCTCCCTCGCAGTTTCCAATCACTGATTTCGGGTTTTTCCGGTGGCTTGGGGAGCGCGTCGCGACTGTCGGTGGTCACGCCGGTGACGGGCTTCCTTGGCCGACCTTCGCTGGCCGATCAGTCCCGTCGGTGGCGCACCGGTGAGCTCCCTCGTTCGGCTTCATTTTCTTTCCGTTTCTCTCCTGTTTCTCTCTCCCCGATTTTCCATTTCTGATCTTTTTTTAATCCATTTATTAATTTATTTTTATATATTTATTAATTTATTTTATTAATATTTTAAATCATTAAAATACATTAAAAATACCCAAATATCTCTTAAAATATCCCAAAAATTATTATTAAATTCTAAATTCATTTATTTAATTTAATTTTATTTATTTAATTTATTTTAACCCTTTTTGGTACATTTTTCTCCGTATTTTCGAGATATTGTCCCGAATGACTTTTCGGTATATTTTTCTATTATTTTCGGGATTATTTTTTGAAGTAAAAATCTCGATTTATTCCAATAAATTTATATCTTGATCAATTTAACCCGAAATTTAATTATTTCTTCGTTATTGATCAAGATTCTCAAATCCATTATTTTTAATAAATTTTTCTCATCGAATTTATACCGACTTTCGATCTTTTGACCATTTTGCCCTTCAACGTGTTCGAGAATTCCATTTCAATCCTTTTGCATTTTTAATTTCGTGTTTTAACTAAAATCGGGTCTTACATAATCTCCCCCACTGAAGGAATTTGGTCCTCCAAATTAGAACCAAGTCATATGAGTCCATAGACTACTCCGGGTACATCAATCGTATCACACTTTTTAATTCTCATGTGACCTTTTTTCGGAGTGTAATACTACCAAAGGACCTTAATTAGGGAGATCGTCTTAATCCTCAATACTTTCTCTTTCCTGTTTAATGCCCGAATCAACTTTTTCAATATACTTATATTTGCATTGAGCTGAACTGTTGGAGTTCATATCCGATCACCTATGCTGGATCTGGATAGTATTGCCGAAATATCAAAAGATGGGACACATTGTGGATGCCTGTTTTTTCAGGTGATAATGTCAACCTACAGGTCTTATCTCCCACTTGTCCAATCTCTCAAAAATTTCATTTAGCAAAACTCAATTTGCCTTCTTCCCGAGTCTCGTTATGTCCTTATTCCCTTAGGACAAATAAGTTCAACCATATTGATTCACCCTCGGTGAATTCAATGCTTTTTGTCTGCTCTGAGGTGTTCTTAATCTCTCACTCAACTGAACATCCTCAGAGACTTATTATACTAATTTGGAATAAATTTCTATCTGTCACCCACTTTTTCTTGTCTGAGTCGGGGAACAACCCCTACAGCCATACACTGCCTCGTGATTCATTTGAGTCCTCTATAACCCATCACGAAATTCACGGAGACTTGCTCCCATTTTCGTGCCGTGTCGATATAGGTAGAGGCTGCAATAACTCTGCAGACTTTTAATACTCTACCTTATTCTGCTGACATACTAGGCACTTTTCCATAATCTCTACCATATCTCTTTTCACATCTGACCACCAATACCCTTTTCAAAGATTATATATATATATATGTATATATATTCATTACTTTCCGTTTGCACTGTATATCCCGAAGAGTGAGCTTCTGATAATATCACAATCTCATCAACTGTGGTCCTGGGGAGCACTTATACTATCTCTGAACCTCTCTGTAAATCATCAACACTCTCTGTGAACTTCGTCACTGTACCCTTCTGAATCTGACCCAAACTATCGACACCATGTCGATCATCATGCTAAGCCTGTCAAATCCGGGCACTCTCATCCAGTTCTAGTCTCAGGCTAGCTGTCACACAATCACCGTCATCATCAGAAGGGATCACATCAATACTGAGGCTCACAACTGCTCTAGCAGTTCACGTTCCCTGACCATCATATGTAATACCATCCCGAGGCTCTTTCTGCTCAAGGCATCAGCCATCACATTGGCCTTTCCTGGGTGGTACAATTTTCCACAATCAAAATCTCTCAGAAGCTCTAACCCACTTTATTATTCCATATTCGACTCTTTCTGTGAAAACAGATACTTAGGGCTTTATGATAAGTGCATACCCAAAATTTCTCACAATGTATATAATAGTACCATATCCTCAGTACAAGTACTACCGCTGTCAACTTTAAATCATGGGTCAGATAGTTTATTTTATGATCCTTGAGTTGTCTGGATCCACAATCGACTATCTTTCCTTTTTGCATCAATACACAGCTCATTCATTATTTTGAGTCATTCATACACACGGAGAACCTCTTGAGCTGTTGGGTATGGTGAAAATAATCATGGTGGTCAGTTCATAATTCACTACATCGAAATTCCTATCACGTCTATCATCCCATTCAAATACCACGCTTTCTTAGTTAAACGTGTCAACAAAGTATACTCTTTTTAGAACTCGCAGCAACCATCTGTAAAAGTAATTTTCCAATTGTTGCTTATAATTTTTCCTGGACTTTAAATACACCCAGCATATCATCAATAAGGATGATGACAAATTGGTCCAGGTAAAGTTTAAATAACTCATTGTAGTTGAGCTCCATTACATATTTTAATCGCCCATATCCTTGACCTATGTACGCATAAGCGTATAATCACTTCAAAATTGCTTCTGTTCACGATACTAACCCGCGTCATTTCCTTTTTCTTATATTAACGGCTTTTATTAAATTTTTTTGATATTTTAACCTTCATAATTAATCGAATTTTATAGTTCTTTATCGTACTAGTAAAAGTATCCAAATTTAAATTTATATCTTACCACGGTCAATTTCAAGTTATAGATTATATATATTTCTAGACGCTGTCAAGTCTTCAGGCGGGGAGGTATTTTGAAATACCTTTATTAACCCTTAGACTTAACCACAATTACTTTGCATATCAGTCCATGTGGTCACAATTCATATTCGCTACTAATTACTTTAATCCTAATTACTTCAAGTATCATAGATATTCTTATCTAGCATACGCCTCTTACTCCAGTACATCTTGTATTTAGAATCAAGCATGTCTCAAAGATTATCTCCTTAGCGTATTAATTATAACGAAACTCTGTCATTATTCATTTCGTGAGTACAATCATTTGTTCCTTTAATTTCAACCGTTGCACCCCTTTTTAGTACTTATCAAAACTTACAGTATACTTTTCAGGGGTAACCATATCACTATCTTAGGATAGAAATCCGAACTTCATAATATGCAGCCGATTACTTTATTCTCAAATATTAGTTTAAATTATTCATAGTCCATTGAATAAAATCAGCTGACTTATACTTCTTCTCCCGTTTTTAACTTAAAATCTCTTCATAATTATTCCGTTAGTTAACCTTCCTCTATTGGGGTACACATTTATTAGCATCGTGCCCAAGAGTATAGGCATTCATGTCTTTTACTCACATACATGCGAATGAAGGCGGTATGAAGAAATATGTGGTACCAGGATAAATTAACACAATTACTTCTTTATTCATAAGTAGTGTGGTATCTTTCACCACATCCTATGAAACATCAGTAGTGTCCTGGTCCAAGACATACACTCGCCTTCGCCCAACAACCTACTTTCCTTTTCTCTTCGGCTGTGGCCTCCCTTTTCGATGCAGCTATCTCAACAGGGTTTTCTCTATCTCTTTACCTTTCTGTGGGGCAATCTTGCCTAACTTTGAGCAATCATTAATAAATGGTCCGTCTTACCACACTTAACGGCCATTTTCATCAATAATATGTAGGTGTAGGTGTCACGACCCAAACTACCCAAAAATCAGAGTTAATTTTTCGCGTTTTATTATTTACTTAAATTCTTACCTGTCCTCGAATCGTGACCAACACTCCACTAATAATTGGGCTGTGCGTCAATGCCAGTCCCACCATACATTTACCATAGTACTTATTTCTTCTCCAGTCATTTATAATTGTTTACATTAATTATACATCCCCTAAAGTTGCTTACAAACATGTTACTGTGCTATGCTTATGTAGATACAATATGTACAAGTGTATATACCTTATGTTGATGGGTAGCAGCGGATATCCGGAATGCAGTACTGAGTCGTCGCAACTTCAACTGGAGATTATCTGTGGGAGAAAATGAAAGGGGTGAGCACATCAAGCTCAGTAAGGCAATCCTACGAACAAGTAGGTAACCATACTACCTACATGAACGTGGTGCCATGCATAAACCACCCTTTCTCCACACATTTTAAAACAAATGATATGCGTTATGATGTTATGTAAAACACATTTGCACGGAAAATTCAACATGCAAGTATATTCAAAATCATATCTTTTTCGTTTAAAATTTCACAGTAAAGTCAGGACTCGACCCCTCCTTCGGGTGATCCTGACTCACACAAAACCATGAAAACGGTTTACATCACACGTGGGTTTTGAAAAGCATGGAAATACCATCATGCAATTTTGGTTTAAAAACCCAGTTTAAATCATCGAAATCGTCGACATGCGAGACGAGGCAATATCTGTATAACGGCAATAACTAGGACTATGGCCATATGTGTCCTCGGGAGTTCCTCAGCTACACGGATCCTAGTGTGCGGGTTCTCACCATGATCGGGAACCGCCCAGGAGGTGGGTCAATCCATCCCGTCAGTCTTATCCGATCCCAGGCATCCGGAGATGCCGTATCCGAAGATACCACACGGTACATCGTACTCCATGCTACTTGCACGGTACATCGTACTCCGTGAACCCATATAATATCTCTAGGTACTCCAGCCCAATTGGCCTGCTTCCCACAGAGGTTTGTTTCTCAATACTCATGCCATGTCTCAAAACGCACGTGCGAGCCTATTAAATCGGTGACACACAGTCTACCCGATGCTCCAAGCACGGCTCATCGCATGTTCTCATAAAATCAGTGCGAGCGATGCTCAGCACTCTCATCAACTCAAATAAAACTGGCAGAGCCCGCTTTACATCCCCACAAGGCCGCCAACCTCACCCCTCACTCTCACCCCACCTAAGAGGTCTCTTGAGCCTGTTGGGCCTTTTGGCTGACTCCAAGGGCAGACAGCGCTACTCCACAAATCCGGTAAAACTAATGCGAGCTAAGCTCAGCACTCTGTATGTAAATCACATGAAAATCTTATAAAATCTGGTGCGAGTTAAACTCTAGCACCCTATCTCGAAAAAGCATATGAAATCTGGCGCGAGTTGTACTCTAGCACCTATGCATGTAAAACTCTAGTGCGAGCTCTCGCTCTAGCACTAATGCGTGCATCACACAAATCGACAACATCGTGCGAGCTGAGCTCTAGCACGTCACATGTCAATAAAAACACGTAGGCGGCTCTGTTTCCTCAAAACAGTTTTCAAAACAATATCACGTTGAAAGTATGCAATGCTGTGCATTTTCTTTCAAGGTGAGCCAGCCTACTCATGCATGCATCAAAACACCTCCAGGATGAGCAGAAACCTTTTGTTCTTGCTCCTCCCAATTTTTCCTAACTTTGTAAATTTTATCCTTAACAAGGGTATTTTGGTAATTTGCCCATCCGGGGCCCTAAAATTATTAGTTGACCTCTAGACCCTTCAGGTAATTTTTAAATGACTGCAATGAATTTAAAACTTCGTAAAGTTTACCTCTAGCAGTCCGCAGAATTCCCTTACCTTATTTTCCTGTCGAGTCTGACCTTTTCTTTTCCAATGTTATCTCGTCGCGCAGTCCGTTATGCTCCCAATCAAATGCCCGGAACTGCGTATTAATATTTCTTAGGTCAGATATTATACAATTTAATTGTATTTAATATTTTCTGGGCTTAATTTAAATCATTGGGCCCATTTATCCCTATTGGGCCCGATTGCACTTTAATGGGCCTCGACCCATTTTCAGCCCGTTTATACTATTTAAATCCCTTCTTCGGGTTTACTGGGCTCATTCAGCTTACCAATAATTATCGGGCTTCGTTCCAAACTCATTGGATAGCCCGTATACCATTTACGGTAATTACGTTGTAATTTCGATTAATATTTCTTTTATACAGAATAAATCCGTAAATTCTGTAAAATAATTGAAACTCTGTATTAAAGGACTCTAATTGCTGAAATTAAACTATACTTACCCGATACGATGCGGAATACGAAAATTGGAGCTCAATCGGCTCTCGTTCGGGCTTTATCGTCGAACTGCACAATTATTATATTTTATCTCGGGTTACTTTTCGATTAAATATAATTTAAATAAATTTCTCGGAAATCAATTCAGTCACTTTTGACCTCGTATTGACTTACCCGAAGTCCGATGTATCCCCAAAAATCCTTTCCCTTTTTCCTTTTCCTCTTTTTCTCCTTTTTTCCTCTCTTTTTGGCTGAACCGGTTCAGTCCGGTTCGGACCGGTTCAGACCGCCGGTTCACCCCGGTTTGGTCGGTTCACCACCGGTTCACTGCCTTGCCAGCCGGTTCTCCGTCGGCTTCCACCACCAGTAGCTCCGCAAGGCTGTCCGCGTCTCAAATCTGGCCTCTGCTTGGGTCAAGCTCGCCGGAACGCCGCCGGTTTGGCCTCTTCTCCCTCGGCCGCCGAACCCGTTTTCTCCTCTTGGCCGTCGCCGACGTTTCCCGCCGTTTCGCCGGGTGCTATCGGTCTCAAAAGCACTGCCGTCACCTGGGCTCTCGAAATCGAACCTCGGTTCCGCCCGGATCGCCCCCGTTCGCCAGGACCGAGCCCCTCAATCCCGTCAGCCTTTCTCTCCTCCGATCGGCTTCCTCCGGGGTCGGTTGGGCATGCTGCCGGTACCAGTGAGGTCGTCGGCCTCTCCTCTCCATTTCCCGATGGTCGTCGGCGATCAAGGATCGCCGGATCTTCTCCCCCTTTTCGGCTCTGTTTCTCTTTCTCTGTCCCCGACCTATTCTCTCTCTCTTCCTTTTTTTTTGTTTCAGATTCTTTTTTTTTGTTTTATTATTTTTATTATTATTATTTTTATTTATTTTAATTATTTTACTATTCATTAAAATACTATAAATACCCAAAATATCTCTTAAAATTATTATTTTATTCTTATTCAATTAATTTAATTTTTATTTAATTTATTTATTAAATTTTAACCTCTTTTTCGGGTATAATTTCTCCGTATTTTCGGGATATTCTCCCTGGTGACTTTTCGGTATATTTCTCGATTATTTTCGGGATTATTTTTCCAAACTAAAAATCCCGATTAATTCCCATAAATTAATATCTTGATCAATTTAACCCAAAATAAATTTATTTCATCTTTATTGACCAAGATTTCTCAAATCCATATTTTAATTAAATTTTTCTTTATCGAAATTATACCGACTTTCGGTCTTTTGACCATTTTGCCCTTACACGTGTTCGGAATTAATTTAACCCGACTTCCTTCATACATCCCCCATCTTTTCTTATTTAATTTTCGTATTTTAATTAAATTCGGGTCTTACAACTCTCCCCCACTTAAGGAATTTGGTCCTCCAAATTAGAACCAATTCATATGAGTTTATAGACTACTCCGGGTACATTGATCGTATCATACTCTTAAATTCTTATGTGACCTTCTCCGGAGTGTATTACTACCAAAGGATTTTAATTGGGGAGATCATCTTAAACCTCAATACTTTCTCTTTCCTGTTGAATGCCCGAATTAACTTATCAATATACTTATATTTTCATTAAATTGAACTTTTGGAATTCATATCCTATCACCTATGCTGGATCTGGATAGTATTGCTGAAGCATCAAAAGCTGAGACACATTGTGGGTGCCTGTTAATTCAAGTGATAACACCAACCTACAGGTCTTATCTCCCACTTGTCCAATCTCTCAAAATATTCCATCCAGCACAACTCAATTTACTTTCTTCCAAAAGTTCGCTATGTCCTTATTCCCTTAGGACAAGAAATATTTCAACCATACTAATTCACCAAAGGTGAATTTCCATGCTTGTCTATCTGCTCTGAGGTGTTCTTAGTCTCTCATCCTTAACTAAACATCCTCAGAGACTTATTATCCAAAGTCGAAAATGATTCTATCTGTCACCCACTTTTTCTTATCCAATTTAGGGAACAACCCCTACAGCCATACACTGCCTCATATCTTGTTATCCCGATACTCAAGTGACAACTGTCACCATTGGCTAATTCAATTAGAAATCAACTGATCATTCCAGGAGCTTATAAAATCAATGGCACACGCTTTCATCGGATCCTCCAGAACTTGTACAGTCCTCTCTGACTGACCATCTGTCTGAGGATGGAAAGCTGTGCTTAATACTCAGTCGGGTTCCCATAGCTTCCTAAAAATATTCCCTGAAGTAAGAAGTGAAGCGGGAATCCCTATATGATACCATGCTCACTGGAACGCTACTAAATGCTCTACAAGCTTCCTTGCACATAAATCCTCATACACACTTTGAGTATCTGGGGAGTTCATAACCAGAAAGTGGGTAGACTTAGTCACTCTATCGACTATCATCCAAATAGTCTCCTGATTTATCCGGGTCCTCTATAACCCATCACGACATTCATGGAGACTTGTTCTCATTTTCGTGCCGTGTCGATATAGGTAGAGGCTGCAATAACTCTGCAGACTCTTAATACTCTACCTTATCCTGCTGACATACTAGGCACTTTTCCACAATCTCTACCATATCTCTTTTCATATCTGACCACCAATAACCTTTTCGAGATTTCAATATATATATTCGTCACTTTCTGTATGCACTGTATATCCCGAAGAGTGAGCTTCTGACAATATCACTAACTCATCAGCTGTGGTCCTAGGGAGCACTTATACTGTCTCTGAGCCTCTCTGTAAATCATTATCATACTCTGTGAACTCTGTCACTGTACCCTTCTGAATCTGACCCATACTATCGACACCATGCCGATCATCACGCTAAGCCTGTCAAATCCGGGCACTCTCATCCGGTTCTAGTCTCAGGCTAGCTATCACATAATCATACCAATCACTGTCATCATCAGAAGGGATCACATCAGTACTGAGGTTCACAACTGCTCTAGCAGCTCACGCTCCCTGACCATCATATGTAATACCATCCCGAGGCTCTTTCTGCTCAAGGCATCAGTCATCACATTAGCCTTTCTTGGGTGGTACAATTTTCACAAATCAAAACCTCTCAGAAGCTCTAACCCACTATATATTCTCATATTCGCCTCTTTCTGTGAAAACAGATACTCGGGCTTTATGATCAGTGCATATCCAAAATTTCTCACCATGTACATAATAGTACCATATCTTTGGTACAAATACTGTTGCCAACTTTAAATCATGGGTCAGATAGTTTATTTCATGATCAAGGGGTTGTCTGGATCCACAATTGACTATCTTCCCATTATACATCAATACACAGCTCCCTCATAATTTTGAGGTATCCATACTCACTGAGAACCTCTTGAGCTGTTGGGTATAGTGAAATTAATCACGGTGGTCAGTTTATACTTCACTACACCGAAATTCCTGTCACGTCTATCATCTCACTTATCATCTCATTCCAAGATCATGTTTTCTTAATTAAACGTGTCAACCAAGTATATCCTTTTTGAACTCGCAGCAACCCATTTGTAAAAGCCATTTCTAATTGTTGCTTATAAATCGCCCTAGACTTTAACTACATCCAACATATCATCGATACTGATGACTACGAATCGGTCCAATCCTTGACTTATTCACGCATAAGCGTATAAGATCCTTCAAAATCGCTTACGTTTCCAGGTACTAACCTGCGTCACTTCCTTTTCTTATCTTAACGGCTCTTATTAAATTTTTACTATGTTAACCTTTATGATTTGTCGAATTCTAATATTCTTATCGTCTTAGTAAGGGTATCCTAATGCTAAAGGTATTTATTACGACGATCGATTTCACATTATAGGTTATATATATATACTTTTAGACGCTGTCAAGTCTTCAGGCTGGGATGTATTTTCAAATACCTTTATTAACCTTCAGACTTAACCACAACTACGTTATATCTCAGTCTATGTGGTCACAATTTATATTCGCTACTAATTGCTTAACCTCAATTATTTCGCATATTAAGGGTATTCCTTACCTAGCATATATCTCTTACTCCAATACATCTTGTATTTGGGATCAAAACACATCTCCTTCGTATATCAATCATGACAAAACTCTCGTCATTATTCATTACGTGAGTACAATCCTTTACTCCTTTAATTTCAACTGTTACACCCCTTTTTATTAACTTAAAATCTCTATATCCATATTCCGTTAATTAATCCTCCTCTATTGGGTACTCATTTATTAGTATTGTGCCCAATGATGTAGGCATTCATGCCTTTTACTCACTTATATGCAAATGAAGGCGGTATGAATAAATGTGTGGCACCAGGATTAATGAACATATGTACTTCATTATTCATAACAAGTTTGGTATCTTACACCACATCCATGAAACATCAATAGTGTCCTGGTCCAAAACATTCTCTCGCCTTCGTCCAACAACTTACTTTCCTTTTTCTTTTCGGCTATTGCCTCCCTTCTCGTTGCAGCTATACCAATGAAGTTTTTCTGTCTCTTTACTTTCCTGTGGGGCGATCTCGCCCAATTCTGTGTAATCAAAATCAATGGTCCGTCTTACCACACTTAACGGCCATTTTCATCAATACAGTGTAGGTATAGACCCTCCTTTCAAGGTATCCACCACACATCCCACACTGCTTATAGCACTTACACTGCTACACTGCTTCGTAGTAGGTCGGGGTTCTCCAATCACAAAACCCCTCAAGAGTGCCAAAATTGGATGCACTGGGGCCTTACCAATTATCTTACTCCATGACTCGTCAAATTAAATCTTTTTCCAATTACCATTTTCTCATTTTAACATCTCTAACATTTCTCGATTCTCTTTTCTGTCTCTATTTCAGCCCTCACTACCTTTCCCGATCTCAGAGGCGTGCAATTCATGTTCTTATTTACTCAACTGTAAATCTGCGCACTGCCTCGGTATAGGTAATATCTCGCGGGACCAATCGAACTCAAGTTGAAAAGTTGAGCCATTTCATGAACTTTTAAACATCTCGACTGTCACTTGTTCATAGTGTCGAGGTAATATCTGCCCAAAGAATATAACTGAGCTTCATACTCATCAATCATACTCATCAGTAAATCATTTCCTTTTAAACAGTGTCCGAAATATTCTATCACCGGAATATATCCAAGATATTTCTCATATCAGCTCTTAAGATGGGTCGAGCGGGTTTCCACCAATGCTCCACTGCGCCCTCTGATCTCATACATAATCTGAGCAATTAGCTCCTCAAAATAATCTCCACACTCCGCTCCAATCTCGCGAAGTGTGTCTCAATACCATCCGATCACTCTGTCGGACTCTGTGAGGCATGCTCAACATTAGCCTCCATTTCAATTTCATCATGATTCTCATAGTCAAACTCAGCACGACTTAGCAGACTCAGGTCTACCTCTACGACCTCTGCCTCGTGCACTATCTCATCTAACGTGACTCATATTAAGCATTCCTGCATTCTCAACCATTTCTTAGTCAAGCCCATCTCGATATACACTATTGTATCTAACTAAGCACAGCAACACGGGGATGTAATTTTCTAATTACTGACACTGACACACATCAGACCAATTGCGCTCTGATACCATAATAATTGTCACGACCTAAACTACCCAAAAATCAGAGTTAATTTTTCGCGTTTTATTATTTACTTAAATTCTTACCTGTCCTCGAATCGTGACCAACACTCCACTAATAATTGGGCTGTGCGTCAATGCCAGTCCCACCATACATTTACCATAGTACTTATTTCTTCTCCAGTCATTTATAATTGTTTACATTAATTATACATCCCCTAAAGTTACTTACAAACATGTTACTGTGCTATGCTTATGTAGATACAATATGTACAAGTGTATATACCTTATGTTGATGGGCAGCAGCGGATATCCGGAATGCAGTACTGAGTCGTCGCAACTTCAACTGGAGATTATCTGTGGGAGAAAATGAAAGGGGTGAGCACATCAAGCTCAGTAAGGCAATCCTACGAACAAGTAGGTAACCATACTACCTACATGAACGTGGTGCCATGCATAAACCACCCTTTCTCCACACATTTTAAAACAAATGATATGCGTTATGATGTTATGTAAAACACATTTGCACGAAAAATTCAACATGCAAGTATATTCAAAATCATATCTTTTTCGTTTAAAATTTCACAGTAAAGTCAGGACTCGACCCCTCCTTCGGGTGATCCTGACTCACACAAAACCATGAAAACGGTTTACATCACACGTGGGTTTTGAAAAGCATGGAAATACCATCATGCAATTTTGGTTTAAAAACCCAGTTTAAATCATCGAAATCGACGACATGCGAGACGAGGCAATATCTGTATAACGGCAATAACTAGGACTATGGCCATATGTGTCCTCGGGAGTTCCTCAGCTACACGGATCCTAGTGTGCGGGTTCTCACCATGATCGAGAACCGCCCAGGAGGTGGGTCAATCCATCCCGTCAGTCTTATCCGATCCCAGGCATCCGAAGATGCTGCATCCGGAGATGCCGTATCCGAAGATACCACACGGTACATCGTACTCCATGCTACTTGCACGGTACATCATACTCCGTGAACCTATATAATATCTCTAGGTACTCCAGCCCAATTGGCCTGCTTCCCACAGAGGTTTGTTTCTCAATACTCATGCCATGTCTCAAAACGCACGTGCGAGCCTATTAAATCGGTGACACACAGTCTACCCGATGCTCCAAGCACGGCTCATCGCATGTTCTCATAAAATCAGTGCGAGCGATGCTCAGCACTCTCATCAACTCAAATAAAACTGGCAGAGCCCGCTTTACATCCCCACAAGGCCGCCAACCTCATCCCTCACTCTCACCCCACCTAAGAGGTCTCTTGAGCCTGTTGGGCCTTTTGGCTGACTCCAAGGGCAGACAGCGCTACTCCACAAATCCGGTAAAACTAATGCGAGCTAAGCTCAGCACTCTGTATGTAAATCACATGAAAATCTTATAAAATCTGGTGCGAGTTAAACTCTAGCACCCTGTCTCGAAAAAGCATATGAAATCTGGCGCGAGTTGTACTCTAGCACCTATGCATGTAAAACTCTAGTGCGAGCTCTCGCTCTAGCACTAATGCGTGCATCACACAAATCGACAACATCGTGCGAGCTGAGCTCTAGCACGTCACATGTCAATAAAAACACGTAGGCGGCTCTGTTTCCTCAAAACAGTTTTCAAAACAATATCACGTTGAAAGTATGCAATGCTATGCATTTTCTTTCAAGGTGAGCCAGCCTACTCATGCATGCATCAAAACACCTCCAGGATGAGCAGAAACCTTTTGTTCTTGCTCCTCCCAATTTTTCCTAACTTTGTAAATTTTATCCTTAACAAGGGTATTTTGGTAATTTGCCCATCCGGGGCCCTAAAATTATTAGTTGAGCTCTAGACCCTTCAGGTAATTTTTAAATGACTGCAATGAATTTAAAACTTCGTAAAGTTTACCTCTAGCAGTCCGCAGAATTCCCTTACCTTATTTTCCTGTCGAGTCTGACCTTTTCTTTTCCAATGTTATCTCGTCGCGCAGTCTGTTATGCTCCCAATCAAATGCCCGGAACTGCGTATTAATATTTCTTAGGTCAGATATTATACAATTTAATTGTATTTAATATTTTCTGGGCTTAATTTAAATCATTGGGCCCATTTATCCCTATTGGGCCCGATTGCACTTTAATGGGCCTCGACCCATTTTCAGCCCGTTTATACTGATTAAATCCCTTCTTCGGGTTTACTGGGCTCATTCAGCTTACCAATAATTATCGGGCTTCGTTCCAAACTCATTGGATAGCCCGTATACCATTTACGGTAATTACGTTGTAATTTCGATTAATATTTCTTTTATACAGAATAAATCCGTAAATTTTGTAAAATAATTGAAACTCTGTATTAAAGGACTCTAATTGCCGAAATTAAACTATACTTACCCGATACGATGCGGAATACGAAAATTGGAGCTCAATCGGCTCTCGTTCGGGCTTTATCGTCGAACTGCACAATTATTATATTTTATCTCGGGTTACTTTTCGATTAAATATAATTTAAATAAATTTTTCGGAAATCAATTCGATCACTTTTGACCTCGTATTGACTTACCCGAAGTCCGGTGTATCCCCGAAAATCCTTTCCCTTTTTCCTTTTCCTCTTTTTCTCCTTTTTTCCTCTCTTTTTGGCTGAACCGGTTCAGTCCGGTTCGGACCGGTTCACCGCCGGTTCACTGCCTTGCCAGCCGATTCTCCGTCGGCTTCCACCGCCAGTAGCTCCGCAAGGCTGTCCGCATCTCAAATCTGGCCTCGGCTTGGGTCAAGCTCGCCGGAACGCCGCCGGTTCGGCCTCTTCTCCCTCGACCGTCGGACCCGTTTTCTCCTCTTGGCCGTCGCCGGCGTTTCCCGCCGTTTCGCCGGGTGCTATCGGTCTCAAAAGCACCGCCATCGCCTGGGCTCTCGAAATCGGACCTCGGTTCCGCCCGGATCGCCGCCGTTCGCCTGAACCGAGCCCCTCAATCCCGTCGGCCTTTCTCTCCTCCGATCGGCTTCCTCCGGCGTCGGTTGGGCATGCTGCCGGTACCAGTGAGGTCGTCGGCCTCTCCTCTCCATTTCCCGGTGGTCGTCGGCGATCAAGGATCGCCGAATCTTCTCCCCCTTTCCGGCTCCGTTTCTCTTTCTCTCTCCCCGACCCATTCTCTCTCTCTTCCTTTTTTTTTGTTTCAGATTCTTTTTTTTATTATTATTTTTATTATTATTTTTATTTATTTTAATTATTTTACTATTCATTAAAATACTATAAATACCCAAAATATCTCTTAAAATTATTATTTTATTCTTATTCAATTAATTTAATTTTTATTTAATTTATTTATTAAATTTTAACCTCTTTTTCGGGTATAATTTCTTCGTATTTTCGGGATATTGTCCCGGGTGACTTTTCGGTATATTTCTCGATTATTTTCGGGATTATTTTTCCAAACTAAAAATCCCGATTAATTCCCATAAATTAATATCTTGATCAATTTAACCCAAAATAAATTTATTTCATCTTTATTGACCAAGATTTATCAAATCCATATTTTAATTAAATTTTTCTTTATCGAAATTATACCGACTTTCGGTCTTTTGACCATTTTGCCCTTACACGTGTTCGGAATTAATTTAACCCGACTTCCTTCATACATCCCCCATCTTTTCTTATTTAATTTTCGTATTTTAATTAAATTCGGGTCTTACAGTAGGTCCTACTTCCGTGGTATTTACCACACATTCTACAGTGATCCGTAGCAGATCGGGGTTCTCCAATCACAATACCCCTCAAAAGTACTACAATCGGATAACTGTGGCCCTACCAATCATCTTAGCCCATAACTCATCAAATCAAATCTTTTACTAAACTACCTTTTTCCCGTTCTGACATTTTTGTCATTCTCAATTCTCTTTCGGTCTCTATTTCGACCCTTACTACCTTTCCCAATCTCAGAGGCGTGCAACTCACAATCTTATTCACACCACTGTAGTTTACACATTGCCTCGACATAGGTAATATCTCATGGGCCAATCAGACTCTAATCGACAATCTGAGCCCTTTCATAAACTTTTAGACATCTCGACTGTCACTCTTCATAGTGTCGAGGTAATATCTGTCCAAGAATATAACCGAGTTTCATACTCATAATTCATACTCGTCAATAAATCAATCCTTTGGGTCAGAGTAAGGAATTTTATCTATCATTCCCTTTAAACAGTGTTCGGGATATTCTATCACCGGAATACATCCAAAACTATTTCTCTTGTCAACTCTGGATGTCTAACTCTTAAGTTGGGTCGAGCATACTTCCATCAATGCTCCGTCTTGCCCTCAAATCCCATGCATACTCTGAGCAATTTGCTCCCAAAATATTCTTCACACTCCGCTCTAACCTCGCGAAGCGTGTCTCAATACTATCTGATCTCTCTGTCGGACTCTGTGAGGCATGCTCAATATTAGCCTCTATTTCAATCTCATCCTGATTCTCATAGGTCAACTTAGCACGATTAACAGGCTCAGGTCTACCTCTACGACCTCTGCCTCGTGCTCTACCTTCTCTATCGCGACTAATATTAGGTATTCCTGCATTCTCAACCATTTCTTAGTTAAAACCCATCTCGATATACACTATTGTATCTAACCAAGTACAGTAACACGGGGATGTAATTTCCTAATTACTGACACTGACACACATCAGACCAATTTCTACTCTGATACCACCTTTAGATGTCACGACCCAAAATTATCCAAAAATCAGAGTAAATTTTTCGCGTTTTATTATTTTCTTTCATGCTTACCTGTTCTCTAATTGTGACCACACTTCACTAACAATTGGGCTGTGCGTCAATGCCAGTCCCACCAAATTAATTCTTTCTCAGTCATTTATAAATGTTTACAATATTTATACATCCTCTAAAGTTACTTACAAACATGTTACTGTGCTATGCTTATTTAGATACAATATGTACAAGTGTATATACCTTAAATGATGGGCAACAGCGGATATCCGGAATGCAGTACTCAGTCGCCTCAACATCTACTGGAGATTATCTGTGTGAGAAAATGAAAAGGGTGAGCACATCAAGCTCAGTAAGGCAATCCTACGAACAAGTAGGTAACCATACTACCTACATGAACGTGGTGCCATGCATAAACCACCCTTTCTCCACACATTTCAAAATTGATACAATGATTCATTACGTCATGTAAAACATGTTCGTATGGAAAATTCAACATGCAACTCTTTTTAAATCATTTCTTTCTTATTTAAAAATTTCACAATAAAGTCAGGACTTAACCCCTCCTTCGGGTGGTCCTGACTCACACAAAACCTTGAAAATAAGTTTACATCACACATGGGTTTAAAAAGCATGGAAATAGCATCATGCAATTTTAGGTTAAAACCCAGTTTCAATCATCGTCAAGATCATCAACATGCGAGACTAGGCAACATCTGTATATCGGTAATAACCAAGACTATGGCCGTGTGTCCTCATGAGCCCCTATGCTACACGGATCCTAGTGTGCGGGGTCTCACCCTGATCGGGAACCGCCCGGGAGGTGGGTCAATCCAACCCATCAGTCTTATCCGATCTCACGCATCCGAAGATGCCGTATCCGAAGATACCCCGTATCCGAAGATACCACACGGTACATCGTACTCCATGCTACTTGCACGGTACATTGTACTCCATGGACCCATATCATATCTCTATACTCATACCATGTCTCAAAACGCACGTGCGGGCCTATTTAATTGGTGACACACAATCTACCCGAAGCTCCAAGCATGGCTCATCGCATGTTCTCTTAAAAATCAGTGGGGGGTGCGAGCGATGCTCCAGCACTCTCGTCAATTCAAGTAAAACTAGTGCGAGTTAAGCTCTAGCACTCTCATCAAATCATGTGAAAAATCTGGTGTGAGTTACACTCTAGCACCCTGTCACAAAAATCATGTAAACTTTGGTGTGAGTTAGACTCCAGCACCATGTCACTAAAATCATATAAAACCTGGTGCGAGTTAGACTCTAGCACCGTATCACGAAAATCATATATATATATATAAAATCTGGTGCGAGTTGGACTCCAGCACCAATGCATGTAAAACTCTAGTGCGAGCTCTCGCTCCAGCACTAATGCATGCATCACACAACTCAAAATATCATGCGAGCTGAGCTCTAGCACGTCACATGTAAATAAAAACATGTAGGCGGCTCTGTTTCCTCAAAACAGTTTTCAAAACAATTTCATCTTGAAACTATGAAATGCTGTGCATCTTTCTTTCAAAGTTAGCCAGCCTACTCATGCATGCATCAAAATACCTCCAGAACGAGCAGGAACCTCTTGTTCTTGCTCCTCCCAATTTTTCCTAAAATTGTAAATTTTACCCTTAACAAGGGTATTTTGGTAATTTGCCCATTCAGGGCACTAAAATTATTTATTTACTACTAGACCCTTCAGATAATTTAAAAGACTGCATATGACTTGAAATTTCGTAAAGTTACCTCTAGCAGTCCCTAGAATTCCCTTACCTTATTTTTCTGTAGAGTCTGACCTTTCCTTTTTCCACTGCTGTCTCATCACGCAGTCCGATCTGCTCCCAATCCAACGTCCAAAACTACGTATAATTATTCCTCAGGTCAGATATTATACAACTTAATTGTATTTCCTATTTTCTGGGCTTAATTTAAATCATTGGGCTCATTTACCCTTATTGGGCCCGATTGCACCTTAATGAGCCTTAATCGGCCTTAAGCCCGTTTTCCACTTAATTTTCACATTATCAAGGCCTATTGGGCTCATTGGGCCCACCAACAATTTATTAGGCTCGTTCTAACTCTCGAATAGTTCAATTTATTATTTACGACAATTTATCTAAATTTTCATAATTTAATTTATTTTATGCGCTAATTAAATCTGAAGCACATATAACGATGTAAATTGTCGTAAATAAGGGTTACTTACCCGAGATTCCATGCTAGTACGTAAATCGAGGCTATCTCGAGCTCTCGTTTTACGTCGATTGTCGAGCTACACAATTTCATAAATTTTTGGGTAAATTTTTAGTCAAAAATTAATTAAATAAAATATTTCAAAATTTAAATTGGTCAATTTCGACCGCTACTGACTTACCTGTAGCTCGATTACATCATCGGGATTTTTCTCCAATTTTTTTTCTTTTTTCTTTTCCCTTTTTCTCCTTTTTCTCCTTTCCTCATTGGCTGAACCGGTTCGGTCTGGTTCAGACCCAGTTCGGACCCGTCAGTTCACTTTGATTCACTCCGGTTTAGCCGGTTCAGGGCCTTGTCGGCCAATTCTCTGCCGTCTTCCGCTGCTAGTGGCTTCGCTGGGTCGTCCGCATCTCAGATCTGGGGTTGGTTTCGATCGAGGTCACCGAAAAGTTGTCGGTCTGACCTGTTCTCTCCGCCGTCGGTACCCATTTCCTCTTTCCGCCGTTTTCGGCGTTTGCCGGCAGTTTCGCCGGTCGTAGCCGCCACCAATAAGCTCGCCTGCGCCTGGGGAACGTTCGGCGGTGGTCGGGGTCGGCCAGATCGGCGTCGTTCACCGTCGTTTCCTTTTCTCCCTCGCAGTTTCCAATCGCCGATTTTGGGTTTTTCTGGTGGCTTGGGGAGCGCGTCGCGACTACCGGTGGTGACGCCGGTGACGGGCTTCCTTGGCCGACCTTCGCTGGCTGGTCAGTCCCGCTGGTGGCGCACCGATGAGCTCCCTCGTTCGGCTTCATTTTCTTTCGTTTCTCTCCTGTTTCTCTCTCCCCGATTTTCCATTTCTGATCTTTTTTTTAATCCATTTATTAATTTATTTTTATATATTTATTTATTTATTTTATTAATATTTTAAATCATTAAAATACATTAAAAATACCCAAATATCTCTTAAAATATCCTAAAAATTATTATTAAATTCTAAATTCATTTATTTAATTTTATTTAATTTATTTTAACCCTTTTTGGTACATTTTTCTTCGTATTTTTGGGATATTGTCCCGAATGACTTTTCGGTATATTTTTCGATTAGTTTCGGGATTATTTTTCAAAGTAAAAATCTTGATTTATTCCAATAAATTTATATCTTGATCAATTTAACCCAAAATTTAATTATTTCTTCGTTATTGATCAAGATTCTCAAATCCATTATTTTTAATAAATTTTTCTCATCGAATTTATACCGACTTTCGATCTTTTGATCATTTTACCCTTCAACGTGTTCGAGAATTCCATTTCAATCCTTTTGCATTTTTAATTTCGTGTTTTAACTAAAATCGCGTCTTACAAGGGTTACCGCCAGTGCGGGAGACAGAATTCATTATTAATTTGACACCTGGTACAGAGCCGATATCTAGAACACCATACAGGATGGCTCCGATTGAGTTGGAGGAGTTAAGGAAACAGTTACAGGAATTATTAGAGAAGGGGTTCATCAGACCGAGTGTGTCGCCATGGGGAGCACCGGTTCTATTTGTGAGAAAGAAGGATGGGAGCCTTCGATTGTGCATCGACTACCGATTGTTGAACAAGGCTACCATCAAGAACAAGTATCCCCTTCCAAGAATTGATGATTTACTGGATCAGCTACGGGGAGCACAGGTCTTTTCTAAGATTGATTTGAGATCTGGGTACCATCAGTTGAGAGGTCGGGATGGAGATGTACCCAAGACAGCTTTTCGCACCCGTTATGGTCATTTTGAGTTTATGGTTATGCCATTCGGGTTGACGAACGCTCCCGCAGCTTTTATGTCATTGATGAATGAGTTGTTTCGGCCTTATTTAGATCGATTTGTGATTGTCTTCATCGATGACATCTTGGTTTATTCGAGATCTAGAGAGGAGCATGAGCAGCACCTGAGGATTGTATTGCGGACCCTCCGTGAGAAGCAGTTGTATGCTAAACTCAATAAGTGTGACTTTTGGCTTGAGCAGATCTCCTTTTTAGGACATATAGTGTCGAAGGATGGTGTATCAGTGGACCCATCCAAGATTGAGGCAGTAGTTCAGTGGCAGAGGCCTCAGACAGTTACGGAGAACAGGAGCTTTCTGGGTTTAGCTGGATATTATAGACGGTTTGTGGAGGGGTTTTCGAGATTGGCTGCTCCATTGACACATCTCACTTGAAAGAGTATTGCATTTGGGTGGGACGACAGATGTGAGGAGAGTTTTCAAGAGCTGAAGCGTCGATTGACCACTGCTCCGATTCTCACCATTCCTACCAGCTCATGAGGTTTTTCTATTTACACAGATGCTTCTTACCAAGGACTGGGTTGTGTATTGATGCAGGACAGGAAGGTAGTCGCTTATGGATCCAGGCAGCTAAAGGATCATGAGAGGAACTACCCAACCCACGACTTAGAGTTGGCGGCCGTAGTGTTTGCATTGAAGATATGGCGCCACTATCTGTATGGTGAGAAATTTTAGGTATTTACCGATCACAAAAGCCTCAAGTATCTGTTCTCGCAGAAGGAATTGAACATAAGACAGAGAAGGTGGCTTGAGCTTCTGAAAGATTACGATTGTAAGATCCTATACCACCCGGGTAAGGCAAATGTAGTGGCTGATGCGTTGAACAGGAAGCACCTCGGGTTGGTTTCTTATATGATGGTACGAGAACATGAGTTGTTAGAGCAGTTTGCGAGTCTCAATTTGGATGTGACTCAGCCTGATATTGAGAGTGGTTATATGATTGCTAGCCTGCGGTTAGAGCCAGATTTGATGGATCGGATCCGACAGGCTCAGCATGAGGATCAGCAATGTATTGAGATAGTCAAGCAGATGCAGAGGGATATTGAGACTGAGTTTGAGTTGAGTTCATATGGATTACTGAGGTTCTGAGATAGGTTATGTGTTCCTTAGGATACTGAGATCAGGAGGTTGATCTTGACAGAGGCTCATTCGTCGAGGTATACCTTGCATCCGGGTAGTACAAAGATGTATCAGAATCTTCGAAAGGTATACTGGTGGTCGGGGATGAAGAGAGATATATCAGAGTTTGTTGCAAGGTGTCTCATCTGTTAGCAGGTGAAGGTAGAGCATCAAAAGCCTGCAGGGTTATTGTAGCCTCTACCTATACCGACTTGGAAATGGGAGCATGTCAACATGGACTTTGTGATGGGTTTACCGAGGACTCGCAGGGGAAATGATGCCATATGGGTGATAGTTGACAGATTGACGAAGTTGGCACATTTCCTAGGTATGAGAGTCACCGATACTCTGAGTAGATTGGCGGAGCTATATGTGCGCGAGATTGTGAGACTGCATGGTGTCCTAGTGAGTATTGTGTCGGACAGGGATTCCCGCTTCACTTCCTATTTTTGGGAACACTTTCAGGAAGCTATGGGAACCCAGTTGAGATTCAGTACAGCTTTCCATCCTCAGACAGATGGGCAATCAGAGAGGACTATACAGACCCTCGAGGATATGTTGAGAGCTTGTGTACTTGATTTTATAGGCTCCTGGGATGATCACCTACCACTCGCAGAGTTCGCCTACAATAACAGTTATCATTCGAGTATCGGGATGGCACCATATGAGGCCTTGTATGGCCGTAGATGTCGTTCTCCTGCATGATGGGAGGAGGTTGGTGACAGGCAGATATTTGCTCCCGATTTGATACGTCAAGCCTCTAAAGATGTCCAATTGATTTGTGAGAGGTTGAGGACAGCTCAAAGTCGACAGAAAAGTTATGCTGACAGGAGACATAGACCGTTGGAGTTTACAGCAGGGGAGTCAGTATTTTTTGAAAGTTTCTCCTTCCAAGGGTATTACTAGATTTGGAAAGAAAGGAAAGTTGAGCCCTCGCTTCATAGGACCTTTTGAGATACTCGAGAGAGTGGGAGATCAAGCTTATAGGCTAGCGTTGCCACCAGAGCTAGCAAATGTCCATAACGTCTTCCACATCTCCATGCTTCGGAAGTATCAGCCGGATCCGTCGCATGTGATCAGATACGAGCCACTGGAGCTCAGTGAGAGTATGTCCTATGTCGAGAGACCGATCCAGATTGTGGATAGGAAGGAGAAGGTATTGAGATCGAAGATGATTCACCTGGTGAAAGTACTGTGGCAGCATCACACTTCGGAAGAAGCGACTTAGGAGTTAGAGAGTTTGATGAAAGAGAAGTATCCGGAGTTGTTCAGAGACTGATTTGGTTCCAATTTGGAGGACCAAATTCTTTTAGTGGGGGAGATTACGTAAGACCCACTTTTATTATCTGTTGATGTATTTCCTTATGATTCATGTGATGTACATTTTCATATATTCAATGAATCATAAGAAGAGCTTTGACTGAAATACAATTTACAAGTAGAATAAAAATGAAATCTCGGTGAACGTCGAAAGTTGCCAAATACGGATCGAAATGGTCACAGGCCAAACGGAAAGGATCGAAAATGAAGTTTACCGAAAATACGAAATTAAATAAGAAAAGATGGTGGATGTATGAAGGAAAGTTAGGTTAATTTGGTTTCGAAACAAGTGCAGGGGTAAAACGGTCAAAAGATCAAAATTCGGATAAATTCAATAAGAAAAATTCAATTAAAAATAAGGATTTAGGATATCTTGATCAATAATGAGGAAATTATACAATTTCGAGTTCAATTGATCAAGATTCAGAATTTTTAGAAATATTGAAAAGTCACTCGGGACAATATCTCGAAAATACGAAGAAATTATACAGAAAAAATGATTAAAAATATAATAAACAAATTAAATTAAACTAAATTTATTTACTTGGAATAAAATAATAAAATTGTAGATATTTTCAGATTTTTTAGACTATTTTAATGAATATTTTAATAATAAAACAAATTGTTAAATAATAATAATAAAAAAAAGAGAAATCTGAAATCGAGAGAACCCAAAAACAGAAAACAGAAATCGACTGCCGACCCGTGATAGCCGAAGACGATCCCAGCACATCGACTACCGACGACCTTCGAAGAGGCCACGAGGAGGAAGAGGAGAGGCCGACGATCACGTGGACACCAGAAACGCGCCGTCAGGTGACCGGAGGACGCCGATCGAAGCGAAGGAAACCCGAGGGAGAAACAGGTCGATTCCCAACGAACCACCATGACTGGGCTTGAACGGAAGCCACCAACGCGTTTAGGGGGAGGAACCGGTTCTTTTGAGATCGGTATCGACCGGTAAGACCACCGGAAACGTCGGAGACGGCAAAGTGACAGAAACGGCACCGTTTGGCCGAAAGGAAAGGGAAGGAAAAGGAGGGAAAAGGAAGGAAAGAGGAAAGGAAAAGAAAAGAAAAGAAAAGAAAGGAAAAAGGGAAAAGGAAAGAAAATTTACTTGGGACGACTCGAGATTCGGGTAAGTTGACCGAGGGTCGAGATTGACCTACGGGTAAATTTTTGGAAATTTATTTAATATTATTTTAATGGAAAGTAACCCGGATTTACCTAACTGTGCAGCTTTACGGCAGAGACCGAACGAGAGCTGATTGAGCTCTGACTTTCGTACCCCGCATCGTATCGGGTAAGTACCTTTTAATTTCGGCAATATGAGTTCTTTAATATAGAGCTTTGATTTTTACGGAATTATGGATTAATTTCATATAGAAAGGAATATTTTTCGAAATTGTAATGTAATTGCCATAAATGGTATACGGGCTATCCAATGAGTTTGAAACGAAGCCCGATAATTATCGGTAAGTTGCATGAGCCCGATATACCCGAAAAAGGGAATTAATAAAAATAAAAGGGCTGAAAATGGGCCGAGACCCAATAAGGTGGATAGGGCCCAATACCTTAAAGTTGGTCAGTAAATGCGATATACTGATCAAGATAATTGAATTAACCTCAACTGTGTGGTTATATGCAGTTACGTACCTTTGGTTGGCGCGCATTTGGGCTGAGAGATTCGGTATCATCGAGACAGGTTAAGTCTGCGCGCGATTCCAGGTAAGGGAATTTTGTAGGTGCATAGAGATACCTATACGTAATTTTGAGGGGATTTACAGGGTCTAGAATTACTTAAACTATCTAGAAACAAAATAATAATTTTGTGAAAATCGGGGCATAGGTGAATAAAGAAAAAGATGATTTTGCCCCTGGAAGTAAAATTTACAAAAAGGGTAGTAAGGCAGATAAATTGCATGATTATCATGTTTTAATGTTTTATATGATTATATTGCTTTGATTTAAGCAAATATGCACATATGTTGGCTATTGATTTCATGAAATATACGAAAGGGTACCGGTTTGTACCGGTTACTATTTTAAAAAGATGTTTTATCAAGATTTAGCCACCTATCGTATTTATACAAGTAAAAAGAGTGCTAGAGTCTTACTCGCACTCAAGTTTACTGATTTATTTCTCATAAAAAGCCGTACTGGAGCATTGCTCGTACGAGAAATTTGTGTGTGCACAAAACCATGCTGGAGCTTCGCTCGCACGAGATTTTAGATATCATGATATGCATAGCGTGGTGCTGGAGCTTCGCTCGCACTAGACGTGAGTTGACATGCATATGGTCGTGCGGAAGCCTCCTGTAGACTGTGTGTCGCAGAGAGTTGAGATGCTCACACGTATACTTTGAGACAAGGGTTGGTTATCGACATAGTATTGGGGTGGATAAGACCTACGGCAGGCACCCCCAGACTATGATATGGGTCCACGGAGTACGATATACCGTGTATGTCACACGGAGTACGCTGTACCGTGCAGTCATGATGACTCGATGATGTTACTTGATATTCTGGCGGGTAGAACTTGACCCCACCTCCCGTTGCAGTTGTGATACCCCGCACACCGGGATCCGTGTAGCCTGGGATCACAGGGACAAAGTATGGCCATAGTCCTCGATTTTCATAAAGTAACCTACATGCCTCACATGATATCATACGGTCTGGATAGACCGGACAAACCTGAAGGAGGGGTAATGTCCCGATTTATGTTTTTAAAAGAGATGTGATTTAATAAATCAAGGTATTCCCGAGTGGTGGGTTTAGCCTTGATGTGATTGTTTTATGATGAAACAAATAAGTTTTTAACGTGATGAGTTTATGATTAAACAAATAAGTTTTAAAGTGAAAATTTTATGAAGAAACAAATAAGTTTTAATGTGACGAGCATGAGATGTCATACATGATGATTTTTTCATGTTTGAATTATATGTCGATTTCATGATTTCTTGTATATGATATATACATACATGTGACATCGCTTTAATCTTACCTCATGCTCTAAAAGTAAACGATTTTATATCAAAACATTATCAGCACGTAGATAGTATAGTTATCTACCTGCTTACATTATTGCTTTACTGAGCTGTTTATGCTCACCCTTTCATTTTCCACCCTCCACAGTGCATCTACAGTAGTCGAGAGTGGGTAGAGACTGCATCCCAGGTTTTTCGCTGCTCCCATCGCGAATCAGGTATATACATCGTACAGTTTTGTATCTAAATAATTAATAGCACAGTTTTGTAACGAATATAATTATGGGGGATGTAAATATATAGAAACATATGTACATACAGTTGTATAATATATGTACTTATTATTATACTATTTGAAATTTTAACCTTATTACCATGGTAAGAATGATATGATTAAATGGGATAAGAGTCGGGATTATTACTGACTCATAGCCCAACTCGTCAAAAATGAAATTTGTCACGAGGAGGTGAGAAGTATAGAAAAAGCGAAAAAAATTTGTTGTGATTTTAGGTAATTTGGGTCGTGACACTAAGGGGCCAAAGTGCACATCACTAGTGATTTGGGCTGTTAAAGGTACTATTCCACATCTATTAAATATTATGTTTTATATGATCTTATATTTGTAATCGAGCCGAGTTGAGACGATCCTGTACCAAACTCGAGTCGCTTAACTCGAAAACTTGAAACTCAAAGCTTGGCTTGAGCTCAATCGATCTTGCTTTTTGAATCTTAAGTTCAATTCAATAAAATATTCGGCTACTCGAGCCCAATTCAATGGGTTTGATTTGTCAATTTTCAACATTAAATTGTAAAGGTAAAATGATAAATTAATAATAAAATATTAAAAATATATGAAAAAAAAGTTCGATTAGGCTCGCGAGAGGCTCAAGCAAATATCAAAATGCTCAAACTCAATTTGACTCATTACTCAAGTAGTTCGAGCTCAAGTTCGACTTAAAAACAAACAAGTCAAACTCGAGTAATCATCGAATCGAGTTCAAGTAGCTCACAAGTAACTTGACTCGTTTACACACCTAGTTGTGCTATTCCACATCTGTTAACTCTAAAGTTTCTTTTTAATCTTATATTCAAGTTGGGCCATCCACTTATTACCAATTTGTTTTATGTTGAACGTCTAACATTCTGATCTTTATTTCAACTTTCAATGGAAAATTATTATGAGAATTGAGCAATATCCACATTGATCACTATGTAAAAACCTTACTCCTGGAAATAGAGGAAAAAGTAAATGAGAAATTTTTCAGTTTCATATAACTTTTGTTATAGTTATATAGATGTGGTTGTATTCTCCTACTGAAAGACTTCAAGTCCTTTTATCTGAACTTATCACATAATTAACATTATTAGAATAAAGGTCATAGCCTACGTTATATATATATATATATATATATATATATATATATATATATATATATATATATATATATATATATAGACTATGATTAATGAAACTGAGCGTAGTTTAATATTTTTAACTACAATTTTAAAATTTTAACCGCGTTTTCAAATTTCAAATTTTAGATATCATGGCTCTGATTATGCTTATATATATATATATATATATATATATATATATATATATATATATATATATATATATATATATATATATATATATATATATATATATATATATAAAGTGATCTAAGATAATCAAAGACCATATTTTACTTAAACGTAATTAAACAAAAGTTAAAGGCTTTCAACAAACTATAGTCTTTAGAATTAAAAAAGTATATCAAGCCTATACTCGAGGTGAGCTATCCTAGTTTTATGGCTATCAGGTTGTGGAGGAAACGAAAGTGGTTGAGCTTGCCTCTTTGGATGTCCACATTTTTTACTCATTTTTTAGCTTAACCTATATCCAAAATCGTTCATATAAGCATACTTAGAGCGATTAAACGTAGTTTATAATCAAACATATAGACACTAAGATGTAACTTCTAATTCTAACCTAGCTAAATTTATTCGTACTAGACAAATCGTGCTCTGATACTAACTCTGTCACGTCCCATTTTAGTGAAAAATGGATTATTTTTTTCCTTACATATGTTTGTCTACAATCAGTGTAGCACCTAATCTCTTCTGTTGGTCTTATTAGCCAACTGTGATAAGTTTTCTTAAATCTTGGTCTCATTCTTAAATGTGTGTGTGACAGCCCATACATTTCATACATACAACATATCATAAAATCATAAGTAAAATCATTCATTAATCATTCTTCAAAAGAATACAATTATAATCAGCCTGATCATTTCATCACACATCTTTATAGGTCATAATCGATATCTAATATAGTCTTAAAACTACATTTGATACCTATTAAACTATTGTTACATCCCAAAAAGAATAAATGAACTGTGCATGAACAATGTTTGACATATAGATTAAGATATATAACTGTGTATATACCTTCAAAAGAATGCAAATGGGCAGTAAGATAACGCTCTCCTAGCCTGTCCAAAAAAAGTCGCACTCTCGTACCTAGCGCAGATAATCTGTGAAGGAAGGGAAATGGAGGGTGAGCTTTATGCTCAGTAATAGTACATGCAAATGGGGAAGCAAAACATACATGCATACTTCATTTAAAACATATGAGGAAGTCTTAGTTTGCAAAACATACATAAATCAAACCAAACTTAATTTCATAAATCATTAGTCATAAACATAGCTTATAGGCATGAAATATGTCATGGATGGTTTCATGCTTGCAAAACATACTTAGAAACGCATGTTTGTATAGCTTAAAATCATAAGTGGAGACTAGGCAGTTTATCCTAGTAGTAACTTTGTGCACGTGCAGATATAGATCCCTTAAAATGGAGGGTTAACCTATAGCCATGGTTAGAGTTTCCTTAACCACACTGGATCGGTGAGTATTGGGAATATTGTTGACTTGTCCAGGTCATACAGCCATGCATACATAAGCATAAAGACATAAATGCCCTATAAGGAGTGGACGTTATACGTCCCATAAGCACATATTAATGGAAACCTTACCACTTCTCAAAAACATACATAAATCATAGTTGGTATGATTCCATAGATAAGAAAACATAATCATAGTTTTCAAAGCACAGTACATACATTATCCCATGGAATCATCGTTCTTCATAGCATAAACATAGTAACCCCATATTAAACCATGCTAAACATTTTTTTAGAGAAACTATTTTAATGCATTAATTTGTTTTTGAAAGCTTAAAAACATGTTTTATGATGCACTTTTGTAAAATAAAATCCTTGATGCATTCTTGTGGGATCTTCATACATAAGTCATAAAACATAAAGGAGGTTTTGATCCCTTGCCTCATGGGATTGATCCTCAAGCATAAATCATATATTTTCATAAACTCATATGTCATAAAATATACTTAAAGCATAATAAACTTACATGCATGTATTAAAAACAAATTCGATGCTATGACTCCACAAATATCCTTTACCTCGAGGCGATCACAGCACTTAACCTTGGTTCTTAGCACGAAGCTCAAGTTAGGCAATGCATCTATATTGCCCAACACTACCCAATAATTCTCTTTGCTGCAAAAACCACATCATATAACTTATATTATTACTCTCTTAACTTTCTTAAGTTTCCATGAAACCAAACCCTTCCTAACTTAACATTTCCTCATATTACCTCTTAAGCCTAATGTCACGACCCAACTATCCAAAAATCAGAGTGAATTTTTTTCGCGTTTTTGTTTATTTTCTTACTTAATTCTTACCTGTCCTCGAATCGTGACCAACACTCCACTACTAATTGGGCTGTGCGTCAATGCCAGTCCCACCATACATCTACCCTAGTACTTATTTCTTCTCCAGTCATTTATAATTGTTATATTATTTATACATCCCCTAAAGTTACTTACAATCATGTTACTGTGCTATGCTTATGTAGATACAATAAGTACAAGTGTATATACCTTATGTTGATGGGCAGCAGCGGATATCCGGAATGCAGTACTGAGTCGCCTCAACTTCAACTGGAGATCATCTGTGGGAGAAAATGAAAGGGGTGAGCACATCAAGCTCAGTAAGGCAATCCTACGAACAAGTAGGTAACCATACTACCTACATGAACGTAGTGCCATGCATAAACCACCCTTTCTCCACACATTTTAAAACAATGCTATGCATTATGATGATATGTAAAATACATTTGCACGGAAAATCAACATGCAATTATCATAAATCATTTCTTTCTCAATTAAGATTTTGACAATAAAGTCAGGACTCGACCCCTCCTGCGGGTGATCCTGACTCACACAAAATCATGAAAACATTTACTTCACACGTGGGTTTTGAAAAGCATGGAAATACCATCATGCAATTTAGTTTTAAAACCCAGTTTAAATCATCATAGAAATCATCAACATGCGAGACTAGGCAACGTCTGTATATAGGTAAATAACTAGGACTATGGCCACATCTGTCCTCGTGAGTTCCTCAGCTACACGGATCCTAGTGTGCGGGTTCTCACCATGATCGGGAACCGCCCGAGAGGTGGGTCAGTCCATCCCGTCAGTCTTATCCGATCCCCGGCATCCGAAGATGCTGCATCCGGAGATGCCGTATCCGAAGATACAACACGGTACATCGTACTCCATGCTACTTGCACGGTACATCGTACTCCATGAACCCATGTAATATCTCTAGGTACTCCGGCCCAATTGGCCTGCTTCCCACAGAGGTTTGTTTCTCAATACTCATGCCATGTCTCAAAACGCACGTGCGAGCCTATTAAATCGGTGACACACAGTCTACCCGATGCTCCAAGCACGGCTCATCGCATGTTCTCATAAAATCTGTGTGAGCGATGCTCAGCACTCTCATCAAAACACGTCAACTGGCAGAGCCCGCTTACATCCCCACAAGGCCGCCAACCTCATCCCTCACTCTCACCCCACCTAAGAGGTCTCTTGAGCCTGTTGGGCCTTTTGGCTGACTCCAAGGGCAGACAGCGGTACTCCACAAATCCGGTAAAACTAGTGCGAGCTAAGCTCAGCACTCTGTATATTATAAATCACATGAAAATTTTATAAATACTGGTGCGGGTTAAACTCCAGCACTCTGTCTCGAAAATCATGTAAAAATATGGTGCGAGTCAGACTCTAGCACCGTGTCACGAAAGAGCATGTGAAATCTGGTGCGAGTTATACTCTAGCACCTATGCATGTAAAACTCTAGTGCGAGCTCTCGCTCCAGCACTAATGCATGCATCACACAAATCGAAATTACCGTGCGAGCTGAGCTCTAGCACGTCATATGTCAATAAAACACGTAGGCGGCTCTATTTACTCAAAACAGTTTTCAAATCAATTTCACGTTGAAAGTATGCAATGCGGTGCACTTTCTTTCAAGGCGAGCCAGCCTACTCATGCATGCGTTGAAATATCTCCAGAACGAGCAGGAACCTCTTGTCCTTGCTCCTCCCAATTTTTCCTAGATTTTTAGAATTTTACCCTTAACAAGGGTATTTTAGTAATTTGCCCATTCGGGGCACTAAAATTATTATTTGACCTCTAGACCCTTCAGGATATTTTAAAGGACTGCATATGAATTTAAAATTGCGTACTGTTACCTCTAGCAGTCCGCAGAATTCCCTTACCTCGATTCTCGTCGAGTCTGACCTTTTTCTTTTCCAATGTAGTCCCGTCGCGCAGTCCGATATGCTTCCAATCCAATGCCCGGAACTGCGTATTAATATTCCTCAGGTCAGATATTACACAATTTAATCGTATTTAATCTTTTCTGGGCTTAATTTAAATCATTGGGCCCGTTTACCCTTATTGGCCCGATTGCACCTTAATGGGCCTTAATCGGCCTTAAGCCGTTTTATATTTATTAATTTCCTTCTTCGGGTATACCGAGCTTATACAGCTTCCTAATAATTATCGGGCTTCATTCCAAATTTATTGGATAGCCCGTATGCCACTTACGGCAATTATATTACAATTTCGCATAATATTCCTTCCTACGCGAAATTAATCCATAATTCCATAAAATAATTAAACTCGGTATTTAAATAACTCTAATTGCCGAAATTAAATTGTACTTACCCGATATGATGCGAGGTACGAAAATCAGAGCTCGATCGGCTCTCGTTCGGTCTTCGTCGTAAAACTGCATAATTAGGTAAATCCGGATTATTTTCCATTAAAATAATATTAAATTAAATTTCCGGAATTCACCCGTTGGTCAATATCGACCCTCGGTCAACTTACCCGAACCTCGAGTCGTCCCCCGGTAAATTTTTCCCTTTTTCCTTCCTTTTCCTTCCTTTTCCTTTCTCTTTTCCTTTCTCTTTTCCTTCCTTTTCCTTCCCTTTCCTTCCAGCCAGCCAAACGGTGCCGTTTTGAAGCTCCTCACTGCCTCTTGCCGTCGCCGGCGATTCCGGCAGTCTCACCGGCCAAGACCGGTGCCAAAAGGACCGGCTTCCTCCCCTGAACACGCCGGTAGCTCCCTTTTCGGCCCAGACGCAGCGGTTCGTCGGGAATCAACCCGTTTTTCCGGCGATCTTCCTCGGCTCCGATCGGGCTGCTCCGGCCACCTGACGGCGTGAAACCGGTACCCACGTGTTCGCCGGACTCTCCTCTTGCCCCTGGAAGCTTTGTCGGACGTCGAACGGTCGCCGGTGGTGAGATTCGACGGTGATGGTTTTCGGGTCACTGTTCACGATTTTCGGTTTTCTCGGGTCTTCTCCCTTTTTTTTTTTTTTTTCTTCAGTTGCCCCTTTTTTTTTTTTTTTTTCTTATTTTATTTATTTTATTTTTATTTTGATTTATTTATATTGATTTACTATTCCATAAAATACTCTTAAAAACCCAAAATATCTTCACTTACCTTATTTTTTTTTTCTACTTTTATTTATTCAATTAAAATTTAATTTATTAATTTTATTTTTCTCTAAATTTCGGTATTATTTCTTCACGTTTTTCGAGATATAGTCCCGGTAATTTCTTCGATATTTTTAAAATTTTCGAATCTCGATCAATTGACCCAAAATTTATAATTTCCTTATTTTTGATCAAGATATCCAAATTCCTTATTTTTAATTAAAATTTTCTTATCGCTGAAATACCGGATTTTGGTATTTTTACCATTTTACCCTTGCTCTTGTTTCAGGATCCAATTTAGCTTAACCTCCCTTTATACACCCCCCATATTTTCTTATTTAATTTTTTGTATTTTAATTTAATTCGGGTCTTACAAATCTCCCCCACTTAAGAAATTTGGTCCTCCAAATTAGAACCAAGTCAGATGAGTCCATATACAACTCCGGGTACATTAATCGTATCATACTCTTAAAGTCTTATGTGACCTTCTCCGGAGTGTATTACTACCAAAAGAACTTTAATTAGGGAGATTATCTTAATCCTCAATACTTTCTCTTTCCTGTTTAATGCCCGAATCGACTTCTTCAATATACTCATATTTTCCTTAAACTGAACTTTTGGAGTTCATATTCGATCATCTATGCTGGATCTGGATAGTATTGTCGAAGAATCAAAATCTGAGACACATTGTGGGTGCCTGTTAATCCAAGTGATTAACAACAACCTACAGGTCTTATCTCCCACTTGTCCAATCTCTCAAGAATTCGATCCAGCTCAACTCAATTTACTTCTTCCAAAAGTTCCGCTATGTCCTTATCCTCTTAGGAAAAATAGCTTTCAATCATATTAATTCACCATCAGTGAATTCCAATACTTGTCTATCTGCTCTGAGGTGTTCTTAGTCTCTCAACCTTAACTAAACATCCTCAGAGACTTATTATCCAAAGTCAGAAATGATTCTATCTGTCATCCACTCTTTCTTATCCAATTTGGGGAACAGCCCCAACAGCCATACACGGTCAAATATCTTGTTATCCCAATACTCGATTGCCAATTGTCGTTATTGGCGTCTTCAATTAGAAATCAACTGATCATTCCAGGAGCTTATAAAATCAATGGCACACGCTTTCATCGGATCCTCCAGAACTTGTACAGTCCTCCCTGACTGACCATCTGTCTGAGGATGTAAAGCTGTGCTAATACTCAGTCGGGTTCCCATAGCTTCCTAAAAATATTCCCTGAGGTAGGAAGTGGAGCGGGAATCCCTATATGATACCATGCTCACTGGAACGCTACTTAATGTTCCACAATCTTTCTTATACCTGAATCCTCATACACACTCTGAGTATCTGGGGAGTTCATAACCAGAAGGTGGGTGGACTTAGTCACTCTATCGACTACCATCCAACTAGTCTCCTGATTTATCCGGGTCTCCTATAACCCATCACGACATTCATGGAGACTTACTCTCGTTTTTCGTGCCGTGTCGATATAGGTAGGTGCTGCAATAACTCTGCAGACTTTTAATACTCTACCTTACTCTGCTGACACACTAGGCACTTTTCTACAATCTCCACCAATATCTCTTTTCACATCTGACCACCCATACCCCTTTTGAGATTTTAATATATATTATTATTACCTTCCGCATGCACTGTATATCCCGAAGAGTGAGCTTCTGACAATATCACTATCTCATCAACTGTGGTCCTGGGGAGCACTCATACTGTCTCTGAATCCTCAGTAACTCATTATCACCCACTGTGAACTCTATCACTGTACCCTTCTGAATCAGACCCAAACTATCGACATCCGGTCGATCATCACGCTAAGCCTGGCAAATCCGGGCACTCTCATCCGGTACTAGTCATCAGGCTAGCTGTCACACAATCACTGTCATCCTCAGAAGGGATCACATCAATACTGAGGTCCACAACTGCATCTAGCAGCTCACGCTCCCTGACCATCATATGTGGTACCATCCCGAGGCTCTTTCTGCTCAAGGCATCAGTCATCACATTCGCCTTTCTTGGGTGGTACAATTCTCATAAATCAAAATCTCTCAGAAGCTCTAACCCAATATGTATTTTCATATTCGCCCCTTTCTGTGAAAACAGATACTCGGGCTCTATGATCAGTGCATATCCATAATTCCTCACCCTGTACATAATAGTACCATATCCTCGGTACAAATACTGTTGCCAACTTTAAATCATGGGTCAGATAGTTTATTTCGTGATCGAAGAGTTGTCTGACTCCAAAATTGACTATCTTCCCATTATACATCAATACACAGCTCCATCATAACTTTGAGGCATTCATACTCACTGAAAAACCTCTTGAGCTGTTGGGCATGGTGAAATTAATCATGGTGGTCAGTTCATACTTCATCACGCCAAATTCACGTCACATCTATCATCTTATTTATCATCTTATTCCAAGATCACGTTTTCTTAGTTAAACGTGTCAACAGGGTATACCATTTTAAATCTCGCAATAATCCATCTGTAAAAGCTATCTTCCAATTGTTGCTTATAATTCGCCTTAGGCTTTAACTACTCCCAGCATATCACCGTTAATGATGATTACACTCGATCTAATCCTTGACTTATTTACGCAAGGCGTACAAGATCCTTCTCAACCGCTTACGTTTTCCAGGTGCTAACCTGCGCTATTTCCTTTTCTTATCTTAACGGCTCTTATCAAATTTTACTACGTTAACCTTTATAATTTGTCGAATTTTAATGTTCTTATCGTCTTAGTAAGGTAACCTAATGCTAAAGGTATCTATTACGCCGATCGATTTCACGTTATAGGTTATATATATATATCTAGACGCTGTCAAGTCTTCAGGCGGGGAGGTATTTTGAAATACCTTTATTGGCCTTCAGACTTAACCACAACTACCGGTTATGGTTATACCCATCTTTGTCCTTGGTTATAATTTGTATTCGCTACTAATTGCCTTAATCCTTATTACTTCGTATACTCATTGCTTTAATCCTAATGACTCCACATATTAAGGGTATTCCTTACCTAGCATACGCCTCTCACTCCAATACATCTTGTATTTAGGATCTATCTTATCTTAAAGATTATCTCCCTCGTATATCCATCATGACAAACTCTTGTCATTATTCATTCCGTAAGTACATCCTTTACTCCTTTGATTTTCAACTGTTGCACCCCTGTTTTCAACTTAAAATTTCCATAGCCATATTCCGTTAATTAATCCTCCTCTATTGGGGTACTCATTTATCAGTATTGCCCAATGATGTAGGCATTCATGCCTTTTACTCACTTATATGCGAATGAAGGCGGTACGATTAAATATGTGGCACCAGGATCAATAAACATATGTACTTTATTATTCATAATAAGTGTGGTATCTTACACCACATCCATGAAACATCAATAGTGTCCTGGTCCAAGACATCCTCTCGCCTTCGTCCAACAGCCTACTTTCTTCCTTTCGGCTATGGCTTGCCTTTTCGTTGCAGCTATATTCTCTGTCTCTTTACTTTTCCGTGGGGCGATCTCGCCCAACTCTGAGCAATCAAATCAATGGTCTGTCTTACCACACTTGACGACCATTTTCACCAATACCGTGTAGGTATAGACGCTCCTTCTGTGGTATCCACCACACATTCCACAGTAATGACACTGCTACTCTGCTTCGTAGCAGGTCGGGGTCCTCCAATCACAATGCCCATAAGAGTGCCCAAAATTAGATGCACTAGGGCCTTACCAATTATCTTAGCCCATAACTCGTTACATCAGATCTTTTACCAATTACCAATTTTCCCATTTTTGACATCCTTGTCATTTCTCGCTTTTCTTTCTGTCTCTATCTCGGCCCTCACTACCTTTCCAAGTCTCAGAGGCGTGCAATTCATGTTCTTATTTACCCAACTGTAAATCTGTGCACTGCCTCGGTATAGGTAATATCTCACGGGCCAATCGGACTCTAATTGAAAATCTGAGCCCTTCCATAAACTTTTAGACATCTCGACTGTCACTTTTCATAGTGTCGAGGTAATATCTGCCCAGAATATAATCGAGTCTCCATACTCGTCAATAAATTAAATCCTCTGGGTCAGAGCAAGGACTTTAATCCAAAATTTCCTTTAAATCATGTCCAGGATATCCTGTCACCGGAATACATCCATAATCATTTCTCATATCAGCTCTTAAGATGGGTCGAGCGGGTTTTCACCAATGCTCCGCTGCGCCCTCTGATCTCGTACATAATCTGAGTAATTAGCTCCTCAAAATAATCTCCACACTCCGCTCCAATCTCGCGAAGCGTGTCTCAATACTGTCCGATCTCTCTGTCGGACTCTGTGAGGCATGCTCAACATTCGCCTCTATTTCAATCTCATACTGATTTTCATAGCCAAACTCAGCACGACTTAGCAGACTCAGGTCTACCTCTACGACCTCTGCCTCGTGCACTATCTCATTTAGCGCGACTCATATTAGGCATTCCTGCATTCTCAACCATTTCTTAGTCAAGCCCATCTCGATATACACTATTGTATCTAACTAAGCACAGTAACACGGGGATGTAATTTCTTAACTTCTGACACTGACACACATCAGACCAATTACGCTCTGATACCAAAATAATTGTCACGACCCAACTATCCAAAAATCAGAGTGAATTTTTTTCGCGTTTTTGTTTATTTTCTTACTTAATTCTTACCTGTCCTCGAATCGTGACCAACACTCCACTACTAATTGGGCTGTGCGTCAATGCCAGTCCCACCATACATCTACCCTAGTACTTATTTCTTCTCCAGTCATTTATAATTGTTATATTATTTATACATCCCCTAAAGTTACTTACAATCATGTTACTGTGCTATGCTTATGTAGATACAATAAGTACAAGTGTATATACCTTATGTTGATGGGCAGCAGCGGATATCCGGAATGCAGTACTGAGTCGCCTCAACTTCAACTGGAGATCATCTGTGGGAGAAAATGAAAGGGGTGAGCACATCAAGCTCAGTAAGGCAATCCTACGAACAAGTAGGTAACCATACTACCTACATGAACGTAGTGCCATGCATAAACCACCCTTTCTCCACACATTTTAAAACAATGCTATGCATTATGATGATATGTAAAATACATTTGCACGGAAAATCAACATGCAATTATCATAAATCATTTCTTTCTCAATTAAGATTTTGACAATAAAGTCAGGACTCGACCCCTCCTGCGGGTGATCCTGACTCACACAAAATCATGAAAACATTTACTTCACACGTGGGTTTTGAAAAGCATGGAAATACCATCATGCAATTTAGTTTTAAAACCCAGTTTAAATCATCATAGAAATCATCAACATGCGAGACTAGGCAACGTCTGTATATAGGTAAATAACTAGGACTATGGCCACATCTGTCCTCGTGAGTTCCTCAGCTACACGGATCCTAGTGTGCGGGTTCTCACCATGATCGGGAACCGCCCGGGAGGTGGGTCAGTCCATCCCGTCAGTCTTATCCGATCCCCGGCATCCGAAGATGCTGCATCCGGAGATGCCGTATCCGAAGATACAACACGGTACATCGTACTCCATGCTACTTGCACGGTACATCGTACTCCATGAACCCATGTAATATCTCTAGGTACTCCGGCCCAATTGGCCTGCTTCCCACAGAGGTTTGTTTCTCAATACTCATGCCATGTCTCAAAACGCACGTGCGAGCCTATTAAATCGGTGACACACAGTCTACCCGATGCTCCAAGCACGGCTCATCGCATGTTCTCATAAAATCTGTGTGAGCGATGCTCAGCACTCTCATCAAAACACGTCAACTGGCAGAGCCCGCTTACATCCCCACAAGGCCGCCAACCTCATCCCTCACTCTCACCCCACCTAAGAGGTCTCTTGAGCCTGTTGGGCCTTTTGGCTGACTCCAAGGGCAGACAGCGGTACTCCACAAATCCGGTAAAACTAGTGCGAGCTAAGCTCAGCACTCTGTATATTATAAATCACATGAAAATTTTATAAATACTGGTGCGGGTTAAACTCCAGCACTCTGTCTCGAAAATCATGTAAAAATATGGTGCGAGTCAGACTCTAGCACCGTGTCACGAAAGAGCATGTGAAATCTGGTGCGAGTTATACTCTAGCACCTATGCATGTAAAACTCTAGTGCGAGCTCTCGCTCCAGCACTAATGCATGCATCACACAAATCGAAATTACCGTGCGAGCTGAGCTCTAGCACGTCATATGTCAATAAAACACGTAGGCGGCTCTATTTACTCAAAACAGTTTTCAAATCAATTTCACGTTGAAAGTATGCAATGCGGTGCACTTTCTTTCAAGGCGAGCCAGCCTACTCATGCATGCGTTGAAATATCTCCAGAACGAGCAGGAACCTCTTGTCCTTGCTCCTCCCAATTTTTCCTAGATTTTTAGAATTTTACCCTTAACAAGGGTATTTTAGTAATTTGCCCATTCGGGGCACTAAAATTATTATTTGACCTCTAGACCCTTCAGGATATTTTAAAGGACTGCATATGAATTTAAAATTGCGTACTGTTACCTCTAGCAGTCCGCAGAATTCCCTTACCTCGATTCTCGTCGAGTCTGACCTTTTTCTTTTCCAATGTAGTCCCGTCGCGCAGTCCGATATGCTTCCAATCCAATGCCCGGAACTGCGTATTAATATTCCTCAGGTCAGATATTACACAATTTAATCGTATTTAATCTTTTCTGGGCTTAATTTAAATCATTGGGCCCGTTTACCCTTATTGGCCCGATTGCACCTTAATGGGCCTTAATCGGCCTTAAGCCGTTTTATATTTATTAATTTCCTTCTTCGGGTATACCGAGCTTATACAGCTTCCTAATAATTATCGGGCTTCATTCCAAATTTATTGGATAGCCCGTATGCCACTTACGGCAATTATATTACAATTTCGCATAATATTCCTTCCTACGCGAAATTAATCCATAATTCCATAAAATAATTAAACTCGGTATTTAAATAACTCTAATTGCCGAAATTAAATTGTACTTACCCGATATGATGCGAGGTACGAAAATCAGAGCTCGATCGGCTCTCGTTCGGTCTCCGTCGTAAAACTGCATAATTAGGTAAATCCGGATTATTTTCCATTAAAATAATATTAAATTAAATTTCCGGAATTCACCAGTTGGTCAATATCGACCCTCGGTCAACTTACCCGAACCTCGAGTCGTCCCCCGGTAAATTTTTCCCTTTTTCCTTCCTTTTCCTTCCTTTTCCTTTCTCTTTTCCTTTCTCTTTTCCTTCCTTTTCCTTCCCTTTCCTTCCAGCCAGCCAAACGGTGCCGTTTTGAAGCTCCTCACTGCCTCTTGCCGTCGCCGGCGATTCCGGCAGTCTCACCGGCCAAGACCGGTGCCAAAAGGACCGGCTTCCTCCCCTGAACACGCCGGTAGCTCCCTTTCCGGCCCAGACGCAGCGGTTCGTCGGGAATCAACCCGTTTTTCCGGCGATCTTCCTCGGCTCCGATCGGGCTGCTCCGGCCACCTGACGGCGTGAAACCGGTACCCACGTGTTCGCCGGACTCTCCTCTTGCCCCTGGAAGCTTTGTCGGACGTCGAACGGTCGCCGGTGGTGAGATTCGACGGTGATGGTTTTCGGGTCACTGTTCACGATTTTCGGTTTTCTCGGGTCTTCTCCCTTTTTTTTTTTTTTCTTCAGTTGCCCCTTTTTTTTTTTTTTTTTTTTTTCTTATTTTATTTATTTTATTTTTATTTTGATTTATTTATATTGATTTACTATTCCATAAAATACTCTTAAAAACCCAAAATATCTTCACTTACCTTATTTTTTTTCTACTTTTATTTATTCAATTAAAATTTAATTTATTAATTTTATTTTTCTCTAAATTTCGGTATTATTTCTTCACGTTTTTCGAGATATAGTCCCGGTAATTTCTTCGATATTTTTAAAATTTTCGAATCTCGATCAATTGACCCAAAATTTATAATTTCCTTATTTTTGATCAAGATATCCAAATTCCTTATTTTTAATTAAAATTTTCTTATCGCTGAAATACCGGATTTTGGTATTTTTACCATTTTACCCTTGCTCTTGTTTCAGGATCCAATTTAGCTTAACCTCCCTTTATACACCCCCCATATTTTCTTATTTAATTTTTTGTATTTTAATTTAATTCGGGTCTTACACCTAAACTTATAAACCTCAAGTTACACACATTTATAAGCTCAACCAAATCATTTTTTATCATAAATCATACCATACATAGTCCATTTATCTTTATCATCATAACATCCATCTCGTAGTCCTACATTCATCCTTATCATCATAACATCCATCACATTCATCATCATAACATTCTATTTGCAAAGGGATCGGTCTTTTAGCTAAGGGGATCAGTCCCTTGAATCCTATTCTTTTTTTGCTTTTGACTTCAACAGGATCGATCCTCTTGGCTTGGGGATCGATATCTTGACTTGGAACTTTATCATTTTAATGCTTTAAGTTCTAAAACACTCAATCTTTCACTCCTAAACTTACACCAATCATTCCACGACTCAAAAACAATTCTTAAAACATCCACAAACGCATCTAAACCATCAATAACATATTCATACATCTCATAAGATTCAAATCTATAACTTATACTTAATACCTCAACAAACATAAAGCTAATAAGCATAAATCATCCCAATCTACAATCATTATAGAGCATATATTCGCAAAGCATCCATAACTCTTACAATTTGTCCAACAATCAATAACATTTATACATTACAAAAATGACTTATTCAATATGAAACTAAGCTTATACAACAGAAATTCGAGGTTTTACATTGATAAAATATATTATGAATTTTAAATAATATTAATGATTATAAATTAGATATGTTAATAATTAATATTATTGCTAATTACTATTATGCAATATATTTAATTATTATTTTATTAAATGATATTATGATTTAATAGTTTTTTTTTTCAATTAAATTTAAAACACATCACTACTGATGTAAAATAGTTTAATATTACTAAAAAGTGAATACTTAACATTAAATAAATTCATTTATACTAAATATAGTATGTTTTAATAATTATATAATTTTTTATAATTACTTAGTTGAATATATTTTATTTAATAATTTAATATTATTCTAGTTAAAGTAAATAATTTTATTAAATATAAGTTATAATTTATTAATTCACATTATTATTTAATATATTAAATTTAAAATTTTATTAATCTCAATTATTATATAATAAAAATTAATACTTAAGAATTTATTTATTATTATTTTAATTGAATTATTTTTAAGTAATTTTTTTATTTAATATTATATTTAATTATAATAATATTTAAATTATATTCAATTTTAATATGATTAAAAGTAGATATTTCATATTAGGATGAAATATTATAAAGAATATTATTAAATATTATGTACATAATATTATGTAATAAATATATTATTATTTTTGTTTAATTTTTAAATTTTATTTTGTGAATTGAATTATTATATCTGAATCAGTTTAAATATTTCTTTTCAATACTTAAGAACTTTAACCAAATATATTTTTTATTTTCTAAAATTGAAAACAAAACAAAAATAAAATTTTCAAATACAGAAAACAGTAGACAATAACAAACGACTCTTAATTATTGGAACCTTAATGAGAACAATATTGACCATTTGATTGGGACTCGTGAGAATTAGTACTATGTACGATAAGTGTTATAAAGTGCATGACACTTCTCTACAAGTAACTTAAACTTTCATGCCCTAGGCTTTGTAACAATGACCAATTCTTTATCCATAAACTTGAATAAATAATCAATCACATTAGATAAAATGGTAAATCAAGATTTCAGATATTATGTCTTTCAATTAGGTTTATAGATCAAAATATTATTGTAACGACCCGAAACTGCTTATTTTAAGTAATTTATTGCGGAAGTATGAAAATTTTGGCTAAATTTTTCAGTTTTTCTTTCCATATATGTTTGTCATGTGATTACAGTCGTATTTATTTCTAGGTATCAAAATTACCTAGTTTAGTTTAAGGTTATGAACCTAAGGTCACAGCCTAACTTCTTATTAGCTTTTGTAATCATTTTTTAATTTAATACACATCCCGATAAATACACTAAAATGTAACTGTCTGAAATTTAAATCAATATAAACAAATGTACCGCTATAAGCAACGAGATCTCAAAGCGCTTACTTCGAAGCCGATACTGATAATGATGTCAGTTTGCCTTTAGTCTGTACCTGTGATGGAAAGAAGAAAGGGGTGAGCTTTGGGAAGCTCAGTAAGCAAACCACACAAGTACCGAGGAATTAACTTACATGATACTGAATTTCTAATGTATTTCTAATTTATTTCCATTCTATCTTTCTTTCTTATCACTGTCCGAACTTATCACATTCTGAAATATGTCTTATTCCACAATATACTTTACAATTGAAACTTATCGAAATGTCACAATTCTCTTGGGTCTATGGACTAGGGTATGTTCTAGACGCTGTCAAGTTTTTCAGACGATGAGGTATTTTGAAATACCTTAATTAGCCATCAAACTTGACTACCTAGACTGAACATAGCCATAGGGATTTAAAATTCTAATATAATCAAATGCATCAAACCAATATTTATTGACTTCCTCATTCATCTTTCAAACACAACCGTTCATGAAATTATATCATACATCAAGAATATTCATATACCAAAAATAATCGTACTTCGAAACATCATGTAAAGACCCGAATTTATAGACATTTTTCGGTTGGGCTACAAGTCGATATTAGGTTAGAACAGTATTCAGTGTGATTAAATTTTTTTCTCAGTAACAATTGTAAATAGAATATGTTCACATTCCCCAGACACATCTTGTATTGCATCACTGTACTTACATAATTTTAGATATAAAAGAATTTCTTACAACTGGGTATACCTTCGATGCAGAAATACGGTCCGCAAAATCTTAATTATGAGGAATGCCTTACTAACGGAAGTGATCCCAGCTACAGAGGAACTCTGTGGAGGAAAGTAAGGGGGTGAGCTCAACATGCTCAGTAAGAAAAACCCTATAGTAGGTAGATAAATACACTACCTATAAAAAATATATATTTTTTTATATTTACCAAATCTAAAATATTTTCTCAAAGTATACAGATGATTTGGTAATTTCTCAGATACCAGATTTCAGAATTCGAAAAACAGATTTAGTATCGGCAAAAGCACAAATACCAGAAACAGAATATGTATCAGTAATATATTTAACTACTGTTATAAATCCAGAAAGTTCAGAGTTTTTCAGTAGCAAAACAAATAGATTCCCAGATATTTCAGTTCCAGCAGACAAATTCAATAAATATTTTCAAATAGACGAGACAAGGCATGCATGCTATATCAGATATCAGAAATGACTATTGGCCAATGTCAGTGACTCCGGGCAATTCACGGGCCAGGTGTGCCGGGATGTCAATCGCCGTGGGAGTGGTCAGCTACCCAAACGGCTCACACATCAAAATGTCTGAAGACCAGAAACAGAATCAGAAACACGATACATCGTACTCATGGACCACAGATACAGATACAGATACAGAATAGAAGTGCAGCATGATCTCACAAAAGCCTTTGTCTCAAAATCAGTGCGAGACGGACCGTACGACACACAGTCAGTACGCGTTCAAGCACATTTCATCAGAATAATTTTATAACAGATCGTTTTCCTTAAATCACATATAAATTCATTTGTTTGATGAAATCGTTCAAAACAGGCTGACTAGCCCTTTTTCATTTAAATCTCAGAAAATAAGTCTATGAGAAATTCAAAATTCAAGATTTTCAATAATTAAAACCGAATTCAAGTCATACCGTAATTTATGCAAATCCTTAAAATTTAATCCGTAAAATTTGATTGTTCAACCTAGTTTTTTCGATAATTTCGGTACTGCGAAATTCAACCTAAATTTTATATCTACAAATATACGAAAATTACGCATATTTATCTCTAGCAGCGACGAGAATTTTCCTTATCTCGGTGTCTGTCCGCGATCCTCGGTTGTCTCGACGTAGCGAGTCGACAAATCCGGTCCACTCGGGTTATTTCGATCGGAGACCTTTTTCCCGGGGTTTTCAAATTTTTCTGTGCCTTCTCTCCTATCTCCAAATATTTTTATATATATATATATATATATATACATTTCTTTTCTTTACTCTCTCTTTTTTTTTTTTTTTCCATCCTTCAAATTTGGCTTCCCGCCAAATTCATTATCTTCTTCTTCTTTCTTCTTCTTCTAAGTGCCCGAGGCACTGTTCTTCTTTTACACTTCTTGATTTCGATCCTCTATGCACTGTTCATCCATTCCAAGCTTTCGGTGCTGCCACCATCTCCATCTCTGTACACTTCCATCCGGCGCTAGATCGGGGTTCCTCCGCCACCTCGTTTTCTGACTATTCTACCAGCCCCGAGGCCTCTGTTTCGCTCTCTGTTTCAGGCCACACCCGAGCCTTCAATCGACCCCCATCATCATTATCATTATTACCCTTCTTCTACCACTCCACAACTGCTTCAGCTCACTTTTGTTTCCTTCCCGATCACGTCCCTTTTTCCAGCTCAAATCAACACTAAATAGCAGCTCACGATCACGCCTTGTTCCTTTGTTCTTTATTTCTGTTTCAGTCCTCAACAACAGTCCAACTCCTTAGTCACCTGTACTGCCACAGTGTTCCACTTCAATCTTCCTTTGTTTCGTCTTCTCCTTTCTTGGCTCCAGCCTTCCCGATCACCGTTCAAGTTCTGCCTCTCTCGGTCACCTGCTCAGTCCTCGGTTTGCTCTGTTTTGTTCCTCACTTTCCTATTTCCAGTCATGTCTCGGCCACCATCACCCTTCTTCTTCCAGTTTGGCTTGCTGTGGACCTCGTGTCCTCTCCTTTGTGTTTCCAACCGTTGCGCACATCAGTTGCTTTCATCCAGAATGGCTCTCGGGTTTTCCAGCCACTTCTAACTACTCCCATCATGTTTTCAGCAAGCCATACTTCCTTTCCTGAACATCTTTACGTTTTCTGACCCTTTTTTTTTTCCTTTGTTGTAGCCATCCTCGTGATTATGTAGTATATATATATTAACAAGCAGACGGGACAACATCAATCAGCCTTACAGATAGCATGGGTCTTCACGCCTCTGTTCTGGATAATTTTTAGAGTTCCCATATCACTCTTTACCTACCGGTCATCTGCTTCCTGTTTATATATAAAAATATATTTCCTTTATTCCTACCCCTTGTCAGACCATTTCCGTCCCCCTTAAATGCATCTCGCACATGTATACACCCGTGTATATATATAGTTACTTGTATGTATATATATGTGCACTTCATATGCTTAATTTGAGAAATTACTACTTACACAATAATCATATATATAAATATATATATATATATATATATATATATATATATATATATATATCCTTATATTTGATAGATTTCCTTTTCAGTATATATATAAGAGTGGATTTAGCTTATAAATCGTATATATGCTTCATATAGATATGTCCTAGCTCATTGTATATAAACTTTATTTCCACTTCCCATGGAGATTCTTTTCTAATGTTAATATATATATATTTTTAATTAAATTAATTCTCCCAAGTTTCACTAAGAAAAATAAAATTTTAATTTAAATCATTGTCTTAAAAAATCATACATTTAATTGTAATAGCCACATTGATATTCATGATTAAGTCTAAGTAACTAGAAAAAAATTTAGGGTATTTACATTCTCCCCACCTTAAGAAATTTGGTCCCCAAATTTAGGAGTGCCATAGTCCTTAAACATACTCAGTATTTCTCTTGCATCAAGCTCTCCAATTCCCACGTGGCCTCTTTCGAAGTGTGGTACTACCATAAAACCTTATCCAAAGGAATCGTCTTAGTCCGTAATGTCTTTTCTTCCCGTCCTCAATCTGAATCGATTTCTCAACACATGTCACATCTTCTTTCAATTTCAGTCGTTCACACCTAACCACATGTATCGGATCTAAGTGATACTTACGTTGTATTGATACACGGACGATATCGTGAATACTTGGTAATTTCGGTGGTAAAGCCAATCTGTATACCTTGTCTCCCACTCGGTTCTGAGATCTTAAAAGGTCCAATATAACAGGGACTTAGTTGTCCTTTCTTTCCAAATCTCATTATACTCTTAGATGGAGAAATTTTCAAAAACATCAAATTTCTGACTGAAAATTCTAAGGGTCTTCATCTTTGGTCAGCATAACTCTATTGCTTGTTTTCGAGTTGTTCTCAACCTTTCACAAATTAATTGAATATCTTTAGAAACTTACTTACCCAAATTGGGCATAATCATCTAAATTTCACCCACTTCTTTCACCCAATCGATGAACGGCATTTTTTTTATCATACTACACTTCATACGGTATCATTTCGATACTTGAATGGTAATTGATATTATATGCAAACTCTGCTAATGGCAATTGGTCCTTCCAAGAGCCTCTAAAATTCTGGGCGTATGTTCTCAATTCCATATTGACATAGTCAAGGGTGGTAATAACCCCATAGGCTTCTGTACTCTACCTTAACCTGATGACTTATGAGACTCTTGTCACACTTCCAGTTACACTTCTTATCGTACTTGGTTGCCAGTATACCTTCAGGAGATTTGATAAATCTTTACCATTCTCTGAATGTGGGGTATATCTCTGTAAATGAGTTTCGAACAACATTAATTCCTTTAACTATAGATCATTTGGTACACAATTCTGTTTTTAAATCTCAATAAATCATCAATACCGATACTCAAGTTAGTTGCAGCACCCATCTGGGTCTGACTAGCCACATCAATGCAATATTTATCATTTCGCTGTGCCTGTTCGATTCGATAATTCAAGTTCCAGTTTTTAACTCTTAGGCTCGCTACCACGATATAAATGTCAGTATCAGAAAGGAACACATCCAAGTCGTAGCTCACAAATTATTTCAATAACTCATGTCCCTGACCAATATACATGAGGTCATCTTGAAATCGCTTCTCCTCAAAGTGTTAACCCCAGTCATTTCCTTTTTCTTGTATCAAACTGCTTTTGTGGAATTTAATATTTAAATCTTCATGATCAATAGAATTTCGCAATTCTTCGCTGCACAAGCAATGGCATCCTGACTTCAAACACGAATATTACCACTGTTAATTCCAGTTTATGGGTTAAGGACCAGGTACTTCTAGACGCTGTCAAATCTCTCAGGGTAAGAGATATTTTGAAATACTTTTATTAGCTATCAGACTTGACCACATAAATTAGTTATGGATATAAGGGTTCAAGGTTCAATCCAAATAGAAAGTAGGATACCATAACTTATCAATATTCTCATTTATCCTTGGTCACAATTCATTTTTAGTTCGTATCACTTGATTCGAATCACTTCACATATCAGAGATATTCTTACCTTGTATACACCACTTATTCCAATATAACTTGCATTCAGAATTTATCACATTTCAACGCTTGTCTTATTTCATTTATCAATTATAACGAAATCATTTTTTTACTCAAATTGAGCCTCGTATTCAAAACGTAAGTATATATACAATTTACAATCCTTAGATCCGATACGTAATTCATATTCCAAGGTATCTTTTTATCTCAATCTCTGAATCATCTTAACAATTTTAGGTCCTTCTCACTGATCTTTAATCCTTGTTTGGGGAACTTGATTGACACTCATTCTTAATACAACGTGACCCAGAAGACTCTGAGTCTCCTTAAAAATTAACACCAGTACACTCCCAAGTTGGTCACTCAGTCTATAATCCTCTTTTCATATAGTCCTCGTAATTGCTTTTTCAGCATTTCTAATTTAGTCAAAGCCATTTAGTATAGTGATCTGAATAATTAATTCGATACCACTGCTAAATCAATTTCAAACTTCATCTATCAATTTAGTGGTAATTCTGGTAGATCATTCGAATACGTGTCAGAAATCCCTCTGTCTACTGGGGTGTCTTTTTATTCCGAACACGCCCTAACTTTATCAATCATGTAAGCAATGTAACCTTTACTTATACTTTTAATTCTGTAATTCATATTTTCAGTGACTTTACTCTATCACTTTCACTGCTTCTTTAGTACATCTCTTTTCTGTCACTCTCTTTACCTTTTCATTTTCTCAGTGACCTCAAAATATACATTTCATATCATCACAATTGTGCCTTGCACACTACTTGCTCAAAATAACATCTAATGGAGCTAACTTAGCTCGATAGAGGATCCCAGTACCTCCTATGAGTTTCCTGGACTTCCTCCATTTCACATCTCTACTTATTCGGATTATACTCCTTCCAAAACCATAAATTTAGTCTCATATTCATTTTCGGACTTGTTTCCTTATGTCCGATTCAATCATTTCAGCTATAATTTCCAATATGTTTCATCCAGAATGTGTTGCCTTCTAGAGGTCTCTAAAAACATATCTCATGTAATTCTTTGATGTCGACTCTCGAATTAATTCGGGAACTTTCCTTTGAGATCGACTTTCCATTTCGATACTGATGCTACAAAGGCTATTTTCTTTATAGTAGCACATTTTAAAAATCTGTGTAACTTTCCCAATTCTTTACCAAAAATATTGCAAAGAACTTTCTCGGTAGAGTTACTATAAAATTCCATAGGATTTCTCTATCTCACTTATCCAATCTTCCACAATCATTGGATTTCTTAACTCCACTGAAAAACGAAGGCTTAAACTTCTGAAGTTGCCTCTATTAGGTTTACAATCGTACCTAACGAATCCATATAAATTCTTCCAATTCATTTATTTCAGTTTTTCGTCACATTTGAATTTTGACTCCAGTATATAATAGTGTACCATCTTTCAAACTCCTGAGCTGGTAGGGATAGTGAGAATCGGAGCGGTGGTCAATCGACGTTTCAACTCCTCAAAACTCTTTTCACAATCCTCGTTCCATACGAACGGTACACTCTTTCGAGTAAGACGTGTCAACGGAGCAGCCAACTTCAAAAATCCCTCAACGAATCTCTGATAGTATCCAACTAAACCCAGAAAACTCCTGATCTCGATGATTGTTCTTGGCTGTTCCCACTGAACTACAGCCTCTATCTTAGATGGATCAACTAATACACCATCTCTCGATACAACATGTCCCAAAAACGAGATCTGTGACAACTAAAAGTTACACTTACTGAGCTTAGCATATAACTCATGCTCTCGTAGAGTCTGCAACACGATCCTGAGGTGCTCCTCATGCTCATCCTTAGATATCGAATACACCAATATGTCATCGATAAAGACGATAACAAACTGGTCCAAATATGGCTTGAACACATCGTTCATCAAAGCCATGAAAGCAGCTGGAGCATTCATCAATTCGAACGGCATGATCAAGAACTCATAATGGCCATATCGAGTACAAAATGCTGTCTTGGGTACATCTCCACTTCAAACTTTCAGCTGATGATACCCAGACCTTAGGTCAATCATGGAAAATACCTGTGCTCCCTGAAGCTGATCTAACAAGTTGTCAATGCGTGGAATAGGGTATCTATTCTTGATGGTAGCCTTATTCAACAATCGGTAATCTATACACAATCGGAGGTTTCCATCATTCTTCCTCACAAATAGAACCGGTGCTCTCCAAGGTGAAACACTCAGTCGAACAAAACCCCTATCCAACAGCTCCTGTAACTGTCTCTTGAGCTCCTCCAGCTCAACCAAGGCCATGCGATATGGTGGTCTCGAAATAGGTTCCGTACCGGGTACCAAATCTATACAGAACTCCATCTCTCGGTCTAGTGGTAACCCTGACAATTCATCTGGAAAAACATCTGGGTACTCACTGACCACAATAATATCTGACAACTTCGGATGTGCCTTATCCATATCTACCACGTACGCAATGAAACCTTGATATGTTGAAGGTTTTTCTAAATCAGTAATCATGTAATAATCATAACTACTCCTTTCATTTATTCTTATTAAACTTTACAACACATCTAGTAGGGTTAGGAAATATAACTGTCTTAGCATAACAATCTAAAGCAGCATGGTTTGCAGATAGCCAATCCATTCCAAATATTATATCAAAGTCGCTCATACTTAGTAATATTAGATTGGCTGTCATCTCCTTATCCCCTACTCTCAACTTACAATCATTAAATGCATATTCTACAACTTGACTACAATTCATAGGCGTACTAATCAACATCATCATACATAATGGTGTACGCTCTACATGTCTTGCTAATTTATATGCAAATGAAGGCGATACAAAAGAATGCATGGCACCAGGATAAATTAAAACATATGCTTAAATATCATAAATCAGGATGTTACCTCGAATCACATCCGATGAAGCATCAGCTGTCCCCTGGTCCAAAGCATTTACTCGCCCTCAACCCATCACTTGTTTCCCCTTCTCCTCTGCCGTTGCTCTACCTCTCTGAGCAGACGTTCCAGCTGGAGTTCTATCAGGCTCCCTGCCTCTCAGTGGTACAGTCACAAATGTCTCTGGGCAATCTCTAGCCATATGCCCTTATTTCCCACATCGAAAACATATAGGAGTCAGCGAACACGGTCTACTTCCATGTTGTTTACCGCATCTTCTGCACTAATCAACAGCAGGTCTCTGTCCTCCTATGACAATGCCCTTCGCTGGGGCTACAGTCGGATAAGCAGGAGGTCTAGCATATCTCTCTCGTGCCTCCTCCACCCGTGATCTCTTACCGAAGAATTTCTTCCCTCCTCGGTAACCGAAATCTCTAGCCAGCCTCTTCTTCTGTATATCTCAGCTAGGGTTAAACTTCTCGAACTCGAAAGCATTTCTCTCGTAATCTTGCTCACATAGTTTCGCCCTACGCACTGCTTCCTCATAGGTTGCTATGTCTAATAGAACCAACCTGGACCGCAGAACCGGTCTCAACCCGTCGATAAACTTGTGGACCTTTCTGGCCTCACTATACATGGTATCGGGGTCATATCTCCCTAGGGATAGGAATCGAGTCTCATACTCGTCCACAGATAAACTCCCATGGTTCAGTCCTAAAAACTCTGTCTGTAGTTTTCGTAGTGCGATATCGAGAACAAACTGCCTCCTAAAGGCCTCCCGAAATATCTCCCAACTAATGTTTGTGTGTCGGGCTCTCAATATAGGTCGGGTGGACTTCCACCAATGCTCTGTAGCTCCCTTCAGTAGGAACGCAGCAAATGCGACCATCTCCGAGGTCGTACACTCGAAGAATCCATAAAGCTTCTCCATCTCCGCTAACCACTCCTCAGCAGCTACAGGGTCCTTGACCCCACTAAAAGATGGAGGTCTAAACTTCTGGAAGTCTCGCAACCCATGCAGATCACATCCATACCCTAATCCACTACCACCCAAAACCGGTAGGGGTGTTGGAGTATCTACTGTCCTCGGTGCATGACTCGTCTATGTAGGAGTGTCAAGGGCAACTGCCTCTCCTGTCGCAGCTCCTGCCTCCTGTCCTTGCCTACCTGGCATCGTCTGTGCCAACATCTCGACAATCATCTCAAGACTATGCTCTAATCTCGTAAAGTGCATCTCAACACACTCGGGTGCCTCAGTAGCACCTGGAGTCTCAAGCGTAGGTAATGGTTCGGCAGCAACTCATCCCTCGGGTCTATCTCCCCGACCTCGAGCCCTACCTCTCATACTCCTACCACTACGCGTATTTTCCATATTGGCAAAGTTCCTACATTCATAATCATAAATTAGTCCGTCTCCTATCTGGTATACACAGTTATATCTAAACACAGCACAGTACTATGGGGATGTACACTTTCCTATTTTCTAACACCGACTCACATCAGACCAACCTCTGCTCTGATACCATTCAGTCAGGACACGTTCTCAATCCATGACTTAACCAAAAACCACTACAAATTTTTTGCATTTTTAACCTATCTTTCCTCTCTTCAATGGTTGGGCTGTGATTCGATGTCAGAATCTTCGCTTACCACATTATCCATTATCATACATACATGTCAATATACTGTTACTGACTGTAACTGTTTTTATAATACATGTGAGATTATATAAAATCTAACACAAATACATTCTCCATAATATATATCGTATACATCACTGTGCTGTTTCTATGTTTAGATACACAACCGTACAAAATCTGTATACCTGGCGGTCGATAGGAAATAGTGGTGGACTCAGGAATACTATCCCTTAATAGCTCTCACTCTATTGCTGATGCTCTGTAGAGAGATGTAAAGAAAGGGGGTGAGCATACAACGCACTCAGTAAGGAAATCAGGCAAGCAAGTAGATATCTACACTATCTACTCAAAATAATGTTATGCTTTAAAAACATTATTTCCTTTACTCACTTTAAAAGCATGTCTTTAAATATATATATATATATATGTATACTTGTACAGATTAAATCCCATGTACAGAAATCATGCTTTCTTTCTCAAATGTAGGCATGTAGTGCAAAACAATGTATCTTTATATAAATCATGCCTTTAGATAAATCATGCCATGTATATTTAAATCACAATAAATATGGCATTTAAATCATTCACATCACAAAATCGGAGTCCGACCCATCCCTCAGGTCTGTCCGCAATTTAAATCAGTCAATCAATGTGATATATCATGTGAGACTCTGTGGTGAAATGCAAATAGTATCTTGGACTATGATCATATCCGACATGTGATCCCAAGCAACACAAATCTCGGTATACGGGGCATCACTGCTGCAATGGGAGGGGGGTCAGTCAATCACAACCGTCAGCTATATCCTTCTCAACTCCACAACAACACACGGTACAGTGTACTCCCATGCCACATGCACGGTACAAAGTACACCCGTGGACCCTACATCACAGTCGGGGTGCCTGCCATAGGTCTTAGCCCTCAAACCATGGAATATCATACCACATCTCTAATGCCTTCATGTGGATATCCTCTCACATAATGTGACACTCAGTCACACAAGGATTCGGGCATGAGTTTGTAACATGTATTATATATCACATACAGTACGCGCTTTTGAACGCGACTCACAGTTGACACTCCGCTCAAACACTGTTTCACATCACAAACTCAACTCTAGTGCGAGTAAACCTCTAGCAACTAGGTCAATGCATAGTTCATGAATTAAATCAAGTACGAGCAATAGCTCAAGTACCATGCTATGCACAATATCATCAATTCAAGTACGAGCAATAGCTCCAGTACTATGTCATGTATAAATCATGAAGAATCGAGTACGAGCAACGCTCCAGCACTCTGTCATGTATCTCATGTAAAACTCGAGTACAAGCTAATCGCTCTAGCACTCTCTCATGCATATATCATATAAAACTGAGTACGAGCAAAAACTCCATTACTCTATCATGCGTGTCATGAAAATCTAGTGCGAATCATAATCCAGCACTAATGTATGTGGAAAATATATGAAATCCAGTGTGAGCTGTGCTCTAGCACGATTCATTCTCACATAATATAATAGATGGCTCTTTAAAAAGGGATGATTTACAAAACATCAAAATCAGCACTATAAAGTGTGCTTAATTCATATCAACCTTAAAATCATTAGCCCATCTATTTATTCTCCTGCTAAACAGCAGTTAAACACTTAAAATGGTGGTTTCCATGCTTTTTACAATTTTTCACAAAAGTTAACTTTTTGACTAACTAAGGGCAAAATCGTAATTTATCACTATCGGGTCGCAATAATTATTATTCACTTTCTCTGACCCTCAGAGTTTTTAAGTGAATGTAAAAGCATATGAAAATATGTGCAAGTATCTCTAACTACTCACAAAAGTCTCTTACCTGTAATCACTCGAGAAATTTCACTTTCTCTGCGCTGCTCGTTTCAGCAGTTCGATTTGCTTCTCCAATACTCTCTGGAGTTGCATATAACCATTTATCAAGTTAATTACACTTTTCCTACTGTATTTCACATTAAATAGAGTCTATTTCCCTTAATGGGCTTTAAAAATCCTTAATGGGTCTAACTATGCTTTAAGCCCATTTTTATTTTACTATTCATTTTCGTTAGGCCTATTGGGCTTGTTGGGCCCACAATCTCTTATTGGGCTTGTCCTAGACCTATTCCATCATATTGGGCCTAAAATATTTGGGCTTGGCCCATTGGGCCTCTCGACCACATGCCATGGCCGAGAGCTACCCATGCCACCGGTTATGCCATGGCATGCCATCCATGCCATTTCTTAGCTAATTCATTTAGGCATTTTCACAAACACTTGGTTGGCAACATTCCTAAACATCATATAGTTCATTTAGGCATTTTATCAAACACCTTGATTGCCAACTAATTACATGTATTAATTAATCCAATTGATTAATTCTAATTACACCATAATCATTAACACATGTACATTAATCCATTTATGCCTTAAAATCATAAGGACATAAATCAATGTCTCACCACTCACTCTCGGCCTAACCAACATCACAGTGATTTAATATGTTTCAATGCTTAAAACATATATCAATATACTTAAAATCATTCATACATTAACATATATGAAATTGAAAATTAGAAAATATATCAATTGTTGTGTTCACCCTTTGGCCGAATCTTTGAAGGCTCTCGGTTTGCACTCTATGGCTCCTTGATAGCCAATTCCAACATATGTCACTCTCCTTTCAATTTGGAACAACTTCCATGAAGGATGCAAGTTCCAATTATGCCTAATTCCTAGTGATTTCTAGTGAGAGAAAGCTTGGATAATATGTTTCAATGGTTTCTTCTTCTAGCCGAATTTGGTGTGATGAAGATGACAATGGTGTGGCTGAATTTATAAGCCACTTACTTAGCCATTAAGCTTTACTTTTCAGCCATTAAGCTTGACTTTCCAAGCCTTAGCCATGAGTCACCTAATGAGTCACCTTATGAGTCATGGTTAGCTTTAACTATGGTTAGATATTTATCTCATGGGCTTTCCATTTGGGCTTCTCGATTTGGGCTTTCTTAATGGGCTTTTGGGCTGAAATTTTTTACTATGTCTCGGGCCTTTAATTGTCTAAATATTTGGCCAATCAATTGGTCCAACAATTCGGTCTAAAGGACCTAAGAATTTCGATATACGTTTAGTATACCTTAATGGGCTTTAAAATTTTCACCTTAAGCCCATTGCTTTTTTAACCACTAAATTTAATCCGGAATCCTTTCGAATAAATTTTCCTTACTTTCGGGGATGATTATCTTGTATTCTGGACAAGAATATTTTTCTCCAAATTTTTCTCCACACTTAGGTTAATTTTTAACCATAATTAGTCAACTATGGTAAAAGTCCACTTTCTTAAATATAGTTGACTTTTTCCTTAACCATTGACAAAGTTGACTTTTTCTCAAAATTTTGAAAGTGTCATATCTTATATCTTACACTCTCTTCTTTATGTTTCAACCGTTCCCGATGGATAATTTCACCCGAAACACCTTATCTCGCCAAAAAGGTCCATTTTACCCTTTTTAGCTTTTACTCTCGTTTCTATGTTCGGGACTAAATCAAGCTGACTTTCCTTCATGAGCTCTCTATGCTCTCTCATTTTAAGTTCTTATTTTCAGTTAGAATGATTTAGATTTACTCGGTTTAGCCTGTGACACTTATAGTTCACATTAGGCTCTTTATGTAGCTTTTGCGTGTTAAATCATTTCACTAACACTTTATGTCTAGTAAATACTCTTCTTATGATTCAACTATAATAACAGAGTGTTCATACACATAGGAATCATAAGGAATAAGCTACATAAATTTTGAGTCTGACATCCACGATGTGTCCCATCTTTTGATGTGTCGAAAATATTATCCGAACCCAGCGTATGTGACCAAATATGAGCTCTAACAGCTTAGCTCAATGAAAGTATAACATATGTTAAAGACTTGATTCGGGTATTAAAACAGGAAAGAGAAAGTGTTGAGATTTAAGACGATCTCCCTAATTAAAGTCCTTTAGTAGTAGTACACTTCGAAAAAGTCATATAAGAATTAAAGAGTATGATGCGATAGACGTACCCGGAGTTGTTTATGGACCCAATTGACTTGGTTCTAATTTGGAGGACCAAATTTCTTAAGTGGTGGAGATTATGTAAGACCCGAAATTAAATCATAAATTTTTTTATGAGGATGAAAATGGTCATAAATTTAAATGAATGGAATTCGAACTGGAGATAAGGATTTAAAATACGAAATGAGTGAGTATTCGTGAAAGGAAGTCGATTTAAAGTGATCCCGAACACGTACAAGGCCAAAACGGTCAAAAGATCGAAAGTCGGTATAAATTTGATAAGAAAATTTAATTAAAAATAATGGGTTTGAGAATCTTAATCAATAACGAAGAAATAATTAAATTTCGAGTTAAATTGATCAAGATATAAATTTATGAGAATTAAACGAAATTAATCGAGATTTTTACTGCGAAAAATAATCCCAAAAATAATCGAAAAATATGCCGAAAAGTTGAAATAATACCGATAAATTCAGTTATAGGTTAAATGAATAAAATATGAATATTTTTAGATATTTTTGCCAAATAATAATATTAAATTGAATATAATAATAATAAAAATAAATTATAAAATAAATAAATAAATTAATTAATTAGAAAAAAAGAAGAAAAAAAGAATCAGAAATTGAAATCGGGGAGAGAGAAAGAAGAGACAAATGGAAAAACGAAGCCGAAACCAAGGAGAAGACCGGACGACCACTGGCGACCCAATCGGCTAGGTGAGGGCCGAAAAAGGAAGAGGACGTCGGCATGACCTCCTTGGTACCGGCGACGTGCCTCACCGACGCCGGAGAACACCGGATCGAGGGAGAGAAGTCGCGGAGAGGGGAAGCGAAATCGACGGCCATCGGCGCCGATTCGACCCCAACCACCGCTAGTTGAGGGATCCCCACGTGATACCGAGCAGATTGATGGTGGCCACGACCGGTGAAACCGACGGATGGCACTGAAAATTGCAAAAAAGAAAATGGGTACCGACGGCTAGGAGAGAACAGGCCGGACCGGCCACTTTTCGGCCACCATTGGTGAAACCGAGACCAGATTCGTGAATCGGACTATCCCGCGGAGCTGCTGGAGGCGAAAATCGGTGAAGAACCGGCCGGTAGAGCTCTGAACTGCGAAAAGGAAAACCGAACCGGACTGAACCTGTAACGACCCTTGACCCTTGAAAATCGAGGGAAATTTTTTTTTTATTTTAGTTTACCCACTTATTCCCTTATTCACTTAGGTTGTATTCTTGTGCAGTGTCAAAACACTTTTCCTAATTCTTTACTCGTAATTATAATTAATTTCCATACTTTAACTTATATGACCGATAGAAATTTCGGCAGCATAACGGCTTACATATGAGCTTACCCATCTGCAATGCAATTGTTTTCGACAATCCTAGATATCCACAACTACCAAGCATACTTTCCAACGATCCTAGATATCTACAACTACCATGCATACTTTCCCAATTCACTTTTACAACTCAATATATCGCTTTCGATTTAATACTAGCCATCTCAAAACATAAACCCAAAATAATATTGTTTACATCGTTTTCCTTACAAAATTACATCCCAACAAAAGAATTCCCAATATACGTGTCTGTGCGTACAGATATGTCTGGTATAGGAATGTAAATGTATACCTTTCTGCGTGTAACAAAAGTAGCCTAGGGTAGCTCTCCCCATCAGCCTACGTCGTGTACACGGCAGGTAACGCCTATGGATTACTGCAATTAATCTGAGAGGTAGAAGGGTGAGCTTTCAGGAAAAAGCCCAGTAAGAAACACATTTTAAATAATCATGGTGGCTAAATCACATTGAATGCATGATAAAACCAAGAGATATGTTTCTTTGCAAATATCACATAGCTTTCAAAAAGCGTATATATAAAACATAATCGATAGAAATATAATTTCGAAGAACAAATCTATTCAGTTACCTCACAAACTATCGAAACACACAGAACTCCAAATTATTTTAAAACCGATAGAACTGCAAAAGCATAATTGATGTATAAACATATATCGAAGGATCAAAATCATATAGCATAGTACATATCGGATGGAGACTAGGCTAACTTATAGAATTGTCATGCGGCAATAACAAAATCATCCTCCGTAGAGGGAATTCAGAACCTATGCAGGTAAAATTCAGACGCCACAAAGGCGAGCATGACAAAAATGCATTGACCGTATGGCACTTTGCATCTGTAGGACTCAAGAGGTGGCCCCCACAGTCACACAGACTGTGTGGCACTTTGCTTCCACAGAACCCAAGAGGTGGCCCCCACGATCGTATGTCTTTATGAACCGCGTGGCACTTTGCTCTCGTCGGACTCAAGAGGTGGCCCCCACGTTCGTATGTCTTTGTGATCCGTGTGGCACTTTTCTCCCGTCGGACTCAAGAGGTGGCCTCCACGTTCACATGTCATTGTGGAAATTGCTTGGCACTTTGCTCCCATCGGACTCAAGAGGTGGCCCCCACAATTCCACTATACGTTGCCCTTTCGTCTCAAAACAAAATTTTCAAAGTCTTTCTTAGGTTTTGTAACCCATAAACTAATACCGAGTAATAAAATTGAATTTCTTGTGAACTGAAAACTCTTTCATAAAACAAACAGACTGTGTGACACTTTGTTCCCATAGGACTCAAGAGGTGGCCCCCACAATCGCCTTTCGAAAACAAATTTCATTTCTCAAGCATAAGTTCACATACCAACTTTCATTTCATTCAAAAACATGAAATCAATCATACATAAGTCAAAACCATGACATTTATTCAGAAAATCATGCTTGAAACTATGCATTTAATTTCATATAGCATTTCTTTATCTCGAAAACATGATCAAATAAATCTTGGACTCATTAGGTGTCGGGTTTTATTTTACAATCAAGGGTTGCACGAGAAGGTATAAAAACACATAGATAAATCGGAGTCTAAAGGTAGGGATACCATTACCATCTTAAATTACACCCCTTACCTCGATTTATCGACATTTTCGAATTCGAGTGGTGACGCCTTCTAGTAACTCCTTTAATTCCTTCTACAATCACCTGCACCGAAGTTGTATACTTAGCACCCTATTCATGCGAATTGTCCGAATTGCATTAAAATCGTAGCCTATTCGTTACTACTGCGTGTGTACGTATTATTGTACGTACCCAAGTCGACACGCACGTTTATATATTTTCTTTGCTATTTATATATTTTGTACATACAAATATTAATCATACACATTTATATATATATATATACTCCTATATGTATATATATATCATCATTTGTTTTCATTTATCCTTATCACATGTATATATCCTTGTATGTACATATACTTAACTTATCCATTCATTATATACACATATATGTATATACTCAAATATATATATATATATATATTCACATAAATACACATTTATCCTATATATTCCCACATGTATATACACCAATATATATTTATATATATACACATATATATATATATATACATATATTATTATTAGTTTCCATTATTCAATATCACAAATATATATATATATGTGTTTGCCTACTCCTCATCATTCCCATTTTTAATCTAATTCAAACTATACTAGCATTATTATATCTACAACCCATTTATCTACATGTACTTTGAATTTACATACATGTATATACAGATACATACTTTACCTTATCATACTTATACACAATCACATAAATATCTATACATGTACAATTAAATATACATATATACATTAGATTCTTACCTCTTTTCTCTTCTTTCTCTCTTCTTCCTTTTTTTTCTTTTTTTCTTCCCCGGTTTCACGTTTCCAGCCTTATTTTTGTTTCTCCTTCTTCATCAACCTCTCAGTTCCAGCCTTCACTGCCTCACTGATCACTTCTCTCTTCCACCAGACCCTGTTTCCCCTTCAGCCCTCGAGTCCTGCTCTTTTCACTCAGCCTCCCCTGCCTCGGTCTGCTTCCTTCAATCTCGATTCTGTCCTGTTTTCCTGGCCTGCTTCAATGAAGCCTCGATTCTAGCCTCACCCCTTCAACTTGCTTCAATTCCCAGTTTCCTGTTTCTATTTCCCCCCTCTCGGTTACTTCTGTTCAGCCTCAATTCTGCTATGCTTTGGCCCACTTCTACATCCGCTCCAAACCTCAGTCTCCTTCTTCGGTTGCTTCTCGGTTTGCCCTCCCGATCAGCCCTCAAGCCTCGGTCAACTCCCTTCTAGCCTCTCTCGATTTTCTTCCATTTTCCAGCCCCTGTTTTGTTTTCTGTTTTCCAGGTGCTGCTTCTCTTCTTCTTCTCCTTTCCAATCTTCTCTCTCGCTCAGCCCCGTCCTTCTCTTCCTCGGTTTCCCCGTTCTTCTTCCTTCTTTCTTTCTTTCTCCCCCCAGCCGACTGGTTCTTTCTCTCTCTTCCCCCTTTCCTTCTTCCCTTTTCTTCTTCTTCCTCTTCTCTTTTCTCCCTTCGGTTCCCGCCCTGCTCCTCTGTTTTGATTTCCTTTTCCAATTCAGAATAGTGGCAGATGGAATTGGCTTTTCTAAGCCAATTCCGTACATGCCATAATATATATATATATTATTTTAATGTATATGTATATATTATATTAGTATATATGTATTATTTGTTTATATATTTTGTATTGTTATTTTGTTGTATGGTTTCCATTTCATTTTTAATTGTCTTATGCTTTAATTTTAATTTTATTAACACATATATTAAATAATATACATTACATAATATATATATATATATATATTTGTTATATATATATATATATTATTATCCCTCTATTTAAATGTCATGTATATTTATATATACATATACACCTATGTATATATATCTATATATATCTATATATACCCATTTCCTTGTAAGATTATCCAAGGACACAATAGTCATGCCTTCCATTAAATCATGTTATTTTTATTCTTACATAGTCCAATTAAATATAAGAATTTTGTGGGGTTTACAGAATCGGCTGAATCGGACCGGTCTGAACCAGGTTGAACCGGACCGAACCGGTTCAGCCAAGAAAGAGAGGAAAAAGGGAGAAAAAGGAAGAAAAAGTGAAAAAGGAAAAAGGGGAAGAATTTTTGAGATACACCGAACTATGGGTAAGTCGGTAAGCGGTCAAAATTGATCGATTTGATTTTTAAGAAATTTATTTAAATTATATTCGATCGAAAAAATAACCCGAAATTAAATATAAATTGTGCAGTTCAACGATAAATTTTGAACGTGAGCCGATCAAACTTCGATTTGCGTACCATCGCATAATCTCGGGTAAATACAGCTCATTTACGACAATTTATATAATTATTCGCGTATTATAAATTTATTTTACGCATTTCGGATTTAATTCCGCCTTTAGTGAATAATATTCGAAATTCTGAGTAAACTGTCGTAAATGATAAACGGGCTATCCAAAGAGTTTGGAACGAAGCCCAATGGGTATTGAGAGCCCAATAGACCCGATGAAGGGATTAAATAAGTGAAAACGGGCTGAAAATGGGTCGAAACCCATTAAGATGCAATCGAGCCCAATAAAGTAAAACGGGCCCAGTGTTTTAGATTTGATCAGTATAAGTGAAATACTGATAGGTATAATTGAATTAACCCAAATATATGGTTATATGCAGCTCCGTAGACTTGGTTTGGAGCAAATTGGACTGAGAGACCTGGTACGGGCGAAACGGGATAAGCTCGCTCGTGATTCCAGGTAAGTGAATTTTATAGACTGCTAGAGGTAACTTTACGAAATTTTAACTTCAATTGCAGTCTTTTAAATGCTCTGAAGGGTTTAGATTTCAGATAAAATTTTTAGTGCCTCAAATGGGCAAATTACCAAAATACCCTTGTTAAGGGTAAAATTTCCAACTTTAGGAAAAATGTGGGAGGACCAAGGACAAGAGGTTCCTGCTCGTTTCTTGAGATGTTTGAACACATGCATGAGTAGGTTGGCTAACGTTTAAATAAAAATGCACAACATTTCATATTTCCAACAAATGTTGATTTTCTCTGAAACTGATTTGAGAAATGTAACCGCCTACGTGATTTTCAGAAATGTCACATGCTAGAGCTAAGCTCACACGAGTTTTAATTTTGTGATGCATACCTTAGTGCTTGTGAGATCTGAGAATTTTAGATATATTTGAATGATGTAATATGAACTTGAAGTGTAATTTATTGACCTAAGTGAATTGGGGAATGATAATTGGAGATTTATTTGTTAAGTGTTTAAAATAAGTGTGAAGTTATGAGGACAGATCGATCTGGGAGAAGGAGAGATCGATCTGGTGAGTTAAAAATGACAAGGAATGAGGAATTTAAGGAGCAGATCGATCTCCAATGGAAGAGGATCGATCTCCTTATGATTCTGTTTGAGAGAAGATCGATCTCATGAGGAAGAGATCGATCTCCAAATGATTCTGTTTGGGAGAAGATCGATCTCCTCAAGGAGCAGATCGATCTCATAAAGCCATAAAGAGATCGATCTCACCCCTCGACAGATCGATCTCCTAGGCATAAAATTGCCCAAATCGTCCCCAAAATTCAAATGCAGATCGATCTCATCAAGAGCCAGATCGATCTCTTACCTTCAGCCTATATAAGGAACCCTTATTTTTCTCCTGCAATCTCACTTTCTCTCTCTTCCAACCCCCATTTTCACCGAAACCTAGCTTTCTCACTCATCCAAAGCACCCATTTTCGTCCAAATCAGAAGTTGTGGCCAGAAGGAAAGTTGTTCCTCGTCAAAGGGAGAACAATATACTTGGAAATCGAAAGACGAATCGAATCGAGGTAAGAGATAAGCTCTCCACAAGTTTTAGGTAATTTTTAAACCTCAATCTTGATATCTGAGATGATTTTGATTATAATGGTTGTTGTCATTGTGTTGAAATAGCTAAGAAATGATTAGGGTTTGATGAAATTACAATGTGGTTGGAGTGATAATGATATTTAGCAATTTAGGAATTTTGAGCTATAAATGGAGATTTAGACAATGTGGTGAATTAGCATAGATAATTGGCATGAGAAATGTAGAACGTTGAGATGTTGTGAATGAGAGTGTAGTTTGGGGTAGAGTTACGAGAATAAAGAGATTTGAGGTGTTATGAGCAATTATGCTCGATTTTGAGAATTGAGGTTGATGAGATAATTGAGTATTGATGTTTTAACATTGTTTGGACAGCTCGGGAGTTCCAGAGTGGAATGCGAGGCTAGTCCGTGATACGGGGGAAACGATTGCACTATATGAGGTGCAAAGAGGTAAGGGAAACTAAACCATTTGTCTATGTGATTTGCGAACTATTATAGCATGATTTGTGATTTATAAAACAAGCATGTTGAGAAAGCGTTTATCGCATTATTTTCACATGCTTTGTTATTGCTCTAGACTGAGCCTTTTTACTTCATGTTTTCACATGATTTGAGACATGAGAATGTCGTTTTGAGTACTTTCATGCTATGGTTTTCAAATGAGATTAATGAGTTTCACATACAAATAAATATTTTGTGATGTGCATTTTGGTTAATGAAATGAGTCCCTTACCCCCTTTACTGAGCGATTTAGAAGCTCACCCTGTTTTCTTTCCCCCCAGATTTCTTCAAGTGAAAAGGGTTTTCCTGCGACGTACGGAGTAGTGGCTAGTGGAGGACTTGAGCTCCAGGCCATATATTGTATTTTGAGGTATCTTTTATCTTCTCATGTACCCAGACAATTACTGTAATTGCAGACACTTGATGTATAACATTATGTGGGATGTATTAGGATTAATTAACTTGGAATTGAGTAATGTGTATAATACAATATATATTATATTATGATGAGATCCTGAGGCATGATAATTATGATGATGTATGACACTGCACAGGAATGCACCCTTAATTGTGAATTAATGAGTAAAAAGTTTTAAATTAGCCCCATTTTCCGCGTTTTTGGGGCGTGACAGAATTTTTTTGGTATCAGAGCTTAGGGTGTCTAGTACTGTCAGTGTCGGTTAAGTGAAATAGAATACATCTCAAGTGTCTGTAATAGTCTGGTCATGAACTGAAATTGAGGATTGAGATTTCAATCGATTTTGATATGTACGTGCAGGAGACGAGTTAAGATAGAGAATGAGTGGACAACGAGGTCGTTCGAGGAGGCAGGCAGAGTCCCCTCCGCCACTTGTCCCACAACCAGAGAATCCTAACTCTCGATTTAATCGGATTGAGACCGATGTGAGGCAAGGTTTTGAGCAGATGACAGGGTTATTCGCGTAACACTTTAGAGTTAATGCCTCGGGTACTACTCCTACACCACCACAAGGACCTCCCATACCCCCAATACCTCCCGTCACTCAGCCTGATGATAGAAGTATGGTCCGACTGAAGGATTTTTTGAAGATGAATCCACCCATGTTTAGGGGAAAGAAGGATCCTACAGAGGCTGAGGAGTGGCTGACGGAGTTGAGAATTATATTTGATTATCTGGGGTACACCGATGCTGAGAGGGTCAGTATGAGTATCTATATGTTGAAAGGGAGAGCTCGAGATTAGTGGGGTACTACCCAGGGTATTCTGATGTCCCGCCAGGATGTGATTGGTTGGGAAGAGTTCCAGACAGCCTTTAGGACCCAATATGTACCATGAGCCGCCCAGAGAAAGAAACAGGCCGAGTTTTTGAGTTTGGTACAGGGTGACATGTCTGTGGATGACTATGAAAGCCAATTCACCGCGCTATTGAGATATGACCCAGAGACCTTTAAGAATGAAGAGCTCCGCACAGAGAAATTTATGTATGGATTGAAGCCCATCATCAGAGATAGATTGATAGGGCTATGTATTACTAAGTTTGGAGATGCTCTGAGACGAGCACAAGAGATTGAAAGAGGAATTGAAATGGTACAATCCCAGAATGAGCTCAGAGTGGTGAATAGAGATAAGGGCAAGAGGCCAGCGATTTTCCAAACAGAGGCTCGGAGAGGTTCCTTCAGGAGAGGAAGGATTGAGGTACAGAAGGGCAGATTAGAGAGACCCAGAGGGTACCCTAACATTAGAGAGACCCCTCGAGATGTCAGGCCAGAGACAAGGTTTTACAGAAATTGTGGCCGAATGCATGAGGGAAGTTGTACTGGGTCGATCCATGGATGTTTTAGATGTGGAGACATGGGTCACATGGTGAAGGATTGCCCTCAACCTCAGAAACCACATGTATTGGAGCCCACTAGACAACAGCCTCAGAGAGTGAATCCCCCGAGACGGGCCACTGCTGCAGAGAAAGGAAAGAGACCTGTTACCCAGGGCCGTGTGTTTGCCCTAGATAAGGAGACTGCTGACACTTCTGCAGAAACTATAAGAGGTACACTCTCTGTTTGTAATCATAAGGCTCATGTGTTGATTGATTCAGGATCCACGCATTCGTTTATTTCTGAGCATTTTGCATGTAGATTAAACTTGAAGTTTGAACCTCTAGAATATATACTACATGTAAATACCCCTATGTGTGAATCCCAGAGAACTGAGTTAATCTGTAGAGGATGTGAGATAAAGGTGGGAGATAGAGGGATGTTAGCAGATCTAATCATGTTGAATATACATGGATTTGATGTAATTTTGGGAATGGATTGTTGGCAGCTAATCGAGTGAGCTTAGATTGCTACACTAAGGTTGTAACTTTCTCCCTACCTGAACCTTACAGTGTACGATTGAGATATTGAGGAAATGAATATGTGGAATTCTAGTAAGTAATTTAAGAATTTTAATATTATTTTGGAGAATATTAAATATAATTGTTCATGTGAAGGTTATGAGACACTCATCTCAGACGATGAGCGGGAACATCCGAGGATTGAGGATATACCTGTGGTTTACGAATTTTCAGATGTTTTCCCAGATGAATTGCCAGGTTTACCACCAGAGAGAGAGCTGGAGTTTACCATTGATTTGGTACTAGATACTCAGCCGATCTCTAAACCTCCCTACAGGATGGCATTAGTGGAACTTGAGGAATTGAAGAAACAACTACAGGAGTTATTGGATCAAGGGTTCATTAGGCCCAGCGTTTCACCGTGGGGAGCACCGGTTTTATTTGTCAACAAGAAGAATGGTAGTCTCAGATTATGCGTAGACTATCGGTTGTTGAATAAAGCCACGGTGAAGAATAAATACCCATTGCCCAGGATTGATGATCTACTTGATCAGCTGAGAGGGGCATCAGTCTTTTCTAAGATTGATTTAAGATCGGGCTATCACTAATTGAGGATCAAGGAAGAAGATATTCCAAAGACGGCCTTCAGGATGAGGTATGGCCATTAAGAATTTCTGGTGATGTCCTTTGGATTGACGAACGCCCCTGCAGCATTTATGAGATTGATGAATGAGGTGTTCAGAGACTATCTGGATAAATTTATGATAGTCTTTATTGATGATATCCTGGTGTACTCTCAGTCGTATGAGGAGCATGCACAGCATTTGTGGTTAGTACTTCAGATACTCCGAGATAAGCAATTATATGGAAAGCTTAGTAAGTGTGAGTTTTGGCTGGATCGGATAGCTTTCCTTGGTCATATAGTCTCAGAGGAAGGAGTATCAGTGGACCCAAGCAAGGTGGAGGCTGTGCTTAATTGGGAGAGACCGAGGACAGTTACTGAGGTACGAAGCTTCCTTGGTTTGGCAGGGTATTACAGAAGATTTGTGGAAGGATTTTCCTGGATTACCACCCCTTTGACTAAGCTCACGCGCAAAGAGACTCCATTTATATGGACTGATCAATGTGAGCTCAGTTTTCAAGAATTAAAGAGGAGGTTGACAGCGGCACCTGTGTTAACTATTCCTGAGGGATCAGGAGGATTCTCGGTGTATAGTGATGCATCTCATCAAGGATTGGGGTGTGTGTTTATGCAGCACGGAAGAGTGGTCGCATATGGATCGCGACAGCTGAAAGACCATGAGCGGAATTACCACACGCATGATTTGGAGTTAGCTGCTGTGGTATTTGCTTTGAAGATCTGGTGACACTACTTATATGGGGAAAGATTCCAGATCTTCACTGATCACAAGAGTTTGAGATATCTCTTTGATCAGAAAGAGTTAAACATGAGACAAAGGAGATGGATGGAACTCCTTAAGGATTATGACTGCGAGATTCTATATCATCCGGGCAAGGCAAATGTGGTTGCTGATGCCCTGAGCAGGAAGAGTATGATATCTGCTATGATGATCAGGGAATGGGATTTACTGGAGCAGTTTGTCGAACTTCGAATAAGAGTTAAAGAGATAGAGACTGGATTTGTAGCTAGCTTACGAATAGAGCCCAGGATCATGGATCAGATTAGAACTGGGCAGCGCAGTGATCAGAGATTGATAGATATGATTAGCCAAGCTGAACAGGGTTCGCAGTCGGATCTCACAGTCAGTGAGGATGGATTGTTGAGATTCAGAGGACGGATTTATGTACCGGACGACGATACCCTGAAGAGACAAATACTGAGAGAATCCTACTGCTCATGATACACCATGCACCCAGGGAGTACTAAGATGTACCGAGACTTAAGAAAGGTGTATTGGTGGAGTGGTATGAAGCGAGACGTGGCAGAGTATATGGCCAGGTGTTTAGTATGCCAGCAAGTGAAAGCTGAGCATCGGAAGCCCGGAGGACTACTATAGCCCTTACCTGTACCTACATGGAAATAGGAGCATGTCACTATGGACTTTATTATGGGTTTACCGAGGACCCGAAGAGGTCATGACGCGATATGGGTCATTGTGGATAGATTGATCAAGAGTGCCCACTTCCTTGCCATCAAGAGCACAGATACTGTGGATGCCTTAGCTGAGCTGTATGTCAGCGAGATAGCTAGATTACATGGGGCTCCAGTGAGTATTACTTCTGATAGAGATTCCCGATTTACTTCTAGATTTTGGACCCAGTTTCAGGAGTCCATGGGATCTCGATTGAGTTTCAGCACCGCCTATCATCCTCAGATAGATGGTCAGTCAGAGAGGACTATTCAGACCCTGGAGGATATGTTGAGGGCGTGTACGATGGATTTTAAGGGATCATGGGATGATCACCTGCCCCTAGCAGAGTTTGCATACAATAACAGCTATCATGCGAGTATTGGAATGGCACCTTTTGAGGCTCTATATGGTAGGAGGTGTAGATCCCCTGTAGCTTGGAAAGAAGTCGGTGACAGAAAGATAAATGCTCCTGAGCTTGTTGAGCAAGCCGTACAGAGTGTGAAACTCATATGTGAGAGGTTACGGGCTGCACAAAGTAAACAGAAAAGCTACGCGGATGTGCGTAGACGGCCACTCGAGTTTGAGGTTGGTGATGCAGTATTTCTGAAAATATCACCGAGTAAGGGTATCATGCGATTTGGGAAGAAAGGGAAATTGAGTCCTCGATACGTAGGACCATTCGAGATTCTTGAGAGAGTGGGAGAGGTAGCTTACAGATTAGCATTACCCCCACAGATGTTCGGAATACACAATGTTTTTCATGTGTCTATGTTGAGGAAGTACCACCCAGACCCTTCTCATGTCATAGAGTATGACGAGATGGACATTCAATAGGATATGAGCTACACTGAGGAACCCGTCCAGATTCTAGATAGAAGAGAGAAGGTACTGAGAACTAAGAGCATCCCATTAGTGAAAGTTTTGTGGAAACATCACTCAATGGAAGAGGCAACGTGGGAACTAGAGAATCTCATGAATGAGAAATACCCCCATCTATTTGACTAGTTGAGTTGAATTTGGAGGACCAAATTCTTTTTAAGGTGGGGAGGATGTGAGATCTGAGAATTTTAGATATATTTGAATGATGTAATATGAACTTGAAGTGTAATTTATTGACCTAAGTAAATTGGGGAATGATAATTGGAGATTTATATGTTAAGTGTTTAAAATAAGTGTGAAGTTATGAGGACAGATCGATCTGGGAGAAGGAGAGATCGATCTGGTGAGTTAAAAATGACAAGGAATGAGGAATTTAAGGAGCAGATCGATCTCCAATGGAAGAGGATCGATCTCCTTATGATTCTGTTTGAGAGAAGATCGATCTCATGAGGAAGAGATCGATCTCCAAATGATTCTGTTTGGGAGAAGATTGATCTCCTCAAGGAGCAGATCGATCTCATAAAGCCATAAAGAGATCGATCTCACCCCTCGACAGATCGATCTCCTAGGCATAAAATTGCCCAAATTGTCCCCAAAATTCAAATGCAGATCGATCTCATCAAGAGCCAGATCGATCTCCTACCCTCCGCCTATATAAGGAACCCCTATTTTTCTCCTGCAATCTCACTTTCTCTCTCTTCCAACCCCCATTTTCACCGAAACCTAGCTTTCTCACTCATCCAAAGCACCCATTTCCGTCCAAATCAGAAGTTATGGCAAGAAGGAAAGTTGTTCCTCGTCAAAGGGAGAACAACATACTTGGAAATCGAAAGACGGATCGAATCGAGGCAAGAGATAAGCTCTCCACAAGTTTTGGGTAATTTCTAAACCTCGATCTTGATTTCTGAGATGATTTTGATGATAATGGTTGTTGTCATTGTGTTGAAATAGCTGAGAAATGATTAGGGATTGATGAAATTACAATGTGGTTAGAGTGATAATGATATTTAGCAATTTAGAAATTTTGAGCTATAAATGGAGATTTAGACAATGTGGTGAATTAGCATAGATAATTGGCATGAGAAATGTAGAACGTTGAGATGTTGTGAATGAGAGTGTAGTTTGGGGTAGAGTTACGAGAATCAAGAGATTTGAGGTGTTATGAGCAATTATGCTCAATTTTTGAGAATTGAGGTTGATGAGATAATTGAGTATTGATGTTTTAACATCGTTTGGACAGCTCGGGAGTTCCAGAGTGGAATGCGCGGCTAGTCCGTGATACGGGGGAAACGATTGCACTATACGATGTGTAAAGAGGTAAGGGAAACTAAACCATTTGTCTATGTGATTTGCGAACTATTATAGCATGATTCGTGATTTATAAAACAAGCATGTTGAGTGTTGTGTTGTGATACAATTGCACACGATTTTTATAGCCGGTTAGAGCCCATTATTTTATGAGTTATAAGCTGAGTGTGAAAATTGCTTTATAAACCGTTGAATTTTGTGTGAGTAATGAATTGGGCTCTACGTTAAGGCAATATCGAGATTTGAGAAATGTGTGCGTGCTTTGCCGGTTGGAACTCAATTTTATTATGTTTTGTGTTCAGTACAAAACTGTTTTCAAATGAGTTTTATGAGAGAAAAACCACTATGAGTTCTACGTGAAGGCAAACTAGTCTTATGTGATTAAGACTTAGGTGTGTAATTCTGAGTACACACCGGGCATTGCTCTGGTAGCATGTAAGCTCGATTCTTTTCCGTTCTGGTAAGTGAGAATAACCCATTCTGTGGCTATGCCACGTATACTTGGTGGCCGTTGCCACGTGAGAAACCCCATTTGGTGGCCGTTGCCACGTGAGAACCCCATTTGGTGGCCGTTGCCACGTGAGAAACCCTATTTGGTGGCCGTTGCCATGTGAGAACCCCATTGGTGGCCGTTGCCACGTGAGAAACCCTATTTGGTGGCCGTTGCCACGTGAAAACCCTATTTGGTGGCCGTTGCCATGTGAGAAACCTTATTTGGTGGTCGTTGCCACGTGAAAACCCTAATTGGTGGCTGTTGCCACGTGAAACCCTATCCTGTGGCTGTGCCACGTGTAAATTTAACTCAGTGGCTCTGCCACGTGTGTTTAGTGGCTGTGCCACGTGTGAATTTAAATCAATGGCTATGCCACGTGTGTTTAGTGGCTGTGCCACGTGCATTATTATTACAGTGATTTTATCACGTTAATTGAGAAAGCGTTTATCGCATTATTTTCACATGCTTTGTTATTGCTCTAGATTGAGCCTTTTTACTTCATGTTTTCACATGATTTGAGACATGAGAATGTCGTTTTGAGTACTTTCATGCTATGGTTTTCAAATGAGATTAATGAGTTTCACATACAAATAAATATTTTGTGATGTGCATTTTGGTTTATAAAATGAGTCCCTTACCCCCTTTACTTAGCGATTTAGAAGCTCACCCTATTTTCTTTCCCCCCAGATTTCTTCAAGTGAAAAGGGTTTTCCTGCGACGTACGGAGTAGTGGCTAGTGGAGGACTTGAGCTCCAGGCCATATATAATATTTTGAGGTATCTTTTATCTTTTCATGTACCCAGACAATTACTGTAATTGCAGACACTTGATGTATAACATTGTGTGGGATGTATTAGGATTAATTAACTTAGAATTGAGTAATGTGTATAATACAATATATATTATATTATGATGAGATCCTGAGGCATGATAATTATGATGATGTATGACACTGCACAGGAATGCACCCTTAATTGTGAATTAATGAGTAAAAAGTTTTAAATTAGCCCCATTTTCCGCGTTTTCGGGGCGTGACAATGCTGGAGCGAGAGCTCGCACTAGAGTTCGCACTAGAGTTTGTCATGTATTGGTGCTGGAGTCTAACTCACACCAGATTTTTATATAATTTTCGTAATACGGTGCTGGAGTCTAACTCGCACCAAATTTTCACATGAAATATGTACAGAGTGCTAGAGCTCAGCTCGCACTAGTTTTACTTGATTTTATGAGAGTGCTGGAGCATCACTCGCACTATTTTTCTAAAATCATGCGATGAGCCGTGCTTGGAGCGTCGAGTAGACTATGTGTCACATCGATTAAATAGGCTCTCACATGCATTTTGAGACAGGGCATGAGTATGGAGATATGATATGGGTCCACGGAGTACGTTGTACCGTGCAAGTAGCATGGAGTACATTGTACCGTGTGGCATCTTCGGATGCGTGGTATCTTCGGCTACGTGGTATCTTCGAATACAAGTGGCATCTTTGGATGCGTGGGATCGGATAAGACTGACGGGTTGGACTGACCCACCTCCCAGGCGGTTCCCGATAGTGGTGAAACCCCACACACTAGGATCCGTGTAGCAAAGGGGCTCACGAGGACACATGGCCATAGTCCTTGTTATTTCCCTGAGATATACATATATTGCTTAGTCTCGCCTGTTGATGTTTTGAGAAACTCATTTGTGAATTTTTTATGTGAGTCTGGACCACCCGAGGGAGGGGTTGGATCTTGACTGAGACATAGTTTTGATGGAAATTAAACTAGGTTTTAAACGGAAACTTGCATGATGTTATTTTCCATGCTATTTAAACCCATGAATGATGTCAACTGGTTTTACATGACATTCAGTATATCACATGGTATTGTTGCTTTAAAAAGCATTTGATTTCATGGTTTTGTGTGAGTCAGGAACACCCAAGGGAAGGGTTGAGTCCTGACTGTGTTGTAAAATTTTAACGATGATGAAATGTTTTAAATGGATATGCATGTCGAGTTTTCCATGCTTTTGAATCCATATATGAACTTGTTTTACATGACATCATGACATCACGAATTATAACATCTGTTTTGAAATGTGTGGAGAAAGGGTGGTTTATACATGGCACCACGTTCATGTAGGTAGTATGGTTACCTACTTGTTCGTAGGATTGCCTTACTGAGCTTGATGTGCTCACCCCTTTCATTTTCCAACATAGATTCCCTCCAGTAGACATTGAGGCGACTGAGTACTGCATTCCTGATATCCGCTGCTACCCATCATGTTAAGGTATATACACTTGTACATATTGTATTCTAAATAAGTATAGCACAGTAACATGTTTGTAAGTAACTGTCAGGGATGTATAGATAATGTAAACACTTGTAAAAAAATGGGAAAGAATAAATGAAAAATGAATGTGTTTACTTTTTTCTGTAATAAGAAATTAAGTTATATGATGATTGAATGGTGGGACTGGTATTGACGCACAACTCAATTATTAGTGGAGTGTGGTGACGATTCGGAGGATAGATAAGTATGAAATAAAAATGAAAAATTACTCTGATTTTTAGGTAGTTTTGGGTCGTGACACCTAGAGAGGCTAGAGATTTGATTTCCATCATGGCTGCTAACTCTCAGCAGTTTGGATTCAGACAAGATATATCTCACAAGAGAATAAATGAGGTAAATACACATTCTCTTGAGAATCAAATAGCTAATTTAACATCTATTGTTCAACAATTGGCTATAGGGATGGGAAACGTACAACAAGTTAAAGCTTGTGGAATTTATGTTGCTACTAAACACCCAACTGACATGTGCCCCACACTTCAAGATGAACCTCATGAGCACGCAAATGCAATTGGAGGATTTCCAAGTCCACCACAAAGGAATCATGATCCATATTCGAATACTTATAACTGAGGGTGGAGAAATCATCCCAACTTTAGCTAAGGAGCAAGGCCTCAATTTTAGAATTTTCAATATAGCCAGCCTGCTCCACAACAACAATAACATCAACCATCTTCAAGTTCAGGTATGTCTCTTGAAGAAATTGTTAAATCACTTGCAATTAACACACAACAATTTCAACAGGAGACAAGGATAAGCATCAAGAAGCTGGAGGATCAAATGAGTCAGCTAGCCACTTCTGTGAGTAGACTGAAATCTCAAGGAAAATTACCCTCACAAACAGTTATCAACCCCAAACAGAATGTCAGTGCAATGACCTTAAGGAGTGGAACCCAGTTGAAGGAACCTAGCAAGACAACCTAAAAACACAATCTAGAGGAAGAACCTGAAAAGGAAGTTGTTGCACCCCTGCCACGGTTGGATCAACCTAAGGAATCTAATGGCGAGAAACAAAAAGTTTTTACACCAGTTTCTCATTTCCCTTATAGATCATCTAAATCTAAAAAGGAGGAGGAGGAGGAAAAGGAAATTTTTGAAACCTTCCGTAAGATCGAGGTAAATATCTTTTTACTTGATGCAATTAAACAAGTACCTCGATATGCAAAGTTTTTTAAGGAGTTGTGTACCAACAAGAGGAAATTAAAAGGTAATGAATTTGTGAGCATGGGTGAGAATGTTTCAGCTCTTATCCAGAAAAAGTTACCTCCTAAATGCAAGGATCCATGTATGTTTACTATCCCTTGTAAAGTAGGTAATCTTAAAATTGAAAGAGCAATGTTAGATCTAGGAGCTTCAATTAATGTCATGCCTTTGTCTATTTATAAAGCTTTGAATGTTGGACCCTTAAAAGAGACTAGTGTGATTATTCAGCTTGCTGATAGATCTAATGTTTATCCTGAGGGTGTCTTAGAGGATGTTTTGGTGCAAGTAAATGGATGATTTTTCCTGCAGATTTTTATGTGCTTAATATGGAGGATGATGACTCATCTAGATCTTTAATTTTGTTGGGAAGACCTTTTCTAAAAACATCTAGAACTAAAATTGATGTGCATGATGGTACACTCATAATGGAATTTGATGATGAAATCATTAAGTTTAATATCAATGATAACTATGAGAGTTCTAGGATTTACAAGGAAGAGATAAAGGCTTTTCATGATCATATGGTTTCCAAGAAAAAATTTTATGTTGATCAGAAAGTTATACTATCTCATTCTAAACTAAAAATATTTCCTAGTAAATTTCGTTCTAGATGGTTAGGCCCTTATGTTTTTACTAACGAGTTTCCTCGTGGTAAAGTTGAAATTCAAATTTTGGATACAGGTCAGATCTCTAAACTCAAGGGTGATCGTTTAAAGCCTTTTATGAAGGTTTACAAGTGCATGAAGTTGAACGAATTGGGTTGAAATGTCCAACATACAATTGAGCATAACCATATCTAGCCAAAGACTTTAAAGAAAGGCGTTTTTTTGGGAGGCAACCCAAAATTTCTCTTTATTTTTTTATTCACAATTTTTTTCTTCTTCTTAAATTTTGTTGTTTTATTAGCATTGATAAGATTTATATTTGTTTTGTTAAAAAAAAACAGAAGAAGTGTTTGCATAAGGCGTGCCCACGCCTTATGACAAAAGCACTTCTGTTTTTCAAAAAAAATAAAAAAAAATTTAGAAGAGGTCTTTTAATAAGGCGTGCCCACGCCCTATTAAAAGAGTTCTGCCAAAAAAAAACCACCACATATGTGTTTATTTACTTATTTTTTTATTAATATTATTATTCTTATTATTATTATTTTCTTTCTTTCCTTAATTTTATTTTTTCTCTTCTTTACTTGCAGGCTACAGCCCACTTCTCGGCAGCACCATCGGAGTCGAGATCAGCACCGACCAACAGCAATCCGTGCTCTTACATTCTTCATCACGGTCCAGACTGTCGTTCACCTTGCAGGAACCCTGCAATCCTCGAGCTCCCCTCTGCCAGCCTCCAGTCTCCAACCGACGACCAATCCCCACAAACCGACAGCACCAATCGACTGCCTTCCCGACTGCAGCAACCTTCCACCAGTAACAATCAGCCGCAGCACCAGAAAACCAATCTCTTGGATCCCTCGCTTGTCTTCATGGTTTCGACGTCGAGATCCATAAGTCAGCAACAGCAACCCTCGAACTCCCACTTTCCGGCAGCAGACCCAGCATAGAATCCAGCCAGTCACCTCCCCTCTCCCCGAGCTTCAGTTCCACTCCATTCCCATCGACTGCAACCACCAGTTTTTCGAGATCAGCACAGAAACGAGCTGAACTCCCCAGCCCCGAGCTTTCAATCCATAAGCAGCAGCTATCGGCAGCACCCAGCAACCCGCGACCCCTGACCTCCTTTCTTCTCAGCACCGATCTCCTCATCCAGCATCGCGGTCCTAATTGCAGAGAACCATCAGCAGCACCATCCAATTACAGATCCAGCAATAGCCAGCCACAGTCAACGATCTAGCCACCCCCTTTCCTTGATTTCACTTTGCAGTCAAGCCTTTGTCTCACCCAACAACAACAACTACACTGCACCCGAGCACTCTATTATTTTTTTACTTGATTTATCAGATTTCTAAAAAAATTAAAAATAAAAAAATTAATAAATATATATATAGTTGGTAATAGTTATTTTATCATAGGTTTTAGCTTTACCATTTTTATTATTGACATTATTTGCTTTGGTACAATTATTTATGTTTATTTGTGATTAACAATCGCACGGGGTGAGAAATTTTTCAATGGTTAGCAGAGGAAATCAAGGAGTTTCTTCCGCTCATGAGCGTGCTCAGCTTGGCAAATTAGTGGAAATCAACGCAATGCTTCGCGGTGCTCAATATTTTTCAGGGAAGTTCCTTAATTCTCTTAATTCTTTTATAGTGTCTGAGCAATTATTTTTTATACATTAGGGACAATGTATAGTCTAAGTGTGTGGGAGGTTATTTAATTGTGACTCTGTTGTTTACTTTCTTTTCCTTTCATTCTTGATTAATTTTCATGAAAATTTTTGCAAATCTAAAAAATATTTTGTTCCAAAAGGTACATTAGTTATTGTTTGTGATTTCTTTGAGTTCTAGATTTTTCCAGTGCTTATCCCATGAAAAAAAACAGTTTTGAATTCTCATTAAAACACTAATTGGTTCCTTTTAATTCATTGAATGGAAAAATGTATAGGATCTATCACATATAACCTTTTTTGGTGAGAATTGAGCCTACGAGCATTCATTACATCATGCTCCATTTCTTTGTTTGTGTGATTGTCATACATAGTTGACTATTCTAGAACTTGCTCTGTCATACATGTCTTAATCTATTCCTTTGATGAATATGATGCAATAAATCAAATAAGGGCATTTAGGTTAATCCTGTCATGACCCAAATTACTTAAAAATCAGAGTAAATTTTTCTTTTTCGCTTTTTCATTTCCTTACCCATCGTAAATAGTTACACTACTAAACAGTTGGGCTATGATTCGGTGTTAGTCACCTCTCACCTATTTACCATTCCATTTTCATATTTCATTTACATATCAATTTATTTTAAATAAATACATCCCCAATATTACATCCATGTACAGTACTATGCCTCTATATGTTCAGATACAAAAATTTTACAAATGTGTATATCTGATCTTGATAAAAAGCAGCGGATATGACTACTGTCGTTCTCTTCTACTGAATATACCCTATGGGGTGGAAAATAAAAGGGTGAGCATAAATAGCGCAGTAAGGCAATAATATAAGCAGGTAGATAACTATACTATCTACGTGCTGATAATATCATGATATAAAATCGTTTATATTCGGAGCATGAGGTAAGACTAAAACGATGCCAAATGTATGTATATCGTATAAGAGAAATCATGAAATTGACATATAAAACAAACATGGAAAAATCATCATGTATGTCATCTCACGCTCGTCACATTTAAAACTTATTTGTTTCATCATAAACTCATTACGTTAAAAACTCATTTGTTTCATCATAAAACAACTTCATCAAGGTCAAACCCATCTCTCGGGAATACCTTGATTCATTAAATCACGTCTCTTTTAAAAACAAAAATCAAGACATTACCCCTCCCTTGGGTTTGTCCTGGTCTATCTAGACCGTATGATATCATGTGAGGCATATAAGTTACTGTATGAAAATTGAGGACTATGGTCATACTTTGTCCCTGTGATCCCAGGCTACACGGATCTTGGTGTGCGGGGTATCACAACTGCAACGGGAGGTGGGGTCAAGTCCTACCCGCCAGAATATCAAGTAACATCATCGAGTCATCATGACTGCATGGTACAGCGTACTCCGTGTGACATACACGGTACATCGTACTCCGTGGACCCATATCATAGTCTAGGGGTGCCTGCCGTAGGTCTTATCCACCCCAATACTATGTCGATAACCAACCCATGTCTCAAAGTATATGTGCGAGCATCTCAACTCTCTACAACACACAGTCTACAGGAGGCTTCCGCACGACTATATGCATGTCAACTCACGTCTAGTGCGAGCGAAGCTCCAGCACCACGCTATGCATATCATGATATCTAAAATCTCGTGCGAGCGAAGCTCCAGCACAGTTTTGTGCACACACAAATTTCTCGTACGAGCAATGCTCCAGTACGACTTTTCATGAATAATAAATCAGTAAACTTGAGTGTGAGAAAGACTCTAGCACTCTTTTTACTTGTATAAATACGATAGGTGGCTAAATCTTGATAAAACATCTTTTTAAAATAGTAACCGGTACAAACCGGTACCCTTTCGTATAATTTACGAAATCAACAGCCAACTATGTGCATATTTGCTTAAATCAAAGCAATACATTCATATAAAGCATTAAAACATGATAATTATGCAATTTATCTGCCTTACTACCCTTTTTGTAAATTTTACTTCCAGGGGCAAAATCATCTTTTTCTTTATTCACCTATGCCCCGATTTTCGTAAAATTATTATTTCGTTTCTAGATAGTTTAAGTAATTCTAGACCCTGTAAATTCCCTCAATAAATACGTATAGAAATCTCTATACACCTACAAAATTCCCTTACCTCGATTCTCGTCGAGCGCGTATCTAAATTCCACTATCGGAGGCTCGTCCGATCCGATTTGCTGCTAATCCAGTCTCTGGGGCTGTAGATAATTATTTATCATGTCAATTTAATCCAATAAATATAATTCTCCTGTTTACTATAGTCGATTTAACTAATTGGGCCAATTTACTCTTATTGGGCCCAATCGCACCTTAATGGGCATCGACCCATTTTCAACCCTTTTTTTTACTTATTAAATCCCTTCTTCGGGTTTACTGGGCTCATTCAGCTTACCAATAATCATCGGGCTTCGTTCCAAACTTATTAGATAGCCCGTATACTATTTACGATAATTACGTTGCAATTCCGATAAGTATTCCTTTTTATACAGAATTAATCTATAAATTCCGTAAAATAATCGAAACTCTGTATTAAAGGACTCATATTATCGAAATTAAAATATACTTACCCAATATGATGCGGGATACGAAAATCGGAGCTCAATCGGCTCTCGTTCGGGTTTTGTCGTACAACTGCACAATTATATATTTAATCTCGGGTTACTTTTCGATTAAATATAATTTAAATAAATTTCTCAGAATTCAGATCGGTCACTTTTGACCTCTTACCGACTTACCCGAAGTTCGGTGTACCCCCGAAAATATTCCCCTTTTTCCTTTTTCCTTTCTTTTCTTTTCCTTTCGGCCAAACGGTGCCGTTTCTGTCACTTTGCCGTCGCCGGCGTTTTCGGCGGTCTTACCGGCCGATACCGATCTCAAAAGAATCGGTTCCTCCCCCTGAACGCGTCGGTGGCTTCCGTTCAGGCCCAGTCATGGTGGTTTGCTGGGAATCGACCCGTTTCTCCCTCGATTTTCCATCGCTTCGATCGGCGTCCTCCGATCACCTGACGGCGCGTTTCCGGTGTCCACGTGATCGTCGGCCTCTCCTCTTCCTCCTCGTGGCCTCGTCGGAGGTCGTTGGTCGTCGGTGTGCTGGGATCGTCTTCGGCTATCACGGGTCGGCAGTCGATTTCTGTTTTCTGTTTTCGGGTTCTCCCGATTTCAGATTTCTCTCTTTTTTTATTATTATTATTATTTAACAATTTGTTTTATTATTAAAATATTCATTAAAATAGTCTAAAAAATCTGAAAATATCTACAATTCTATTATTTTATTCCAAATAAATAAATTTATTTTAATTTAATTTGTTTATTATATTTTTAATCATTTTTTCAGTATAATTTCTCCGTATTTTCGGGATATTGTCCCGAGTGACTTTTCGATATTTTTAAAAATTTCGGATCTTGATCAATTGGACTCGAAATTTAATTATTTCTTCGTTATTGATCAAGATTCTTAAATCCATTATTTTAAATTAGATTTTCTTATCGAATTTATACTGGCTTTCGATCTTTTGACCGTTTTACCCTTGCACGTGTTCGGGATTAATTTAACCCGACTTCCGTCACGAATACTCATTCATTTCGCATTTTAAATCATTATTTCCTGTCCGAATCTCATTTCATTTAATTTGGGACCATTTTCAATTCTTTATAAGAAATTACGATATAATTTTCGGGTCTTACAAATCCTTTTTTCTTGACATTAAACCATTTCTTTTCTGGCCTACCCTTGTTATTATTAACCCATAGTAAAACCATTTTGAGCTTGGCATTTTCTTTGGATTAAACCACATTACAAGCCATAATAAATCATTTTTGTTGATTTTTCCCTCTTTTTGAACCTTGAATTGAAAAATCATAGAGACTTATGCACACGAAACTTCAAAATATTTTTAGAAAGATTGCAACATGTTGAAAATTTAGTGTTCCAAGCTATTATTTCTAGTGAGTTTTTCTCTTTTGAAACAAAAATAGAAGAAAAAAAAAGAAAGGAAAAATGAAGAAAAGAAAAAAAAATGATGAAAATAAAATGTTGAACAAATGAAAGGAAAGAGAAGTAAAATTTTTAGTGCTTGGAAGTTAATTCTGAAAATTATGTGATTGAAGTAGTCTTTTGAAATCATTAAATTAAGTTTTATGTGAAAAGTTTGGTATGATTTCTTCAATTTCTTTAACCCAAAAATCCCTTTATCAGACCTTACCTAAGCCCCATTACAACCCTTTTTAGACCCTTAGATTTTTGCATCTTAATTCATTCATTAGTGGAAGAGATGTGATGAATTTGCAAGCTTATGGTAAGAAATCTTCTATGCAATGACTTGAGAGTTTATTGATATATATATATCCTAAACACTTAGAGTGTGATGAGTGAAATCCAATTGTGAGGATGTTGGATCCTTTGTACTTTATGAATTTAATTGAGTCATTAAGGTGCTATTCATGTGTGTTATGAGAATTTGCTTTAAAAACTTATGTTTTAATTCTTGAAAGGAATGTGTTTTGGATGAACATAGGAAGAGGATAAAGGAATGATGAGAAGAGATTATGAATTTAGACTATTGTATGCTTGAGGACAAGCAAGGTTTAGGTGTGGGGGAATTTGATAAGTTGCATATTATACATATTAATTGTCATATTTTCCCATGATTTAAATTCTTTTATATGCTTAATTTTTTTATTTGACTTATATTTTCTATTTTGTATTGTGAATGAAGGAAATTGGACAAAATGGATTAAAAGCTAGAAGTGATAGATCTTGACTTGAATTCCAAGATTTCTTCTGATTTTGTGATTTTGTAGCTGAAGTTGACTGAATCAATCTAAAGATGGCAAGTGGAAGATTATAATTATTAAGGAAAAGATATGCAATTGCTGTCTTTGGCAAGTGGTGGAAAAAGGAAAGAAGTTTAATTGTAATCAAACTCAATCAAGAGAACTTTCATTTGGAAACAGATTCTGGGGTTAGGATATCTAGTATTTATAGACTAAGAGAATGCTAGGGAGAGGGAGAATCTGTGATCATTATCATAGACATACAATTTTATATTTTCTTTAGTGTTTTTCTTTGAACTTATGGCTTGCTAAGTTTTTAGTCTAGCCAAAGTATAATTAAAGTTTGGGTTCTTCAAGAATTGTGAGATCTAATTAGTTTTATCTTGTTCTTTTATATCTTTATTATTTATATGTCTTATGTTCTTGTTTAAATTATTGTTTTGATTGATTGTGCAAAAAGGGCCCTTTGTTCAATTGTCAGGATAATATATCACCAATTAGGAACCTGAATCCGTAATTGTTTAGGAATTCTAATATAAGTAGTAAATAACATAATTGATTATAGATAGATTTTCACTTCTATGTTAAGAAGATATATAATCTAGCTTAAATGAACCTACATGTGTGTTTGTTGGTTAGAATTGGTAGTCTCTCTAGTTTTCAATGCTGTTGGTAAATTAAATCTTAAGATCGTATCTAAGATTGTTTAACTGACAAGAGAAATAAATAGAGATCGTACCCTGATTATCGAAGAAGTAAGGAGGGATAGGTTGTTAGGTCGTACCAATAACCATAACCAATTTAGTAAAGATTAAAAGAATTCATTTTTGCATCAATGATCAATTCCATGAACCCATTCTAAAATTATTCCTTTGGTTGGATGTTCTCATCATATTGATTTTCTCTAAATATTTTATATACCGATTTCTTTGCCTACATTTTAATTTAATTTTTATTTTCATTTTCCCAAAATCTCCATTTTACTTTTTAAATATTTTGCAGAAAAATAAATCTAACCAATCTCTTGGGAAATGACCTTACTCATTTATACTAAAGTTTTAATTTATTTTGAGTAAGATTTATTATTATTGGTCTCGACAACCACCATTTATGTTATGAAATGAATTTTTCCCTGAAGTATGAATAATGCATGGAAGCTTTACAATGGTTTGTAATTCTATATTTTTTTTTTTTTTGAAAGAAACTTTTGACAATTTCAAAAGTATATAAAAAAAAAAGGGAAAAGAAATTTTTGAGACTATAAGCTTCATGTATGGCTACATCTTGTGGTGCTCCGGCTCCACCACTTGAGTGTCGGTACGTAGAGCCCCTGTAGCACTTGACTCTGCCTGCGTGGAAGATGTCTTGCTACTTGGGGTTTATGATGATGATGTTTTGGTAGTATCTCGTGCCCGCGCAGCACGCATGTATGTTTCTCGCACGGAGAGTGCCTTTAGTGCCCGTGCCCTAGCTAGGTGCTAGAGAAAGTAAGAAAGATAGATACTGTCAGGACCCCTTCTCAATCCATGACTTTATCCAAAAATCACTATAAATTTTTCGCAATTTTAACTTACCTTTCCTCTCTTCAATGGTTGGGCTGTGATTCGATGCCAGAGTCCTCACTTACCACATCATCCATTTCATACATACATGTCAATATATTATTACTGACTGTAACTGCTTTTATTATACATGTAAGATTATATCTAATACAAATACATTCCCCATAATATATAACGTATACATCACTGTGCTGTTTCTATGTTTAGATACACAACTGTACATAATAGGTATACCTGGCGATCGATAGGAACTAGCAGTGGACTCTGGGACACTATCCCTCGATAGCTCTCGCTCTACTGACGCTCTGTAGATAGATGTAAAGAAAGGGGGTGAGCATACAACGCGCTCAGTAAGGAAATCAGGCAAGCAAGTAGATATCAACACTATCTACTCAAAATAATGCTATGCCTTGAAAACATTATTTCCTTTACTCGCTTTAAAAAGCATGTCTTGAAATATAATATATATACTTGTACAGAATAAATCCCGAGTACAGAAAATCATGCTTTCGTTCTCAAATGTAGGCATGTAGTGCAAAACAATGCATCGTATATAAATCATGCCTTTATGTAAATCATGCCATGTATATTTAAATCGCAATAAATATGGCATCAAATGATTCACAACATAAAATCGGAGTCCGACCCATCCCTCAGGTCTGTCCGCAGTTTAAATCATTCAATCAATGTGATATATCATGTAAGACTCTGTGGTTTAATGCAAATAGTATCCTGGACTATGATCATATCCGAAATGTGATCCCAAGCTACACGGAATCCTAGTGTGCGGGGCATCACTTACTGCAACGGGAGGGGGGTCAGTCCATCACAACCGCCAGCTATATCCTCCTCAACTCCACAACAACACACGGTACAGCGTACACCTCAAGCCACTCAGACATGGTACAAAGTACACCCGTGGACCCATCCTCACGGTTAGAGTGCCTAGCATAGGTCTTAGCTCTCGCACCCGTGGAATATCAACATCGCAGTCTGGGTGCCTAACATAGGTCTTAGCCCTCCCGCCTGTGGAAATATCATACCACATTCACAAATACCCTCATGCTGGCCATCCTCTCAAAATGTGACACTCAGTCACATAACAATGCGGCATGAATAGGTACCATGTATATAATATCACATACAGTGTGCGCCCTCGAGTGCGACACACAGTCGACACTGCGCTCGAACACTGTTTCACATCGCAAACTCAACTCTAGTGCGAGCAACCTCTAGCAACTAGGTCAATGCATAGTTCATGTATTAAATCAAGTACGAGCAATAGCTCCCAGTACCATGCTATGCACAATATCAAATCAAGTACGAGCAATAGCTCCAGTACTATGTCAAGTATAAACCATGAAGAATCGAGTACGAGCAACACTCCAGTACTCTGTCATGTATCTCATGTAAAACTCGAGTACGAGCTAATCGCTCCAGCACTCTGTCATGCATATATCATATAAAACTGAGTACGAGTAAAAACTCCAGTACTCTATCATGCATGTCATGGAAATCTAGTGCGTATCAAAATCCAGCACTAATGTTATGTAGAAAACATATGAAATCCAGTGCGAGCTGTGCTCTAGCACGATTCATTCTCACATAATATGATAGATGGCTATTTAAAAGGGATTGTTTATAAAACATCAAAATCAGCACTGTAAAGTGTGCTTAAGTCACATCAACCTTAAAATCATTAGCCCATCTATTTATTTTCATGCTAAATAGCAGTTAAACACTCACAATAATAGTTTCCATGGTTTTCGTAACTTTTCATAAAAGTTGACTTTTTGACTAACTAGGGGCAAAATCGTAATTTGCCACTATCGGGTCGCAATAATTATTATTCACTTTCTCTGACCCTCATAGTTTTTAAGTGAATGTAAAAGCAGATGAAAATACGTGCAGTTATCTCTAACTACTCGCAAAAGTCCCTTACCTCGGATCACGTCACGTGACCTCACTTCCTCGGTGCTGCTCAATCTCGCAGTCCGATCAGCTCTCAATGTAAACTCCGGAGCTGTAAACAACCATTCCTCAGGTTAATTATACTTTTCCTATTGTATTATACATTAATACAGTCTATTTTCCCTTAATGGGCCTTAAAAATCCTTAATGGGCCTAACTAGGCCTTAAGTCCATTTTCATTTTACTATTCATTTTCGTTGGGCCTATTGGGCTTATGGGGCCCACCAACTTTTATTGGGCTTGTCCTAGGCCCATTACACCTTATTGGGTCTAAAATAATTGGGCTTGGCCCATTGGGCCTCTCGGCCACATGCCATGGCCGAGAGCTACTCATGCCTCGGTTTCACCATGGCATGCCATCCATGCCTATTATCTAGCCATTTTCACTTAGTCATTTTCACAAACACTTGGTAGGCAACATTACCAATCATCATATAGTTCATTTAGGCATTTTATCAAACACCTTGGTTGCCAACAAATTACATGTATTAATTAATCAATTTGATTAATTCTAATTACACCATTAACATTAATACATGTACACTAATCCATTTATGTCTTAAAATTATATTGACATAATTTAGCATCCCATTACTCACTCTCGGCCTAACCCATTTCATGGTGATTTAATATGTTTCAATGCTTAAAACATATATCAACATACTTGTAATCATTCATACATTAACATATATGAAATTGGAAATTAGAAAATATACCAATTGTTATGTTCACCCTTTGGCCGAAACTTTGGAGGCTCTCGGTTTGCACTCTATGGCTCCTTGATAGCCAATTCCAACATATGTCAATCTCCTTTCAATTTGGAACAACTTCTATGAAGAATGCAAGTTCCAAATATGCCTAATTCCTAGTGATTTCTAGTGAGAGAAAGCTTGGAAAATATGTTTCAATGGTTTCTTCTTCTAGCCGGATTTGGTGTGATGAAGATGACAATGGTGTGGCTGGATTTATAAGTCATATACTTAGCCATTAAACTTTACTTTCCAGCCATTATACTTGACTTTCCAAGCCTTAGCCATGAGTCACCTTATGAGTCACCTTATGAGTCATAGTTAACTTTAACTATGGTTAGATATTTATCTCATGGGCTTTTCCATTTGGGTTTCTCGGTTTGGGCTTTCTTAATGGGCTTTCGGGCTGAAATTTTTACTATACCTCGGGCCTTTAATTGTCTCAAAATTTGGCCGATCAATTGGTCCAATAATTCGGTCTAAAGGACCTAAGAATTTCGATATACGTTTAGTATACCTTAATGAGCTTTAAAATTTTTACCTTAGGCCCATCCCATTTTTAACCATTAAATTTATTCCGGAATTCTTCCGAATAAATTTTCCTTACTTCTGGGGATGGTTATCTTGTATTCTGGCCAAGAATATTTTTCCCCAAAATTTTCTCCATACTTAGGTTAATTTTTAACCATGATTAGTCAACTATGGTAAAAGTCCACTTTCTTAACTATAGTTGACTTTTTCCTTAACCATTGACCATGTTGACTTTTTCTCAAAATTTCGAGAGTGTCATATCTTATGTCTTACACTCTCGTCTTTATATTCCAATCACTCCCAGTGGATAATTTCACCCGAAACTCCTTTTTTCGCCAAAAAGGTCCATTTTACCCTTTTTAGCTTTTACACTTGTTTTATATGTTCGGGTCTAAATCAAGCTGACTTCTCTTCATGAGCTCTCTACGCTCTCTTATTTTAAGTTCTTATTTTCAGTCAGAATGATTTAGAATAACTCGGTTTAGCCTGTGTTAACCATCGCTCACATTAGGCATTTTATGTCGCTTTTGCGTGTTAAATCATTTCAATAACACTTTAAGTCTAGTAAATACTCTTCTTATGATTCAACTATAATTACATAGTGTTCATACACATAGGAATCATAAGGTACAAGCTACAAAAATCTGGGTCTGACAATCCTCCCCCACTCAAAAAATTTGGTCCTCTAAATTAGAACCAAGTCAGTCCTCAAATAGGTGAGGGTACTTATCTCGCATCAGACTCTCTAGCTCCCAAGTAGCTTCCTGTGAAGTATGATGCTGCCAGAGAATCTTCACTAACCCGATGGTCTTCGATCTTAATACCTTCTCCTTCCTATCCAATATTCGAATCGGTCTCTCAACATATGACATGTCCTCTCGGAGCTCCAAAGGCTCGTAACTAATCACATGTGCCGGATCCGGGTGATACTTCCGAAGCATCGATATGTGGAAGACGTTATGGACACCTGATAAGTCCGGTGGCAATGCCAACCTATACGCCTTATCTCCCACTCGATCAAGTATCTCAAAGGGTCCAATATAGCGAGGATTTAGTTTCCCTCTCTTCCCAAATCTCGCTATACCCTTGGAAGGAGAAACTCTCAAAAACACGGATTCACCAACTGCAAACTCTAGTGGCCTACGTCTCATGTCAGCGTAACTCTTCTGTCTGCTCTGAGCTGTCCTCAGTCTCTCTACAATCAAGCGGACGTCCTCAGATGCTTGGTAACCATGTTAGGAGCGAAAATCTTACGGTCACCCACTTCTTCCCATCCAATAGGGGAACGACATCTACGGCCATACAAAGCCTCATACGGTGCCATTCCGATACTCGAATGATAACTGTTGTTGTAGGCGAACTCGGCTAGTGGCAGGTGGTCATCCTAGGAGCCTTGATAATCTAGCACACATGCTCTCAACATGTCCTCCAGAGTCTGTATGGTCCTCTCTGACTCTGTCTGAGGATGGAAAACGGTGCTCAAACTCAACTGGGTTCCCATAGCTTCCTGAAAATGTCCCCAAAAGTGGGATGTGAAGCGGGAATCCCTATCAGAGACTATGCTCACTGGTACACCGTGGAACCTCACTACCTCGCGTACATACAGTTCTGCTAACGAACTCAGAGTATCGGTCGCTCTCATAGCTAGGAAGTGGGCTGACTTCGTTAGTCTATCAACGATCACCCATATATCATCGTGATTCCTGCGGGTTCTCGGTAAACCCATCATGAAATTCATGGTGATATGCTCCCATTTCCATGTCGGTATAGGTAGAGGCTGCAACAATCCTGCAGGTTTCTGATGCTCTACCTTCTCCTGCTGACATATGAGACACTTTGCCACGAAGTCTGCTACATCTCTCTTCATACCCGACCACCAGTATACCTTTCGGAGCTTCTGATACATCTTGTTACTCCCCGGATGTAACGTATACCTCGATGAATGAGCTTCCGCCAATATCAATCTCCTGAGTCCTGGATCCTCGGGAACACACAATCTGCCTCTGAACCTCAGTAGTCCATCAGAACTCAACTCAAAATCAGTCACGGTGCCCTTCTTCATCTGACTACTCACATCCATACAAAATGGATCAGTCTGCTGAGCTACTCTGATCCTGTCCAACAGATCTGGCTCCAAGCGTAGACTAGTTATCACATAGCCTGTATCCATGTCAGAAGGCATGACTCCCAAACTGAGGCTAGCAAACTGCTCTAGCAAATCATGTTCCCTAACCATCATGTACGATACCATTTCCAAGCTCTTCCTGCTCAAGGCATCAGCTACAACGTTAGCCTTACCCGGATGATAAAGTATCTCGCAATCGTAGTCCTTCAGAAGCTTTAGCCATCTTCTCTGTCTCATATTCAGCTCCTTCTGGTAGAACAGGTACTTGAGGCTCTTGTGGTCGGTAAATATCTGGAACTTCTCGTCGTATAAGTAGTGGCGCTATACCTTCAACGCAAACACTACTGCAGCTAGCTCCAAATCATAGGTCGGATAGTTCTTCTCATGATCCTTCAACTATTTGGATCCATAAGCAACTACCTTTCCATCCTGCATCAATACGCAGCCCAGTCCTTGATGCGAAGCATCGGTATACACTGCAAATCCTCCTGAGCTGGTAGGGATAGTGAGAATCGGAGCGGTGGTCAATCGATGATTCAACTCCTCAAAACTCTTCTCACAATCCTCGTTCCATATGAACGGTGCACTCTTTCGAGTAAGACGTGTCAACGGAGCAGCCAACTTCGAAAATCCCTCAACGAATCTTCGACAGTATCTAGCTAAACCTAGAAAACTCCTGATCTCGGTGACTGTCCTTGGCTGTTCCCACTGAACCACAGCCTCTATCTTAGATGGATCAACTGATACACCATCTCTCGATATAACATGTCCCAAAAACGAGATCTGTGACAACCAAAAGTCACACTTACTGAGCTTAGCATATAACTCTTGCTCCCGTAGTATCTGCAATACGATCCTGAGGTGCTCCTTATGCTCCTCCTTGGATCTCGAATACACCAATATGTCATCGATGAAGACGATAACAAACTGGTCCAAATATGGCTTGAACACATTGTTCATCAAAGCCATGAAAGCAACTGGAGCATTCGTCAATCCGAATGGCATGACCAAGAACTCATAATGGCCATATCGGGTACGAAATGCTATCTTGGGTACATCTCCACTCCGAACCTTCAGCTGATGATACCCAGACCTCAGGTCAATCTTGGAAAAGACCTGTGCTCCCTGAAGCTGATCTAACAAGTCGTCAATGCGTGGAAGGGGGTATCTATTCTTGATGGTGGCCTTATTCAACAATCGGTAGTCTATACACAATCGGAGGCTCCCATCCTTCTTCCTCACAAATAGAACCGGTGCTCCCCAAGGTGAAACACTCGGTCGAACAAAACCCCTATCCAACAGTTCCTGTAACTGTCTCTTGAGCTCCTCCAGCTCAACTAAGGCCATGCGATATGGTGGTCTCGAAATAGGCTCTGTACCAGGTACCAGATCTATACAGAACTCCATCTCTCTGTCTGGTGGTAACCCTGGTAATTCATCTGGGAAAACATCTGGTTACTCACTGACCACAGTAATATCTGACAACTCCGGATGTGCCTTATCCATATCCACCACGTACGCAATGAAACCTTGATATGTTGAAGGTTTTCTAAATCAGTAATCACGTAATAATCATAACTACTCCTTTCATTTATTCTTATTAAACTTTACAACATATCTAGTAGGGTGAGGAAACATAACTGTCTTAGCATAACAATCTAAAACAGCATGGTTTACAGATAGCCAATCCATTCCTAATATTATATCAAAGTCACTCATACTTAGTAACATTAGATTGGTTGTCATCTCCTTATCCCCTACTCTCAACTTGCAGTCATCATATACATATTCTACAACTTGACTACTATTCATAGGCGTACTAATCAACATCATCATACATAAATGTGTACGCTCTATATGTCTTGCTAATTTACATGCAAATGAAGGCGATACAAAAGAATGCGTGGCACCATGATCAATTAAAACATATGCTTCAATATCATAAATCAGGATGTTACCTCGAATCACATCCGATGAAGCATCAGCTGTTCCCTGGTCCAAAGCATGTACTCGCCCTTGACCCATCACTTGTTTCCCCTTCTCCTCTGCCGTCGCTCTACCTCTCTGAGCAGACGTACTAGCTGGGGTTCTATCAAACTCCCTACCCCTCTGTGGTGCAGTCACAAATGGCGCTGGGCACTCTCTATCCATGTGCCCCTGTTTCCCACATCGGAAACATACCATAGCACCCTGTGAACACGGTCTATGTGATCTACTGCATCTTCTGCACTGATCTGCAGCAGGTCTCTGTCCTCCCATGACAATGCCCTTTACTGGGGCTACAGTCGGATAAGCAGGAGGTCTAGCATATCTCTCTCGTGCCTCCTCTACCCGTGATCTCTTACCGAAGAGTCTCTTCCCTCCTCGATAACTGAAATCTCTAGCCGACCTCTTTTTCTGTATATCTCGGCTACGGATAAACTTTTCAAACTCGGAAGCATTCCTGTCATAATCCTGCTCACATAATTGCGCCCTGCGCACTGCTTCCTCATAGGTCACTATGTCTAATGGGACCAACTTGGACCGTAAAATCGGTCTCAACCCGTCGATAAACCTGTGGACCTTCCTGGTTTCACTGTACATGGTATCCGGGTCATATCTTCCTAGGGATAGGAATCGAGTCTCATACTTGTCCACAGATAAACTCCCCTGGTGTAGTCCCAAAAATTTTGCCTGTAGTTTCCGCTGTGCGGTGTCGGGAACAAACTGCCTCCTGAAGGCCTCCCGAAATATATCCCAACTGATATCCGTCTGTCGGGATCTCAATATAGGTTGGGTGGACTTCCACCAATGTTCTGCAGCTCCCTTCAGTAGGAACGCAGCAAACGCGACCATCTCCGAGGTCATACACTCGAAGAATCCATAAAGCTTCTCCGGTTCTGCTAATCACTGCTCAGCAGCCACTGGGTCCTTGACCCCACTAAAGGATGGAGGTCTAAACTTCTGGAATTCTCGCAACCGATGCAGATCACATCCATATCCTAATCCAATACCACCCAAAATCGGTGGGGGTGTAGGAGTATCTACGGTCCCCTGTGCATCAGCTGTCTGCGTAGGTGTATCAGGGGCAACTGCCTCTCCTGTAGCAGCTCCTGCCTCCTGTCTCTGCCTACCTGGCATCGTCTGTGCCAGTATCTCAATAATAGTCACGAGACCACGCTCTAATCTCGTGAAGCTCATCTCTGCACACTCGGGTGCCTCAGTAGCACCTGGAGTCTCATGCGTAGGTAATGGTCCGACAGCAGCTCGTCCCTCGGGTCTATCTCCCCGGCCTCGAGCCCTACCTCTTATACCTCTACCACTACGCGTATTTGCCATACAGGCAAAGTTCCTGCATTCATAATAATGAATTAGTCCATCTCCTATCCGGTATACACAGTTATATCTAAACACAGCACAGTACTATGGGGATGTATACTTTCCTATTTTCTAACACCGACTCACATCAGACCAACCTCTGCTCTGATACCATTCTGTCAGGACCCCTTCTCAATCCATGACTTTATCCAAAAATCACTATAAATTTTTTGCATTTTTAACTTACCTTTCCTCTCTTCAATGGTTGGGCTGTGATTCGATGTCAGAGTCCTCACTTACCACATCATCCATTTCATACATACATGTCAATATATTATTACTGACTGTAACTGCTTTTATTATACATGTAAGATTATATAAAATCTAATACAAATACATTCCCCATAATATATAACGTATACATCACTGTGCTGTTTCTATGTTTAGATACACAACTATACATAATAGGTATACCTGGCGATCGATAGGAACTAGCAGTGGACTCTGGGACACTATCCCTCGATAGCTCTCGCTCTACTGAGAGATGTAAAGAAAGGGGGTGAGCATACAACGCGCTCAGTAATGAAATCAGGCAAGCAAGTAGATATCAACACTATCTACTCAAAATAATGCTATGCCTTGAAAACATTATTTCCTTTACTCGCTTTAAAAAGCATGTCTTGAAATATAATATATATACTTGTATAGAATAAATCCCATGTACAGAAAATCATGCTTTCGTTCTCAAATGTAGGCATGTAGTGCAAAACAATGCATCGTATATAAATCATACCTTTATGTAAATCATGCCATGTATATTTAAATCGCAATAAATATGGCATCAAATGATTCACAACATAAAATCGGAGTCCGACCCATCCCTCAGGTCTATCCGCAGTTTAAATCATTCAATCAATATGATATATCATGTAAGACTCTGTGGTTTAATGCAAATAGTATCCTGGACTATGATCATATCCGAAATGTGATCCCAAGCTACACGGAATCCTAGTGTGCGGGGCATCACTTACTGCAACGGGGGGGGGGGGTCACTCCATCACAACCGCCAGCTATATCCTCCTCAACTCCACAACAACACACGGTACAACGTACACCTCGCGCCACTCAGACACGGTACAAAATACACCCGTGGACCCGTCCTCACGGTCAGAGTGCCTACCATAGGTCTTAGCACTCGCACCCGTGGAATATCAACATCATATTCAGGGTGCCTAACATAGGTCTTAGCCCTCGCGCCTGTGGAAATATCATACCACATTACAAATACCCTCATGCTAGCCATCCTCTCAAAATGTGACACTCAGTCACACAACAATGCGGCATGAATAGGTACCATGTATATAATATCACATACAGTGTGCGCCCTCGAGTGCGACACACAGTCGACACTACGCTCGAACACTGTTTCACATCACAAACTCAACTCTAGTGCGAGTAACCTCCAGCAACTAGGTCAATGCATAGTTCATGTATTAAATCAAGTACGAGCAATAGCTCCCAGTACCATGCTATGCATAATATCAAATCAAGTACGAGCAATAGCTCTAGTACTATGTCAAGTATAAACCATGAAGAATCGAGTACGAGCAACGCTCAAGTACTCTGTCATGTATCTCATGTAAAACTCGAATACGAGCTAATCGCTCCAGCACTCTGTCATGCATATATCATATAAAACTGAGTACGAGTAAAAACTCCAGTACTCTATCATGCATGTCATGGAAATCTAGTGCGTATCAAAATCCAGCACTAATGTTATGTGGAAAATATATGAAATCCAGTGCGAGCTGTGCTCTAGCACGATTCATTCTCACATAATATGATAGATGGCTATTTAAAAGGGATTGTTTATAAAACATCAAAATCAGCACTGTAAAGTGTGCTTAAGTCACATCAACCTTAAAATCATTAGCCCATCTATTTATTTTCATGCTAAACAGCAGTTAAACACTCACAATAATAGTTTCCATGCTTTTCGTAACTTTTCACAAAAGTTGACTTTTTGACTAACTAGGGGCAAAATCGTAATTTGTCACTATCGGGTCGCAATAATTATTATTCACTTTCTCTGACCCTCATAGTTTTTAAGTGAATGTAAAAGCAGACGAAAATACGTGCAGTTATCTCTAACTACTCACAAAAGTCCCTTACCTCGGATCACGTCACGTGACCTCACTTCCTCGGTGCTGCTCAATCTCGCAGTCCGATCAGCTCTCAATGTAAACTCCGGAGCTGTAAACAACCATTCCTCAGGTTAATTATACTTTTCCTACTGTATTATACATTAATACAGTCTATTTTCCCTTAATGGGCCTTAAAAATCCTTAATGGGCCTAACTAGGCCTTAAGTCCATTTTCATTTTACTATTCATTTTCGTTGGGCCTATTGGGCTTGTGGGGCCCACCAACTTTTATTGGGCTTGTCCTAGGCCCATTACACCTTATTGGGCCTAAAATAATTGGGCTTGGCCCATTGGGCCTCTCAGCCACATGTCATGGCCGAGAGCTACTCATGCCTCGGTTTCACCATGGCATGCCATCCATGCCTATTATCTAGCCATTTTCACTTAGTCATTTTCACAAACACTTGGTAGGCAACATTACCAATCATCATATAGTTCATTTAGGCATTTTATCAAACACCTTGGTTGCCAACAAATTACATGTATTAATTAATCAATTTGATTAATTCTAATTACACCATTAACATTAATACATGTACACTAATCCATTTATGTCTTAAAATTATATTGACATAATTTAGCATCCCATTACTCACTCTCGACCTAACCCATTTCATGGTAATTTAATATGTTTCAATGCTTAAAACATATATCAACATACTTGTAATCATTCATACATTAACATATATGAAATTGGAAATTAGAAAATATACCAATTGTTATGTTCACCCTTTGGCCGAAACTTTGGAGGCTCTCGGTTTGCACTCTATGGCTCCTTGATAGCCAATTCCAACATATGTCAATCTCCTTTCAATTTGGAACAACTTCCTTGAAGAATGCAAGTTCCAAATATGCCTAATTCCAAGTGATTTCTAGTGAGAGAAAGCTTGGAAAATATGTTTCAATGGTTTCTTCTTCTAGCCGGATTTGGTGTGATGAAGATGACAATGGTGTGGCTGGATTTATAAGCCATATACTTAGCCATTAAGCTTTACTTTCCAGCCATTATACTTTACTTTCCAAGCCTTAGTCATGAGTCACCTTATGAGTCACCTTATGAGTCATAGTTAACTTTAACTATGGTTAGATATTTATCTCATGGGCTTTTCCATTTGGGCTTCTCGGTTTGGGCTTTCTTAATGGGCTTTCGGGCTGAAATTTTTACTATACCTCGAGCCTTTAATTGTCTCAAAATTTGGCCGATCAATTGGTCCAATAATTCGGTCTAAAGGACTTAAGAATTTCGATATACGTTTAGTATACCTTAATGGGCTTTAAACTTTTTACCTTAGGCCCATCCCGTTTTTAACCATTAAATTTATTTTGGAATCCTTCCGAATAAATTTTCCTTACTTCTGGGGATGATTATCTTGTATTCTGGCCAAGAATATTTTTCCCCAAATTTTTCTCCATACTTAGGTTAATTTTTAACCATGATTAGTCAACTATGGTAAAAGTCCACTTTCTTAACTATAGTTGACTTTGTCCTTAACCATTGACCATGTTGACTTTTTCTCAAAATTTCGAGAGCATCATATCTTATGTCTTACACTCTCGTCTTTATATTCCAATCGCTCCCGATGGATAATTTCACCCGAAACTCCTTTTCTCGCCAAAAAGGTCCATTTTACTCTTTTTAGCTTTTACACTTGTTTTATATGTTCGGGTCTAAATCAAGCTGACTTCTCTTCATGAGCTCTCTACGCTCTCTTATTTTAAGTTCTTATTTTCAGTCAGAATGATTTAGAATAACTCGGTTTAGCCTGTGATACCCATCGCTCACATTAGGCATTTTATGTAGCTTTTACGTGTTAAATCATTTCAATAACACTTTAAGTCTAGTAAATACTCTTCTTATGATTCAACTATAATTACATAGTGTTCATACACATAGGAATCATAAGGTACAAGCTACAAAAATCTGGGTCTGACAGATACTACCCATATTTTATGAAAGTGTTGTACGACCCTGATCCAGTCTACAGTCCCCTTACCATGGCCATAGGTATGATGGCTCTCTACGGAGAATGACACGTATCGCATGACTTAGTTATAGCCTAGTCTCCTCGATTTGATCATGAATGACGATTGTTATGATGACACTGATGAATGATTATGTTCTTTTATGAGATTTATGACAATTATTTATGAACTTTATTTACGAAATGATGACATGTTTTATGAAATGTTTATGAATAATGATAATTTTAAGAAATCATCCATGAATGATGAAAATTTTATGAAATAGTTAAGCATGTTATTTGATTTAAAGAAACCCATGCTTCATAATTTTTATGATGACTATGCATGAAATGAAAATTTACATATCTTTTTAAAGATTGATTTTATGAACGATTTTACATGCTTTTACATATCAGAACTACTTTAAACGTATTATCTTATTGGGTTTTTTCCTGAAAGTTCATCCCTCTACCTTTTAGACTATTTGCAGTGATCTATAGGCGCTATCTGTCGCGTACACGACGTAGGCTGGTGGGAAAAAGCTACCCTAGGCTACTTTTTATACACGCAGAAAAAGTATACAATTACATTCATTTACCAGACACATTTTGTATGCACATACATATTTTAGAAATATTTTGTTGGGATGTAATTTGTAAGAAAACAAATGTAAAGAATGTTACTGTTTGGGAGGTTGTCTTAAAGTACTTAGTCTTGATTTGAAATGGATGTATTGGATTGATAATGTGGATTTGAAAAGCATGTTTGGTAGTTGTGGATATCTAGGACTGCTAAAAACAATTGGTTTACAGGTGGGTATGCTTATGTATAAACCGTAATGCTGCCGAAATTTTTATCGGCCACATAAGTCAAAACGTGAAATTTAAATATAATTTCGGATAAAGAAATAGAAAAATGAATTGACACTGAACATGAATACAACCTAAGTAAATAAAGGAATAAGTGAAAATTTTAAGTTCAAAAAAATTTTCCTCAAATTTTCAAGAGTCAATGGTCGTTACATTATGTAATAAATATATTATTATTTTATTTAATTTTTAAATTTTATTTTGTGAATTGAATTATTATATATGAATCAATTTAAATATTTGTTTTCAATATGTAAGAACTTTAACCAAATATATTTTTTATTTTTAAAATTGAAAACAAAATAAAATTTTCAAATACAGAAAACAGTAAACAATAACAAACTACTCTTAATTATTGGAACCTTAATGAGAACAATATTGACCATTTGATTGGGACCAGTGAGAATTAGTACTATCTACTATAAGTGTTATAAAGTGCTTGACACTTCTCTACAAGTAACTTAAACTTTTGTGCCCTAGGTTTTGTAACGATGACCCTTCTTTATCCATATACTTGAATAATTAATCAATCACATTAGATAAATAGTAAATCAAGATTTCAGATATTATGACTTTCAATTAAGTTTATGGATAAAAATATTATGACAATTGCAAATGAATATTGTACAAATTATTGCAAGGTGCGCTGCTGCTAAATAGTAGTATCGTAGAGAGCACTTAAAATAATTATATATATATATATATATATTTATATATATTGTTGTTACAAAATGTAATTTTTATTAGTCTATTGCAACATAAGATTATTTATGTTGCAAAATATATATTTTACAACATTTAAGCAAATTATCTTAACAAATATTATTGCTTAGAATATATATTTTTTTAGTAAAATCTTGTTGGGGATTTTTGACCTTAGAATCTGAGTTTACCATGTGGGAGAATGATCAATTCCAACTAGTAACTTCACTATGATGGGGGAATGATCAAACCCAGCTAGTGGCAAACTGAAAACTTGTTTATTTGTAAAACACTCCTTCCAGTACAAGTAGATCGAATCTCTCTATAACAATTGATCCCTCTCTTATGCAAAGGACTAAATATAATTCTTGCTTCCCCTCGCTTAAATCTCAAAACCCAAGTACTAAGGTTTAGTTTCAATTACATCGGAGAATCCCTCCGGTGAAAATGAAAATTTCCATCTTACCCCTTTTTTTAGTTTTTTTTTTGTTTTTGTTAAATTATATTTTTAGTTAATAATAATTTATTATTATTATTTGATAAAAATAATTTAATTTTTATTAGTTATTAACTTTTCAAATAAATTTTAAATATTTAATAATAAAAATATTCATTGACATAAATAACTTTATTATTTTTATTACAAAAATATTTTTGGATTTAAAATAATTTTTAATTATTATATTAATTTTATAAATATAAAATATATATTACAAATTTTATTATATATAAATTTTAATATAATGTCTTTAATAATTGTTTTCTTATTCACTATACTCAACTCATGGCTACCATTGCAATCGTATCTAAATACAAATTGTATCTAAATACATATTACTGTTTCACTAGTTGATCTCATGGTTATGGTAATTAATTTAACTGTCATTATTATTTCAAATCAATCTCACTGTTATCGTAACTAATTTCATCATTATCGTCATTTTCAATTTATTAAAATTAATCTCACCATCTATCCAAATAAATCTTAAGATGAAAAATGATCTAATGACCTATTTTTATGCTATCCTTTCTATCTTCATTTCCACATTGTACATAATGGATAAACGAAGGGTTACAAAACAACTCTAATTTGAATTAGCCACAAATTGCAATATACGTCCACTGTAAAGGCTCTTTTTTATTTTTGTAGTTATCATCTTTTAAATTATTTAATTATATGATTTTGGGTTTTAAAAATAGAATTTTTACCCCTCAATTGGATCTTTGGGCTTTATCATTGGACTTTGGACTTGCAAATCCTAACGCGATTCCAGATTGGATTGGACCAAAACTATGCAATTTAAAAAACTAATAATCCCAAACAAGATCCAAATGAGCCCAACAATAAACACATTCAAACGTTCAAATAGACCCAAATTGGCTATCTCCAAATCATAAATAAAAATCTATATTCATTTTCATTTGTCTCGAAATAACATTCAATTATTCTGGACAAAATAAATATCTACACTTAATCATTTTATCACATATAAACATGGAAATGAATTTAGAATGTTTATTTGATGAACCAAACAATATAATAATTATTTTATTTTCACATAATAATTATTTCATTTCATTTTTATTTTATTCAGCAAATCAAATGAAATGTGATCTGAGTTTTAAAAAGACAAATAATATAGATAGTCTTTACAATTTTCCAGATGGGGCCTTATTGCATAACTGTATTTAAGGACAAGCATTTTCATAACCAACTTAATTTGAGCATACGATAAAATTAATTTTAATTAGATTAAAAATTGAAAATAATTATTAAAATATATGCTTTTTAATAATAAAATAATTAAAAAACTATAATTAAAGATAAAAAAATCTATAATTTCGCAAAAAAAAAAAAAAATTTATCTGATCGTCTACAACTTGCTACAAAGAGGTCTGTACTAATTGAGCGAGGGAGGTCCAACGAGAGAGACGTGAACAAATTCAATGATAACTCAAGAAATGCAAAAAGGCAAAAGCCATGAAATTTCGTTAATTGAAACAATAGATGATAAATCACCTACCTTCATTTTCCACAAAAATCATAATGCTAATAACGAGAAAACTAGACAAGTCTTAGCTGGCTGGCTGGCTGGCTAGCCAGCTGGCTTATCTCTTTCCTTCATGAATTCAACATTTAGTGATAAAGTACGAAAGTACTAGGCCTGTCTCTAGAATCCTATTTGAGTGTCGTCAAAGTCAACCTCCGACCAATAAATTTGTATGAATGCATTGTTATTGTCAAGTACAACAATGATGTATTACTGACATCTCCATCTCAATTTTCGTACCACGTGTTTTAGAATATTCTGCAAGAAATTAAATAATCAGAGGGACGTAGGAGTTGTTCTCTGCGTTTGCACTCTGATACTTAAGTCAGAAAATGATTTTGACAGAGTTTCAGTAAATAATTGTGTTCCCCCCTAAAGAATCATACCTGATCCTTATTTATAGGGAGTTTTCGTATTCTTTAATTACGCTTTTATCCTTTTACTTTAATATTCTGTTTTTGGATGAAAATGTCTCAATACATTTAATGTGACTCTTATCTGTTTAATTATCTCGTGCATAAGCTCATGCACAGATATGCCACGTGGCACATTATGATTGGCTGAAATAGCATCGAAATTATTATTTACAACAATTACTCCACACTCTTTTGCTAGGTATAACATTGTGGAAGAGTACATATGTTCTTATTGTAGCCTCAGGTCAAGTCCTTATATTAGATTCTGAAATCAAATTCTCTAGTCATCTAATTCTTAAGCTCTTGTTGGAGTGTATGGTTTACATCGCGCATTTTCTGCTTCAAGCCCTTTATTTGGGTGCGTGGCTTACCTCATGCATTTTTTGCTTTAAGCTCTTGCACATTTTCTTCATGGCTTATATCGCGCACTTTTCTCTTCAAGCCTTTTATTTGGGTGTGTGGCTTACCTCGCGCATTTTTCGCTTCAAGCCCTTGCACATTTTCTTCATGGCTTACATCGCGCACTTTTTGCTTCAAGCCTTTTATTTGGGTGCGTGACTTACCTCGCGCATTTTTTGCTTCAAGCCCTTACACATTTTCTTCATGGCTTACATCGCACACTTTTCGCTTCAAGCCTTTTATTTGAGTGCTTAGCTTACCTCACGCATTTTTCGATTCAAGCTCTTGCACATTTTCTTCATGGCTTATATCGCGCACTTTTCGCTTCAAGCCTTTTATTTGAGTGCTTAGCTTACCTCGCGCATTTTTCACTTCAAGCTCTTGCACATTTTCTTCATGGCTTATATCGCGCACTTTCCGCTTCAAGCCCTTTTCTTGGGTGCGTGGCTTACCTCGCGCATTTTTCGCTTCAAGCCTTTGCACATTTTCTTCATGGCTTACCTGGCGCACTTTTCGCTTCAAGCCCTTTTCTTGGGTGCGTGGCTTACCTCGCGCATTTTTCACTTCAAGCCCTTACACATTTTCTTTATGGCTTACCTCGCGCATTTTCGCTTCTATCCCTTTGTTTTTTGAGTGCGTGGCTTACATCGCGTATTTTTCGCTTCAAACCCTTGTACTTGTGTAGCTAGTACGATCAGTCATTGGCAGTGTAATTGCAAGTGGTTGGTATTTCGCGTTTTTTCTATCCTCTTGCCTTGTGAACTTTTCATCTTCTTTCAAGGCATTGGTGATGGCTTAGGTAGCCTGGCGATGGTAGGGGTTTCTTTTTTCTGAACTTCCTTATATGTAGTTCAGCGTCGGTATCATTTTCATGACTTCTTCTTGAGTGTATACTTATCTGCTCTAGAGAACAAGTTCGAGATCGTCGTCGGTTGATCTAAAGATAGCGACTCTTGCAACTTTTCAGACCTTGTCCCTTTTAGCATAGCTGTCACAGCTACTCTAGCTTGTAGATCATGTACTTCAAGAGTAGCATTACGAAATTGATCCACATAGCTCTTGAGCGATTCCTTGCTCCCCTGCCTCAAGGTAAGCAGATAGGTGACCTCATTCATTTTTTGGCTTTTTATTACAAAGGCCTTCAAGAATTCGTTTCTTAATTGATTGAAAGACGAAATAGACCCCTTCGACAAACTGTTAAACCACTTTAGTGCATGATCAGTTAAAGTTAAGGGGAATGCTCTACACATAATCTCATCCTTCTAGCCATGTAATAGCATTAATGACTCATAGTTCTGAATGTGGTCATAAGGGTCAGTCTTTCCCGTATACGTCGTCATTTACGACGTCTTGAATTTTGGGGGCGACGATTTTCCCATGATCGTTGTACTGAATGAGATTCTCCTCCTCTGGTTTTCTTTAGCTGGAATCAACTTTTTCTCTTCTAAGATTCGTTCCACCATTCTTTCATGTCTGTGGCGACTTGTGCCTTGGATGCAAGTCTGTTTTACATTTTCTTGGTATCATATGAATCAACTTGGTCGCAGTACATAGCTTCTCTCCCGTTACCCTGAGTTTGGTTTTGACGAGTTTGAAGTTGAAAGATTGCCATTCCAATTTCAAGGTTCCGTGTTGGATCTATCTCTGAGTCTCTCCCAACATGAGACCCTGTCATTCCCACACCTTTGATTCCATTATTTGGTAGGCCATTTGTGTTCTGGGGCCAAGGATCTTTCGCACCCAAATATCAAGAATCTACCATAGTCGGACCCTTAAGGTTTCTAGTACTTTGGCGTCTCCTGCCACCAGTAATCTCCCGTGTTGAATTCCATGTACCATGACGCCGCAGTTTTTTGACGCCCTAATGTCTCCAGTTCATTGGAGTCTCGCGCATGGGGTCTTCCATAGCTTAGCGCCGCAGGCCTTCCGAGGCCTCACACACAGGGTCTCCCATACCCTGACGCCTCATGTCTTCCTCGGTCTCACACATAGGGTCTCGTGCGGCTATGCCGTGAGGGTCTCGTGCGAGTTGGCATCCTCACGTTATGAGTGCGCCACGTGGCGTACGAAGAAAACAGGGGGTCTTGCTTCGTGACGCCAGTATCCCCCATGCCATGAAGGTTTTGCGGTATCACGTCGTGGTCTCCCATGCCGCCAATGTCACCCAAGCCACGAATGTCTCCCATGCCGAGAAGGGTTCACGGTATATCTCCAGTGTTCGCTATGTCAGGTAGGGATCGGGGCATTCCATCAAGATTCATCATGTCGGGAAGGTATCGCGGCACTCCATGAGTGTCCATGTCGGGAAGGGTTCACGGCATTCCTTCAGGATTCACCATGTCGGGAAGGTATCGCGACACTCCATTAGTGTCCATATCGGGAAGGGTTCACGGCTTGCCTCCAGTGTTCGCCATGCCTACTAGGGATCACGGCATGCCTTCAGAGTTCTCCATGCCGGGAAGGGTTCGCGGCATGTCTCCAGTGTTCGCCATGCCGGGTAGGGATCACGGCATTCCATCAGGATTCACCATGTCGGGAAGGTATCGCAGCACTCCATCAGTATCCATGCTGGGAAGGGTTCACAGCATGTCTCTAGTGTTCGCCATGCCGGTAGGGATCGCGGCATGCCTTCAGGATTCACCATGCTGAGAAGGTATCGCAGCACTCCATCAATGTCCATGTCGGGAAGGGTTCGCGGTATGTCTCTAGTGTTCGCCATGCCTGGTAGGGATCGCGGCATGCCTTCAGAGTTCTCCATGTCGGGAAGGGTTCGCGGCATGTCTCCAGTGTTAGCCATGTCGGGTAGGGATCGCAGCATTCCATCAGGATTCACCATGCCGAGAAAGTATCGCGGCACTCCATCAGTGTCCATGCCGGGAAGGGTTCGCGACATTTCTCTAGTGTTCGCCATGCCTGGTAGGGATCGTGTTATGGCTTCAGCATTTTGCGGATTCTAACTTTCTCCTACCAAATGTTAGACGGTTGACGACAAATTCACAAGCGGGAACACACCCTTGAATAGGTCCACCATTGTCCGCAAAGCTTGGACGGTCTCTTCCCTTTGCTTCTGCATAGCTTCCAACTCAGTGACGGGAATCTCCATCATATTCACTCATCTCGGCATCATCGCTCCTTCTTCGAAATCAGTCATGGGAGAACTCGCTATGTCTTCACTATCCTTACGTCTGACTGCTGCTGAACGTGTCCGTACCATCTTTTCAGAATGACTTTTTCTTCGATTCTCATAGACTGCATCAATTGTTGTTGCCAAGTACAACAATAATGTATTACTGACGTCTTCACCTCGATCTTTGTGCCACGTACTTTAGAATATTCTGCAAGAAAGGAAATAATCAGAGGGACAAAGGGTTGTTCCCTGCATTTGCACTCCGATGCTTAAGTCAGAAAATGATTTTGACAGAGTTTCAATAAATAATTGTGTTCCCCCCTAAAGAATCATATTTGACCCCTATTTATAGGGAGTTTCCCTGTTTTTTAATTACGTTTTTATCCTTTTACTTTAATATTCTGTTCTTGGATGAAAATGTCTCAATACATTTAATGTGGCTCATATCTGTTTAATTATCTCGTGCATAAGCTCATGCGCAGATATGCCACGTGGTACATTATGATTGGCTGAAATAGCATCAGAATTATTATCTACAACACGCATAATTGACAAGTGATTGGACGGCGCTTGATGGAAAATTATACTCTTTTGAGTGAAACTTGCGCAATGCTACAGTCATTGATAATGTAAGATACACAATTATTTTCGAGTATTTAAGCCCAACAGGAAATATATATGTACGTAGCACTTTTCCTTGCATTATGTACAAAACTTATCAAAGAATTAGGATTACTTGATGAAAAATTAATCTCTAAAGAATCAATCTTCAAATAAATAGAACTAAAGAACTAACTTAATTCAAGAGAAAAAAACGCTAAATAATTGAAGCATAAATAATTTGAAAGTAAATCTTACAAGGTCATGAGTTAGGCTTTTAGTTTGATCATTTCTGAAGCTTCATTTGTCAATACATCGTGTAAGCAAACAAAGAGTTGCAAGTAATTTTTCACATAGAAATGATGTTTCGGCAACTTATAAAACTGTTTCAATCAAAAAGAAGTTGCATAACTAATAAACATTAAATCAATCAGTGATTAGAACTTTTCAAAAGAAGCGATTCATGCAAATTGTTCACATTATGAAGATAAAAAGCATCTTGATTGCATCACAAAGGAGTGTATTATAAACAAATTTAACACGTGTCCAGTAAAAATCTCATTTTCCTCACAACCAAATATGAATAATAAAATCAGTTAGAGAATGATACTAGCACAGGTCGTGTTGCGGTTGGATATTTGTTAACCTTAAATTGATACATTTATTTTGAAATGATAAAGACTTAAATGTATTTAATTATATGATCTATAATGTAAATTTGCTCATCTAATTCAAATTTTTTACAAATCATATCATGAGCTTTTTATCAATATAAGATCATATTTTAAATGACTATTTTTAATTGGTCTTAATTTATTAAGATATTATTTTTGAATATTTTACTTAGTAATTTTCTCATAATATTATTGAAAATATATTTAGAAAACTACTTGATAATTACGGGCTTAATTTCATGAATTTAAAGTTAAAAAAATATATAAGAAATTGAAAATAATGAAAACTATTATTTAAAATATATTTTTGTCCAAGAAATTCATTTTGAGGCAAAGGGATCCATCCCTCCCTCTATAGGCATCGATTCACCTTAAAATTAGTAGCCAAATCCCCTATTTTCAAAATAAAGGGATCGATCCCCCTAAAGGAGGCATCAATCCCATAAGCAAAACCCTTGTCTTTTTTACAAGAGGGATCAATCCCCCTCAAGTTGAGGCATCGATCCTTTAGGTAGTTTTGGTCGTTTTCTCTTGTACTTTTAACAAGCATCGATCCCCTAAAGGTAAGCATCGATCCCCCAAGCTCTGCAGGCAATCAATGGCTTTATTTTTTAGTTTTACAACAAGGTTTTGGCATTTAATACTTTAGAAACCTTCTTAAACATCCAAGGGACTATAAATACAAGCATTTAAGACCATAGGAAAAAAAGAGAAACAACTTGCAATCTTCTTAAGCTCCAAAGAAAGAAATCAAACAAATCTTGAGCTCACATCTCTTATATTCTTCTACTCTTTCATCTTTGTACTCATCATTTTGTAAACATTCACCTATTGAGATACATATAGTTTACACAAAATACTTACCTACACTTGATTTCTTATAAACGATGGGAGAGATACCCTTGAGAGATTAAACTTGTGAGAGTTTGGTAGCCACTTGCTAAGTGGGGATTAAGGTTTCTTCCTAAGCCACAAAAGACAGTGTAAAAGGTTTCACCAACCTTTTAAGAGGTGTGTAAGGATTCACTTGTGATAGTGGAATCAACATCTTTGACAACAAGCTTAAAAGAGTAGACGTAGGCTCAAGTTTAGCCAAACCTTTTTAAATCTTGTGTTTGCTATCTCTATCCCTTAAGCTTTTTACTTTAAGCACTTGATTTCAATACTTATTTTACTAAATTGTGTGAATTAGTAGAAAATTTTCTTAAGTATGATTATTTAGCATAAAACTGATTCACCCCTCTCGATTTGAGTTGATAATTGGTATCAGAGCTTGGGCTCTTGATTAGAAAAGGATTAAATCCATAAGAGTTAAGTGATTCTAGATGGCTCAAACAAATGTAACAACTACTTTAGGTGGAGAGTTACACTTTACCATTAGACTACCTCTTTTCAATGGAGGAAACTACACCTGCTGGAAAACTAGAATGATGTTGTTTGAGTCATGACTCTCAATCCACCAAAAATCCACTACAAATTTTTCATTTATTATTTAATCCATTTCTTATTGTTTGTTCTTTACCAATACTTTACTTGATCGTGAATAGCTACACCACCAACAGTTGAGCTGTGTATCGGTGTCAATCTCATCCAATCAAATCATTTCAATTTACAATTCATTTAAACGTAAACACTTGTATTTCTAAACCAGAGTAGCTGTTTACATGTGTTTACAATCCTTTACATCCCCAAAAATTACATTCAAAGATATTACTGTGCTTTGACATGTCTAGATACAAAAACTATACAATTGTGTATACCCTGTATGATGGGATGCAGCGGACACCAAAATTCGATCCTCAGTTGCTCTCTCTATCTACTGTAAGTGCTCTGTAGAGGGGGAAATAAGGGGGTGAGCAAACCACGCGCTTAGTAAGACAATCATGCGAGTAGGTAGATAACTGTACTATCTACATGATCGTGATGTAATGTTTAAATAAAACAATTACTCGTCAAACCCAAAATATATCAGTTCATGCTCGTGTTCATGATATGTAAAGCAGTTCATGCTATTCAAATCAGTGCACAATTCTTAAACAAAGCATGAAAAAATCATCATGCGCAAGTCAAAATCAAAGTATGATAAATTATCATGCAAAGTGCACTTAAAAGCATTTCAAAGCTCAGGCAAATCGATACAAATCACCATTTACTAAGGTCCAACCCCTCCATTGGACTGTCCTGACCCACAAAACAATTTTAAAATATGGATTCATCATGAAACATGACATGTGAGATAGGCATATAATATTAATAAGGGTAATAACTAGGACTATGGCCATATCCACTGTGATCCCAGGCTACACAGATCCTAGTGTACGGGGTATCACCTCTATATGCTTCCGCACGGGAGGTAGGTCACGTCCAACCCACCGATCCATAGCAGAATATCCATCGTCCAAAGACGGTATATATAATATCCATACACGGTACAACGTACTCCATGCTATATGCACGGTACAACGTACCTCGTGGACCCATATCATCACAACATATCACGCCACATCTCAATACGCACGTGTGAGCCTATTTAATCGGCGTGGCACACTGCCTACCTGAAGGTCCTAGCACGGCTCCCAACATGTCATAAAAGTCACGTACAAGTAGTCTCTAGCACAACAACAAGTATAAAGTGGACATCTAGTGCGAGCAACGCTCTAGCACAATGTCAAAACCCATGTGAAAACTAGTACGAGCTAGGCTCTAGCACTCATGCATATAAAACTCTAGTGCGAGCTATGCTCCAGCACTATATCATGAAATCCATGTAAAAACTAGTGCGAGCTAGGCTCTGGCACTCATTCATGTAAAACTCTAGTGCGAGCTATGCTCCAGCACTAATGCACATATAAACACGTCAAATCTCGTGCGAGCAACGCTCTAGCACGTTTCATTTCCACAAACTCTTGTAGGTGGCTCATTCTTTGCAAAGCATGGTTTTAAACCGAATCAAACTATTTTCATGTAAAGCATCTAAATGCTAGCTAGCCTACCAATTTTTACATGTTAAAAGCAGTAAAAGATTCAAGACACCATGTTCTTGCTTTTCATGAACTTTTCTCAAATCTTTTTTTCCCTTAAATCATTCATTTCATTCTAAGACCCTTAGACACTTTAAGAAATCACTGATGCGCTCGAAATGCGTACAGATACCTCTAGGGCTAACACAATTCCCTTACCTCAATTCTTGGTGAAGTAACTCCTTCCTTATTTCTAGTTTTTCGTGATAGGGCTCAATTTGCTCCGGATATATCTTCGGTAGCTGCAAACATTCATCAATCATATAAGTCAATACCGATAACTCATGTTCTTACTTTAACTAGGTAATATATCTTATCAAGACTATTTCATCAAGTTCGACCCATTATCACATTTGGCCATCATTATGCCATTTCTAGTCAATTTAGCTAACAACTCACTTAGTTGCTTATCAAACACTTGGCATAGATGTTTATCCATAACTTCCCATGCATTCATCCATTTTCACAAACATCTTATATGCACATTATATAACCTCAGCATATTTCATAAACTCATTTCACAAAACCATCTCAAAATCATGCATATATCATTGTTGACACCTTGGTATAATCCATTTATCATCTAATCAACAATATCATATTTTCTCACACTAAACCCATTCTAGGTCATGCTTGATTCATTACATTCTAAGTAGTTTCTACCAATAATACATACACCAATCTACTCACAACAACATCTAGATAAATATACTTAGAGTTGGTGTATTGGAAACTCATCTAGCTTAACTTTCCTCTTATCCAAAATTTGAAGACTCTTTTGCTCCTTCAATCCAACAAGTTGAATGTTGGCTCTAAGCTATGTTGTTCTTCTCCTCACAATGAACAACTTTACTCAATAGCATTTTCCTCAAATCGTTTTGGAAAGGGGTGTATTCTAAAGCAAGAAAGCTTGGTCTTTTTGCTAAAAATGGAGGAATGTGTTGATTTACTGAAGACAAGGTTTAGCTGTCAGGTTTTTATAGAGTAGGGATGATGAAATCGATCTCCTAGGGTAGGAGATCGATCTTCCTTTGGTTAAACTATTGAAATATGCATTTTTTAAGGGAGAGATCGATCTGCTCTTTGGGAAGGGATCGATCCTTGCTAGGCAATTGGAGATCGATCTGCTCAAGGGGAGAGATCAATCTGCTCTAAGCAGAAGCTAATGCATATCGATCTGCTCATGGGAAGATCGATCTACCCTTTGTAGAATCACATGGAGATTGATCTGTTTCTTACAGAATCATATGGGATTGATTTGCTTGAAAGGAGAGATTGATCTGGCCTTCATCTGGGGTGTTCTTGCTGTATTTTTCCATGCTTGTTCAAAAGAAAACTTGCATTTGATTGCTTCTCTAGTCATTTTGCAATCTATTCACACTTAGAACATGGAAAGATTCATTTCTCATGGTTTTCATGTTATGGAACTTGTGTACATTGCTTGGAATCAGAAGGGATACACAAAATTCCCTGTCCATGCATTATCATTTCATGTTTTAAATCCTTATCTTTAGCCCAAACGCTTTAAGTTCTATCTGTTTAGTTTTGTGGCCACTTCAACCCTTATTTAACCTTTACTTGCATGGGGTCTCACAATCTCCCCCACTAAGAAAATTTGGTCCTCTAAATTGGAACCAAATCAGTCCGTGAACAACCTGGGATACTTCCCTCGTATCAAACTCTCTAACTCCCATGCAGCTTTTTTTGCAGTGTGGTTCTGCCAAAGGACTTTCACTAAGGGAATCGTCTTCGATCTTAACACTTTCTCCTTCCTATCCAATATCTGAATCGACTTTTCAACATACGACATGTTTTCATTAAGCTCCAATGGCTCATATCTAATTACATGTGCTGAGTCCGAGTGGTACTTTTGTAACATAGAGATGTGGAAGACGTTGTGAACGCTCGCTAGCTCAGGTGGCAACGCTAGTCTATAGGCCTTATCTCTCACTCTATCAAGTATCTTAAAGGGTCCAATGTAATGAGGACTTAGCTTTCCTTTCTTTCCAAACCTCGTTATACCCTTAGAAGGAGAAACTCGTAAAAATATCGATTCACCCACTGTAAACTCCAATGGTCTCCGTCTCCTGTAAACATAACTCTTTTGTCTGCTCTGAGCTGTCTGAAACCTCTCACAAATCAATTGGACATCCTCAGAGGCTTGTCCCACTAAGTCGAGAGCAAATATCAGTTGGTCACCCACCTCTTCCCATCTAATTGGGGAACGACATCTTTGGCCATACAAAGCCTCATACGGTGCCATCCCGATACTCGAATGATAACTGTTATTATAGGCGAACTCTGCGAGTGGTAAATGCTCATCCCAGGAGCCTCCAAAATCCAATGCACATACTCTCAACATGTCCTCTAAGGTCTGTATAGTCCTCTCTGACTGACTATCTGTCTGAGGATGAAATGCTATGCTAAAACTCAGTTGGGTCCCCATCGCTTCCTGAAAGTGTTCCCAAAAGTGGGAAGTGAAACGGGCATGCCTATTAGAAACAATGCTCACTGGAACACCATGCAATCTCACTATCTCGCGCACATATAGTTTCACCAGTGAACTCAGAGTATTTGTGGCTCTCAGAGCTAGGAAGTGTGTCGACTTCATCAATTTGTCCACTATCACCCAAATCGCATCATGATTCCTACAGGTCCTTGGTAAACCCATCACGAAGTCTATAGTGACATGCTCCTATTTCCAAGTCGATATCGGTAGAGGTTGTACTAGCCCTGTAAGCTTCTGATGCTCTACCTTCACCTACTGACAGATGAGACATTTTGCTACATACTTTGCTACATCTCTCTTCATCCCTGACCACCAATACACTCTCTGGAGGTTCTGATACATCTTGTTACTTCTCGAATGCATTGTATACTTCGTCGAATGAGTCTCTAATAAAATCAATCTTCTGATCTCTAGATCATCGAGAACACATATCCTATCCTTGAACCTCAGCAAGCCATCTGAACTCAACTAGAAATTAGTCTTTGTACCCCTCTGTATCTACCCGATAATATCACTACACTGCTGATCAATCTGCTGAACCTGCCAGATACGATCTACCAGATCTGGTTCCAACTGCAGGCTAGCTACCATAAAGCCACTATCAGTATCAGGCGAGCTCACATCCAAACTGAGGATCGCAAACTACTCTAGTAGCTCGTGTTCCCTGATCATCATATATGATACCAACCTGAGATGCTTCCTACTCAGTGCATCAGCTACTACATTCGCCTTACCCAGGTAGTACAAAATTTCACAATCATAATCCTTCTGTGAGAACAGATACTTAAGGCTCTTGTGGTTAGTAAATACTTGAAATTTCTCACTATAAAGATAATGATGCCATATTTTCAAGCCAAATACCATGATCGTTAACTTTAGATCGTGAGTCTGGTAGTTCCTCTTATGATCCTTCAACTGTCTAGATCCATAGGCGACTACCTTCCCACTTACATCAGTACACAATCCAGTCCTTGGTACAAAGCATCTGTATATATAGAAAAACCTCTTAAACTGGTAGGAATGGTGAGAATCGAAGGTGTGATCAATCTACTCTTCAACTCCTGAAAACTCTTCTCACATTTATTGTCCCACACAAATTCAACACTCTTCCTCATGAGACGTGTCAACGGAGCAGCTAATCTCGAGAATCCCTCTATAAACCATCGATAATACCCACCTAAACTCAGGAAACTCCTGATCTCCGTGACTGTCTGGGGTCTTTGCCACTAAACCACTACCTCAATCTTGGATGGGTTCACTGATACACCATCCTTCGATACAAAATGACTTAAAAAAGAGATATGCTCTAGCCAAAAATCACACTTATTAAGTTTAGCGTATAACTTCTTCTCTCGGAGGGTCTGTAGCACTATCTTAGGTGCTGTTCATGCACCTCTTTAGATCTCGAATACAACAGAATATCATCAATGAATACGATAACGAACCGATCTAAATACTGGTGAAATACCTCATTCATCAACGACATAAAAGTTTCAGGAGCATTTGTTAACCCGAATGGCATAACCATAAACTCAGAATAACCATACCGGGTGTGGAAGGCTCTTTTGGGTACATCTCCATCTCGAATTCTCAACTGATGGTACCCAGATCTCAAATCTATCTTAGAAAAGACCTGTGCTCTCCGAAGCTGATCCAACAAGTCATCGATGCATGGAAGGGGGTACTTATTCTTAATGGTCACCTTATTCAACAACCTATAGTCAATACATAATCAGAGGCTCCCATCTTTCTTCTTCACAAACAGGACCAGTGCTCCTCAAGGCAACACACTCGGTCTGATGAACCCCTTATCCAACAACTCTTGTAACTGCTTCTTTAGGTCCTCCAACTCAATCAGAGCCATCCTGTACGATGGCTTGGATGTCGGCTCTGTACCAGGTGCCAAATCTATACATAACTCCATCTCTCTATCTGGCGGTAACCCTGGTAAACCATCCGAAAAGAAATTTGAGAATTCCCTAACCACTGGGATGTCTCTCAATTTTAGACGTGTCTTATCCGTCTCAACCACGTATGCAATATAACCTTTCAAAATATTAATCATTTAATCAACATAGTAATGCAGCTATTTCAATTACAACAATTATTGCTTTCATTACTTTCCAAAGGGATTTTACATTACATTGTTTGAGGAAACATACGGTAATACTATCTATCCCTGAAAACGTTACCATCTTAGAAAAACAATCAACTACAGCACGGTTTGCAGCCAACCAATCCATTCTTAGGATTACATCAAAGTCTCTCATATACATTAAAATAAGGTCAGCTAACATTTCCTTTTCCCCTACTTTCAACTTACAATTTCTAAATACATGTTCAACTAGCTGACTATTGTTCATGGGATTGCTTATCAGCATCCTCCTGCTTAACGAGGTAAGCTTCACATACTTAAACAATTTATATGCAAATGCAGACAATACAAATGAATGTGTGGCACCATGATCTATCAAAACAAGCTCCAAGATCAAAGATCAAGATGGTACCTTTCACCACATCTGACGACTGATCTGTAATATCCTGGTCTAGTACGTGTACTCGCCCTCTGCCAACTACCTGCTTCTCCTTCTCTTCAGCTGTCGCTCTCCGACTCGGAGTAAGAGTATCAGCTGGAGCTCTATCCGACTCCTTACCCTTCTGTAGGGCACTTTCAGTCATTTTTAAGTAATTTCGGGTCACATGCCCTAGCTTTCTACATCAAAAACATACTGTAGGAGATCCATAACACGATCGAGTACCATGGTACCTACAACACTTACTACATTGTTCTATCATAGGTCGTGGCCCTCCAATCACTATACCCTTTACTGGAACTATGGTCGGATATACGATAGGCTTAACTATTTTCTCTCGGATCTCCTCCATCTTTGGCCTCTTCCCAAAAAATCTCCTACTTCCTCTATAACTGAAGCCTCTATCCACTGCCTGTCTCTTGCTATCTCTATCCTTCACTCTACCAACCTTTCCAAACTCTGAGGTAACTCGTTCAATATCTTGTTCACACAACTATTCCCTGTGCACTACCTCCTCGTAGGTCGATATGTCAAAAGGAACCAAACGGGACCTGATGGCTGATCTCAGTCCATCTATAAACTTTCAGACCTTCTTGACCTCACTGTCCATCGTATTAGGATTATACCTGCCCAGGGAGATAAATTTTATCTCATACTCATCAACCGATCTATTCCCCTAGGTTAATCTTAAAAATTTCACCTACAGCTTTCGCTGCGTAGTATTCAAAACATATTACCTCTGAAAGGCTTCCAAAAATATGTACCATGTAATCTCTGTATGTCGGGCTCTTAGAACGAGTCTGGTGGACTTCCACCAATACTCTGTCAATCCCTTCGGCATGAATGCGTCAAAAGCAACCATCTCCGTAGTAGTGCACTCGAAGAACCCATATAATTTCTCAATTTCATTCACCCAATCCTCTGCAGCTACTGGGTCCTTAATCCCACTGAAAGATGGTGGCTTAAATTTTTGAAGCTGCTGTAACCCATCCAGGTCACATCCATACCCCAATCTCTACTACTCTGTGGTGGAGCAACAATAGAAGTGTATCATGTACTGGTGGGGGTGTGGGAGCATCTGTAGTTTGAGTCCTTTGGCTGGCTATGCTGGCATCTCAGGAGCAGCCACCCGTTCAGCATCACTCTGTGCAGCTGGCCTCTGCCCGCCCCCATCTCCAGGCAATAACTAGGTAATCAATTCCAAAATTACCTCTAAGCTCCGCTCTATCCTGGCGAAGCACACCTCAGTACTCTCGGGTCTCTCTGCCGGACCCTATGGAGCATGCTCAACTTCAACCTCCACCTCTATCTCTTAATGAGTCTCATGTGGCAACGACTTAGCACAACCCCCAGGCCTACCCCTACGACCTTTAGCTCATGCTCTCGCCCCTCTACCGCGATTGGTGTTAGGCATTATGCCAAGATTCCTACATTCACAATCATTTCTTAGTTAAACCCATCTCGATATACACAGTTGTATCTAGACAAGCACATAAACATGAGGATGTAATTTTCCTAATTATTTACATCGACACACATCAAACCAACTCGGCTCTGATACCACCTCAGTCACAACCCTCAATCTACCTAAAATCCACTATAAATTTTTCATTTTTCATTTATTATTTAATCCATTTCTTATTGTTTGTTCTTTACCTTTACTTTACTTGATCGTGAACAGCTATACCACCAACAGTTGGGTTGTGTACCATTGTCAATCTCATCCAATCAAATCATTTCAATTTACAATTCATTTGGACGTAAACACTTGTATTTCTAAACCAAAGTAGCTGTTTACATGTGTTTACAATCCTCTACATCCCTAAAAATTACATTCAAAGATATTACTGTGCTTTGACATGTCTAGATACAAAAACTATACAAATGTGTATACCTTGTGTGATGGGATGTAGCGGACACCAAAATTTGATCCTCAGTCACTCTCTTTATCTACTGTAAGTGCTCTGTAGAGGGGGAATAAGGAGGTGAGCAAACCATGCGCTCAGTAAGGCAATCATGCGAGCAAGTAGATAACTGTACTATCTACGTGATCATGATGTCATGCTTAAATTAGATAATTACTCGTCATACTCAAAATATATCAATTCATGCTCGTGCTCATGATATGTAAATCAGTTCATGCTATTCAAATTAATGCACAATTCTTAAACAAAGCATGAAAAAATCATCATGTGTAAGTCAAAATCAAAGTATGGTAAATTATCATGCAAAGTGCACTTAAAAGCATTTCAAAGCTCACGTAAATCGATACAAATCACCATTTGCCAAGATCCAGCCCTTCCCTTGGACCGTCCTGACCCACAAAACAATTTTAAAACATGGATTCATCATAAAACAAGACATTTGAGATAGGCATATAATATTAATAAGGGTAATAAATAGGATTATGGCCGTATCCACTGTGATCCCAATCTACACGAATCGTAGTTGCAGGGTATCACCTCTATCTACTTCCGCACGGGAGGTGGGTCAAGTCCAACCCGTCGATCCATAGTAGAATATCTATGAGATCTGAGAATTTTATACATATTTGATTATGTAATGTGAACATGAAGTGTAATTGATTGAACTAAATGTGATGTACTCATTTATTGAGGTTGTATGGAATGAAATTTTAAGTGATAAATGAGTCATGAATGAGATTTTTTATTAAGTGTTTAACCAAAGTGTGAAACTATGAGGCCAGATCGATCTTGGAGAAGAGAGGATCGATTTGGTAAGCCAAAATGACAAGGAATGAGGAAATTAAGCAAGCAGATTGATCTCCAATGGAAGAGGACCCATCTGCTTATGATTATGTAATTAAGAGATCGATCTCATGAGGAAGGAATCGATCTCATGAAACATTTTGTACGGAGAAGATCGATCTCCTTAAGGAGTAGATTGATCTCATGAAGTGTTCTGTAAACAGAAGATCGATCTTCTCAAGGAGCAGATCGATCTCATAAAGCCATTAAGAGATCGATCTCACCCCACGACAGATCGATCTCCTAGGCATAAAATTACCCCAAAATGATTCCAAATTAAAATGTAGATTGATCTCATCAAGGACTAGATCGATCTCCTACCTCCGTCTATAAAATGACCCCTGTGTTTTCTTGCATTTCGTCTTTTTTTTTTCTCTTTCAAACCTCTATTTTAGTCGAACCCTAGCTTTCTCTCTCTTCCAAAGCCCTCATTTTCGTTCAAATCGAAGGTTGTGGCAAGAGGGAATGTTGTTCCTCATCCAAAGGAGAATAACATACTTGGAAATTGAAAGACGGATTGAATCGAGGCAAGAGTTGAGCACTCTACAAGTTGGGTAAATTTTTAAACTTTGATCTTGGATTTTAAAGTGATTTTTGGTGATTATGGTTATAGGCATTGTGATGAAATAGCTAGGAAATGATTAGGGATTGATGAAATTATTATTTTTGTTGGAGTAAAGATAACATTATGCAATTTGTGGTGATTTGGGATTTTTGACTATAAATTTAGAATTAAGGCATTGAGGTAAATTTAGCATGGAATATGGTATGAAAAATGTAGGATTTGAAATAATGTGGATGAGAATGTGAATTGTGATGGAATTGTGAGAATTGAGTTGTTTGAGTATTTAACGAGAATATGAGTAAATATGTGCTCGATGATGAGATTGAGATAGCTTATTGATGTTTTAACATCGTTTGGACAGCCCAAGAGTTTCAGAGAGAATGCGAGGCTAGTCTGTGATACGGGGGAATGATTGCACTATACGAGGTGCAACTAGGTAAGGAAAAACTTAAACTCGTTTGTGTGTGTGTTTTGTGACAATATTGTAGCATGAATTGTGATTTGAGAAAACAAGCATGTTTTATGAGTTGTGAATGAGTATTGCACACGATTTTATAGCCGGTTGGGGCTCAACTTTTATGAGTTGTAAACTAAGCATGAAAATGTTTTACAATGGTTTGTGTTTAAAACGTGAAAAGAGATTTGTGCTCTACATTAAGGCATACTGAGATTGAGAAATGTGTGCATGGTTTTTACAGGTTGGAACTCGGTTTTAACATGTTTTGTGTTGAGTACACTAATGTTTTAAATGATATTTATGAGAGAAAACCATTATGAGTTCTACGTGAAGGCAAAACATTTTATATGATAATGGCTAATGATTGAGACTTAGGCGTGTCATGTAGAATGCACATCAGGCATTACTTTGGTACCATGTAAGGCTGATATTATTCCCCGCTTTGGTAGCGTTGGGAGGCATTGCTTTGGTAACATGTAATGCCAAAATTATTCCCCACTTTGGTAGCGTTGGGAGGTATTGCTTTGGTAGCATGTAAGGTCGATATTATTCCCCGGTTTGGTAGTGTTGGGAGGCATTGCTTTGGTAGTATGTAAGATCGATATTATTCCCCGCTTTGGTAGAGTTGGGAGGCATTACTTTGGTAGCATGTAAGACCGATACTTTCCCTGCTTTAGTAGCGTTGGGAGGCCTTGCTTTGGTAGCATGTATGTCTGGGACTTGCTTTGGTAATATGTAAGATCGATAGTGTACATAAGGAGAGGCATTGCTTTGGTAGCATGTAAGGTCGGGCCTTGTTTTGGTAACGCGTAAGTCCAATATACCATGTACACGACCATATTATCGATGTCTGGGATGCGCACCTAGAGGAGATTTATTATAATGTGCCATGACGAATGTTTATGTGAGTTTTATTTTCCTAGTCTCATTTTACACATGAGTTTGTATTTGTGGCTGCGCTACGTACATTACTATTGAGGTGATTTTTATCACGTTTTATGAGAGAAGCCATTATCGCATACTGATTTCCACATGCTTGTAATTATACTTTGTATTAAGTTACATACTCTCATGTTTTACATGATTTTAAAGAATGAGATGAGAACGATGTTTTATTGAGTCATGCTACATTTTTATCGAGTTTTCAACTACAAAATAAATTATTGTGCTGTGCAAATCATTAATTGAAATGAGTCTCTTACCCCCTTACTGAGCGATTTAAAAGCTCACCTTGTTTTATCTCCCCCCCAGATTTCTTCAAGTGAAGAGAGTTTCCTGTAACGTACGGATTAGTGTCTAGTGGAGGATTTGAGCTCCAGGCTACATATTGTTCTTGAGGTACATCTTAATATTTCATGTATCCAGAATAGAGTTGTATTTACTGACACTTGATGTACTATGATGTATGTGATGTATTAGGATAATTAATTTGAAATTGAGGAATGTAAATGGTATAATATTTATTCATTAGATGATGTATGACACTGCACAGGAATACACCCTTAATTGTGAATTAATGAGTAGAAAAGTTTTAAATTTGTCATGTTTTCCATGCTTCTGGGGCGTCACAGAGTTTTCTTGGTCTCAGAGCTTAAGGTGTTTAGTACTATCAGTGTCGATTAAGTGAAATAGAATACATCCCAAGTGTCTGTATAAGTCTAGTCATGAACTAAAATTGAGGATTGAGATTTCAATCAAATTTAATGTGTACGCACACGAAACGTTTTGAGATTGAGAATGAGTGGATGACGAGGTCGTTCGAGGAGGCAGGCAGAGCCACCTTCCCCACAATCGGAGAGTCCTAACTCTCGATTTAATCGGATTGAGCATGATGTGCGGCAAGGTTTTGAGTAAATGGCAGCACTATTCGCGTAACATTTTGGAGTTAATGCCTCAGGTACTACTCCTACACCACCACAAGGACCTCCCGTACCCCCAATACAGATGGACCCAGTGCCTCCCGTTACTCAGCCCGATGATAGGAGTATAGTCTGACTGAAGGACTTTTTGAAAATGAATCTGCACGTATTCAGAGGGAAAAAGGATCCTGCAGAGGTTGAAGAGTGGCTGACTGAGTTGAGAGTCATATTTGACTATTTAGGATTCACTGATGCTGAGAGGGTCAGTATGGGTGCCTATATGTTGAAAGGGAGAGCTTGGGATTGGTGGGGGTACTACCCAGGGTATTCTAATATCCAGTCAGGATGTGATTAGCTGGGAAGAATTTCAAACTGCCTTTAGAGACCAATTTGTACCACGAGCTGCTCAGAGAAGGAAGCAAGCAGAGTTTTTGAATCTGGTACAGGGCAATATGCTTGTGGATGATTATGAGAGCCGATTTACCGCTCTATTGAGGTATGATCCAGAGACCTTCAAAAATGAGGAGCTCCGCACTGAGAGATTTGTGTATGGACTAAAGTCCATCATCAGAGATCGATTGATAGGGCTGTCTATTACAGAGTTTGGAGATGCTTTGAAACGAGCATAAGAGATTGAGAGGGGAATTGAGATTGTACAATCCCAGAATGAGTTCAGTACTATAACTATGGATAAAGGCAACAGGCCAGCGATTTTCCAGGCAGATGTTTGGAGAGGTTCCTTCAGAAGAGGAAGGATTGAGGTATAGAAGGGCAGATTTGAGAGACTCAGAGCTTATCCCATCATCAGAGAGACCCCTCGAGATGTCATGCTTGAGATAAGGGTTTGTAGAGACTGTGGCCGACCGCATAAGGAAAGTTGTATTGGGTTGATCTGTGGATGTTTCAGATGTGGAGACATGGGTCACAGATTAAGAGATTACCCTCAACCTCAGAAACCACATGCTCTGGAGCCTGCCAGACAATATCCTCAGAGAGTGAATCCCTTGAGACGAGCCACTGCTGTAGAGAAAGGAAAGAAGCCCGTTATAGTGGGATGTGTGTTTGCTCTGGACAAGGAAACAACATACACTTCAGCAGAAACTATAATAGGTATACTCTCTGTCTGTAATCATAAGGCTCATGTGTTGATTGATTCAGGGTCCACGCATTCGTTTATTTCTGAATATTTTGCATGTAGATTAAAATTGAAGTTTGAACCTCTAGAGTATATACTACATGTAAATACCCCCATACGTGAATCCCAGAGAACCGAATTGATCTGTAGAAGATGTGAAATAAAGGTGGGAGATAAAGTAAGGTTAGCAGATCTAATAATGTTAAATATGCATGGGTTTGATGTAATTTTGGGAATGGATTGGCTGGTAACCAATCGAGTGAGTTTAGACTGCTACACTAAGATTGTAACCTTCTCCCTACCTGAACCTTACAGTGTACGTTTGAAATATTGAGTAAGTAAATGTGTGGAAATTTTAGTAAGCAAATTGAAATTTTGATGTTGCTTTTGAGAGTACTAAATTTGAGTATTCATGTGAAGGTTATGAAACACTCATCTCAGAAGATGATCGGGAACATCCGAGGATTGAGGATATACCTGTGGTGTGTGAATTTTCGGATGTCTTTCTAGTTGAGTTTCCAGGTTTACCACCAGAGAGAGAGCTGGAGTTTACCATTGATTTGGTGCCAGATACTCAGCCTATCTCTAGATCTCCATTTAAGATGGCCTTAGTGGAACTTGAGGAATTGAAGAAACAACTACAAGAATTGTTAGATCAAGGATTTATTAGACCCAGTATTTCACCGTGCGGAGCACCAGTGTTATTTGTGAGGAAGAAGGATGGTAGTCTCAGATTATGTATAGACTATCGATTGTTGAATAAAGCCACGGTAAAGAATAAATATCCAGGATTGATGATTTACTTGATCAGCTGAGAGGGGCTTCAGTCTTCTCTAAGATTGATTTAAGATTGGGCTATCACCAATTGAGGATTAAGGAGGAAGATATTCCGAAGATGGTCTTCAGGACAAGGTATGGTCATTATGAATTTTTAGTGATGCCCTTTGGATTGATGAACGTCCCTGCAGCCTTTATGAGGTTAATGAATGAAGTGTTCAGAGACTATCTAGATAAGTTTGTGATAGTCTTTATTGATGATATATTGGTGTACTCTCGGTCTTATGAGGAGCATGCACATCACTTGTGGTTAGTACTTCAGATGCTCCGAGATAAACAACTATATGAAAAGCTTAGTAAGTGTGAGTTTTGGCTGGATCGGATAGCTTTCCTTGGTCATATAGTTTCAGAGGAAAGAGTATCAGTGGATCCAAGTAAAGTAAAAGTTGTACTTAATTGGGAAAGATTGAAGACAGTTACCGTGGTACAAAGTTTTCTTGGTTTGACAGGGTATTATAGAAGATTTATGGGGGGATTTTCCAGGATTGTCACTCATTTGACCAAGCTCACGTGTAAGGAGACTTCGTTCATATGGACTGATCAATGTGAGCTGAATTTTCAAGAATTAAAGAAGAGATTAACAGCGACACCTATGTTGACTATTCCTGAGAGATCGCAGGATTTTCAGTATATAGTGATGCTTCTCATCAAGGATTGGGGTGTGTGCTCATGCAGCATGGAAGAGTAGTCGCATATGGTTCACGACAGTTGAAGGATCACGAGCAAAATTACCCCACGCATGATTTGGAGTTAGCCGCTGTGGTATTTGCCTTGAAGATCTGGCAGCACTACTTATATGGGGAAATATTTCAGATCTTCCCTGATCACAAGAGTTTGAGGTATCTCTTTGATCAGAAGGAGTTAAATATGAGACAAAAGAGATGGATGGAACTCCTTAAGGATTATGACTGCGAGATTCTATATCATCCGAGAAAGGCGAACGTAGTTGTTGATACCCTGAGCAGGAAAAGTATGATAGCTGTTATGATGATCAAGGAATGAGATTTATTGGAGCAATTCACCGAGCTCCAGATCAAAGTTAAAGAGGTAGAGACTGGATTTTTGGCTAGCCTGGGAATAGAGCCCCGGATCATGGATCAGATTAGAAATGGGCAGCGTGATGATCAGAGGTTCATTGATATGGTTAGCCAAGCTGAGCAAACTTTGCAGTCGAATCTCATAGTCAGTGAGGATGGATTGTTGAGATTCAGAGGATGAATTTGTGTACCAGACAATGATACCCTAAAGAGATAGATACTGATACATCATGCACCCAGGAAATACTAAGATGTACTGAGATTTGAAACAGGTGTACTGGTGGAGTGGCATGAAGTGAGACGTGGCAGATTATGTGGCCAGATGTTTAGTGTGCCAGCAAGTGAAAGCTGAGCATCAGAAACCCAGAGGATTATTGCAACCTTTACCTGTGCCAACATAGAAATGAGAGCATGTTACTATGGACTTTATTATGGGTTTACTAAGGATCCGGAGAGGTCGTGATGCGATATGGGTCGTAGTGGATAGACTGACAAAAAGTGCTCACATCCTTACCATCAAGAGCACAGATACTGTAGATGCCTTAGCTGAGTTGTATGTCAGTGAGATAGCTAGATTACATAGGGCTCCTCTAATGACGGGCCTCAGTCCATACACGAATCGCTCTATGTGAAGCTCCTCATCCTTAAGGGTCTCCGAATCATACTCAGTATGGTGGTAAATCGGCTCTCGTAATCATCAACCATCATATTGCCCTGAGCTAAGTTTAGGAATTCAGCTTTCATTCTCCTCTGGGTAGCTCTTGTCACATACTGAGTTCTAAATGCCGACTGAAACGCCTCCCAGCTAATCACTTCATGGATAGTCGCCATTATACTCTAAGTATTGCTCCACCAGTTTCGGGCTTGTCCCTTTAACATGTAAGCACCCATACTGACCCTCTCGGCATCGGTGCATCCTAAAAAGTCAAAAATAACTCGCAACTCTATCAACCACTTCTCAGCCTCTGCGGGATCTTTTACCCCTCTAAAAGTCGGTGGGTTCATTTTCAGAAAGCCTCTCAATCGACCCTTATTTCTGTTATCAAGCTGGGCCTGTACCGAAGGCTGTGTGGCAGGAGGTACCGGGTCAGTCTGTAATGGGGGTGCGCATGGTCCTTGTGGTGGTGGAGGAGTCGAAACAGGTGTAGTACTCGAGGCATTAGCCCCAAAATGCTACGCGAAAAACTCTATCATCTGCTCAAATCCCTACCACACATCATGCTCTAGCCGATTCATTTGAGAGTTAGGATAAGACCCGATTTTATTCAAAACACGAAATGAAAAAGGATTGAAATGGTATTCCTGAACACATGAAGGGTAAAACGGTCAAAAGACCAAAATTCGGTATTTATCGTGACAAGAAAAATTTAATTAAAAATATGGGATTGAGAAATCATGATCAATAACAAAGAAATAATTAAATTTCGAGTTAAATTGATCAAGATATGAATTTAAAGGAATTAATCAAAATTTTCACCTCAAGAAATAATCCCGAAAATAGTCAGTAATACCGATAAATCCATTTCGTGATTAAATGAATAAAATAAATTTTTTTTTATATATTTTTGAGATTTTTAATAATAAAATAATAATTTTTTTTAGATATTTTGGATTATTATTGAATATAATATTGATTAAAATAATAATAATAATTAATTATAAATAAATAAATAAATAATAAAAATATAAAAAAATAAAAAAAATATAATATAATAAAATAAAAAAAGGAAATCACGTTTCATGATTTCTAGGGAAAGAAAACGGAAGCCGAGCTTTCCTTCTGCCTCACCGGCGATCGGCAGTAGCCTAGGTGAAGGAAGCCCGACGAGAACCGAGCCACCAGCAACCCGAACGGACCGACGAACTGTGGCGAACGACGAGAAAACCGAGGAAGCCCAGCCGAGAAAGGAAAGAAGCTTTCGTCGACGTTGACGTCGATCTAGGCCCGGCCACCACCAGCCAAGCGTTCCCTAGGCGCAGGCGACGCGATTGGTGGCAGTACCGGCCAGTAGAAGGGCCGGCAACGTCGTCAACGGTGGCCAAACAGAAAAGTCACCAACGCCAAAAAGGAGGAGCCGGACCCGCCACTTTTCGATGACATCGGACGAAACTGACCCCAGATCTAAGCTCCAAACGACCCTGCAAAGCTGCTGACGGTGGAAACCGATGGAGGACTGGCTGGCGAAACCCTGAACCGACCGAACCGGACTAAACCTACTAGACCGAACTGGTTCAGCAAAAAAGAAAAGGAAACAGAAAAAAAGGAAAGAAAAAGAGGAAAAATTGAAAAAAAAATCTCAGATATGTAATCGAGCTACGGGTAAGTCGGTAAGCGGTCAAATTGATCGATTTAAATTTTAAAATATTTAATTTGATTAATATTCGACTAAAAATTTACCAAGAAAATTATGTAATTGTGTAGCTCGATAATTGACATCAAACGAGAGCTTGAGACAGCCTCGATTTACGTACTATCATGGAATCTCGGGTAAGTAACCATTATTTACGATAATATTGCATCGTTATACGTGTTAGATAAATTACGGATTTAAATTCCGTATGAAATGAATTATATCTTGGAATTAGATATATATTGTCGTAAATAATTCATTAAGCTATCCGAGAATTTAGAATGAGACTCAATAAATACTGATGGGCCCAATGTGCCCAATAGGCCTCGATAATGTGAATAGTAAGTGGAAAAACGGGTTTAAGGCTGATTAAGGCCCAATATGGGTAAACGGGCCCAATGATTTAAATTAAGTCCAGAAAATATAAAATACAATTAAATATATTGTATTTGACCTGATGAATATTTATCCACAGTTCCAGAGATTGGATTGGGAGCAAATCAGACTGCGTGACGAGTCATCAGTGGAAATGTCAGACTGTACAGAAAATGAGGTAAGGGAATTGTGTGAGTAGCTAGAGGTAGCTACGCGTATTTTAATAGCTTTTGTATACACTAAATATGTATGTATACAAAGAATATGTATAAAGGTCCTAGAAATAAATTAAAGATTTTAAGGACTCGAAATAAGAAAAGACTATTTTACCCCTATTGAGGAAAATTCACCTAAGGATGGTGAAAGCATGACATGCATGAAATGCATGCTTTAAGAAATTTTTTAATTTAAGGATTTGTCTTGATTTTTAAGCAAAGCAAATCGGTAAATTGGCCAATAACTGCATAAATTTCACAATTAACACTACGTAAGTGTTATTGAGATTTAAATGAAAATTCTTTGGAAAACGGGCCAACTATCAAGTTTATATGGAAACAGATAGTACTGGCATATAGCTCGCACTATATCTGCGTTTGTGAGTATGCATAAATGTGCTTGAGTGGTTGCTCGCACCGACTTGTGTGACATCATATGCATGAAATGTGCTAGAACGGTTGCTCGCACTGCTTTTACTATTGGGAAATGCATGAGAGGTGCTAGAGCTTAGCTCGCACTCTGTTTTGACTGTTTGATTGTTTTTGACTTAATATGCGTAAAAAGGTGCTGGAGCGATTGCTTGCACTAGTTTTAATTATTGGACATGCATGAGAGGTGCTGGAGCTTAGCTCGCATCCTGTTTTGATATGATAATTGCATAAAAGCCGTGCTACTCGCACGAGATTTGATTTATTTATGCATAAAGCCGTGCTGGAGTGTAACTCGCATGAGATTTGATTTATTGATGCATAACACCGTGCTGGAGCTTGCTCGCACATGATTTTATATGGATTTATAACTCATTTTAAAGACGTATTGGAGTACTACTCGTACGTAGATTTTACTGATTTTTATGAAACCGTGCTAGAACTTCGTTCGCACGAGATTTTCAGATATCATGAATATGCATGGAGCCGTGCTAGAGCTTCGCTCGCATAGGGATTTATATGACATGCATATAGCCGTGTTGGAACCTCCTATAGACTGTGTGTCACAGTGAGATGATATGTCCACATGTGCATACTGAGACAGAGATGGTATGGTTGGATAAGACCTATTGCAGGCAGCCCTAACTGAGATTGGGTTCACAGAGTATGTTGTACCGTGTATGTCACGTGGAGTACGCTCTACCGTGGGGGTTGTTAGAGTGGTGTGGCATTAGGCACGAGGCAGCAAGCTTTGCCCTCGCAATCTTGATGTTATGCTGTTCTGCCGGGTAGGATCGACCCACCTCCCATTTCAGGTGTGATACCCCGCACACTAGGTACCGTGTTGCCAAGGATCACTAGGTTATGGCCATAGTCCTTGCTGTTACTGATAGTCACCTACTTGTCTCACATGATATAACTTGTGGTCTCGATAGACCAGGGTAGACCCGAGGGAAGGGTTAGGCCCCCTATTTTATGATTTTCTACTATGTTAATATATGTTTTAGAGGAGTTTATGATATGTGACCCTAAAAGAAAGGTGGTTTTATAACTGAAGTTTTATAATGAATTTTAATGAATTGTTTTATGAGATGATTGACCCGGAATGGTTAGTTTATACTGCAGTTTTAATGAAATGATTTAAATGCAGTAGCATGATGAGTTTTCCATGCTGAAATGATAAATTCATGAAAAGAATTGTTTCTCATGATTTGTTTTACATCGCATGATATTGATTTACTTTATGCTAAGTATGATTTAATGATGTCACATAAAATGCCTTTGATGCATGAATTACATGATTTCTATATGCACAAATAGTTTTGATAAACTATGTCATTGATGTATGCATGAATTTGTGCTAGAGATTTTAATGAAAAGAAATGGATTTTAAGGGCATGGCATTATGAGCATGTAGGTAGTGGAGCTATCTACTTACTTGCATAATTGCCTTACTGAGCGTGTGGTTTGCTCACCTCTATTATTTTCCCATCTTTTCAGAGAACTCGCAATAGTTATTGAGTGACTGAGGACTTGCATTTTTGGTATCCGTTGCTTCCCATCGAGAGACAGGTATACATATTTGTATAGTTGTGTATCAAATATGTAATGCACAGTGCTGTAAACGTATATGATGTCGGGGATGTAAGGTTATGTAAATATCATTGTGTATGTATTTAGTTAAAGTCAAAAGATAATAAACTCTGATATGTGAATGTGATTATGGAAATGGAATGGTAAATAGGTGAGAGGTGACTAACACCGAATCAGAACCCAACTGTTTATAGGATGATCACGATGAGAGAAAGGTAAGAATTAAATAATAAAGGAAAAAGCGAAAAATTTACTCTGGTTTTTAGGTAATTTGGGTCGTGACAGTTTTTGCTATCAGAGCTGAGTTGGCCTGATATGAGTCGATGTTAGTGGTTAAGAAAGTTTACATCCCCATGTACTGTGCATTGTTTAGATATAATTGTTTATATCGAGATGGAATTGCAGCTAAGAATTTGGTTTCAAATGTAAGAATAGACTCATTAACCAATAGCCGCTATGGTAGAAGGGTGAGTACATGAGCTTGAGGACATAGAGGTAGGCTTGAGAGTCGTACCGAGTCGCCACATAAGACTCGAGAAGAGATTGACATGGAGGCTGGTATTGAGTATGCCCCACAGAGTCCGACAGAGAGATCGGACAATATTGAGACACGTTTCGCGAGGTTGGAACGGAGTGTGGAGAATATTTTGGGAGCTAATTGCTCTGAGTATGCATGAGATTTGAGGGCAAGTCGGAGCATTGGTGGAAGTTCGCTCGACCCATATTAAGAGTTAGCATCCAGAATGGATATGGAAAATAATTTTAGATGTATTTTGGTGACAGAATATCCTGGACATTGCTTAAAGGAAATTACAGATAAAATTCTTTATTCTAACCCAGAGGATCTAGTTGATTAACGAGTATGAATCTCAATTTATATACCTGGACAAGTATGACTTTGACACTATGAACAGTACGCATCGAGATGTCTAAAAGTTCATGGAAGGGCTCAGATTTTCAATTAGAGTATGATTGGCCCCGTTAGATATCACTACCTATGTCGAGGCAGTGTGCACACTACAGTTGTGTGAATAAGATCATGAGTTGCATGCCTCTGAGATTGGGAAAGGTAGTAAGGGTCGAAATAGAGACAAAAAGAGAATAGAGAATGACAGAGATGTCAGAACGGGAAAAAGGTAGTTTGGTAAAAGATTAGAGCTGATGAGTCATGGGGTAAGATGATTGGTAAGACCCCAGTGTATCCAATTACAGTACTTTTGAGGGGTATTGTGATTTGAGGAGCCCAAAGTGCTCCGTAACAGTGTAGGATGTGTGGTAGATACCACAGAAAGTAGGCTGTTGGACGAGGGCGAGTGTATGCCTTGGACCTGAACACTACTAATGTTTCATCTGATGTCGTAGAAGATACAACAATGGTTGTAAATAATGAAGTAATTATTTTAATTGATCATGGTGCGACGCATTTATTCATATCGCCTTCAGTTTCTTATAAGCTAGTGAAAGATGTGAGGCCTGTACCCTTAAGCAAGATGAGGATGATGGTTAGTTGATTTTCACTAACTGAATAAGGGTATAGGGATTGTTAGTTGAAAACGGGGGAAAAAGGATATGTCAGCCGATTTTATTCAATAGAATATGAATAATTTTGAAGTAATATTTGAGAATAGATTGATTCGACTGCAAACTATGATGTTTAGATTGCTATCCTAAGATAGTGATGATTTCACCCCTGAAAAGTATACTGTAAGTTTTAACAAGTAATGAAAGAGTTTGTTATAAGTGATATATGAAAGGAGATAAACTTTGAGATGTGATAGATCCTGAATACGAGGTATATTGGAATAAGAGGCGTATGTAAGGTAAGAATATCTTTGATATGTAAAGTAATTTGGGTTAAGCGATATGTAGTGAATATGAATTGAGGCCAAGGATAAGAGGAGGATATATATCCACACCCAGTCCATGTGGTCAAGTCTGAGGGTTAATAAAGGTATTTCAAAATACTTCCCCGCCTGAAGACTTGATAGCGTCTAGAAGCGCACACATAACCTATAAATTGAAATCGACCGTCGTAATATATACATTTAAAATTTGGGTACCTTTACTGGTACGATAAAGAAATATAGGATTCAATTAATCATGATAGTTTAAAAAAATTAAAATTTTATAAAAGCCGTTAATATAAGAAAAAGGAAATGACGTGGGTTAGTATCTTGAACGAAACCGATTTCGAAATGACATTATACATTTATGCGTACATAGGTTAAGGATATGGGTGATTGAAATATTTAGTGGAACTAAACTACAATGAGGTATTTAAACCTTACCTGGATCGATTCGTTGTCATCATTAGCGATGATATTTTGATGTATTCGAAGTCCAGGGAAGAGCATGAGTAGCAACTGGAAACTGTCTTACAGACGAGTTGTTGAGAGTTTCTCAAAATTGACTGCTCAGTTGACACATCTCATTTGGAAAAAGATTGTATACGAGTGAGATGATAAGTATGAAAATGGCTTCGGTGAGTTTTGGTATATGGAAGTAATAAACTGATTACCGTAATTATTCTCACCATAACCAACAGCTCAAGAGGTTCTCAGTGTGTATGGATACCTCAAAATAAGGATTGGGCTGTGCATTGATGTAAAATGGGAAAATAGTCGTTTATGGATCCAAATAGTTCAAGGATCATGAGAGAAACTATCTGACCCATGATTTAGAGTTGGCAGCCATAGCGTATACACTAAAAATATGGCGCTACCAATTAAATGGTATGAAATTTTGGGTATGCACTGATTGTAAAAGCCCCGAGTATCTGTTTTCATAGAAAAAGTAGAATATGAGATAACCAAGAGGGTTAGAGCTTCTAAGGATTATGATTGTGAACATTATACCACCCAGGAAAGGCTAATGTAATAGCTGATGCCTTGAGCAGAAAGAACCTCGGGATGGTATCACATATGATGGTTAGGGAGCGTGAGCTGCTAGAGTAATTGTGAGCCTCAGTAGTGATGTGATCCCTTCTGATGATGACGATGATTTTGTGACAGCTAGCCTAAGGTTAGAACCGGATTTGAGTGATCGGATTTGCCAAGCTTAGCATGATGATCGGCATGGTGTCGATAGTGTGGGTCAGATTCAGAAAGGTATAGTGACAGAGTTCACAGTGAGTGATGATGACTTACAGAGGTTCAGAGACAGCATAAGTACTCCCCATGACCATAGTTGTTGAGATAGTGCTATTGATAAAAGCTCACTCTTTGGGATTTACAGTGCATCCAGGAAATAATTAATATATCAGAATCTCTGAAAATGGTATTGGTGGTCAGATATGAAAAGAGACATTGTAGAGTTGTAACGAAGTGTCTCGTATGTCAACAGAGTAAGGTAGAGTACTAGAAGTCTACAGAGTTAATACAGCCTCTACTTATAGTGACACGGAAATGGGAACAAGTTACCATGGATTTCGTGATGGGTTATAGAGGACCCGAATGGATCACGAGGCTATCTAGGTGATAGTCGATAGATTGATTTAATTTACCCACCTTCTGACTATGGAAATCCCCAGATACTCTGAGTGCGTAGGCAGATTTATATGTAAGGAAGATTGTGAAACATTATATAGCGTTCCAGTGAGCATGATACAAGATAGGGATTCCCGCTTCACTTCCCACTTCTGGAAATATTTTTTTAAAGCTATGGGAACCCGATTGAGTGTTAGCACAGCTTCCATCCTCAGACAGATGGTCAGTCAGAGAGGACTGTACAGGTTCTGGAGGATATGATGAGAGCGTGTGCCATTGATTTTATAAGCTCCTAGGATGATCAGTTGTTACTAATTGAATTCGCAATAATGACAGTTGTCTCTTGAGTATCAAGATAAGATTTTATATGAGGCATTGTATGACCGTAGGGAGTTGTTTCCCGACTTGGATAAGAAAAGTGGGTGACAGATAGAGAATTGTTCCCGAATTGGTAAGAAAAATCTCTGAGGATGTTCAGTTGATTTGTGAGAGATTAAGAACACCTCAGAGCAGACAGAAATACTATGCTGACAAGAGACAGAAACTATTAGAATTCACCGAGAGTGAATCAGTATCGTCAGAAGTTACTTGTCCAAAAGGGCATAACGAGATTCGGAAAGAAGGCAAATTGAGTTTCGCTAGATTGAATCCTTTGTGATATTAGACAAAGTGGAAGATAAGGCCTGTAAGTTAGCGTTACCACTTGAATTAGCAGGCATCCATAATGTGTCTCATCTTTTGATGCTTCGAAAATACTATCCGGACCCAGCATATGTAATCGGATATGAGCTCCAACAGCTTAGTTCAATGAAAGTATAATGTATGATTGGAAAATCGATTCGGGTACTAAACAAGAAGGAGAAAGTGTTGAGGTTTAAGATGATCTCCCTAGTTAAGTATGATAGTAGTAGTACACTCCGAAAAAAGTCACATGAGAACTATAGAGTATGATGCGATAAACGTACTCGGAGTTGTTTATGGACCCATTTGACTTGATTCTAATTTGGAGGACCAAATTTCTTAAGTGGGGGAGATTGTAAGACACGATTTTATTCAAAACACGAAATGAAAAATGCAAAAGGATTGAAATGGTATTCCCGAACACGTGAAGGGTAAAACAGTCAAAAGACCAAAATTCGATATTTATTGTGACAAGAAAATTTTAATTAAAAATATGAGATTGACAAATCATGATCAATAACGAAGAAATAATTAAATTTCGGGTTAAATTGATCAAGATATGAATTTATAGGAACTAATCAAAATTTTCACCTCGGGAAATAATCCCGAAAATAATCGAAAATTATACCTAAAAGACAAAGTAATAACGATAAATTCATTTCGTGATTAAATGAATAAAATAGAATTTTTTAAGATTTTTTTTTGATTTTTAATAATAAAATAATAATTTTTTTAGATATTTTGGATTATTTTGAATATAATATTGATTAAAATAATAATAATAAAAATAAATTATAAATAAATAAATAAATAAAAAAAGGAAATCGGGTTTCGCGATTTCTGGGGAAAGAAAACGGAAGCCGAGCTTCCCTTCTACCTCACCGCCGACCGGTGGTAGCCCAGGCAAAGGAAGCCCGACGAGAATCGAGCCACCAGCAACCCAAACGGACCGACGAACGGCTGCGAACGGCTAGAAAATCGAGGAAGCCCAACCCAGAAAGGAAAGAAGCTTTCGCCGGCGTTGACGCCGATCTAGGCCCAGCCACTACCAGCCGAGCGTTCCCCAGGCGCAGGCGGCGCGATTGGTGGCAGCACCGGCCAGTAGAACGGTCGACAACGCCGTCAACGGCAGCCAAATAGAAAAGTCATCGATGCCGAAAAGGAGGAGCCGGACTGGCCGCTTTTCGATGACCTCGGACGAAATCGACCCCAGATCTGAGCTCCGGACGACCCCGAGGAGCTGCTGAAGGTGGAAACCAACGGAGAACCGGCCGACGAAGCCTTGAACAGGTCAAACCAGACTGAACCGGCTAGATCAAACCGATCTGAATCGGGTTGAACCGGATCGAACCAGTTCAGCCAAAAAGTAAAGGAAAAAAAAAGGGAAAGAAAAAGAGAAAAAATTGGGAAAAAATCCCAATGATGTAATCGAGCTACGGGTAAGTCAGTAAGCGGTCAAATTGACTGGTTTAAATTTTAAAATATTTAATTTGATTAATATTCGACTGAAAATTTACCCAAAAACTTATGTAATTGTGTAGCTCGACAATTGATGTCAAACGAGAGCTCGAGATAGCCTCGATTTGCGTACTATCATGGAATCTCGGGTAAGTAACCTTTATTTACGATAATATTGCATCGTTATGCATGTTAGATAAATTACGAATTTAAAATCCGCATGAAATGAATTATATCTTAGAATTAGATATATATATATATATTATCGTAAATAATTCATTAAGCTATCCGGGAATTTAGAATGAGGCTCAATAAATACTGATGGGCCCAATAGGCCTCGATAATGTGAATAGTATGTGAAAAAACGAGCTTAAGGCCGATTAAGGCCCATTATGATACAATCGGGCCCAATATGGGTAAATGGGCCCAATGATTTAAATTAAGCCCAGAAAATATAAAATACAATTAAATATATTGTATTTGACCTGATGAATATTTATCCGTAGTTTTAGAGATTGGATTGGGAGCAAATCGGACTGCGTGACGAGTCATCAGTGGAAAGGTCAGACTGTACAGAAAATGAGGTAAGGGAATTGAGAGTGTAACTAGAGGTAGCTACGCGTATTTTAATAGCTTTTGTATACACTGAATATGTATGTATACACAGAATATGTATAAAGGTCCTAGAAATAAATTAAAGATTTTAAGGACTCGAAATAGGAAAAAACTATTTTACCCCTATTGAGGGAAATTCACCTAAGGGTGGTGAAAGCATGACATGCATGAAATGCATGATTTAAGAAATTTTCTGATTTAAGGATTTGTCTTGATTTTTAAGCAAAGCAAATCGGTAGATTGGCCAATAACTGCATAAATTTCACAATATAACACTACGCAAGTGTTATTGAGATTTAAATGAAAATTCTTTGGAAAACGGGCTAACTATCAAGTTTATATGGAAACAGATAGTGCTGGCATATAGCTCGCACTATATTTGCGTTTGTGAGTGTGCATAAATGTGCTTGAGCGGTTGCTCGCACCGACTTGTGTGACATCATATGCATGTGCTAGAGCGGTTGCTCGTACTGATTTTACTATTGTGAAATGCATGAGAGGTGCTAGAGCTTAGCTCACACTCTGTTTTAACTGTTTCATTGTTTTGACTTGATATGCATAAAAAGGTGCTGGAGTGATTGCTCGCATTAGTTTTAATGATTTGACATGCATGAGAGGTGCTGAAGCTTAGCTCGCATCCTGTTTTGATATGAAAATTGCATAAATGTCGTGTTGGAGTGTAACTCGTACGAGATTTGATTTATTTATGCATAAAGCCATGCTGGAGTGTAACTCGCACGAGATTTGATTTATTGATGCATAACATCATGCTGGAGCTTGCTCGCACGTGATTTTATATGGATTTATAACTCATTTTAAAGACGTACTAGAGTACTACTCATACGCAGATTTTATTGATTTTTATGAAACCGTGCTAGAGCTTCGCTCACACGAGATTTTTAGATATCATGAATATGCATGGAGCCGTGCTAGAGCTTTGCTCACACAGGGATTTATATGACATGCATATAGCCATGTTGGAACCTCCTGTAGACTATTTGTCACAATGAGATGATATATTCACACGTGCATATTGAGACAGAGATGGTATGGGTGGATAAGACCTATTGCAGGCACCCCTGACTGAGATTGGGTTCACGGAGTACGTTGTACCGTGTATGTCACGCGTACGCTGTACCGCGGGGGTTGTTGGAGTGGAGTGGCATTAGCCACGAGGTAGCAAGCCTTGCCCTCGCAATCTTGATGTTATGCTGTTCTGGTGGGTAAGACCGACCCACCTCCCTTTCAGGTGTGATACCCTCCACACTAGGTACCGTGTTGCCAAGGATCACTAGGTTATGGCCATAGTCCTTGTTGTTACTGATAGTCACCTACTTGACTCACATGATATAACTTGTGGTCTCGATAGACCAGGGTAGACCTGAGGGAGAGGTCAGGCCCCCAATTTTATGATTTTCTACTATGCTAATATATTTTTAGAGGATTTTATGATATATGACCCTGAAAGAAGGTGGTTTTATAACCGAAGTTTTATAATGAATTTTAATGAATTTTTTTATGAGATGATTGACCCAAAAGGGTTAGTTTATACTGTAGTTTTAATGAAATGATTTAAATGCAGTAGCATGATGAGTTTTCCATGCTAAAATGATAAATTCATGAAAAGAATTGTTTCTCATGATTTGTTTTACATGGCATGATATTGATTTACTTCATGCTACGTATGATTTAATGATGCCACATAAAATGCCTTTGATGCATGAATTACATGATTTCTATATCCACAAATAGTTTTGATAAACTATGTCATTGATGTATGCATGAATTTGTACTGGAGATTTTAATGAAAAGAAATGGATTTTAAGGGCATGGCATTATAAGCATGTAGATAGTGGAGCTATCTACTTACTTGCATAATTGCCTTACTGAGCGTGTGGTTTGCTCACCCTCTTTATTTTCCCATCTTTTCAAAGCACTCACAATAGTTATTGAGCGGCTGAGGACTTGCATTTTTGGTATTTACTGCTTCCTATCGAGAGACAGGTCTACACATTTGTCTAGTTGTGTATCTAAATATGTAATGCACAGTATTGTAAATGTATATGATGTCGGGGATGTAAGGTTATGTAAATACCATTGTGTATGTATTTAGTTAAAGTCAAAAGATAGTAAACTCTGATATGTGAATGTGATTATGGAAATGGAATGGTAAATAGGTGAGAGGTGACTAACACCGAATCATAGCCCAATTGTTTGTAGGATGGTCACGATGAGAGAAAGGTAAGAAATAAACAATAAAGGAAAAATGAAAAATTTACTCTGATTTTTAGGTAATTTGGGTCGTGACATAGGACTCTTCGGCTGTGGGGCAGGTGGTGAAGGTGGCTGTGCCTGCCTCCCAAAACGTCCTATTCTTTCCCTCATATCCTATCTCTTACGTGCCTGCGCGTATTCATTTAACATCATTTATAATTCTACCCGTTAAATTCAATTCATTACCAGACAATAGAGACACTTGGGATGTAATCTACTTCCCATTAATCGACACTGACAGTACTAGACAACCTTTGCTATGATACCAAGAAAATTTGTGACAGCCCGAAAACGCAGAAATTAGGGCTAATTTAAAATTTTTCTTATCTTAAACCTCTTACTCGGGTTGCATTCTTGTACAATGTCATTTAATCACTTTTGTTTATAATAAACCATAATCCCAAGATCACACGATTTCTATTTCATAAACCCAATTACAAAATATCCAAAGGAAATCAATCCACAAAACACAATTCATTTTCCTCATGCCATCCTAGTTACATCCCAAAAATACGTAACACAAATGTCTGTATTACATCATTATCTGGATACAAAATGAACTGAATTATACCTTATGCGTGTACAAGAGATAGCCTAGGGAGATCTTGTCCACCAGCCTATATCATGTACGCGGCAGGCGCTATCTCACTCACTGCAAGAAATCTTGAGGGGGGAGGAAAAAGGGGTAAGCTCTCAAAATGCTCAGTAAGGAGGAAGAGGGAAATTTATAAAATCATCATCACAGCACAATATGATAGAAATATTCGAGCATGTAAAACGTTATAGAAATAACTGTGGAAACAATGGCATTGGCATTATTCACATGATAAAGATCACAAATCATCATAACATCAAATCATCATTACGTGATAGAAATCACAGTTGTAAAACATATCATTCATCAAGGAAATCGAGACTAGGCATTTAATAAAACTCAGGTAAAATCATTGTCATGGGCACATCACATCAAATCAAATCGTCCCCTAGGCGGACATCCTCAAATGAGGGAAATGTCGACATACATACATGGCCATGATTCGCTGTAGACTTGATCAGAGTCGTACAGCCGCGGTCTTACATGCTATTAAAGCAAGGCCACCCATCGCTACCAGAGCAGGGTCATCTCTCGTTACCAGAACGGAGGTATCGGTCTTACATGCTACTAGAGCAAGGCTCGATCTTACATGCTACCAGAGCAAGGCCACTTAACGCTGTCAAAGCAGAGTATCGATGTGCATCTCATAACAAGTCTTAGTCTCAGTAAAATATGTCATTGTTGTATTAAAATCGTTTTGCCTTTCGCGTAGAGCCCATAGTGGTTATTGCAAAACTCCTTTCAGTTATAAAACATTATACTCATAGTTACATAAAACTCATCAAAATCGAGCTCAAACCGACAAAACACTTACTCGTTCATCAAAGCATCAAATCATCTCATTTCTCATAAACATGCTCATTTCATTAAACCTTTTTCATGCTATCAAAATGTTTTCAATCATTCGAAAACTCACAAGCACAAACGGTTTATTTTTCTTACCTCTTGCACCTTGAGTGGTGCAATATCCTCCGATCCTTGGGCTAGCCTCGTTTCCCATGTCAGATTCTCGAGCTATCCAAACATCATTCAATTGTCAATATTCATCATTCTCATTTCTCTTTTCACCTCATTTATACCTATACCTATACTATATCAAAGCTACCACTCTTAAACACATACATTGTCTCAAAACTTCTCCTACATCTTAATCCTCATCTTAGTTAGCTCATAATTAATACAAGATATCCACATTTCATTTTCCAACTATACTCATTGGTTGTTTCCCTCACGACTTAGACATTTCTAACCAAATATATATATATATATATATATATATACGTATACATCCATTCACCAATATATAAAATGATAATGCTTAAGACAACAAGGGTCTTATGAGCTCACCTAGCTTGTTTCCTCTTGCCCAAACTTGTAGAATGCTTGTCCTTTCCTTTGTTCCAATCCAATCCTTGATTTTCTAGTATCTTGTTCTCCTTACCAAGAGGAACAAGTTTGTCTCTTACCCCTTTGTCTAATTCTGTCCAACATATGGTGAATCTTAGAGAGAGAAAACTTGGTTGGGTGAAAATGGTGAGTGTTGGGGTTTGTAGGTGATCGATTTGGCATTAGTGGAGATCGATCTCTGCTTGATTCAACTGCTCCAACTGCTCCATTAACAACTACAAGATCGGTCTGGTCGAGGTGGAGATCAATATGTTCTTTTAAGTGGAGATCGATCTGCTAGAGGATAGAGATCGATCTCTTCCAAGCTGAGACTTAAGGAGATCGATCTGCCCTTATGACAGGATCGATTCTTGCTAGGCAGACGCAACATGAGATCGATCTTCTTCCTTTTAAGATCAATCTTTTTGCTTGCTTTTGCACATTTTCTGCATTCTGGAGTCTTGAGAACGATCTTTCCTCCCTTGGAGATCGATCTGGCCTTCAGAGATCCTACTACTGCTGCACCAAATTGTAGAAAACTCAATATAAAACTCACCATAATCTACCCCATAGGCCATATTTCAATCCATACACATTTAAGACTTAAAAACTTCATCTCCATACACTTCATTATATTTAAAACTTGTGTGTACATTGATATAACATAATTACATTCACCAATTACAATCTTCACATTGCAAATCTCATGACTAAGGTACATAAAATTCTCAAGCCTCACAGGTTAAGACTTGAAAAATTATTCTAGGCTAAGAACACTTGGGGAATTTGGCCAAGACTTAGAAAAATTAATGAAATACCATTGGGTTTAATCATTATGGGTTAAAAATGAGGAAAAGATATTAGGCCAAATAGTTAAATTGTTAAAGCCCATTAAGCTTAAACTAAAGTCGGCTGAAAATTGGGCCAAGCTATTTGGCAGAATGTGGGCCCATTTAAAGGTATAAATATAGGCCCAATTACCAAGAAAATAAAAGCCCAAAATCTAAAAATTTCAAGCTCAAACCAAAAGCCCAATAGGATATTCAAGACAAGCCCAATATGAATAGCTCAAGTCCAATTCCAAGCCTAAAACTTAACCAAGCCCAAACCTAATTGTAAGCTCAACCCATGGGCTAATTTTTAATATATATATTTATATATATATATATATATATATATTGGCTGAAAATGAAGAAGAAAAATCAGATTTGGCTAAGTGAAGATTTCCTTCTTCATTAAGTAAAGTTCGGCCACCATGGAAACATAAGCCACCAAGCTTTCTCTCTCTAGATTTCATCCCTTTACAAGCATAATTGGAACAAGTGTTCTTTATCAAAGTTGTTCCATATTATGAGAGGAGTAGCATACTCTAAAACCAGCACCTAAGAACTGGAATTAGAGAAGCCAAGTTCCCCCTTAAATTTTGGCCAAAGAAAAAACAACAAGCTAGGTATGTTTTCAATCCACCAATCTCATATATGTTGATCTATGAATTATATGGAGTTGATTGGTGTATGAATTGCATGAAAAAACATCACCTAGAGTAGTAAACCAAGATTGGTTGAAAATGGGTATTTGATTTATGATGAACATGCATGATGTTTAATGGCATGTATGTGTTGGTTATGATGTGTAGATGATGATGGTGTGATTAAATGAAACCAATTTGTAAGATTGGATATGTTTATGATTTAAGCATATAAGGTGTTTGATGAAATGCCTTAATGAACAAAATGAAAAGGTTAAGGCAAGCACACCAAGTGTTTGTCGAAATGCCTAAGTGAGCTAGGCAAGCATGGCAAGCCACAGTGATGGCCAATCGGCATGGTTAGGCGTGATGGTGCTTGGCACACCATACATGGCCAAAATGGTTCATGGGCCAAGCACATGGTGCAATCGGCCCAATTGTGTTGATGGGCCTTAAGGTCGATCCAATAAGAGTTAATGGGCCTAGTGAGCCCAATGGGCTTTTATAGAATGAATAGTGAAGTGAAAATAGGCTTAAGATAGAGTTAGGCCCATTAAGGAGTAATAAGACCCAATAAAAGTATTCGGGTCCAATACTTTAAATTAACTGTACAGAAAGTGAAATATAGATTAATAAAGTTGAGTGATGTGATTGATGATTATCTGCAGCTCCCAGAGATATATACGAAGCCGGATAAACCGATATACAAAAAGTGGAAAAGGTGAAAAGTGCATTCGACGAGATTCCAACTAAGGGATCTATGCTAGCTCTTAGAGATAGTTGTATATACTTTCATCATCATTTGCATTCACTTAAATTTCGTATAGAGTATAGATATGCAATTTTTGGATAGTACCCAATTATGGGGAAATTCATTAAAATGCCACTAGGAATGGCAAAAATTTGAAAACGCATGATTTTAGCTGTTTTTGTCAAAAAAGAGGTTTTGTGAGTGAAATGATAGTCTGGCTCATGATTTTTACTATATGCATTAAATTGCAGATTTTTTTGAGTTGAAAATGCTTGAGTGGGAGAAAACCCATGAACGGATGACCATTTTGGAGAATTTACCCCTCTTGAGTGTTGAATTTGGTCGTGAGTACCGTTTTCATCTGAAACGAGCTATCTATCTATTTTATGTATGAAACAGTGCTGAAACTATTATGATATTTGTGAGTTATCGAGATATGCTCGCACTGGATTTTTTGTATGATATGTGTGTGAAACAGTGTTGGAGCCATTGTGATATCTGTGAGTTATCTAGATATGCTCGCACTGGATGTTGATGTGATGTGTGTGAAATGGTGCTGGAGCTATTGTGATATCCGTGAGTCACACTGACATGCTCGCACTGGATTGTGATACTGATATTGGGGTGGTAAACCTTGAGATTACTCGGTTCCCTTAATATTTCGTGTTAAAGACGTCGTGTAGGCTATGTGATCTTGCACTGACCCTCACACTTGATTTGATAAAGCCGTGTAGGAGCCTTGTGTAGACCATGTGTCATACTGACATGCTCGCACTGGATTGTGATACTGATATTAGGGTGGTAAACATTGAGATTACTCGGTTCCCTCACAATTCTGGGGTCCATTGAGTACATTGTACTGTGCAATCTTCAGACTTCTGATTTACCCACGGGATGAATTGACCCATCACCTTGAGGTATATGATATGATGTGATTGTTGGCTCTACCGAGAGGGGGGTGAATCGGTTTTCTAATGTTAATGGCAAATTTAAACTAATTTGAACTTAATTAACAAATCATGAATAAGCAATATAATGTAATGAAACAAATTAAAGCAAGATAAGGAAGAGAATATCAAACACAGTAGTTTATAGAAGTTCGGCCAATCTCTTGCCTACGTCCTCTCTCCTTGACCTTCCTGTCAAGAGCTTTCTTTTTCACTTTCAACGAAAGTTACACACTCCCTTTTTCAGGTTAAGGAATAACCTCTCTACCCTTTTTTTAAACAAAGATGTATTCACCCTTTTACAAAGTTTATCTCACTGAGGAACAATCCTCTTCACTCTTAAAGCTAGGATGAATACAATATCAAGCTTTTAATGTGGGTAGGACAAATACAGCTTTTTACACAAGCTTATACAACAAACTCAATAAATGGGAATTGAAGACAAATGGAATGTAGGAATTAAACTCTTGAGAATTTACAGAATGTGCAGCAATGGTGTCTTTTTTTCTCAGTGTCTTCAATGCTTGATTATATACTGAAGGATTGGTAGTTGGAGCATTTAATGCTGTTTTTCCCATTGAGATTTTTGCAGAAATAGCCGTTGGGTACCTCTAGTAGAATGCCAGATCGATCTGCCATCTTGATCAAATCGATCTCTTAGTTATAATTCCTGCAAGATCAAGGCAAAATGAAGCAAGGAGATCGATCTCATATATGAGCAGATCGATCTCACAATTTGAAAATGTTAGAGCAGATCGATCTGTCTAATAGGCAGATCGATCTTCCAATCTCTTTATTTGAGGCAGGATCGATCTATAGATCGATCTGCCAAGTATTCTCGTAGTGAGGAGATCGATCTCTTATCAACCCAGATCGATCTCCTTAGCTCTCTGACTTTGAGGAGATCGATCTCTTCCTATACTAGATCGATCTTATGAACTCTCTGTTTACATACAGATCGATCTAACAGATTGATCTACTGCCTTTACCTTTTATCTTGGGGGAGATCGATCTCTTCCTATACCAGATCGATCTCCTCAACATCCTGTATGTAGACAGATCGATTTTATAACCCTTATAGATCGATCTCAGCTTCCTCAATACCTTTATACAGGTTAAAACCTTAGCAGATCGATCTCATGTCTTCATGAGATCGATCTCTCATCCTAGAAAACCCAAGAGATCGATCTCTCATATCCCAGATCGATCTCTCATCTCCAGAAACTTAAGTTCTGGTACTGATAACCTCTAAACATGTTTTTATATCATCTTTATATTATTGAATTTACTTGTTTTGTCATTTCAAAATATATTAACTCAATAATCTCCCCCTTTTTAATATGACAAAACCTATTCAATAAACATGTTTAGTTATATATTTGCATTGTGCACAAACTCCCCCTTTTTGTAGGCTCCCCCTTACTTTTGGCTTTTGACCTCTTAACTCCCCCTCATTTTAATCATTCCTTTAAACCTTTAGACATGTTCTTAAAGCCATTTAAACATGTTTTAACCAACCCATGTTCTCTTAACATTATTTCTTACCCATGTTCTCTTAACATTATTTCTTCTCCCCCTTTTTGTCATATCAATGGCAAGAATGAGATCAAGGCAGTTAATTTTCTCAACAACTAGTCATGGCATTTCAAAATAATAATACATTATAAACCATTATAATTAACATCCCAACAACTGTCATTTCATAAAAGACTCATTCAAGCAAATGTCATAAACAACAAGGAGTAAACATGAAAACTAACTAAGCTTTTCCTAATATTCATATCCTACGGCGGAGGAGGAAATCGATCCATAAGGTCCTCAACGTGAGTACGAGTGACCTAAAGCTCATCATATATCGCCTGCTGAGTGGCATGAAGGTTTGCAAAACTTTCATCTATCTTTCGGTTCAGCTCCATGATCATCGTCACAATCGATTCCATGCCAGCGGGTGATGGGGCAGGTGCAGAGGGCTGAGCAGTCGAAGACGATGGACCCTCAGTAGGTGCAGTAGGTGGAGCAGTGGGCTCAGCAGAGGGGTCTTCGTCCATGGCTGCTTCAGGCTGTTGTTCTCGCTTCTTCTTCCAATCCCCTCGAAAGTCCTTGTAATACCCCATGTGGTGAAGTGTCCCAATGTTTAAGACGCTCTTTGGGGAGGGCACTTCACCCGTTTCACAGCTGCAATCCACTCCAAGTTGTTGTAGAAGATACGCCAATGGTTGCGGAAAAACAATCGTGGAAGCTTGCCTGCGTACGATCTTCAACCAATCTTCATAGATGAAATGGACAAGATTGGGTTTTTGACTTGTGGAGTAGATGTGGTGGATCCAGAAATGATCTAACCTCCTAACGGTGGAATGACGGGTACCGAAAGGATGGAGATTCCACGAGATAATAAGGTGGAGTAACCTTGGGTGCATCGGTAGGTCACTCGCCTTATCCCCGGGAAGGTCAAACTCTAAGGGGATTTCCTCATCTTCAATAGTCAACCCCTCATCGCGCATGTGGAACACTTGGGCTAAGATAGCGGTGTCTATAGGAATTGACTTACCCATGACATATGTTTTAAATCCTAAAATTTTGCAAGCATCATCAGGATCATAGATGAGTTCGGCATTAGAAAAGAATGCCCTGATGATGTTTGGGGGTATGGGGGTATTGATTTTGAGAAACGGAAGCCACCCAAATTCTTCAAATTTGGGTAAATAAGGAAAATCAATACGGTTTAAGAAGGAAAAATCAATGGTGCGCCAATGTTTAATTGGCATGGTTGAAAAATATTCTTCATATCTCTTCCTTTTTGCAGGTGTTTTAAAACACCTGTTAAAGGTAGTGATTGAAGAGGGAGGGATTGATTGGGAAGAGGACCCTTGATCTACACTAGGTCTAGGAGGTTTTTGGCCTGCTCTCTTAAGTCTAGGCATTGTTCTAGACACTGGAAACGCTCTAGATGATCTTAAAACTAGTTCACTAAAAACTAACCAATGGAAAGTAGCTAGATTTGACCTAGAGAGAAATTGAGCACTTAATTAAGAATTTTTTAGAAAAATTTAGCAATGTGGGTTACTAGAACGATAAACGAAGAAAAGTTTTGACGAATACCTTACCGAGATAGATCTGGTAGGAAGAATCGAAGGCTGAGGTGCGACAGAATTTAGGGATTTTGAGGATTTGGGATTTTTGAAATTTGGAGATTTTTGGCAGTTTTTATAGTCCAGGGCACAGGAGATCGATCTGTCGAGGCGACAGATCGATCTGTCATTTCTAAAAGCTTGAAGATATCGATCTGTTGTATCACAAGATCGATCCTTAGAATACAGAAGCTTAATGAGATCGATCTATTAAGGGCCCAAATCGATCTGTTGTTTGACAGAGGCTTAAGAAGATCGATCTTCCAAATGCTCAGATCGATATGCTGTTTAACAGAGGCTTAGGAAGATCGATCTGCCAAATGCATAGATCGATCTTCTGTTTAACAGAGCTTTAAGGAGATCGATCTTATGGGTGAGAAGATCGATCTGCCTAGCTTAACCTTTATGCTTTAGGCTTATTTGAAGTATGGAGATCGATCTATATTGATAGGAGATCGATCTCTCATACTTTTTGCCCAGAAAAATCATTGAAAAACTCTTTTAAAAATAACTTGAGATCAAGGTTTTGAAGCATATAAATCTTAAGGAACATTCTTGAGTCCTAATTCACCTCTAAGGATACAAAACCTATCTCTATCAAGAGGTGTGGTGAATATATCAGCTATTTGATGTAAAGTGTCAATGTACTCTAAAATTATATCTCCCTTTTGAACATGGTCTCTAAGGAAATGGTGCCTAATCTCAATATGCTTAGTTCTAGAGTGTTGAATAGGATTTTTAGATAGATTGATGGCACTGGTATTATCACATTTAATTGAGACTTGTTTCATGTCAATACCATAGTCTTTCATTTGTTGTTTAATCCACAACACTTGAGCACTACAACTACCTGCTGCTATGTATTCAGCTTCAGTTGTGGACTGAGCCACACTATTTTGTTTCTTAGAGAACCAAGAGATTAATCTATTCCCTAATAATTGACATGTTTCTGAAGTGCTTTTCCTATCTATTTTACATCCCCCAAAGTCTGCATCCGAAAATCCATGAAGTGTAAAAGTGGAGTCCTTGGGGTACCAAAGTCCTAGAGAGGGAGTGTCCTTAAGGTATCTAAAGATCCTTTTAGTTGCTAATAAGTGTGATTCCCTAGGAGAGGATTGAAATCTAGCACAAAGGCATACACTAAACAAAATATCCGGTCTACTTGCAGTTAAATAGAGCAATGAACCAATCATAGACCTATAGAGTTTAGTGTCTACACACTTACCACTTTCATCTTTATTAAGCTTAATGTTGGTGCCCATTAGAGTTGCTTGAGGTTTGCAATTGTCCATTCCAAATCGCTTGAGCAATTCCTTAGTATATTTTTTTTGATTGATAAAGGTTCCATCCTTTGTTTGCTTCACTTGAAGTCCCAAGAAGAAAGTGAGCTCTCTCATCATGCTCATTTCAAATTCACCTTGCATGATCTTAGCAAACTCTTGGCATAAAGATTCATTAGTTGATCCAAAAATTATATCGTCTACATATACTTGAACCACTAGTAAATCCTTATTTTTATTTTTGATAAATAGAGTGGTATCTAATTTTCCTCTTAAAAATCATTTTTCTATTAAGAATTTTGACAACCTTTCATACCATGCTCTAGGAGCTTATTTCAAGCCATAGAGTGCCTTAGATAGTTTGAAAACATGTTCAGGAAATTCATGATTTTCAAAGCCGGGAGGTTGTTCTACATACACTTCTTCATTAATGAAACCATTCAAGAATGCACTCTTTACATCCATTTGATATAATTTGAAGTTTTTATAACATGCAAAGGCAAGTAGCATTCTAATTGCTTCTAATCTAGCTACCGGTGCATAAGTTTCATCATAGTCTATTCCTTCTTCTTGTCTATAGGCTTGTGCAACTAACCTAGCCTTGTTTCTTATGATCACGCTATTTTCATCCATCTTGTTGTTGAATATCCATTTAGTTCCAATTATATAGTGATCACTAGGCCTAGGAACTTGTTTTCACACTTTACTTCTCTCAAATTGATTTAATTCTTCTTACATTGCTAAGAACCAATTATTGTCATCTAAGGCTTCATTGACATTTCTAGGTTCTATTTGAGATACAAAGGCTATATATTGACACACATTCCTTAGAGATGATATAGTTCTAACTCCAAGAGTTGGATCTCCTACTATTTCACAATCTTTTACATATCCTAATTCTCTTGGTGCTCTTGACTCTCTCTCTAATATCTCTATTTCTTCTTCATCTTCTTTATTTAAGTCAAGTTTTTCTAATAAATCTTCTTATAAGTTTGGAATTTCCTCTAAGTTTTCATCAAATATTCCAACATCCTCATCATTGGTTGAATCTTTAGATAAATCATTTGATTCATCAAATATTACATGAATTGATTCTTCAACCATCAATGTTCTTTTGTTATATACTCTATAAGCCTTTGAATTCAAGAAATATCCCAGAAAAATTTCCTCATCACTCTTGGCATCAAATTTTCCTAAATTATCTTTCCCATTATTTAAGACAAAACATTTGTAGCCAAAAGGATGGAAGTAGCTAATGTTAGGCTTCTTACATTTGTAAAACTCATAAGGAGTTTTCTTTAAAATTGGTCTAATCATGGCTCTATTAATGATATAGCAAGATGTATTTATAGCTTCAGCCCAAAAATATTTTGGTAAATTATTCTCACACAACATGGTTCTAGCCATTTCTTCCAATGTTCTATTTCTTCTCTCAACTACTCCATTTTGTTGTGGTGTCCTAGGGGCTAAAAAATTATGGCTAATTCCTTGATCATTGCAATACTCATCAAATCCTATATGTTCAAACTCCTTGCCATGATCACTTCTAATACTAGTTATTGTGTATCCTTTTTCATTTTGAGTCACTTTTGTATAAGCTATGAACTTTTCTAAAGCTTCATTTTTCACTCTAAAAAAGAACACGCAAGTGAACATAGTGTAATCATCAACTATTACAAATCCATAATGTTTCCCACCTAAGCTTGTTGTTCTAGTTGGTCTAAAAAGATCTAGGTGGAGTAATTGAAGAGGCCTAGTGGTAGATACACTACTCTAAGGCTTAAATGTTGTCTTTTTATGTTTTCCTTTAACACACGCTTCGCATATTTTGTCATAGTTAAAGGACAACTTAGGTAATCCTATAACTAGATCTTTTCTAGCTAACTTAGATAACACATGCATGCTAGCATGACCTAGTCTTCTATGCCACAACCAAGGTTCTTTTTCTTTGTCTACCATTAGGCATATGTTTTCATTCTTAAGTTCATTAAGATAGACAATGTATATATTACCTTGCCTATGGCCTAGGAAAAGATCTTTATTTGACTTAGGATCTATAACATGACATTTTATGCAATCAAAAATTACTTTGTAACCCTTGTCACAAAGTTGACTTATGCTTAGTAAGTTATGCTTTAGACCCCTAACAAGTAATACTTTTTCTAATGAAAAGTAGTCATTACCTATTGAACCACTTCCTTCAACTTGGCCTTTGGAGTTGTCCCCAAATGTGACTTCTCCACCAACCTTTGATTTAAATGAGTTGAAGTGGCTTCTATCACCCGTCATGTGCCTTGAGCATCCACTGTCCAAGTACCAAGCTTCCTTTGTTTTAGCTTTGTGGCAATGCTCAATCACCTACAATCAAAATTTAAACTCATGTTTTAGGTACCCAAATTCTCTTCGGTCCTTTGAGGTTAGTGAAAGCAATTCTTGATCCCTTTGGGATCCATTTTACCAATGCATTAAAATCTTTTGAATTAATTATTTCTTTTGGAACCCAAATTCTTTTTACTATCCTTCCCTTAAGAGTGGTCAACTTCTTATTGCAATTATGTCATGCATGTCCCTTTTTATTACAATATGAACAAGTAGTTGAAGGTTTATTCATGCTCTTTCTAGTAATGAAGCTTTTGAGATGAGTCTCTCTACTTTTTACATTATATCCTAACCCATTTTTATCAAAGAATACCCTTTGAGTTTCTAGCATGTTATCTAACTTTTGTTGACCCATATAGAACCTATTAAAAGAATTATGTAAGTTACTATTTTTTTCTTTTAGGTTACAAATTTCAAGATTTGTAATTTCTAGTTTCTTTTCACATTCTAATTTGTCCTCTAGCTTTAACTCATTTTCTTTCTTCAATTTAGATATTATCTTTTTATATTTCATACTCATGCATTCATATTTCAATGCAAGATCATTAAAGGCATCTTGCAATTCATCAAAAGAGTATTCATTGAGGTTTGAAGTTACCTTTTCATCCTCAATAGCCATGAAGCACAAGTTGGCATTGTCCTTATTTGAATCATCATCGGAGCAGTCACTGTCGCTCCATGTAGCTACCATTGCCTTCTTTTTGTGGAACCTATCATTGGACCTTTTAAGAAGAGGGCAGTTAAACTTAATGTGTCCTGGTTTTTTACATTCATAACACATAATTGTATCTTTTCTACCTACCTCTTCTTGATCTCTCTTGTGGTTTCTCCTATTACTACCACTTGCTCTCATTCTCATGAATTTGTTAAATCTTTTGGCAAACATTGCCATCTCAAGATCTTCTTCACTACCACTCTCATTTTTATTTTCCTCTTGAGTAGTAGATTTTAGAGTAACTCCCACTTTCTTGGGTGGCTCTTCATTTCTTCTCAACTTCATCTCATAAGTGAGTAGTGATCCTATTAATTCATCTAGTGACAATATGTGAGGGTCCTTGGATTCCTCAATTGCAGTCACTTTAGCTTCCCATGATTTAGGTAGACTATTTAATATTTTCTTGACCATTTCTATATTAGAGTATATTTTTCTTAATGATTTTAATCCATTAATTACATCAATGAATCTAGTTAACATATCACTGATTGACTCTCCATATTTCATCCTAAATAGCTCATAGTCATGTGTGAGCATTCCTACCTTAGTCTCCTTTACTTGGGTTGTACCTTCATGAGTTATTGCCAATTTGCCCCAGATTTGTTTGGCATTTCACAACCGGAGACTCTATTGTATTCATTTGGCCCTAAAGTACAAAAAAGGGTGTGCATGGCCTTAGCATTTAGCTGAGCACATTTAACATCATTTGAATCTCATTCATCTTCTTCTTTAGGGATATCTCTTCCCTCTATTCTTTTTGTAAGGATTTGAGGTCCTTTAGTGATAATCCTCCATACCTCATAATCATTTGCTTGAATGAATAACATCATCCTAGTCTTCCAATAAGTATAATGTTCTCCATTGAACATAGGAGGCCTAACCGTAGAATGCCCCTCTCCTACTAAGCTAGTTGCTACATTGTTGTGAGCCATTAGATCATTTCTAACTCTTTAGGAAGTTATTCCTATGTGATCAAAAAGTCCTTGCTCTGATACCAATTGTTGGCTCTACCGAGAGGGGGGTGAATCGGTTTTCTAATGTTAATGGCAAATTTAAACTAATTTGAACTTAATTAACAAATAATGAATAAGCAATATAATGTAATGAAACAAATTAAAGCAAGATAAGGAAGAGAATATCAAACATAGTAGTTTATAGAGGTTCGGCCAATCTCTTGCCTACGTCCTCTCTCCTTGACCTTCTTGTCAAGAGCTTTCTTTCTCACTTTCAATGAAAGTTGCACACTCCCTTTTTCAGGTTAAGGAATAACCTCTCTACCCTTTTTTTAAACAAAGATGTATTCACCCTTTTACAAAGTTTATCTCACTGAGGAGCAATCCTCTTCACTCTTAAAGCTAGGATGAATACAATATCAAGCTTTTAATGTGGGTAGGACAAATACAGCTTTTTACACAAGCTTATACAACAAACTCAATAAATGGGAATTGAAGACAAATGGAATGTAGGAATTAAACTCTTGAGAATTTACAGAATGTGCAGCAATGGTGTCTTTTTTCTCAGTGTCTTCAATGCTTGATTATATACTGAAGGATTGGTAGTTGGAGCATTTAATGCTGTTTTTCCCGTTGAGATTTTTGCAGAAATAGCAGTTGGGTACCTCCAGTAGAATGCCAGATCGATCTGCCATCTTTTTCAGATCGATCTCTTAGTTATAATTCCTGTAAGATCAAGGCAAAATGAAGCAAGGAGATCGATCTCATATATGAGCAGATCGATCTCACAATTTGAAAATGTTAGAGCACATCGATCTGTCTAATAGGCAGATCGATCTTCCAATCTCTCTGTTTGAGGCAGGATCGATCTATAGATCGATCTGCCAAGTATTCTCGTAGTGAAGAGATCGATCTCTTATCAACCCAGATTGATCTCCTTATCTCTCTGACTTTGAGAAGATTGATCTCTTCCTATACCAGATCGATCTCATGAACTCTCTATTTGCATACAGATCGATCTAACAGATCGATCTACTGCCTTTACCTTTTGTCTTAGGGGAGATCGATCTCTTCCTATACCAGATCGATCTCCTCAACATCCTGTATTTAGATAGATCGATCTTATAATCCTTATAGATCGATCTCAGCTTCCTCAATACCTTTGTATAGGTTCAAACCTTAGCAGATCGATCTCATGTCTTCATGAGATCGATATCTCATCCTAGAAAATCCAGGAGATCGATCTCTTATATCCCAGATCGATCTCTCATCTCCAGGAACTTAAATTCTGATACTGATAACCTCTAAACATGTTTTTATATCATCTTTATATTATTGAATTTACTTGTTTTGTCATTTCAAAATATATTAACTCAACAGTGATATTTAAGGAGAACCGTACTTGAGCCATTGTGTTGACTATGTGTTACATTGACTTAGTCGCACGTGATTTTGAGACATCGGCATCGAGTGATTTTCGATAGTGGGATGATAAGACCTTAGCTGATCCAGACACTCCTAGTTATTCTGTATCTGTATTTGGGTTCCACGGAGTACGTTGTACCGTGCAACAACACGGGAGTACGTTGTACCGTATGCTTTAGTCTTCAGACTTTTGAATTGATCTGTTTGGCTGACGGGTTAGATTGACCCACCTCCCTAGGCTATGATATTTCGCACACCTGATCGGTGATGCCTGGATGCAAATGTTTTGCAAAGTAAATGTGTATATTTTGCAAAGTGATAAGTAAATGCATTAGTTTTTACGAGATGATAAACATGCATTAAGAGCACCGTAGATAGTGTGATTATCTATCTACTTTCATATATTTCTTACTGAGCGTATTGTGCTCACCCGTTTACTTTTCCCCCTCTATAGAGTAAATTTCAGTAGAATGTGTCAGTTGCGTCCGTCCTGCGCTCTTTTGCACACAGTGATCCAACAACATAGAGGTATACACACTTATGTAATAATTGTATCTGAATGATAGTGTACAGTGTTGTAGACACGTTTATATGGGGGATGTATATGTAAGGCAATATAAACAGCTTTCTAATTATGAAAGATAACTTTATGAGCTTCCGCAATGTTAGTGCCTGAGATGAAAATATTGTCACGCCCCGAAAATGCGGAAAATAGGGCAAATTTAAAACTTTTTACTCATTAATTCACAATTAAAGGTGCATTCCTGTGCAGTGTCATACATCATCATAATTATCATGCCTCAGGATCTTATCATAATATAGCGTATATTGAATCATATACATTGCTCAATTCCAAGTTAATTAATCCTAATACATCCCATATAATGTCATACATCAAGTGTCTGTAATTACAATAATAGTCTGGGTACATGAAAAGATAAAAGGTACCTCAAAATACAATATATATGGCCTGGAGCTTGAATCCTCCACTAGCCACTACTCCGTACGTCGCAGGGAAGTCCTTATTCACTTGAAGAACTCTGGGGGGAAAGAAAAACAGGGTGAGCTTCTAAATCGCTCAGTAAGGGGGGTAGGGTACTCATTTCATAAACCAAAATGCACATCACAAAACATTTATTTGTATGTGAAACTCATTTGAAAACCATAGCATGAAAATACTCAAAACGACACTCTCATATGTCAAGTCATGTGAAAACATGAAGTAAAAGGCTCACTCTAGAGCATTAACAAAGCATGTGAAGATAACGCGTTAAAACGCTTTCTCAATTAACGTGATAAAATCACAGTAATTATAATGCACGTGGCACAGCCACAAAACACACGTGGCAAAGCCACTGATTTAATTTCTCACGTGGCACAGCCACAAAACACACGTGGCAAAGCCACTGAATTAATTTCTCGAGTGGCATAGCCACAGAATAGGGTTTCTCAACATGGCGCAGCCACCAATTGGGGTATAACGTGGCACAGCCACCAATGGGGTTTTCTCAACGTGGCACAGCCACCAATGGGGTATAACGTGGCACAGCCACCAATGGGGTTTCTCAACGTGGCAATGCCACCAATGGGGTATAACGTGGCACAGCCACCAATGGGGTATAACGTGGCACAGCCACCAATGGGGTTTTCTCAACGTGGCACAGCCACAGAATAGGTTATTCTCACGTTACCAGAACGGAGAAGAAATCGGGCTTACTGCTACCAGAGCAATGCCCGGTGTGTACTCACAACTACATACCTAAGTCTTATCACATAAGACAGGTTTGCCTTCACGTAGAACTCGTAATGGTTTTTCTCTCATAAAACTCATTTGAAAATCGTTTTGTACTCAACACAAAACGTAATAAAACCGAGTTCCAACCGGCAAAGCACACGCACACATTTCTCAAATCTCAATATTGCCTTAACGTAGAGCCCAGTTATAAACTCATAAAACATTGGGCTCCAACCGGCTATAAAATCGTGTGCAGTTTAAATTCTCAACACAAAACTCAACATGCTTGTTTAATAAACTACAATTCATGCTAAAATAGTTTACAATTCACATACACAAATGGTTTAGATTTCCCTTACCTCTTTGCACCTCGTATAGTGCAATCGTTCCCCCGTATCATGGACTAGCCTCGCATTCCACTCTGGAACTCCCGAGCTGTCCAAACGATGTTAAAACATCAATACTCAACATCACATAAACCTCAATTCTCAAAATCGAGCATAATTGCTCATAACTCCTCAAATCTCTCGATTCTCGTAACTCAACCCTAAACTACAACCTCATTTTCAATATCTCAATGTCCTACATTCCTCATGCCAATTATCTAGGCTAATTCTCCACATTGTCTATATTTCCATTTATAGCTCAAAATTCCTAAAATTACCAAAATCTCCAAATATCAACATTAATCCAACTACATTGCAATTTCATCAATCCCTAATCATTCCTCAACTATTTCAACACAATTACAACCACCAATAACATCAAAATCAGCTCAAATATCAAGATCGAGGTTTAGAAATTACCCAAAGCTTGTGAGACGCACAACTCACGCCTCGATCCGATTCGTCCTTTGATTTCCAAGTATGTTGTTCTCCCTTTGATGAGGAACAACTTTCCTTCTTACCACAATAGCTGATTCGGCCGAAAATGGGTGATTTGGGGGAGTGAGAAACTAGGTTTTCGGTGGAAATGGGTTTTGGAAGAGAGAGAAAGTGAAATTGCAGAGAAAGCACGGGTTCCTTATATAGACTGGAGGTAGGAGATCGATCTGCCTCTTGATGAGATCGATCTGTGTTTAAATTTTGGGGACGATCTGGGCAATTTTATGCCTAGGAGATCGATCTGTCGAGGGGTGAGATCGATCTCTTTATGGCTTTATGAGATCGATCTGCTCCTAAGGAGATCGATCTTCTCCCCAAACAGAATCATTTGGAGATCGATCTCTTCCTCATGAGATCGATCCTTTCTCAAACAGATTCTTAAGGAGATCGATCTCTTCCATTGGAGATCGATCTGCTCCTCAAATTTCCCCTTCTTCGTCATTTTTAACTCACCAGATCGATCTCTCCTTCTCCCAGATCGATCTGTCCTCATGCTTCATGCTCATTTTACACACTTAACATATAAATCTCCAATTATAATTCCCACATTTCACTTAGCTTAATAAATTACACTTCAAATTCTTATTACATCATTAAAATATGTCTGAAATCTCAGATCTCACAAATATTGTCTGAGATATATTTAATATGTATGATACTGAGTGACGGACATTGATTCATAGCTGTGACGCCCCAGAAATGCGGAAAATATGGCTAATTTAAAACTTTTTTTACTCATCAAATCACAATTAAGGGTGCATTCCTGTGCAGTGTCATATATCATCATACTTGTCATGCCTAAGGATCTCATCATAAATTAGTATATACAATATCGTATACATTACTCAACTCCGAATCAATTAATCCTAATACATCCCATACATCATTGTACAACAAGTGTCTGTAAATAAAACTCCAGTCTGGATACATGAATATTGAATACATATACCTCAACACACAAAATACGGCCTAGAGCTCAAGTTCTCCACTAGCCTCTAACCCGTACGCCGCAGGGAACTCACTTCACTTGAAGAAATCTAGGGGAAGAGAAAACAGGGTGAGCTTCTAAATCGCTCAGTAAGGGGGGTAAGGGAACTCAGTTATATAAACCATATCACACATCACAAATATGTATTTGTATATGAAACTCAGTATACTCATTTGAAATTGTAGCATGAAAGTTCTTAAAGCATCATCATCTCACAGCTCATAAATCATGTGAAAACATGAAGGTAAAAAGGCTCAATATAGAGCATTCACAAGTATGTGTAAATATATACGATAATGGCTTTTCTCAAAATATGTGATAAAAATCACCTCAGTAATTAGTACGTGACAATGTCACAAAACACAACTCATGTGTAAAATGAGACTAGGCAATAAAACTCATATAAAACTCGTCATGGCACATCAAATATATAATCTCCTCTGGGTGCGCATCCCAGGTATCCTCGTAAGAGGGAACGTCGACAATATGGTCGTATGCATGGTATATTGGACTTATATGTTATCAGAACAAGGCCCGACCTTACATGCTACCAAAGCAATGCCTCGCCTCATGCACACTATCACGTGGTCCCTGGGTCGGTTCCCAGGCGACCCACTCTCTCGGTCTTACATGCTACCAAAGCAAAGCCACACCAGAACGAGCGTCATCTCACGTTACCAAAACGGAGGCATCTCTCGTTACCAAAATGGAGGAATGTCGGACTTACATGCTACCAGAGCAAGGCCTGGACTTACATGCTACCAGAGCAAGGCCTGGACTTACATGTTACCAGAACAAGGCCTGTGGTCCCTGGGTCGGTTCCCAGGCGTCCCACTATATTGGTCTTACATGCTATCAAAGCAAAGCTCGATGTGTGTTCAACATGACACGCCTAAGTCTCAATCATTAGCCATTATCATAAAAGAAATCGTTTTGCCTTCACGTAGAACTCATAAGGATTTTCTCTCATAAAACTCATTTAAAACATTCATGTACTCAACACAAAACATATTAAAACCAAGTTTCAACCGGCAAAACATGCACACATTTTCTCAAATCTCAATATTGCCTTAACGTAGAGCCCAATTTACTTTTCACGCAAACTCAACGGTTTATAAAACGATTTTGCACTTAGCTTATAAACTCATAAAACATTGGCTCCAACCGACTATAAAAATTGTGTGCAATCTTATCACAACACAACGCTAAACATGTTTGTATTCTCATGGTTCATGCTACAAACAGTTCATCAAAACACATACACAAATGGTTTAGTTTTCCCTTACCTCTTTGCACCTCGTATAGTGAAATCGTTCCCCCGTATCACGGACTAACTTCGCATTCCACTCTAGAACTCCCAAGCTGTCCAAACGATGTTAAAAACATCAAGAACCCAACTCAATCGCATTATTGAGCACACATTTGCTCATTTTCTCAGCTCATTTTCTCATTAACACCTCAATTAACTTAAATCTCCACAATTCTATCACAACTCACATTCTCACCCACTACATCTCAAAATTACATTTCTTGTACTATATTCCATGCTAAATTCACCACATTGTCTCAATTCTAATTTATAGACAAAAATCTCAATCTACCCCAAATTGCATAATAACATCTCTACTCCAACCAAATCACAATTTCATCAATCCCTAATCATTTCCCAACTATTTCATCATAATGCCCATACTCACAATCACCAAAGATTACTTCAAAATCAAGGATTGAAGTTTAGAGATTACCCAAACTTGTGGAGTGCTCAACTCACACCTCGATTCGATTCGTCGTTCGATTTCCAAGTATGTTGTTCTCCTTTGGATGAGGAACGACTTCCTTTCTTGCTGCAACTATTGATTTGGACGAAAATGGGCGATTTGAAAGAGAGAGAAAGCTAGGGTTCGGCTGAATGGAGGTTTGGAAGAGAGAGAGAAAAGATGGAATGCAGGAAAATACAAGGGTCCTTTTATAGACGGAGGGTAGGAGATCGGTCTGGCTTTTGATGAGATCGATCTGCATTTGAATTTGAGAATGATTTGGGGCAATTTTATGCCTAGGAGATCGATCTGTCGTGGGGTAAGATCGATCTCTTAATGACTTTATGAGATCGATCTGCTCCAATTGTGAGATCGATCTCTAGTTTACAGAATGCTTCATGAGATCGATCTGCTCCTTGAGGAGATCGATCTTCTCCATAACAGAAACATTTTGAGATCGATTCCTTCCTCATGAGATCGATCTCTTCATTACAGAATCATAAGGAGATCGATCCTCTTACATTGGAGATCGATCTGCTCGCTTAAATTCCTCCTTCCTTGTCATTTTTAGCCCACCAGATCGATCTTTTCTTCTCCAAGATCGATCTGACCTCATAGTTTCCCACTTTGGTTAAACACTTACATATAAATCTCCAAATATAATTTTCATAATTCACTACTTTGATTATTTCTCATTCATTACTTATACATTTCACTCAGCTCAATAAATTACACTTCAAATTCATATTACATAATTAAAAATATGTCTAAAATTCTCAGATCTCACAATAGCCCAACCAATTGAAGTAAGGTAAGTTCGCGAAAAATTTGTGGTGATTTTTTAGAAATCGAGTCGCGACAATACCACTCTTGACTATAAATTCAATGATAATTTAATTCATTGTCGACATGTTGAAATCCTAATGGGTCCACACAATAATATAACAAATGGATTAAATTAAAGTGCTAAGTTTGGAAATTTGGAATTTCCTAATTGGGTTTATTAACAGAAAATTATAATTGAGCTTAATTAAAATGTTTAATTAGGTGGACTTAATTAAAATGGTTTAATTAAGTTGTGGGCCAAATTATAATTATAATAAGTTATAAGGTTAAAGGGTAATTATACCAAATAAAAGGAGACAAAATCTTGACTTATAAAAGCCTTATTTTGGTCGGCCATCTAATAAGAGAGAAACCTTAGTTTAGGAGGCATAAACTTTGAGGAAAAGTTCCTCTGGTCGTTGCCCTTCTATCTCTTGTAGTCTTGATTAAAAAAAATTCTTCTAGGCTAATTGAACGTTAAGAAATTGTTTTTTAAGAGCTAGAAGTCAAAATTAAGACTAAATGGCGAAATTACGAATCTCAATCTACTAGCATGGAGATTGTCATAATACAATTTCGCCTCCTATAGGATTTTATTGTTGTTTGTGTGGATCATCATTAGAGGTGGGGCAATTGAACAACTATTGGTTTGAATTTGCCTATTTGATGTATGTTTTGGATTGGGTATTCATAATCTTGAGTTATGAGTCCTTAAGATTAACGTATGAAACTGTTTTGAAATCCATGATTATTACATGTTTGCTGATTTCTTCATATTAATTGTGATCCATGGGTGGTGTTTATTATATATATATATATATATATATATATATATATATATATGTATATATATTCTGTTGTGTACTCTGATTAATGTATGTTTGATATGATTGAGGATGAGTCGAAACCAACATAAGTTGTTGTTGAAGCCCTTGCACTTATATACTCCTTTAGGGTGTCTTTAGATAAGGGATTTCAATGAGATAATTCATTTCAATCAAGATATTCAAAAGTCCAAAAATCAATTTCCTTGTTTGCTAAAAATATTTGAAGAATTTTAAAATTTCAGAACAATTTCAACAGGGAATTTGAGATACTCAAATTCTTCCTTGAAAATCCACTTAAATAGATGGTTTTTCATGAACCCTCTAAAACTACTTTATTACATATAACCCACAATTAAATACAAAAATTCAAAAAAGAAATATTATTTTATTTAAATATAACATATATTTTAGTTTTTTATATTATTAATAATATATATACAATTTTACAAATCTAATGAAACTCATATCGCATATTTCATTTTATATATATTTTTTTAATATTTAATATCATTATTTTTATTGTGTATATATATATATATATTTTTTATCAAATTCTAATAATCAAAATTTCTTTAAAAAATATTTATATGAACAAAACAATTACAAATGATAATATTTCAAATGAATGAATTTTAACATGTTTTGTTACTTTTCCCTACTCAAGTATATGTTTGTTGCGTGTAAAGCACATGATAATGGTTAAGGTGAGCCATCAGTGGATGAGAGTTAAGGGTGTAAACGATACAGTGGTGCTCGCAAGTTATTCGGGTTCGACTCGAGCAAAACTCGAATTCGGCTCGATTTTAGTCGAGTCGAGTTTGAGCTCGAGCTACTCGAGCTATCGAGCGAGTCAAATTCGAGCACTTAGATACTCGGCTCGAGTAACTCGCGAGCCTAATCGAGCCTCGAGTTTTTATATATTTTAATAATATAATAATATTTATATAATGATTCGAGCCTAATCGAGTCTAATCGAGTTCAAGCAAAATATCGAACTTATATAATCAAGCCTAATCGAGCGAACTCGAGTAGCTCGAATTCGATCTCGAGCTGAGCTCGAATTTAAAAAATAAGGCTCGATCGAGCTCGAACCGAGTTTCGAGTCGAATTCGAACTCAAATACCTCACTATATTGATTCGATTTGACTCGATTATACCCATAATGAGAGTACTTACGTTATAATTTAAGCGGAGACACAAATTTGAGCATGATAATGTAATAAATCACATAAAACAATTAATGGGTCAGCAACCAAATAGAAAAAATAATTGCCTAGAAATAAATCGAAGCTCCTCATTAAATTCACCAGCATTCGTCCCACACGGCACAATTGCAGCACTTTTAAAGTCAATTCATCGCAGGCAAGCATGTAGGCCCCACTATCTTGTTGCGCAGCACGGATTTTATACTAGTTAATTTTAAATGCATATTTTGTATTAAGGCTTTGTTTGTATCGCAAAAACTAATTTTTAGAAAAAGAATTTTGGTTTTTTTGATTTTCTTAACGAAAAAAATATATTATTATAATTTCTATATTTAAGATTTAAATTTATTTTTCATAAAAAAGTTTATTTTTCAATAAAATTTTTATTTTTTTAGGAAATATATATTTTCAATTGGTTTTGTTAAAAATTAATTTTTTTAAAAATGTTTTCTTCTATTTTTCACACTATTTTTATTTCTTTTCTGATTTAAATTTAAAATAAATTTTATTATTTTAAGTTTAATATATTTATTTTAAAAATGAAGTTTAAAAAAAAGTTGTATGATTAAAAAAAAATACCTTGATTTAAAAAAATCTCTTTTAATCTTCTTTTCTTATTTCTTTCTAATCTGGAAAAAGATTTCTAAAAGGGAAAAAAAGGTAAAAAATAAAAAATAAATTTTAAACGTAACAAAGAAATGTTAGCTAAATTTAATAATTTAAATTTTATAAATTATAAAATATAATTCATAATAATTTTTATTTTTCAAAAATTATTTTTTATAAAATTATTTTTAAAATATTTTAAAAAAAAATTAAAACACGTCATAATTGACCAAAAGAATTGCAAACGCTATTATTTTGAATTTATGCATTTTAAAAAATAAAATTCTTTCAAATTTCAGAACTTTTAAGCCAAACCAAACTTGAAACATTCAAAATAAAAAATGAATATTTGGACGGAATGATTATTGCCAATGGAATTCTAAATTGCGGTAGTCAAGTTTAAATTCTGTTCATTCGTACCGTAGGATAAGGTCAACAATGTCTTTTTCCTCTCTATCATATATATTATCAAAAGACGGTTATTAAATGGTCAATCCGCCGTTCACACAAGTCGCCAATTTTAAAGGAAAGATTTCCAAAAAAAAATGTAATTTCAAAAATCCATTTTCGCATCATAAAATCTTTAATCAATATAGTGTTTGGGACACTCATTGATATCCGCTTGGATTCCCGATGGGCTCTAGTACGGGGCAATTAAGTTAAAAAAAAATAAAATAGTAAAATAGTAATTTTTTTATTTTATTAAAAAATATATTTTTAATATTTTAATTTTTTTTATAATCAATTTTATTGTCATTCAAACTAAACTTAACTAGTGGGATGAGGGTGAATTTAAAAGATAAAAACAAATGGAATGATAAAATTATTTTTTTAATTTTTTAATTACACCAAAATTAATAATACTATTCAAATTAACTCTAAAAAATATGTATATATATAATATAAGAAAGAATGAAACCTACCAATGTATTTATATATATATATATTCATAAAAAAAAGTAATATAGAGGGAGAAAAGAGTACATTATTTTTATTACGTTTGGATCTAATTGCAATTTCGATATAGTAAAACTAATTAATAAAAATAACATTGAAATAAAAAATAAAATTATAATTTCACTTTTAAATTTAATTTTTTATTATTTACATAAAAATATATAATAATTATTTTTATTGTATTTTATATATATATATATTCATCAAAAAAGTAATATAGAGCGAGAAAAGAGTACATTATTTTTATTAAGTTCGGATCTAATTGAAATTTCGATATAGTAAAACTAATTAATAAAAATAACATTGAAATAAAAAATAAAATTATAATTTCACTTTTAAATTTAATTTTTTATTATTTACATAAAAATATATAATAATTATTTTTATTGTATTATATATATATATATATTTATATATTCATCACAAAAATAATATAGAGCGAGAAAAGAGTACATTATTTTTATTAAGTTTGAAATTAATTGTAATTTCGATATAGTAAAATTAATTAATAATAATATTATTAAAATAAAAAATAAAATTATAATTTTACTTTTAATTTTAATTTTTTATTATTTAAATACAAATATATAATAATTATTTTAATTTTTTATCGAATCATCCATTTCAAATTAATTTTTACAAAGTCGTTGAAATATTTTTTAAATAACGAATAAAAAGTGGCCGGTGAGAGCGCGGGGTGAGGAGAGGGGCAGAGGTAGAGCTGTGAAAAGGTCAAGGTCAGCTTAAGAATTAAGATTAACGACGACTGTACCCCGCCCATTAATGCGGACTGAAACTAATGCTGACAGAGACAGAGAACGAGAATCTATGGTGTGGGTCCCCACTGCTTTGACAACAGAGAAACTCACCACACCATTGTGTGTGAGATTAGCCTGGACCTAACCTTTTTCTGGGAGATTTCCTTTCCATAAATTTACGCGTTTAATCTTTGTCATTCATTTTTGAACAATGGAATAATTTACACTATTCAGAAAGCTAGTATAAATTATGACACCAAAGTCTGGAATCCCAAAAAGAATCGTCACCCTTTGGTGTTCTCGACAGAATATTTGTCTCTGCGTTTGTTTGTTAGGAAGGAAAAGAAAGAGAGATAGGGTTGAGAGATGAAGAAGAACAGCGGCGGCGGTGGTAACTCCACTTCGAAACCTGATAGGAAAACCATCGAAAGGAACCGCAGAATTCACATGAAAACTTTGTGCTTTAAGCTTGCTTCACTTATTCCTCATCACCATTTCAAACCCCCTAAGGTTTTTGTATAGTTATTTTCTCCTTTCTTTCTTTCTATCTTTCTTTCTTTCTCTTCAGTCATCAGTCATTTCATTTCTGAGTTGTTTAATTTCAATTTTGGAAACAACATTTTCTTTTTGTCTGTGTTAATTAGAAATTAAGCATGAACTGGTATTTAATACTACTTGTATATATATATATATATATATATATATATATATATTATATATGTACATGCGAGAGATGACGGTCATGAAATTCTTTGCTGAAGAGCTTGAAGCTTTGAGTAATCTCATTCGTGAATGCATGTATGAATACTGTTGAGATTAAGAATGCAAGTCCGTCTAATTTGGCTAATTGTTTCTTTCTCTCACAAATGGTTACGGAACAATCTTTCTAATTATATTTCCCACATCCTCATCAAGTTTCATGGATCCAACTCCTGCCTTTCTACATTTCCTTAAATTTTCTTTTCCCGCTGTTAGAATTTCAGTAGTTATTTTCAGTTTCCATTGTAACCCATATTATTACTAGCACCAGTAGTACTTATAAAAGAATCACCATCATACAGGGTGAGACAAGCATTATCCTGAATTATTATTATTATTATTACGAATTTTCATTTATCAACAATTAAATATTATCTTCTAGTTCTATCAACCACTTGAATTATATACGATAATAGCTACCTTTCGCTTTCCAGATTCTTGGCCGCTATCATCAAATATTTTTCCCTGTTCAAATATGTCCTTTAACTATTTTGAATTTTCAGAAAGGGACTCAATAAATGACAAATTGTTCTTGCCATACTCGGACATCTTCATCAAAATATCTTCACTCCTGATTTGCTTCCCCCTGTTCACTGTTTGACCATGTCATTCAAATTAAGCATGGCTTGAAGCATTCCTAGTTCATTATTTTTGTTGTTATTATTTACCAGAAAAGCTTAACATATGTACCAGTAATTATTGGTTTTTAATTTTGTTTGTAAATTGGGATTTCCAGGAAATTGTATCACAATCAGACCAGCTTGATCTTGCAGCTGCTTACATAAAGCATTTGAGAGAAAGAATAGACAAACTGAAGGAGATCAAAGAACAAAAGATGAAATCAAAGGAAGCAAGCAGTAGTATAATGAAAACGACTGATACGGTTGGTTTAAGGTTGCCTGTAGTTGAACTAAGAGAGTTGGGATCTAGCATTGAAGCGGTTTTAATAACTGATTTGGATAAAAACTTCATGTTATATGAAGTCATTAGCATTCTTGGGCAAGAAGGAGCTGAAGTTGTAACTGCAAGTTTTTCCACTGTGGGTGGCAAGATTTTTCACATCCTTCATGCTCAGGTGAGTAATTATACAAATTAATTATTTATTTTACACCGGTATATATATATATATATATATTAATCCTTGATTGCTAACCTAACATTCCATTGTTAAATTGCAGGCTATAATTTCCAGAGTTGGTGTAGATACTACAAGGGTTTCTCAGAGATTGCAAGAACTGATTTTCTATTAGTGATATGAAGATTTGTGGTTTAATTAGCCACTGCATCATGCAGACATGAAATGGGCAGGTTAGGACTTTGCTAACCTTTCAACCTTGAAGTGCTGGGTCAAGAAAATGTATGTATCCATTAAATAATTGCTAGTATACATAATATTTATAAATATATATATCAATAGTTATCAATCTGAGGCAAGAACACGGTTTTCAGCTGCTAATCAAAGAAGCCAAGTGAGCAGCAAGTTTTTAGTCTTGAAAGCAGCGACTTCAGCCCCAAAAGAATACTGAAGGGCAGGACCAATACCAATCTGGATATATGTCAACTTCAGATGCCAGCCAATGGTTTTTGGTTTTCTCTTTTTTTTTTTTTTTTGCCTGCTTGCCTTCATGGGTTAACCTGTATAGAAATTAATCATTTGAAAATAGTATGTATAAGTTGGTAGTTACTTTTCATGATAATTTAATACTACAGGTTTTAAAATAAAGATGGTAAGTGAATTGTCTCTTCATTTGATGCCGTTGCTTGATTTCTACTCTCTTTTGCTTTTGGCTCACAGTGATTTCTACTTTATTTTTTTATTCTACTTTTTAATTGATTATTATGTAATGATCTGTTTTGGAAAAAGGAATGAAATGAATGTAATGAATATACTATATAAAAATTACAAAAAAAAAAAAAAAAAAAAAACAATAACGAACTTTGTCCACAAGAAGGACTCTTTTTTCTTTGGTATTTTCTATGAAGCAAGACTGCCGGCTCGTTAGGTTCTCACTGCATTTTGCATTTTCAGTACAGTGATATAGAATTATATAAGATTAAAAAAGGAGTAAGATTATTTTTTTATTTTTGATTTTAATTTTATGATTATCTTTTTAATCTTATAAAAATCAATTTTATTGTCTACCCAAACTAACTTTATATTGCAATTTGCAAATTTAAAAAAAAAAAAGAAATATTAAGGGTAAATTAAGTAAAATCACATAATGATTTGAGGTGGACTAAAAATACTTACAAAATTTAAAATTTGACAACTAATTATCTTATGATTTACTTTATTGTTATTTTGCCTATAATCGTGAATTTTTTCTTTCTTAAAATTTATTTTTTTCTTTCATTTGTTTTTTTTTCATTATTCTCCAAGAATTTATTATTTCTCTCTCTAAAACCACAGAAATGTTAGTAATTGGTTGTTTGGATTCTGAAAGGTGCACTTGACATGGTATTTTCGTGATTAAATAATATTTCATTATGATTATTGTTGATTTCTAAAGTTATGTATAAGTGGATTAACATATGATTATCAAAGATTATCGTAGCGAAATTTAAAATATTTCATTCAAGAAACTGATTCTTTTAGGATCTCTTTACTGTTGTTGTGACTGATAATAATAATAAATAAAAAGTGACAAAAAAAGTAATTGACGTTGGATTCAAACTCAATCTCATCTACATGGTTGTAACATTTTCAAGGTAAAAATCAAAATATACATAGATAAAGAAAGAGAGTTTCAATCAGATACAAACTCATGTCTTTAAAAGCACAATCACTAACAAGCTAGAGGGGACAAGTATGATTTCTGAAACTAAGGCTCTCCATTTTTCTTTACAGAAACTCTGTCAAATTCTCTGTTTGACTAAAGCATCGGAGTGCTTACGCAGGAAAAACCTCTGTGTCCCTCTAATTGTTCTTTTTCTTACAGAGCTGTCTATAACACGTGGCACAAAAATCAAGGCGATGACGTAAGCGATTTGTAATTGTTGTAACTGAGCAACAACAATTGGTGCCGTCTGTGGGAATTCGACTCTGTCTTTTGTTTTGATTTTTATATGCTCTATTTTACATGCTCTGTTTTTTCCCTTAGATGAACTAATTTTTTGTGCAACAATAACCTCGCGGCGAAGATGAACACTATTTTTGAAGTGCTCTTAACGGCCACATGCTTATTATTCCTGCTTGTGGTAGTCTCCATTATTTATGCTAATTAAAGATAAGCCTGTTATGCAAGAGGCAGGCAAGATCCTTTTACTTGGTTTTACAATTCTTACATGATATTATAAAACAACATGAGGCTAACAATTGCATATGCAGGGCATAGGTCATTTCTCAGAACAAGTGAGATATGAGTCAATCATGTAAAAGTATGTGTATAAGTATATTTAAATTGTAAGAATTCAGTTATTTTCCTTAAGACAACAAGAATTTTGAGTTTTTGACTGCTTTTATTTTGATAAGGAAGACACATTGGATTCCTCCAGTCATATTGCTGATACAAATTTTGTGTTATCCTATCAGTTAATTTCTGTTATCTTGAGTCACGAAGTTCTTTTCGATGCATTTGAAAGAGAAAGTTTGAGATTCTAAATACAAGAAAGAAACAAAAAGAGGAATATGAAAGGAGGAATATCCAATAGAGGTAAAATTTTCTAAAGTATATTTTTCCTTGACGTAAGAATATTACATTTGTGTTGCATCTATGTACATGATAAATTCACATGATATTTGAGGCTACCTAATGGCTGAGTATGTTGAGAATATTGACTCTAACTTTGATCAGCCGCCTCAAGAAACCCTCAAGTCCTTCTTCGAAGTCTTGAATGCAAGACTGATTTTTCAGTTCATTTTAAACATTCTCTGTTGGCTCTACCGAGAGGGGGGGTGAATCGGTTTTCTAACAATTATGGCAGATTTTAAGTTAATCGCAATTTAAACACAAATGATAATGAATAAAACAGTGCAATATAACAATTTAATGCAAAGAGAGGGAAAGAGAAACAAACACAACAACTTATAGAGGTTCGGCCAACTCTTGCCTACGTCCTCTCTCCTTGACCTTCTTGTCAAGTGGTTTCTTTCTCTCTTTCAATAGAGTTTACAAAGTTCCTTTTACAGGTTAAGGAATAACCTCTCTACCCTTAGCAATACAGAAAATGTATTCACCCTTTTACAATAACACTCACTGAGGAACAATCCTCTTTTCTTTTAAGGTGTGGATGAATACAGAATAAGGCTTTTCAGTGGGTAGGACTAACAAAGCTTGTAGTACTTAAGCTTGTACAATAAATCTCAATTAATGAGCAATAGGGATACAAGGAATGAAAGAATTAAAGCTTGAGAATGTTTGGAATGTTCAGTGATAGTCTCTCTATCTGCTTTGTCTTCAATGCTTGGTTATATACTGAAGGTTGGGTAGTTGGAGCATTAAATGCAGTTTTTCCCGTTGAGATTTGAAGAAAATAGCCGTTGGGAACCTCCAGTGGTCAGACAGATCGATCTCTTATCTTGGCCAGATCGATCTCTTAGTTTTGAATCCTGCAAGATCAAAGCATAAATACACAGGGAGATCGATCTCATAGGTTACCAGATCGATCTCTCAGTTAGAGTATGAGAAGGCAGATCGATCTGTCGAATATCCAGATCGATCTCCTATCCTCTCTGTTTGAGGAAAGATCAATCTCTCAATACACCAGATCGATCTCTTAAGCTCTCTGACTTTGAGCAGATCGATCTCTTCCTTACCAGATCGATCTCCTAAGTTCTCTGACTTAGAGGAGATCGATCTCTTAACCCTGGAAGATCGATCTCTTTTTACCTTAAACCCTTTACACCGTTTTAAGGCTTGCCAGATCGATCTCTTCCATCATGAGATCGATCTCTCATAAAGTATAAACCCAGGAGATCGATCTCTCACACCTCAGATCGATCTCTCATCAGCAGAACTCTAAGTTCTGGTCCTGATATCTTCTAAACATGTTTGTATACCATTTTAACATTATTGTATTAACTTGTTTTGTCATTTCAAAATACATTAACTCAACAATCTCCCCCTTTTTGATATGACAAAACTCATCCAATAAACATGTTTAGTCAATTTGCAAAATTCCCCCTTTTTGTGAGCTTTTGACTTTGTTAAAGATTTAACTCATCCTTAGTTAAATCTTAACTCCCCCTTAGTTAGCTCTAGCTCTTAACTCCCCCTCAATTAAATCATCCTATAACTCCCCCTCAATCCTATCATCCTTTTAAACTATGAACACAACAACATGCAATGTTTCTTATCATGTTTCTTATGTGTCTTCTCCCCCTTTTTGTCATATCAATCACACATGGTCATTAACTCACAAAATGCAACATTGTCAAAACCATGGCAGTTCAAAATCAATATTGACTCACAAAATGCCACATTTTCATAAACAATCAATTTATATTGCATTCAAGCAAATTCAGTACAAAGAACAGTGCGAAATGATATAACTAAACTAAACCATACACCTAAAGCCTAAGATGATGGAGGATCACGGTCCAAAAGATTCTCAACGTGTGTGCGCGTCACTTGAAGTTCATCGAACATTGCCTCTTGAGTTTCTTGAAATTTGTCGAACATCGCCTTTTGAGTGTCTTGAAGGTGATCCACTCGTTGAGTCAATTCGGCAAACATACGCTGCTGAGTGGTATGTCCTTCATCGATCCTCTGACTGAGGTCGGTTATCATCTTCACGAGCAGCTCCAAGTCAGCAGGAGACGATGTTTGTGCAGTTGGCGCAGCCGTGGAGGACGACGGTTCTGGAGCGGGTGCTGCAGGTGGGTGTGCTGGTTCAGCAGTGGGGTCCTCCTCCATAGCCTCTGCAGGTTGCTGATCCCTCTTTTTCGTCCAATTGCCTCGGATATCTTTGTAGTATCCCATGTGATGGAGGGTCCCGATGTTGAGGACGCTCTTGGGAGAGGGCAGTTCTCCGGTTTCGCAACTGCTGTCTATCTTGAGGCGTTGAAGAAAGTATGCCAACGGTTGAGGAAACACTATCGTTGTCGCTTGGCCTCGGACTATTTTTAACCAGTCTTGGAAGATGAAGTGAACTAGATTGGGTTTTTGACTGGTGGTATGGATATGATGAATCCAAAACCTATCTAGCCTCCGAATAGTTGAGTGTCGAGTACCAAACGGACGAAGGTTCCACGAGATGATGAGATGGAGTAGTCGGGGATGCATCGGAAGTTCACTTGCCTTTTCCCCGGGAATATCAAACTCTAAGGGAACCTCTTCATCTTCGTTTGTCAAACCTTCGTCACGTATGTCGAAGGCTTGGGCTAAAATTTCAGGGGTTACGGCAATTGAGCGTCCCATGACAAACGTTGTGAAACCAAGGATTTGACAGGAATCAATGGGATCGTAATTGAGTTCGGCATTGGAAAAGAATGCACGAACGAGATTTTGAGGTACGGGAGTGTTTATTTTCAAAAAGGACATCCAACCAAATTCCTCAAATTTTGACACATATGGAAAATCAATGCGATTGAGGAAAGAAAAATCTATAGTCAGCCAATGCTTAATTGGCATGGTTGAGAAGTACTCTTCGTATCGCTTCCTTTTTGCAGGTGTTTTAAAACACCTATTGAAAGAAGCGATGGAAGCAGAAGGAGTGGGTTGGGATGAGGAACCTGCCTCTCCTGTGGTTCTAGGGGGTTTATTTGCTACTGACTTCCTAGGCATGATTCTAGATTCTAAATTCGCCTAAACAAATTCAACAGAGAGAAAAGCAATGAAACAGTACCTCGGGTTGCCCTAGAATGAATAACAACACAAATCAGAGAAAATTTTTGAGAAATTTGTAAGAGATGTGGGTTAAAATACCAGAATACGACACTGGGATGCAAGGATGACCGTACGAAGATCGATCTGAGGAGGAATTGAAGAAGAGGATGCGAGGGAATTGGAGAATTTGAAAGTTAGGTTTTGTGAGAATTGGGGATTTTTTGCGATATATTTATACTGCAGGACACAGGAGATCGATCTGTCGAGGCAACAGATCGATTTGGTACTTCCAGAAGCGAAGAGAGATCGATCTATCGTAGGGACAGATCGATCTGGTCGCAAACAGAGGCTTAAGGAGATCGATCTGGTACATGCACAGATCGATCTGTAGAATGCGGAAGCTTGATGAGATCGATCTGTCGTGTGGACAGATCGATCTGCCTTTAGACAGAGACGTAAGGAGATCGATCTTATGGTTAGAAGATCGATCTTCTTAGATTAACCTTGACGATTTAGGCTTGATAGAAGCATGGAGATCGATCTATATCACAAGGAGATCGATCTCTCATCCTCTTTGCCAGAAAATTTTTGCAAAAACTCTTTAAAAATCAACTTGAAATCAAGATTTTTACAACATGAAAGTCCTAAGGCATATTCATGAGTCCTAATTCACCTCTAAGGATACAGAACCTATCTCTATCAAGGGGTTTGGTGAATATATCAGCTATTTGATGTGTAGTATCAATATACTCTAAGATTATATCCCCTTTTTGTACATGGTCTCTAAGAAAGTGATGTCTAATTTCTATGTGCTTGGTTCTGGAGTGTTGAATAGGATTCTTAGACAGATTAATGGCACTGGTATTATCACATTTAATTGAGACTTGCTTCATGTCAATACCATAATCTCTCATTTGTTGTTTAATCCACAACACTTGAGCACTACAACTACCAGCTGCTATATATTCAGCTTCAGTTGTGGACTGAGCTACACTGTTTTGTTTCTTGGAGAACCAAGAAATTAACCTATTTCCTAAGAATTGGCAAGTACCTGAGGTACTTTTCCTATCTATTTTGCATCCTCCAAAATCAGCATCTGAAAAAGCATGAAGGGCAAAAGTGGAGTCTTTGGGATACCAAAGTCCTAGTGAGGGAGTATCTTTGAGGTATCTAAAAATTCTCTTAGTTGCCAATAGATGTGATTCCCTAGGAGAGGATTGAAATCTAGCACAAAGGCATACACTAAACAATATATCTGGTCTACTTGCAGTTAAATAAAGCAATGATCCAATCATAGACCTATAGAGTTTAGTGTCTACACACTTACCACCTTCATCTTTGTCAAGCTTGATGTTGGTGCCCATTGGAGTGGCTTGAGGTTTGCAACTCTCCATTCCAAAACGCTTGAGCAAGTCCTTGGTGTACTTTGCTTGATTGATGAAGGTTCCATCCTTTGTTTGCTTCACTTGAAGTCCCAAGAAGAATGTGAGTTCTCCCATCATGCTCATCTCAAATTCCCCTTGCATGATCTTAGCAAACTCTTGACATAAAGACTCATTAGTTGAACCAAAAATAATATCTACATATACTTGTACAACTAGTAAGTCCTTATTTTTATTTTTGATGAATAATGTGGTGTCTACCTTTCCTCTTGAGAATCCTTTTTCTATTAAGAACTTTGACAACCTTTCATACCAAGCTCTAGGAGCTTGTTTTAACCCATAAAGTGCCTTAGACAATTTGAAAACATGTTCAGGAAATTCATGATTTTCAAATCCGGGAGGTTGCTCTACATAGACTTCTTCATTAATGAAACCATTCAAGAATGCACTCTTTACATCCATTTGATATAACTTGAAATCTTTATAACATGCAAAGGCAAGTAACATTCTTATTGCCTCTAATCTAGCTACCGGTGCATATGTTTCATCATAGTCTATGCCTTCCTCTTGTCTATAGCCTTGAGCAACTAGCCTAGCCTTATTCCTTATGATCACACTATTTTCATCCATTTTGTTCTTGAATATCCATTTAGTTCCAATTATAGAGTGATCACTAGGCCTTGGAACTAGTTTCCATACTTTGCTTCTCTCAAATTGATTTAACTCTTCTTGCATTGCTAGGAACCAATTATTATCCTCTAAGGCTTCATTGACATTCCTAGGCTCTATTTGAGATACAAAGGCTATATATTGACACATATTCCTTAAGGATGACCTAGTTCTAACTCCAAGAGTTGGATCTCCTACTATTTCACAATCTTTTACATATCCTAACTCTCTTGGTGCTCTAGGTTCTCTTTCTAAAACTTCTATTTCTTCTTCATCTTCTTTATTCAAATCAAGCTTTTCTAGAAAGTCATCTTCTAAGCCTTCATCAAATATCTCAACATTTTCATCATTGTTGGTTGAATCTTTAGATATATTATTTGATTCATCAAATACAACATGAATAGATTCTTCAACCATTAATGTTCTTTTGTTATAAATTCTATAAGCCTTTGAATTCAATGAATATCCTAGAAATATTCCCTCATCACTTTTGGCATCAAATTTTCCTAAATTATCTTTTCCATTATTTAGAACAAAGCATTTGCAGCCAAAAGGATGGAAGTAACTAATATTAGGCTTCTTACCTTTGTAGAGCTCATAAGGAGTTTTCTTTAGCATGGGTCTTATCATAGCTCTATTAATTATATAACATGATGTGTTTATAGCTTCAGCCCAAAAGTACTTTGGCAAGTTATTTTCACATAACATGGTCCTAGCCATCTCTTCCAAAGTTCTATTTCTTCTCTCAACTACACCATTTTGTTGCGGTGTCCTAGGGGCTGAAAAATTATGGCTAATTCCTTGATCATTGCAATACTCATCAAATCCTATATTTTCAAATTCTTTGCCATGATCACTTCTAATGCTTGTTATTGTATATCCTTTTTCATTTTGAGTCACCTTTGAGTAAGTTATGAATTTCTCTAAGGCTTCATTTTTTACTCTCAAAAAGAACACCCAAGTGTATCTAGTGTAATCATCAACTATTACAAAACCATAGTGTTTCCCACCTAGGCTGGTGGTTCTAGTTGGTCCAAACAAGTCTAAATGCAGTAATTGAAGAGGCCTAGTGGTGGATACACTATTCTTAGGCTTAAAAGTTGTTCTCTTGTGTTTTCCTTTAACACAAGCTTCACATATTTCTTCATGATTAAAGGGTAGTTTGGGTAAGCCTATGACTAGATCCTTTCTTGCTAATTTGGATAGCACATGCATGCTAGCATGACCTAGTCTCCTATGCCATAACCAAGATTCCTTTTTGTTATCTACCATTAAGCATTTGTTTTCGTTTTTGAGTTCATTAAGGTAGACTATATATATGTTACCTTGCCTATGACCTAGAAGAAGAATTTTATTTGACTTAGGATCTATAACATTACATTTCATGCAATCAAAAATTACTTTGTAACCTTTGTCACAAAGTTGACTAATGCTTAGCAAGTTATGCTTTAGACCCCTAACAAGTAATACTTTTTCTAAAGAGAAATGATCATTACCTATTGAGCCACTCCCTTCCACTTGGCCTTTGGAGTTGTCCCCAAAAGTGACTTCTCCACCAATTTTCGATTTGAAGGAATTGAAATGGCTTTTATCACCCGTCATGTGCCTTGAGCATCCACTATCTAAGTACCAAGCTTCTTTTGTTTTAGCTTTGTGGCTATGCTCAATCACCTATAACAAAAAAAATAAACACACTCAAGTCTTAGGTACCCAAATTCTCTTGGGTCCTTGGAGGTTAGTAAATGAAATTCTTGATCCCATTGGGATCCATTTTGCTAATGCATTGCAGTCCTTGGAATGAATTACCTCTTTTGGAATCCATATCCTTTTTACAATTTTTCCTTTAAGATTCCTCATCTTTATAGTGCAATAATGTGACTTATGTCCCTTCTTATTACAATATGAACAAGTAATTGCAGGTTTATTCATGCTCTTCCTAGCAATGAAACTTTTAAGATGGGTCTCCCTACTTTGTGCATTATACCCTAAGCCATTTTTGTCAAAAAATGCCCTTTGGGTTTCTAACATGCTATCTAGCTTTTGTTGCCCCATGTGAAACCTATTAAAGGAGTTATGTAAATTGCTATTTTTCTCCTTAAGGTCACAAATTTCTAGATTTGCAATCTCTAGTTTCTTCTCACATTTCAATTTATCTTGTAGCATTATCTCATTTTCCCTTTTTAATTTAGATATTAACTTTTTATACTTCATGCTCATAGATTCATACTCTAATGCTAAATCATCAAATGCATCTTGCAGTTCATCAAAAGAGTATTCATTGATATTAGAAGTTACCTTTTCATCATCATCAATAGCCATGAAGCATAGGTTGGCAATGTCCTCATTTGATTCATCATCGGAGCAGTCACTGTCACTCCATGTTGCTACCATTGCCTTCTTTTTATGAAACCTATCATTAGATCTTTTGAGAAGAGGGCAGTTAAACTTTATGTGTCCAGGTTTTTTACATTCATAACACACAATAGAGTCTTTTCTACCTACTTCCTCTTGTTCTCTCCTATTGTTTCTCCTATTGCTATTACCAGCTCTCATCCTCATGAATTTATTAAATCTTTTGGCAAACATTGCCATCTCAATATCCTCCTCACTGCCACTCTCATTTTTAATTTCCTTTTCAGCAGTGGATTTTAGAGCAACACCCACTTTCTTGGGTGGCTCTTCATTTCTTTTAAGCTTCATCTCATAAGTTAGCAAGGAACCTATTAATTCATCTAAGGACAATGTGTGGGGTTCCTTAGATTCCTCTATTGCTGTTACCTTAGCTTCCCATGACTTAGGTAAGCTATTTAAAATTTTCTTTACCATTTCAATATTAGAATATATTTTTCCTAAAGATTTTAATCCATTAATTATATCGGTAAACCTAGTGAACATATCACTAATGGATTCTTCTTCCTTCATCCTAAAGAGCTCATAATCATGTGTGAGCATACCTACTTTTGTCTCCTTCACTTGGGTTGTACCCTCATGAGTTATTGCCAATTTATCCCATATTTGCTTGGCATTATCACACCCGGAGACTCTATTATATTCATTAGGACCTAAAGCACAAAATAATGTGTGCATAGCTTTAGCATTTAGCTGTGCACATTTAATGTCATTAGAATCCCATTCATCTTCTTCTTTGGGAATATCTCTTCCCTCTATTTTCTTCGTAGGGATTTGAGGTCCCTTAACTATAATTCTCCATACTTCATAATCGTTTGCTTGAATGAATAGCATCATCCTAGTCCTCCAATATGAATAATGTTCACCATTGAACATGGGAGGTCTAACCGTGGAGTGCCCCTCTCCTATCAAACTAGTTGCAACATTGTTAAGAGCCATTTGATCGTTTTCTAACTCTTAGGAAGTTGTTCCTACGTGATTAAAGAGTCCTAGCTCTGATACCAATTGTTGGCTCTACCGAGAGGGGGGTGAATCGGTTTTCTAACAATTATGGCAGATTTTAAGTTAATCGCAATTTAAACACAAATGATAATGAATAAAACAGTGCAATATAACAATTTAATGCAAAGAGAGGGAAAGAGAAACAAACACAGCGACTTATAGAGGTTCGGCCAACTCTTGCCTACGTCCTCTCTCCTTGACCTTCTTGTCAAGTGGTTTCTTTCTCTCTTTCAATAGAGTTTACAAAGTTCCTTTTACAGGTTAAGGAATAACCTCTCTACCCTTAGCAATACAGAAAATGTATTCACCCTTTTACAATAACACTCACTGAGGAACAATCCTCTTTTCTTTTAAGGTGTGGATGAATACAGAATAAGGCTTTTCAGTGGGTAGGACTAACAAAGCTTGTAGTACTTAAGCTTGTACAATAAATCTCAATTAATGAGCAATAGGGATACAAGGAATGAAAGAATTAAAGCTTGAGAATGTTTGGAATGTTCAGTGATAGTCTCTCTATCTACTTTGTCTTCAATGCTTGGTTATATATTGAAGGTTGGGTAGTTGGAGCATTAAATGCAGTTTTTCCCGTTGAGATTTGAAGAAAATAGCCGTTGGGAACCTCCAGTGGTCAGACAGATCGATCTCTTATCTTGGCCAGATCGATCTCTTAGTTTTGAATCCTGCAAGATCAAAGCATAAATACACAGGGAGATCGATCTCATAGGTTACCAGATCGATCTCTCAGTTAGAGTATGAGAAGGCAGATCGATCTGTCGAATATCCAGATCGATCTCCTATCCTCTCTGTTTGAGGAAAGATCAATCTCTCAATACACCAGATCGATCTCTTAAGCTCTCTGACTTTGAGCAGATCGATCTCTTCCTTACCAGATCGATCTCCTAAGTTCTCTGACTTAGAGGAGATCGATCTCTTAACCCTGGAAGATCGATCTCTTTTTACCTTAAACCCTTTACACCGTTTTAAGGCTTGCCAGATCGATCTCTTCCATCATGAGATCGATCTCTCATAAAGTATAAACCCAGGAGATCGATCTCTCACACCTCAGATCGATCTCTCATCAGCAGAACTCTAAGTTCTGGTCCTGATATCTTCTAAACATGTTTGTATACCATTTTAACATTATTGTATTAACTTGTTTTGTCATTTCAAAATACATTAACTCAACATTCTCAATTTGCATGATGTCAGATTTTCTTGTTGCAAGGGATAGCAATGCCCAAAAGTGAAGGACAACAAGGAGTCTAGCATACTAACTGTGACTGCTTGCGCCTCCTTAAGAGGCTAATCGTGGCTCCAGTCTCATTACAAACAGTGCTTTGTTTATTTTCCTTTAGGGCCCTCAAGATTGCCTTTTTAGCTGCCTTCCTAGAGGGCAGCCTTGGCGGTGGAGCACACATCCAAAAGCCTAAGAGATCCATTCAACAGCTCATCGACGTATTCTCTCTGCTTCTCTTGGGCTAAGATTTGTTGTGTGGGGAGCAAGTTGAGACTTGGAAATGCTCCTTGAAGGTTCCTAGTATCTTTTGCTAGAAGGTATCTGCCATATGGTTATTCCCTTACATCCACACATGTTCAGAGTAAAGAGGATTCCCCTAGTTATGGTCATGAATTATACAAAATATATGTCCCTCAAACTGAACCAAATCTCTTTGGTCCTGCATTCATTGAGGTTGAGCATCAGTCTGGATTATCAAATTTTATTCCTGTCCTAATTGGAGACAAGAAAGTTTGTTCTGAAATGAAGTTAATACAGTGAAAGTTTGATGCATCTCTTTTTCAGGGAGGATCAAAAGTTTTCTGCCTCCTTTTAGATTATCAACTGTTTTTGCAGAGAGTAGATGTTCATTTTTGTATGCCATTGTTTGACAAAACCATTTTCCCTATATTTTCTGTAAAAAGGACATCAATTGCAACTCCTGGTGAAACGATCACTACATGTAGGGGCAAGAGAAGAAGTGATTTTGCTGAGAGGTTGCTAAAAGTACTATGAGTGGGTTATGGGTAATAGTGTCAACTCAAAACCTGCTCGCTAGATTGGCAACTGCTGCTATCTTCTTTGGGAGTTCTACCTTGTCAACACCTAAATCTTTCTTGAAACTTTCTCGTAGAATTTGAAGGACCTTTGCAGAGTATAAATTCCTAGTGTTCTTGACCTTCATAGCAATCAGTTGCAAGGGAAAATCTAATTTCTTCCATAATATGCCACCTATCTGGATTACTCGAATAACGATTTCAGCTCTATTTTGCCAGTTGTCATCAGTGCCTACCTTAATTTTGCATATTTCTTCTCTCTCTCGGATAATATATTTCAAGGGAGCATACTCAAGTCGATATGCAACAATACATATCTTCAAGTACTTGATATGTCTAATAATTCCCTGAGAGGGTCAATTCCTCAATGACTAACTCAATAGAGTTTGTTCTTTGGGGTGCTGAATTTAAGGATAAACAATCTGGATGGTGTTATTCCTGATACATTCCCGCAAGAATGTGGGTTACAAACTCTAGATCTCAACCGAAACTTACAACAAACAAAGGGCTTGAAGCGAAAAATGCGCGAGGTAAGCCACGCACCCAAACAAAGGGCTTGAAGCGAAAAATGCGCGAGGTAAGCCACGAAGACAAAGTGCAAGGGCTTGAAGCGAAAAATGCTCGAGGTAAGTCACACACTCAACAAACAAAGGGTTTGAAACGAAAAATGCGCGAGGTAAACGCACCCAAACAAAGGGCTTGAAGTGAAAAATGTGCAAGGTAAGCCACGAAGACAAAGTGCAAGGGTTTGAAGCGAAAAATGCGCGAGGTAAGCCACCAAAACAAAGTAAGGGCTTGAAGCGAAAAATGCGCGAGGTAAGCCACGAAAATAAAGTGCAAGGGCTTAAAGAGAAAAATGAGCGAGGTAAGCCACGCACTTAACAAACAAAGGGTTTGAAGCATGAAAAGAGACATTGTAGAGTTATAGCAAAGTATCTCGTATGTCAGCAGGGTAAGGTAGAGCATCAGAAGTCTGTAGGGTTATTGCAGCCTCTACCTATATCGACACGGATGCAAATGGGAGCACGTTAACATGAATTTTGTGATGGGTTACAGAGGACCCGCAGGAATCACAAGGCTATTTGGGTGATGGTTGATAGATTGATTAAGTCTTCCACTTCCTAACTATGAAAGCTATTGATACTCTGAGTGCGTGGGCGAATTTATGTGTAAGGGAGATTGTGGAACACCATGTAACTTTCCATCGAGCATTGTATCAGATAGGGATTCCCGTTTCATTTTCCACTTCTGAAAACATTTTTTAGGAAGCCATGGGAACCCAGTTGAGTGTTAGCACAGCTACTATCCTCAGACAGATGGTCAGTCAAAGGGGACTGTACAAGTTCTGGAGGATATGATGAAAGCATGTGCAATTGATTTTAGAGGCTCCTGGAATGATCAATAGTCACTAACTGAATTCGCCAATAATAACAATCATCACTCAAGTATCGGGATAACATTATATGAGGTATTGTATGGCCGTAGGGGTTATTCCTTGATTGGATGGAAAGAAGTGGGTGACTGACAGATAATTACTCCGATTTGGTAAGACAATCCTCTGAGGATGTTCAGTTGATGTATAAGAGATTGAGAACAGCTCAGAGCAAACAGTAAAGCTATGCTGACAAGAGACAGAGACCATTGAAGCTCAAAGAGTAGGTCGTTTATTGAAAAGTCGATTCGAGTATTAGACGGAAGGAGAAAGTGTTAAGGTCTAAGATGATCTCCCTAGTCAAAGTCCTTTAGAAGTATTACACTCCGGAAAAGGCTTATGAGAATTAAAGAGTATGATGTGATAAACGTACCTAGAGTTATTTATGGACTCATTTGACTTGGTTCTAATTTGGAAAACCAAATTTCTTAAGTGGGGGAGATTATGTAACACCCAAATTTTTATCATATTTCCTTATGATTCACGTGATGTAAACACGATTATATATAAATTGAATCATAAAAAGAGTTTTACGTGAATGAAAAATGCAAATGGAATGAATAAAAATTCTCAAATGCATTTAAAGATCAAATCGAGATTTAAATGGCTACATATTAAACGAATGGGATTCAGACCATTCGTATTGGAGATAAAAATTTAAAACATGAAATGAGAAAGGTTTCGTGAACGGAAGTTGTGTTGATTTGGTCTCGAACAAGTTGAACGGTAAAACGATGAAAAGACTCAAAAATTCGATGTCAATTTGATAAGAAATTAACACTGTAAACATGGATTCAGGAAATCTTGATCAATAAAAGAGAAATAATTAAATTTCAGGTTAAATTGATTAAGATATGAATTTATTAGAATAAACCAAAATTTTCGCCTCGGGAATTTTTCTCGGGAATATGGAAAAATATTTTTGAGAAAATAAAAATAACAATAAATAAATAATTTGATATTTAGGCATATAATATATTATATTATATTTTTTATATAAAATAATATATTATTAAAAAAAAGAAAAAAAAGAAATAGAATCGCGAAATCGCGATTCTGTAAAAGAAAGAAGGAAGACACAAGCCGAGGGCCACCCCATCTGCCTCACCGAACGGAGGCCATCGGCGACGGACCCAGGTGAGATGGCTGAAGGGAGAAGCAGCCAATGCCATCGCCGGCGCTGGTAGAGGGAGAAGAACGATCGACGATCGAGAGGGAGAGAGAAACAGAGAAACCAAGAGAGAAAAGGGAATTCGACGGTCATCGACGCCGATTTAGTCTTGACAACCACTAGCTGATGGTTCCCCAAGCGCAGACGGCCCGATCGGTGGTTGAATCGGCCAGTGAAACGACTGACAGTGCCATCAACGACAGAAGAGGAAAAACGACAGCAATACCGAAGAGAAAAAAGGCCAGACCAGCCACTTTTCGGCCTGTCCTGGTGAAACCGACACCAGATTTATACACCAGATGACCTCGCGGACAAGCTGGAAAAGAAAGTCGACGAACAACCGACCGGTAAAGCTCCGAACGACGAAGGAGAAAATCGAACCGAACTGAACCGGGCTGAACTGAACCAGACTGAACTGGGTTGAACTGGACCAAACCGGTTCAACCAGAAAAGAAGAAAAAAAAGAAGAAAAAGAAAAAAAAGAAAGAAGAAAAGGAAACATGGGGAAAATTTCGGCGATGCAGTCGAGCTACGGGTAAGCCGATAAGTGGTCAAATGGACCGATTTAATTTTCAGAATATTTATTTAAACATATATTTTACTGAATTTGACCCGAAAAATATATAAATGTGTAGCTCGATAATTGGCGACAAACGAGAGAGCTTGAGTTAACCTCGATTTATGTACTATCATAGAATCTCGGGTAAGTAACCCTTATTTACGATAATTTGCATCGTTATGCATGTTAAAAATTATCGCATAAATTACGAATTTAATTCCTTATAAAATGAATTATATTTTGGAATTGGAGATAAATTATCGTAAATAATTATTTGAACTATCCAAGAGTTTAGAACGAGGCCCAATAAATTGTTGATGGGCCCAATAGGCCTCGATGATGTGAATAGTAAGTGAAAAATTAGCTTAAGGCCGATTAAGACCCATTAAGATGCAATCGGGCCCAAAATTGTAAACGAGCCCAATACTTTGAATTAAGTTCAGAAATTATGAAATACATTTAATTGTATGATTTTTGACCCGATAAATAATTATACGTAGCTCCGGAGATTTGATTGGGAGCAGATCGGATTGCATGACGCGACATTTTTGGAAAAAGTCAGACTGTACAAAGTAAAGTGAGGTAAGAGATATAATTTAAAGTAGCGTTAGTGCTCCACCTACATTACCGATGACTTTATGCACGTTAGTTGAATGAGATTTTATGAAATATGCTGCAATGCCTTAGAAACCAAAACTAAACCGTTTCCTGAGTTTTTCAATGTGTTTGCTACATGCATGAGATACATGTTACTTCACATGTTTATGAAAATGTGATTTTTCAATATGAGAAGAAAACATGGTTTGATTTCATAAAATGATGGGAAAGAGCCCCGGGAATGTTTTACGAAAGCAATGCTTTCATAATACGGGTTAAAGTCCCGAAGGGGTTTACAAACTATGTTTTTATGATTACATGGGTTAAAGTCCCAAGAAATGATTTAAAACTATGGTTTTCCATAAGAAATGGGTAAGAGGCCTGTAAAGATTTATGAAAACTATGTTTTTGGGGTAAGCGAGCTAGAGTCCCGCAAAGGCATGATGTGACAGGTCAGAGTGATCTGGGATCGGTCTAGCATACATAGGGTAGCATATGAAGACGATCGAGCATCTTCCTGCCGATGGCCAGGGAACGGGCAAGGCTCAGACTTAAAATACGCGTATAGTCCACATTTGGTGGTGCACGTGAGTTCGTGCGTATAGTCCACACTTAGTGGTACGCGAGATAGGGCAGCGTATGACCCTGATCTAGTCCTATGGCTCCCCTGTACAGTGGCCATATGTACCTATGATGAACGTCCTACGAGACCTAATGTATGATGTCCTTCGGGATGAGTATATGATTATGCATAGCTCCACGATGAATTGACGAAAGGATATTTATGTTTTTACACATTTCATGCTACCTTTTTTATACTACTTGCTATTAGCAAAAGTTTTCTATGATGAAGTTTTAAGGTAGCCCTTGAGATACGATATGTATGATTTGATGAGATGAGATGTTTTTTACTTCTTTACACCGTATGATATGCATACTATATTTGAGTTTTACCCAAGTGATGCATAATGTGTAAACAATGATTTAAGCATGTTTCAAATGCATATATGAAACTAAGCATCTCTACTATAGCCCATGTTTATGATGATTTGTAAAACCATGAGTTTTACCCTATTTTGAGTATTTAAAGCTATTTTAAAAGTATCTCTTACTGAGCCTGAAAAGCTCACCCCCCTTATTTTCCCCCTCTACGAAGTACTTTTAGTAGTTTGAGTACGGTTGAGGACCTGCATCTTTGGTATCTGCTGCGTCCCATCGAGAGTCAGGTATACATATTTGTATAGTTTTGTATTTGAACATGTAAATGCACAATACTGTAAATGGATATGATGTCGGGGATATAGAGTTATGTAAATACCATTGTATATGTATTTAGTTAAAGTCAATAGATAGTAAATCCTGATATGTGAATGTGAATATGGAAATGGAATGGTAAATAGTGTGAGGGAACTAACACCGAATCATAGCCCAACTGTTGGTAGGATGGTCATGATGAGATAAAGGTAAGAATTAAAGAAAAATAATAATAAAAAATTTATCGTGGTTATTAGGCAATTTGGGTCTTGACAGATGAGTTACAAATTAGGAATCTGCAGAAAACTGCAGTAAGGTGGATGCAGGGGAAGAGTAGATCGATCTCCCATGAATGAGAGATTGATCCCCTCTTACGAAATGTCGAGTATCAGTTCAATTAGGATAGGGCAGATCGATCTCATAATAAGGCAGATCGATCTCCTTAAGCCTAAGTCTCGAAGAAATCGATCTCTCATAAGGAACAGATTGATCTCCAAATGTCTCGGGTTGAAACAGGTCAATCCTCCCTTACTACCGATCGATCTTATAGTAGGTAATCTGAGTGGTTGGAGTAGTTGAACCACAAACAGGTTGATCTCCACCAAGCACCAGATTGATCTCCTAGTCTTTGTTTACATAAGAATCACGACTTTTGGAACTGGAACACGTTTCCCTCTTTCCTAAACACTCCAACACTCACCATTTTCACCTAGAACCAAGCTTTCTCACTCTAGAGAACACTACATTCCCAGCAGATTTGGAGGAAGCTTAAAGAGGCAAAATTGTTCTTTAAAATGAGGAGAATAATATATCCAAAAATATAAAGTTTGGATTGCTCAAGGAAAAGAGTTAAGCATCCCACAAGTTTGGTCTAGAGAAAGGGACAAGCTGGGTAAGTCTTTAAAACCCTCAACTCCAAGCATGATGTTTTAGGCGATTTTAGGAGTTGATGAATGCATATTGTGTTAGTAGAAAATGATTAAGATGCATAGAACTCACTTAATCTAAAATATACCTAGAAAAGAGATAGATTGAGTTTGCTATTGTGATGATCTTGGAGTACTATGATATTGGTGGTGTTGAGTGAATGATTTTAGATGAATTTACAAAGACATATTAAGGTGAAATATGATAAAAGACCTGAAAGCAAGAGTAGGTAAGTAAATAACAATGTGAATGTTTAAAAGAAGAAAAAAGAAAATGACTTAATGATTTATACATGTAGATTGGAATACGTTGAAACACGATCAACTCGGATAGCAAACGGAGCAACGAGACGAAGGAGATACAAGTGCGATTCGAGATAAGGGATTGTATGTTAACGATAGAGATATTCGTATGTATTTTTACAGCGATTTTTATAGTTATGACTTTAGTGATATTGTGTTTAGCTATTGAGCCATAAAGTGATATGAAAGTATGAAATGTATTATTGTATAAATTGTGAAATGGGACGCGGGAAGGAAAACAGTATGACATGCATGTTTTTAATGTTTTACAACTATATGTTGTCATTGTGATTGAGAGATAATGAAGGATAGGTTGGCTAGTTTTACATGTTTTGCATGGATCGGCTTGATACATCAATAAATACGATTTGAGTTGTTCTTTTCAGAGAAAATAGTCATCTATCTGATTTGATGTATAAAAAGGTGTTGGAGCCTTGGCTCACACCTGTTTTTGATGATTTTGACTATGTTGGAGATTTTATCCGCATATATTTTCATGATTTGATAAATCATACTGGAGCGTGGCTCGTACGTGCTTTTATGATGATGATAATGTGCTAGATCCTAGCTCACACGATGATTTTTTAGATGATACAGTACTAGAAGCAGTTGCTCACACTGAGAGATACCATACTGGGGCCTTGCAGAGAGTTTGTGTCACGCTGATTCTGCTCGCCTAGTATATGATACATGTGTTAGGATGATGAGTTCGTCGTTGTAGGGTGGATGGATTGGGTCCACGGGTGTACGTTGTACCGTGTAGTTGTCTGGGGAATACTATGTACCGTGCTGTGTGCATGCAGGTACGAGTACCGCGTAGATGACACATGGGGTACGTTATACCGTGAGTATATGTGATATGATGAGGAAGATGATGATGATGATTGAGATGAGCCGAAGGGTAGGACTGACCCATCCCCCTTCAGGCGAGTGATGCCCTGTGCATGTCACGACCCAAATTACCTAAAAATTAGAGTAAATTTTTCGCTTTTTCATTTATTATTTAATTCTTACCTTTCTCTCATCGTGACCATCCTACAAACAGTTGGGCTATGATTCAGTGTTAGTCACATCACACTATTACCAATTCCATTTCCATAATCACATTTATACATCAGAGTTTACTATCCTTTGACTTTAATTAAATACATACCCATTAGTATTTATAACTCTACATCCTCGACATCAATGTCCGTTTACAGTACTGTGCATTACATATTTAGATACAAGACCATACAAATGTGTATACCTGTCTCTCGATGGGAACCACCAAGCATGCAAGTCCGCAGCCGCTTACTAATTTCTGTGAGTGCTCTGAAAAGATGGGAAAATAAGGGGGTGAGCAAACCACATGCTCAGTAAGGCAATTATGCAAGTAAGTAGATAGCTCCACTATCTACATACTCATAATGTCATGCCCTTAAATTCATTTCTTTTCATTTAAAATTTCACGCACAAAGTCATGCATATTCAATGCTATAGTTTATCCAAAACTATTTGTGCATATATAAATCATGTAATTCATGCATTCCAAGCATTTTATGTGACATCATTAAATCATAATAAGCATGAAGTAAAACAAGATCATGCATTCGTTTGTGTCATGTAAGACAAATCATGAATTTGAATTAAAAGCATGGAAAACAACATCATTCTTCTGCAGTTAAATCAATTCATTTAAAACTGCAGTATAAACTAACCCTTCCGGGTCAATCATCTCATAAAACAATTCATTTAAAATTCATTATAAAACTTCGGTTATAAACCCACCCTTCTTTCAGGGTCACAGATCATAAAATCATCTAAAACATATTTGAGCATAGTAGAAAATCATAAAATCATGAAATCATAAAAACGTCAAATCGGGGGCCTGACCCCTCCTTCGAGTCTACCCTGGTCTAACAGACCACAAGTTATATCATGTGAGACAATCAGGTAATTATCAGTAACATCGAGGACTATGGCCATATCCTAGTGATCCCTGGCAACACGGTACCTAGTGTGCAGGGTATCACACCTGAAATGGGAGGTGGGTCATCCTACACGCCAGAACAGCATAACACCAGGATTGCGAGGGCAAGGCTTGCTGCCTCGTGGCTAATGCCACTCCACTCCAACAATCCCCACGGTACAGCGTACTCCGCGTGATATACACGGTACAACGTACTCCGTGAACCCAAGCTCAATCAGGGGTGCCTGTAATAGGTCTTATCCACCCATATCATCTCTGTCTCAGTACGCACGTGTGAGCATATCATCTCACTGTGACACACAGTCTACAGGAGGCTCCAACACAGCTATATGCATGTCATATAAATCCCTGTGCGAGCGAAGCTCAAGCACGGCTCCATGCATATTCATGATATCAGAAAACCTCGTGCGAGCGAAGCTCTAGCACGGTGTCATAGAAATCAATGAAATCTGCGTACGAGCAGCGCTCCAGTACGACTTAAACTGATTATAAATTCAAGTAAAATCCACGTACGAGCAATGCTCTAGTACAGATATGTATAACAACTCAGTGAAAACCTCGTACGAGAAAAACTCCAGTACGGCTTTAAAATGAGTTATAAAACCATTTAAAACTTTGTGCGAGCAATGCTCCAGCACAAATGAATGCTCAAGTAAATCAAATCTCGTGCGAGTTACACTCCAGCACTGCTTTATGCATAATTAAATCAAATCTCGTGCGAGTTACACTTCAGCACGGCTTCATGCATAATTAAATCAAAACAGGATGCGAGCTAAGCTCCAGCGTCTCTCATGCATGTCAAATCATTAAAACTAGTACGAGCAATCGCTCCAGCACCATTTTATGCATACCACGTCAAAACAAATCAAAACATGTCAAAACAGAGTGCGAGCTAGGCTCCAGCAGCTCTCATTTCACAATAATAAAAATCAGTGCGAGCACCATGCTCTAGCACATTTCATGCATATGATGTCACACAAGTCGGTGCAGCAAGCGCTCAAGCACATTTATGCACATTCACAAATGCAGATATAGTACGAACTACGTGTTGGCACTATCTGTTTTTATATAAACTTGATAGTTGGCCTATTTTCCAAAGAAATTTCCATTTAAATGTAAATAACACCTACGTAGTGTTATCTTGTGAAATTATACAGTTTCTGGCCAATCTACCGATTTGCTTTGATTAAAACCAATCAAATCTTTAATTCAGAAAATTCCTTAAATCATGCATTTCATGCATGTCATGCTTTCACCATCCTTAGGTGAACTTCCCTCAATAGGGGTAAAATAGACTTTTCACCTATTTCGATCCTTAAAATCATTTAAACTATTTTTAGGATCTTTATACATTATCAAGGTATACATACATATTCAGTGTACAGAAAGGCTATTAAAATACGCGTAGCTACCTCTAGCTACTCACATAATTCCCTTACCTCATTTTTCTGTACAGTCTGACCTTTTCACTGATGACTCGTCACGCAGTCCGATTTGCTCCTAATCCAATCTCCGGAACTGCGGATACACATTCATCAGGTCAATTACAATATAATTTAATTGTATTTCATACTTTCTGGGCTTAATTTAAATCATTGGGCCCGTTTACCCATATTGGACCCGATTGCACCTTAATGGGCCTTAATCTGCCTTAAGCCTGTTTTTCCAATTACTATTTACATTATCGAGGCCTATTGGGCTCATTGGGCCCAGCAATATTTATTTAGCCTCGTTCTAAATTCTCGGATATCTCAATTTAATATTTACGACAATTTATCCAATTTTCCAGAATTTAATTCATTTATACGAAAATTAAATCCAAAATTTATGCGTTAAATATCAATCACGCATAACGATGCAAAATTGTCGTAAATAAGGGTTACTTACCCGAGATTCCATGATAGTATGTGAATCGAGACTGTCTCGAGCCCTCGGTTGATGCCAATTGTCGAGCTACACAATTTAATATTTTTCCCGGTAAACTTTCAGTCGATTAATAATCAAATTAAATATTCTGAAAATTAAATCGATCAATTCGACCGCTTACCGACTTACCCGGAGCTCGATTGCATCACTGGAATTTTTTTCAATTTTTTGCTATTTTTCATTTTCCCTTTTTGTTCCTTTTTTTCCCTCTCTTTTTGGCTGAACCGGTCCGGTCCGGTTCAACTCGGTTCAGACCGTCGGTTCAGCTCGGTCCAGTTCGGTCGGCTCAGTCCAGTTCGGCCGGTTCAGTCATCCTCTGGTCGTTTTGGTGCTGTCCGGCCGGTTCTCTGGTCGATTCCACCGCCGTTCGATGCGCCATCGCAGGGGCTTCCTAAATCGGGCCTCGGTGTGGCTCGAATCGGCGCCATCGCCGGCGAATTGATGTTTCTTCCCCCGCGGCTTCTCCTCCGTTTTCGGCATTTTTCGACCACTTCGCCGCGCGTCGCGGCCGCCTGTGTGTTGCACGGGTTTCGGGCCTCTTTCGCCAGCCCTCGTCGGCCCCTAGGCCTCGCCGGTGATTCCTCCTCGGTCTCGGCTTGTTTTCTACTTCTCCCCGTTTCTGTTTCTTTTCTCTTTTGTTTTCGAAATTCCAGATTTTTTTTTTTTTTACATTTTATTTATTTATTTATAATTTATTTTTATTATTATTTTAATCAATTAAATATTATTATTTATTTTTAATATTATTTTAATCATTAAAATAATATTAAAATTCTAAAATATCTAAAAAAATTTATATTTTATTCATTTAATCCGTAAATGAATTTCTCAGTCCGATTTTACCTTTTCGGTATATTTTTCGATTATTTTCGGGATTATTTTTCGATACGAAAATTCTGGTTTATTCCAATAAATTCATATCTTGATCAATTTAATCCGAAATTTAATTATTTCTTCATTATTGATCAAGATTTCTCAATCCCATATTTTTAATTAAATTTTTTTGTCTCGATTAATACCAAATTTTGGTCTTTTGACCGTTTTACCCTTGCACGTGTTCGAGAATACCATTTTCATCCTTTTGCATTTTTAAATGCACTCGAAAATATCAGGTCTTACAATCTCCCCCACTTAAGAAATTTGGTCCTCCAAATTAGAACCAAGTCTAATGTCCATAACAACTCCGGGTATTCTATCGTATCATATATTGTCATCCTCAAGTGACTTTCTCTGGAGTGTAATACTATCATCATGCTTAACTAGGCAGATCATCTTAAACATCAACACTTTCTCCTTTCGTCTAATACCCGAATCAATTCTCCAATCATACGTTATACTTTCATTGAGCTAACTGCTGGAGCTCATATCCAATCACATATACTAGGTCCGGATATTATTTCCGAAACATCATAAGATAGGACACATTGTGGATGCCTGTTTATTCAAGTGGTAATACCAACCTACAGGTCTTACCTTCCACTTTGTCCAATATCTCTTTTATCCGAATCTCGTTACGTCCTTATGCTCTTAGGACAAGTAACTACCAACAATAATGATTCACCCTCGGTGAATTCCAATGGTTTCTGTCTCTTGTCAGCATAGCTTTCTGTCTACTCTGAGGTGTTATGAATCTTTCATAAATCAACTTAACATCCTCAGAGGGTAGTCTTACCAATTCGGGAACAACTCTCTATCTGTCACCCACTTTTTATCCAAGTTAGGGAACAACTCCCTATGGCCATACAATGCCTCATATAAAGTCATCCCGATACTCAAGTGACAACTGTCATCACTGACGAATTTGATTAGTAGCAACTGATCATCCCAGGAGCTCATAAAATCAATGGCACATGCTCTCATCACATTCTCCAGAACCTGTACAGTCCTCTCTGACTGACTATCTGTCTGAGGGTGGAAGCTATGCTAACACTCAATCGGGTTCCCATAACTTCCTGAAAAACATTCCTAGAAGTGGGAAGTGAAGCAGGAATCCCTATCTGATATCATGCTCCCTGGAATGCTACACAATGATCCATAATTTTCCATACACATATATCCGCCTACACACTTAGAGTATCTGAGGATTTCCATAAACAGAAGGTGGGTAAACTTAGTCAATCTATCGACTATCACTCAGATAGCCTCGTATTTCATTAGGGTCCTCTATAACCCATCACGATATTCATGGTAACTTATTCCCATTTCCGTGTCACTATAGGTAGAGGCTGCAATAACCCTGCAACTTCTTTTACTCTACCTTAATCTGCTGACATACGAGACACTTCTCCACAATCTTTACAATGTTTCTTTTTCTATCTGACCACCAATACCCTTTTTCAGAGATTCCTATATATTTATTATTTCTCGGATGCACTGTGTATCCCGAAGAGTGAGCTTCTGACAATAATACTATATCATCAACCGTGTCCTGGGGAGCACTTATACTTTCTCTGAACCTCTGTAAGTCATCTTCACTCACTGTGAACTCTGTCACTATACCCTTCTGAATCTGACCCACACTATCGACACCATGTCGATCATCACGCTAAGCCTGGCAAATCCGGTCACACAAATTCGGTTCTAACCTCAGGCTAGCTGTCACAAAATCACCATCATCATCAGAAGGGATCACATCACTACTGAGATTCACAACTGCTCTAGCAGCTCTCACTCCTTGACCATCATATGTGATATCATCCCGATGCTTTTTCTATTAAAGGCATCAGCCTTTACATTAGCTTTTCCTGGGTGGTACAATATTCACAATCATAATCCTTAGAAGCTTTAACCTCCATGGTTATCTCATATTCTGCGCTTTCTGTGAAAACAGATACTCGAGGCTTTTATAATCAGTGCATATCCGAAATATAAGTGGTGGCGCCATACTTCTAGTGTAAACACTACGGCTGCCAACTCGAAATCATGGGTCAGATAGTTTTTGTCATGATCCTTGAACTGTCTGGATCCATAAACGACTATCTTCTCATTTTACATCAATACACAACCCAATCCTTATTTTAAGGTATCCATACACACTGAAACCTCTTCAGCTGTTAGTCATGGTGAGAATACTTACGGTGGTCAGTTCATTACTTCAATATATCAAAACTCACTGAAGCCATTCTTTATACATCATACCACTTGTATGCAATCTTTTCCTGAATGAGATGTGTCAACTGAGCAGCCCATTTCAGGAAACTCACGACACCTCGTCTGTAAGACAGTTTCCTGTTGCTACTCATGCTCTTCCCTGGACTTCGAATACATCAAATTATCATCACTAAAGATCACAACCAATTGGTCCAGGTAAGGTTTAAATACCTTTTCGTAGTTGAGTTCCACTACATAATTCAATCACTCATATCATTGACCTATGTACGTATAAACGTACAATGTCATTTCGAAATCGCTTCCATTCAAGGTACTAACTCGAGTCATTTCGTTTTTTCTTACATTGACGGCTTTTATAAAATTTTAATTTTTAAACCTTCATGATTAGTCAAATTCTATATTTCTTTATTGTACCAGTAAAGGTACCTAAATTTTAAATGTATATATAGCGACTGTCGATTTTAGTTTATAGATTATGTGTGCGCTTATCGACGCTGTCAAGTCTTCAGGCAGGGAATATTTTAAAATATGTTTATTAACCCTCAGACTTGACTACATACCGCTTAATCCAAATTACTTTGCATATCAAGGACATCCTTACCTTGCATACGTCTCTTTTCCCAATATATCTCCTTTAATATATCACTTATAAAAATCTCTTTCATTACTTGTCAAACTTACAATACACTTTTTAGGGATGTTTTCACCCTTATTTTCAACTTATAATCCCTATACCTATATTCAGTTAGTGAAAATCAGCTAACTAGCATCATCTTGCTTGAGGGTACAGGCTTCACATCTTTCACTCGCTTATAAGCAACTGAAGGCGGTATGAATATATGTATGGCACCAGGATCAATTTAAAATAATTACTTCATTATTCACAACAGTGTGGTATCTTCCACCACATCATATGAAACATCCATAGTGTCCTGGTCCAAGGCATACATTCGCCCTCGTCCAAGATCTTATTTCCATGGTAACTGCCACACATCTTACGCTGTTCACACTGCTACTTTGTTATACTGTTACGTACCAGGTCGGGGTCCTCAAATCACAATACCCCTTAAAAGTATTGAAATTAGATATATTGGGGTTTATCAATCAACTTACCCCGTGACTGATCAGCTCAAAGTTCTTACCAAACTACCTTTTTCCCATTCTGACATCTCTGTCATTCTCTATTCTCTTTTGTCGCTATTTCGGCCCTTACTACCTTTCCCAATCTCAGAGGCGTGCAACTCATGATCTTATTCATACCACTATAGTCTGCGCACTGCCTCGACATAGGTAGTGATATCTAATGAGCTAATCGGACTCTAATTGACAATCTGAGTCCTTTCATGAACTTTTAAAAATCTCGACTCTCACTGTTCATCGTGTCCGAGTCACATCTGTCTAGGAATATAAACTGAGCTTCATACTCGTCAATCAACTTGTTCCTCTGGGTCAGAGTAAAGAATATTATCTGTAATTTCCTTTAATAATGTCTGGGATATTCTGTCACCGGAATACATCTGAAATTACTTTCCATGTCCATTCTGGATGTCTAACTCTTAAGATGGGTCGAGCCTCGCCCTCAAATCTTATACATACTCTGAGCAATTAGCTCTTAATATATTCTCCACACTCCGCTCGAATCTCACGAAGCGTGTCTCAATACTGTCTGGTCTCTCTGTCAGACTCTGTCCGATCTCTCTGTCGGACTCTGTGGGGTATGCTCAACATCAGCCTCCACGTCAATCTCATCTCGAGTCTCATGTGGCGACTCAATACAACTCTCGAGCCTACCTCTACGGCCTCGAGCTCGTGTACTCGCCCTCTCTGTCATAGCGGCTATCAGTTAATGAGTCTATTCTTGCATTTAAAACTAAATTCTTAGCTGCACTTCCATCTCGATATACACAATTGTATCTAAACAATGCACAGTATATGGGGATGTAATTTCTTAACCACTAACACCCATTCATATCAGGCCAACTTAAGCTCTGATACCATTAAACCTGTCAAGACCTAAATTACCTAAAAATCAGAGTAAATTTTTTCACTTTTTCATTTATTATTTAATTCTTACCTTTCTCTCATCGTGACCATCCTACAAACAGTTGGGCTATGATTCGGTGTTAGTTACCTCACACTATTACCAATTCCATTTCCATAATCACATTTATACATCAGAGTTTACTATCCTTTGACTTTAATTAAATACATACTCATTAGTATTTATAACTCTACATCCCCGACATCAATGTCCGTTTACAGTACTGTGCATTACATATTTAGATACAAGACCATACAAATGTGTATACCTGTCTCTCGATGGGAAGCACCAAGCATGTAAGTCCTCAGCCGCTTACTAATTTCTGTGAGTGCTCTGAAAAGATGGGAAAATAACGGGGGTGAGCAAACCACACGCTCAGTAAGGCAATTATACAAGTAAGTAGATAGCTCCACTATCTACATGCTCATAATGCCATGCCCTTAAATTCATTTCTTTTCATTTAAAATTTCATGCACAAAATCATGCATATTCAATGCCATAGTTTATCCAAAACCATTTGTGCATATATAAATCTTGTAATTCATGCATTCCAAACATTTTATGTGACATCATTAAATCATAATAAGCATGAAGTAAAACAACATCATGCATTCGTTTGTGTCATGTAAGACAAATCATGAATTTGAATTAAAAGCATGGAAAACAACATCATGCTTCTGCATTTAAATCAATTCATTTAAAACTGCAGTATAAACTAACCCTTTCGGGTCAATCATCTCATAAAACAATTCATTTAAAATTCATTATAAAACTTCGGTTATAAACCCACCCTTCTTTCAGGGTCACAGATCATAAAATCATCTAAAACATATTTGAGCATAGTAGAAAATCATAAAATCATGAAATCATAAAATCGTCAAATCGGGGGCCTGACCCCTCCTTCGGGTCTACCCTGGTCTAACAGACCACAAGTTATATCATGTGAGACAATCAGGTAATTATCAGTAACATCGAGGACTATGGCCATATCCTAGTGATCCCTGGCAACACGGTACCTAGTGTGCGGGGTATCACACCTGAAACGGGAGGTGGGTTGTCCTACCCGCCAGAACAGCATAGCACCAGGATTGCGAGGGCAAGGCTTGCTGCCTCATGGGTAATGCCACTCCACTCCAACAATCCCCACGGTACAGCGTACTCCGCGTGATATACACGGTACAACATACTCCGTGAACCCAAGCTCAATCAGGGGTGCTTGTAATAGGTCTTATCCACCCATATCATCTCTGTCTCAGTATGCACGTGTGAGCATATCATCTCACTGTGACACACAGTCTACAGGAGGCTCCAACACTATGCATGTCATATAAATCCCTGTGCGAGCGAAGCTCAAGCACGGCTCCATGCATATTCATGATATCAGAAAACCTCATGCGATCGAAGCTCTAGCACGGTGTCATAGAAATCAATGAAATCTGCATACGAGCAACGCTCCAGTACGACTTAAACTGATTATAAATTCAAGTAAAATCCATGTACGAGCAATGCTCTAGTACAGATATGTATAACAACTCAGTGAAAATCTCGTACGAGAAAAACTCCAGTACGGCTTTAAAATGAGTTATAAAACCATTTAAAACTTTGTGCGAGCAACGCTCCAGCACAAATGAATGCTCAAGTAAATCAAATCTCATGGAGTTACACTCCAGCACGGCTTTATGCATAATTAAATCAAATCTCGTGCGAGTTACACTCCAGCACGGCTTCATGCATAATTAAATCAAAACAGGATGCGAGCTAAGGTCCAGCGTCTCTTATGCATGTCAAATCATTAAAACTAGTGCGAGCAATCGCTCCAGCACCATTTTTTGCATACCACGTCAAAACAAATCAAAACATGTCAAAACAGAGTGCGAGCTAGGCTCCAGCAGCTCTCATTTCACAATAATAAAAATCAGTGCGAGCACCATGCTCTAGCACATTTCATGCATATGATGTCACACAAGTCGGTGTGAGCAAGCGCTCAAGCACGTTTATGCACATTCACAAACGCAGATATAGTGCGAACTACGTGTCGGCACTATCTGTTTTTATATAAACTTGATAGTTGGCCTATTTTCCAAAGAAATTTCCATTTAAATGTAAATAACACCTACGTAGTGTTATGTTGTGAAATTATACAATTTCTGGCCAATCTACCGATTTGCTTTGATTAAAACCAATCAAATCTTTAATTCAGAAAATTCCTTAAATCATGCATTTCATGCATGTCATGCTTTCACCATCCTTAGGTGAACTTCCCTCAATAGGGGTAAAATAGACTTTTCACCTATTTCGATCCTTAAAATCATTTAAACTATTTTTAGGATCATTATACATTATCAAGGTATACATACATATTCAGTGTACAAAAAGGCTATTAAAATACGCGTAGCTACCTCTATCTACTCACATAATTCCCTTACCTCATTTTTCTATACAGTCTGACCTTTCCACTGATGACTCGTCATGCAGTCCGATTTGCTTCCAATCCAATCTCCGAAACTGCGGATACACATTCATCAGGTCAATTACAATACAATTTAATTGTATTTCATACTTTCTGGGCTTAATTTAAATCATTGGGTCCGTTTACCCATATTGGGCCTGATTGCAACTTAATGGACCTTAATCGGCCTTAAGCCTGTTTTCCCACTTACTATTTACATTATCGAGGCCTATTGGGCTCATTGGGCCCAGCAATATTTATTTAGCCTCGTTCTAAATTCTCAAATATCTCAATTTAATATTTACGACAATTTATCCAATTTTCCATAATTTAATTCATTTATACGAAAATTAAATAGATAATTTATGCGTTAAATATCAATCACGCATAACGATGTAAAATTGTCGTAAATAAGGGTTACTTACCCGAGATTCCATGATAGTATGTGAATTGAGACTGTCTCGAGCTCTCGGTTGATGCCAATTGTCGAGCTACACAATTTAATATTTTTTCGGGTAAACTTTCAGTCGATTAATAATCAAATTAAATATTCAAAAAATTAAATCGGTCAATTCGATCGCTTACCGACTTACCCGAAGCTCGATTGCATCACTGAAATTTTTTCCAATTTTTTCTCTTTTTCTTTTTCCCTTTTTCTTCCTTTTTTTCCTCTCTTTTTGGCTGAACCGGTCCGGTCCGGTTCAACCCGGTTCAGATCACTGGTTCAGCTCGGTCCGGTTCGACTGGTTCAGTCATCCTTTGGTCGTTCCGGCACCGTCCGACCGGTTCTCCGGTCGATTCCACCACCGTTCGATGCGCCATCGCATGGGCTTCCTAAATCGAGCCTCGGTGTGGCTCGAATCGACGCCATTGCCGGCGAATCGACGTTTCTTCCCTCGCAGCTTCTCCTCCGTTTTCGGCATTTTTTGACCACTTCGCTGCCCGTCGCGATCGCCTGTGTGTTGCATGGGTTTCGGGCCTCCTTCGCCGGCCCTCGTCGACCCCTAGGCCTCACCGGTGGCTCGCCAGTGATTCCTCCTCAGTCTCGGCTTGTTTTCTGCTTCTCCCCGTTTCTGTTTCTTTTCTCTTTTGTTTTCGAAATTCCAGATTTCTTTTTTTTTTACATTTTATTTATTTATTTATAATTTATTTTTATTATTATTTTAATCAATTAAATATTATAATTTATTTTTAATATTATTTTAATCATTAAAATAATATTAAAATTCCAAAATATCTATCTGTAAATGAATTTCTCAGTCCGATTTTACATTTTCGGTATATTTTTCGATTATTTTCGAGATTATTTTTCGATACGAAAATTCTGGTTTATTCCAATAAATTCATATCTTGATCAATTTATCCGAAATTTAATTATTTCTTCGTTATTGATCAAGATTTCTCAATCCCATATTTTTAATTAAATTTTCTTGTCCCGATTAATACCGAATTTTGATCTTTTGACCATTTTACCCTTGCATGTGTTCGGGAATATCATTTTCATCCTTTTGCATTTTTAAATGCACTCGAAAATATCAGGTCTTATAGTGCACACCTGATCAGTGAGGCCTGGGATCACTGACTATGGCCATACGACATGGATATTTGTTTGCCTAAAGTTCCCTACTTGTCTTTGAGATAAGAGAAAATTGATGAAAAGAAATGGTTTGTGAAAAGGAAAGAGATAATGTGATTTGATAAATATCTTGATTTAAATACTTGCGTTGTGATAGCACTGTTTTATAACATATTTCTAAATGGAAATATCGAGCATTGGTTTTTACAAAAATGCCTATGAGAGAAGAATGTTTAAATGCAGTTTCCATTGATATTTTCATTTGTAATGAAAGATGATTTTATTCATCGTGCATGAGCTACGTAGATAGTACAGTATCTACCTGTTAGTATCCTTTTCCTTACTGAGCTGTGGTTTGCTCATCCCACTATTTTTTCCCCCTCCAGATATTGAGAAGTAGAACAGTGCGGTGGTCTCTAGATCTATTTTGTGTTGGTCAGCTCCTACCAGTTTCTAATGTATAAGAGTTGTATATACAAAAGCATTTTGTATCTATCATATTGTATTGCATAGTCATACATTGAAAATAAGAAAAATTGTATGGGGATGTTATGTAAAGATATTTTATTTATACAATAGATTTTGTATATCTACACACATGCCTGGGACTGTGTGATTTAAAGTTTGAAATATTTTCCTGTAAATATATGGAATTAGTAATTACATCGGCTCATAGCCCAATCATAAGTGATATATGTATGCATGAAGGGCACCCGGAGTGGGGTGTGACAACCTTCACTAAGGGAATTGTCTTTAGATCGAAGTACCTTCTCTTTTCTGTCGAGAATCCAGACAGGTTGCTCAACATAACTCATATCCTCCCGTATGTCCAACGGTTCATACTCAATAACATGAGAAGGGTCTTGATGATACTTCCTTAACATCGAAACATGGAAAACATCATGTACCCTAAACAGTTGTGGAGGTAAGGCAAGTCTGTAGGCAACGTTTCTCACTTTTTTCAATATTTCAAATGGACCAATAAAGTGAGGACTCAGCTTCCCTTTCTTTTCAAAGCGTCTGACACCCTTCATCGGAGACACTTTCACAAATACAAAGCCCTCAACCTGAAATTCTAGAGAACGTCTTCGCACATTAGCATAACTCTTCTATCTACTCTGTGCTGCCTTAATCTATCACAAATTAGTTGAACACCTTTAGTTGCTTGTTCAACAAGATTGAGAGCTAATATTTTCCTGTCACCCACTTCTTCCTATGCTACAAGGGATTTACACCTTCTACCATATAGAGCTTCGTATGGTGCCATCCCAATATTGGCATGGTAACTATTATTGTAGGCAAACTCTGCGAGAGGCAAATGGTCATTCCATGATTCCTTAAAATCTAATACACATGCCCTTAACATGTCCTCTAGGGACTAAATAGTCAGCTCGGACTGACCGTCGGTCTGAGAATGGTAGGCAGTGCTCAAATGTAACTGGGATCCCATAGCTTCCTGAAAATGAGTCAAGAATCTAGACGTAAACCTGAAATCCCTATCAGATGTAATACTCACGAGAGCCTTATGCAATCGTGCAATCTCTCGAACATACAAGTTTACCAAAGCATTAAGGGAATATGTGCTCTTGATGGTGAGGAAGTGGACACTCTTAGTCAGTCTGTCCACAATCACTCAGACTGCGTCATGGCCCTTCTGGGTTCTTAGTAATCCCATAATAAAATCTATAGTAATATACTCACATTACCATATAGGCATCGATAGGACTTAAGTAGCCCTGTTGGCTTCTAGTGCTCAACCTTAATCTGCAGGTAGACAAAACATCTAGCCACAAAGTCTGTCATATTTCTCTTCATTCCAATCCACCAGTACACCTTATGTAGGTCATGGTACATCTTAGTACTTCCTGAGTGCTTGGTGAATCAAAAACAATGGGAATCTTTCAAATTCTCTCTCTCAAGGTGTTACATGTGGCTCGCAAATACGATCTCGAAACCATAGCAGCCCATCATCACTGACCGAGAAGTTTAACTACGATATCTCTTTCACCTGGCTAACCATATTCAATGACTTCTGATCATTTCTCTGCCCTGACCCGATCTGATCTAAGATATTGGGCTCAATCTGTAGGCTAGCCATAAATTCATCATCAACTTTATCAATATTGATACTGAGCTCGGTGAACTATCCCGACAATTCCCATTCTCTAATCATCATATAAGACACCATATCTTTCCTACTGAGGGCCTCCGCTACCATATTCGCCTTGCCCGGATAGTATAAAATTTCGCAATCATAATCCTTCAAGAGCTCTATCCATCTCATCTGTCTCATATTTAGCTCATTCTTATAAAAAAGATACTTAAAACTCTTATGGTCAGTGAAGATCTGAAATTTCTCACCATATAAATAATGTCGCCATATCTTCAGAGCAAAAATTATTATGGCTAATTCTAAATCATGAGTGGGATAGTTTCGCTTGTGGTCCTTAAGCTGACGAGAACCATAAACGACCACTCTACCATTCTACATCAGCACACAGCCCAAACATTGGTGAAAGGCATCATTGTACACAGCTAACCCTCCCAATCTACTTGGAATGGTCAATACTGGTGTGGTAGTCAATCGATGCTTGAGCTCTTAGAAGCTCTGCTCACACTGATCAGACTATTCAAATGGAACATCTTTCCGTGTCAATCGGGTCAATGGAGTTGCAATCCGGGAAAACCCCTCAACAAATCTTTGGTAGTACCCTGTCAATCTTAGAAAACTCTGAACCTCGTCACTCTCCTCAGTCTCTCCCACTTCAGTGCTACATTAATCTTAGGCGGATCAATAGAAACCCCATCCTTAAATACAATATGCTTGAGGAAAGTAATCTGATCCAACCAGAATTCACATTTACCAAATTTCCCCTACAATTTCTTCTTACAGAGGATCTAGAGCACAATTCTCAAATGCTGCTCATGCTCCTCCCGAGACTTAGAATAGATTAAAATGTCATCAATAAAGATAATAACAAATCTGTCTAAAACTCCCGGAAGACATCATTCATCATACTCATAAAAGTTACAGGGGCATTAGTCAGTCCAAAGGGCATCACCAAAAACTCAAAATGCCTGTATCGGGTCCTAAAAGCTGTCTTCGATACATCAGTCTCTTTAATCCTCAACTAGTGATAACTTGATCTTAAATCTATCTTAAAAAACATTGAAGCCTCTCTCAACTGATTAAACAAGTCATCTATTCTTGGCAGGAGATACTTATTTTTACTGTCACCTTATTCAAAAGTCGATAGCCTATACACAGACGGAGACTCCCATCCTTCTTTCTAACAAATAATACCGGAGCACCCAACGGAGATACACTCGGTCTAATGAACCCCTTTTCGAGTAACTCTTACCACTGCTTCTTTAATTCTTCCAATTTGACCAGCGCCATTCGATAAGGTGGCTTAGAGATAGGCTGAGTGTTGGGCACCAAATCAATGGTAAACTCAATTTCCCTCTCTGGTGGTAACCTTCACAATTTATCCTATAAGGTTTATACTTTTATAAGTACCCTTTATGATTCCATGTTGTAAGCACAAGTTACATGATATGTGAATCATAAGAAATGGACCTTTTTATGCTCTAAGTGTGAATAAAATGCAAAAAGATTAGTGAAGCAGTTAAATGCAATCTTTCCTTTGGAATTTTGGAAAAATTGGCAACTGGAATTCTGCAGATGAATGTCAGGTTGATCTCCCTTCACGACAGGATCGATCTTGTAGTTCCAAAATGAAATCACAAAGGTTCCATAGGCAAGCAGATCGATCTCAATGTGATTCTGCATAGAAAGGATCGATCCATTCACAAAGTAGATCGATCTCCAATGATTTCTGCCTAGAAATGATCAATCTCTGCCTAAAAATAGATCGATCTTGAATGGTTTCTGGTTAGAAAGGATCGATCCCTACCCAAGAGCAGATTAATCCCATTCTAAGAGCAGATCGATCCCTTCCTAAGAGCTGATCGATCCCACAGCTTACTTACTGAATAATTATGTAGTTCAACCAAAGGAAGATTGATCTCTCACCCTAGGAGATCGATCTCACAATACGATTTCTATTTAAAAGCTTGACAGACGAGCCTTCTTCCTCAAATTAACAATATCTCTCCATTTTAGCAAAGTGAGCAAGTTTTCTCACTCTAAAATATCATCACCTTCCAAACAGATTTGAGGAAGGTTGCTTTTAGCAAAGTTGTTCCTTGTGAAGAGGAGAACAACATGGTATTTAAAGTTTTAGATTGAAGGAGCAAGGTGTTTCCCCATTTTTGGCCAAAAGAGAAAGGTCAAGCTAGGTGAGTTTTCAATACACCAACTTTAATTATATTAATCTAGACATTTTTATGAGTTGATTTGTGTATGTATGGTTGGCTGAAACATCCTTGAGCATGCTTAATCATCCATGACCTAATATGGGTTTAGTGTGAGAAAGTGAGCTATGGTTGATTTAATGATGAATTGATTATACTATGGTGTTGGTGATGTTATATGCATGATTTTGAAATGGTTTTGTGAAACCAATATGTTGGAATAGATGATGATTTAAAGTAGGCATAAGAGGTCTATGATGAAATGCCTTAGTGAAGGAAAGTGATGAACTTAAGGTAAGCACACTAAGTGTTTGCCGAAATGTCATGAGAGCTAGGTAATCGTGGTATCGGCCATGGCTAGACGTGGCACACCATGCATGACCGAATGGTCGAGTGGACCAAGCATTGAGTATTTGGCTCAATAAGACATTATGGGCCTAGCCCGACCCAATATGAATCAGTAGACATGATGGGCCCAATAGATTCTCAAGAAATGAATAGTACAATCGAAATGAACTTAGGAGAAAGTAAGGCCCAATGAGAATAAATGGACCCAATAAGTTAAATCAATTGTAGTGAAAGTGAAATATAGATAAATAAACTGTATTTAATATGATAAAAATAATTTTGTGCAGTTCTGAAGATTATACTGGGAGTGAAACGGACTGCACGATCGAGCAATTCTAAGGAAGTGGAATCACTCGATGTAATTTCGGGTAAGAGAATTCTGTGAGTATTTAGAGGTAGCTGCACGTATTTTGAGGGTATTTACAGGGCATTAAATTTGCTTAGTTACCTAGAAAAGAAATAATATTTTTTATGAAAAAATTCGGATATAGGTATAAGGACGATTTTTGCCTATAGGAACAAATTTTTACAAAAAATGTAGTAAGGCTAATAAATTACATGAATATCATGTTTTTGATATTTTATGAAATATATTGCTTCAATTTAAGCAAATTTACGATAAGCTGGCTATTGATTTCATAATTTCATAAAATGCACGAGTCAGGTGCTAACTTTGATTTTGAGCGTGTTTTGTTGAAATAGAGCCGTCTATCAGATTTATATGAGTTTAATCATGCTGGAGCTTTGGTCACATTGGATTTTGATATTTTGACATGCATGAAATGTGCTGGAGCATAGCTCGCACCATATTTTGAGTTGAGATGCATGCAAGTCGTACTGGAGCTTTTGCTCGTACGTGGGTTTCATTTATTTCTTATGCATATAACCGTACTAGAGCTTTGCTCGTACATGATTTTACCATTATTTATTTTGCATAAAGACGTACTGGAGCATTGCTCGTATGAGGATTTTTACCAATTGTGCATGAAATAGTGCTAGAGCCTTGCTCGTACTGGACTTTTCACACTGTGATATGTAATGACTCGTGATGGATGCCTTGTGTAGACTGTGTGCCACACAGATGAGATGATTGCACGAGCCGTGCTGGATGCCCTCGTGTAGACTATTAGTCACATGGGTGAGATGCTCGCATGTGCACTTGAGACTGAGTTGGTTATACATGGTATGGAGTAGATAAGACATACGACAGGCACCCTCGACCGTGATATGGGTCCATGGAGTACGCTGTACCATATATATCACATGGAGTATGTTGTACCATGTGGTGATGATGTTGATTTATATTTTGGCGGGTAGGATTGACCCACCTCCCGTTACAACATGATGCCCCGCACATTGGGATCCATGTGGTCTGGGATGATAGTGACATAGTTGGCCAACAGAGTCCTCAATTGTATACAGTGACCACCTGTCTCACATGATATCACATGGTTTTATATGCACTAAATATGATTTGTGTTATCCAGGGTAGACCCAAAGGAGGGGTCCAACTTTGTGGGATGTTTTTAAAGGATAATATATTTATACACATGCTTCATAGTTTTATCTATTTCCTCATGTTTAAAACGAAATGTTGCTTTAATGATGTGTTGATGAGTTTTACTAAGTTTTGATAATGTGTTAAACCTTGAGGGGTTATTTTAAGATGAGTTTTTCAATGTGTTGAGCATGAGACATTGACATGATGATTTTCCATGTTTACATGCCTATCTTCATGTTTTCAGTACGCGATATATGTATATACATGTGGCATAGTTTTAATTATACCTCATGCTCTCGATATAAATGATTTTTATATCATGACATTATAAGCATGTAGATAGTGTAGTTATCTACCTACTTGCATTATTGCCTTACTGAGCTAGTGAGCTCATCCCTGTCATTTTCCCCCTCTACAGAGCGTACACAATAGTTAGTTAGTGGCTGAGGAGTTGCGTCATGATATCCGCTGCTTCCCATCACTGAGAGGTATACACACTATATCTTTTTGTATCTAAACATGTAATAGCACAGTAATCATTTTGGAATGTAATACGAAGGATGCAAATATTAGTAAACACGTACAAGTATTGAATCTCAATTTTATAAAGTATGCGTGTTTGCTTTTGAATAAATTAAAAGATAGATGGCATAGTTGATGGTAAAGAGTGACTAATACTGACTCATAGCCCAACTGTATGGTGGTGAGAATGTTCACGACCAGGAAAGGAAAGGAAAAGGAGAAAAATTTGTAGCGATTTTAGGTAAAAATAGGTCATGACACATCCGAAAAAAGTCAGGAAACTCACATACTACAGGAATATCCTGAATACTTGGCGATTCCCAACTATTATCATAAATAAAAGCAATTCAACCTTCAGAAAAATCGATGTCATCAGAAAAATTTTTAAACATATCTACACCTTATAACTTCATCGAACTTCATACCATATGTTTCATTTCTTATTAACAAAATATACATCAAATTTATCAGGTAGCAAGAAGGTTACGGTCTCAATGTAGTAGTCTAGACTTACCCGATTGGCAGCTAGCCAATCTGTGCCCAAAATTACATCAAAGCCATATATATTTAGTAAAACTAGATATGCTAACATTATCCTATCTTCTACCTTGATTTCACAATTTTTACACACCATATCAGCCATCTGCGATTCATGCATGGGTGTGCTTAAGTGCAACATGTGATTTAGAGGCTAAGGTTCTAGATGCAATTTATGTGTAAATTGTAAGGAAATAAAGGAATGCGTGGAACCTGGGTCAAATAAAACATGTGCCTCATGATTACAGACAAGGAGTATACCTCTAATAGTTTTCAAAGGAGGTGTCAACTGTCTCCCTCTTGAAGGCAAACAGTCCTTGTAAGACAAGCTTCTTACCCTTGTCCGTTGCTGTGACCCTTTCTCTATGGGGCCTGTATCTGGGGAGCCTGTTGCTCGATTTGCCTTGGCTGTTCTTGAATCTCAGTGGGTCTCATATGCGAATAGTCCTTAATCTGGTGGCCCACCTTTCCACATCTAAAGCAAGCCAGTGTCAAGGCCGACCATGCGGCCTGCCACAGTTCTTGCATCGTCAGAATTCAATCACGAGGCCTCGAGTGGTGTCAGTTCTATCAATAAGGCCCTTAGGCTTACCAGCCCTCACCCGCGAATTGTCAATCCATTATCTCTTGGGCTAACCCCGCCTCAGTTAAAATCGGGATGCCTCTACTCTTTTTCCTTTATTTGTGCCTTTACTTTTGGACCCATAATCTGCTTGAGTCACATTCAGGCGTCTCTCAATTTCCTAAGCCTGTCCAAGGGCATCCTTAAAATCTATGACCCGTAGTTCCAACAATCTATCACGGATCCTCGATCTCAAGCCTGCCAAAACTCTCTCGGTACGACGCTTGGGTCCCTAACTGTCTCAGGGTCATATCTCATCAGGATGGTGAACTGGTTATTGTACTCATCCATTGTCATGCTACCCTGAACCAGATTTAAAAATTTTGTCTACATCTTTTTCAGAGCAGTGCGTGGAATATATTAGGTCCTGAATGCATCAAGAAAGGCATTTCAAGTGATAGATGACTGACTGCCTGCCAACACTATCTGAGTGGACCTCCACCGAAACTTAGCCTAGCCCTTTAACATATAACTAGCCATGGTTAACCTCTATGCATCTGTTGACACGACCTGAAAGTATTACCGCAAGTGCACGGGTCGTACAAGTAATAATGAGATTTGAGTCCCGAGTTATTGTCCCTCAAAGAAGTTGGTTAGCCTAATTAAGTACTGGTTAATCTTACCCTATGGTATATTCTAGCAAATTATAAAATTTAAGGGATTGAACTACATGGCTAGAATTAAAAATACTGAAAAAGCAATAAAATAATAAAAACTAAATAAAACCGAGCTAAGAATACTTACAGTGCTCCACGCAATTAAAATAAAAAACCTACAAAGATAATTAAAACAGTTAAAACTAATTAACGCAATTAAAATAAAATGCAATTATGAAAATAACAAAGCAAGATTAATTAAACTAAAATTAACAAACCTAAAATGCAATTAAACTACTTAATAAAAATGCAATTTAAACTAACTTAAGATGTAATGAAATAAATTTACCCCTAATCTAATTCTAAATGAACACTTAATTAACTATCAACCTAATTAAAACTAAGTTTTATACCACTAAGCAAGAATACTAACATGCAATTTAATTAAAAACTCTAAACTAAGCTAACAAATTAAATTGAAATTAAACTATACTAAAAATGCATGTAAATGAATTAATTAGCTACAATGCACTAGCCAAACAAAGTCTTAGATTGAAATCAACCAAGAGGTCCCTCTATTCACTGTTCACGTCTTCACATTTTCATTTTCTGGTTTGGTCTGTCCAACTGCATGTTCTTGGGTCTGTCCTCTTACCAACTCTACTTGGTTTCGTGTGTTGCACCATTCCTGCTCTACACAACATCTCACGTTTCATTCATCAACAACCAAGCTCCACACGCCAGCCTGCCCAGACCAACTCTACACATCCTCGGCTCCTACTCCTGCTTCTACCAACTCCAGCTGCTGTCCAGGTTTGCTCTCAGTTCTGTCCTTGCATTTTGCTCCTGCATTCTGTGTTAGTCAGTATTGCTTTGTGCACCACCATTCATGCAGCAGACAGTCATACAAGCATAGGTCAGCCCTGCCACAAGTAATTATTCTTAAAACAGAGGCAAACAGAGGAGGTTCTTTGTCACTGCTGCTGCCAAAAATCACACCATATCCCACTGCAATAGCCAACCGTGACTTAAAACACTGATCAGCCTAACATCCCATTCTCACTAGCAACCAACAAGCAGCAAATGAACAACAACTAAACAAAGTGCAGTAAAAACAATGCAAGCTGAAATTAAAGGCAGCAAACAGAACAACCCAATGCATGAAATGCAGAATAATAACAATGAAATAAGGAAAGGAAAGAACAATAAAGCTTAGCTGAATACAAACTTAAAACCAAAAGAAAATAAAAATCACAACTACACAGCACCCGTAAGCTTCTTCAATAATGAACAGGGAACTCAACATCCTCGGTTTGCTTCATTCTCTTCTCCAACCGGGACTCCACATTGTTCTTGATGTGGAATAATGCTTAGCATCAACCCACGTCAAGACAACAGAATCAAAAGGGAGAAGAATGGATGAAAAACTTTTGAACCCCAATGCATAAAAAAAAAGCAAACCGAGAGCTAAAGGCTAGGAAATGGAAGCTATGTAGTAAAGCTAAAATACAAGAAGAACCGATTTAAACAAAACCGATAAGCATAAAGAAATTTGATTGCCATAAAATAAAACTATTTAAGACTGGAAAATGAAGAACTTTCATTCAACTTGAGTGCATTGAATCAACAATAAAGCAAAGAGATTGCAAAACCGAGAAGAACATGAAAAACTCACTATTCATTAAACCAATGTAAACTTTTAACAAAACAAAAGAAGAAAATTTTCAAATTCAAAGAAACTATTCGGAAATTAAAACAAAGAAAGCTTGAAAATTAACCTAAAAGCTACTTTACTCTAAATTAAAACTACTCCTAAATTACTCTACACTACTCCTACTTACATCCTACATTACATTACCCACTTTTTTCAATTGCCATCCATGTCTTATTTATAAACACATAAGGGGTATAATTGTAATTTTTCCATCCTAGATGAGTTGGCATTGTTTGGCCACTTGTCTTTACACCATTGGCTCCTTGAAAAGATATTTCCATGTCATTTGTCATTTTGTCCAATTGGATGTGCTAGGTGGCATGGCTCATGTTGTCTGCGTGGTCCAATCTCGATTTTAGCCCAATTTCGGTCCATTTTCTACCAAAATGTTCAAAATTCATCCGGATTTAATTTATCTCTGCAAACATGAGAATTTTAATTAAATAAGGGGATAATTAACAAAATAAATTGAGGATTTAAATAATTAATTAGAAAATTAAGCACAAATAATTCTAAAAAATATAGAATTATCATCTGTACGCCCCAAATACTGGAATGTTGTCTCGAATACTGGAATGTTGTCTCAATATCCAGTAGTCATCCTTCAGCCTTAACCAAATCTTTAACCCTTATAAACTCTAGAGGTTTCATCATAAGAAAGTCACATAGTCTCTTAGTATCCTTATCATCTCTGGGCTGTGGGATTGCAGGCGAAGGAACTAGGGCTACCAGAGGAACCTGTGGTGGAGGAGGTGGGGGAGTAGGTGCGGGTGTAGTAGCACAGGAACCATAAGTATTTGCCTCGAATTACTGGGCAAACATAGCGGTGAGTGCTCTAAGCCCTTCTCTCATACTTTTACATACCCTGCTCGAGCCTCATCATTCTAGTATTAAGGCTCTCACGCTGATGGGGAGATGGTGGAGAGGACTGTGCCTACCTCTGTGGACGATCGCGTCTCCTGCTCATTGTTTAGTGTAAGACCCGGATTTAATTAAAATACGAAATAAATGAGTATTCGTGAAGGGAAGTCGGGTTAAATTAATCCCGAACACGTGTAAGGGCAAAACGATCAAAAGATCGAAAGTCGGTATAAATTCGAGAAAAAAATTTTAATTAAAAATAATGGATTGAGAAATCTTGGTCAATAAAGGTGAAATAAATTTATTTCGGGTTAAATTGATCAAGATATTAATTTATTGAAATTAATCGGGATTAAATGGGATTTTTAGTTCGAAAAAAATAATCCCAAAAATAATCAAAAAAATATACCGAAAAGTCATTCGAGACAATATCCCAAAAATACGGAGAAATTATACCCGAAAAAGGGTTAAAATATAATAAATAAATTAAATAAAATTGAATAAATGAATTTAGAATTAAAAAATAATTTTTGGGAGATATTTTGGGTATTTTAATATATTTTAATGAATAGTGATAATAAAATAATTTAAAAATAAATAAATAATAAAAATAAATAATAAATAAAATAATTTAAAGAATTGAAAAAAAAAAGAGACAGAAAACGCGAAATCGCGTGAAACGAAAACGGAAGCAGCTGACCGAGGAGCATCCCGATCGACGACCGGTGGTGACCAGGCGAGGGCCGACGAAGGAAGCCCGATGCCAGGAGATCTTGTTGCCACCGGTGACGCCCGCCAAGGACGCCGGAGGACGCCAAAAAATGGAGGAGAAGGACACGGGAAAGAAATGGTCACCGGCGACGAACGGCGGCGATTCGGGGGGAACCGAGGCCAGATTCTGAAAGCCCAGGCGACGGCGGTTCTTTTGAGACCGGTATCAATCGACGAAATGGCGGGAATTGCCGGCGACGACCAAGGGAAGAAATGGGCTTCCGATGCCGGGGAGAAGAGGCCGAACCGGCGGCGTTCCGGCAACCCCGACCGAAACCGAGGGTAGATTCGTGCTGCGGACAACCTTGCGGAGCCACGGAGGTGGAAGCTGGCGGAGAACCGGCCAGCAAGGCTGTGAACTGACCGAACCGGAGTGAACCGGGGTGAACCGGCGGGTCTGAACCGGTCTGAATCGGACTGAACCGGTTTAGCCAAAAAGAGAGGAAAAAAGGAAGAAAAAGGGAAAAAGAAAAAGAGGAAAAACTGGAGAAAATTTCAGTGATGTAATCGAGCTTCGGGTAAGTCGATAAGCGGTCAAATTGATCGATTTAAATTTTGGAATATTTTATTTAATTAATTTTCGACTGGAAATTTATCCGAAAAATTATGAAATTGTGTAACTCGACGATTGGCATCCACCGAGAGCTCGAGACAGCCTCAATTTACGTACTAGCATGGAATCTCGGGTAAGTGACCCTTATTTATGACAATTTACATCGTTATGCGTGATATGAATTTAAATTTCGCATAAATTGAATTAAATTATGGAAAATTTAGATAAATTATCGTAAATAATAAATTTAGCTATTCGAGAGTTAGAACGAGGCCTAATAAATTGTTGATGGGGCCAACGAGCCTAATAGGCCTCGATAATGTGGAAATTAAGTGGAAAACGGGCTTAAGGCCGATTAAGGCCCATTAAGGTGCAATCGGGCCCAATAGGGGTAAACGGGCCCAATGATTCAAATTAAGCCCATAAAATAGGAAATACAATTAAATTGTATGTTATCTGACCTGAGGAATATTTATACGCAGTTTCGGAGGTTTGATTAGGAGCATATCGGACTGCGCGACGAGACAACAGTGGAAAAGAAAAGGTCAGACTCTACAGAAAAATAAGGTAAGGGAATTCTGCGGACTGCTAGAGGTAAACTATACGAAATATCAAGTTCATTTTCAGTCTTTAAAAATTATCTGAAGGGTCTAGAGGTCAAATAATAATTTTAGTGCCCCGAATGGGCAAATTACCAAAATACCCTTGTTAAGGGTAAAATTTACAAATTTAGGAAAAATTGGGAGGAGCAAGAACAAGAGGTTTTTGCTCGTTCTGGAGACATTTTAATGCATGCATGAGTAGGCTGGCTAACCTTGAAAGAAAATGCACAGTATTGCATACTTTCAACGATATAACTGTTTTGAGAAAACAGAGCCGCCTACGTGTTTTTATTTACATGTGACGTGCTAGAGCTCAGCTCGCACGATGTTTTGATTTGTGTGATGCATGCATTAGTGCTGGAGCGAGAGCTCGCACTAGAGTTTTACATGCATAGGTGCTAGAGTATAACTTGCACCAAATTTCACATGCTTGTTCGTGACACGGTGCTAGAGTCTAACTCGCACCAGATTTTACATGATTTTCGTGACAGGGTGCTGGAGTTTAACTCGCACCAGATTTTATAAGATTTTCATGTGATTTATATATAGAGTGCTAGAGCCTAGCTCGCACTAGTTTTACTGGATTTGTGGAGTAGCGCTGTCTGCCCTTGGAGTCAACCAAAAGGCCCAACAGGCTCAAAAGACCTCTTAAGGGGGGTGAGAGTGAGGGATGAGGTTGGCGACCTTGTGGGGATGTAAAGCGGGCTCTGTCGATTTTACTTGATTTGATGAGAGTGCTGAGCATCGCTTGCACTGATTTTATGAGAACATACGATGAGTCGTGCTTGGAGCATCGGGTAGACTGTGTGTCACCGATTTAATAGGCTCGCACGTGCGTTTTGAGGCATGGCATGAGTATTGAGAAACAAAACCTCTCTGTGGGAAGCAGGCCATTTGGGCTGGAGTACCTAGAGTGATATGGGTCCATGGAGTACAATGTACCGTGCAAGTAGCATGGAGTACGATGTACCATGGGGTATCTTCGGATACGATATCTTTGTGATACGGGGTATCTTCGGATACGGTATCTTTGTGATATGGGGTATCTTTGGATACGGCATCTTCGGATGCGTGGGATCGGATAAGACTGACGGGTTGGATTGACCCACCTCCCGGGCGGTTCCCGATCAGGGTGAGACCTCGCACACTAGGATCCGTGTAGCTAGAGGGACTCACGAGGACACACATGGCCATAGTCCTGGTTATTGCCGATATACAGATGTTGCCTAGTCTCGCATGTCGACAATTTTGATGAGATCAAATCGGGTTTTAAATTAAATGTGCATGATGGTTATTTCCATGCTTTTTAAACCCATATGTGATGTAAACGGATTTTCATGATTTTGTGTGAGTCAGGATCACCCGAAGGAGGGGTCGAGTCCTGACTTTACTATGAAATTTTAAACGAGAAAGATATGATTTTGAATATAATTGCATGTTGAATTTTTCGTGCTAACTTGATTTACATAACATCATAACTCATATCATCTGTTTTAAAATGTGTGGAGAAAGGGTGGTTTATGCATGGCACTACGTTCATGTAGGTAGTATGGTTACCTACTTGTTCGTAGGGTTGCCTTACTGAGCTTGATGTGCTCACCCCTTTCATTTTCTCCCACAGATAATCTCCAGTAGACGTTGAGGCGACTCAGTACTGCATTCCGGATATCCGCTGCTGCCCATTAACATAAGGTATATTCACTTGTACATATTGTATCTACATAAGCATAGCACAGTAACATGTTTGTAAGTAACTTTAGGGGATGTATAATTAATATAAACAATTATAAATGACTGGAGAAGAAATAAGTTAGATGGTAATTGAATGGTGGGACTGGCATTGACGCACAACCCAATTTGTTAGTGGAGTGTGGTCACGATCAGAAGACAGGTAAGAATTTAAGTAAGAAAATAATAAAACGTGAAAAATTAACTTTGATTTTGGGCAGTTTGGGTCGTGGCATATAAAGGTGGTATCAGAGCGCAATTGGTCTGATGTGTGTCAGTGTTAGTAATTAAGAAATTACATCTCGTGTTACTGTGCTTAGTTAGATACAATAGTGTATATCGAGATGGGCTTTAACAAAAAAATGGTTGAGAATGCAGGAATGCCTAATATGAGTCGCGTTAGATGAGATAGTGCACGAGGCAGAGGTCGTAGATGTAGACCTGAGTTTGCTAGTCGTGCTGAGTTGACCTGTGAGAATCAGGATGAAATTGAAATGGAGGCTAATGTTGAGTATGCCCACTGAGTCCGACAGAGAGATCAGATAGTATTGTGACACACTTCGCGAGATTGGAGTGAAGTGTGGAGAATATTTTGGGAGCTAATTGCTCAGAGTATGCAAGGGATTTGAGGGCGAGACGGAGCATTGGTGGAAGTTCGCTCGACCCAATTTAAAGAGTTAGACATCCAGAGTTGACAAGAGAAATATTTTGGATGTATTCCAGTGATAGAGTATCCCGGACACTGTTTAAAAGGAATTGATTTATTGATGAGTATGAATTATGAGTATGAAACTCAATTGTATTCTTGGGTAGATATTACCTCGACACTATGAACAAGTGACAGTCAAGATGTCTAAAAGTTCATAAAATGGCTCAACTTTTCAATTAGAGTCCAATTGGTCCCGTGAGATATTACCTATACCGAGGAAGTGTGCAGATTTACAATTGGGTAAATAAGAACATGAATTGCACGCCTCTGAGATTGGGAAAGGTAGTGAGGGTTGAAATAGAGACAGAAAAGAGAATCGAGAAATGACAAAGATGTTAAAATGGGAAAATGGTAATTGGTAAAAGATTTAATTTGACGAGTCATGGAGTAAGATAATTGGTAAGGCCCAAGTGCATCCAATTTTGACACTCTTGAGGGGCATTGTGATTAGAGGACCCCGACCTGCTACGAAGCAGAGTAGCAGTGTGATCACTGTAAGCAGTGTGAGATGTGTGGTGGATACCACGGAATGAGGGTCTATACCTACACTGTATTGATGAAAATGGCCGTTAAGTGTGGTAAGACGGACCATTGATTTTGATTGCACAGAGTTGGGCGAGATCGCCCCACAGAAAAGTAAAGAGACAGAGAAAAACTTCATTGGTATAGCTGCAATGAAAAGGGAGGCCATAGTCGAAAAAAAAAAAGGAAAGTAGGCTGTTGGACGAAGGCGAGAGGATGTCTTGGACCAGGACACTATTGATGTTTCGTGGATGTGGTGTAAGATACCACACTTGTTATGAATAATGAAGTACATATGTTCATTGATCCTGGTGCCACACATTTATTCATACCGTCTTCATTCGCATATAAGTGAGTAAAAGGCATGAATGCCTACATCATTGGGCACAATACTGATAATGAGTACCCCAATAGAGGAGGATTAATTAACGGAATATGGATATAGAGATTTTAAGTTGAAAACAGGGGTGAAAACATCACTGAAAAGTATACCGTAAGTGTTGACAAGTGATAAAAAGGGGTGCAACAGTTGAAATTAAAGGAGTAAAGGATTGTACTCATGGAATGAATAATGAAAGAGTTTTTCATGATTGATATACGAAGGAGATAATCTTTAAGATAAGATAGATCCTAAATACAAGATGTATTGGAGTAAGAGTGCGTATGCGAAGTCATTAGGATTAAAGCAATTAGTAGCGAATATAAAGTGTGACCACATGGACTGGTATATAAAGTAATTGTGGTTAAGTTCGAAGGTTAATAAAGGTATTTCAAAATACCTCCCCGCCTGAAGACTTGACAGCGTCTAAAAGTATATATATATAACCTATAACGTGAAATCGATCGTCGTAATAAATACCTTTAGCATTAGGATACCCTTACTAAGACGATAAAAATATTAAAATTCGACAAAATCATAAAGGTTAACATAGTAAAATTTAATAAGAGCCGTTAAGATAAGAAAAGGAAATGACGCAGGTTAGTACCTGAAAATGTAAGCGATTTGGAGGATCTTATACGCTTATGCGTAAATAAGTCAAGGATGGGACCGATTTGTAATCATCATTATTGATGATATGTTGGGTGTAGTTAAAGTCTAGGGCAAATTGTAAGCAATAATTGAAAAATGACTTTTACAAATGGGTTGTTGTGAGTTCTCAATATGGTCTACTTGGTTGACACGTTTAACTATGAAAACGTGGTCTTTGAGTGAGATGATAGATGTGACATGAATTTCGGTGTAATGAAGTATGAACTGACCACTGTGATTAATTTCACCATACCCAACAGCTCAAGAGGTTCTCAGTGAGTATGGATACCTCAAAGTTATGAAAGAGCTGTGTATTGATGTATAATGGGAAGATAGTCAATTATGGAGTCAGACAACTCCTTGATCATGAAATAAACTATCTGACTCATGATTTTAAGTTGGCAACGGTAGTATTTGTACCGGGGATGTGGTACTATTATGTACAGGGTGAAATTTTGGGTATGCACTGATCATAAAGCCCAAGTATCTGTTTTCACAGAAAGAGGTGAATATGAGAATACATAGTGGGTTAGAGCTTCTTAGAGATTTTGATTGTGAAAATTGTACCACCCAGGAAAGGCTAATGTAATGGTTGATGCCTCGAGCAGAAAGAGCCTCGGGATGGTACCACATATGATGGTCAGGGAGCGTGAGCTGCTTGAACAATTGTGGACCTCAGTAGTGATGTGACCCCTTCTGATGATGACAGTGATTATGTGACAGCTAGCCTGATGATTAGAACCGGATGAGAGTGCCCGGATTTGACAGGCTTAGCGTGATGATCGACAGGGTGTCGATAGTTTGGGTCAGATCCAGAAGGGTACAGTGACAGAGTTCACAGCGAGTGATGATGATTTATAGAGGTTCCGAGACAGTATAAGTGCTCCCCAAGACCGCAGTTGATGGGATAGTAATATTGTCAGAAGCTCACTCTTCGGGATATACGGTGCATACAGAAAGTAAAGAATATAAATATGAAATCTCGAAAAGGGTATTGGTGGCTAGATGTGAAAAGAGACATGGTAGAGATTGTGGAAAAGTGCCTAGTATGTCAACAGAATAAGGTAGAGTATTAAAAGTCTGCAGGGTTATTGCAGCCTCTACCTATATCGACACGGCACGAAAAATGAGAACAAGTCCCCATGAATTTCATGATGGGTTACAGAGAACCCAGTGAATTACGAGGCTATTTGGATGATAGTCGATAGAGTGACTAAGTCTACCCACCTTTTGGTTATGAAATCCCCAAATACTCAGAGTGTATATGAGGATTTATGTATAAGGAAGATTGTGGAACATGATGTAGAGTTCCAGTGAGCATGGTATCATATAGGGATTCCCGCTTCACTTCTTACTTCAGGGAATATTTTTCAGGAAGCTATGGAAACCCGGCTAAGTATTAGCACAGCTTTCCGTCCTCAGACAGATGGTCAGTCAGAGAGGACTGTACAGGTTCTGGAGGATCCGATGAGAGCGTGTGCCCTTGATTTTATAAGCTCCTGGAATGATCAGTTGTCACAAATTGAAGTCGCCAATAACGACAATTGGCAGTTGAGTATCGGGATAACAAGATATGAGGCAGTGTATGGCTGTAGGGGTTGTTCCCTAAATTGGATAACAGAAAGTGGGTGACAGATAGAATTATTTTCGACTTGGATAATAAGTCTCTGAGGATGTTTAGTTAAGGATGAGAGATTAAGAACACCTCAGAGCAGATAGACAAGTATTGGAATTCACCCTTGGTGAATTAGTATGGTTGAAAGTTACTCGTCCTAAGAGAATAAAGACATATCGAGCTTTTGGAAGAAGGTAAATTGAGTTTCGCTGGATTGAATATTTTGAGAGATTGGACAAGTGGGAGATAAGACCTGTAGGTTGGCGTTATCACCTGAATTAGTAGGCACCCACAATGTGTCCTAACTTTTGATGCTTCGGCAATACTATCCAGATCCAGCATAGGTGATCGATTATGAACTCCAAAAGTTCAGTTTAATGAAAATATAAGTATATTGATAAGTTGATTCGGGCATTAAACAAGAAAGAGAAAGTATTGAGGTTTAAGACGATCTCCCTAATTAAAGTCCTTTGATAGTGATTACACTCCGGAAAAAGGTCACATGAGAATTAAAAAAGTATGCTACGATTGATGTACCCAGAGTAGTCTATGGACTCATATGAATTGGTTCTAATTTGGAGGACCAAATTCCTTAAGTGGGGGAGAGTTGTAAGACCCGGATTTAATTAAAATACGAAATAAATGAGTATTCGTGAAGGGAAGTCGGGTTAAATTAATCCCGAACATGTGTAAGGGCAAAACGGTCAAAAGACCGAAAGTCGGTATAAATTCGAGAAGAAAATTTTAATTAAAAATAATGGATTGAGAAATCTTGGTCAATAAAGGTGAAATAAATTTATTTCGGGTTAAATTGATCAAGATATTAATTTATTGAAATTAATCGGGATTAAATGGGATTTTTAGTTCGAAAAAAAATAATCCCGAAAATAATCGAAAAAATATATCGAAAAGTCATTCAGGACAATATCCCAAAAATACGAAGAAATTATACCCGAAAAAGGGTTAAAATATAATAAATAAATTAAATAAAATTGAATAAATGAATTTAGAATTAAATAATAATTTTTAGGAGATATTTTGGGTATTTTAATATATTTTAATGAATAGTGATAATAAAATAATTTAAAAATAAATAAATAATAAATAATAAATAATAAATAATAAATAAAATAAATTAAAGAATTGAAAAAAAAAGAGACAGAAAACGCGAAATCGCGTGAAACGAAAACGGAAGCAGCTGACCGAGGAGCATCTCGATCGGCGACCGGTGGTGACCAGGCGAGGGCCGACGAAGGAAGCCCGACGCCAGGTGATCTTGTTGCCACCGGTGAAGCATGCCAAGGACGCCGGAGGACGCCGAAAAACGGAGGAGAGGGCCGCGGGAAAGAAATGGTCACCGGCGGCGAACGGCGGCGATTCGGGCGGAACCGAGGCCAGATTCTGAAAGCCCAGGCGACGGTGGTTCTTTTGAGACCGGTATCAGCCGACGAAACGGCGGGAATCACCGGCGACGACCAAGGGAAGAAATGGGTTTCCGACGCCGGGAGAAAAGGCCGAACCGACGACGTTTCGACGACCCCGACCGAAACCGAGGGTAGATTCGTGCTGCGGACGACCTTGCGGAGCCACTGGCGGTGGAAGCTGGCGGAGAATCGGCCGGCAAGGCGGTGAACCGACCGAACAAGAGTGAACCGGGGTGAACCGATGGGTCTGAACCGGTCTGAACCGGACTGAACCGGTTCAGCCAAAAGAGAGGAAAAAAGGAAGAAAAAGGGAAAAAGAAAAAGAGAAAAATTGGGGAAAATTTCAGTGATGTAATCGAGCTTCGGGTAAGTCGATAAGCGGTCAAATTGACCGATTTAAATTTTGAAATATTTTATTTAATTAATTTTCGACTGGAAATTTACCCGGAAAATTATGAAATTGTGTAGCTCGACGATTGGCATCCACCGAGAGCTCGAGACAGCCTCAATTTACGTACTAGCATGGAATCTCGGGTAAGTGACCCTTATTTACGATAATTTACATCGTTATGCGTGATATGAATTTAAATTCCGCATAAATTGAATTAAATTATGGAAAATTTAGATAAATTGTCGTAAATAATAAATTTAGCTATTCGAGAGTTAGAATGAGGCCTAATAAATTGTTGATGGGCCCAATGAGCCCAATAGGCCTCGATAATGTGGAAATTAAGTGAAAAACGGGCTTAAGGCCAATTAAGGCCCATTAAGGTGCAATCGGGCTCAATAGGGGTAAACGGGCCCAATGATTCAAATTAAGCCCATAAAATAGGAAATACAATTAAATTGTATGTTATCTGGCCTGAGGAATATTTATACGCAGTTTCGGAGGTTTGATTGGGAGCATATCGGACTGCGCGACGAGACAACAGTGGAAAAGGAAAGGTCAGACTCTACAGAAAAATAAGGTAAGGGAATTCTGCGGACTGCTAGAGGTAAACTATACGAAATTTCAAGTTCATTTGCAGTCTTTAAAAATTATCTGAAGGGTCTAGAGGTCAAATAATAATTTTAGTGCCCCGAATGGGTAAATTACCAAAATACCCTTGTTAAGGGTAAAATTTACAAATTTAGAAAAAATTGGGAGGAGCAAGAACAAGAGGTTTTTGCTCGTTCTGGAGACATTTTAATGCATGCATGAGTAGGCTGGCTAACCTTGAAAGAAAATGCACAGTATTGCATACTTTCAACGATATAACTGTTTTGAGAAAACAGAGCCGCCTACGTGTTTTTATTTACATGTGACGTGCTAGAGCTCAGCTCGCACGATGCTTTGATTTGTGTGATGCATGCATTAGTGCTGGAGCGAGAGCTCGCACTAGAGTTTTACATGCATAGGTGCTAGAGTATAACTCGCACCAGATTTCACATGCTTATTCGTGACACGGTGCTAGAGTCTAACTCGCACCAGATTTTACATGATTTTCGTGACAGGGTGCTGGAGTTTAACTCGCACCAGATTTTATAAGATTTTCATGTGATTTATATATAGAGTGCTAGAGCCTAGCTCGCACTAGTTTTACTGGATTTGTGGAGTAGCGCTGTCTGCCCTTGGAGTCAACCAAAAGGCCCAATAGGCTCAAAAGACCTCTTAAGGGGGTGAGAGTGAGGGATGAGGTTGGCGACTTTGTGGGGATGTAAAGCGGGCTCTGCCGATTTTACTTGATTTGATGAGAGTGCTGAGCATCGCTCGCACTGATTTTATGAGAACATGCGATGAGCCGTGCTTGGAGCATCGGGTAGACTGTGTGTCACCGATTTAATAGGCTCGCACATGCGTTTTGAGGCATGGCATGAGTATTGAGAAACAAAACCTCTCTGTGGGAAGCAGGCCATTTGGGCTGGAGTACCTAGAGTGATATGGGTCCATGGAGTACGATGTACCGTGCAAGTAGCATGGAGTACGATGTACCGTGGGGTATCTTCGGATACGGTATCTTTGTGATACGGGGTATCTTCGGATACGGTATCTTTGTGATACGGGGTATCTTCGGATACGGCATCTTCGGATGCTTGGGATCGGATAAGACTGACGGGTTGGATTGACCCACCTCCCGAGCGGTTCCCGATCAGGGTGAGACCTCGCACACTATGATCCGTGTAGCTAGAGGGACTCACGAGGACACACATGGCCATAGTCCTGGTTATTGCCGATATACAGATGTTGCCTAGTCTCGCATGTCGACGATTTTGATGAGATCAAATCGGGTTTTAAATTAAATGTGCATGATGGTTATTTCCATGCTTTTTAAACCCATATGTGATGTAAACGGATTTTCATGATTTTGTGTGAGTCAGGATCACCCGAAGGAGGGGTCGAGTCCTGACTTTACTGTGAAATTTTAAACGAGAAAGATATGATTTTGAATATAATTGCATGTTGAATTTTTCGTGCAAACTTGATTTACATAACATCATAACTCATATCATCTGTTTTAAAATGTGTGGAGAAAAGGTGGTTTATGCATGGCACTACGTTCATGTAGGTAGTATGGTTACCTACTTGTTCGTAGGGTTGCCTTACTGAGCTTGATGTGCTCACCCCTTTCATTTTCTCCCACAGATAATCTCCAGTAGACGTTGAGGCGACTCAGTACTGCATTCCGGATATCCGCTGCTGCCCATCAACATAAGGTATATTCACTTGTACATATTGTATCTACATAAGCATAGCATAGTAACATGTTTGTAAGTAACTTTAGGGGATGTATAATTAATATAAACAATTATAAATGACTGGAGAAGAAATAAGTTAGATGGTAATTGAATGGTGGGACTGGCATTGACGCACAGCCCAATTTGTTAGTGGAGTGTGGTCACGATCAGAAGACAGGTAAGAATTTAAGTGAGAAAATAATAAAACGCAAAAAATCAACTCTGATTTTGGGTAGTTTGGGTCGTGACATTTAGTGATCAGTTACTTGCGTGTAAACTAAGGTTTTGGTCATAACTTTAACAGAATACTCACTTTATGACCAAACAAGTATAGACAACTGGGATGTAAACTAACTTCAACTAGTCAACACTGATAGTACTAGACAACTTTTGTTCTGATACCATGTAAACTGTAATGCCCCGAAAATACAAAAATACAAGCTAATTTTAACTTAATTTCTTATTTAAGTTGCATTCATGTTTCGTGCCGATTACTTAACCCTTTTATTTTACGAAAAGTCACCGGCATAATGACTTATTTATGCTCATACCTCCCTTCATTATTCAAAATACAGTTTGCATCTCATAGTAATTGATTTTAATCTCTTTTCATAATTAATAGTGATTTCCTTAACCATTACATTTCCTTAATACCTCTAGAAATACATTTTATTGGATAACTTTACATTTAAAACTTTACATACATACTTGTCTAGATTACATCCCAAAATATTCTTTACATCAGATGTTTATGCTATACAGGATGTTTGGCGATAAAAACAAGAGTATATCTTATCATGTACTAGAGGTAGCCTGGGGAAAGTGGAGTGTCCACCAGCCCACGTCAACTACACGGCTAGTGTAAGAAGTTATCATTGTAAATAGTTTGGAAAAGTAAAGAAAAGGGATGAGCTATTCGAGATCAGTAAGAAATGCATTTTAAAACAACGAAAACATGATGTTACTAACATGTAATAACAAAAAGCTCATCACTTATCTTTCGAAGTCATACAAAATCTATTATAGGGACTAGGTAGGTACACATAGCAAGTATAAGTCATGTTCATACAATCTCAACCTCCAAAGAAAGAGATAAACAAACAGAGTACTGATTGTTGAGTTAATGTATTTTGAAATGACAAAACAAGTTAATACAATAATGTTAAGATGGTATACAAACATGTTTAGAAGATATCAGGACCAGAACTTAGAGTTCTGCTGATGAGAGATCGATCTGAGGTGTGAGAGATCGATCTCCTGGGTTTATACTTGATGAGAGATCGATCTCATGATGGAAGAGATCGATCTGGCAAGCCTTAAAACGGTGTAAAGGGTTTAAGGTAAAAAGAGATCGATCTGCCAGGGTTAAGAGATCGATCTCCTCTAAGTCAGAGAACTTAGGAGATCGATCTGGTAAGGAAGAGATCGATCTGCTCTAAGTCAGAGAACTTAGGAGATCGATCTGGTAAGGAAGAGAACGATCTGCTCAAAGTCAGAGAGCTTAAGAGATCGATCTGGTGTATTGAGAGATCGATCTTTCCTCAAACAGAGAGGATAGGAGATCGATCTGGATATTCGACAGATCGATCTGCCTTCTCATACTCTAACTGAGAGATCGATCTGGTAACCTATGAGATCGATCTCCCTGTGTGTTTATGCTTTGATCTTGCAGGATTCAAAACTGAGAGATCGATCTGGCCAAGATAAGAGATCGATCTGTCTGACCACTGGAGGTTCCCAACGGCTATTTTCTTCAAATCTCAACGGGAAAAACTGCATTTAATGCTCCAACTACCCAACCTTCAGTATATAACCAAGCATTGAAGACAAAGAGAAAAGAGAGACTATCACTGAACATTCCAAACATTCTCAAGCTTTAATTCTTTCATTCCTTGTATCCCTATTGCTCATTAATTGAGATTTATTGTACAAGCTTAAGTACTACAAGCTTTGTTAGTCCTACCCACTGAAAAGCCTTATTCTGTATTCATCCACACCTTAAAAGAAAAGAGGATTGTTCCTCAGTGAGTGTTATTGTAAAAGGGTGAATACATTTTCTGTATTGCTAAGGGTAGAGAGGTTATTCCTTAACCTGTAAAAGGAACTTTGTAAACTCTATTGAAAGAGAGAAAGAAACCACTTGACAAGAAGGTCAAGGAGAGAGGACGTAGGCAAGAGTTGGCCGAACCTCTATAAGTCGCTGTGTTTGTTTCTCTTTCCCTCTCTTTGCATTAAATTATTATATTGCACTGTTTTATTCATTATCATTTGTGTTTAAATTGCGATTAATTTAAAATCTGCCATAATTGTTAGAAAACCGATTCACCCCCCCTCTCGGTAGAGCCAATAATTGGTATCAGAGCTAGGACTCTTTAATCACGTAGGAACAACTTCCTAAGAGTTAGAAAACGATCAAATGGCTCTTAACAATGTTGCAACTAGTTTGATAGGAGAGGGGCACTCCACGGTTAGACCTCCCATGTTCAATGGTGAACATTATTCATATTGGAGGACTAGGATGATGCTATTTATTCAAGCAAACGATTATGAAGTATGGAGAATTATAGTTAAGGGACCTCAAATCCCTACGAAGAAAATAGAGGGAAGAGATATTCCCAAAGAAGAAGATGAATGGGATTCTAATGACATTAAATGTGCACAGCTAAATGCTAAAGCTATGCACACATTATTTTGTGCTTTAGGTCCTAATGAATATAATAGAGTCTCCGGGTGTGATAATGCCAAGCAAATATGGGATAAATTGGCAATAACTCATGAGGGTACAACCCAAGTGAAGGAGACAAAAGTAGGTATGCTCACACATGATTATGAGCTCTTTAGGATGAAGGAAGAAGAATCCATTAGTGATATGTTCACTAGGTTTACCGATATAATTAATGGATTAAAATCTTTAGGAAAAATATATTCTAATATTGAAATGGTAAAGAAAATTTTAAATAGCTTACCTAAGTCATGGGAAGCTAAGGTAACAGCAATAGAGGAATCTAAGGATCCACACACATTGTCCTTAGATGAATTAATAGGTTCCTTGCTAACTTATGAGATGAAGCTTAAAAGAAATGAAGAGCCACCCAAGAAAGTGGGTGTTGCTCTAAAATCCACTGCTGAAAAGGAAATTAAAAATGAGAGTGGCAGTGAAGAGGATATTGAGATGGCAATGTTTGCCAAAAGATTTAATAAATTCATGAGGATGAGAGCTGGTAATAGCAATAGGAGAAACAATAGGAGAGAACAAGAGGAAGTTGGTAGAAAAGACTCTATTGTGTGTTATGAATGTAAAAAACCTGGACACATAAAGTTTAACTGCCCTCTTCTCAAAAGATCTAATGATAGGTTTCATAAAAAGAAGGCAATGGTAGCAACATGGAGTGACAGTGACTGCTCCGATGATGAATCAAATGAGGACATTGCCAACCTATGCTTCATGGCTATTGATGATGATGAAAAGGTAACTTCTAATATCAATGAATACTCTTTTGATGAACTGCAAGATGCATTTGATGATTTAGCATTAGAGTATGAATCTATGAGCATGAAGTATAAAAAGTTAATATCTAAATTAAAAAGGGAAAATGAGATAATGCTACAAGATAAATTGAAATGTGAGAAGAAACTAGAGATTGCAAATCTAGAAATTTGTGACCTTAAGGAGAAAAATAGCAATTTACATAACTCCTTTAATAGGTTTCACATGGGGCAACAAAAGCTAGATAGCATGTTAGAAACCCAAAGGGCATTTTTTGACAAAAATGGCTTAGGGTATAATGCACAAAGTAGGGAGACCCATCTTAAAAGTTTCATTGCTAGGAAGAGCATGAATAAACCTGCAATTACTTGTTCATATTGTAATAAGAAGGGACATAAGTCACATTATTGCACTATAAAGATGAGGAATCTTAAAGGAAAAATTGTAAAAAGGATATGGATTCCAAAAGAGGTAATTCATTCCAAGGACTGCAATGCATTAGCAAAATGGATCCCAATGGGATCAAGAATTTCATTTACTAACCTCCAAGGACCCAAGAGAATTTGGGTACCTAAGACTTGAGTGTGTTTATTTTTTTTGTTATAGGTGATTGAGCATAGCCACAAAGCTAAAAGAAAAGAAGCTTGGTACTTAGATAGTGGATGCTCAAGGCACATGACGGGTGATAAAAGCCATTTCAATTCCTTCAAATCGAAAATTGGTGGAGAAGTCACTTTTGGGGACAACTCCAAAGGCCAAATGGAAGGGAGTGGCTCAATAGGTAATGATCATTTCTCTTTAGAAAAAGTATTACTTGTTAGGGGTCTAAAGCATAACTTGCTAAGCATTAGTCAACTTTGTGACAAAGGTTACAAAGTAATTTTTGATTGCATGAAATGTAATGTTATAGATCCTAAGTCAAATAAAATTCTTCTTCTAGGTCATAGGCAAGGTAACATATATATAGTCTACCTTAATGAACTCAAAAACGAAAACATATGCTTAATGGTAGATAACAAAAAGGAATCTTGGTTATGGCATAGAAGACTAGGTCATGCTAGCATGCATGTGCTATCCAAATTAGCTAGAAAGGATCTAGTTATAGGCTTACCCAAAATATCCTTTGATCATGAAGAAATATGTGAAGCTTGTGTTAAAGGAAAACACAAGAGAACAACTTTTAAGCCTAAGAATAGTGTATCCACCACTAGGCCTCTTCAATTACTGCATTTAGACTTATTTGGACCAACTAGAACCACTAGCCTAGGTGGGAAACACTATGGTTTTGTAATAGTTGATGATTACACTAGGTACACTTGGGTGTTCTTTTTGAGAGTAAAAAATGAAGCCTTAGAGAAATTCATAACTTACTCAAAGGTGACTCAAAATGAAAAAGGATATACAATAACAAGCATTAGAAGTGATCATGGCAAAGAATTTGAAAATATAGGATTTGATAAGTATTGCAATGATCAAGGAATTAGCCATAATTTTTCAGCCCCTAGGACACCGCAACAAAATGGTGTAGTTGAGAGAAGAAATAGAACTTTGGAAGAGATGGCTAGGACCATGTTATGTGAAAATAACTTGCCAAAGTACTTTTGGGCTGAAGCTATAAACACATCATGTTATATAATTAATAGAGCTATGATAAGACCCATGCTAAAGAAAACTCCTTATGAGCTCTACAAAGGTAAGAAGCCTAATATTAGTTACTTCCATCCTTTTGGCTGCAAATGCTTTGTTCTAAATAATGGAAAAGATAATTTAGGAAAATTTGATGCCAAAAGTGATGAGGGAATATTTCTAGGATATTCATTGAATTCAAAGGCTTATAGAATTTATAACAAAAGAACATTAATGGTTGAAGAATCTATTCATGTTGTATTTGATGAATCAAATAATATATCTAAAGATTCAACCAACAATGATGAAAATGTTGAGATATTTGATGAAGGCTTAGAAGATGACTTTCTAGAAAAGCTTGATTTGAATAAAGAAGATGAAGAAGAAATAGAAGTTTTAGAAAGAGAACCTAGAGCACCAAGAGAGTTAGGATATGTAAAAGATTGTGAAATAGTAGGAGATCCAACTCTTGGAGTTATAACTAGGTCATCCTTAAGGAATATGTGTCAATATATAGCCTTTGTATCTCAAATAGAGCCTAGGAATGTCAATGAAGCCTTAGAGGATAATAATTGGTTCCTAGCAATGCAAGAAGAGTTAAATCAATTTGAGAGAAGCAAAGTATGGAAACTAGTTCCAAGGCCTAGTGATCACTCTATAATTGGAACTAAATGGATATTCAAGAACAAAATGGATGAAAATAGTGTGATCATAAGGAATAAGGCTAGGCTAGTTGCTCAAGGCTATAGACAAGAGGAAGGCATAGACTATGATGAAACATATGCACCGGTAGCTAGATTAGAGGCAATAAGAATGTTACTTGCCTTTGCATGTTATAAAGATTTCAAGTTATATCAAATGGATGTAAAGAGTGCATTCTTGAATGGTTTCATTAATGAAGAAGTCTATGTAGAGCAACCTCCCGGATTTGAAAATCATGAATTTCCTGAACATGTTTTCAAATTGTCTAAGGCACTTTAAGGGTTAAAACAAGCTCCTAGAGCTTGGTATGAAAGGTTGTCAAAGTTCTTAATAGAAAAAGGATTCTCAAGAGGAAAGGTAGACACCACATTATTCATCAAAAATAAAAATAAGGACTTACTAGTTGTACAAGTATATGTAGATGATATTATTTTTGGTTCAACTAATGAGTCTTTATGTCAAGAGTTTGCTAAGATCATGCAAGGGGAATTTGAGATGAGCATGATGGGAGAACTCACATTCTTCTTGGGACTTCAAGTGAAGCAAACAAAGGATGGAACTTTCATCAATCAAGCAAAGTACACCAAGGACTTGCTCAAGCGTTTTGGAATGGAGAGTTGCAAACCTCAAGCCACTCCAATGGGCACCAACATCAAGCTTGACAAAGATGAAGGTGGTAAGTGTGTAGACACTAAACTCTATAGGTCTATGATTGGATCATTGCTTTATTTAACTGCAAGTAGACCAGATATATTGTTTAGTGTATGCCTTTGTGCTAGATTTCAATCCTCTCCTAGGGAATCACATCTATTGGCAACTAAGAGAATTTTTAGATACCTCAAAGATACTCCCTCACTAGGACTTTGGTATCCCAAAGACTCCACTTTTGCCCTTCATGCTTTTTCAGATGCTAATTTTGGAGGATGCAAAATAGATAGGAAAAGTACTTCAGGTACTTGCCAATTCTTAGGAAATAGGTTAATTTCTTGGTTCTCCAAGAAGCAAAACAGTGTAGCTCAGTCCACAACTGAAGCTGAGTATATAGCAGCTGGTAGTTGTAGTGCTCAAGTGTTGTGGATTAAACAACAAATGAGAGATTATGGTATTGACATGAAGCAAGTCTCAATTAAATGTGATAATACCAGTGCCATTAATCTGTCTAAGAATCCTATTCAACACTCCAGAACCAAGCACATAGAAATTAGACATCACTTTCTTAGAGACCATGTACAAAAAGGGGATATAATCTTAGAGTATATTGATACTACACATCAAATAGCTGATATATTCACCAAACCCCTTGATAGAGATAGGTTCTGTATCCTTAGAGGTGAATTAGGACTCATGAATATGCCTTAGGACTTTCATGTTGTAAAAATCTTGATTTCAAGTTGATTTTTAAAGAGTTTTTGCAAAAATTTTCTGGCAAAGAGGATGAGAGATCGATCTCCTTGTGATATAGATCGATCTCCATGCTTCTATCAAGCCTAAATCGTCAAGGTTAATCTAAGAAGATCGATTTTCTAACCATAAGATCGATCTCCTTACGTCTCTGTCTAAAGGCAGATCGATCTGTCCACTCGACAGATCGATCTCATCAAGCTTCCGCATTCTACAGATCGATCTGTGCATGTACCAGATCGATCTCCTTAAGCCTCTGTTTGCGACCAGATCGATCTGTCCCTACGATAGATCGATCTCTCTTCGCTTCTGGAAGTACCAGATCGATCTGTCGCCTCGACAGATCGATCTCCTGTGTCCTGCAGTATAAAATCTCGCAAAAAATCCCCAATTCTCAGAAAACCTAACTTTCAAATTCTCCAATTCCCTCGCATCCTCTTCTTCAATTCCTCCTCAGATCGATCCTCGTACGGTCTTCCTTGCGTCTCGGTGTCAAATTCCGGTATAGTAACCTACATTTCTCACTAATTTCTCAAAAATTTTCTCTGCTTTGCGTTGCTTTTCATTCTAGGGCAAACCTAGGTCCTGTTTCATTGCTTTTCTCACTGTTGCATCTGTTTAGCGCAAATCTATAGTTTAGAATCATGCCTAGGAAGTCAGTAGCAAACAAACCCCCTAGAACCACAGGAGAGGCAGGTTCCTCATCACAACCTATTCCTCCACCTCCTGTCGCTTCCTTCAATCGGTGCTTTAAAACACCAGCAAAAAGAAAGCGGTATGAGGAATATTTTTCAACAATGCCAATCAAGCATTGGCGCACCATTGATTTTTCCTTCCTCAATCACATAGACTTTCCATACCTGTCAAAATTTGAGGAATTTGGTTGGGCGAAATTCTTGAAAATCAACACTCCTGTCCCTCCAAATCTCGTTCGTGCATTCTTTTCAAATGCCGAACTCGTTTATGACCCCGATGACACCTGCAAAATCCTTGCTTTCAAAACCTTCGTCATGGGTCAATCCATTTTAATTGATTCTGAAGTTATAGCCAAAGTATTTGATATACGCGATGAAGGCTTAACTAATGAGGATGAGGAAGTCCCCTTTGCGTTTGAACTCCCCGGGGACAAGGCGAGTAACCTTCCAATGCACCTTCGGTTACTCCACCTCATAATCTCGTGGAATCTCCGCCCTTACGGTACCCGTCACTCAACCGTCAGGCGTCTAGATCGGTTCTGGCTTCATCACATTCACACCACAAGCCAAAAGCCTAACCTCCCTCACTTCATATACGAAGACTGGCTGAAGATTGTGCGTGGACAAGCTACCACGATCGTTTTTCCACAACCGGTAGCCTATCTTCTCCACCGCCTTGGTATCAACTGCAGCGGTGAATCTAGCGAACTCCCTTCTCCCAAGAGCGTCCTCAATATTGGGACCCTACATCATATGGGGTACTACAAAGATTTTCGGGGAGAGTGGACGAAAAAGCACGAACAGCAACCTGCTGAGGCTGAGGATGACCACACTGCTGAACCAGCACACCCACCTGCAGCACCCGCTCCAGAACCGTCGTCCTCCACGGCTGCGCCAACTGCACAAACATCGTCTCCTGCTGACTTGGAGCTGCTCGTGAAGATGATAAGCGACCTCAGTCAGAGGATCGATGAAGGACATACCACTCAGCGGCGTATGATCGAGGACTTAACTCAACGAGTGGATAGGATTCAAGACACTCAAAAGGCGATGTTCGATAAATTTCAAGAAACTCAAGAGGCAATGTTCGATGAACTTCAAGTGACGCGCACACACGTTGAGAATCTTTTGGACCGTGATCCTCCATCATCTTAGGCTTTAGGTGTATGGTTTAGTTTCGTTATATCATTCCGAACTGCTCATTGTACTGAATTTGCTTGAATGCAATATAAATTGATTGTTTATGAAAATGTAGCATTTTGTGAGTCAATATTGATTTTGAACTGCCATGGTTTTGACAATGTTGCATTTTGTGAGTTAATGACCATGTGTGATTGATATGACAAAAAGGGGGAGAAGACACATAAGAAACATGATAAGAAACATGCATGTTGTTGTGTTTGTGTTCATAGCTTAAAAGGATGATAGGATTGAGGGGGAGTCAGGATGATTTAATTGAGGGGGAGCTAAGAGCTAGAGCTAACTAAGGGGGAGTTAAGATTTAACTAAGGATAAGTTAAATCTTTAACAAAGTCAAAAGTTCACAAAAAGGGGGAATTTTGCAAATTCACTAAACATGTTTATTGGATGAGTTTTGTCATATCAAAAAGGGGGAGATTGTTGAGTTAATGTATTTTGAAATGACAAAACAAGTTAATACAATAATGTTAAGATGGTATACAAACATGTTTAGAAGATATCAGGACCAGAACTTAGAGTTCTGCTGATGAGAGATCGATCTGAGGTGTGAGAGATCGATCTCCTGGGTTTATACTTGATGAGAGATCGATCTCATGATGGAAGAGATCGATCTGGCAAGCCTTAAAACGGTGTAAAGGGTTTAAGGTAAAAAGAGATCGATCTGCCAGGGTTAAGAGATCGATCTCCTCTAAGTCAGAGAACTTAGGAGATCGATCTGGTAAGGAAGAGATCGATCTGCTCTAAGTCAGAGAACTTAGGAGATCGATCTGGTAAGGAAGAGATCGATCTGCTCAAAGTCAGAGAGCTTAAGAGATCGATCTGGTGTATTGAGAGATCGATCTTTCCTCAAACAGAGAGGATAGGAGATCAATCTGGATATTCGACAGATCGATCTGCCTTCTCATACTCTAACTGAGAGATCGATCTGGTAACCTATGAGATCGATCTCCCTGTGTGTTTATGCTTTGATCTTGCAGGATTCAAAACTGAGAGATCGATCTGGCCAAGATAAGAGATCGATCTGTCTCACCACTGGAGGTTCCCAACGGCTATTTTCTTCAAATCTCAACGGGAAAAACTGCATTTAATGCTCCAACTACCCAACCTTCAGTATATAACCAAGCATTGAAGACAAAGAGAAAAGAGAGACTATCACTGAACATTCCAAACATTCTCAAGCTTTAATTCTTTCATTCCTTGTATCCCTATTGCTCATTAATTGAGATTTATTGTACAAGCTTAAGTACTACAAGCTTTGTTAGTCCTACCCACTGAAAAGCCTTATTCTGTATTCATCCACACCTTAAAAGAAAAGAGGATTGTTCCTCAGTGAGTGTTATTGTAAAAGGGTGAATACATTTTCTGTATTGCTAAGGGTAGAGAGGTTATTCCTTAACCTGTAAAAGGAACTTTGTAAACTCTATTGAAAGAGAGAAAGAAACCACTTGACAAGAAGGTCAAGGAGAGAGGACGTAGGCAAGAGTTGGCCGAACCTCTATAAGTCGCTGTGTTTGTTTCTCTTTCCCCCTCTTTGCATTAAATTGTTATATTGCACTGTTTTATTCATTATCATTTGTGTTTAAATTGCGATTAATTTAAAATCTGCCATAATTGTTAGAAAACCGATTCACCCCCCCTCTCGGTAGAGCCAACACTGATGACCATGGTAAGGGAACTGTAGGTTGGACCAGGGTCGTACAGCGCCCTATGCCACTAAGGATCAAAACAAACAATGCACGAAGTGGCGGAAGATAATGCACCGAGTGGGCAACACATGCACAACGTGGTTAAACATGCACCACAAAGGACTGAACATGCACGATATGGCATAAGGCGTGCACCACAAAGGACCAAACTCCACACGGGCCGTGCATGACAGATATCATGGACCACATGTTGCCTTAGTCTCAAAATAAAACTTATAAACTCTTTTTCGAGCTTATTAACCTGCATACTAGTAAAATCGAGCCTATGTCAAAATTTCGTACATATAAAAACTAATTCATAAAATTTCATTTCTATATCACAATTTTCATTTTTAAAATATTTTACATATGCCAAAAAGTATACTCGAAGAGTTTGGAAGGTCGGCATTACTTTCGGTTTAAGCATGAATAATGCTTTGCAAGTATCAAAACCATATTTCATAATTACGGGCATACTTCAAACATGTTTTTATATTAAATACAAGGTATCAGGATACTAATACCACTTTAAATTACATCCCTTACCTAACGAATATTGAGGCAACACAAAATCGTCGTGTATCAGACTTGCCTTGATTTACGTGTCGATACCTCGAGCTACCCAAAATAGTTCCAAAATCATCAGATGATGTTCAATTTTATCTTAGTAGTCTTAAACATACCTCTACTTTCATAAACTTCACTAAATTCGACTATTTTGTCAACCTTTCCTACTTTCTTGGTTTTAATGATTTAAGGGCCAGTTTAGGCAATTTTTGATAGTTTCTTTTCTTCTAACTTCCAACTCACTAACTTAATGATTTAAACACTTATCCAAGTCTAAAATCAACACACCACAACTTGTAAAATTATCAAACTTTCTTATTTTTACAGTTCTCCACTAAACTGAGCTATAAACTGATCTTTTCGCTATTAAACAATCATTCTGCAACATCAAATTCAACCAAAATTCACCATTTCCTTAACATTACAAGGCTAGCCGAATTCATACCTATCAATAGAAATTATGTCTCAATTTTCTACTTTAGTAAAAGCCATCCAAATTCTTCAAACAACAACATACATAAGCATCATCATCTTCCATCAACTTCTCACTTAGTTTGACCAACTTTGACCACTTCTTCTTGCTCCAGAAATGGTTCTCAACTGTATAAAAACATTTATACAACTTAGAATCATAAAAAACAAGCTCAAAAACTAACCAAGAACTTATGAATTTAAGTTTTCTCTCACCTTTAAAACATGACAGATTTTGCCCCTATTCTTCTCACTAGTTTTTCACCTAGCAAATGAGCTTGTTTAAGGCTGGATTTTTTTATATGGTGTAGAGGAATTTGGAAGGAAGATTTAATCCTTTTGACCAAACTTTAAAAGTGGCCGAAAGGTGGCCGAAAAAATTACACAAGCCAGACTAGTCAAGGACGCCTGTGGCAACTTGTGGGAGGTGGTTCTCTCGGGTTTTAGGTCGGTTGAAGATAATTTTTACCTTTCCAGAAAGTGTATTAAGTCTACTTTAATTTTGTAAAAGCTAAAATTAAAAGACCTTATGGAGGGCCATGAAAATGGGCTTTTTCTGTTGGGCTAGCAGATTTCTGGGTCAGGGCAACCTGCAGCCTTGTTTTGTAAAATCCATGAAAAATGTTTCCAATCCAATTTCTTTCAAATTTCCACTTCTCATGTGTTATAATAGGTCCATAGTATTTTTCATAAAAATTTGGGGCCCATTTGTTTGAGCAAATTTTTTCGTTTGAGTCCATTTTGTCCGATTTGGTCATTACAATTTGAAATTGCTTAAAGTTTACAATTTCCTTTAAAATTTAATTCGACTACTGAGACCTCAAGATTTTCACTCAATTTTCATTCCCCAAGTCAATTATACCTTATGTTAATTTGATTTGGCCTCGAAATAATTTTTACAAATTTATAGAATTTATTCCTCTTACTAGGTCCAATTGCTTGGTTTAGTGTTAACTCAAGTTTTTTGCTAAGTTTTTCACTCCCAATACCTTAGTTTCAACTCCTAACCACCAAAATATACTTATACATGCAATCTTGAGAGGTACTTAAACTTAAAGCCTTACCTTGGTTTCTGTGTCCCGAGCTCTCTGCCACTATTCTGAGTGCTTCGATTATTTCGGGTCTGCATAATATTATTCCAAGTTTCTTAATTACTTTCTAGTTCCCATATAAATAGTAAATAAAAAATTTGGGTTTCACACAATATGAATATAGTCGTTGGTATGCTTGATTTAAAATTCTCCCGATTGCAAGAGACATAAAACTGGCCATTGGAAACTTCAAAATGTGAGGGGTATCGATACCTTATGAAGGATTCTTACAAAATAGTCAAAAAAGTCTCAATACCATTACCCTAGAGTGTGATAACCCTAAATTTTCCACTTTGAAAATTTATCTGCAAAATACAGGATGATATTTAAAAAAAAAATAATATATCTATATATATATATCAAATATATATATATAGAATATATAAAATAATATATATAGATATTTATATAAATAATATATTATAATAATATATTATATATTTAGATACTTGTTAATATAATATATTATATTAATATATATATATATATATAAAAGGGAAAGAGAAGGATCGGAAAACCCAATCCCTCTCTCTTTTTCTCCTCTGTAACATAGGAGAATACTGTGAAAGAAGAAAGACAAAGAGAAGCGGAGAGACGCCGACCAAGGGAAGGAAGAGCGCCTCATCGCAGGCCAATGGAAGGCGAAATAGGCACCGATGGTGTGGGAAAGGGGCTGATCGGTGAGGAAAGAAACAAATCAACGCGATAAGAAGAGAAGAGGTTGAACGGCCTCATCCTCGCCAGCCCAGGCTTGCCGCCGCCAACCCCATGCTTCACGCCATCGAGAACCAGTCAGCGAGGCCCAAATTAACCAAAAAGAGTTGAACCAATTCGAACCAGTTCAACGGAAGGGAAGTGAGCTGAATAGGTCCGAACCAGTTCAGCCAAAAAAATAAGAAAAAAAGAAAGATGGAGAAAATTTTATGGTGCCTCGGTTTAAGGATAAACATTAAGCAGTCGAATTTGACTGTTTTAATTGTTTAGAAAATTATTTGAATTTATATTTGACCGAAACTAACTCGATGTAAATATATAAATGTGTAGCACAAGAATAGAAGACAAACACGAGTTCGATCAAGCCTCGATTTCTGTTTCATCACGGAATCTCGGGTAAGTGAATCTCACTTGATACAGCTTGTACTGGCATATGAGGTAAATTCAATTGCATAAGCTGCGAGTTAACCTCGTACCAATTACTTTATGTTTTGAGTTGAACCTTGGATTATCGTAAATTCTTTGTTTAAACTTTTTTGAATAAGTATGTAAACCTGTTGATCGATTTGAAATATGAAACGTATTGAATCAACTAGATTGGGAATATAAATTGTTCTTTACTTTGCAAGCTGGGTAAAGAGCAATTGTTACTCGATCTTATTGCAGAGATTTCATAAATTGTCTGTATGTTTCGAACTAAGACCCTTGTGTTATCGAAAATGTGATTTCGATTCGTTTTGACAGGTTTTGAACCTTACGATGATTTTCATACACTAAAATCATTGCATGGCATTATGTGGGAGATTTAAAAGCTTGCATAGACTTTTATCTGTATGCATGTATTGCTTTATAACCTCATTTCGAATTTTACTTTGGATAAATTGGAGCATATAGCTTATTTAGCTTCTGCTTAGTGTTTTTTGATTTAAGCATAAATTGATTTTCGTCCTGATTGTTATATGACTTTTGAAAATGTGATTTTTGAATGTTTTATCGTTTATGGGCATTCTAGCTATGTTATTCCCGATAGAGCATACGGAGACAGCCTTGGGTTTACGACTCTTGTACAGACAGTTTGGCTTATCTGACACTATCGTGGCAGGTTTCGATTTTGGCTAATCGCTAGGACTAGAGACTTTCGGATCTGTGGCCATGGGTAACACCCCAGTTTTTGAAGTAGTTTCAGCTCACTAATAGTCATAGTGAGAAAGCCTTTATCGAGATATACTTGTGGACTTCGCCTACTTTCGTATGATCCAATTATCAAATCTTGTGAATAATACATCGAACTATATGGTTTCAGAATTATTTTCTGATATATGAACATGATACGAATTAATATTTTTGATGCGAGATAGTATCGAATGGATTAAATCGAGTCCCAGGACAAGAATTAAATGATGTCCAAAGATCCTAAGTGTTATAAGTATGTGTAAATATCGACAATAAGATTATCAAAAAGGATATGTTCTTATATGAACCTCGTTTTGTATTACATTTGCATCTTGATGCACATTATGATTTTGTGGGATTTAGAAAACTTGCATTGGTTTATATCTGCATTAAAGATGCAAGGTCCGTATTTTTATATGTACCCTTATGATTCCCTAAATATACACTTGTTCATGTAATATGAATCATAAGAGTTGTAAGGTCCGTAGATTTGATGTACACACTTGTTATGTGAGTTCGTGATGCACACACAAGTTTCATTATGTATCAATTATAAGAAATTGACCTTTTTAAGTGATAAATATGAATTGAATGCAAATAGGTAGTGAAGTAAATTGATATGAAGTTACCTTTGAAATTTGGGATGAAATTCGGCTAAGTATGTTGCAGAGAAATGGGAGATCGATCTCTCCTTCAAGCTAGATCGATCTCGATAAGCTTCTGTCAAGCAAGGATCGATCTCATCCTCAAGTAGAATGATCTCATTATGTCTCAGCTAGAAGCAGATCGATCTCATCCCTCTAGCAGATCGATCTCTGAAGCTCTCTGCTTGGCTAAGATCGATCTTACCTTTAAGAACAGATCGATCCCTCATGCTTGAAAACTGAATGCCAAGAGACTTAAAACAGGTGAAGATCGATCCCTCACTTATGGAGATCGATCTCATCAAGCCATTTCTATAAAAACTAGGCTGCTGAACTGCATTTCACGAGAACAACTCAAAACATTCCATTTTTAAAGCCAAGTAACCTAGCTTTTCTCTCTAAACTCTCAACACTTTCCTTAGAGATTTGAGAGAAGTTCATTTAAGCAAAGTTGTTCCTAGAGAGAAAGAGAACAAGATAGTTGAAAACGAGAGGTCGAATCATTGGATTGGAAGAGGAAAAGAGCTTTCCTCGCATTTCGGTGAAAAAAAAAAAAGTTGAGATTGGTAAGATTTCAATGCAACAATCCCATGTATGTTAATTTAGGCATGATGATGAGTGATTTGGTATATAGATTTATGGTTGAAACATATTAGTTCATGCATAATCTTCTAAGACCTATAAGTGGCTTGATGTGCCAAAACGAGAGAAGGATTAGTAGGCATGGATTCAGTGAGGAATTTAAGTGTCCATTGATGTTAATAAGCATATATATAAATGCTTGTATAATAGTATGGTGAAATCCATGTACTAGAAACAATAATGGTTGAAAATAAGCATATGGGGAATTTGATGAAATGCTAAAAATGAAATGAAATGATGAACTAAAGGCATTGTAAGCTTAATCCCGGTTCAATATGAATCAATAGACTCAAGGAGTCTAAGAGATTCTCGAAGAATGAGTTATATACTCGAAATGGACTTATGAAAGAATAAGGTCTGATAATGAAGTAACGAGGTCAAATAAGATATAAATGGCCCAATGCATTGATTTGAATATCATGCAAGTGAAATGAAAGTATATTGATGTGTGTGGTACACAATTTCAGCTCCTGAAGATATCATTGGAGTCTATAGGACTGGATCACGAGAAGTGAAAATCGAAGGAAAGTTATTCGAGCATGTTTCGAGGTAAGGGACTTATGTGAGCTATTACAGATAGCTATACATATGTTTTCTTACTTGCTGTGTGTGAATGTATGCAGTAAGTGTGTAGATATTGATATAACTAGGCAAAAACCACGTATAAGAATAAGTCTATAAGTATGAGTTGCATGACTTCTATGTTATTGTTGTGAAAAGAGGTTTTACAAACATTTTGAAAAAGAATAATAATAGATGAGCTCCCGGTTTCATAATTTTCATGAAAAGCTTTTAGACGAGTGATTAAAGGGAGATTGCTCTCTCACTCATGCTTAGTGAATGGAACCTTATATTTCTTTTCTGTGTGAAATTGTGCTAGAGCCTAGGTGGCAACAGTAAATTGACCAGCCTTGCTCGCATATTATTTTAAAGTGATTTTGAGAAAAGCAAAAGAGTGTTCGATGCCTCGGGTGATTCTGTATGTTCCACTCGAGATGCTCGCACTAGATTTTTGGAATCATGCTGGAGCCTTTGAGTATTGTTGTGTATCTTACTCTGACTATGCTCGCATGTAATTTTCTAGTAATATCGTGCTCGATGCCTCAAGTATGTTGTGTGTCTTATGCTGAGTTGCTCATGCGAGGTTTTCATGATTATGTTGTTTGTTGAGTAAAATCGTTTTAGAGTCATCATGTATTGTTGTGTGTCTTACATTGACCTGCTCATACGTGGTTTATGAATGTGATGTAATGAGTACAAAATCGTGCCTGAGCCGTCATGTATTGCTGTGTGCCTTGCACTGACCTGCTCGCACGAGATTTTGAGACAATGGAAATGGATGATAAGGAACCATGGGAGAACGATGTACCATTAGCATTAGCCATGGAGTACGATGTGCCGTGATTCAGTATGAGCTGAAGCGTAGGGTTTCCATACACCTGATCAGTGTTACCTAAAATCCAACTTTGGCTATGAGTCCTTTATTTATCTGAGTGATATGACATTGTCACTACTGTGTATGGTGACATATTCTCACGCCCCGAATATGCGGAAAATAGGGCTAATTTAAAACTTTTTACTCGTTAACTCACAATTAAAGGTGCATTCCTGTGCAGTGTCATACATCATCATAATTATCATTCCTCAGGATCTCATCACTAGAATTTATATATCATATCAAATACATTAATCCTTCTCAAGTTAATTAATCCTAATACATCCCATATAATGTTATACATCAAGTGTCTGCAATTACAATAATAGTCTGGGTACATGAAAAGATAAAATATACCTCAAGATACAATTTATATGGCCTGGAGCTCGAATCCTCCACTAGCCACTACTCCGTACGTCGCAGGGAGATCCTTGTTCACTTGAAGAACTCTGGGGGGAAAGGAAAATAGGGTGAGCTTCTAAATCGCTTAGTAAAGGGGGTAAGAAACTCATTTCATAAACCAAAATACACATCACAAAAGGTTTATTTGTATGTGAAACTCATTTGAAAACCATAGCATGAAAGTACTCAAAACGATATTCTCATATCTCAAATCATGTAAAAACATGAAGTAAAAAGGCTCACTCTAGAGCAATAACAAAGCATGTGAAAATAACGCGTTAAACGCTTTCTCAAATAACGTGATAAAATCACAGTAAAAATAATGCACGTGGCACAGCCACTAAACACACGTGGCATAGCCACTGTTTTAAATTCTCGCGTGGCATAGCCACAAAACACACGTGGCAAAGCCACTGATTTAAATTTCTCGCGTGGCATAGCCACAAAACACACGTGGCAAAGCCACTGATTTAATTTCTCGCGTGGCGTAGCCACAGATTTAATTTCTCGCGTGGCATAGCCACAGAATAGGGTTTCTCAACGTGGCGCAGCCACCAATGGGGTATAACGTGGCACAGCCACCAATGGGGTTTCTCAACGTGGCAACTGCCACTAAGTATACGTGGCACAGCCACTGAATGGGTTATTCTCACGTTACCAGAACGGAGAAGAAATCGGGCTTACATGTTACCAGAGCAATGCCCGGTGTGTACTCACAACTACACACCTAAGTCTTATCACATAAGACTGGTTTGCCTTCACGTAGAACTCGTAATAGTTTTTCTCTCATAAAACTCATTTGAAATCATTTTGTACTCAACACAAAACATAATAAACATCGAGTTCCAACCGGCAAAGCACACGCACACATTTCTCAAATCTCAATATTGCCTTAACGTAGAGCCCAGTTATAAACTCATAAAAACATTGGGCTCCAACCGGCTATAAAAATCGTGTGCAATTAAATCTCAACACAAAACCCAACATGCTTGTTTTATAAACCACAATTCATGCTAAAATAGTTTACAATTCACATACACATATGGTTTAGATTTCCCTTACCTCTTTGCACCTCGTATAGTGCAATCATTTCCCCCGTATCACGGACTAGCCTCGCATTCCACTCTGGAACTCCCGAGCTATCCAAACGATGTTAAATCATCAACACTCAATTATCTCATAAACCTCAATTCTCAAAATCAAGCATAATTGCTCATAACTCCTCAAATCTCTTGATTCTCGTAACTCAACCCTAAACTACAACCTCATTCACAATATCTCAACGTCCTACATTTCTCATGCCAATTATCTATGCTAATTCATCACATTGTCTACTTTTCCATTTATAGCACAAATTCTCAAAATTACCAAATATCTACATTACTCCAACTACATTGCAATTTCATCAATCCCTAATCCTTTCTCAACTATTTCAACACAATGACAACCACCAATATCATCAAAATCATCTCAAATGGAAGGATCAAAGTTTGGAATTTACCCAAAGCTTGTGAGACGCACAACCCACGCCTCGATCCGATTCGTCCTTCGATTTCCAAGTATGTTGTTCTCCCTTTGATGAGGAACAACTTTCCTTCTTGCCACAACAGCTGATTCGGCCGGAAATGGGGGATTTGGATGAGTGAGAAAGTTAGGTTTTCGATAAAATGGGGGTTGGAAGAGAGAGAAAGTGAGTTTGCAGGAGAAAAACACGGGTTCCTTATATAGACTGGAGGTAGGAGATCGATCTGCCTCTTGATGAGATCGATCTGCGTTTGAATTTTGGGGACGATCTGGGCAATTTTATGCCTAGGAGATCGATCTGTCGAGGGGTGAGATCGATCTCTTTATGGCTTTATGAGATCGATCTGCTCCTAAGGAGATCGATCTTCTCCCAAACAGAATCATTTGGAGATCGATCTCTTCCTCATGAGATCGATCCTTTCTCAAACAGAATCATTTGGGGATCGATCTCTTCCATTGGAGATCGATCTGCTCCTCAAATTCTTCCTTCCTCATCATTTTTAACTCACCAGATCGATCTCTCCTTCTCCCAGATCGATCTATCCTCATACTTCATGCTTATTTTACACACTTAACATATAAATCTCCAATTATAATTCCGACAATTCACTTAGCTCAATAAATTACACTTCAAATTCTTATTACATCATTAAAATATGTCTGAAATTCTCAGATCTCACATCCTCCCCACCTTAAAAAGAATTTGGTCCTCCAAATTCAACTCAACTAGTCAAAATAGATGGGGGTATTTCTCCTTCATGAGACTCTCTAGTTCCCACGTTGCCTCTTCCATTGAGTGATGTTTCCACAAAACTTTCACTACTGGGATGCTCTTGGTTCTCAGTACCTTCTCCTTTCTATCGAGAATCCGGACGGGTTCCTCAGTGTAGCTCATGTCCTCTTGAATGTCCATCTCGTCATACTCTATGACATGGGAAGGGTCCGGGTGGTACTTCCTCAACATAGACACATGAAAAACATTGTGTATTTCGGACATCTGTGGGGGTAATGCTAATCTGTAAGCTACCTCTCCCACTCTCTCAAGAATCTCGAATGGTCCTATGTATCGAGGACTCAATTTCCCTTTCTTCCCAAATCGCATGATACCCCTGCTCGGTGATACTCTCAGAAATACTGCATCACCAACATCAAACTCGAGTGGCCGTCTACGCACATCCGCGTAGCTTTTCTATCTACTTTGTGCAGCCCGTAACCTCTCACATATGAGTTTCACACTCTGTACGGCTTGCTCAACAAGCTCAAGAGCATTTATCTTTCTGTCACCGACTTCTTCCCAAGCTACAGGGGATCTACACCTCCTACCATATAGAGCCTCAAAAGGTGCCATTCCAATACTCGCATGATAGCTGTTATTGTATGCAAACTCTGCTAGGGGCAGGTGATCATCCCATGATCCCTTAAAATCCATCGTACATGCCCTCAACATATCCTCCAAGGTCTGAATAGTCCTCTCTGACTGACCATCTGTCTGAGGATGATAGGCGGTACTGAAACTCAATCGAGATCCCATGGACTCCTGAAACTGGGTCCAGAATCTAGAAGTAAATCGGGAATCTCTATCAGAAGTAATACTCACTGGAGCCCCATGTAATCTAGCTATCTCGCTGACATACAGTTCAGCTAAGGCATCCACAATATCTATGCTCTTGATGGCAAGGAAGTGGGCACTCTTGGTCAATCTATCCACAATGACCCATATAGCGTCACGACCTCTTCGGGTCCTCGGTAAACCCATAATAAAGTCCATAGTGACATGCTCCCATTTCCATATAGGTACAGGTAAATGCTGTAGTAGTCCTCCGGGCTTCCGATGCTCAGCTTTCACTTGCTGGCATACTAAACACCTGGCCACATACTCTGCCACGTCTCGCTTCATACCACTCCACCAATACACCTTTCTCAAGTCTCGGTACATCTTAATACTCCCTGGATGCATGGTGTATCGCGAGCAGTGGGATTCTCTCAGTATCTGTCTCTTTAGGGTATCATCGTCCGGTACACAAATCCGTCCTCTGAACCTCAATAATCCATCCTCACTGATGGTGAGATCCGACTGTGAACTCTGCTCAGCTTGGCTAACCATATCTATCAATCTCTGATCACTGCGCTGCCCAGTTCTAATCTGATCCATGATCCTGGGCTCTATCCGCAGGCTAGCCAAAAATCCAGTCTCTACCTCTTTAACTCTGATCCGAAGTTCGGTGAACTGCTCCAGTAAATCCCATTCCCTGATCATCATAGCAGATATCATACTCTTCCTGCTCAGGGCATCAGCAACTACATTCGCCTTACCCGGATGATGTAGAATCTCGCAGTCATAATCCTTAAGGAGTTCCATCCATCTCCTTTGTCTCATGTTTAACTCTTTCTGATCAAAGAGATATCTCAAACTCTTGTGATCAGTGAAGATCTGGAATCTTTCCCCATATAAGTAGTGTCGCCAGATCTTCAAAGCAAATACCACAGCGGCTAACTCCAAATCTTGCGTGGGGTAATTCCACTCATGGTCCTTCAGCTGTCGCGATCCATATGCGACCACTCTTCCGTGCTGCATAAGCACACACCCCAATCCTTGATGAGATGCATCACTATACACCGAAAATCCTCCTGATCCCTCAAGAATAGTTAACACAGGTGCCGCTGTCAACCTCCTCTTTAATTCCTGAAAACTGAGCTCACATTAGTCAGTCCATATAAAGGGAGTCTCCTTGCGCGTGAGCTTAGTTAAAGGAGCGGTAATCCTTGAAAATCCTTCCACAAATCTTCTGTAATACCCTGCCAAACTAAGGAAGCTTCGAACCTCAGTGACTGTCCTCGGTCTCTCCCAATTAAGCACAGCCTCCACCTTGCTTGGATCCACTGAAACTCCTTCCTTTGAGACTATATGACCAAGGAAAGCTATCCGGTTCAACCAAAACTCACACTTACTAAGCTTTTCATATAATTGCTTATCTCGGAGTATCTAAAGTACTAACCACAAATGCTTTGCATGCTCCTCATACGACCGAGAGTATACCAGGATATCATCAATAAAGACTATCACAAATTTATCTAGATAGTCTCTAAACACTTCATTCATCAACCTCATAAATGCTGCAGTGGTGTTCGTCAATCCAAAGGATATCACCAGAAATTCGTAATGGCCATACCTCGTCCTGAAGGCCGTCTTTGGAATATCTTCTTCCTTGATCCTCAATTGGTGATAGCCCGACCTCAAATCAATCTTAGAAAAGACTGATGCCCCTCTTAGCTGATCCAGTAGATCATCAATCCTGGGTAGTGGGTATTTATTCTTCACCGTGGCTTTATTCAACAATCGGTAGTCTACACATAATCTGAGACTACCATCCTTCTTCTTAACAAATAGTACTGGCGCTCCCCATGGCGAAACACTGGGTCTAATAAACCCTTGATCCAATAACTCCTGTAGTTGTCTCTTCAATTCCTCAAGTTCCACTAATGCCATCCTGTAAGGAGGTTTAGAGATCGGCTGAGTATCTGGTACCAAATCAATGGTAAACTCCAGCTCTCTCTCTGGTGGTAAACCTGGCAATTCATCTGGGAAAACATCCAGAAATTCATACACCACAGGTATATCCTCAATCCTCGGATGTTCCCGCTCATCGTCTGAGATGAGTGTCTCATAACCTTCACATGAATAATCATATTTAATATTCTCCAAAATAATATCAAAATTCTCAAATTACTTACTAGAAATCCACATAATCATTTCCTCAATATCTCAATCGTACACTATAAGGTTCGGGTAGGGAGAAAGTTACAATCTTGGTATAGCAGTCTAAACTCACTCGATTGGTTGCCAACCAATCCATCCCCAAAATTACATCAAACCCATGTATATTCAACATGATTAGGTCTGCTAACATCACTCTATCTCCCACCTTTATCTCACATCCTCTACAGATTAACTCAGTTCTCTGGGATTCACGCATAGGGGTATTTACATGTAGTATGTATTCTAGAGGTTCAAACTTCAAGTTTAATCTACATGCAAAATGCTCAGAAATAAAGGAATGCGTGGATCCTGAATCAATCAACACATGAGCCTTATGATTACAGACAGAGAGTGTACCTCTTATAGTTTCTGCCGAAGTGTCTGCGGTCTCCTTATCCAGGGTAAATACATGTCCCTGTGCCACAGGTTTCTTCCCTTTCTCTGCCGCAGTGGCCCGTCTCCGGGGATCCACTCTCTGAGGCTGTTGTCTAGTGGGCTCCGAGGATCCACTCTCTGAGGCTGTTGTCTAGTGGGCTCCGGAGCATGTGGTATCTGAGGTTGGGGACAGTCCTTCACTCTGTGACCCATGTCACCACATCTAAAACATCCATGGATCGACCCAGTACAACTTCCCTCATGCATTCGGCCACAATCTCTGTAAAATCTTGTCTCAGGCCTGACATCTCGAGGGGTCTCTCTAATATTAGGGTAACCTCTGGGTCTCTCTAATCTGCCCTTCTGTACCTCAATCCTTCCTCTTCTGAAGGAACCTCTCCGAGCCTCTGTTTGGAAAAGTGCTGGCCTCTTGCCCTTATCTCTATTCACTGCTCTGAGCTCATTTTGGGATTGTACCATCTCAATCCCTCTTTCAATCTCTTGTGCTCGTCTCAGAGCATCTCCAAACTCAGTAATACATAGCCCTATCAATCTATCTCTGATGACGGGCTTCAACCCATACACAAACTTCTCTGTGCGGAGCTCTTCACTCCTGAAGGTCTCTGGGTCATATCTCAATAGCACTGTGAATTGGCTCTCATAGTCATCCACAGACATGTCACCCTGTACCAAACTCAAAAACTCAGCTTGTTTCTTTCTCTAGGCGGCTCGTGGTACATATTGGGTCCTAAAGGCTGTCTGGAACTCTTCCCAACCAATCACATCATGGTGGGACATCAGAATACCCTGGGTAGTACCCCACCAATCTCGAGCTCTCCCCTTCAGCATATAGGCACTCATACTAACCCTCTCAGCATCGGTGCACCCGAGAAAATCAAATATAACTCTCAATTCCGTCAACCACTCCTCAGCCTCTGTAGGATCCTTCTTTCCCTTAAATGCGGGTGGATTCATCTTCAGAAAATCCTTTAGTCGGACCATACTTCTATCCTCAGGCTGAGTGATGGGAGGCACTGGGGGTATGGAAGGTCCTTGTGGTGGTGTAGGAGTAGTACCCGAGGCATTAACTCCAAAGTGTTGCGCGAATAACGCTGCCATCTGCTCAAAACCTTACCTCACATCGGTCTCAATCCGATTAAATCGAGAGTTAAGACTCTCTGGTTGTGGGACAGGTGGCGGAGGGGACTCTGCCTGCCTCCTCGAACGACCTCATCGTTTACTCATTTTCTATCTCAACTCGTCTCCTGCGCGTACATATCAAAATTGATTGAAATCTCAATCCTCAATTTCAGTTCATGACCAGACTATTACAGACACTTGGGATGTATTCCATTTCACTTAACCGACACTGACAGTACTAGACACCCTAAGCTCTGATACCAAGAAAACTCTGTCACGCCCCGAATATGCGGAAAATAGGGCTAATTTAAAACTTTTTACTCGTTAACTCACAATTAAAGGTGCATTCCTGTGCAGTGTCATACATCATCATAATTATCATTCCTCAGGATCTCATCACTAGAATTTATATATCATATCAAATACATTAATCATTCTCAAGTTAATTAATCCTAATACATCCCATATAATGTTATACATCAAGTGTCTGCAATTACAATAATAGTCTGGGTACATGAAAAGATAAAATATACCTCAAGATACAATTTATATGGCCTGGAGCTCGAATCCTCCACTAGCCACTACTCCGTACGTCGCAGGGAGATCCTTGTTCACTTGAAGAACTCTGGGGGGAAAGGAAAACAGGGTGAGCTTCTAAATCGCTCAGTAAAGGGGGTAAGGAACTCATTTCATAAACCAAAATACACATCACAAAAGGTTTATTTGTATGTGAAACTCATTTGAAAACCATAGCATGAAAGTACTCAAAACGATATTCTCATATCTCAAATCATGTAAAAACATGAAGTAAAAAGGCTCACTCTAGAGCAATAATAAAGCATGTGAAAATAACGCGTTAAACGCTTTCTCAAATAACGTGATAAAATCACAGTAAAAATAATGCACGTGGCACAGCCACTAAACACACATGGCATAGCCACTGTTTTAAATTCTCGCGTGGCATAGCCACAAAACACACGTGGCAAAGCTACTGATTTAAATTTCTCGCGTGGCATAGCCACAAAATACACGTGGCAAAGCCATAAATTAAATTTCTCGCGTGGCGTAGCCACAGATTTAATTTCTCGAGTGGCATAGCCACAGAATAGGGTTTCTCAACGTGGCGCAGCCACCAATGGGGTATAACGTGGCACAACCACCAATGGGGTTTCTCAACGTGGCACAGCCACCAATGGGGTATAACGTGGCACAGCCACCAATGGGGTTTCTCAACGTGGCAACGGCCACTAAGTATACGTGGTACAACCACTGAATGGGTTATTCTCACGTTACCAGAACGGAGAAGAAATCGGGCTTACATGCTACCAGAGCAATGCCCGGTGTGTACTCACAACTACACACCTAAGTCTTATCACATAAGACTGGTTTACCTTCACGTAGAACTCGTAATGGTTTTTCTCTCATAAAACTCATTTGAAATCGTTTTGTACTCAACACAAAACATAATAAACATCGAGTTTCAACCGGCAAAGCACACGCACACATTTCTCAAATCTCAATATTGCCTTAACATAGAGCCCAGTTATAAACTCATAAAAACATTGGGCTCCAACCGGCTATAAAAATCGTGTGCAATTAAATCTCAACACAAAACCCAACATGCTTGTTTTATAAACCACAATTCATGCTAAAATAGTTTACAATTCACATACACAAATGGTTTAGATTTCCCTTACCTCTTTGCACCTCGTATAGTGCAATTGTTTCCCCCGTATCATGGACTAGCCTCGCATTCCACTCTGGAACTCCCGAGCTGTCCAAACGATGTTAAAACATCAACACTCAATTATCTCATAAACCTCAATTCTCAAAATCGAGCATAATTGCTCATAACTCCTCATATCTCTTGATTCTCGTAACTCAACCCTAAACTACAACCTCATTCACAATATCTCAACGTCCTACATTTCTCATGCCAATTATCTATGCTAATTCATCACATTGTCTACATTTCCATTTATAGCACAAATTCTCAAAATTACCAAATATCTACATTACTCCAACTACATTGCAATTTCATCAATCCCTAATCCTTTCTCAACTATTTCAACACAATGACAACCACCAATATCATCAAAATCATCTCAAATGGAAGGATCGAAGTTTAGAATTTACCTAAAGCTTGTGAGACGCACAACCCACGCCTCGATCCGATTCGTCCTTCGATTTCCAAGTATGTTGTTCTCCCTTTGATGAGGAACAACTTTCCTTCTTGCCACAACAGCTGATTCGACCGAAAATGGGGGATTTGGATGAGTGAGAAAGTTAGGTTTTCGGTAAAATGGGGGTTGGAAGAGAGAGAAAGTGAGTTTACAGGAGAAAAACACGGGTTCCTTATATAGACTGGAGGTAGGAGATCGATCTGCCTCTTGATGAGATCGATCTGCGTTTGAATTTTGGGGACGATCTGGGCAATTTTATGCCTAAGAGATTGATCTGTCGAGGGGTGAGATCGATCTCTTTATGGCTTTATGAGATCGATCTGCTCCTAAGGAGATCGATCTCTTCCTCATGAGATCGATCCTTTCTCAAACAGAATCATTTGGGGATCGATCTCTTCCATTGGAGATCGATCTGCTCCTCAAATTCTTCCTTCCTCGTCATTTTTAACTCACCAGATCGATCTCTCCTTCTCCCAGATCGATCTGTCCTCATACGTCATGCTTATTTTACACACTTAACATATAAATCTCCAATTATAATTCCCACAATTCACTTAGCTCAATAAATTACACTTCAAATTCTTATTACATCATTAAAATATGTTTGAAATTCTCAGATCTCACACATATGTTTCCCTTGTTGTGAGTCTGGGGATATGATAACCCATGATTATGTCTCATGTACATTGATTTGCTGAGTGCAAAGTGCTTTCTAAATTATACTGTGTGATTTTAAAGATGTGCTGTGTGAATATACATATACTCATCTGGCGAATTAATGATTTCGCATCGATGGAGCTATTTTAAAGAATGCAAATATTTATAAGGAAAATGATTATATATTTTAGCTTGTAGATAGAGTAGTTATCTACCTGCTTTCATATTTTTCTCACAGAGCGTGTTAGCTCACCCCCTTATTTCTCCTCCACGGATTCTACGCAGTAGTGAGTCCACTGCAGTCGTTCCTGCTATCATGTTTCTTCGATCATCGAGTAGTATAGAAAGGTATACATTTGAGATGAAAAATTTTGTATCCTGTAAATTAATGCACAATAAAGTTTGTCTTTTGTATTTTGGGGGATGTATATAATAGAAATTGATGTAAACACTTTCGCACATATATGTATAAAAGTCCAGTTTCTATTCTGCTTTATTTGTACAAATTTATTAAATTATAATGGATGAGATATGGATTGGATGTTGACTCACAACCCAACTGTAAGTGGTAAGGTAAAGGTCACAGACTGAGAGAGAGAGGGGCATGATAGAATTAATGGTATCATAGCAGAGTTGGTCTGATGTGAGTCAGTATCCACAGTTAGAAAATTATACACCCCCAAAGTATTGTGCATTATTCGGATACAAATGTGTATACCAAGCTGGAAAATGTGATTGAGACACTTATTTTGAGTATGTAGGATGTCTGATAGATGATGTACTCGTAGAGGAGAGAGTTCACGCTCCCAAGGGTGTAGAGATGAGCCCAAGAGACGCAGTGGGTCTAGTTCTAGTAGAGATCCACTTGAGCTTAGTGATGCCGCTAAGGAACGTATAGTGCAGTTACAGCGCAGTGTAGACACGGTTATGGAGATGTTTACATAGGCAATGGCCAAATTTGAGGGTAGACAAGAAAACCTCACTGGTCAGGCTGCTGCACCTGAGAGACAAGAACCAGCACAGCCTGCACCGAGACCTCAAGATGTAGAGGTAGAGATTCTTGCACCCCTTCAGTTCAGGATATTCCCCCACCAGTTCAGGATCTTGTAGCTCCACAACAGGTTGGTGGTGAAGGAGTGTATGATTGTGATCTGGGTAGACTGAGAGAGTTCTGGAAGTTTAGACCACCTTCATTTAGTGGGGTGAAGAATCCAGTGTTAGCTGAGCATTGGATACGTAGTATGGAGAAGCTCTATCGATTTTTCCATTGCTCCACCACAGAGAAGGTCCCCTTTGTAGCTTTTGTATTAGAAGATGAGGCTGAGCATTGGTAGATGGCCACACAGCCGATGTTGAGTGTACGACACCCGGTTATGACATGGGATATATTCTTGGGTGTCTTCAGGAGGCAGTACATTCCAGCTACTACTCAGAGAAAGATGTAGATTAAATTTATGACATTGACTCAAGGAAATCGGACAGTGGATGAGTATGAATCTGGATTCACATCCCTGGACAGATATGATACGGTCATTATGTGCCTTGAGGACAGAAAGTTCAAAAATTTCTTGAGGGACTGAGACCTCCCATCAGAGCTCGATTAGCTCCATTGGATATTACCACCTATAATGAGGCAGTACGCAGAGCTCTGCTATGTGAGTATGATTATGAGTTGCATGCCTTGGAATAGAGTAGGAGTCGTAAAGGCAAAGATAGAGACCGAAAGAGGTCAGTTGAGGATAGAGGGTTTAGAAAGGGCCGAAGGTTATTTGGTAAGGGGCCTAAGATTGATGAGGTATAAGAGAGGCATGCGAAGCTTCTAGTTCATCTAGCCTTATCGCCAGCTTCGAGGGGCATAGTTATTGGCGGACCTCGACCTACCATAGAGCAATGCAGGTTATGTAGTAGATATCATGGGGGGTAGACCATGCCTTTTATCGATGAGATCATGTTATAGGCATGGTAAACCAGGGCACATAGCTCGTGAATGCCCAAAGTTGATTTATACAGCCCCACAGAAGGGTAAAGAGTCAGAGAAGGCTACAATTGAGACACCTACACCTAAGAGGAAGGCCACAGCTGAAGAGAAAGGGAAGCAAGTTGTTAGTCGAGGGCGAGGGTTTGCATTGGACCAGGCATCTGCAGAGGCTTCCTCGGATGTGATTAAAGGTACTATCCTAGTCTTTGATTTTGAAGCATTAGCATTGATTGATCCTGGCACCATGCATTCATTCATATTGCCTTCATTTACATGTAAACTGTGCGAACATGTGAAACCTGTGCGCTTAGGTAGAATTTTACTTATAAGCACTCCAGTGAGAGGCAATGTAACGACGGAGTATGTATGTAAGAGTTGTAAGTTAAAAGTAGGGGAAAAGGACATGTCGACCGATCTCATCCTATTAAGCATGAAGGATTTCGATGTAATACTAGGAATGGATTGGTTGGCTACAAACTATGTTATTTTAGACTGTTATGCTAAGACAGTAATGTTTTCCATCCCTGAAAAGTACATTGTAAGATTTGAAAAGTAATGAAAGAGTAAGTTATTTTAAAGATGGATAATGTTACTAACGAATGTAATAATAATGTGTTGAAGGTTTTATAGCCTATATGGTTGACTTGGATAAGGGGTACCTGGATATAGCTGACATCCCAATGGTTAAAGAATTTTTTGATGTCTTTTCGAAAGAATTGCCAGGATTGCCACCAGACAGAGAAATAAAATTTTGTATTGATTTGGTGCCTGGAACTGAACCGATATCCAAGCCACCATATAGAATGGCTCTGATTGAGTTAGAGGAGCTAAAGAAGAAATTGCAAGAGTTGTTGGATAAGGGGTTTATCAGACCGAGTATATCACCTTAGGGAGCACAGGTTCTGTTTGTAAAGAAGGAGGATGGGAGTCTCTGACTGTGTATAGACTATCGATTGTTGAATAAGGCTACCATCAAGAATAAATACCCCCTTCCACGGATAGATGATATATTCGATCAGTTGCAGGGAGTACAGATCTTTTCGAAGATTAATCTGAGGTCTGGGTATCATCAGTTAAGGATTCGGAGTGGAGATGTACCCAAGACAACATTTCGAACCCGTTATGGCCATTATGAGTTTTTAGTTATGCCATTTGGGTTGATGAATGCTCCTGCAACGTTTATGACTCTAATGAATGATGTATTTAAGCCCTTCTTGGACAGATTCATGATTATCTTCATAGATGACATATTGGTGTACTCGAAGTCCAGGGAAGAGCATGAGCAGCATTTGAGAATAGTGTTACAGACCCTCCGAGATCAAGAGTTGTATGCTAAACTCAACAAGTGTGATTTCTGGCTAAGTACGATATCATTTTTGGGTCACGTAGTCTTGAGAGACAGTGTATTAGTGGATCCGTGCAAGATAGAGGCTATGATCGAGTGGGAAAGACCTAAGACGGTTACAAAAATCCATAGTTTCCTGGGTTTAGCAGGTTATTACCGACGGTTTGTCGAGGGATTCTCTAAGCTAGCTGCTCCATTGACATGTCTATCTCGAAAGAATGTGGCATTCGAGTGGGATGATAAATGTGAAAGTAGTTTCTATGAACTAAAGTACAGACTGACCACCACACCTATTCTCACTATACCCATCAACTCAAGAGGTTACTCAATGTATACAGATGCCTTAGGATAGGGACTGGGCTATGTGTTGATGCAGGACGAGAAGGTAGTAGCCTATGGATCTAGACAGCTTAAGGACCATAAGAGGAACTACCCGACCTATGATTTAGAGTTAGCAGTGGTGGTATTTGCATTGAAAATATGGCGTCACTATTTGTACGGTGAAAAATTCCAAGTGTATACAGATCATAAGAGCCTCAGATATCTGTTTTCACAGAAAGAGTTGAATTTGAGGCAGAGACGATGGATAGAGTTTCTGAAGGATTATGATTGTGAGATACTGTACGATCCAGGAAAGGCTAATATCGTGGCTGATGCCTTGAGTAGAAAGAGCCTCGGAATGGTATCACACATGATGGTCAGGAAATATGAGCTGCTCGAGCAGTTTGCTCACCTTAAGTTGGATATAGTCCCTCTTGATGTTGATAGTGACTGTGTGATAGCTAGCCTAGGAGTGGAACAGAATTTAATTGACCAGATACACCAGGCTCAGCATGCCGATCTACTGTGTGAGGATCATACGAGTCTGATTCAGAGGGGTGATGTGACCAATTTCTTAGTGAATGATGATGGCCTACTGAGGTTTAGAGGTAAAATTTGCGTTCCCAATAACCCAGAGCTAAAGAGATTGATTTTGACAGAAGCTCATTCATCGAGATACACGTTGCATCCGGGGAGTAACAAGATGTATCAAGACCTCTGAAAAGTGTATTGGTGGTCAAGGATGAAAAAAGATATCGTAGAATTTGTGGCAAGATGTTTGATATGTCAGTAAGTGAAGGTAAAGTATCAGAAGCCTGCAGGGTTATTGTAGCCTCTACCTATACCAACATGGAAATAGGAGCATGTCACTATGGATTTCATCATGGGTTTGTCGAGGACTAAGAGGAACCATGATGCTATCTGGGTGGTGGTTGACAGATTGATGAAATCCTCCAACTTTTTGCCTAAGAAATCTATAGATACTTTGAGTAGTTTAGCAAAACTGTATGTACGGGAGATTGTAAGGCTACATGGTGTTCTAATGAGCATTGTATCAGATAGGGATTCTTGCTTCACTTCTTACTTTTGGGAACAATTTTAGGAAGCTATGGGAACCCGATTGAGTTTCAGTACTGCTTTCCATTCTCATACCGATGGTCAATCAGAAAGAACCATTCAAACATTAAAGGATATGCTGAGAGCAAATGTTATGGGTTTTAAAGGCTCTTGGGATGATCACCTGCCGTTAGCCGAATTTGCATACAACAATAGTTATCACTCGAGTATTGGGATGGCACCATATTAGGCCTTGTATGGTAGAAGGTGTCGTTCCCCTATTTGTTGGGAAGAAGTGGGTGAAAGGAAAATTTTTTCTCCTGTCTTGGTACAGGAAGCCTCTGAGGTTGTTCAGTTGATATGTGAGAGATTGAGAATAGCTCAGAGTAGATAAAAAAGTTACGCTGACATAAGATAGAGGCCACTAGAGTTCACAGTGGGTGACTGAGTTTTCTTGAAAGTTTTTTCCTCGAAAGGGATTGTGAGGTTCGGTAAGAAGGGTAAGTTGAGCCCTCATTATATTGGACCATTAGAGATACTGGAGCGTGTGGAGGATAAGGCTTACAGGCTAGCAGGCATACATAATGTCTTCCATATGTCTATGCTTCAGAAGTACCATCCAGATCCAACTCATGTGTAAAGAAACTGATCCAGATACTGGATAGGAAGGAAAAGTACTATGGAACAAGACGATTCCACTTATCAAGGTTCTTTGGCAGCACCATACTTCAGAGGAAGCTACTTGAGAGTTGGAGAACTCTATACTGGAAAAGTACACTCGACTTTTTGAGAAGTAACTTGGTTTTAATTTGGAGGACCAAATTTCTTAAAGGATGAGAGAAATGTAAGGCCCGTATTTTTATATGTACCCTTATGATTCCCTAAATATACACTTGTTCATGTAATATGAATCATAAAAGTTGTAAGGTCCGTAGATTTGATGTACATTCTTGTTATGTGAGTTCATGATGTACACACAAGTTTCATTATGTATGAATTATAAGAAATTGACATTTTTAAGTGATAAATGTGGATTGAATGCAAATGGGTAGTGAAGTAAATTGATATCAAGTTAACTTTGAAATTTGGGATGAAATTCGACTAAGTATGCTGCAGAGCAAGGGGAGATCGATCTCTCCTTCAAGCCAGATCGATCTCGGTAAGCTTCTACCAAGCAAGGATCGATCTCATCCTCAAGTAGACTAATCTCATTATGTCTCAGCCAGAAGCAGATCGATCTCATCCCTTTGGCATATCGATCTCTGAAGCTCTCTACCTGGCTAAGATCGATCTTACCCTTCAGAACAGATCGATCCCTCATGCTTGAAAACTGAATGCCAAGAGACTTAAAGCAGGTGAAGATCGATCCTTCACTTATGGAGATCGATCTCATCAAGCCATTTCTATAAAAACTAGGCTGTTGAACTGTATTTCACGAGAATAACTCAAAACCTTCCATTTTTGAAGCAAAGTAACTTAGCTTTTCTCTCTAAACTCTCAACACTTTCCTTAGAGATTTGAAAGAAGTTCATTTTAACAAAGTTGTTCCCAGAGAGGAGGAGAACAACATAGTTGAAAATGGGAGGTCGAATCGTTGGATTGGAAGAGGAAAAGAGCTTTCCCCCAATTTTGGTGAAAAAGGAGAAAAGCTGAGATTGGTAAGATTTCAATGCAACAATCTCATGTATGTTAATCTAGGCATGATGATGAGTGATTTGGTATATAGATTTATGGTTGAAACATCTTAGTTCATGCCTAATCTTCCAAGACCTATAAGTGGCTTGATGTGCCAAAACGAGAGAAGGATTAGTAGGCATGGATTCAATGAGAAATTTAAGTACGCATTGATGTTATTAAGCATATATATATATATATATGCTTGTATAACAGTGTGGTGAAATCCATGTGCTAGAAATAATAATGGTTGAAAATAAGCATATGAGGTATTTGATGAAATGCCAAAAATGAAATGAAATGATGAACTAAAGGCATTGTAAGCTTAATGCTGGTTCAATATGAATCAATAGACTCAAGGAGTCTAAGAGATTCTTGAAGAATGAGTTATATACTCGAAATGGACTTATGAAAGAATAAGGTCTGATAATGAAGTAACGAGGTCAAATAAGATATAAATGGCCAATGCATTGATTTGAATATCATGCAAGTGAAATGAAAGTATATTGATGTGTGTGATACACAATTTCAGCTCCTGAAGATATCATTGGAGTCAATAGGACCGGATCACGAGAAATGGAAATTGAAGGAAAGTGATTCGAGCGTGTTTCGAGGTAAGAGACTTATGCGAGCTATTAGAGATAGCTATACGTATGTTTTCTTACCTGTTGTGTGTGAATGTATGCGATGAGTGTGTAGATATTGATATATCTAGGTGAAAACTACGTATGAGAATAAGTTTATAAGTATGAGTTGCATGACTTCTATGTTATTGTTGTGAAAAGAGGTTTTGCAAACATTTTGAGAAAAAATAATAATAGATAAGCTCTCGGTTTAATAATTTACATGAAAAGCTTTTAGACGAGTGATTGAAGGGAGATTGCCCTCTCACTCATGCTTAATGAATGGAGTCTTATTTTTTTTTTTTGTGAAATTATGCTAGATCCTAAGTGGCAACGGTAAATTGACCAGCCCTTCTCGCACATTATTTTAAAGTGATTTTTGAGAAAAGCAAAAGAGTGCTCGGTGCCTTGGGTCATGTTGTGTGTTCCACTTGAGATGCTCATACTAGATTTTAGGAATCATGCTGGAGCCTTCAAGTATTGCTGTGTGTCTTGCTCTGACTATGCTCGCATGTAATTTCCTAGTAATATTATGCTCGATGCCTCAGGTATGTTGTGTCTTACGTTGAGTTGCTCGCACGAGGTTTTCATGATTATGTTGTGTGTTAAGTAAAATCGTGTTAGAGCTGTCATGTATTGTTGTGTGTCTTGCATTGACCTGCTCACACGTGTTTTATGAATGTGATGTAATGAGTACAAAACCATGCCTGAGTCGTCGTGTATTGTTATGTGTCTTACACTGACCTACTCGCACGAGATTTTGAGACAATGGAAATAGGTGATAAGGATCCACGGGAGCACGATGTACCGTGAGCATTAGCCATGGAGTACAATGTACCGTGATTCAATATGAGCTGAAGGGATGGTTGATCTGCCTCCCCAAGCATAGGGTTCTCGCACACCTGATCAGTGTTGCTTGAAATCCGACTTTGGCCATGAGTCTTTTATTTATCTGAGTGATATGACATTTTCACTACTATGTGTGGTGACATATGTTTCCCTTGCTATGTGTATAGGGATATGATAACCCATGATTATGTCTCATGTACATTGATTTGCTGAGTGCAAAGTGATTTCTAAATGTATACTGTGTGATTTTAAAGATGTGTTGTGTGAATATGCATATACTCATCTGGCGAATTAATGATTTTATATCGATAGAAGCTATTTTAAAGAATGCAAATCTTTATAAGGAAAATGATTATATATTTTAGCATGTAGATAATGTAGTTATCTACATGCTTTCATATTTTCCTTACTGAGCGTGTTAGCTTACCCCCTTATTTCTCCTCCACAAATTCTACGCAGTAGTGACTACACTGCAGTCGTTCCTGCTATCGTGTTACGTCGGTCATCTAGCAGTATAGAGAAGTATACACTTTAGATGAAAAATTTTGTATCTTGTAAATTAATACACAGTAAAGTTTGTCTTTTGTATTTTGGGGGATGTATTGTCACGAGCCTTAACTTACCAAAATACGTACAAATATTTTGCATTGTCATGCACCATTTATTATTCATCCTTACCTCAATCGTGAACAGCAACTCTCCTCAATAGTTGGGCTGTGTGTCGATGTCTAACTCACTCCACCATACCAATTCAATTTGTATATTATTTATGAGTAAACACTTGTATAAATGTATATATATCAGAGTTGTTACATGTGTTTACATTGTTTTACATCCCCAATGTTTACATACAACATGCTACTGTGCTACCGTAAGTTTAGATACAAAATTACAACAGTGTGTATACCTTACACGATGGGATGTAGCGGATTACCAAAAGGGAAAGCCTCCATTCACGCTCAGTCTATACTCAAATCTCTGTAGAGAGGGGGAAAATAAAGGGGTGAGCAACCCACACGCTCAGTAAGGCAATCATGCGAACAGGTAGATACTGCACTATCTACGTGATCGTGATGTCATGCTCAAAAGTATTTAGTTCATCATTTTATCTCAAAACATGAGTGTATGATTGTGTTAATGGTATGCAAAGCATTCATGCTATTAAAATCAAGTGCACAAGTCAATTCAAAGCATGGTATAAATCATCATGCATAATTCACAATAAAGCATGGCATTACCCATTATGCGTTTTCTCAAATAAGCATGGCATTAACCATCATGCATTTCTCACAATAAAAGCATGGCATTAACCATCATGCATTTCTCACAATAAAGCATGGCATTAATCATCATGCTTCAGTGCACTTTAAAACCATTAACAATCGATATCTCAAAACAATTCAACATTTGTCAGGTCTCAGCCCCTCCCTTGGACTATCCTGACCCACAAATCTTTTCAAACATGGATTTATTCTCAAAGCAATAAACATGTGAGATAGGCAATTCAATAAAAGGTAATAACCTCTAGGTCTATGGCCATAACCTGTGATACTGGCTACACGGATCAGGTGTGCGGGATATCACCACTATCTGCTTCCACACGGGAATGGGTCAAATCCAGCCTGTCGATCCATAGCAGATCTCGTTCGAAGACGGCACATCACAATCTCAACACGGTACAACGTACTCCATGCTACATGCATGGTACAACGTACTCCATGGACCCAATCAACACATCATATCACGCCACATCTCAAAACGCACGTGTGAGCCTATTTAATCGGTATGACCTAATCCAACCCGCCAGTCCATAGCAGATCTCATCCGAAGACGGCACATCACAATCTCAACATGGTACAATGTACTCTATGCTACATGCACGGTACAACGTACTCCATGGACCCAATCAACACATCATATCATGTCACATCTCAAAACGCACGTGTGAGCCTATTTAATCGATACGACCTCTTGTCTACTCGAAGCTCCTAACACGGCTATCAACATGTCAAAATCATAAACTGCACGTATGAGCCTATTTAATCGGTGCGACACCAAGTCTACCTGAAACTCCAAGCACGACAACAAATAAGGTGGGCATCTAGTGCGAGCTAAGCTCCAACCACCATGCCAAAACCAGTATGAAATCCATGTGAAAACTAGTGCGAGCTAAGCTCTAGCACTCATGTGTATAAAACACGTCAAATCTCGTGCAAGTCATACTCTAACACGCTTTCATTCTCACGAAAACAATGTAGGTGGCTCATTTCTTTGCAAAGTGTGGTTAACAAACCAAAACAACTCATTTCTTTTGCAATTCATTTCAAATGCTAGCCAACCTACCAATCACTTGCTAAAAAACAATAAAACATGATTTTTCGAAGCATTATGCTTTTATTTTCATGCTCATTTCTCAAACACCTAACTTTTACCCTTCAATCACCCAACATCATTTCCTGATATCTCATGCATTCTAGCAAAGCATTTAATGGGCCCAAATTGCGCACAGATATCTCTAAGAGTCCACACAATTCCCTTACCTCGATTTACTCGGTGTGACTCTTTTCCTCTTAGCTTCTCACGCTCTTGGCTCAACTCACTCCGGCTTATCCTCGAAAGTTGCAATTTATTCATCATACGTTCGAGTTAGTGTGGCTAACTCTCATTCAACTATATATTCCACCCAATACCTTAAATGTTCATTTCACCGTTTTTGGTTAAACCTCTTTATTCATTCCATATTATTATCTTAAATTATCTCCTCAACACCATTATCATCTCAAGATATCCCATTCATCATTTGTTCCACCACATTTCACTTCTCACACTAACCCATTTCTAGGTTATATTCATTTCATGGTATTCTAGGTAGTTCTATCCACAATGTGCACACCCAAATCAACTTCATAATCATTAACTAGACAAATGTACTTAGATTTGTGCACTAGAAACTTACCTCTTTGGATTTCCTCTTTGCTCCAATTAGAAATGCCCCTTGTTCCTTCAATCCAACAAATGGGTAAATACCTCCAAACTATGTTGTTCTTCTCCTTGATGTGAACGACTTTGCCTCTAATAGTCTTCCCTCAAATCTCCTTGAAAATGGTTGGATTTAGAGAGAGAAAACTAGGTTTTGGGTTGGAAAGCGAAGGAAATGGTTTTGTCCTGAAATCTGTAGATTTTCAACGCCCTTTTTTTATAGAAATAGCTTGAGGAGATCGATCTGCACAAGGAGGAGATCAATCTGGTCCCCTTAAATTCCTCTTTTCCATGGCATTTTAAGCATGAGATCGATCTGCTCCAAACAGAGAGCTAAGGAGATCGATCTGTGTGCTTGAGGATCGATCTTTTCATTACACAATATTTAAGAGATCGATCTGCCCTATTCCTTTACTCAAATAAGAGCTTTCTGGCTCTTCCAGATCGATCTCTCATCCTATGAGATCGATCTGGCCTACATAATTTCCAGATTTTACTGCAGTTTCCTGCAGAAACTTATACCAAAACATCCTTAATTTGCTGCCATGGTCATTTTCTCATCCAATCATCTTTGAGACTTGAAAATGGCATCCATTAATACTTTATACATATTAAAACTTGTGTAGAATCTTTGTATAACCAAAGATACTTAATATAAACCAAATGGAAGTGCATACTCATGCAAATCTTCATTCCATTTACCACACTACTCATATTTCATTTTACTCACATTCTCCACATGTTTAAGTCCATTTCTTCACATTCATACATAATGTAACTTATATGTACAATCACAACTCTTATTACAAGTGTGTACATAATCTTATGGACTTACATTACATATACTTCACTTATGAATTTATCGTATAACTTCATTTACATTTCTTTATACATATATAAAATTATACATATACGGGGTCTCACATGTATATAATAGAAACTGATGTAAATGCTTCCGCACATATATGTATAAAAGTCTAGTTTCTATTCTACTTTATTTGTATGAATTTATTAAATTATAATGGATAAGATATGGATTGGATGTTGACTCACAGCCTAACTGTAAGTGGTAAGGTCAAGATCACAGACTGAGAGAGAGAGGGTCGTGACAAAAGAAGCTTTAAAATCTCACTTATGACATGTTTTGAAAATATGTGAGACATACGTATATGTGTTTTAGATTTAAGCTAACTCTACTTTTATCCACATTGTGATTAGAAGTGATTTCAAAACATGCACTCTGATAGCTTTTACAGCTAAATGTCTTACCTTAGTTGACATATGATAGTAATTAGCCATGACCATTTTCGGCCCCTACTAGCGAGGTATATAATAGTTAACAATGATGTAGCTTTCTATTGGCGATATAAATAGCAATGTTTCGGCCCTTGCTAACGGGGTATATAATAGTTAGCAATGTTTCGACCCTTGCTAATGGGATATATAATATTTAGCAATGTTTCAACCCCTGCTGACAGGGAACATAATAGTTGGCAATTTCGAGCCCTGCTAACAAGTTATAATAGTTAGCAATAGTCATGTATTTCGAGATTCTGATATTTCCCCGATCACGGGTTAAAATAGTGATAATATGAAATGTGTTTCAAATTTTTGAATATGTATTGAAATGTATTCTGAAATGTGAAAAACATTTTAAAGTATGCAATATGTTTTCAGAAATGTTTTACAAACATGAGATAGTTTACCGAACATATCCTAACGATATGGAATAAATATGTTGTGGCCCCTGCTAACGAGGATGATAATAGTTAGTGATATAGTCCCAACTGACGGGATGTAATAGTCAGTAGTGTCTCTGCTAACAGGTTAGAATAGTTAGCAAAGAAAGTATGAAATACGTTTCAAATTGGGAAGTATGTTTTGGAATAAGAACTACGTTTTGAATTATGAAGAGGGTTTCAGAATATGAAATATGTTTCGAATGTATGAATATATTTCGATGTGATATATTTTGGATAAGAAATATGTTTCTAAATAAGATATGTTCGATGTGTGATAAGTTTCGAATACAAGTTATGATTTGAATAAGAGACTTTTTTATATATGAATATATTTCGATATATGATATTTTCATATTGTAAAATGTGATCTCGAAAAATTGTTATGTTTTAAGAATGAATGTGGATGTAAGCAATTTAAGAGGGAAGAGCTTACATACTTGGATTGCATTAAACTTTGATTTTTGCATTCAACTATGTTTCGAATTCTTAACCCCTATGGGTATGTTCAGTTTGGATGGTCAGATTTGATAGCCAATTAAGGTATTTCAAAATACCTCTCTGTCTGAAAAACTTCACAGCATCTAGATAATATTATAGTCCGTAAACCCAAGAAAAGTGTGACTTTCGATAAGTTTTGAATTATGATTCGGATAAGTGATAAGAAAGAATGATCGAATGGGAATACGTTAGACATACATTTGTACTTGCGTGGTTTGCTTACTGAGCTTTCCCTAAAGCTCACCCCCTCTATTTTTCATCACAGGTTCAGACTAGAGGTACATTGGCATCAATGTCAGTATCGGCTTTGAAGTAAATACTTCAAGATCTTGCAGCTTATATTTGTATATTTATTTATACTATTTAATTGTATTTAATTTCAGAAAGTTACCCTTCAGTGCATGTGTCTAGATGTGTATTGAATTAAGAAATGATTATGAAATTTAGTAAGAAATTAGATTGGGACCTTAAACCCAAACTAGGTAGCTTGAAACCTAGAAACATTGTAAGATTGCACTCACATGATAAACAAGTGTTAAAAATATGAAAAATTTAGCCCAAATTCTTATTCTTCTGTTATAAATTTATTGAAAATTCTCATCCTTCGGGTCACGACATAGAGTATTAATACCTAAACATAGAGTTTACTAAGAAATTAGATTGGGACCTTAAACCCAAACTAGGTAGCTTGAAACCTAGAAACATTGTAAGATTGCACTCACATGATAAACAAGTGTTAAAAAAATGAAAAATTTAGCCCAAATTCTTATTCTTCTGTTATAAATTTATTGAAAATTTTCATCCTTTGGGTCACGACATAGAGTATTAATACCTAAACAAAGAGTTTACCTTTGGTCCAAAGGTAATAATGGGGGTATCGATACCATGCATTAAACCTTCCAATATTTAATAAACAATATCAATACCTTTACCAAAGGTATTAATACCTTGAACAGTCAAGACATATTTTTAGCAAGTTAAACGTGGAATCACATCAATAAGATAATCAATCAAACATTCTAACATGTGTACATTCGAGTTACAATTAATTCCTAAAACACTTAGCATAATTTCTAGAAACATTTATAACAGAGTGCAAGCTAGAAATATGCTAATGTGACTAAAATTCAATTTTCTCAAGTTTGTAAAATCATACCAAAATCCTAAGCTAACAATCTCTTTCTTTTTTATATGACAAAACTTAGGATGAATTAATTTTAATTTTCTCCCCCCTCAATTGGATAATCATTTTAAAGTTTGCAAAATCATTATCTCCCTTTAAATATATAGATTATTTCAAACATGATTCTGCATGAGGGTTAATTTAACCTATATTTCTCTCTCTTTTTGTCATAACAAAAAGAATAAGTATTTCAAAGAAACAATTAACAAAGGTTAGCTAACAAGATCTTTATGTGTTGGACTTTTTATCAAATAATATCATTAAGAATGCATAGTGTCAACATATAGAAATGGGCATTTTTCAAAGGTGATGCGTCATTAAGTATTCAATGTCCAAAGTAACTCCACAATGTTTAAGGATATCATAACTATAGGCATTACTATAGGCATTCAAATTATTTGTGGGTATATGAGCCATTCTAATTATTTGAATATATTCATAACATTACGTTCAACCACTAATTAAGTCGTGATCTATCATAAAAATTCATTAACCACAATATTGATTTTTTTAAAAAAAATTATCATCAATATGAATTCTCAACCCTTAATATATCTTCATCCATAACAAGGTATGTAAACTCAATCTTAAATTGTGATCATCAATAAATAGGCACAAAGGATGTCTACATGTATAAACAAAAGTTGTGCGCCAAGAAAAGTAACAACATTAAAACGAGGTACAGAAGTATACTACATATACATATCAAGATTCGAAAAACAAAATGAAGTTTAAAATTGTTTTGACATGAATAAAACTAAAGAATATCTCGATTTACAAAAAAGAAAATCATATCCTAAAATATCTATGAGTCCGGAGGTAGTGCTTAGGTCTCATAGTCCCAACTGAGAGGGTAGACAGTCGGGAACTTGACATTCTCCGCATTTTGAGTCTAGGCTAAGTCAACTCAATAATGGAATTGGCCTATCTCGGTGAAAATGACAGTAAATTACCCAATCAACATCGTGTGAAGTGTATCAAGATACACGGTCGTGTTTGAGAGATCAAGAGTAGTTGCCATAGGAGTAGATGATGAAACAAGCTTCTCGAGCTCGTTTTCCTCCTTAGATGAAGGTGGTCCTAGTCATTGAACCAACCTGGTGTTTTCTTTAAATACAAAGCCAACCTTATTAAAAGTGGCTTTGTCGAAGCGACTAGAAGAAAAATGGATAAATGGAGTCTCTACTCAAGTGTCAAAGCCTAGATGACATAAATAGAAGGCTAAAACAATATCAGAAGTTATCTAACATTCATTTATGTGAATAGGACAAATCATGCCTAGAAAAAAGAAGTAGACAAATTTGGTTTGACCTCGAACTTGATGTTATGCATCCACCAATATTCTAACTTCCTAATATGAGTGTACTTATTCCCATATGAGAGTAAGTTGTGATTGATAATGAAATGGAGGACTCGATCATGAAAGTCAAAAGGATGACTTGGTTTTATAAACATAGAGGGACATAGAATGTATAAACCTTTGGTGATTGCACCTTCATCAATGAGATTGAAGGCTTCGACTAAGGAGGATCGAGTGATAGTCACTAGACGTCCTAAGAGATAAGTTTCCATGTTAGTCACTAGACGTCCAAAAAAATAGGTTTGAATGCTAGTCACTTGACTCGAATCATTTGGTGCACTATTAAGTTATTATTAAAAAAAAAAAAGTGCATAATGAAGGTTTATAGGAATAAGGGTGGTTACCTGTAAGAATTTTGACCATCTAAACCTTTCAAAAGTTCAAACTTAATGGAAAATGTGCTTAAGTGAAAATGTCAAACTAAATGATTTTTCACAATCTAACTTCCAAGTTGTGAAATTTTTTGTTAAACATTTCTTTAGAGTTAGTTGTCTTAAGGCCAAGTTTAGGTTTATGGAGGATTGACTTGAGGATTGATGTTTGTTTGGTAGGAATTTTGACTTTTTTGGTTTGTTGTTTTTTTACTTTATCAGACATGACGATTAAACTAGAGACTAAAGAAGAAAAGTAGAGAACAGGTACGAAAAAGTTAAAAGGATGGGTTTTAGTGATGGATACCAATAGAAAATTCATAATAGCAACTAATATACTCAAAGATGATTAATTTTTAGCAAATATTATGCCCAAATCTCTTCACATATCAAATTAAACTAAAATTGAAATAGCAAGTGAAGAGTTCTACCAAAAACAAAAAAGTTATGATCCTCATGCACAAATAGAAGGATGGAAGAGAAAATCTATGTCCTATTGCGTGAAAGAAAATGAGATTTGAAAAGTGTTAATAATTTGACTTATGGATTTAGAAAGAATTTTTTTGAGAGAATGAGGTAAAGGATGTTAGAGATGGAGCTTTGAAAAGAAATGAAGAGTCGCACTAGAATACTAACTTATCTAATGTTTTTCTTAGCAAGTTATTGATAACTTAGTAGGTGTTCAGAAAGAGTCAAAAAGAAAGCCATGAAACCAAGTTCAAAAGTTTAGGGCCACTTTACTAAGTTTATTAATAATGGAGGTCAATCAAAGTGTAGATGCAATTATTGTAGTAGGGAATTTTATGGTGATAGAAAGAAAAATGGCACTGGATCACTTTTATATCACATGCACACATGCAACCAAAATCTTAATAACAATTATAGTGCAAGAACCCATATAGTTTTGCAAAGTAAGGGTGTTAAAAGGGAAGGAAACACTAGTACTTGGAAGTTTCATCAAAAGGTAATCAGAAAGGGTTTAGCTTCTATGATTGTGATTGATGAATTACCTTTTAGGTTTGTAGAAAGTGAAGGTTTTAGAAAGTTTATGTCTACTGCATGTCCAAGATTTCATGTTGATTCACGATCTACAATTACTAGGGATATTTATCAACTTTCTTTAGATGAGTAGTTGAAATTGAAAAAAGTTTTGAGGCATTCATGTCAAAGAGTTTGTATAACCACAGACACTTGGACATCTTTACAGAGAGTGAATTATTTGTGCCTTACGACTCACTTTATTGATAATGAATGTAAATTGAAGCAAAGCATATTAAACTTTTGTTTAGTTTCAAGTCATAAAGGCGAAGCCACTGGTATATATATGTACAAAGAAATGTAGATGGAGTTATACTATGAATTCATAAGTGAAGTATATGTGATGTAAGTCCATAAGTTAATGTACACACATGTAATAAGAGTTGTGATTGTACGTACAAGTTCCATTATATACAAATATGAAGAAATGGACTTAAACATGTGAAGAGTATGAGTAGAATGGAATATGAGTAGTATGGTAAAATGGAATGAAGATTTACATAAGTTGTGCACTTCCATTTGGTTTATATCATGTACCTCTGGATATACAAAGATCCTACACAAGTTTTAATGTGTATGAAGTATTATTGGATGCCATTTTCAGGTCTCAAAGATTATTGGATAAGAACATGACTATGGCAGCAAATTAAAGTTGTTTTGGTGTAAGCACCTGCAGAAAACAGCAGTAAAATCTGGAAATATGAAGGCCAGATTGATCTCATAGGATGAGAGATCGATCTGGGAGAGCCAAAATGCTCTTATTTTGAGCTATGGAACAGGACAGATCAATCTCCAAGGGAGCCAGATCGATCTCCTAACACATTCTGTAAAATGTAGATCGATCCTTAATGGAACAGATCGATCTCCTTAGCTCTCTGGTTGGAAGCAGATTGATCTCCCCTAAGACCAGATCGATCTCCTTAACCTTCTGTTTGAAGCAGATCGATCTTAAGCCTCGACAGATCGATTTCCTGCCTTCAAATGTCGTGAAAAATAGGGATTTTAAGAGGACCATATCGATCTCTACCCAATGCAAATCGATCTCATCAAGCAAATTCTATAAATATGGAGTAGTTGGATCTGTAATTTTCGAGACAAAACCAACCCTTTCATCTTCCAATCCAAAAACCTAGATTTTACTCTCTAAATTTGACCATTTTCAAGAAGATTTGAAGAAAGGCTATTAGACAAAATTTTGTTCTCATCGAAAAAGAGAACAACTTAGCTTGGAGGCATTTTCCCCATCTGTTGGATTTGAGGAACAAGGTGCATTTCTATTTGGAGCAAAGAGGAAATCTAAAGAGGTAAGTTTCTAATGAAATAACTTAAGTACATTGTTAAGCTATTGATGTTTGGGGTTGATTGGAGTGCTTAGTATTGTTAGAAACTATCTAAAATGTATTGCAATGATTATGACCTAGAAATGGTCTAGTGTGAGAAAGTGAAATGTATTGAGGTTAATGAGGAATGAGATATCTTTAGGTGATAATGGTGATATAAGTATGATTTAAGATATTGTTAGTGAATAAATGGTAAGATTTACAAAAAGGGGTAAAATGTAGATTAAAGCATTGGTAAATGCATAGATGAATTATATTGACTAGTGAAGTCAAAATGCGAGTTAAGAGCGTTAACTCAAGTGTTTGATGAATGAATCACAGCTCCCGAGGATACACCGGAGCAAGGCGAGCCAAAAGCTCAAGAAACTAAGAGGAAGAGAGTCTTACTTAAGTAAATCGAGGTAAGGGAATTCTGTGGACTCTTAGAGATATCTGTACGCAATTTGGGCGCTTAAATGCTTTGCTAGAATGCATGAGCTGTTAGGAAATGAAATTAGGTGATTGAAGGGTAAAAATTGGGTGTTTGAGAAATGTGCATGAAAACAAAAGCATAATGCTTTGAAAATCATGTTTTATTACTTTTTAGCAAATGATTGGTAGGTTGGTTGACATTGAAATGATTTACAAAAGAAATGAGATGTTTTGGTTTGCTAACCATGCTTTGCAAAGATTTGAGCCACCTACATGGTTTTCGTGATAATGAAAGCATGTTAGAGTATGACTCGCACGAGATTTGATGTGTTTTATACGCATGGGTGCGAGACCTTAGCTCGTACTAGTTTTCACATGGATTTCATACTGGTTTTGGCATAGTGCTTAGAGCTTAGCTCACATTAGATGCCCACCTTATTTTTGTCGTGTTTGGAGCTTCAGGTAAACTGGGTGTCGCACCGATTAAATAGGCTCGCACGTGCATTTGTGATATTTTGACATGTTGATAGCCATGTTAGGAGCTTCGAGTAGACAAGAGGTCGTACCAATTAAATAGGCTCACACGTGCGTTTGAGATGTGGCATGATATGATATGTTGATGTGGGTCAATGAAGTACGTTGCACTATGCAAATAGCATACAGTACGTTGTACCGTGTTGAGATGTGATATGCCATCTTCAGACGAGATCTGCTATGGATCGGTAAGCAAGATTTGACCCACCTCCCGTGTGGAAGCAGATAGTGGTGATATTCTGTACACCTGATCCGTGTAGCCGGTATCACAGGTTATGGCCATAGTCCTAAAGGTTATTTCCCTTATTGAATTGCCTATCTCACATGTCTATTGCTTTGTGAATAAATCCATGTTTGAAATGATTTGTGGGTCAGGACAATCCGTGGAAGGGGCTGAGACTTGACAAGTGTTGATTTGTTTTGAGATATCGGTTTTGTTAATGGTTTTCAAAGTGCACTGATGCATGATGTTTAATGCCATGCTTACTTGTGAAATATGCATGATGATTAATGTCATGCTTTACTTATAAATTATGCATGATGGTTAATGCCATGCTTTGAATAGGTGTTGTGCACTAAATTTTAATAGCATGAATTGCTTTACATACCATTAACACAATCATACACTCATGTTTTGAGATAAATGATGAACTAAATGCCTTTGAGCATGGCATCACGATCACATAGATAGTGCAGTATCTACCTGTTCGCATGATTGTCTTACCGAGCGTGTGGTTTGCTCACCCCCTTATTTCCCCCCTCTCTATAGAGATTTGAGTATAGACTGAGCGTGAATGGAGGCTTATCCCTTTTGGTATCCACTGCATCCCATCGCTAAAGGTATACACACTTGAATTATTTTGTATCTGAACTAGACATAGCACAGTAGCATTTTGTATGTAAACATTAGGGATGTAAAACAATGTAAACACTTGTAAACAATAACTCTGATGTATTTATAAAAGTGTTTACTATTGAAATTAAATTGTTATGGATGGATGAGGTAGACATTGACACACAGCCTAATTGTTGAGTGTGTAGCTGATCACGATCAAGGTAAGGATGATTGATAAACAACGCATGAAAATGCGAAAAATTTGTATGTATTTTGGTAAGTTTAGGGTCGTTACATTAAGATGTTTTTTACTCAATGGACAAGTAAAACTAATGTTTAGCATGATCCTAGGTTAAGTAGAATCAAGATAAAATGATTTCAATAATACACATAGGGCTGTCAACTGCCCTTGAGTAGTGAAGTTTCTATCTAAAAATTGCACTTGGACAGTTGGATGCCCTAGGATGGTTGTCAGATGTCTTAGGGGGCAGTTAAATGCCTATAAAAAGTGCAGTATAGGTTTTTAATGGTTCTAAGGCAGTCGACTGACCTAGGAAGGTAGTCAACTGCCCCACTAGGATGTTGCATACTGTTTCATAAATACACTAGGGCATTCACCTACTTTTTTTGAGCATTCAACTGCCTAATGTAAAATGCATAGAACAGGTAGTTTTTACCTGAATAGTCTTAAAGTTACTCTTTCACTTTAAAATGGTTAAGAAATATAACCATTGGCTTCCAAAAGTTGTGAATCTTATTAAATAATTGTGTTTGTTGAATCAAACAACACGACTGAATAATTATACCACTTGATTCAAAGATTACATCACTTGGAATTAATCTCTATAAATAGAGATGTCAAGTTCAGACTTGGAACACCTAAAAATTATAAGAGTTCTGAATTTCTTTCTTTCCTCTCATTCTCAAAATATAATTAAATCTTGTAGGCATTATTTGCTGCTAAAAATAGTGACTAAGACAAGATACTTTTGTACTTATCAAGGGCATTTAGTCGTTTAATTTCACTAGTACAAATTGATTTTAAACAAAGACGTCTTTATATCCTAAGGATATTCAATAAACCCTTATTTTATACTGTAATTGGTGGGGGCAAAATAATCCTAAGGAAAATGGCCCTACAGTAGCACGCCTAGAAGCCATTTCTGCAATTATTCAAGGTTACCAAAAAGGTCTAGTCTAAGGTCTTCAAGTAAAGGCAAGCTATCTTCATATCCACCAAAAAGGTTCAACACAACAAGTAAGGAAGCTTTGTAAACAATAATCTTAGGATTATTTAGGGCTACAATGAAGATGGACTTCTTACGAAAAATGGCTACCAACATTCAAAAATTAGAGAGATTTGATGGAAGGAATTTCTTAAGATGGCAACAAAAGATGTGAATTCTCTTCATCACACTCAACATTGCATATGTTCACAAGTCCAAAACCAAAAGAGAAGGAGAATAAAACTAGTAAGGAAGTTTATCAAAGACAAAAATGGGAAAATAAAGAATGCATTTATAGAGGTTGCATTTAGAATGGTATGCTTGATTCCCTATTTAATACATATGTCACAATTATTACAGTAAAAGAATTATAGGATAAGTTAGATGCAATATGTGAGACCCACTTTTGGTGATGTATTCCTTATGATTCATATGATGTACACACTTTCATATGTTAAATGAATCATAAGAAGAGCTTTCGACTTAAATGAAATTGCAAAAAGAATGAATGAATAATCATGAATGCATGTACTGACTAAATAAGGGCTGAAGTGGCCACGGACTAAACAAATGGAGTTAAAACCCTTCAGACTGGATATAAGGACTCAAACGTGAACTTTAAGTGCCCTTTACGATTGCAAGCAGTACACACAAGTCACTTTTTATGTGAATCATAAGAAATGAACCTTTCCATGCTCTAAGTGGGATTAGAATGCAAAATGAGTGTTGAAGTAATTAAATGTGAAGTTACCTTTTAAAATCTGGGAAAAATTATAGCTGGAATGTTACAGACGAAGGGCAGATCGATCTCATTGCAATGGGAGATAGATCTCATTGCCTTGAAATGCAATGCCAAAGCATTCTGCAAAGGAAGATTGATCCCTCATTCAAAGCAGATCAACCTCAAGTTGCTTCTGCCAAGACAAGATCGATCTCTTCCCATAAGGCAGATCGATTTCTAATTGCCTCTAGTTAACAAAGATCGATCTCTACATAAAGACAAATCAATCTCTAAGTGATTCTTCCCTGTCAAGATTGATCCCTACCCAGGAGCAAATCGATCCCTTCCTCAAGAGGCAGATCGATCCCTCAGCCTGTATGTCGAATTAAAAGGGGTTCAAAGCAAGGGCTAATCGATCTCCAACCCTAGAAGATCAATCTCATAAAGCCAATTCTATAAAAAGGGCCCGACATTCAAGCTTTCTTCCCTGAAACATCAAATATCCCTCCATTTTAGAAAAGAAAAATCTAGTTTCTCACTCTAGAACACCACCCTTTTCGAAAAGATTTGAGGAAAAGCAATTTGAGCAAAGTTGTTCATTGTGAGGAGGAGAACAACATACTTTGGAATCAACATTTAACTTGTTGGATTGAAGGAGCCAAAGGTCTTCCAATTTCAAACAAGAGGAAAGTCAAGCTAGGTGAGTTTTCAATACACCAACTTTAAGTATGTTCATTTAGATGCTGTTAGGAGTTAATTGGTGTATGTATTGTTGGTTGCAACTACCTGGAATATGATGAATCAACCATGACCTAAAATGGGTTTAGTGTGAGAAAGTGAACTATGGATTGATTTAATGATGAAGTGAATATACTATGGTGATGGTGATGTTATATGCATGATTGTGAGACGGTTTTGTGAAATTACTTAATGAAGTTATGAAATGTGCACATAAGGTGTTGTGAAAATGCATGTGAGTGGAAAACTAATGAAGTTATGAAATGTACACATAAGGTGTTGTGAAAATGCATATGAATGGAAAACTAAAGCTATTAGATGTTTACTTAATACCAAAGAAACTCGGTTCATTACCCGGTTAAGTAAAAATCGAGAAAATTGAGAAAGTAATCAAAAAGGGTTCGAATGACCCCAGTTTAGTTTTGAATGAATTTAAGTATGAAGTAGAGGTATAACGAGTATCTATTGATGGTTTGACGTTATTTTGAGCAGCTCAAGAATCTGACACGTGAATAGAAGCTAGTCCGAGACCAGGGTATATTTCACCGTCTAAGGCGCAAGAGGTAAGGGATGTAACCGATTTGTGCATATGTGTTCTTTACTGATGAAAATGCTTTGGTAGCATAAATAATTTTATATCGAGCATATTTCTTGAGAAAAGTGTTTAATTTGAGATTTATTACTTGAGTGCAGGTTTTGCCAGTTTGAGCTCGGTTTTATGATTTGAATGTTTTACAAACAAATATACTTTATATTTAAACGAGATTTATAAGTAAACCTATTATGAGCTCTACGTGAAGGCGAAACTATTTTCAGCATAATAATGGCATGTTTTTTAGACTAAGGACTCATCATGATATTTGCACATCGATACCTCCGCTTTGGTAGTGTAAGATGCCTCTGTTTTGGTAATGTGTCTCACGACCCAAATTATCTAAAAATCAGAGTAAATTTTTTGCTTTTTAATTTCTTTACCCATCATGAACAGTTACACTACTAAACAGTTGGGCTATGATTCGGTGTTAGTCACCTCTCACCTATTTACCATTCTATTTTCATATTTCATTTACATATCAATTTATTTTAAATAAATACATCCCCAATATTACATCCATGTACAGTACTGTGCCTCTATATGTTCAGATACAAAAATTTTAAAAATGTGTATACCTGGTCTTGATAAAAAGCAGCGGATATGACTATTGTTGTTCTCTTCTACTGAATATACCCTGTGGGGTGGAAAATGAAAAGGTGAGCATAAACAGCTCAGTAAGGCAATAATTTAAGCAGGTAGATAACTACACTATCTACGTGCTGATAATGTCATGATATAAAATCGTTTACATTTGGAGCATGAGGTATGACTAAAACGAAGCCACATGTATGTATATATCATATAAGAGAAATCATGAAGTCGACATATAAATCAAACATGAAAAAATCATCATGTATGACATCTCATGCTCGTAACATTTAAAACTTATTTATGTTCATCATAAACCCATCACGTTAAAACTTATTTGTTTTATCATAAAACAACCACATCAAGGCTAAACCCATCTCTCGAGAATACCTTGATTCATTAAATCACATCTCTTTTAAAAACATAAATCGGGACATTACCCCTCCCCCAGGTTCGTCCTGATCTATTCAGACCGTATGATATCATGTGAGGCATGTAGGTTACTATATGAAAATCGAGGACTATGGCCATACTTTGTCCCTATGATCCCAAGCTACACGGATCCCGGTGTGCGGGGCATCACAACTGCAACGGGCGGTGGGGTCATGTCACGACCCCAACTTACCAAAATACGTATAAATTTTTTTCGCATTTTCATGCATCAATCCTTAATCATCCTTCCTCGATCGTGAACAACCACACACTTAACAGTTGGCTGTGTGTCGACGTCTAACTCACTCTACCATACCAATTCAATTTGAAACATTATTTATGAGTAAACACTTGTATAAATGTATATATATCAGAGTTGTTACATGTGTTTACATTGTTTTACATCCCCAGTAGTTACATACAAAATGCTACTGTGCTATGTCTAGTTTAGATACAAAATAATCCAAGTGTGTATACCTTTAGCGATGGGATGCAGCGGATTACCAAAAAGGGAACGCCTCCAGTCACGCTCAATCTATACTCAAATCTCTGTAGAGAGGGGAAAATAAGGGGGGTGAGCAAACCACACGCTCAGTAAGGCAATCATGCGAACAGGTAGATACTGTACTATCTACGTGATCGTGATGCCATGCTCAAAAGCATTTAATTCATTGTTTATCTCAAAACATGAGTGTATGATTGTGTTAATGGTATGTAAAGCATTCATGCCATTAAAATTCAGTGCACATTTCAACTCAAAGCATGGTATAAATCATCATGCATAATTCACAATAAAAGCATGGCATTAAACATCATGCATTTTCACAATAAGGCATGGCATTAAACATCATGCATCCGTGCACTTTAAAAACCATTAACAAATCAATCCAACGTCAGGTCCCAGCCCATCCCTCGGGCTTTCCTGACCACAATCACTTCAAACATGGATTTATTCTCAAATAGCATTAGACATGTGAGATAGGCAGTTCAACAATAGGTAATAACCTCAAGGCCTATGTACATAACCTGTGATACCGGCTACACGGATCAGGTGTGCGGGATATCACCACCATCTGCTTCCACACAGGAGGTGGGTCAAATCCTACCCGCCGATCCATAGCAGATCTCGTCCGAAGACGGCACATCACATCACAACACGGTACAATGTACTCCATGCTACATGCACGGTACAACGTACTCCGTGGACCCCCAGCCTTATCCCTCATTCGGGCTCATCAGCTGTTCCTCCAACCCTTATCCCTCGTTCGGGCTCATCAGGTGGATCTCCAACCCTTATCCCTCGTTCGGGCTCATCAGGTTGTTTTAACATGCCATGTCTCAAAACAATGCACGTGTGAGCCTATTTAATAGATATGACACCAAGTCTACTCGAAGCTCCAAACACGGCAACATGCAAGGTGGGCATCCAGTGCGAGACAAACTCAAGCACAATGCCAAAACAATATGAAATCCATGTGAAAACTAGTGCCTCTTGCACTCTTTCATACTCACGAAATCATGTAGGTGGCTCAAAACTTGCAAAATGTGGTTATCAAAACCAAAACATACTCATTTCTTTTGCAAATCATTTCAATGTTAGCCAACCTACCAATCATTTGCTAAAAAGCAATAAAACATGATTTTCAAAGCAATATGCTTTTGTTTTCATGCACATTTCTCAAACTCCCAACTTTTACCCTTCAATCACCCAACAACAACATTTCCTAATCTCATGCATTCTAGCAAAACATTTATGCGCCCAAATTGAGCACAATATCTCTAAGAGTCCACACAATTCCCTTACCTCGATTTACTTGGTGTGACTCCTTTCCTTTTAGCTTCTCACGCTCTTGGCTCAACTCGCCTCGGCGTATCCTCGGAAGCTGCGATTCATTCATTAAATCGATTGAGTTAACGTATTCAACCCATAATTGACCTCACTAGTCAACATTATTTACTTATGCATTTTACAAATGCCTTAACCCTCATTTTACCTCTTTTAGGTAAACCTCACAATTTATCCACTAACCACATCTTAAAATCATACCACAATCACTATTAATGATTTCTACATATCTCATTCATCATTAATCTCCATCAATTTCACTTTCTCACACTAAACCATTTCTAGGTCAAAATCATTCCAATGCATTCTAGATAGTTTCTAACCATCCATACTCATGCCAAACAACTCCAAAATCAATTAAATAAACAATGTACCATAGTTGGAGTGTTAGAATCTTACCAAATTTGATTTCTCTTCTTGGTCCAAATGGCAATGCCCTTAAATCCTTCAATATCAACAAATGGGAAATGCTTTCCAACTATGTTGTTCTTCTCTTTGCTAGGAACAACTTTGTCTCTAATGGTCTCTCTTCAAACCTCACTGAAAATGGCTGATTTTTTAGAGAGAATGTTAGGTTTTTGGGTTGAAAGTGGAAAGTTTGTGTTTTTCCCGAAATTTTCTGATTTCCAGCACTCCTTATATAGAAATAGCTTGAGGAGATCGATCTAGTCCAAGAGGAGATCGATCTGGTCCCTTAAAATCCCTCTTTTTCATGGCATTTTTAAGCCTGAGATCGATCTGTCGAAGCATGAGATCGATCTGTTGAGGCATGAGATCGATCTGTCGAAGCATGAGATCGATCTGCTCTCAAACAGAGAGCTAAGGAGATCGATCTGGTCCATTGGAGATCGATTTGTTCTATTCTCTCGCCCAAATAAGAGCATTCTGGCTCTTCCAGATCGATCTCTCATCCCATGAGATCGATCTGCCCTTCAAAATTTCCAGATTTCCTCTGCAACAACACTTACCAAACATCCTTAATTTGCTACCATGATCATTTCCTCATTCATTCATCTTTGAGACTTGAAAATGGCATCCATCCTCACTTCATACACATTAAAACTTGTGTAGGATCTTTGTGTGACCAATGGTACTTAATATAAACAAAATGGAAGTGCACATCTTATGAAATTCTACTTCCATTTTACCAAACTACTCATAATCCATTCTACACACATTCTCCACATGTTTAAGTCCATTTCTACACATTCATACATAATGAAACTTGTATGTACGATTACCACTCTCAGTACAAGTGTGTACATTACTTATGGACTTACATCACATATACTTCACTCATGAATTCATAGTACAACTCCATTTACATTTCTATGTACATATACACCATTATACATATACGGGGTCTCACAGGTCAAATCCTACCTGCCAGAATATCAAGTAACATCATCGAGTCATCATGACTGCACAGTACAGCGTACTCCGTGTGACATACATGGTACATCGTACTCCGTGGACCCATATCATAGTTTGGGGGTGCCTGCCGTAGGTCTTATCCACCCCAATACTATGTCGATAACCAACCCATGTCTCAAAGTATACGTGCGAGCATCTCAACTCTCTGTGACACACAGTCTACAAGAGGCTTCCGCACGACTATATGCATGTCAACTCACGTCTAGTGCGAGCGAAGCTCCAGCACCACGCTATGCATATCATGATATCTAAAATCTCGTGCGAGCGAAGCTCCAGCACGGTTTTGTTCACACACAAATTTCTCGTACGAGCAATGCTCCAGTACGGCTTTTCATGAGTAATAAATCAATAAACTTGAGTGCGAGAAAAACTCTAGCACTCTTTTTACTCGTGTAAATATGATAGGTGGCTCAATCTTTATAAAACATCTTTTAAAATAGTAACCGGTCCAAACCAGTACCCTTTCGTATAATTCACGAAATCAACAGCCAACCTATGTGCATATTTGCTTAAATCAAAGCAATACATTTATATAAAACATTAAAACAGGATAATCATGAAATTTATCTGCCTTACTACCCTTTTTGTAAATTTTACTCCCAAGGGCAAAATCATCTTTTTCTTTATTCACCTAAGCCCCGATTTTCGCAAAAATTATTATTTCGTTTCTAGATACTTTAAGGAATTCTAAGCCTTGTAAATCCCCTCAATAAATACGTATAGAAATCTCTATGCACCTACAAAATTTCCTTACCTCGATTTACGCGTAAACTTATCTCGTCTCGATATTATCCGATCTCTCAGTCCAACTGCACGTCAACCAAGTCTACGAAACTGCATATAACCACATATTTTGGGTTAATTCACTTATTTTTATCAGTATATCATATTTACTGATCGAATCTAACGTACTGGACCCGTTTTACTTTATTGGGCCCAATTGCACTTTAATAGGCATCGCCCGTTTTTACTTATTAAATCCCTTCTTCGGGTTTACTGGGCTCATTCAGCTTACCAATAATCATCGGGCTTCGTTCCAAACTCATTGGATAGCCCGTATACTATTTACGGTAATTACGTTGTAAATCCGATTAATATCCCTTTTATACAGAATTAATCCGTAAATTTCGTAAAAAAATCGAAACTCTGTATTAAAGGACTCATATTACCGTAATTAAAATATACTTACCCAATATGATGCGGGGTACGAGAATCGAAGCTCAATCGGCTCTCGTTCGGGCTTTATCGAAAAACTGCACAATTAGGTAAATTCGGGTTATTTTCCATTAAATATAATATTAATTAAATTTCTGGAATTTACCCATAGGTCAATCTCGACCCTCGGTCAACTTACCCGAATCTCGAGTCGTCCCCGGTAAATTTTCTTTCCTTTTCCCTTTTTCCTTTCTTTTCTTTTCTTTTCTTTTCCTTTCCTTTCCTTTCCTTTCCTCTTTCCTTCCTTTTCCCTCTATTTCCTTCCCTTTCCTTTCGGCCAAATGGTGCCGTTTCTGTCACTTTGCCGTCGTCGGCGTTTTCGACGGTCTTGCCGACCGATATCGGTCTCAAAAGAACCGGCTCCTCCCCCTGAACGCGTCGGTGGCTTCCGTTCAAGCCCAGTCATGGTGGTTCGTCGAGAATCGGTCCGTTTCTCCCCCGGTCTTCCTTCGCTCCGATCGGCGTCCTCCGGTCACCTGACGACGCGTTTTCGATGTCCACGTGATCGTCGGCCCCTCCTCTTTCACCTCGGCTGCTCGTCGACGGTCAAGGATCGTCGGGTTCCTCGCGTCTCTTACGAGTTTCTGTTTTCAGGTTTATCCCGATTTCAGATTTCTCCCTCTCTTTTTTTTATTATTATTATTTATAAATTATTTTATTATTAAAATATTCATTAAAATATTCAAATATATTCTAAAAATATCTACAATTATATTATTTTATTCTAAACAATTTAATTTATTTTATTTATTATATTTTTAATCATTTTTTCGGTATAATTTTTTCGTATTTTCGAGATATTGTCCCAGGTGACTTTTTGGTATTCTTAAAAATTTCAGATCTTGATCAGTTGGACTCAAAATTATATAATTTCCTCATTATTGATCAAGATATTCTAAATCCTTATTTTTAATTGAATTTTTTCTTATCGAATTTATCCCGAATTTTGATTTTTTGACCGTTTTACCCCTGCACTTGTTTCGAAACCAAATTAACCTAACTTTTCTTCATACATCCACCATCTTTTCTTATTTAATTTGTATTTTCGGTAAACTTCATTTTCGATCCTTTCCGTTTGGCCTGTGGCCATTTCGATCCGTATTTGGCTACTTCCGACGTTCACCGAGATTTCATTTTTATTCTACTTGCAAATTGTATTTCAGTCAAAGCTCTTCTTATAATTCATTGAATATATGAAAATATACATCACATGAATCATAAGGAAATACATCAACATATAATAAAAGTAGGTCTTACAATGTGAGATGCCTCCACTTTGGTAGTGTGAGATGCCTCCGTTTTGGTAACGTGAGATGCCTCCGCTTTGATAGTGTGAGATGCCTCCATTTTGGTAACGTGAGATGCCTCCGCTTTGGTAATGTGAGATGCCTCCGCTTTGGTAGTGTGAGATGCCTCCGTTCAGGTAACATGAGATGCCTCCGCTTTGGTAGCATGAGATGCCTCTGATTTGGTAACCTGAGATGATTCCCTCGTTTGAGGATGCCCTCGTTAAGGACGATGTGATGTGATGACTGCTTTCATGACCCTTATATTATGCCTAGTCTCCATAACTATTTTGAGATAATGATGCTTTGATGAATTGTGATTTTAATCACGTGTTTACAATTATGTCAAATTATGCCATTGTTACACTTATGCTTTGATGATGATTTCTAAATCTCATATGCACTCCTTACTGAGCTAGTTGAAAGCTCACCCCCCTTTATTTCCTCCCCACAGATTATTTACAGTGAGCACAAGTACCTGTTGCGTACGTGACATAGGCTGGTGGATGATACTCTCCCCATGCTATTGCTTGTACACGCGTGAGGTATAATTCAATTCATTTTGTATCCAGACAATTATGTAACGCAGACACTTATATTTAAGTAACATTGGGATGTAATCAAAATGGTATATGTATATGATTTAGAAAAGTCGATTTATTTTGATACCATGTTATTTGATCAAGTGGATGTTGATGTTGAGAGATCCTTGGATTGTTTGTTGATGAAATAGGTATGAGATTAACTGACACGGTACAAGAATGCACCTCGAGTAGGTAGTTTAATTTTAAGAAAAATTTTAAATTAGCCCTATTTTCCACGCTTCCCACGCTTCCCAGCTGTCACAGATTTAGTGGTATCAGAGCAAAGGGTGTCTAGTACTGTCAGTATCAATTAACTGGAAATAGATTACATCTCAAGTGTCTGAACTTGTCTGGTGATGAATTGAATGTAACAGTTAAAATTATAACCAAGTTTAATGTGTACACGCAAGTACGTAAGAATTAAGATATGAGGAGGAAACGAGGTCATCCCCGGAGGCAGGCATAGCCACCTCCACCACCTGCCTCACAGCCAGAGAGTCCTAACTCTTGAATTAATCAGTTGGAGCAGGATGTACGATAGGGGTTTGAGCAGATGGCAATGCTATTTGTGTAGCATTTCGGGGCTAATGCCTCAGGTACGACTGTCACGACCCTCAATCCACCGAAAATCCACTACAAATTTTTCATTTTTGTTTATTATTTAATCCATTTTTTTTGTTTGATCTTTACCTTTACCTTATTCGATCATGAATAGCTACACCTCCAACAGGTGGGCTGTGTATCGGTGTCAGTCTCATCCAATCATATCATTTCAAAATATAATTTATTTAAATGTAAACACTTGTATTTCAAAATCAGAGTTGCTATTTACATGTGTTTACAATCTTTTACATCCCCAAAAATTACATTAAAAGACATTACTATGCTTTGACATGTCTAGATACAAAAAAACTATACAAATGTGTGTACCTCGTGTGATGGGATGCAGCGGACATCAAAATCCAATCCTCAGTCACTCTTTATCTACTGTAAGTGCTTTGTAGAGGGGGGAAATAAGGGGCGGTGAGAAAACCACGCGCTCAGTAAGGCAATCATGCGAGCAGGTAGATTATTGTACTATCTACGTGGTCGTAATGCCATGCTTAAACCACACAGTTACTTGTCATTCTCAAAATATATTTGTTCATGCTTGTGTTCATGACACGTAAAGCAATTCATGCTATTCAAATCAGAGCACAGTTCTTAAAACATAACATGGAAAATCATCATGCGTAAATCAAAAAATCAAGGCATGGTAAATCATCATGCAAAGTGCACTTAAAAGCATTTCAAATCTCAACACAAACCGATACAATATCATCATTCCTCAGGACTCAGCCCCTCTCATGGACTGTGCTGACCCACAAACACATTTCAAAACATGGATTATCATAAAACAATAGACATGTGAGATAGGCATATAATATCAATAAGGGAAATAACTAGGACTACGGCCATATCCTCTGTGATCCCAAGCTACACGGATCCTAGTGTGCGGGGTATCACCTCTATCTACTTCTACAAGGGAGGTGAGTCACATCCAACCTGTCGGTCCATAGCAGAATATCCATCGTCAGAAGACAACATATGTATAATATCACACACGGTACAGCGTACTCCATGCTACTTGCATAGTACAATGTACTCCATGGACCCATATCATCAAAACATATCCTGCCACATCTCAATACGCACGTGCAAGCCTATTTAATCGACATGGCACACAGCCTACCCGAAGCTCCTAGCATGGCTCCCAACATATCATAAAACCACGTGCGAGTAATCTCTAGCACGATAACAAGTATATTGGACATCAAGTGCGAGCTATGCTCCAACACCATGTCAAAACTCGTATGAAAACTAGTGCGAGCTAGGCTCCAGCACAATGTCATAAAATTCATGTAAAACTCTAGTGCGAGCATCGCTCTAGCACTAATACATGTATAAAACACGCCAAATCTCGTGCGAGTAACGCTCTAACACGTTTCATTTGCACAAGACTCATGTAGGTGGCTCATTCTTTGCAAACATGGTTATAAAACCAAATCATGATTTTTTTGTGCAAACCATTTCAAATGGTAGCCAACCTACCAATCACATGCTAAAAAGCAAAAAAAAAAAAAGATTTCAAAGCATCTTGCTCTTACTTTTAATGCACATTTCTCAAAAACTCAATTCTTTGCCCTTCAAACAACCATTTCATCCTAAGACCCTTAGATATGCTAAGAAATCACTCATGCACTCGAAAGGCATACAGATATCCCTAGGGCTAACACAATTCCCTTACCTCAATTCTCTGAGAAGCAATTCCTTCTTCCTTTCCCACTTTTCACGATTTGGCTTAACTTGCTCTGGATATATCCTCGGGAGCTACAAACATTCATCAATTCATATGAGTCAACACTGATAACTCATGTTTATGACTTCAAATAGTCAGTATATCTCATCGAGCCTATTTCATCAAATTTTGGCCTATTATCTCATTTGGCCATCATTATACCATTTCTAGTCAATTTAGCTAGCAACACTCTTGGTAACTTATCAAACACTTGGTATAAATATTTATCCATAATTTTCCATCATTTATGCATTCTCTATAACACCATTTATGCACATGTTTATTACTTGACTAATCTCACAATGCGGCTTCATCCAATCATCTCAAAATCATGCATATCACCTCACTAACAACTTGATATAATCCCTTTTTTTCATCTAATCAACGACAATCCATTTTTTCACACTAAACCTATTCTAGGTTATGCTTGATTCATTACATTCTAGGTAGTTTCAATCATCAATTCATACACCAATCTAATCACAACAACAACTAGATTAAATATACTTAGAGTTGGTCTATTGGAAATTCACCTAGCATTGACTTTCCTCTTTTCCAAATTTGAAGACTCATTTGCTCCTTCAATCCAACAAATGAAATGTTGGCTCCAAGCTATGTTGTTCTTCTCCCCACAATGAACAACTTTGCTATAATAGCTTTTTCTTAATTCTTTTTGGAAGGGGGTGTATCTAGAGAGAGAAAGCTTGGTATTAGGGTAAAAATGAAGGGGGAATGGTTAATTTCCTGAAGAATGATGTTGGTCGTCGGGTTTTTATAGATTGAGAGTGATGAGATCGACCTGCTAGGGTGAAGAGATCGATCTTTCCTTGGTTTTAGCCATCGAATTCTCAGGTTTGAAATGGGAGAGATCGATCTGCTCATTGGGGAGAGATCGATCTTGGCTTGGCAGAAGCTTGAGGAGATCGATCTGTTCAAGGGGAGAGATCGATCTGCACTTAGGGGGGATCAATTTTTGCTAGGCAGAAGCAAATGCAGATCGATCTGCTCATTAGCGAGATCGATCTGCTCAATGAGGAGATCGATCTGGCCTTGGCAAATTCACTTGAAATTGTTCTGCTTGCACAAGGGATCGATCTAGCCTTCATCTGGGGCATTCCTGTTGTGTTTTCCCAGATTTTTCAAGGGTAAACTCCTATTTCATTACTTCAATACTCATTTTTCATTTTAAGCCTACTTAGAGCATAGACAGGCTCATTTCCTATGATTCGCATATATGACTTGTGCATACTACTTGAATTCATAAAAGATACTTAGAATTCATAGTCCATGCCTTATCATTTTGTGTTTTAAATCTTTATCTTGAAATTCGAATGCTTAAAGGTCTGTTCATCTAGTTTGTGGCCACTTTAGCCCTCATTTATCCTTTACTTATATCATGACAATCATTTATCCTATTGTAATACATCCACATTTACACGATCCAAAATCATCTGCCTTATACTTTCATTTACATATAACAAAGTTATACATACATGGGGTCTCACAATTTCCCCCACAAAGAAAATTTGGTCCTCCAAATTGGAACCAATTCAGTCCGTGAATAACTCGGGATACTTCTCCCACATCAAATTCTTCAACTCCATGTAGCTTCTTCTGCAGTGTGGTCCTGCCAAAGGACCTTCACTAAGGGAATCATTTTTTATCTTAACACCTTCTCCTTCCTATCCAATATCTGAACCGACTTCTCAACATACGTCATACTCTCATTGAGCTCCAACGGCTCATATCTAATCACATGTGCCGAATCCAGGTGGTACTTCCGTAACATAGAAATGTGGAAGACGTTATGAACGCCTACTAGCTTAGGTGGTAATGCTAGCCTGTAATGTAACAAGGACTTAACTTTCCTTTCTTTCCAAACCTCGTTATACCCTTGGAAGGAGAAACTCGTAAGAACATTGATTCACCCACTGTGAATTCCAATGGTCTTCGTCTCTTGTCAGCATAACTCTTTTATCTGTTCTGAGCTGTCCGTAACCTCTCACAAATCAACTGGACATCCTGAGAGGCTTGTCTCACTAAGTCGGGAGAAAATATCAGTCGATCACCAACCTCTTCCCATCTAATAGGGGAATGACATCTTCAGCCATACAAAGCCTCATACGGTGCCATCTCGATACTCGAATGATAACTATTATTATAGGCGAACTCTGCGAGTGGAAAATGGTCATCCTAGGAGCCTCCAAAATCCAATGCACAAGCTCTCAACATATCCTCCAGGGTCTGTATAGACCTCTCTGACTGACCATCTGTTTGAGGATGGAATGTTGTGCTAAAACTCAGTTAGGTCCCTATCGCTTCTTGAAAATGTTCTCAAAAGTGGAAAGTGCAGCGGGCATCCCGATCAGAAACAATGCTCACTAGAACGCCATGCAATCTCACTATCTCGCTCACATATAGTTTTGTCAATGTACTTAGAGTATCGGTGACTCTCATAGCTAGGAAGTGTGCCGACTTCGTCAATCTGTCCACTATCACCCAAATCGTATCGTGATACCTGCGGGTCCTAGGTAAACCCATCACAAAGTCCATAGTGACATGCTCTCATTTCTAAGTCGGTATAGGTAGAGGTTGCAATAGCCCTGCAGGCTTCTGATGTTCTACCTTTATCTGCTGATAGACGAGACACTTTATCACAATTTCAGCTACATCTCTTTTCATCCCTGACCACCAATACACTTTCTGAAGATTCTAATACATCTTGTTACTTCCCAAATGCAGTGTATACTTCGTCGAATGAGCCTCTGATAAAATCAACCTCCTAATCTCTAGATCATTGGGAGCACATATCCTACCCCTGAACCTCAAAAGTCCATTTGAACTCAACTCAAAATCAGCCTTTGTTTCCCTCTGTATCTACCCGATAATATCACTGCACTGCTGATCAATCTGCTAAGCCTGCCAGATATGATCTACCTTATCCGGTTCCAACTGCAGGCCAGCTATCATACAACCATTATTAGCATTAGGCGGGGTCACATCCAAACTGAGGCTCGCGAACAGTTCCAATAGCTCGTGTTCCCTGATTATCATGTACGATACTATCCCGAGTTGTTTCCTGCTCAATGCATCAGCTATTACATTTGCTTTACTTGGGTGGCATAAGATTTCACAATCTAATCCTTCAGAAGCTCAAGCAATCTACTCTGTCTCATGTTCAACTCTTTATGTGAGAACAGATACTTAAGGCTCTTGTGGTCAGTAAATACTTGAAATTTCTCACCATATAGATAATGGCGCCATATATTCAAAGCAAATACCACGGCCGCCAGCTCTAAATCGTGGGTCGAGTAGTTCCTTTCATGATCTTTCAGCTGCCTAGATCCATAGGCTACTACCTTCCCATCTTGCATCAATACACAGCCCAATCCTTGGTACGAAGCATCTGTATATACAGAAAAACCTCCAGAGCTGGTAAGAATAGTGAGAATCGAAGTTGTAGTCAATCTCTTCTTCAACACCTGAAAACTCTTCTCACATTTATCGTCCCATAAAAATTTAACCTTTTTACTCGTGAGACGTGTCAATGGAGCAGCTAATCTCGAGAATCCTTTCATAAATTGTCGATAATATCTAGCTAAACCCAAGAAATTTTTTATCTTCGTAACTGTCTGAGGTCTCTGCCACTGAACCACTGCCTCAATCTTGGATGGTTCTACTGACACACCATTCTTCGATACAATATGACCAATAAAAAAGTTATCTGCTCTAGCCAAAAATCACACATACTGAGTTTAGCGTATAACTTCTTCTCCTGGAGGGTCTGTAGTACTATCCTTAGGTACTGCTCATGCTCTCCTCTAGATCTTAAATACACCAAAATATCATCAATGAACACAATAACAAATCTATACAAATACTAGTGAAACACCTAATTTATCAACAATATAAAAGCTGTGGGAGCATTCGTCAACCCGAATGGTATAACTATAAACTCAAAATGACCATACCGAGTGTGGAAGGCTGTCTTGGGTACATCTCCATCCTGAATTCTCAACTGATGGTACCCAGATCTCAAATATATCTTAGAAAAGACATGCGCTCCCCGAAGTTGATCTAACAAGTCATCGATATGTGGAAGGGGGTACTTATTCTTGATGGTCGCATTATTCAACAACCTGTAGTCAATACACAGTCAAAAGCTCCCATCCTTCTTCTTTACAAACAGAATTGATGTTCCCCAAGGCGATACACTCGGTCTGATGAACCCATTATCCAACAACTCCTGTAACTGCTTCTTCAATTCCTCCAATTCAATCGGAGCCATTGTGTACGGTGGCTTGGATATCGACTCTGTACCAGGTGCCAAATCTATACAAAACTTCATTTCTCTATCTGGCGATAACCCTGGTAAATCATCCGAAAATACATATAGAAATTTCCTGACCACTGGGATGTCTCGTAATTCCGAGTATACCTTATCCGCCTCAACCATGTACACAATATAACCTTTCAAAATATCAATGATCAAATCAGTATAGAAATTCATATATTTCACTCACAACCATAACTGCTTTCATTACTTTTCAAGGGGGTTTTACATTACATTTCTCCAGGAAAGTTACGGTAATGCTATCTACCCCTAGAAATGTTACCATCTTAGAAAAATAATCTACTACATCACGGTTTGCAGCCAACCAATCCATTCCTATGATTACATCAAAGTTTTTCATATACATTAAAATAATGCCGGCTGACATTTCCTTTTCCCCTACTATCAACTTACAGTCTCTAAAAACATACTCCACTAGCTGACTATTATTCATAGGAGTGCTTATCAGCATCTTCCTACTCAATGGGGCAAGCTTCATATACTTAAATAATTTACATGTAAATGCAGGCTATACAAATGAATGTGTGACACCAGGATCTATCAAAACATAAGCTTCAAGATCAAAGATTAAGATGGTACCTTTCACCATATCTGACGACTGATCTGCAGTATCTTGGTCCAAAGCGTGTACTCGCCCTCTGCCAACTACCTGCTTCCCCTTTTCTTCAGTTGTCACCCTTCGTCTTAGAGTAGGAGTATCAACAGGAGCTCTCTCCGACTCCTTGCCCTTCTGTGGGGCACTCTCAGTCATCTTTGGGTAATTTCGGATCACGTGCCTTGGCTTCCCACATCTGAAACATACTGTAGGAGATCCATAACATGGCCAAGTCCCATGGTACCTATCGCACTTACTACACTGTTTTGTAGTAGGTCGTGGCCCTCCAATCTCTATTCCTTTTGTTGAAGCTATGGCCGGATACACGGGAGGCTTAACTGTCCTCTCCTGAGTCTCCTCAATCCTCGACCTCTTTCCAAAAAATCTCTTGCTTCTTCTGTAACTGAAGCCTCTATCCATTGTCTACCTCTTCCTGTCTCTGTCCCTCACTCTACCAACCTTTCCATACTCTGAGGTAACTCGTTCGATGTCTTGTTCACACAACTATGCCTTGTGCACTTCCTTCTCATAGGTCGGTATGTCAAAAGGGACCAATCGAGACTTGATTATTGGTCTCAGTCCATCCATAAACTTTTGAACCTTCTTGACCTCACTGTCCATCATATCAGGATCATACCTGCCTAGGGAGATAAATTTAGTGTCATACTCGCCCACCGATATGCCCCCTTGGTTTAAATCTAAGAACTCTATTTGCAGCCTCCACTGCGTAATATCCGAAATATATTACCTTCGAAAGGCCTCCAAAAATACATCCCAACTGATCTCTGCTTGTCGGGCTCTCAAAATGGATCTGGTGGACTTCCACCAATGCTCTACTGATCCTTTCAACATGAATGCGGCAAATACTACCATCTCAGTAGTAGTGGACTCGAAAAACCCATATAGTTTCTCAATCTCATTAACCTATTCCTCTGCAGCTACTGGGTCCTTAACTCCACTGAAAGATGGCGGGTTAAATTTTGAAACTACTGTAACCTATCCAGGTCACATCCATAACCCCAATCTTTTCTACTCTGTGGTGGAGCAACAGTAGAAGGTGTATCCTGTACTGGTGGGGGTGTAGGAGTTTCGGTAGTCTGAGGTTCTTGGACTGGCTGTGCAGGCATCTCAGGAGTAACAGTCGGTTTAACATCACCCTGTGTAGCTGGCTCTTACCCGCCCCTAACCTCCACTCTATCCTCATGAAGCATGCCTCAGTACTCTCCCGTCTCTCTGTCGGACCCTGTGAAGCATGCTCAACATCAACCTCCACCTCTACCTCCTCGTGAGTCGCATATGGCAATGACTCAACACAGCCCTCAGGCCTACCCCTCTTGCCTCTAGCTTGTGCTCTCACCCCTCTACTGCGACTGATGTTAGGCATTAAGCTAAGATTCCTACATTCACAATCATTTCTTAGTCAAACCCATCACGATGTACACAATTGTACCTAGACAAGCACAATAACATGAGGATGTAATTTTCCTAAAATTTTACACCGACACACATCAGACCAACTCGGCTCTGATATCACCTCTGTCACGACCCTCCATCCATCGAAAACCCACTATAAATTTTTCATTTTTTGTTTATTATTTAATCCATTTTTTCTTTGATCTTTACCTTTACCTTATTCGATCGTGAACAGCTACACCTCCAACAGTTGGGCTGTGTATCGGTGTCAATCTCATCCAATCATATCATTTCAATATATAATTTATTTAAATGTAAACACTTGTATTTCAAAATCAGAGTTGTTGTTTACATGTGTTTACAATCTTTTACATCCCCAAGAATTACATTAAAAGACATTACTGTGCTTTGACATGTCTAGATATAAAAAACTATACAAATGTGTATAGCTCGTGTGATGGGATGCAGCGGAAACCAAAATCAAAATCCTCAGTTGCTTTTTATCTACTGTAAGTGCTCTGTAGAGGGGGGAAATAAGGGGGTGATCAAACCACGCGTTCAGTAAGGCAATCATGCGAGCAGGTAGATAACTGTACTATCGATGTGGTCGTGATGCCATGCTTAAACCACATAGTTACTTATCATGCTCAAAATATATTTATTCATACTTGTGTTCATGACATGTAAAGCAATTCATGCTATTCAAATTAGTGCACAGTTCTTAAAGCATAGCATGGAAAATCATCATGCATAAATCGAAATCAAGGCATGGTAAATCATCATGCAAAGTGCACTTACAAGCATTTCAAATCTCAACACAAACTGATACAATATCATCATTCGTCAGGACTCAGCCCCTCCCATGGACTGTCCTGATCCACAAATACATTTCAAAACATGGATTATCATAAAACAATAGACATGTAAGATAGGCATATAATATCAATAAGGGAAATAACTAGGACTATAGCCATATCCTCTGTGATCCTAGGCTACACGAATCCTAGTGTGCGGGGTATCACCTCTATCTGCTTCTGCACGGGAGGTGAGTCACATCCAACCCATCGGTCCATAGCAGAATATCCATCGTCTGAAGATGGTATATATATAATATCACATACAGTACAGCATACTCCATGCTTCTTGCACGGTACAACATACTCCGTGGACCCATATCATCACAACATATCCTGCAACATCTCAATACGCACGTGCAAGCCTATTTAATCGGTGTGGCACACAGCCAACCAAAGCTCCTAGCACGGCTCTCAACATGTCATAAAATCACGTGCGAGTAATCTTTAGCACAACAACAAGTATATTAGACATCTAGTGTGAGCTATGCTCCAGCACCATGTCAAAACTCATATGAAAACTAGTGCGAGCTAAGCTCCAGCACAATGTCATAAAATTCATGAAAAACTCTAGTGCGAACATCGCTCCAGCACTAATGCATGTATAAAACACGTCAAATCCCATGCAAGCAACGCTCTAACACGTTTCGTTTCCACAAGACTCATGTAGGTGGCTCATTCTTTGTAAAACATGGTTATAAAACCAAATCATGCTATTTTTTTGTGCAAATCATTTCAAATGCTAGCCAACCTACCAATCACATGCTAAAAAGCAAAAAAAAAAAAAGATTTCAAAGCATCATGTTCTTGCTTTTAATGCACATTTCTCAAAAACTCAATTCTTTGCCCTTCAAACAACCATTTCATCCTAAGACCCTTAGATATGTTAAGAAATCACCCATGAACCCGAAAGGCGTACAGATATCCCTAGGGCTAATACTATTCCCATACCTCATTTCTCTAAGAAGCAATTCCTTCTTCCTTTCCCGCTTTTCACGATTTGGCTTAACTTGCTCCGGATATATCCTCGGGAGCTGTAAACATTCATCAATTCATATAAGTCAACATCAATAACTCATGTTTATGACTTCAACTAGTCAGTAGATCTCATCGAGCCATTTCATCAAATTTTGACCATTATCTCATTTGGCCATCATTATGCCATTTCTAGTCAATTCAGCTAGCAACACTCTTGGTAACTTATCAAACACTTGGCATAAATATTTATCCATAATCTTCCATCATTTATACATTCTCTACAACACCATTTATGCACATTTTTATTACTTGACTAATCTCACAATGTGGCTTCATTCAATCATCTCAAAATCATGCATATCACCTTACTAACAACTTGATATAATCTTTTTTTTCATCTAATCAACCACATTCCATTTTCTCACACTAAACTCATTCTAGGTTATGCTTGATTCATTACATTCTAAGTAGTTCCAATCATTAATTGATATACCAATCTACTCACAATAACAACTAGATTAAATATACTTAGAGTTGATGTATTGGAAACTCACCTAGCATTGACTTTCCTCTTTTCCAAATTTGAAGACTCCTTTGCTCCTTCAATCTAATAAATGAAATGTTGGCTCCAAGCTATGTTATTCTTCTCCCCACAATGAACAACTTTGCTATAATAGCTTTTTCTTAATTCTTTTTGGAAGGGGGTGTATTCTAGAGAAAGAAAGGTTGGTATTTGGGTAAAAATGAAGGGGGAATGGTTAATTTGCTGATGAATGATATTGGTTGTCTGATTTTTATCGATTGAGAGTGATAAAATCGATCTGCTAGGGTGAAGAGATCGATCTTTCCTTGGTTTTAGCCATCGAATTCTCAAGTTTGAAATGGGAGAGATCGATCTGCTCATTGGGGAGAGATCAATCTTAGCTTAGCAGAAGCTTGAGAAGATCGATCTGCTCATGGGGAGAGATCGATCTGCTCTTGACAGAATCAAATGGAGATTGATCTGCACTTAGGGGGGATCAATTTTTGCTAGGCAGAGGCAAATGCAAATCGATCTGCTCATTGGCGAGATCGATCTGCTCATTGGTGAGATCGATCTGCTCAATGGTGAGATCAATCTGGCCTTAGCAGATTCACTTGAAAATGTTCTGCTTGCACAAGGGATCAATCTGCCTTGAATAGGAGATCGATCTGGCTTTCATCTGGGGTATTCCTATTGCGTTTTCTCAAATTTTTCAAGGGTAAACTCCTATTTCATTACTCCAATACTCATTTTGCATTTTAATCCTACTTAGAGCACAGGCAGGCTCATTTCCTATGATTCGCATACTATATGACTTGTACGTACTGCTTGAATTCATAAAGGATACTTAGAATTCACAGTCCATGCCTTATCATGTTGTGTTTTAAATCCTTATCTTGAAATTCGAATGCTTAAAGTTTTGTTCTTCTAGTTTGTGGCCACTTCAGCCCTCATTTATCCTTTACTTATATCATGACACTCATTTATCCCATTGCAATACATCCATATTTACACGATCCAAAATCATATGCCTTATACTTTCATTTACATATAACAAAGTTATACATACATGGGGTCTCACAACCACACCTACCCCGGCTCCTACACTTACACCACCACATGATCCGCCCCCACCTCCTCTACAGATTAACCTGGTGCCACTCACCGCTCAGCCTCTGGCACAGACTAGACCCCATGATAGGGATATGGGTCGATTACGAGACTTTCTTAAGATGAATCCACCGACATTTAAGGGAGGGAAGGACCCCATAGCGACAAAGGAGTGGCTGACGGAGATGAGGATAATCTTTGATTTTTTGGAGTGCACTGATGCAGAGAGAGTCAGTATGAGTGCCTATATGCTTAGGGAGCAAGCACGATATTAGTGGAGTGCCTCCCAGAGTATATTGACTTCCAACTATCCCGTGATTAGCTGGGAAACTTTTCAGTCAGCCTTTAAGACCCAGTATATCCCTCATGCTGCCCAGAGGAAAATGCAAGCAGATTTTTTTAATTTAGTTCAGGGCAGTATGACAGTCAATGAATATAAGAATCGGTTCACCACTTTACTGAGATATGACTCGTAGATTGTTAAGGACGAGGAGTGTCGTACAGAATGGTTTGTATATGGGTTGAGACTAGCCATTCGAGATAGATTGATGGGGCTCTGTATTACTAAGTTTACGGATGCTTTGAGACGGGCACAAGAAGTCAAAAGGGGGCTAGATTTGGTATAGTCCTAATCTGAATCCCGATTAGTGGTCAGAGATAAGAGTGTGAGATCTGAGAATTTTACACATATCAAATTATCTAATGAGAACATGAAGTGTAATTGATTGAACTAAATATGATGTACTCATATATTGAGGTGGTATGGAATGAAATTTTAAGTGATAAATGAGTTATAAATGAGATTTTATGTTAAAGTGTGAAACTATGGGGCCAGATCGATCTTAGAGAAGAGAGGATCGATCTGGTAGGTCAAAATGACAATGAATGAGGAATTTAAGCGAGCATATCGATCTCCAATGGAAGAGGATCGATCTCTTTATGATTCTATAATGAAAAGATCGATCTCATGAGGAAGGAATCGATCTCAAAATGTTTCTGTTAAGGAGAAGATCGATCTCCCCAAGGAGCAGATTGATCTCATGAAGCATTCTGTAAATTAGAGATCGATCTCATAATTGGAGCAGATCGATCTCATAAAGCTATTAAGAGATCGATCTTACTCCACGACAGATCGATCTCCTAGGTATAAAATTACCCCAAATTATCCCCAAATTCAAATGCATATCGATCTCATCAAGAGCCATATCGATCTCCTACCCTCAGTCTATATAAAGACCCCTTTGTTGTTCCTAAAAATGGATCTCTCTCTCCCCCAAACCTCTAATTTAGTTGAACCCTAGCTTTCTCTCTCTTCTAAAGTCCCCATTTTCATCCAAATCAAGGGTTGTAGCAAGAAGAAAAGTTGTTCCTCATCAGAAGGAGAACAACATACTTAGAAATCAAAAGATGAATCGAATCGAGGTGTGAGTTGAGCACTCCACAAGTTTGGGTAATCTTTAAACTTCAATCTTGGATTTTGAAGTGATTTTTGGTGAATATGAATATGGGCATTGTGGTGAAATAGTTAGGAAAGGATTAGAGTTGAAAAAAATTATGATTTTATTGGAGTGATGATGATATTAAGTAAATTGTGATAAATTGGGATTTTTATCTATAAATTGGAAATTTAGACAGTGAAGTGATTTTGGCATGGGTATTATGCATGAGAAATGTAGAAGGTTGAAATGTAGTGGATGAGATTATGAATTTGATAGAGTCATAAGAAATGGGATAATTGAGGTATTTAATGAGAATATGGGCAATATGCTCGATGTAGAGATTTGGAGGTTATGTGATAATAAGTTTTGATATTTTTACATCATTTGGACAGCTCGAGAGTTCCAGAGAGGAATACGAGACTAGTCCGTGATACGAGGGAACGATTGCACTATACGAGGTGCAAAGAGGTAAGGGAAACTTAAACTCGTTTATGTATGTGAATTGTGAAATGTTGTATCATGAATTATGATTAAGAAAACAAGCATGTTTTATGTGTTGTGAATGAGAGATTGCACACGATTTTATAGCCAGTTGGGGCCCAATTTTTATGAGTTGTAAACTATGTGTGAAAATGTTTTACAATCGTTTTGTGTTTAAAACGTGAAAAAGAGATTGGGGCTCTACATTAAGGCATACTGAGATTGAGAAATGTGTGCGTGGTTTTTTCGGTTGGAACTCGATTTTAACATGTTTTGTATTAAGTACACAAATGTTTTAAATGAGATTTATGAAAGAAAACCATTATGAGTTCTACGTGAAGGTAAAACGTTTTATATGATAATGGCTAATGATTGAGACTTAGGCGTGTCATGTTGAATACACATCGAGCCTCGTTTTAGTAGCATGTAAGTCCGGGCTTTGTTCTGGTAACATGTAAGTCCGATTATTCCTCCACTTTGGTAGCGTTGTGAGGCCTTGCTCTGGTAGAATGTAAGTCCAGACCTTGCTCTGGTAGCATGTAAGTCCGATATTCCTCCATTTTGGTAACAAGAGATGCCTCCGTTTTGGTAATGTGAGATCACCCCTGTTTTGGCAATTCTGGGTGGCTTTGCTTTGGTAGCATGTAAGACCGATAGAGTGGGCTGCTTGGGAACCGACCCAGGGACCACATGATAGTGTGCATGAGGAGAGGCATTGCTCTGGTAGCATGTAAGGTCGGGCCTCATTCTGGTAATGCGTAAGTATAATATATCATGTACACGACCATATGTCGACGTTCCCTCTTATGAGGATGCCTAGGATGCGCACCCAGAGGAGATATACTATTGATGTTCCATGACGAAGTCTTATATGAGTTTTATTGCCTAGTCTCCTTTTTATGCACATGAGTTGTGTTTTGTGGCTGTGCCACGTGCATTTTATTGTGGTGATTTTTATCACGTTTTAATGAGAAAAGCCATTATCGTATCATGATTTTCACATGCTTGTAACTGTGGTTTATACTGAGTTATGTACTCTCATGTTTTCACATGATTTTAGAGAATGAGATGAGAATGATGTTTTATTGAGTCATGCTACATTTTTCTAACGAGTTTTCAACTATGAGTTAAAATGATTGTGCTGTGCAAATCATTGTTTTATTAATGAGTCCCTTACCCCCCTTACTGAGTGATTTAGAAGTTCACCCTGTTTTCTCTTCCCCCCAGATTTTTTCAAGTAAAGAGAGTTTTTCCTGCGACGTACGGAGTAGTGGCTAGTGGAGGACTTGAGCTCTAGGCCATATATTGTATTGAGGTATAATTTATCTTTTCATGTACCCAAACTAAAGTTGTAATTACAGACACTTGTAGAACAATGATGTATGAGATGTATTATGATTAATTAACTCAGAATTGAGTAGTGTATATGATATGATATATACTATTTTATGATGAGATCACGAGGCATGATAAGTATGATGATGTATGACATTGCACAGAAGTGCACCCTTAATTGTGATTTGATGAGTAAAAAGTTTTAAATTTACCCTATTTTCCACATTTTTGGGGCATCATAGAGTTTTCTTGGTATCAGAGCTTAGGGTGTTAGTACTGTCAGTGTCGATTAAGTGAAATAGAATACATCCCAAGTGTCTGTATAAGTTTGGTCATGAACTGAAATTGAGGATTGAAATTTCAATCGATTTTGATATGTATGCGCAAGAAACGAGTTGAGATTGAGAATGAGTGGACGACGAAGTCGTTCGAGGAGGCAGGCAGAGTCCCCTCTGCCACCTGCCCCACAACCTGAGAGTCCTTACTCTCAATTTAACCGGATTGAGATCGATGTGAGGCAGGGATTTGAGCAAATAGCAACGCTATTTATGTAACATTTTGGAGTTAATGCCTCAAGTACTACTCCTACACCACCACAGGGACCTCCCGTACCCCCAGTACCTCCCGTCACTCATCCTGATGACAGAAGTATGGTCCAAATGAAGGACTTTTTGAAAACGAATCCATCCGTATTAGGGGAAAGAAGGATCCTACAGAGGCTGAGAAGTGGCTAACGGAGTTAAGAGTTATATTTGACTATCTGGGGTACACAGATGCTGAGAGGGTCAGTATGAGTGGCTATATGTTGAAAGGGAGAGCTAGAGATTGGTGGGGTACTACCCAGGGTATTCTGATGTCCCACCAAGATGTGATTGGTTGGGTAGAGTTTCAGATAGCCTTCAGAGCCCAATACGTACCAGGAGCTGCCCAGAGAAGGAGGCAAGCAGAGTTCTTGAGTTTGGTACAAGATGACATGTCTGTGGATGATTACGAGAGCCAATTTACCGCTCTGCTGAAATATAACCCAAAGACCTTCAAGAATGAAGAGCTTCATACTGAGAGATTTGTATATGGATTGAAGCCCGTCATCAGAGATCGATTGATAGGGCTATGTATTACTGAGTTTGGAGATGCTCTGAGACGAGCACAAGAGATTGAGAGGGGAATTAAAATTGTACAATCCTAGAATGAGTTCGAAGCAGTGACTAGGGACAGGGCAAGAGGTCAGCGATGTCTCAGACAAATGTTCGGAGAGGTTCCTTCAGGAGAGGAAGAATTGAGGTACAAAAGGGCAGATTGGAGAGACCCAGAGCTTATCTTATTATCAAGGAGACACCTCGATATGTTAGGCCTAAGACGAGGGTTTGCAGAGATTGTGGCCGACTGCATGAGGGGAGTTGTACTGGGTTGATCCGTGGATGTTTTAGATGTGGTGACATAGGTCACAGAGTGAAGGACTGTCCTCAACCTCAGATACCACATGCTCCGGAGCCTACTAGACAGCAGCCTCAGATAGTGAATCCCCAGAGATGGGCCACTGCTACAGAGAAAGGAAAGAGACCCGTCACATAGGGACGTGTGTTTGCTTTGGACAAGGAAACAACAGACACTTCAGCAAAAACTATAAGAGGTACACTCTTTGTCAATAATCATAAGGCCCATGTGTTGATTGATCCAAGATCCACGCATTCGTTTATTTCTGAGCATTTTGCATGTAGATTAAACTTGAAGTTTGAACCCCTAGAGTATATATTACATGTAAATACCCCTATGCATGAATCCCAGAGAACTGAGTTAATATGTAGAGGGTGTGAAATAAAGGTAGGAGATAGAGTGATGTTAGCATATCTAATCATGTTAAATATACATGGGTTTGATGTAATTTTGGGAATGGATTGGCTGGCAACCAATCATGTGAGTTTAGACTGCTACACTAAGATTGTAACTTTCTCCCTACCTGAACCCTACAGTGTACGTTTGAAATCTTAAGTAAATAAACATATGGAACTTTGTAAGTAATTGGAAATTATGATGTTGCTTTTGAGAGTACTAAATATGATTGTTTATGTGAAGGTTATGAAACACTCATCTCAGATGATGATCGGTAACATCTGAGGATTGAGGATATACCTGTGGTGTGTAAATTTTTGGATATTTTCCCAGATGAGTTATTAGGTTTACCACCAAAGAGAGAGCTAGAGTTTACCATTGATTTGGTACCAGATACTCAACCAATCTCTAAACCTCCATACAGGATGGCATTAGTGGAACTTGAGAATTGAAGAAATAACTACATGAGTTATTAGATCAAGGGTTTATTAGACCCAGTGTCTCACCATGGGGAGCACCAGTGTTATTCATGAGAAAGAATGATGGTAGTTTGAGATTATACGTAGACTACCGACTGTTGAATAAAGCCACGGTGAAGAATAAATACCCATTACCCAGGATTGATGATCTACTTGATCAGCTGAGAGGGGCCTCAGTCTTTTCTAAGATTGATTCGAGATCGAGCTATCACCAATTGAGGATTAAAGAAGAAGTTATTCTGAAGACGGCCTTCAGGACAAGGTATGGCCATTATGAATTTCTAGTGATGTCCTTTGGATTGATGAACGCCCCTGTAGCCTTTATGAGATTAATGAACGAGGTGTTCAAAGACTATCTAGATAAATTTATGATAGTCTTTATTGATGATATCCTGGTATACTCTTAGTCATATGAGGAGCATGCACAGCATTTGTGGTCAGTACTTCAGATACTCCGAGATAAACAATTATATGGAAAGCTTAGTAAGTGTGAGTTTTGGTTGGATCGGATAGCTTTCCTTGGTCATATAGTTTCAGAGGAAGGAGTATCAGTGGATCCAAGTAAAGTAGAGGCTGTACTTAATTGGGAAAGACTGAGGACAGTTACAAAAGTACGAGGCTTCCTTGGTTTAGTAGGGTATTATAGAAGATTTTTGGAAGGATTTTCCAAGATTGTTGCTCCTTTGACTAAGCTCACGCGCAAGGAGACTCCATTTATATGGACTGATCAATGTGAGCTCAATTTTTAGGAGTGAAAGAGGAGATTAACAATGGCACCTGTGTTGACTATCCCTGAGGGATCAGGAGGATTTTCGGTGTATAGTGATGCTTCTCATCAAGGATTGGGGTGTGTGCTCATGCAGCATGGAATAGTGGTTGCTTATAGATCACGACAATTGAAAAATCATGAGCGAAATTACCCCACGCATGATTTGGAGTTAGCCGCTATGGTATTTTCTTTGAAGATCTGGCGACACTACTTATGTAGGAAAAGATTCCAGATCTTCAATGATCACAAGAGTTTGAGGTATCTCTTTGATCAGAAAGAGTTAAACATGAAACAAAGGAGATGGATGGAACTCCTTAAAGATTATGACTATGAGATTCTCTACCATCCGTGTAAGGTGAATGTAGTTGTTGATGCCCTGAGCAGGAAGAGTATGATATCTACTATGATGATCAAGGAATGGGATTTGTTGGAGCAGTTCGCTAAACTCCGGATCAGAGTTAAAGAAGTAGAGACTAGATTTTTGGCTAGCCTGCAAATAGAGCCCAAGATCATAGATCAGGTTAGAACTGGGCAGCGTAATGATCAGAAGTTGATAGATATGGTTAGCCAAGCTGGGCAGACTTCGCAGTCGGATCTCACAATCAGTGAGGATGGACTATTGAGGTTCAGAGGATGAATTTGTGTATCGGACAATGATACCCTGAAGAGACAAATACTAAGAGAATCCCACTGCTCGCGATACATCATGCACCCAGGGAGTACTAAGATGTACCGAGATTTGGGAAAAGTGTATTGTTGGAGTGGTATGAAGTGAGACGTGGCAGAGTATGTGGCCAGATGTTTAGTATGCCAGCAAGTGAAAGCTGAGCATCGGAAGCCCGAAGGACTACTACAGCCTTTACCTGTACCTACGTGGAAATAGGAGCATGTCACCATGGACTTTATTATGGGTTTACCGAGGACCCGAAGGGGTCGTGATGCGATATGGGTCATAATGGATAGACTGACCAAGAGTGCCCACTTCCTTGCCATCAAGACCAAAGATACGGTGGATGCCTTAGCTGAGTTGTATGTCAACGAGATAGCTAGATTACATGGGGCTCCAATGAGTATTATTTCTGACAGAGATTCCCGATTTACTTCCAGATTTTGGACCCAGTTTCAGGAGTCCATGGGATCTCGATTGAGTTTTAGTATCGCCTATCATCCTCAGACAGATGGTCAGTCAGAGAGGATTATTCAGACCCTGGAGGATATGTTGAATTCGTGTACGATGGATTTTAAGGGATCATGGGATGATCACCTGCCCCTAGGAGAGTTTACGTACAATAACAACTATCATGCGAGTATTGGAATGGCACCTTTTGAGGCTCTATATGGTAGGAGGTGTAGATCCCCTGTAGCTTGGGAAAAAGTCGATGACAGAAAGATAAATGCTCCTGAGCTTGTTGAGCAAGCTATACAGAGTGTGAAACTCATATGTGAGAGGTTACAAGCTGCACAGAGTAGACAGAAAAACTATGCGAATATGCGTAGATGGCCACTCGAGTTTGATGTTGGTGATGCAGTATTTCTGAAGATATCACCGAGTAAGGGTATCATGTGATTTGGGAAGAAAAGAAAATTGAGTCCTCGATACATAGGACCATTCGAGATTCTTGAGAGAGTGGGAGAGGTAGCCTACAGATTGGCATTACCCCCACAGATGTTCGAAATACACAATGTCTTTCATGTGTCTATGTTAAGAAAGTACCACCCGGACCTTTCTCATGTCATAGAGTATGAAGAGATGGACATACAAGAGGACATGAGCTACACTTCAGAACCCGTCCGGATTCTCGATAGAAAGGAGAAGGTACTTAGAACCACAAGCATCCCATTAGTGAAAGTTTTATGGAAACATCACTCAATGGAAAAGGAAACGTGGGAACTGGAGAATCTCATGAAGTTGAAATACCCCCATCTATTTGACGAGTTAGGTTGAATTTGGAGGACCAAATTCTTTTTAAGGAGGGGAGAATGTGAGATCTGAGAATTTTACACATATCAAATTATGTAATGAGAACATGAAGTGTAATTGATTGAACTAAATATGATGTACTCATATATTGAGGTGGTATGGAATGAAATTTTAAGTGATGAATGAGTTATAAATGAGATTTTACGTTAAAGTGTGAAACTATAGGGCCAGATCGATCTTGGAGAAAAGAGGATCGATCTGGTAGGTCAAAAATGACAAGGAATGAGGAATTTAAGCGAGCAGATTGATCTCCAATGGAAGAGGATCGATCTCCTTATGATTCTGTAATGAAGAGATCGATCTCATGAAGAAGGAATCGATCTCAAAATGTTTCTGTTAAGGAGAAGATCGATCTCCTAAAGGAGAAGATCGATCTCATGAACCATTCTGTAAACTAGAGATCGATCTCATAATTGGAGCAGATCGATCTCATAAAGCCATTAAGAGATCGATCTTACCCCACGACAGATCGATCTCTTAGGCATAAATTACCCTAAATCGTTCCCAAATTCAAATGCAGATCTATCTCATCAAGAGCCAAATCGATCTCCTACCCTCAGTCTATATAAAGACCCTTTTGTTTTTCCTAGAAATGGATCTCACTCTCTCCCAAACCTCCATTTCAGCCGAACCCTAGCTTTCTCTCTCTTCTAAAGTTCCCATTTTCGTCCAAATCAAGGGTTGTAGCAAGAAGGAAAGTTATTCCTCATCCAAAGGAGAACAACATACTTGGAAATCAAGAGACGAATTGAATCGAGGTGTGAGTTGAGCACTCCACAAGTTTGGGTAATCTCTAAACTTCAATCTTAGATTTTGAAGTGATTTTTGGTGATTATGAATATGGGCATTGTGGTGAAATAGTTAGGAAAGGATTAGAGTTGACAAAAATTGTGATTTTATTGGAGTGATGATGATATTAAGTAAATTTTGGTAAATTGGGATTTTTGTCTATAAGTTGGAAATTTAGACAATGAAGTGATTTTAGCATGGGTATTATGCATGAGAAATGTAAAAGGTTAAAATGTAGTGGATGAGATTATGAATTTGATAGAGTCATTAGAAATGTGATAATTGAGGTATTTAATGAGAATAAGGGTAATATGCTCGATGTAGAGATTTGGAGGTTATGTGATAATGAGTTTTGATGTTTTTACATCGTTTGGACAGCTCGAGAGTTCCAAAGAGGAATACGAGACTAGTCTGTGATACGGGAGAATGATTGCACTATACGAGGTGCAAAGAGGTAAGGGAAACTTAAACTCGTTTGTGTATGTGAATTGTGAAATGTTGTAGCATGAATTATGATTGAGAAAACAAGCATGTTTTATGTGTTGTGAATGAGAGATTGCATACGATTTTATAGCCGGTTGGGGCCCAATTTTTATGAGTTGTAAACTATGTGTGAAAATGTTTTACAACCGTTTTGTGTTTAAAACGTGAAAAAGAGATTTGGGCTCTACGTTAAGGTATACTGATATTGAGAAATGTGTACGTGGTTTTACCGGTTGGAACTCAGTTTTAACATGTTTTGTGTTGAGTACACAAATGTTTTAATTGAGATTTATGAAAGAAAACCATTGTAAGTTCTACATGAAGGCAAAACGTTTTATATGATAATGGCTAATGGTTGAAACTTAGGCGTGCATGTTGAATACACATCGGGCCTTGGTTTGGTAGCATGTATGTTCGAGCCTTGTTCTGGTAACATGTAAGTCCGATTATTCCTTTGCTTTGGTAGCGTTGGGAGGCCTTGCTCTGGTAGCATGTAAGTCTGATATTCCTCCGTTTTGGTAACGAGAGATGCCTCCATTTTGGTAACGTGAGATGACCCCCGTTCTAGCAACACTGGGTGGCTTTGCTTTGGTAGCACGTAAGACAGATAGAGTGGGCTGCCTGGGAACCGACCCAGGGACCACATGATAGTGTGCATGAGGAGAGGCATTGCTCTGGTAGCATGTAAAGCCGGGTCATGTTCTGGTAACGCGTAAGTCCAATATACCATGTACACGACTATATGTCAACGTTCCCTCTTATGAGGATGCCTGGGATCCGCACCCAGAGGAGATATATTATTAATGTGCCATGACGAAGTTTTATATGAGTTTTATTGCCTAGTCTCCTTTTTATGCACATGAGTTCTGTTTTGTGGTTGTGCTACGTGCATTTTATTGTGGTGATTTTTATCACGTTTTAATGAGACAAGCCATTATCGCATCATGATTTTCACATGCTTTTAACTGTGGTTTATACTGAGTTATATACTCTCATGTTTTCACATGATTTTAGAGAATGAGATGAGAATGATGTTTTATTAAGTCATGCTACATTTTTCTAAAGAGTTTTCAACTATGAGTTAAAATGATTGTGCTGTGCAAATCATTGTTTTATTGATGAGTCCCTTACCCCCCTTACTGAGCGATTTAGAAGCTCACCCTGTTTTCTCTTTCCCCCAGATTTCTTCAAGTGAATAGAGTTTTCCCTACGACGTACGGAGTAGTGGCTAGTGGAGGACTTGAGCTCCAGGCCATATATTGTATTGAGGTATAATTTATCTTTTCATATACCCAGACTAAAGTTGTAATTACAGACACTTGTTGTACAATGATGTATGGGATATATTAGGATTAATTAACTCAAAATTGAGTAATGTATATGATATATATTATATTATGATGAGATCCTGAGGCATGATAAGTATGATGATGTATGACACTGCACAAGAATGCACCATTAATTGTGATTTGATGAGTAAAAAGTTTTAAATTTGCCCTATTTTTTGCGTTTTCAAGGCGTCACAAAGGGTAAGAGACCTGAAGCTCCCCGAACAGACCTTATGAGGGGTTCATTTAAGAGGCGAAAGATCAAGGGGCCTACGGTGAAGGTTGATAAACACTGGGTTCTTTCAAATGTTACAGAGACTCCTTGAGGTGTCAGACCGGACCTTAAGATCTACAAAGATTGTGGTCGACCACATGAGGGCAATTATTTTTGTATGATACAAGGATGTTTTAGATGTAGGGATATGGGTCACAAGGTGAAGGATTGCCCACAGCCATAGAGACCACATCCTTAGGAGCCCTCCTAATAGCATCCTTAAAGAGTGATTCCCCAGAGACAGGCCACAACTGCTGATAAGGGTAAGAAGCTGGTCACAGAGGGACGTGTATTTGCTATTGATAAAGAGACTACAAACACTTCGTCTGAGGCTATACGAGGTACACTTCTTGTCTGTAATCATGAGGCCCATGTGTTGTTTGACCCAGGATCCACGCATTCTTTTATTTCAATACACTTTGCATGTAAGTTGAATTTAGAGCCTGAACCCGTAGCTCATATTTTACATGTAAGTACACATATGTGTGAGTCGCAAAGGACTGATATGGTATGTAAGAGGTGTGAGATTAAGGTGGGAGATAAAGTAATATTAGCAGATCTAGTTTTATTAAACATGAGTGGTTTTGATGTGATTCTAGGGATGGATTGGTTAGTGGACAATCGCGTGAGTCTAGACTGCTACACTAAGACTGTAACTTTCTTCCAACCTAAAAAATTTAATGTATGTTTGAATGTTAAGGAATAAAAATGTATGAAGTTTATTGTGAGAAATCTTAAGGTATAATTATGATTTCTGGAAAGCACTCATTAAATTAATGATGTGAAGGTTGCATCGCACTTATCTCCGATATCAGTCGGGAACATTCCAGGATAGAGGACATACCTGTAGTATGTAAGTTTTCATATGTTTTCCCAGATGAGTTGTTGGGTATAATTATGATTTCTGGAAAACACTCATTAAATTAATGATGTGAAGGTTGCATCGCACTCATCTTCGATATCAGTCGGGAACATTCCAGGATAGAGGACATACATGTAGTATGTAAGTTTTCATATGTTTTCCCAAATGAGTTGTCGGGTTTATCCCCAGACAGAGAGCTAGAGTTTACTATCGATTTAGTGTCAAATACCCAGCCGATCTCTAACCTCCCTATAGGATGGTATTGGTCGAATTGGAGGAGTTAAAGAAATAGTTGCAAGAGCTGTTTGACCAAGGTTTTATTAAACCCAGTGTGTCACCATGAGGAGCCCAGATTTTATTTGTGAGGAAAAAATATGGTAGTCTCAGATTGTGCATAGATTACAAACTACTGAATAAGGCTACGGTAAAGAACAAATACCCCCTACCAAGAATAGACGACTTATTTGATCAGCTGATAGGGGTTTCTACCTTTTCTAAGATTGACTTAAGATCAGGCTATCACCAATTAAGAATCAGGAAAGAGGATATTTTGAAAATGGCCTTCAGAACTAGATATGGCCACTATGAATTCTTAGTGATGCCCTTTGGTTTGACGAGTGCCCCTGTTGCTTTCATGAGTTTGATGAATGAGGTATTTCGAGACTATCTAGACCAATTTGTGATAGTCTTCATTGATGATATCCTTATATATTCTCGGTCCCAAGAGGAACACGCACAACATTTAAGGATTGTGCTTCAGATACTTCGAGACAAGCAGTTGTATGGAAAGCTCAATAAAAGTGAGTTTTGACTGGATCAGATAGCTTTCCTTAGTCATATTGTATCTAAAGATAGGGTGTTAGTTGATCCATCCAAGGTAGAGGTTGTACTTAATTGCGAGAGACCGAGGACAGTTATAGAGATTCGGAGTTGTTTAGGACTTTCAAGGTATTACAGGAGGTTTGCTGAAGGATTCTCCAAGATTGCAGCTCCTTTGACTAAGCTTACATGCAAGGACGTTCCGTTTATATGGTCGGATCAGTGTGAGTAAAGTTTCCAAATGCTTAAAAGAGATTGACTACAACACTCATTTTAACAATCCCGAGTGGATTTGGAGGCTTCGCAATGTATAGTAATGCTTCCCATTAGCGTTTAGGGTGCGTACTCATGCAACACGGAAGAGTAGTCGCTTATGGGTCACGCCAACTAAATGACCATGAGCAGATCTACCCCACGCATGATTTGGAGTTAGCCGCAGTGGTGTTTGCATTGAAGGTATAGTGGCATTATCTGTATGGGGAAAGTTTTCAGATCTTCACTGACCATAAGAGTCTAAAGTATATCTTCGACCAGAATGAGCTTAATATGAGACAAAGACGATGGATGGCGCTCCTTAAGGACTACGACTGTGAGATTTTATCCGACGAAGGCGAACGTAGTTGCTGATGCCCTGAGCAGGAAGAGTATGGTTTCTGTTATGATGATTAAGGAATGGGATTTATTGGAACAGTTCGTAGGACTCAGAATCAAAGTTGAGAAAGCAGAGGTCGGATTTATGGCTAGCCTATGGATAGAGCCCAATATTATGGATCAGATTAGAACTGGACAGAGAAGTGATCAGAAGCTACTGGATTTGGTTAGCCAAGCTGAAAAGACCTTGTAGTCAGATTTTGCGGTCAGGGATGATGGATTGTTGAGGTTTAAGGACCGTATTTGTGTCCCGAGCAATGATACCTTGAAGCAGCAAATTTTGAAGGAGTCTCACTGTTCCCATTACACCATGCACCCAGGTAGTACTAAGATGTACCAAGACCTGCGTAAGGTGTGTTGATGGAGTGGTATGAAATGGGAAGTGGCAAAATTTGTGGCCAAGTATTTGGTGTGTCAACAGGTAAAAGCTGAGCATCAAAAGCCTAGAGGATTACTTAAGTCCTTGCCAGTGCCTAAGTGGAAATGGGAGCATATCACCATGGACTTTATCATGGGATTACCGAGGACCCGGAGGGGTCATGATGCAATCTGGGTGATAGTAGACAGATTAACTAAGAGCGCCCACTTCCTTACCATCAAGAGCACAGATACTTTGAGTGCCTTAGTATAGTTGTATGTCAAAAAGTAGCTGACTGCATGGGGCCCCAGTGAGTATTACATCCGATAGAGATTCCAGGTTTACTTCCAGATTTTGGACTCATTTTCAAGAAGCCATGGGATCTCGATTGAATTTTAGTATCGCCTATCATCCTCAGACTGATGGTCAGTCCGAACGGACTATACAAACCTTGGAAGATATGTTAAGGGCATGTATGATGGACTTTAAGGGATCATGGGATGATCATCTACCCCTTACTGAGTTTACTTACAACAATAGCTATCATGCGAGTATTAATAGGGCACCTTATAAGGCTCTGTATGGTAGGAGTTGTAGATCCCCTATAGCTTGAGAAGAAGTGGGTGACAGGAAGGTAATTGCTCCCGACCTCGTTGAACAGGCAGTTCAGAATGTAAAGATTATTTGTGACAGATTACGGGCTGCTCAGAGTTAACAGAAGAGTTACACAAATGTGCGTAGACGGCCACTCGAGTTTCAGGATGGAGATTCTGTATTTCTCAAGGTATCTCCAAGTAAGGGTATCATACGCTTCGAGAAAAAGGAAAAGTTGATTCCTCGATATACATGACCATTTGAGATATTAGAGAGAGTAAGAGAGGTTGCCTACCGGTTAGCTTTACCTCCATAGCTTTCTAGAATACATAACATCTTCCACGTCTCCATGTTGAGGAAGTATAATCCGGATCCTTCACATGTCATCGAGTATGAAACATTAGACATCTAGGGAGACATGAGTTATGTAGAAGAACCTGTCCAAATCCTCGATAAGAAAGAAAAGGTACTTCAGACAAAGAGAATTCCATTGGTAAAGGTTCTCTAGAAGCACCACTCAACAGAAGAGGCAACTTGGGAACTAGAGAGCCTAATGAAAGAGAAGTACCCTCGTCTATTTGATGGACCCGATTAAATTTAGAGGACCAAATTTCTCTAGAGGGGGAGATTATGTGAGACCCACTTTTGGTGATGTATTCCTTATGATTCATATGATGTACACACTTTCATATGTTAAATGAATCATAAGAAGAGCTTTCGACTTGAATAAAATTGCAAAGAGAATGAATGAATAATCATGAATGCATGTACTAACTAAATAAGGGCTGAAATGGCCACAGACTAAAAAAATGGAGTTAAAACCCTTCAAACTGGATATAAGGACTCAAATGTGAACTTTAAGTGCCATTTACGATTCCAAGCAGTACACAAAAGTCACTTTATATGTGAATCATAAGAAATGAACATTTCCATGCTCTAAGTGGGATTAGAATGCAAAATGAGTATTGAAGTAATTAAATGTTACCTTTGAAAATCTGGGAATTGCAATTGGAATGCTGCAGATGAAGGGCAGATCGATCTCATTACAAGGGGAGATCGATCTCATTGCCTTAAAATGCAATGCCAAAGCATTCTGCAAAGGAAGATCGATCTCGCATTCAAAGTAGATAGATCTCAAGTTGCTTCTGCCAGGACAAGATCGATCTCTTCCCACAAAGCAGATTGATCTCTAATTGCCTCTAGTTAGCAAAGATCGATCTCTACTCAAAGCCAGATTGATCTCTAAGTGATTCTGCCTGGCCAAGATCGATCCTTACCTAGGAGCAAATCGATCCCTTCCTCAAAAGGCAGATCAATCCCCCAGCCTGTATGTCGAATTCAGGAGGGGTTCAAAGTAAGGGCAGATCGATCTCTCACCCTAAGAGATCGATCTCATAAGGTAAATTCTATTAAAAGGGCCTGACATCCCTAAGAGATCGATCTCATGAGGCAAATTCTATTAAAAGGGCCTAACATTCAAGCTTTCTTCCCTGAAACATCAAACATCCCTCCATTTTAGCAAAGAAAAACCTAGTTTCTCACTTTAGAATACCACCCTTTTCGAAAAGATTTTAGAAAAAGCTATTTGAGCAAAGTTGTTCATTGTGAGGAGGAGTTGATTGGTGTATTGGAAACTCACCTAGCTTGACTTTCTTCTTATTCGAAATTGGAAGACCTTTGGCTCCTTCAATCCAACAAGTTAAATGTTGATTCCAAAGTATGTTGTTAGGAGTTGATTGGTGTATGTATTGTTGGTTGAAACTACCTAGAATATGATGAATCAACCATGACCTAAAATGGGTTTAGTGTGAGAAAGTAAAATATGGATTGATTGAATGATGAAGTGAATATACTATGGTGATGGTGATGTTATATGCATGATTGTGAGACGGTTTTGTGAAATTAGTTAATGAAGTTATGAAATGTGCACATAAGGTGTTGTGAAAATGCATGAGAGTGAAAAACTAATGAAGTTATGGAATGTATACATAAGGTGTTGTGAAAATGCATGTGAATGGAAAACTAAGGCTATTAGATGTTAAGGCTATTAGATGTTTACTTAATACCAAAGAAACTCGGTTCATAGATCGGTTAAGTAAAAATTGAGAAAATAGAATTTAAGTATGAAGTAGAGGTATAACGAGTATCTGTTGATGGTTTGACGTTATTTTGAGTAGCTCAGGAATCTGACACGTGAATCGAAGCTAATCCGAGACCCGGGTATATTTCACCGCCAAAGGTGCAAGAGGTAAGGGATGCAACTGATATGTGCATGTGTTCTTTACTGATGAAAATGCTTTGGTAGCATTAAATAATTCTATAACGAGCATATTTCTTGAGAAAAATGTTTAATTTGAGATTTATTACTTGAGTGCATGTTTTGCTAGTTTGAGCTCAGTTTTGTGATTTGAATGTTTTGCGAACAAATATACTTTATATTTAAATGAGATTTACAAAACTATTATGAGCTCTACGTGAAGGCGAAACTATTTTCAGCATAATAATGGGATGTTTTTTAGACTAAAGACTCGTCGATACCTCCGCTTTGGTAGTGTGAGATGCCTTCGTTTTGGTAACGTGAGATGCTTCCATTTTGGTAGTGTGAGATGCATCCGTTTTGGTAACGTGAGATGCCTCCACTTTAGTAGTGTGAGATGCCTCCGTTTTGGTAACGTGAGATGCCTCCGCTTTGGTAGTGTGAGATGCCTTCCTTTTGGTAACGTGAGATGCTTTGTTTTGGCAACGTGAGATGCCTCCACTTTGGTAGTGTGAGATGTCTTCGTTCTAGTAACGTGAGATGCCTCACTTTGGTAGCGTGAGATGCCTTCGTTTTGGTAACGTGAGATGATTCCCTCGTTTGAGGATGCCCTCGTTAAGGATGATGTGATGTGATGACTGCTTTCATGACCCTTATATTATGCCTAGACTCCATAACTGTTTTGAGATAATGATGCTTTGATGAATTGTGATTTTAATCACGTGTTTACAATTATGTGAAATTATGCCATTATTACACTTATGCTTTGATGATGATTTCTAAATCTCATATGCACTCCTTACTGAGCTAGTTGAAAGCTCACCCCCCTTCATTTTCTCCCACAGATTATTTACAGTGAGCGCAAGTACCTGTTGTGTACGTGACATAAGCTGGTGGACGATACTCTCCCCAGGCTATGCTTATACACGCGTGAGGTATAATTCAATTCATTTTATATCCAAACAATTATGTAATGCAGACACTTATATTTAAGTAACGTTGGGAGGTAATCAAAATGGTATATGTATATGAATTAGAAAAGTGGGTTTATTTTGATACCATGTTATTTGATCAAGTGGATGTTGATGAAATAGGTATGAGATTAACTGACACGGTACAGAATGCACATCGAGTAGGTAGTTTAATTTTAAGAAAAATTTTAAATTAGCTCTATTTTTCGCGCTTCCGGTCTGTCACACAATATACATGGAAAAAGATGCAATTCGCAAAAAGTTCCTAGTGACAAGTTTGAATTCTTCAAAATGAATAATTCTAGATCAGTCATGGAATAATTTGCTGAAACTGAGATCATCCTAAATAAGTTCAAGCAATATAACATGTTTAAGGATGAATCAATTATTGTATCTTCTATCATTGATAAACTCCCATCAACATGGAAAGATATCGAGAGAACCTTGAAACATAAAAAGGAATATATTTCTCTTGAATACCTTGCAAGTTATCTAATGATAAAGGAACAATATCACAAGGAGAATGAGAAAGAAAATGAGAAAGATACAAAAATCTCCAAAGTCCATATGCTGAAGGATATTCTTCCCAATAAGAAGTCCACAATGAAAAAGGAACTTTCCACCAAAGGTCAAAAATTCAAAAAGAAGAAATGTGTATGTTTCCATTGTGGAAAACAATGGCACTTTAAGAAATATTGCTACATTTTTAAAAAGAAGAAAGGTGCATCATGACAACCAAGGACAACTTTATTGCTGCAATTTTTGAGATCAATGTAATTAAAGATAAGGAATGATAATAGATTGACTCGGGTGCTACAAAACATGTGTGCATGAATAAAGCCTTGTTCAAAACATTCCAAAAGGATGTGGAAAGCAATGTGCTCTACATGGGGAATTCTTCAACAACTAAAATCGAAGGCAAGGAGACCATATATTTAAATCTTACTTATGGAAAGATATTAACTTTAACTAATGTTTATTAAGTTTCGAAGTTAGGAAAAATCTTGTGTCTATAAGTTTGCTTAACAAATTTGGCTCCGCTCAAACACTGTTTCACATCACAAACTCAAACTCTAGTGCGAGTAAACCTCCAGCACTAGGTCATGCATAGTTCATGTTCAAATCAAGTACGAGCAATCGCTCCAGTACCATGCTATGCATAAAACTCATCAAATCAAGTACGAGCAATAGCTCAAGTACTATGTCATGTATAAATCATGAAGAATCGAGTACGAGCAATAACTCTAGCACCTTGTCATGCATCTCATGTAAAATTCGAGTACGAGCTAATCGCTTCAGCACTCTATCATGCATAAATCATATAAAACTGAGTACGAGTAATAACTCCAGCACTCTATCATGCATGTCATGGAAATCTAGAGCGAATCATACGTCAGCACTAATATATATGGAAAACATATGAAATCAAGTGCGAGTTATACTCTAGCACAATTTATTCTCACATAATTCGATAGATGGCTCTTTAAAAATGGATGTTTTTCAAATATCAAAATCAGCACTATAAATGGTGTTATTTATCATCAACCATGAAAATATTAGTCCATCTACCTACTCTTCTACTAAACAGCAGTAAAAACACTCATAATTGTGGTTTCCATGCTTTTCACAACTTTTTTCAAAAGTTGACTTTTTTCCTAACTAAGGGTAAAATCGTAATTTGCCACTATTGGGTCATAATAATTATTATTCACTTTCTCTAACCCTCAGAGTTTTTAAGTGAATGTAAAAGCAGACGAAAATACATGCATGTATCTCTAACTACTCACAAGAGTCCCTTACCTGCAATCACTCGAGAAATTTTACTTTCTCAACGCTGCTCCATCCAGCAGTCCGATTCGCTCCTCCAAAAATCTCTGGAGCTGCATATAACCATTCATCAGGTTAATTATAATTTTCCTACTGTATTTCACATTAAATACAGTCTATTTCACTTATTGGGTTTTAATAAACCTTAATGGGTCTAACTTTGCCTTAAGCTCATTTTCATTTTACTATTCATTTTTGTTGGGCCTATTGGGCTTGTGGGGCCCATCAACTCTTATTGGGCTTATCCGAGACCTATTACATCACATTGGACTGAAACCAATTAGGCTTAGCCCATTGGACCTCTCGGCCACATGCCTTGGCCAAGAGCTCCCATGCCGTCGGTCACACCACACCATACCGTTCATGGCCATGTGCTAGCCAATTTCACTTAGGCATTTTCACAAACACTTAATTGGCAATGTTCTTAAGCTTCTCTTAGTTCATTTAGGCATTTTATCAAACACCTTGATTGCCAACTTAATTCATCCATCAATTGATCAAATTGATTAATTCTAACTATACCATAATCATGAACACATGTATATTAACTCATTCATGCCTTAAAATCATATGGGCATTCATCAATTTATCACTACTCACTCTCGGCCAATTCATGTTCATAGTGATTGCATGTGTTTCAATGCTTAAAACATATACCAATCTACTTAAAATCATTCATACATTAACATATATGAATTTAAAAGCTTGAAATTATACCTAATATATGCATTCACACTTGGCCGAATCTTTGAAGCCTCTCGGTTTGCACACTATGGCTCCTTGATAGCCAATTCCAACATATGTTAATCCTCACTCAATTTGGAACGACTTTCATGAAGATTGAAAGTTCCAAATATGCATTTTTCTTAGTGATTTCTAGTGAGATAAAGCTTGAATATATGTGTTTTAATGGTTTCCTTCTTCTAGCCGAGAATGATGGGTTGAAGAAGACCATGTGGTAGCTGATTTTATAAGCCAATTACTTAGTCATTAAGCCTTACTTTTCAGCCAACAAGTTTGAATGGAATTGATTTAGTTAATGGTTGCCAAATTGGCTATGGTTACCTTTAACTAATGGGCTTGATTTTAATCCATTTGAGCCTAACATTTGGGCTTCTCGGTTTGGGCCTTCCTAATGGGATTTTGGGCTGAAATTTTTACTATACATCGGGTCTTCAATTGTCTAAATATTTGGCCTACCAATCGGTCCAAAAATTCGGTTTAATGGACCTAAGAATTTCGATCTACATTTATTATACTTTAATGGGTTTTAAAACCTTCATTTTGGCCCATTATGTTTTTACCTGTCAAATTAAATCTGAAATTCATCTAAATAAATTTTCCTTACTTTCAGGGATGATTATCTTGTATTTTGACAAAAAATATTTTTCCCCAAATGTTTCTCCATACTTAGGTTAATTTTTAACCATAGTTAGTCAACTATGGCAAAAGTCCACTTTTCTTAACTATAGTTGACTTTTTCCTTAATCATTGATCACGTTGACTTTTTCTCAAAAATTTAAAAGTGTCATATCTTATGTTTTACACTCTCGTCTTTACGTTTTGGCCATTTTCGGTATGTAAATATACCTTAAACTGCTAAAAAGGTCTGTTTTAGCCCTTTTTCGCTTTTACTTTTGTTCTCTGTGTTCGGGGCTAAATCAAACCGACTTTCTTTCATGAACTCTCTATATTTTCTCATTTTAAGTTCTTCTTTTCAGTCAGAATGATTCAGATCCTCACGGTTTAGCCATGTGGCTCTTATAGCCATTTTTCAACTTTTATGTAGCTTTTAAGTGTTAAAGCATTTCACTAACACTTAAATCTAGTAAATACTCTTCTTATAATTCAAATAACTTAATACAATGTTTGTACATGTATAAATCATAAGGGACAAGCTACATAAAAACACGGGTCTTACAAAAGGGTAGTCGGATGCCTTGTGGAGCAATCAAGTGCCCATGAAGGACAGTCAACTACCTATGCAAAGTGTAGAATCAATTTTTAAATGGTTTTAGGATAGTCAATTGCCCTAGGAAGGTAGTCGACTGCCCCACCGGGATGTTGTAAACCGTTTCAAAAATATACTAAGGCATTTAACTGCCTTTTTCGAGCATCCAATTGTCCTAGTGTAAAATGCATAGAACGACTAGTTTTTACCTTAAGAGTTACAAACTCTTCTTAAAGTTAATCTTTCACTTTTAAATGGTTAAGAAATATAACCATTGGATTCCAGAAGTTGTGATCTTGTTAAATAATTGTGTTTGTTGAATCAAACAACATAATTGAATAATTATGTCACTTGACTCAAAAGATAACATCACTTGGAATTAATCTCTATAAATAAAGATGTCAAGTTCAGAGTTGAGACATCTAAAAATCATAAGAGTTCTGAATTTCTTTCTTCTCTCTCATTCTCAAAATATAGTTAAATCTTTTAAGTATTATTTTTTTTTTTTTTTTTTGCAGAAAATAGTGACTAAAGGTTAGTTTGGAGGGTGGTGAGATTGGCTCAGGTGTGGTGAAATTTAAAAAAAAAAATGACCATTTAAATTTAATAAAAAAATTATAAAGTTGGGCCATTATTGTCATTTTATAATCCAAAATTTTTGGACTTTTGTGGAAATCCGAACACATTAAGGGTCAGTGGAAGCCAATCCGACTCCCAAACTGACCCTATTTAATTTGTCAAGGGTATTTAGTGATTTAATTTCACTAATATATAGTGATTTTAAACAAAGGTTTTTTTGTATCCTAAAGATATTTAATAAACCTTTATTGCATACTGTAATTGGTGAGAATGAAATAATCCTAAAGAAAGTGGTATTACAGTAACACGCCTAGAAGCTATTTATGCAATTGTTCGTGCTTACCAAGGAAGTATAATCCAAGGTGTTCAAGTAAAGGCAAGCCATCTTCATATCCACCAAGGAGATCCAACACCACAAGCAAAGAAGCTTTGTGAACAACAGCAACAGGTCAGTTCCGCTTCACGTACAGCTCTGCTTTCACATAGCTTCATGTTTCTACTATGCTTCAACAGCTTGATGCCTCCAACACGTGACAGCAAGCTTGGTTATGAATGCTGGGAACAATGCAAGGAGCAGTGAGCTGGTTGGACAGGAAACTTGCAAAACAATAGGGATGGCAGTGCAACAAGTGCAGGGAATGTAACTAAGAAGTATCGATGCAGGGATCTTGGGAAGATGCAGAAACGCAGGGATGTAGCGATGCAAGATCAAAAGGCAGCAGCAAAAGATGGGGCACAAGTGCGAAAGTGGGTAGGAATCGTCGCAGGCGGCTTGAAAATGATGGTGCAGTGGACACAGCAGCTTGAGGATGATGCAGAGATAGCAGCGATGGTGAAGGCAGCAATAGCGACAAAAGAAAGGCAGGGATGTTGCACTGGGAAGAAACCAGTGAAACAAGGTGCAAGGGCGATGAAGGAAAGCAGGGACGGTGGTGGTGAAACGATACCAGCAGGAGAGAAAACAAGAGATGGTTCAGCTTGGTTAGTGGAGTGATGATAAGAAAATTTTAATCCTTTCTTCCTCCTCCCCTCTCTTTGCCAATCGGGTCCGATTATATAGACCTAGGATTTTCATTATTTTGAAAAGTCTTGTAGACCGAGATTTTGATTTTATTTGATTTGGTCCTTGATCTTATTGCCAAAACTATTCTACATAAATTTGATTTTATTTTAGTCTTAATTGTAATTTTAATTTGATATCCCCAAAAAATTTCAAACTAGGCTTTCCTTTTTCAATTTGATCCAAACTCTTATTTTAATTTCTTATTATTAAAAAATGCAAAAATAATCAAATAAAATCGAAATCTAATTTGTCTAATGATAAGCTTAATTACTAACTCAAGCCCAAACCAAATTAAACAAATTTGTGCTGAAAAAATTGGACAAAAAAATGGCGTCTACATTAAGTATATATTTATGAACAAATAGTAAGTAACTAAAAAAAATTGTACAATAGGTTTATATTTTAAATAAACTTAGGATAATAACATAATTATCTTAATCAACTGAACTTTTGTGATTCGATTAATTTGAATATATAAATTTCAGTTTGGTTAACGAGAGTGAAAATATAAATTTTTGATTAAATTGACCTTAGCTAATTCATTTCGAAATTAACCCAATTAAAACCGAATGAACACCCTTACTTCCCCCATTGTTCTAAGTCTGATCCCAACTTCTTTACTCCTTGTAAGAGAGAAAGCTGAACTGTATAACCCACTTGCTCTGTATTGGTTTTCCACTGCTAACTTCTCTAGCCCAAGCGACCTCAAAATGGAATCTCCTTGACTTAACATATCTTTTAGGAACTTATCAGCAAGCGTATTCACCAATAAAGGGCAACGATTAGAAGTTTATTGAAGAAGATGAGAAACGTCATATGAAGGAAATAAATTCATCCAACTGGTTATCGATAGGCAACATTCGAGTCTAACACAATTGAGCTGACCACGTCCTCTCTCCCATGTAATCTATAAGCCAATGTACCCCAAATCCTCCAAATGGCAGTCATCAAGGGCATCTCTAAAATCCTTCATCTGTTGTTCAGACCGTAACCCTCTACCCTACTTTTTGTAATTCCAAAGTATTTCATTGTAGTTGCCCACCCATGGTAAAAAAAGAAACCCCCGCTAGTTGGTGTAATGAATTCTATGTTTGTATGCATTGCGAATGTACAAGATTTTCATAGAAGCCTGTCACTCTCAAAGTTGGATTAGGGTCTTTTTCAGACACTACCACATCAATATGGTTGAGAGAGTAACTTTGTAAAATGAGTGTGACCTGGGAACTCCATAACAATGCCAAACCTCTCTTGGTCCCTTCAATGCTAACACCAACACAATAATTCATACCACACTGATACTTTAATTTTCCAATAAAATAACATGTAGTTTCGTCTCAGATAAGAAAACATGGGGTGCTTGAAGTTTGATGTGCTCAATCAGAGCACATCATTGGTTCCCAAGCCTACGATAGTTCCAAGCCAATAACTTCATAATTTCCAGCGGGACTGGTAACTAGTTATTGCCACTTCAATCGATGTAGGAGAAAAATCCTGCGCTGAACTAGATGCAAGAAGGTTAACAGAGTCAAGCAGGTTAATTTTCTAATAACTACATTTTTGTTTTGTCCTAGATGCTGAACTACCATTAGGCATAGGGCCATTGTTCGTGTTCATTTTTTCCACGGTGGTTTCAAGGACCTTGAGACCACATCCTTACTCAATAATCGATTATTTTCTCCATAGGACATGGCCTCTGTAGTAAGACCAACATTACTAACCTTTTTAATTGTAGATACATATATTTTGCCTTTACCACGTGCTAGTATGTCTTTTGGACCATGATCAGTTGCAGTAGTTACTACTCCTGAATCCTAGGAGATTGATCCGCCTTTATAACCGCTAATTGGAGCTGTAACTATCTTGTGGTATAATTGCCTCCGAAATCGGCCATTAGTAGCCGTCTCCTCTGCTCGTGCAGTCGTCACTGAACCTTCGACATGTTGCCAATGCTTCAGGCACATAGTTTCCGTAACGCCATGCACTTGAAATCCTCTTTTTTTTCTTTTTTTTTTTTAGAGGAGAGACCCGTATCCACTCCCTGTACTGTTGAGGATATGATCCATCATCCCCAAGTAGTGGCTCTTGATCACAGTCTTGGTCAGTGTGCTCGAGAAGACCTCATACACGGCAAAAAGTTTGTCAACTAGGGGACTTACCCACAAAATCATCATTCAACACGATAAATTGCCCAAGTGGCTTAATAACATTAAGAAGCACACGAATTCGCAGAAATCTCCCATTCGACTGCTGTGAAACGGACCCCTCTATGGCCACATATTGCCCCAACCTATTTTTAATTCTCTTTATTATCGTGTCATTCAATAGGATGCTCATTCAATAGGTTGTAAACCATACAACCTGATCCAAAAATAAGCATCTTCAAAGTTGTATTCCTTTGGCTTTAGTCCACCGTTGTACTCACAAATGAGAATGAGTTGCCTATTAAAGGACCAAGGTAACCTGTCAATAGCACGCAATTTGTCCTTAATAGTGGCTAACTTAAAGAGAAACAATTTCTCATTCAAAATAAGACAGTAGGTTCCTGTAATAGTCTCCAAACCATCTTCATAGAATTCAGGAATGGCCTTATATTGAAAAACCTGTTGGTTAAAAGTTTTGCCATTAGCCAACTATGTCCTCCTAATATATCTCCTACTTCCCTCACGTCTCCAACATTGAGATTATCTTTCTCACCTTCAGTGAGTTTTAGATTGTGACACAAAGATTCTAACTTCTCTGCCATAATATCAATGATAAAAAAGAGAGGGAAAAGATGACACAGATTTAGAGAAACACCTAAGTCACCATGGCTGATAGAAACACAAACAACTTGATGAATAAAGAAAGAAAAAACTCGGTAGAATAGACAAAGAAAGTTAAACTTACGGAAAGAACTTAGGCACTTGACTCCTACAATGACTCACGCAAGTTTTAGTTATTAAACGTGATTGCGATTTAATATAATCAGATTTGATTCAAAAAATTTTAGCCAATTCCATCCCATTCAACTAAAACCCATAGCATTTTGCTCTTAAACCAATAAATCATTGGACAATTGCACACTTAATCACTTAGTTCAACAAATATTTATTTTAATTTGTTTCTTTTTTAATTAGTTTTGTTAGTTTTTAGTCATTATATTATAATTTTTTTAATAAAATTTCAAAATTTTAAGAATTATCTTACTTTTTTTTTTGGTTTGGACATAAATTAAATGTTAACAAAATTACATTAGATCTAATCATATGACTAGTTGACTACATGTTCAATTAGAATATTGAATAGTACTAAATATACTTTAAAAGAGTATCAATAATAGGGTTAGCCTTAATAATCAATAATTAAAAATTTTATAAAATCATAACATGTACAAAATAATAGACATAGTATTGATCTTATTTTAATTCTTGACTATTTTGCCATTAATATTAAATATAATTATATTTATGAATTACAAAAATGTCCAATTATAATGTTAAATAGTAGACATTATTAAAATGAGTATCAGTTATCATTTACAAAAATAACTTAATGTGAATAATTGGTCACTTACTTAGTTCAATCTATTTTATTTGAATTATTGTTGTATTTAATTTATAATTTAAATATGGAATAAGTACAATAAATTATTATAGATGTCTATTTTATAATAAAATTAAATGTTATATTAGTAATACTTTTTATATTTTTGTTCAGTATTGTAAAATATTATAAAGAAAATAGTAAAAATCTTTGATATTCATATTTATTGCATTTCAAATTTATTTTATTTAATAATTGAATTTAAATAATAAAATTAATTTTGTTGATAATACATTATTGATATTAACGTATAATATTACAAATAATAATTATTTTAAAATTTTTAATTAAGCATAAATGTACCATTTATTCATTTAATTATTTTAATTTTTAATATAAAACCATATAATTATAGTTCGGGCTTTTTTGGGTTATAAATTTGATTTTTTTTTTCTTAATTTCTGATTGAATTGATTTCGGTCCAGATCGTTACAGATCCAAATTATAATAGATTCAGGTCAATTCAATTTTAATTTTTTCAAATTCAAGTTTTTTCAAATTCAAATTTTTTAATTTGATTTTTTTGGTTCGAATATAATCATGTTTAGATATCTGACTTTTTTAAATCAATCGGGATCGATCCAAATTTAATTACTAGTTGACTCGAACAAATTATTAGATTCGAGCATGCTTTTCCAACTCTGTAAGTCAAACCACGTATATATCTATGTTTCAATATTAATTATAAAAGCTCTCATGGAATTGGTGGATCAAATAACATCAATTTGATTAGAAAAAATTATAAAAATCAATTTATATAATAAATAATATATTATTAAATTTATATTAGCAATTTTTCTTAACTTCCTACTTTTTATTTTAAAGAACCATCAAAACTTGTAATTATTTCTTTTCTCATTTTTATATTTAAAAATAATAATTTTTTAAAAAAATAAATTATATATTTATTTCAGAATGCGCATTGCATTTCCCTTTTTTTTTTTTTTCCTTGGTTATATAGAGAATGACAAATATAAGACTACTTGTGCTAAAATGTTGAGGGAAACTAATACCCCATGCATCAGCTAAGAGAAAAGAATTCAGAAATAAAGGTGGCTCCGGTAAGCGTTCATAATCAGCGTTTACATCAAATCCAGACTTTGCTCGTGGATCCGCACAGAAAATTCCCCTCACGGAGAGTATGTCACACTGCCATCACCTATTCATCAATTCTCGCACATTGTTAATAATGCAACCCAGAGGATGTCTGTTAGTATCAGTTCCCTGAATTAAGTCAATGACTACAGCGGCATCTATCTCACAAGCCACATCCCTAAAACACTCTTCTCGTGCAAGTAAGAGTCCATAACGAACTTGTTGTAACACTGCAACTATATTAGAGCAAACGCCTAAATGTGCTCTAAAACCAACAATCCAATTCTCTGTATCTGTCCTGATCAACCCTCCAATACCGTATACACCCGGATTTCCTCTGCATGCACTATCTGTGTTGATTTTAACTGCCTCTCTTCTTGGTTTGACCCAACAGATAAAACTAAATTGCTATCTGCAACTGACTTCCTATTAAAGCAGCTGTGTATCTCAGCTGCGTATACACTGTACTCTCCACTGTTGTAGAGCCATAACTTGGTTACATCTTTTGGTCCAAATTCGCCATAGAGTAGTTATAAAGGTACAACGCCAATCATTTCCCCAATTATCCCTTCTATCTCCCTTTATCAGGTTGTCACCAAGCCATTCTTCCAGGGACGCACCAAAGAAAGCTACACAGTGTTGGCTACTGAGTAAACTTAACCATTCTGCCTTTGCTGCCGAACAGTCTCTTGAAACATGCAATGTTGATTCTTCAAAATTTTCACGAACTCCACAAAATTCAAATTGAGACATACTCCAAGCATGCCTCAGTTTGTTTGTAAGCAGTCTATCTCTCTTCACAAGCCACAAAAAATATAGCCATCTCTTGGAGCAAGGTGTTTCCATAGCCATGACCAATTTTGCACATATCCAGAGGAAGTGTTTGACAACATGGAAGCATAGGCAAACTTGATTGTAAACTGCCCATTAAAAGTTAACTCCATGTCCACTTATCCTTAGAAATTCTAAATCTAGGCGCCGGATGCCCAGTACTTTCACGGCCACTTCCCCAGGCAACTATGCAAACAACTTCTTTGCATTCCAGCCACCTCCTCTATAAAAGAAATCACCAACTCTTGCTCTTAAAGCAGTATAACTTGGTAAAACATCCAATTGTTCGACAAAGGGCTTGCCATTCCAAATATCAGTCCAAAACATATTATCCAGCCCATCTCCTATTCTGCGCGCCAGGCCATTAACCAGCATTTTGCAAGCCACGACCAAGTCGCCTCATGAACGAGGCCCCTTCGGCTTCCTTTTTGTTAAAAGACACAAACTTCTAATTGGATTCCTTACCACAGCATATTCAGTACGTAGAATGCGGGCCCAAGAACCAATTGATTCTTGCAAAACCTTCGAGCAGTCCTTTGGATCATAGCAAAATTTTGATTCACCATTGATCGTAAACCGAGGCCTCCACTAGTTTCGGTTTACGAACGTCCGACCATTTTACTAAATGAATTATTACCCTCCTTTCATTAGAGCCACCCCATAAAAATCTTCTAGTGCGTCGCATTTGCCTTGCGTAGGAATATAGCTGGGGATAAAAAATCTAGAAAAGGAAGATCCAAATGTACACCCAAGACCCCGGAATACACGATCAAAACAAAATGAGACTTCCGGTTCTAAAGCTCCATTTTGTTTAAGGGATGTTGGGTAGTTATTAGTTAATCCAGAAAGTGGAAACCCCGCCAAAATGCTTACAATAACGACCGCCTCCGTAGCTCCTTCACTTCCAACATCGCCACCACCACCATCAACAACAGCAACTGCTCAAACGCCTAACTTCCAGAAGTCTTGCCAACCAATCAACCGTCGCCACTTGCTTCTCACTTCCCTCACTACCCTCTCCTTATCTTCGTTCTCAGTCTCAGTTTCCGTTGCCACTGCCCGTGGCCTTCTTCAGATGCCCCCACCTCGCCTCAGTAACAGGTAAACCACCTCTCTCCAGACAAAAATCTGTCTTTTGTCCTTTTTCGTCTCTGGGTTTTTCGTTTAGTTTATATTTTGTTGGTTGCTGACAGAATTGTTGGAAATTGAAGAGAATTTGGAACTTAGTAAGTCGATAAATGAATTGAGTATAGTCTCAAACTTCTGTTTTTTTAGCCGAATCCTTCTCTTTAAGGAATCATACATCACTCACTAAGTCGAATGCTCAAGTATAACCTCATTTTTTTTTTGTTTACAGAAGTATAACCTTAATTAAGAGGCATATACATGTCATGAAGGGTTTAATTTTGTTCATTGGGTCTCAAAATGCTGACAATATTTGGCAATTTATGTTGATACAGTGTGTAATTATAGCTCTTGTACTTTCCATACACTGTATTTTAGAGATTATATAAACCCTTTCCATCTTACATATAAAGTGTTCGATTTTAACTTGACATACAAAATTCTTTTTCTTTCAGTCAGTTTTGTGCATTAACTTGCTATCAGAGCAGAGGTTCCATGTCCTAATTCTGGAAACCCCATTGCCTTTTCATAGTTGTTCATACAGGTTCTTCGACATTGAGTTTTATGAGCAGTTCCATTCTTCTACGCTTGTGTCTATATGTAAAATCCATTAATCATTTATTAAGCTTACAATTAAGTACTGAAAGGGTCATGTTCAGAATTAAATGTAAAAGTTGGGTCCTTTCCGGTTAACCTAATTTTCAAGTTCTTAGTAATTAGATAATTGGTAATTCAACTATAAGTGTAACCTATTTTCACTATCTTTCTATGTTCTATTTAAGCTGAGTGAAGGTATTAGCTCTATGTGGATAGAAATGATTGAATAAAGGATTATGTGGACGTTCAAATTTCATGTATTTTTCTTCTTTGCAAACAAAGATGTGAAATGTGGTTTTGTGGCCACTTTCTTCTTTGAATTTTGGTTTTAATTGTTTGAGTTTGTGTGAAGGTACTTCTTGGTGAGAGCTGGTGAATCTGAATATGAGAGCTTCGGAATAATCAACACCAACCCTGTAGCAAAAACATCTGTTGATAGTGGATTATCAGTGAAAGGAAAGAAGCAGACGGTGAGGGCTGCTTTGGAGTTGAAGGCAATGGGGGCCTGTGAAAGCAGCTGCTGGATTTGGCCTTCAATTACTCAAAGAGCTTACCAGGCTGCTGAGATAATTGCTGCTGTTAATGGAGTCAGCCGTAGGTATTTAAATTAATTTACATATTTTAATGGACTCAATTAACTAAGAAACAAATGCAGCTTTTCTTCAAAGAAGCAATTTTTTGTTTGCTTTTATTGAAAATCCATGAAAATAAACATAGATGTTTATAGATGGTTTAGTTGAAACATTGATGAGGAATGGTATTATTTTATTTCTATTCCAATTTCTTGCTAGACTATGGGTTGTTACAAGAAGTTATTCTTAACCTTTTTTATTTGTGGATTTCAACTTTTTGTTTGAAGGTCGATACAGATGCATATACATATCTTGTTGGAAATAAGATAAGGTCAATGGATATTGACTTGCTATTTGTTGTTCCAAACAATTTGAATTGGTTGCAGTTATATAGTTCCAGAGTACAGCTTCCTCGATGCTCGTGGACTGGGAGCATATGAAGGCAAGAAACTGGAAGCCGTTTCAGAAGTAGGATCTCTTTTTTTATATATGAGTCTTATTTGGTTTATATAAAATGTTTTGTTAGAGTAATTTCTGTGTGTCTGTGCATATATTTTCCTTTTAAGAAATTATAAACTAAATTTGTCTATAAAAAAATTTTAAAAAAAAAATCATTGACTAAATTGAGGATGCTACTTTTTTTATCCTTTGGATGCCTGAGCTATTGAGAGTATATAGTTGAGAACTAAGTGCTTAGAAGTGTTGAAGTTTTGTTGGTTGCTTTATAATGGTTCAGGTTTATGAATCAGATAGCATTTCTTCTACAATCAAGCCACCTCCCATAGATGATGGAACTCCAAATGAAAGTGTGGCCGATGTATTTGTTCGTGTGACACAACTCATGTCTATCCTTGAGACTCAGTACTCCGAAGAAACTGTAATTATAGTCTCGCCAGATTCTGACAATTTGACGATATTGCAAGCTGGTTTAGTTGGACTTGACCTTCGAAGGTAATCTAACGGTCTTTAATGCATCAAACCTGTAGAAGTGACTATAAATGACATCTAATCTTGTTCCAGAAAGAAAAATAGAAATTAAAGGGAAAAAACTAATTATCACCAAAATTTAATCGTTTTCCTTCTTTTCAGGCACAGAGATCTTTCCTTTGCCCCAGGCGAAGTAAGATATGTTGATCCAAGTAGCATTCCTACCTACAAGCGACCTACTTCCACTGTGTATAAATGTTTAAAGCCACCAAACTGTAACTGATATCATTATTTCTTTGCAAAGTCTAATGTGTAGAAGAGGAAAATATCTGCTGCTGATCATTTGCCCCTTCTGCATTCAATATGCTTTATCTTCATTATTATCATAATCAACCAGCTTGTTTTCATCAGGGTCAGCTTTTTTTGGTAAATTTTCCTTCTCAAGATCTTTAAGAGCATGATAAACAAATAATGTAAAAACATTCGCCACCTAAACTACAAAACTAGACAAGATAATGAAACTCAATTTGATCATGGTGACTGGTGAGTGGGTGTCTCTTATCATGAGTGGTCCAAGGATCTTTGTTTTCAAAGTGATGCGCCATGTTTCCTTTTTGTTTCCTATATCCAGGAAAAAAAAAAGGTGGTAAAATTCAGCTACCAGGAGATGAGGCAGCTGCAATTTGCCTCATATTCATATTCATGTCGCTCGGACTGCAGAGTGCATGCATCCGATGCTGGAAATATTTGTTGTGCCACTGATTTCTGTAGTTTCGGTCGTGTTATGACATGCGCAATTCTTTCAATTCTGGGAACCTTTTTCCAAGGGATGTGTTTCTTTCTTAGTGAGTACAACTAGTTTGATCCAATCATGAACATGTGCTGCCTATTTATGAATCCAGCGAAATGGCAAAGGTAGATTGTTGGATAGGCCGCAATCATATTGTAGCAAGAAAAGTTCGTCCACTTGGATGGTTGGTTTGTAATTGTGTAGACTCGATAATTTATACAATATCTTGATACCATAAGAAAAAAATGTAGATAAAATATACAAAAACAAAACAGATTAAAATAAAAATTATATATGAATATGGTAAAAAATAAAAATAGGATTTTATACCTTTTATGTTGATACAAATGTTAATATAATATGAATACGAATTATAAGTAAAAAATTTTAGGTTTAGTATTATACTTTTTTGCCATGAATTAAGCTAGCTTGTATGCTGAAAACGTGGGATGGTTTGGAACCAATTGAATTTTCATTGTGCCGCAATTTCAATTTTGTCTCATTTCTCTTTTTTTAATTATCATTCACTTTATTATTATTGTTGTTACTCAGTTACAACAGTGACGAATTACTAACGTCTTTGTCTCGATGTTTTTGCCACGTGTTACCGAAAACTCTGCAAGAAAAAGAATGATCAGAGAGACGCAGGGGTTATTCCCTGCGTTGGCACTCCAATGCTTAAATCAGCCAGAGAATTGGCAAAGTTTCAGTAAAAAAATTTAGAATTAGGTTAACAAATCGTACCTGACCCCTATTTATAGGAATTTACCCTGTCACTAATTATATTTTTGCCATTTTTATCTTACTCAGGGCTTGTATCATTTCTCATATGTTTTCTTTTGGCACCACGTGGTGCATTCTTCAGGAACCACGTGGTGCATTCTTCGTGCGTCACGTGACACACTTTTATTATTCTTTTATCATGCATAACAATTGCTCTTCACTCTTTCGTTAGGTATAATTTTGCGGAAGAGTACATATGTTCTCATTATCGCCTCAGGTCAAATCCTTACATTAGATTCTAAAGTCAAATTCTCTGGTCGTCTAATTCTTAAGCTCTTGTTTGAGTGCATGGCTTAGCTCGCGTATTTTTCGCTTCAAGCCCTTTGTCTGGGTGCGTGGCTTACCTCGCATATTTTCGCTTCAAGCCCTTGCTCATTTTCTTCGTGACTTGCCTCGCGCATTTTACGCTTCAAGCTTTTGCACTTTTTTCTTTATGGCTTACCTCGCGCACTTTTCGCTTCAAGCTCTTACACTTTTTTCTTTATGACTTATCTCGCGCATTTTTCGCTTCAAGCCTTTTTGTTTTGGGTGTTTAGCTTACCTCGCGTATTTTTCGCTTCAAGCTTTTGCATTTTTTTCTTTATGGTTTACATCGCGCACTTTTCGCTTCAAGCCCTTGGTTGAGTGCTTAGCTTACATCGTGCACTTTTCACTTCAAGCTCTTGCACTTTTTCTTCATGGCTTACATCGTGCACTTTTCACTTCAAGCCATTAGTTGAGTGCTTAGCTTACATCACGCATTTTTTGCTTCAAGCTCTTGCACTTTTTTTTCATGGCTTACCTCGCGTACTTTTTGCTTCAAGCTCTTGCACTTTTTTCTTTATGGCTTACATCGCGCATTTTTCCGCTTCAAGCCCTTAATTGAGTGCTTAGCTTATATCGCGCATTTTTCACTTCAAGTTCTTGTACTTTTTTCTTTATGGCTTACCTCGCGCATTTTTCGTTTCAAGCCTATTTGTTTTGGGTGCTTAGCTTACCTCGCACACTTTTCGCTTCAAGCTCTTGCATTTTTTTCTTTATGGCTTACATCGCGCACTTTTCGCTTCAAACCCTTAATTGAGTGCTTAACTTACATCGCGCACTTTTCGCTTCAAGCTCTTGCACTTTTTTCTTTATGACTTACCTCGCGCATTTTTCACTTCAAGCCTATTTGTTTTGGGTGCTTAGCTTACCTCACACACTTTTCACTTCAAGCTCTTACATTTTTTTTTATTTATGGCTTACATCGCGCACTTTTCACTTTAAGCTCTTAATTGAGTGCTTAGCTTACATCGCGCACTTTTCACTTCAAGCTCTTGCATTTTTTCTTCATGGCTTACATCGCGTACTTTTTGCTTCAAACCCTTGGTTGAGTGTTTAGCTTACATTGCGCACTTTTCGCTTCAAGCTCTTGCACTTTTTCTTCATGACTTATATCGTGCACTTTTCGCTACAAAAGCCCTTGTCTGTTGAGTGTGTGGCTTACCTCGCGCATTTTTCGCTTCAAGCCCTTGCACTTGTGTAGTTGGTGTGATCAGTCATCTATCAATTATGTGAAAACCTCAACAGCCAATAAAATATCAATATGGCATACATCATAGTTTAAAAAATTAAATTTCAATCCATAGTTGAATAACAAAAATTAAAATTAAATGAAATAAAGTCTCACTGTCAGTGTAGTTGCAAGTGGTTGGTATTCCACATTTTTGCTATCCTCTAACCTTGTGAACTTTTCATATTCTTTCAAGGCATTGGTGATGGCTTAGGTAGCCTGGCCATGGTAAGGGTTTCTTTTCTTTGAACTTCTTTATATGTGGTTCAGCGTCAATATCTTTTTCATCACTTCTTCTTGAGTGATATACTTATCTGCTCTAGAGAACAAGTCCGAGATCGTTGTCGGTTGATCTAAAGATAGCGACTCTTGCAACTTTTCAGACCTTATCCCTTGTAGCATAGCTGTCACAGCTACTTCAACTTGTAGATCATGTACTTCAAGAGTAGCATTACGAAACCGATTCACATAACTCTTGAGTGATTCCTTGCTCCCCTACCTCAAGGTAAGCAGATATGTGGCATCCTTCCTTATCTGATTTTTTATCACAAAGGCCTTCAGGAATTCGCTTCTTAATTGATTGAAAGACGAAATAGACCCCTCCGACAAACTGTTAAACCACTTTAGTGCGTGATCAGTTAAAGTTAAGGGGAATGCTCTACACATAATCTCATCCTCTCATCCATGTAATAACATCAATGACTCATAGTTCTAAATGTGGTCATAAGGGTCACTATTTCCCGTATACGCCGACATCTGCGGCGTCTTAAATTTTGGGGGTAGTGGTTTTCTCATAATCGTTATATTGAATGAGTTTCTCCTCCTCTGGTTTTCTTTGCCTAGAACCAACCTTTTCTCTTCTAAGATTCGTTCCACCATTCTTTTCATATCTGTGGCAACTTGTGCCTTGGACGCAGGTCTGTTTTGCACTTTCTTAGCATCATATAAATCAGCTTGGTCGCAGTCCATAGCTTCTCTCTCGTTACATTGAGTTTAGTTTTAACGAGTCTGAGGTTGAAAGTTTGTCATTCCAGTTTCAAGGTTTTATGTTTGATCTATTTTCGAGTCTTTCCCAACATGAGACCTTGTCATTCCCACACCTTTGATTCCATTGTTTGGAGGGCCATTTGTGTTCTAGGGCCAAGGATCTTTCACACCCAAATATCCAAAATCTACCATAGCTGGACCCTTAAGATTTCTAGTATTTTGGCATCTCTGGCTACCAACAATCTTTCGTGTTGAATTTCTTATACCATGACGCCACAATTTTTCGACACCCTGATGTCTCCAGTTCATTGGAGTCTCGCGCACGGGGTCTTCCGTAGCTTGGCGCCGCAGGCCTCATGCACAGGGTCTCATGCGGGCATGTCGTGAGGGTCTTGCGCAGAAGGGTCTAGCTCGAGTTGGCATCCCTGCGTTATGAGTGCTCCACGTGGCGCACGAAGAAAATAGGGGGTCTTGCGCAGTTATGCCGTGAGGGTTTCGTGCACCTTTGCCTCGAAGGTCTGGCGCGGGAGCGCCGTGAGAGGTTGTCGCGAGAGTGTCGTAAGGGTCTACTGTCGAAGTGCCGTGAAGGTCTGCCGCGGGAGTATCGCGAGGGTCTGTCGCCAATGTGCCACGAGGGTCTACCGCCAGAGTGCCGTGAAGGTTTACCGTGGGAGTACCGCGAGGGTCTGCCGCCAATATGCCGCAAGGGTCTACCGCGGGAGTGCCGCGAGGGTTTCGCTCACCCATGCTGTGAGGGTCTCCTGCACCCCTACCGTGAGGGTCTAGCGCACCCCTGCCGTGAGGGTCTCGCGCACCCCTACCATGAGGGTCTCTCGCACCCCTGCCGTGAGGGTCTCGCGCAGCCATGCCGTGAGGGTCTTGCACGCCCATGCCGTGAGGGTCTTGCTCGCCCATGTCGTGAGGGTCTCGCCCACCTATGTCGTGAGGGTGTTTCGCACCCCTTCCGTGAAGGTTTCGTACACCCCTGCCATGAGGGTCCCGCGCAGCCATGCCGTGAAGGTCTAGCGCTCCCATGCCGTGAGGGTCTCCCGCTCCCTTGCCATGAGGGTCTCGTACACTCCTGCCGTGAGGGTCTCTCGCTCCCCTACCATGATGGTATCGAGTAGCCATGCCGCGAGGGTCTCGCGCGCCCATGTCATGAGGGTCTCGCGCACCCGTGCTGTGAGGGTATTTCGCACCCCTACCGTGAATGTATCGCGCACCAGGGTTTCGCGCAGTTCGCCCTTTTCCTACCAAGTTCTGGACGGTCAGCGGCAGGTTCACTTGCGGAAAAGCTCCCTTGAACAAATCAACCATAGTCCGCAGGGCTTCAACGATCTCTTCCCCTTGCTTCCGCATGGCTTCGAATTCGGCTACGGGAATCATTATCATATTCGACCCTCTCTCTCTCAAAACGCCATGACCCAAGTCAACCCTTGGAGAGCTCATCATATCCTCACTTTCTTCACTTCTGATTGTTGTTGAGTGTGTTCGTACCATCGTTGTCGAAAGCTTTTCTTCTGTTTCCCGCAGACGGCGTCAATTGTTGTTACTCAATTACAACAGTGACGAATTACTGACGTCTTCATCTCGATCTTTCTACCACGTGCTACCAAAAACTCTGCAAGAAAAAGAATGATCAGAGAGACGCAGGGGTTATTCCCTGCGTTGGCACTCCGATACTTAAGTTAGCTAGAGAATTGGGCAGAGTTTCAGTAGAAAAATTTAGAATTAGGTTAACGAATCGTACCTGATCCCTATTTATAGGGATTTACTCTGTAACTAATTACATTTTTACCCTTTTTATCTTACTCAGTAGGGGTGTAAAATGGGCTCAAGCCCGCGGGTTGGTCCGTAAAAACTGCGGGCTTTTAACGATCCGGTTCATTAATATGTGATCCGTTTAAAAACGGGCTTATACGGGTCAAGCCCGTCAGGTAAATAATTTATACGGGCCAACCCGTACGGGTACGGGCTGACCCGCGGGCTATTTTACTAACACACTAATCAAACCTAAGTCCTAAATCATTCTCATTCTACCTATTCTAATTTCTAAAGTTTAAACAAGCAAAACTACAGAAGTAAAAAATTGAAAATTTACCAAAATAATGTTATTGTATTTTTATTTAATAATTGAAAATTTTATTTTATAGGTTGAAAAAATGATGAGGAAAACAAAGATAAATTGGTGGAAGAATCAAATGATTCAAATCATTTGAATAATGAGATTAACTCACAAGTTTAATATTGTTTGATGTGCAGTTTAATGGATGCTTATAGATTTTATGACTTTTAAACTTATTTACTATTCTTTATTTAATTATTTAGACCATAATATTATGTCTTGTGTAATTTGTATTTGTAATGCGAGTTTGTTTAATGGATATTATGTTTGTGGATTTTATTTTTATTGAGATTAATATAATAATATTTGTAGAACTATTTTCATAATTTTATGACTTACTTGCTTATGATATAATATATTGCTTATGTTGATATATATATATATATATATATATATATATATATATATATATATATATATATATATATTACAAACCCATAATTTGCTTTTGTACATAATATATTGTTTTATGTGACTAACTTATAATTTGAAATTAAGTGGAGAACTCCAAATCATTTTGGTTTTTACTTTGAACTTGTTATATTTGATCATGAATGAACTAATATTCCTCTTGTTAAAAAAATTACAAATTAAACTTTGTATTTTAGTCTCAAATCTATGTGATTTGATTTTATAACAATTTTGATTAATTCCCAAAGCCTAATAATCATTTAACAAATTAAAATTAGACTTAATTAAGTGTTTAGGCTCAATTCATTATTTTTTAAAATCCAATCCTTTATTTCCAAAAAAAAAAAAGTTAAATTAGCCCACGGGCCAATCCGGCCCGCATTAGAATCGGACCGGTCTTCACAAATTTAATCCGTTTAAATGCGGGCCTAAACGGGCTCAACCCGCTTAAATCCGTGTCCGTATTAATCCGCATCGGTCCGCACCGTTTGACCCGTTTTACACCCCTATTACTCAGGGCTTGTATCGTTTCTCATATGTTTTCTTCGGGTACCATGTGGTGCATTCTTTCGAAACCACGTGGTGCATTCTTCGTGCGCCATGTGACGCACTTTTATTATTCTTTTATCATGTAGAACAACTATAATTGTAATTAAATTCAAACATATCATTTGATATCAACTTCATCATCATTATTATTATTACTATTATTATATAAAAACAATAATAAATTAATCACATCATTCTTGATACTAATTCATAATCAAATCATAAACATTTCTCTAAAGTAAAATGATGCTTTTTTTTTACTAGGTATAAAAGTCTAAAGCTTGAATTTATACTTGTTGTGAATGATGATGATGATGATGATGATGATGATGATGATGATGATAATAATAATAATAATAATAATAATAATAATAATAATAATAATAAACAAAAAAGAATAATTAGCATTCGATTCAAACTCAACCTCATCTACATGGTTATAACATTATCAAGGTAAAAATCAAAATATATATAAATAAAGAAAGAGAGTTTCAATCAGGTACAAACTCATATTTTTAAAAGTACAATCAACATCAACAAGTGGGGGAACAAGTATAATTCATGAAACTAAGACTCTATTTTGTTTACAGAAACTCTCTCAAATTCTCTGGCTGACTTAAGCATCGGAGTACTTACGCAGGGAACAACCCCTACATCCCTTTGATCATTCTTTTTTTTTTCAGAACTTTTGGTAGCACGTGACATAAAAAATCAAGGTGATGATGTAAGCAATTCTAACTATTGTAACCGAGCAACAACAATTAACGTTGTTTGTGGAAAATCAAAGAAAAGCTTGTTGCTCTACAATAATAGTGCAGACACGTTCAACAACAATAAGGAGCGATGAAAATGAGGATATGGCAAGCTCTCCAATTGGTGACTTGGACAATGAAGCTCAGGGGGAGAGAGAGCCAAACATGATGACAATCCCTATAACAGAATTTGAAACTATGAGGAAACAGAGAGAAGAGATCACCCAAGCCTTACGGGCTATGGTTGATTTATTCAAAGGTGCCTTCCCGCGAGTGAATCTGCCTTCAATCGTTCAAAACTTGGTGGGAGAAAGAACCTAGAGAAGGAATACTTCAGACATTGCGCTCGATGAACGTCGAGGTACTGGGGAGCCCTAGCGTGAGATTGCAGAAGGCTTGAGGCGTTAAGCCAGGCTTGGGCGATAAGGACCCAGAGGAAAAACCCGTGGCCCAGTCGGTTGACTCTACTGTTAAGATTAGCCTGGAGAAACTGGTTGCTGCTGAGTCGGATGCTATTGCTGGAGAACAGGAAGGTGTCGCCGCATCAAAGAAAGCGGAGGATAAAATGGAAGACGATCAAGTTATTCCCACTACGATGTTTTGCATTCGCTTAAAGCAGCCTAGATCCAATTTGCAACATAAAATGAGTGTCTCGAAATTGTGCCGCAATTTCAGTGTTGTTGCTTGGTGTGAGAAGTTGAATGCTATTACTTGTGCATCTGAAACTTATGCTAGAATTCCAAGTTCTAATGCAAATTCACCGTTTTGGATCCCCATACATATTGTGATCTCAGAGCGTCCAATTGAGTGTAGAATGTTCAATGTCATAGTAGATTCTCCTCGTGATTCTGTTCAATTTATTGAATGGTCACCTACTTCTTGTCCTTGTGCCTTATTGATTACCAATTTCCACAGGAGGATAACTATCTCGACTCAGTCATCCCAAGGTCCAGCTCATCTGGTATGTGATGCTAGTTGTTGGCAGCGTGAGCATGAATGGAGACAAGATATAGTTTTTATTACAAAGTGGTTGTCAAGGGTGTTTCCGTATAGGTGGTTTTCCTCAAAATCCAGTAATTCTGCAAACTCAAAGTCAACTTTTGAGGAAAAAATTTCTTTCTCAGCAATCTCAAAATTCAGCCAGGTGGCCCAATTTTCTTTGTGTTTGTTTCGTCTTCTCTTCAGGGTCTGTTCAACTTCATTGGTCCCAATGGCCCCATATTCAAGGTAGTACAACACGAAAATGGTTTTGCACAAGCAATGGAATATTGGGTGCTGGACCTAGCGGGATCATGGCTACTGATGCAATAATAATAGACAGTGGTGCCATGCATGTGGCAGGTGTTCCAATTGTAAACCCATCTACTGTTGTGGTTTGGGAGGTTACTCCTAACCCTGGAAATGGATTTCAAGCAGTGGCAAAGACCAGCACAAGCAATGGGATCCCTCCCTCAGTTAATCTACCTAATTGGGCAGGTTTTGCCCCGTTGGCTGCATACTTATTTAGTTGGCAAGAATATTTGATATTAGAAGCAAAGCAAGGGAAGAAGTCCATAGATCATGATTTTAATGATGTTATGTTACTACATTGCTCGCCAATTTCAAATTTCTCAGCATATGTGAGTCCTGAGGCTATAACACAATTTGCAGCAACAACTACTTGGGGCTCTAGAGTAACAAGAGTTGCCTTTGATCCAACTCGTGGTGGTTTTGTAATTGTTGTTATTGTTGAAGGACAATACACGTCTCCATATGATCTAGATGAGGGTCCTACAATCACGGGATAAAGAGTGCAACGTTGGGAGTTATCTCTTCAGCCTGTTGTTCTCCATCATATATTTGGGAACCCTTCTTCCAATTTTGGTGGGCAGGCCCCTATGCAAACTGTTTGGGTTTTTAAAGTGGATACAAGTATACCACCAACTAATGACTTTAAGAGTCACCAAGCAACTGCAGCTGGACCAACTTTTGATCCCCGAAAAGCATCTGATTCAAGCGCTGAGAAGGCAAAAAGAGTCAGTTTTGATCCCTTTGATCTGGCAAGTGACGTCAGAACCCTTGCTCGAATTGTTTAATCTGCTTATGATGGTGAGATTGCTATTGCTTTTCTTCAGGGTGGAGTCCACATTTTATCTGGTCCAAACTTTACTGCTATTTATAACTACCAGATTAACGTTGGATCTGCCATAGTTGCTCCTGCTTCTCTTCAACAAGCTGTTGTTCAGCTTCTATTTGGCATGACACCTGCAAGGATTGTACTGTAAGACCTGATTTTAGTTAAAACACGAAATTAAAAATGCAAAAGGATTGAAATGGAATTCTCAACACGTGCAAGGGCAAAATGGTCAAAAAACTGAAATTCGATATAAATTCGACAAGAAAATTTTATTAAAAATAATGAATTGAGAAATCTTGGTCAATAAAGGTGAAATAATTAAATTTCGGGTTAAATTGATCAGAATATGAATTTATGGAATTAATCGGGATTAAATCAGAATTTTTAATTCGAAAAATAATCTCGAAAATAATTGAAAAATATACCGAAAAGTCGAAATAATACCGATAAATTTATTTATGGGTTAAATGAATAAAATAGGAATATTTTTAGATATTGTCAAATAATACTAAAATAATTGAATATAATAATAATAAAAATAATTAATTAATTAATTTAAAAAAAAAAGAAACTCAGAATCGCGAAACGCGATTCTGAAGAAACAACAGGAAACGAAGTAGAGGCCGAGCCCTTGCCGGCGATCGACGGCCGACGAAGGCCGAGGAAGGGAGCCCAACGAGGGCCGGGCCACCACCGGCCTAAAAGAGCCACGAACGGCGACGAACGGCGAGAGGAACGGCTAGAAAAACGAAACCGAGAGAAGAGAAGGCGTTTCTCGGCGACGATTCGGCACCGACCAACCACCATCGAACGTCCCCGAGGCCCAGACGACGTGATTGGTGGCGGTCACGACCGGCGAAACTGCCGACAAACGCCGAAAACAACGGAAAGAGGAAATGGGTACCGACGGTGGAGAGAACAGGCCGGACCGACGACTTTTCGACGGCCTTGGATGAAATCGAGGGCAGATTCGTGCTGCGGACGGCCCAGCGGAGCCACTGGTGACGGAAGCCGACGAAGAACCGATCGGCAAGGCACTGAACCTGCCAAATCGGAGTGAACCGACGGTCCGAACCGGGTTGAATCGGACCGAACCAGTTCAACCAATGAGGAAAGAGAAAAAAAGGAGAAAAAGGGAAAAAGAAAAAGAGAAAAAATTTGGGGACAAATCCCGACGATGCAATCGAGCTACGGGTAAGTCGGTAAGCGGTCAAAATTGATCGATTTAAATTTTGAAATATTTAATTTAATTAATTTTTGACTGAAAATTTACCCGAAAATTCATGAAATTGTGTAGCTTGACAATTGACGTCAAACGAGAGCTCGAGACAGTCTCGATTTGCGTACTAGCATGGAATCTCGGGTAAGTAACTTTTATTTACGATAATTTGCATCGTTATGCGTGCTTCGAATTTAAATTTTGCATTAATTAAATTAAATTTTGAAAAGTCGGATAAATTATCGTAAATAATAAGTTGAACTATTCGAGAGTTAGAACGAGACCCAATAAATTGTTGGTGGGCCCAATGAGCCCAATAGGCCTCAATAATGTGAAAATTAAGTGGAAAACGGGCTTAAGGTCGATTAAGGCTCATTAAGGTGCAATCGGACCCAATAGGGATAAATGGGCCCAATGATTTAAATTAAGCCCAGAAAATATTAAATACAATTAAATTGTATGATATCAGACCTGAGAAATATTTATACGCAGTTTCAAACATTGGATTGGGAGTAAATCGGACTGCGTGACGAGACAGCAGTGGAAAAAGGAAAGGTCAGACTCTACAGAAAAATAAGGTAAGGGAATTCTACGGACTGCTGGAGGTAACTTTACAAAATTTCAAAGTCATATGCAGTCTTTTAAATTATCTGAAGGGTCTAGAAGTAAGTTAATAATTTTAGTGCCCGAATGAGTAAATTACCAAAATACCCTTGTTAAGGGTAAAATTTACAATTTTAAGAAAAATTGGGCGGAGCAAGAACAAGAGATTCCTGCTCGTTCTGAAGGTGTTTTGATGCATGCATGAGTAGGCTGGCTAACCTTGAAAGAAAAATGCACAGCATTGCATATTTTCAATAATGAAATTGTTTTGAAAATTATTTTGAAGAAACAGAGCCGCCTACGTGTTTTTATTGACATGTGACGTACTAGAGCTCAGCTCTCACGATGTTTTAATTTGTGTGATGCATGCATTAGTGCTGGAGCGAGAGCTCGCACTAGAGCTTTACATGCATTGGTGCTGGAGTCCAACTCGCACCAGATTTATATATATATATGATTTTCGTGACAAGGTGCTAGAGTCTAACTCGCACCAGATTTTCCTCATGATTTGATGAGAGTGCTAGAGCTTAGCTCGCACTAGTTTTACTTGAATTGACGAGAGTGCTGAAGCATCGCTCACACCGCCCACTGATTTTTATGAGAACATGCGATGAGTTGTGCTTGGAGCATCGGGTAGACTGTGTGTCACCGACTAAATAGGCTCGCACGTACGTTTTGAGACATGGCATGAGTATACAGATATGATATGGGTCCACGGAGTACGATGTACCTTGGAAGTAGTATGGAGTACGATGTATCGTGTGGCATCTTCGGATGCGTGGTATCTTTGGATACGTGTGGCATCTTCGGATGCGTGGGATCGAATAAGACAGACGAGATGGACTGACCCACCTCCCAGGCGGTTCCCGATCATGGTGAGACCCCGCACACTAGGATCCCTGTAGGCAGAGGGACTCCTTAGGACACATGGCCATAGTCCTGGTTATTACCGATATACAGATGTTGCCTAGTCTCGTATGTTGATGATTTTGACGAGATTGAAACTGAGTTTTAAACTAAATTTGCATGATGTTATTTTCATGTTTTTTTTTAAACCCATGTATGATGTAAACTGATTTTCATGGTTTTGTGTGAGTCAGGACCACCCGAGGGATGGGTTGAGTCCTGGATTTGTTGTGAAATTTTAAATGAGGAAGAAATAGATTTGAAATAGTTGCATGTTGAATTTTCCATGCAAACTTGTTTTACATGACATCATGAATCATAGCATCAGTTTTGAAATGTGTGGAGAAATGATGGTTTATGCATGGCACCACGTTCATGTAGGTAGTATGGTTACCTACTTGTTCGAGGATTGCCTTACTGAGATTGATGTGCTCACCCCTTTCATTTTCTCACACAGATAATCTCCAGTAAATATTGAGGTGACTGAGTATTGCATTCCGGATATCCGCTGCTGCCCATCATTTAAGGTATATACACTTTTATATATTGTATCTAAATAAGCATAGCACAGTAACATATTTGTAAGTGACTTTAGGGGATGTATAAATATTGTAAACACTTATAAATGACTGAGAAAGAATTAAGTTATATGGTAAATGAATGGTGGGACTGGCATTGACGCACAGCCCAATTGTTAGTGGAATGTGGTCACGATCAGAGGACAGGTAAGCATGAAAGAAAATAACAAAACGCGAAAAATTTACTCTGATTTTTGGGTAGTTTTGGGTCGTGACATATAAAGGTGGTATCAGAGCAGAAATTGGTCTGATGTGTGTCAGTGTCAGTAATTAAGAAATTACATCCCCGTGTTACTGTGCTTAGTTAGATACAATAGTGTATATCGAGATGGGTTTTAACTAAGAAATGGTTGAGGATACAGGAATATCTAATATTTGTCGCGATAGAGAAGGTAGAGCACGAGGCAAAGGTCGTAAAGGTAGACCTGAGCCTGCTAGTCGTGCTGAGTTGACCTATGAGAATCAGGATGAGATTGAAATGCAGGTTTATATTGAGCATGCCTCACAGAGTCCAACAGAGAGATCGAACAATATTGAGACATGCTTCGCGAGGTTAGAGCGGAGTGTGGAGAATATTTTGAGAGCTAATTGCTCAAAGTATGCATTAGATATGAGGACGAGACGGAGCATTGATGGAAGCCCGCTCGACCCATCTTAAGAGTTAGACATCCAGAGCTGACATGTGAAATATTTCTAGTTGTATTCCGGTGACAGAATATCCCGGACACTTCTTAAAGGAAATTATAAATAAAAGTCCTTACTCTGATCCAGAGGAATTGATTTATTGACGAGTATGGAACTCAGTTTATATCCTTAGGCAGGTATTACTTTGACATTATGGGCAGTGAGCGTCAGAAAGCCCAAAAGTTCATGGAAGGGTTCAAATTGTCAATTAGAGTCCGATTGGCCCCGTTAGATATCACTACTTATACCGAGGCAGTGCGCAGAATACAGTTGTGTGAATAAGATCGAGTGTTACACGCCTCTGAGATTGGGAAAGGTAGTAAGGGTCGAAATAGAGATAGAAAGAGAATTGAGAATGATAGAGATGACAGAACGAGAAAAAAGGGTAGTTTGGTAAAAGATTTGATTTGATGAGTTATGGGCTAAGATTGTTGGTAAGGCCACAGTTATCCGATTGTAGCACTTTTGAGGGGTATTATGATTGGAGAACCCCGATCTGCTACGGATCACTGTAGAATGTGTGGTAAATACCACGGAAGCAGGACCTACACCTACATATTATTTATGAAAATGGCCGTTAAGTGTAGTAAGACGGACCATTTATTATGATTGCTCAGAGTTGGGTGAGATTGCCCCACAGAAAGGTAAAGAGATAGAGAAAACCCTGTTGAGATAGCTGCATCGAAAAGGGTGGCCACAGCCGAAGAGAAAAGGAAAGTAGGCTGTTGGATGAAGGTGAGTGTATGTCTTGGACCAGGACACTACTGATGTTTCACAGGATGTGGTGAAAGATACCACACTGCTTATGAATAAAGAAGTAATTGTGTTAATTGATCCTGGTACCACGTATTTCTTCATACCGCCTTTATTCGCATGTAAGTGAGTAAAAGACATGAATGCCTACACTCTTGGGCACAATGCTGATAAATGAGTACCCCAATAGAGGAAGGTTAACTAACAGAATAATTATGAAGAGATTTTAAGTTGAAAACGGGGGAAGAAGTATAAGTTAGCCGATTTTATTCAATGGACTATGAATAATTTAAAGTAATATTTGAGAATAAAGTAGTCGGCTGCATATTATGATGTTCAGATTTCTATCCTAAGATAGTGATATGGTTACCCCTAAAAAGTATACTGTAAGTTTTGATAAGTACTAAAAAGGGGTGCAACGGTTGAAATTAAAGGAGCAAATGATGGTACTCACGAAATGAATAATGACAAAGTTTCGTTATAATTGATATACGAAGGAGATACTCTTTAAGATATGTTTGATCTTAAATACAAGATGTACTGGAGTAAGAGACGTATGCTAGGTAAGAATGCCCTTAAAATATGAAGTAATTTGGATTAAAGCGATAAGTAGTAAATATGAATTATAACCAAGGATAAAGGTGGATATAACCATAACTAGTCCCTATGGTTAAGTCTAAGGGTTAATAAAGGTATTTCAAAATACCTCCCCGCCTGAAGACTTGACAGCGTCTAAAAATATATATATAATCTATGACTTGAAATCGACCGTGGTAAGATATATGCATTTAAAATTTGGACACCTTTACTAGTACGATAAAAAATTATAAAATTCGATTAATTATGAAGGTTAAAATATTAAAATTTAATAAAAGCCATTAATATAAGAAAAAAGAAATGACGCGGGTTAGTACCTGAAAATGGAAGTAATTTTGAAGTGATATTATACGTTAGGTCAAGGATATGGGCGATTAAAATATGTAGTGGAGCTCAACTACAATGAGTTATTTAAACTTTGCCTGGATCGATTTGTCATCATCCTTATTGATGATATGTTGGGTGTAGTTAAAGTCCAGGGCAAATTATAAGCAACAATTGAAAAAATTACTTTTACAGATTGTTGTTGCGAATTCTGAAAAAATGGTATATTTTGTTGGCACGTTTAACTATGAAAACGTGATATTTGAATGAGATGATAAGTGAGATGATAGATGTGACATGAATTTCGGTGTAGTGAAGTATGAACTGACCACCGTGATTATTTTCACCATACCCAACAGCTCAATAGGTTTCTCAGTGTGTATGGATACCTCAAAATCATGAATGAGCTAGGTATTGATGCAAAAAAGGGAAGATAGTCGATTGTGGATCCAGACAACTCAAGGATCATGAAATAAATTATCTGACCCATGATTTAAAAGTTGGCAGCGATAGTATTTGTACTGAATAGATGGCACTACTATGTACATGGTGAGAAATTTTGGGTATGCATTGATCATAAAGCCCCAAGTATCTGTTTTCACAGAAAGAGGCGAATATGAGAATATATAGTGGGTTAGAGCTTCTGAGAGATTTTGATTGTGAAAAATTGTACCACCCAGGAAAGGCTAATGTGATGGCTGATGCCTTGAGCAGAAAGAGCCTCGAGATGGTATTACATATGATGGTCAGGGAGCGTGAGCTGCTTGAGCAGTTGTGAGCTTTAGTCGTGATGTGATCCCTTCTGATGATGACAGTGATTGTGTGACAGCTAGCCTGAGACTAGAACCAGATGAAAGTGCCTGGATTTGACAGGCTTAGCGTGATGATTGGCATGGTGTCGATAGTTTGGGTCAGATTCAAAAGGGTACAGTGACAGAATTCACAGAGAGTGTCGATGATTTACAGAGAGGTTCAGAGACAGTATAAGTGCTCCCTAGGACCACTGTTGATGAGATAGTAATATTGTCAGAAGCTTACTCTTCGAGATATACAGTGCATACGGAAAGTAACGAATATATATATGAAATCTCTGAAAAGGGTATTGGTAGTCAGATGTGAAAAGAGATATGGTAGAGATTGTGAAAAAGTGCCTAGTATGTCAGCAGAATAAGGTAGAGTATTAAAAGTCTGCAGAGTTATTGCAGCCTCTACCTATATCAACATGGCACGAAAATGGGAGTAAGTCTCCATGAATTTCGTGATGGGTTATAGAGGACTCAGATAAATCACGAGGCTATTTAGATGATAGTCGCTAAGTTGACTAAGTCTACCCACCTTCTGGTTATGAAATTCTCAGATACTCAGAGTGTGTATGAGGATTCAGGTATAAGGAAGATTGTGGAACATTATGTAGCATTCCAATGAGCATGGTTTCATATAGGGATTCCAACTATCTTCCTACTTCGGGGAATATTCTTCAGAAAACTATGGGAACTCGACTGAGTGTTAGCAAAGCTTTCCGTCCTCAGACAGATGGTCAGTCAGAGAGGACTGTACAGGTTCTGTAGGATATTATGAGAGCGTGTGCCATTGATTTTTTAAGCTCCTGGGATGATCAGTTATTACAAATTGAATCCGTCAATAACGACAGTTGTCACTTGAGTATCGGGATAACAAGATATGAGGCATAGTATGGCCGTAGGGATTGTTTCCCCGACTTGGATAAGAAAAAGTGGGTGACAGATAGAAATTTCTTCCGAATTAGTATAATAAGTCTCTAAGGATGTTCAGTTGAGTGAGAGATTAAGAACACCTCAAAGCAAACAAAAAGCATTGGAATTCACCAATGGTGAATCTGTATTATTGAAGTTATTTGTCCTAAGGGAATAACGACATAACGAGACTCGAGAAGAAGGCAAATTGAGTTTTGCTGAATGAAATTTTTGAGAGATTGGACAAGTGGGAGATAAGACCTGTAGGTTGGTGTTAACACCTGAATAAACAGGCATCCACAATGTGTCCCATCTTTTGATACTTCGGCAATACTATCCAGATCTAGCATAGGTGATCGGATATGAACTTCAACAGTTCAGCTCAGTGCAAATATAAGTATATTGAAAGTCGATTCGGGCATTAAAACTGAAAAGAGAAAATATTGAGGTTTAAGACGATCTCTCTAATTAAAGTCCTTTTGGTAGTATTACACTCCGAAAAAAGGTCACATGAGAATTAAAAAGTATGATACGATTAATGTACCCGGAGTAGTTTATGGACTCATATGACTTAGTTCTAATTTGGAGGACTAAATTCCTTAAGTGGGGGAGATTATGTAAGACCCGATTTTAGTTAAAACACGAAATTAAAAATGCAAAAAGATTGAAATGGAATTCTCGAACACGTGCAAGGGTAAAATGGTCAAAAGGTCAAAATTCGATATAAATTCGACAAGAAAATTTTATTAAAAATAATGGATTGAGAAATCTTGGTCAATAAAGGTGAAATAATTAAATTTCGGGTTAAATTGATCAGGATATAAATTTATGAAACTAATCGGGATTAAATCAAAATTTTTAATTCGAAAAATAATCTCAAAAATAATTGAAAAATATACCGAAAAGTCGAAATAATACCGATAAATTTATTTTATGGGTTAAATGAATAAAATAGGAATATTTTTAGATATTTTGCCAAATAATACTAAAATAATTGAATATAATAATAATAATAATAAAAATAAATAAATAAATAAATAATTAATTAATTTAAAAAAAGAAACTCAGAATCGCGAAACGCGATTCTGAAGAAACAACAGGAAACGAAGTAGAGGCCGAGCCCTTGCCGGCGATCGACGGTCGACGGAGGCCAAGGAAGGGAGCCAGACGAGGGTCGGGCCACCACCGGCCTAAAAGAGCCACGAACGGCGACGACCGGTGAGAGGAACGGCTAGAAAAACGAAACCGAGAGAAGAGAAGGCGATTCCCGGCGACCGACGACGATTCGGCACCGACCGACCACCGCCGAACGTCTCCGAGGCCCAGACGACGTGATTGGTGGCAGCCACGACCGGCGAAACTGCCAACAAACGTCGAAAACGACAGAAAGAGGAAATAGGTACCGACGGTGGAGAGAACAGGCCGGACCGACGACTTTTCGACGGCCTTGGATGAAATCGAGGGCAGATTCGTGCTGCGGACGGCCCAGCGGAGCCACTGGTGACGGAAGCCGACGAAGAACCGATCGGCAAGGCACTGAACCGGCCGAATCGGAGTGAACCGGCGGTCCGAACCGGGTTGAACCGGACCGAACCGGTTCAGCCAATGAGGAAAGAGAAAAAAATGAGTAAAAGGGAAAAAGAAAAAGAGGAAAAATTTGGAGAAAAATCCCGACGATGCAATCGAGCTACGGGTAAGTCGGTAAGCGGTCAAAATTGACCGATTTAAATTTTGGAATATTTAATTTAATTAATTTTCGACTGAAAATTTACCCGAAAATTTATGAAATTGTGTAGCTCGACAATTGACGTCAAACGAGAGCTCGAGACAGCCTCGATTTGCGTACTAGCATGGAATCTCGGGTAAGTAACCCTTATTTATGACAATTTGCATCGTTATACATGCTTTGGATTTAAATTTCGCATTAATTAAATTAAATTTTGGAAAGTCGGATAAATTGTCGTAAATAATAAATTGAGCTATTCGAGAGTTAGAACGAGGCCCAATAAATTGTTGGTGGGCCCAATGAGCCCAATAGGCCTCGATAATGTGAAAATTAAGTGAAAAACGGGCTTAAGGTCGATTAAAGTCCATTAAGGTGCAATCGGGCCCAATAGAGATAAATGGGCCCAATGATTTAAATTAAGTCCAGAAAATATTAAATACAATTAAATTGTATGATATCTGACCTGATGAATATTTATACGCAGTTTCGGACATTGGATTGGGAGTAAATCGGACTGCGTGACGAGACAGCAGTGGAAAAAGGAAATGTCAGACCCTACAGAAAAATAAGGTAAGAGAATTCTACGGACTGCTAGAAGTAACTTTACGAAATTTCAAAGTCATATGCAGTCTTTTAAATTATCTGAAGGGTCTAGAAGTAAGTTAATAATTTTAGTGTCCCGAATGAGCAAATTACCAAAATACCCTTGTTAAGGGTAAAATTTACAATTTTAGGAAAAATTGGGAGGAGCAAGAACAAGAGGTTCCTGCTCGTTCTGGAGGTGTTTTGATGCATGCATGAGTAGGCTGACTAACCTTGAAAGAAAAATGCACAACATTGCATATTTTCAACGATGAAATTGTTTTGAAAATTGTTTTGAGGAAATAGAGCCGCCTACGTGTTTTTATTGACATGTGACGTGCTAGAGCTCAGCTCGCACGATGTTTTGATTTGTGTGATGTATGCATTAGTGCTGGAACGAGAGCTCGCACTAAAGTTTTACATGCATTGGTGCTGGAGTCCAACTCGCACCAGATTTATATATATATATATATGATTTTCATGACAGGGTGCTAGAGTCTAACTCGCACCAGATTTTCCTCATGATTTGATGAGAGTGCTAGAGCTTAGCTCACACTAGTTTTACTTGAATTGAGGAGAGTGCTGGAGCATCGCTCGCACCCCCCACTGATTTTTGTGAGAACATGCGATGAGCCGTGCTTGGAGCATCGGGTAGACTGTATGTCACCGACTAAATAGGCTCGCACGTGCGTTTTGAGACACGGCATGAGCATAGAGATATGATATGGGTCCACGGAGTACGATGTACCGTGCAAGTAGCATGGAGTACGATGTACCGTGTGGCATCTTCGGATGCGTGGTATCTTCGGATACGTGTGACATCTTCGGATGCGTGGGATCGGATAAGACCGACGAGATGGACTGACCCACCTCCCGGGCGATTTTCGATCATGGTGAGACCCCGCACACTAGGATCTGTATAGGCAGAGGGACTCCCGATGACACATGGCCATAGTCTTGGTTATTACCGATATATAGATGTTGCCTAGTCTCGCATGTTGATAATTTTGACGAGATTGAAACTGGGTTTTAAACTAAATTTGCATGATGTTATTTCCATGCTTTTTTTTAAACCCATGTGTGATGTAAATTGATTTTCATGGTTTTGTGTGAGTCAGGACCACCCGAGGGATGGGTTGAGTCCTGGATTTGTTATGAAATTTTAAATGAGGAAGAAATAGATTTGAAATAGTTGCATGTTGAATTTTCCATGCAAACTTGTTTTACATGACATCATGAATCATAGCATCAGTTTTGAAATGTGTGGAGAAAGGGTGGTTTATGCTTGACACCACGTTCATGTAGGTAGTATGGTTATCTACTTGTTCGTAGGATTGCCTTACTGAGCTTGATGTGCTCACCCCTTTCATTTTCTCACACAGATAATCTCCAGTAGATATTGAGGCGACTGAGTACTGCATTCTGGATATCCGCTGCTGCCCATCATTTAAGGTATATACACTTGTATATATTGTATCTAAATAAGCATAGCACAGTAACATGTTTGTAAGTGACTTTAGGGGATGTATAAATATTGTAAACACTTATAAATGACTGAGAAAGAATTAAGTTATATGGTAAATGAATGGTGGGACTGGCATTGACGCACAGCCCAATTGTTAGTGGAGTGTGGTCACGATCAGAGGACAGGTAAGCATGAAAGAAAATAACAAAACGCGAAAAATTTACTCTGATTTTTGGGTAGTTTTGGGTCGTGACATGTACAATGTTGAAGATAATACGTGTTCTTCCTCCTGCTGTTTCTAGCACCCAAATAAAGGGCTTGAAGCGAAAAATGCGCGAGATAAGCCACGACGAAAATGTGCAAGAGCTTGAAGTGAAAAATGCGCGAGGTAAGCCACGAAGAAAATGTGCAAGGGCTTGGAGCGACAAATGCGTTAGGTAAGCCACGCACCCAAATAAAGGGCTTGAAATGAAAAATGTGCGAGGTAAACCACGAAGAAAATGTGCAAGGGCTTGAAACGAAAAATGCGCGAAGTAAGCCACATACCAAAATAAAGGGTTTGAGGTAAGTCATACATCCAAATAAAGGCTTGAAGTGAAAAATGCGTGAGGTAAGCCACGCACCCAAATAAAAGGCTTAAAGCGAAAAATGCGTGAGGTAAGCCACGAAGAAAATGTACAAAGGTTTGAAGCAAAAATGCGCGAGGTAAGCCACGAAGAAAATGTGCAAGGGCTTGAAGTGAAAAATGCGCGAGGTAAGCCACGCACCCAAATAAAGGGCTTGAAGCGAAAAATACGCGAGGTAAGCCACGCACCCAAGTAAAAGAAGAGCTTAAAGCGAAAAGTGCGTGAGGTAAGCCATAAAGAAATGTGCAAGGGCTTGAAGCGAAAAATACGAGAGGTAAGCCACGCACCCAAGTAGAAAAAGGGCTTGAAGCGAAAAGTGCACGAGATATACCATAAAGAAATGTGCAAGGGCTTAAAATGAAAAATACGAGAGGTAAGCCACACACTCAAGTAAAAGAAGGGCTTGAAGCGAAAATTGCACGAGATAAGCCATAAAAAAAATGTGCAAAAGCTCGAAGCGAAAAATGCGTGAAGTAGGCCACGCATTCAAATAAGGGCTTGAAGCGAAAAATGCGTGAAGTAAGCCACACACTTAAACAAGCGCTTGAGAATTGGACGGCTTGAGAATTTGATGGCAGAGTCTAATTTGAGAATTCGACTTCAGAATCTAACGTGAGGACTTGACCTGAGACTACGATGGGAATATATGTACTCTTCCGCAATATTATACCTAGCGAAAGAGTGAAGAGTAATTGTTGTGAATGATAATAATAATAATAATAATAATAATAATAATAATAATAAGTAAAAAAAGAGTAATTGGCGTTGGATTCAAACTCAATCTCATCTATATGGTTGTAAAATTATCAAAGTAAAAATCAAAATATATATAAATAAATAAATAAAGTTTCAATCAGGTACAAACTCATATATCTAAAAACACAATCACTATCAACAAGTGTGGGGATAAGTATGATTTATGAAACTAAGATTCTATTTTATTTACAAAACCTCTGTCAAATTTTTTGGTTGACTTAAGTATTGAAGTGTTTACGTAAGAAACAATCTCTGTGTCCCTCTTATAATTTTTTTTCAGAACTTTCGGTAACATGTAACATAAAAAATCAAAAAAATAACTTAAATAATTTGTAACTATTGTAATAACAATACTTAGTCGCTTTAACAAGATAATAGTCCTCGCATCAAGTTTTAGTATATCTTTTTCGAATGGCTTTTACACTTGCAGGTTTTTTCACTTTGTCGTCAACAGTTCATTTTACAATAAATACCCATAATCGGCATAACCAGTGTGACTACTTTATACATATCTATTTCCGATGAGATTGTTCCACAAACATTTCTTTTTGTATAATTTGCCTCCGTTCATTTACCTTTTGTTATGTGAATTATGGGTAGTTACTGTCGTATCAAGTCAATTTTATACGTGATGTTTATGTAAAAAAAATGTTTACTGTCCTATCAAGTTGATTGCTTTGGAATTTTTTATACTATATGCCTATATTAAAAATAATTTTTAAGTAGTTTTAGCACACTATTAAAGTTTTAGATTAAAGTGGATACATATGAACATCTGTAAATTGCAAATATAACAAGAATCGTTAATGAAAAGAGTATAAAACATGGGGCAGTGGGTAGTGGACACTATCCAATAAAAAAAATCCAGCGTAATTTAAGCGGACCTAATTCAAATACGTCACAAACATAACACGTGTCATTATCTCTCCTCCTCATCTAAATTTGTTTAAAAAACACTCTTTTTAGAAATAATTTATTATGTTTAATTAATTAGTTAAAATTACAATTTTAATTAAAACCCTTCGGCCTTCCACCTCGAATAAGCTACAGCTACTGGCCTTGCCCACTGCTTTGTGTGCTTTCAGTCCAGCACTTAACCGAAACACTTTTTTTTTCTTTTTTCCTTCGTTATGTCCGCAATTAGTTTTTCTCTTTAATCTGAGACTGAGTTGTTTTGCTACATTAATGAATCAACTACTAATACAAGATAATCATCGTACGGATATATTCTTGTTCTATTCCATCCATTCCTGTTTCCTTTTTGTCATCCAAATGAACATTCCGTCTTTGGAGTTTTGCTGTTCTTACTCTCTCTAAAGCTCCTCCTTCTTTCGTTTCTTATACTTCCTTAAACTCTTTTCTCTATGGCCATTAGAGGCGTCGATTTCAAGTGGTTTGTTTTCCATTTCCTTAATCTTTTTTTTTTTCTGGGAGTTAAAAGCCGGGGTTTTTATTATTTTTCTTTTTGTTGTTGCAGGTACGATGGGTTCTTTTTGTCTATGCTGGCTACGAGTGTGTATCTTTTTTCTTTCTCATTTTTTTTATACTTACTCAATCTGGTTTCTTGTTTTCTTCTGAGTTTTGGTGATTTTGAATTTGGGTTTTTCTTTTTCTTGTTAGTTATGTACATTTATGTGAAAAAAATTCGTTTATTAAGGCGATCTTGTTTTAGTACTGTTTGGTTGCTGGGAAAATTGGTGGAAAGTAGGAAAGAAACTGGATCTTGGTTGTTTTCTTTAGAGATTATAGAGTAAAAGTGAAGACTCGGGATTGTGTGTAAAATGTTTGTTTGTTCTTTAAAAATTGTTTTCCATTAGAATCATTGTTGCAATCAATTGGAAGCGCTACCATCTTTGTACATACCCGTTGCATATATGGATCGTGGTGAGTGTTTTTTGGTTTTGAGAATTTTCTATGGATTGATAAGTTGCTTCCGTTTGGATTTTGCTGATGTAGGAAAACTTTCGTCTAAATTTGGAACTTAATGAATATTGTTTCAGGTTGATTACACTACTGTGTTCGTGTTTCGCCTTTTGATGTTTGTAGATAATGGACTTGCAGCAGGAATGGGTTTGTAAGGAATTCTTATATTTAGTAGTTTAAGTGAACAGTTTGATTTCTTATGAATTAAACGTCTTGAAGTAGAAATTGTTGCTCTTTAGTTGCAAGGTTGTGCTGTCATGCCACTCAACTTAGATACTAGAATGCCAATTAGCCGGGAAAAGTATGGTTAAAATTCTATTTCTTCCTATTGTACTGTTTGATTGTCGGTGCCAAGTCTTTCTTCTATAATAGTTGCTTGAGTTTTTTCCTACTCAGGAGCTTTGTCTATAAATGTAGTATTCTTTTAGTAGCTTACTTTAAGTTGACAGGTAATTCTCTTTTGTTTGACTTCATTTGTTTCTAGGGATTTTGGATGGCAGCAGAGGTATGCTCGTTTTTGTGGAAGAATAGTGGTTCTTTCAATTCTATCTCTGCTACTTTATCCATTTCTCTGGGCTTGGACTATAATTGGCACTTTATGGTTCACCAGCGCTAGGAACTGTGTAAGTGTTTTATGATTTCACAGTTGTCAGGATCATTGTCTTGTGCAAGCTATTTTATGATCAGAGGCAATTTTGTATATATGCAGTTACCAGAGGAAGGTCAGAAATATGGTTTCCTGATTTGGCTTCTTTTTAGTTACTGTGGGCTGTTCTGCATTGCTTGTATGTCTATTGGAAAGGTGAGTCTTGTCTATACTACTCGTAGAATGTCATTCAATTCATCAATGATCTTGATGCCTGTTACAGACTTATGCTGATGCCTCTTATGTTTCTGTTTCTTTACTTTTATAGTCATGTGTTCTCATTGGCATGCGTGTGTACCTAGAGTATCTAAAATGTTAGTTATGTTTCTTTCTGACTGCTATGTTATTATTACTGTTTATGAAATCCCTCTTCTGCAGTGGATAGCACGGAGACAAGCACACCTATTACGTGCTCAGCAGGGGATTCCTATTTCAGAATATGGGGTGAGTTCTTAACTCTTTTGCTACATATATCTTGAGCTGTGTTTCCTGCAAACTTTGTCTTCACTGAGCATTTCCTTGAAATTCAGCTATTAATCACATATTACTTGTTTGAAAGTTTCATGGAACTGTAAGATGCATAAAGCATGTTTATATTGAAATATGGTTTAAATATACTTCTGTTATTAAGAAAAGTATCAAGAAAAACTTAATAAGCTTAGAGAAGCAAAAGAGATTTAAATTTGTATGGATTTGAGTTTAGAATGGTCATTATGGGGGTTTTGACGTAAATAATTGCACAATCCTTGTGCTAAAGGTTTATCCTCATTTTGCTTTCTGTCCAATCTTCATGGAGATTGTTGTGGGAGCTTGGATGGAATTCCTAACTTGTTTGAAATTACAGTATCGGAACTATCTTTGAGTAGAAATCTAGTTCTAATTATGTAAATGCACAAGAACATATACTGTCATAGAAAGGTAATGCAGCCTAGTGCTGCTGAGTCACTTCAGTTTTCTCAGCTTCTTCATTATTGTAATGATGTAAGACATCTTTATGTTGACGACTCCCATTGAATTCAGAGAAGTATCTAAAGTGGTTTCAATTATTGCTAATCTCTTTAACCTTAAGGGATGCAGGTTTTATCTTTTGTTTGGATTATTCATTTGTGTTCTTCTCATGTATCTAATTGTGATACAATCCCTTGACCATGTAAAACATGTTTGATCAACTGTTAGTAGTTCTTAGAGAAAATATATTTCCATATTAGGTTCCACATCAGTTTGATGGCTCTTGAACCAGACACTTAATTTAATCCAGGTTTTGGTGGACATGATTCGAGTACCAGATTGGGCATTTGAAGCTGCACGTCAAGAGATGAGAGGCATGGGTCAAGATACAGCACCATACCATCCTGGACTTTATCTGACTCCAGCTCAGGTTGGTGCTTTGCTATTATGAACCACATTGATCATAAAATTTTGTTGATAATTGCCTAGAAAAGGTATGGCTGAATTCCGTCTGTTAGATTTTGCACATTTTGACTATCCAAACTTACAATTTAGAAGCCATTTAAATGAACTTTCAGGCTTTATCTATCCATGTAAATAAGATCGTTTGGAAGTGGAAAGGGGCAACATGACTGGTTAGTCAAATGTAGGATCCTTCCATCCCTCCCCTCCCCCCTAAAAGAACGCGCACATTGACATAATTTATATTCCCGTACATGCATTTTGGATGGAAAATCAAATAATTTCCCAGTCCTTGAATAATTCGCCCAAGTGTCTTGCTTTTTCTGGAGGATGTACAGTCATCAAGTTTAATTATTATATTCCTGTACTTAATATATTTTCTGTGGTTGGAGTGGACAATATCCTTTCTAACCAGACCACCTTGATGCAACTCTCACTTTATTTATGGTTTTTTGAGCTCTAAATCCTGATTTTATATCCATTCTCTGTGGTCTTTGCTCAGAGAGAAGCAGTGGAGGCACTTATTCAAGAACTTCCAAAATTCAGGTTGAAGGCTGTTCCTACTGATTGCAGTGAATGTCCGATCTGCTTGGAAGAGTTCCATGTAGGGAATGAGGTAAAACCTTTTAGTTCAACTCTTGCACTTTATCTAAGGTCTTCCATTTATACTATACTACTAATTTTCATGGTTTAGATTAAATGAATTATTCTCCATCAATTAGAAGTGAGTTGGATTTGTACTTTGTACTTTTGGCTCTGTACAGGTTATTTATATAGATGTTAAAAGCCACTATTTTAACGCCATTGGAAATTTATACTCAGCCCCCAGTTTGTAAATCCTGATCTAGCACATAACATTTTTTCAAAATCAATGCAATTCACACAGATCATATATGACAGCTTTCCAGTATTTCTCATCTGAAGATGTTTGCAAATGGTTCCATACATAGTTTCGTACATTTTGGTTCTGGCATATGAGTTTGAGTTTCTGACAAGGAGTGGTGCAGGTTCGTGGCTTGCCTTGTGCACACAATTTTCATGTAGAATGCATTGATGAGTGGCTTAGACTGAATGTAAAGTGTCCTCGATGCCGATGTTCTGTGTTCCCTAATCTTGACCTCAGTGCCTTATCTAATCTTCGAAGCGCCGACTCTGATAGATCATCTGCCAGTGTAGTAACAACAACCCAATATGTGAGAACTCAGCCTCCCAGCCAGAGCTATTTATTGAGATTGCAAGGTTTGCTCCGTCCAGTCCGAACAGGCAATGCTGGTGCTCCTAATGATGCAGATATTGCTTTAGAGACTGCTGAGAATGGAAGCTTGAATGTGGCAGCTCAGGATTCTACTGGCACAGAAACTGTACCAGGAGACGTGCTTGGCGGTCACTCCACTGCACCACAACACTGAACATTTTCTTGAATTTTCCCTGACGATTTTTGTTACATTTTTCTAACCTCTAGCCCAAACAGGCTAGACGATGATGTTTGTCCTTGGCCATTACTAGACTTGCACTGATTGCTCACTGTAACAAATGATTTATAAGTTGACCTACCAGTATACCAAGTTCTCTGATGCAAGAGTTTGTTAATTTTAATCACATTGGAAATTGGCATGTTCCATGTTGATCATAATCATGTCTATGCATATACTGACAGGGCAATGTTGTAAATTAAAAAAGTAAAGTGGTAGTACTAGATTAGGGATTGTATATAATGTATTGTTAATGTACAGATTCTATATGCTCAGTAGTTTGGCTCATTAAAACCTATCATTATGCAAATCAAAAAGTAAAACTCTGTGGACAATGTTGTTAAAGAAGCTAAGTCCAATATTGATGACAAGGAATGGAAGCCCACAATGCAAAATAAGTTGCTAAAGCAATGCGCTAATCAGTAAATTCTCAACAAGGAAGAAAAAATGTTCATACCACGCCAGAAGGGACATCTCTAATAATCATAAGTCTTTTAATAATTTGGACAAAGTGCTCGTACAAAAATTTGGAAAAAATTTCTAGCAATCCAATAACTTTAAAAGAATTCATTCCTAGCAAATTCTTCAGTGAAAATCAAGTCAATGTCAATGTTCACATTATTTCCTTAGAAGAAATTTTGGAGGAAACATCGTGTATTTATGTTTGTTCGTTTAGGAAAACTTTCAAACTGCAAATCTATGTTCGACAAATTAGGTGGTTTATTCTTGAAGAGAAATTAGGAGACTCAACTAAACAATTCAATGTCTAATTGATTAGAGTCCTAAAGTGGTTAAATTCCAAAAAAAAAAAAAAATGTCAAAATGTGGAAATTGAAAAAGACGAGCAAAAGGATGGCAAAGAAACTTGTAGTCCTAGTCCATCTTGGATGAAGAGATGCTTATTTCTTGAAGTTGACATTGATGGACCATTAACGGTAAAACGTCCTGTTATTGTGCAAACAAGCTTATATCTGAAGCAAAATAAAGATCAAAGTAAGGTGATGCATATGTCTCAAGTTAAAGTTGAAGAAACTATGACCAGTCTCGAGGAAAGGGGGCAAGCAATTGTTAATGAGCTTAAAGAAATCATCAATGCTCCCAGGATGTTTGGTAGTGAATATTTAAGAAGTGACCCGGATAAGGATGATTCTTGAAGTAAAATAACACTTAAGATTATCTTGCTCTTAAACAAAAGCCTAAACTAAAAAAATAAAAAAAATTAATTATGTGATGACTTGAACCTTCTTTCAAGAAGGTACATAAATAGATTAGAAAAAAAATCTCCAACGTAAGTTCAATCCCTAAAAAACACGACTATACTTTAGGATTGCAAGAGTATGAACTACAAATGGCAAAATTAAAAAAGAAATCCCATGTTGAACCATGAAACAATTTAATTCATTGGCTAAAATTTAAACATGCTAAAGTCAGCCAGACAAAATCCCACAATTAGAAGGGCATAGTTGTTAGTTTAAGCCCGGCAAGCCAATCAAGACTTGATATGGTTGTAAATACTTTATAGTTACTCTTTATGTCATTATATATTATCACTATGAGTTTTAATAATAATTAAGTATCTTTGTATCCATAATTCTTATGAATAATTATGATTATTATACTTATGTAGAGTCAATGGAACACAACAGCTTTGCAAGTGAATTGTAATATGTTACAACTATTAGATCACTATGAATTGTAATATGTTACAACTATTAGATCACTATGTATAAAAGTTTTGTTCCTAAACTAGTTTTTGATCATTGTACTGTCAAGAATAGGCATTAATAGTACTTAAAGATTGGTACATACTAAGTCTCATACTTGTGAAACATGCAATCGATCTAATATATTGAAATATGGAGGTATTTCACTGAACATGAATTTTGAGAGTTCCATTTGAAGATAGTATGTGGGTATATATTAGAGAATAAGTTCACTAAACATAACATGTTTGAGAGTTACATTTAGTAGTGTCACTTAAGTGTTTATGGAACACACTTTCAAGTGATAGTAGTGTACATAATCATTTAACTTGAAATATAAGGTCATCTTATATGTAGACTGGCATAGTTTGATTTCATCTTTACGGGTTTTGATAACCAAATGCCCAAAATGAGTGTTTTTAGGTATGTCCCGAAGCATATGAAGATGGATGAGTAGTCAAGATGAGGACTCATCTCCCCAAGTGGCTTAAGGAGATAATATCTCATGTATCCTAACTCATATTAACTATAGAGTCCTTGACCTTAAGACAATATGAAAGTTAAAGCTAATATTAGTAGCTCAACGGTAAATATTAAAATGTGCATAGAGTGGATTCGAGATATTGAGATGAAAGGATCAAAGTATACTAAGATGTTGTGAACTACATAGGTTGGTCAAACCATTTGACCTTTGGAACATTTGGATGGTCATGATGTATTACTAGATTCCACTGTTGACTAATTTCCTACCCTAAGGTATTAACATGTAAGTGTATATGGTCAATAAGTAATATAAGATTGTGAGTCCAAATTATCATCTCACAGAGATTGATTATGAAAGTCTTAATTTGTTGTTAGAAATTACCACGCTAAGTATATTCTAGCAAGTTATAGATTTTGATTAATAAGATAATTAAAAACCTAAAACAAAACTAAAATTAAATGCAGAATTAGAATATTTATAGTGCTACATTGAATATTAAAAGATGGTAAATGAAATTGGAAAAAATGCAAATTAAAAAGATTTGGGCTAAAAATGCAAATAATTAAAAATCAAGGTGCAAATTGCAAATAATGAAAATGTAACTGAAACTACCAAAGTAAAAATAAAAAATAAAAATCTATGAAACTATCTCGAAGACAAGTTTAATCTAATAAAAATTGAAAAAGATGAAAACTAATGTATAAGATTACTAAAATGGCCTAAAAGGTAACCCTAGATTAGTAACCCCAAAATCAATTAATACTAACCCTAAACTAAATGCATAACCTTAAATGAACACATAATGCACTAAAACAACAAGCAACTGTGATTACCTATGCTTAATGAATGCATGTAAAACATAAATTTTTGTATTTTTGAAATGGAAATTAACGCAAGCTAAATGTGCATGAAACTAACCTATCCTTAAACTAACCTAAATGAATTTTAAACCCATAAACTATGACATTTATGTTACTAAAATAACACATAAAACATTAGCAAAAACAACCTAAAAACTATGAATGATGGATGCACAAATGACATTAACTAGGCATGTAAACTTTAGGGAAATGACATGAGAATTTTATCAAACATTACCTAAGTTATAATTGATATGTACACTAACCTAAGACCACTTAAAACCTATTAAAACAACAACTAAAAAACTGAAATAGAACTGAAACAACAGGCTGGAACAGAACAAAAAATGAATACAAAATTTGACTTGAAATGCTGATGAAATGATATGGTAATTTATTCAAACAATAGCCAAACATTAACTGTTATGTACATGACCCTAAGATGACTTAAAACCTAATGAAACCTAACTTAAAATAAGCTTAAACATTAGCCAAAAGCATAATGGAATGGATGGTTTTGAAGGTTGGAGTGCTAAAAAATCTAACTATGGAACTTGCATAAACTTAATGTGAAACCTTAATGAAATGATCTTAGGAATGAAGATAAACATTAAAAACATCGAGAACCATACCCAAATAGCAGCTCAATAACCCAAAAAAGTAAATCACTGTGAACTAAGGTTAAGCACAAAGGCCGTTTAGGCAGTCTTTCAACCATTTTAGATTCACATACTCATAAAATTTAGTCAATACCAAAAATGGAAAAAAATGAATGAAAGAAAATATGACTTCATTGCTAGAATTTGGAGATAACATCATTGATTAAAAGAAAGTTAAAAAGAAATATAAAGTTTGCTAAGAAAATTTAAAGAAAACACTTAAAATTAATAAAGAAAATCTAAGGGAAATTTAACAAGCAATTGGTGGCTGCCTAAAGCTATGAAAATAACATGAAAATAAAAATGAAAGAGACCTAAAAATACCATAACAGCCAACATCCTACACATTCCTCATCATTTTCTTTAAATAGCCACTAAAGTAAGGGTAAAGATGACTTTGTGCATGGTTAATTTGGCACCCCTTGTCGCTTGTCTTCATTTGATTGTCCATTTTTAGAAGATATTTTCATGTCATCTTCTCTTCTAAAATCAGCCCAAGAACACCTTAAATCTTCTAGCCTATTCCATTCTCTTCTTATCTACTAGTTCATCGAAGTGGCAAAGGCATGTGTCCACCATGTGTGAGCTTGTGCTCTTCATGTGTTAGGTATGTAGTCCTTGAACTTGGCCTCCAAGAATGCATAAGGTGTTGACATATGGAAGCCAATTTGGATGGAAGAGGTGACTTGAACTACAAGATAAGCTGTCTTACTATTTTGGCCTTTATTGTTGAATTTTTGTCTTTTAGTGAGCCTGATCCATTTCTTGCTCTTTTTTAGCCTAAAAGTCACCAAAACGGTTGGATTTCAACTTGAACTTTTTTATTTGCATAATTTAAAGAGACTAAACAAATTAGGGAGGTAATTAATAATTTATAAGACGATTAAATAAAAATTAAGGAAATTAAACATGTAAATAATTATATTTTCATTGAGTTATCACAACTCTGAGCTTAAGCTTTCGCTTGTCTTCAAGAAAAATAAAGAATTTTTTGACACATGTAAGAGATGACAAATACTGCACAGATACAAATTCTAATCTTAGAGATTCACAATCATTACTGAAACACTAAGTATCATCCAATCACATCTTAACCCAAAATGGATTCCCCATGTGTTATGTCAACATCACTTCAAAGTACATAATCTAGATTAGATTATGCAAATAGAAGGATGTAAAGTCAATGACAAGTGATCAGTCTCATATGTTTGTTTTTCATTTCTCTCTCTACTACTGTTTTCACACTTGATTAAGAATCGATAGGATTTCATTAAACTTGTAATGTTAAGCTTGGGTTAAGATATGATAAAGGATAATTTAGGCTTAAGAACCCATGCATTACATTCTAGGATATCTGATGTTTAGAGTTCTAAGTAATTCTCCTAAACTTATTTTCTTATTTCTTTGCTATACATTTTATTTTATTTTATGCTTTTCTCTTTTTTCATATATTTATTTATTTTTTCCATCACATATGAAGATGTATATAATTTCGAATATGTCCTAGTTAATCACATGCTTTTGGGGTATGGGATAGGAAAAATTATTTATGGTTTAAAGATGTTAATTTTATGGGTGTATATATAAAGAAAGACTTATTTGGCTCAAAGGGGTGACTAAGGATTAAAATATTTATAAGGTCAGCTTGAAAGGCTCAAACAATCCAAGGATGACCTAAATCACTTCCCTAATCAAATGTGATCTAATTATCTTCCCTCAAAAGAAAATCAAACAAATTGTAGAATATGATACACAAAATGAAATGATCAAATGCAATCTTATATCCACATAAGCCTTTTTTTAATGTTTAAGGCATGTGCATAAAAATGAAGAATTCACAATCAGAATCAAGACAAATTCAATAAATTAACTTTATGCTTCCACAACAATCATACCCCCTTAATCAATAAAAATTAGTGTCAATCATGGGTACTATCATAGGATTATAGAAAAATAATAAGTTAAGCACAAAGATCACCTTAAATAAAGACATTTTAATCTCACTTTTTCAAAATTTTTTAGAATTTTTATTAATTTTGCTCAAAAATCTTTGAAAATGGCTGAAGTTGATCCTCTCTTCCAAACTTAAAGTGCACAGTGTCCTTAGTGTGCAGATAAATAAAGAACTTAAGCACATATTAGACAACTCCTCGATTTTTTGAGGATGATCACTATGAAGCTCTTTAAATGGTGTTAATGCCAAAGGTACTTATAAAAACAAAATAGAAAAATTAAAGCTTAAAATATAAAATAACTGTACAAAAATAAAATAAAATAAAATAAAATAAAATAAAATAAAATGAAGCTGGATTGAGTTTATAATCATAAGCTAAAATCTCAATCATTCTCTACAGTAAGGACAGAATTAACAAGATTAGCTAAGATGGAGTCTTCCCCAAAGTAGTGTTTAAGTTAATTGTAAGACCCGTATTTTGGATGTAAACCTTATGAATTCATAAGTATGATGATGTACATGTAATGTGAAACATAAGTGATATAAAGTCCATAAATTCAATGTACACACTTGTGGTAAGAGTTTATGATGTACATGCAAGTTTCATTATGTGTGAATATGAAGAAATGGACTTTGGTATGTGATGAAGGTGAGTGGAATATAAAATGAGTAGTGTGGTAAAATGGAATAAGTTGTACTTTCATTTAGCTTGGTATGGTATACATTTGGCTATACAATGAATACACACAAGTTCTAATATTTATAAGGTATGAATGGATGTCATTATCAGGTCTTAAAGGTGGATGAATGAGAAAATGACCATGGCAGCAAATTAAAGATGTTTGGATGGGAGTTACTGCAGAAAAACTGCAGAAAATTTGAAAAATATGAAGGCTAGATCGATCTCATAGGATGAGAGATCGATCTGGAAGAGCAAAAAATGCTCTTATTTGAGCAATGGAACAAGACAAATCGATCTCCAATGAAGCCAGATCGATCTGCTGAACATTCTGTAAATAAGGATCGATTCTTAAGGTAAACAGATCGATTTCCTTAGCTCTTGGGTTGGAGCAGATCAATCTCCCCTGGAAGAAGATCGATCTCCTTAAGCTACTGCCTAAGACAGATCGATCTCAAGCTTTTGATAGATCGATCTCATGCATTCAAATTGGCGTGAAAATGAGGGATTTATGAGGACCAGATCGATTTCAAGCTTCGACAGATCGATCTCATCAAGCAATTTCTATAAATATGAGCAATGAAATCTGCATTTTTTCGAGACAGAATCTTTCCTTTCCATTTTCACCCAAAACCTAGTTTTCTCTCTCCAAAATCACCCAATTTCTATTAAGATTTGAGAGGAAGATATTAGATAAAAAGTTGTTCATCTTAAAGAAGAGAACAACATAGTTTGGAATTAAAGCCTCACATATTGGATTGAAAGAGCAAGGGACATTCTCATTTGGAGGAAGAACAGAAACTAGATTGATAAGTTTCTAATACTCCAGCCCAAATACATTGGTCTATTTATTGATTTTGGAGTTGATTTGTGTGTGTATTAATGAATGAAATCACCTAGAAAGTATTAGAACTAATGTGACCTAGAAAATGGAATGAGTCTAGTGTGAGAAAGTGTAATTTGGATGAGTTGGTGATTTGTGGGATTTGCTAAGTTGTTATTTGAGTAATGTGGATGATTAGAAAAGGGTAAATGAAGCTATATTTTGGGTTGAGGGAAGTTATGAGAAATGAGCACATGTAGTGTTTGATGATATGCCATAGTGAAGAAATTTGTGAAATATGAACACTACGGGCTTAATATCGATTTGATATCGGTTTAGTATGAACCCATGGACCTAAAGGGAACCATAAACTCGATATATGAATAGAGAATCGAAATGCGATCTTATAAGTATTAGAGGAGGCTATAGGTTGAATCGACTATAGCAAACACAAGAGTGGTGTTATATGGACTAAATCGATGTGATTTACGATTATGTGCAGCTCCAAAGAGTTCGTTGGAGACGAATCGGGCCGTACAAGTAAGCAGCTCTAAGGAAGTGGAATCATGCAACTCGATTTCCAGATAAGGGAATTCTGTGAGTATATAGAGATAGCTGCTCGTATTTTGTGGGTATATAGGGCTTTGGAAAAGTGCATGAGTATATAGAAATGTGTTTGAAGGGGTATGGAATAACTTCGACTGTAGATGCGTGTGATTTGATTTTGAAATGGTATTATAAAGAAATGGGATAGTAAGGCAAATAATTGTATAAATCACGTGTTTTGAGTGTTCTCAGAAAACACATGCATTATTTTTTAGCAACAAATGGATAGGCTGGCTAGTGTTTTAATGATGTTGGGGAATAGCATTTGTGAGGTGCTAAACCCGATTCTTGGGATTGTTTTGATTGTGTATGAGCCACCTATCATAATTGTGTGATGTAAATCGCGCTGGAGCCTCGCTTGCGCTAGATTTTGATGCCTTTATTTGTTTGAAACGTGCTGGAGCTTAGCTCGCACCTTGATTTGGAAATTGTAATGATGTTTTATAAACCGTACTGGAGCTTCTCCTCGTATGTGGCTTTCGAGTGGTTTTCTTATGCATATAACTGTACTGGAGCTGTGCTCGTACGTGGTTTCTTCATGATTTGATGCATAAATGTCATACTAGAGCGTTGCTCGTACGAGGTGGTTTATTTATGATGCATGAATCGTGCTAGAGCTTCGCTTGTACAAGTTTTCACACTGTGGTACCATGAGGTTGCGGAGGTTGGTAAGATCCTCAAGCCCTGGAGGGGCGGAGAGGCTCTGTTCGGTGGGAAGGCTCTCTTACTGTAAGATCCTCAAGCCCTACATCCTTAAGCCCTGGAGGTCCGGGGAGGCTCTGTTCGGTGGGGAGGCTCTCTTACGGAAGGATCCTCAAGCCAACATCCTTAAGCCCTGGAGGGGCGGGGAGGCTCTGTTTGGCATGAAGGCTCTCCTACATGGGTACGAAAAGTTCTTGGTATGGGGTAGATAAGACCTACGACTGGCACCCCCAACCACGATATGGGTTCGCAGAGTATGATGTACCGTGTATATCACATAGAGTACGATGTACCACGTGGTGATTTTGTGATGAGAAAGTCTGGCGAAGGATTAACCCACCTTCGTACCAGCATGATACCCCGCACACATGGATGCGTGTGGTCTGGGATGATTTATGACATAGTTAGTTAACATAGTCTGTTGAGATATGGCGATCTGTCTCGTACGATATTACGTAGGACCATATGATTTTATACACTGAGTGTGACTCATGTTTGTCCAGGGTAGACCCGAGGGAAGGATCAAGCCTGGTGGGATTTTATTTTGAGAAATAATGATTATATCTGTGAAAGAGAAATGATTGTAATGAGTTTTGATGTGACCTGAGAAATGAGAAATCTTAAAGGATGTTTCTTAAATGAATTTCTCTTTTGATGATGAAATTTGATAAAGATGAGCATGAGAGGTTTTACATGATGATGATTTCATGTTTTATATGCATGTTCTCCTTGTTTTCTATGCATGATATATGTATATTCATACGACATAGATTTATTTCCTCATGCTCTGACTATGATTGATTTATGCATAATATTATCAACATGTAGATAGAGTGGTTATCTACCATGCTTGCATTATTGCCTTACTGAGCGTATGGTTACTTATCCCTTTCTACTTTCCCCCTCTACAGAGCGTACATAGTGGTCTAGTGAGGACTGAGACATTTTGTTGAGACATCCGCTGCTTCCATTGCCAAAAGGTATACACACAGGGAATTCTTTTTGTATCTAAACATGTAAAGGCACAATATTCATTTTGTATTGTAATGTGGGGGATGTAAAAGTTAGATAAGTGCCATGTATAACTTAACTTTTAATGAATAACACTTCTTTTGATTTAATGGAGAATGAATGTGGAGTGGTGTTTATTATTGACTCACAGCCCAGCTGTGTAGTAGTGAGTTGGTTCACAACCAGGTAAGGAAAGGAAAAATACGAAAAAATTGCAGTGATTTTTTTTTTTTACGAATTGGATAAGTAGGGTCGTGACATTGATGATCTTTGACTTTAAAGGGCTACTTAAGAGTTTCATCCATAATCTTTATAACACCATGAAGGAAGACTTGTGTGATGATGAAAGGCTCTGTCCATCTAGCTTAAGCTTCACAAGAAACAACTTTAAGTGGGAATAAGAGTAAAACTTGCTAATCCGGCTTAAAGTGTCTCTCTCTAATTTTCCTATCATGCCAACGCTTAATCTTTTCTTTGTAGAGCTTAGCATTCTCATAGGCTTGCAATCTGAACTTATCCATCTTATTAAACTACAACAGCCTCTTCTCACCTTCTACGTTCAAATTGTAGTTCAAGTTGTTAATGGCCTAAAAGACCTTATGTTCAAGCTTTATGAGTAAATGACAGGTATTTCCATACATAAGCTAATAAGGGAACATCCCTATGGAAGTTTTAAAGGTTGTCTTATAGGCCCAAAGTGCATCATCTAACCTAATGGACCAGTCTTTCCTACTAAGGCTCAACATCTTCTCTAAAATCCTCTTGCTCTCCTTATTTGATAACTTTACTTAGCCACTTATCTACAGCTGGTAAGTTGTAGCTACCTTGTGATTGACTTATATTTACCTAAAAGTTCATTAAAACTCTTGTTTAGAAATGCGATCCTTAATTAATAATGGTAACTCTAGGGGTGTCAAACCTATTAAAGATGTATTTCCTTATAAACTTCATAACCACCTTAGCATCAATAAAGGGTAGGGCCACAACTTTGACCCATTTGGAAACATAATTTACGACCACTAAAATGTAGAGATTGTCATATAAGGGGATGAAAGGCCCTATGGAATCTATGCCTTAAACATCGAAAATCTCTACTTGTAAAATGTTAGTCAGAGGCATCTTATTTCTACTAAAAATATTGCCTACTCTCTGAAACCTATCACATCTGGACACAAAGTAGTGGGCATCCTTAAACACAATGGGCCAATAATATCTAAATTGTAAAACCTTGGCAGTTGTTCTTTCTCCTCCAAAATGCCTCTATATTCAAAAGAATGGTAATATCTATATATGTTCGTAATCTCCTTCACAAAGACACACCTTCTTAAAATATGATCATTACATTGCTTATACAAATAAAGTTCATCATATAGATAGAATCTGAAATCATTCAAAAAAAAATTTCTATTGCTTGAGGTCCAATCAAGTGGCATTACATTGCTCACTAGATAATTAACAAAATCAGCATACCATGACAAACTGGAGTGCCCAAAAGCAAACAACTGCTCATCAAGAAAGACTCATTAATTACTATATCATCTTCTTTTAGTCTATTCTTCAATCCAGATAGAAGGAAAACTACTTAATTTTTTATCCCTTTTTTATCCCTAATCTTCAAATCAAACTCCTAGAGTAAGAAGATCCATTTAATCAGTCAAGGTTTTGCATCTGTCTCGAAGACAGGGTATTTGATCACAGAATGATTAAAGTATACTACCACTTTAGTGCCAATGAGATAGGAGCGAAACTTATCAAAAGAAAACACCAATACCAACAGCTCCTTTTTAGTAGTACATAGTTCAATTAGGCATCGGTGAAAGTCTTACTTGCATAATGGATAGTATGAAAGACCTTATCTTTTCTTTGACCAAGTACAACCCCTACAACATAATCATTTGCATCACACATGAGCTCAAATAGAAGATTCTAATATGGAGTTATAATCACAAAGACAGTAACTAATTTCTCCTTAAGGGTCTTAAATGCTTTTACGCAATGCTTATAACAAATGAATGCAATATCTTTTTCCAAAAGGTTGCATGAAGGTTTTATGATTTTTGAAAAATCCTTTATGAGCCTTCTGTAAAAACATACAAGGCCCAAGAAACTCTTAATTCCTTTGATAGAGGTAAGGGGAGGTAACTTTTCAATTGTCTTAACCTTAGCTCTATCAATCTCAATTCCCTTTACAGAAATCTTGTGCCCTAACATTACACCTTCCTTTACCATCAAATGACACTTCTCACCATTAAGCATTAAATTGGTCTCTTTATGTCACACCATAATTCCAGGTGTTCTTCATCCGTACAATTACTACTTGCGGTTGGGCTGTGAGGCAATACAGTTACTAAAGTTCCTTGAATTTACAGCGGAAAAATTTAAAATTTAATTCACACTCCCAGATGTGTAAATATACAAAATTAATTGTATAATAATATCTTTACATATCATCCCCATAAAACTGTTACATTTCTTAGGTATAACTGTGCGATACATCAAGATAGATACAAAATACACGTGTGTATACAATTCTTATACCTTTACAACTGGCGGGAGCTCTCCAACTCAAAAAGAAATCTAGAGACCACCGCTAACCTACTTCTCAGTACCTGGAGGGGAAAAATAGTGGGATGAGCAAACCACAACTCAGTAAGGAAATGAATGATAACAGGTAGATATCGTACTACCTACATAGCCCATGCATGTTTAAACCAGAAACCATGTTTTCGATATAAATGGAAATATTATACGAAAATGTTTTTAAACATACATTCCTCATTTGCATTTTCATGTAAATCATATATGTCATGCTTCCATTTTAAAACATGATTCATAAAACAATGCCCTCACAGCACAAGTGTTTAAATCAGAGATTTATCAAAACACAAAATCTCTTTACTCTCTCAAACAATTCTTTTCCTTAAATCTCTTTCTTTTCTGAGATTGTCTCTGTTTCTCAAATCTCTGAGACAGGCATGGAATTTTTGGTAATCTAATATCCACGACATATGGCCATAGTCAGTGATCCCAGGCCTCACTAATCAGGTGTGCACAGGGCATCACTTCGCCTGAAGGGGGATGGGTCAGTCCTACCCTCCGACTCATCTCAATCAACCTCATCTTCTCATATACTCACAGTATAAGGTACGCCATGTGTCATCTACGTGATACTTGTACTCACGTGCACCCAGCACGGTACATACTATACCAACGAAATACTACATAGTACTACGCACGACCGTGGATCCAAGTCCATTCTCCAACTCCGATGGACTTTTCATCCTGAACCATGTCTCATATACAAGGCGAGCAAGCAGCGTGACACACAGTCATCACAAGGCTCCAACGCGGTACGAGCTATTGTTAAGGCCCAGCCCGTTCAAAGGTCATCGGCAGGCAACCCCTTGGGTCCCAAACCCTCAAGTTTACCTCAACTCATTAAAAACAGGTGCTAGCAATGCTCCAGCACTTTTCTCAAAAACATTGTGTGAGTTAAACTCCAGCATGGCACATCAAAAGCATAGAAACATGTGCGAGCTAACACCCCAGCACATAGTCAAGTCATTAAAACGGGTGTGAGCTAGAGCTCCAACACCAATCTCATCTCAAATCCGATAGGTGGCTATTTTCTCTTTTAAACTCAAAACATGTTTATTTATGCAGCATGTCTTTCCATGCTAAAACATGTAAAACTAGCCAACCTATCATTATCATTTCTTAATCACCACATCAATCCAAAATTGAGAAAACATTGAAATCATGCATATCATGCTATTTCCTTACCCCATCCCATTTCTTAATACATATATATCATAGTATATTTCATGCTTCCATATCATTTCATAGAATTGTAATTTCATACTAATTCTAGCGATATATCTATGAAATTGCCGTAAAATACGTACGAACATCTCTATAGCTAACACACAGTCCCTTCCTCGAATCACGCTCGTATCCCTTCTGTCACGTTTGCTTCGTTCGCGATCCGGGTTAGTTCTATCTCACGTATTCCGAGCTACACGTATAAATCATCAAGTTATTTTTTGTTTTCATATAATAAACATACACATTGTCTTTTATTTATCTATTCATACTCATCAAATCCTTCAAATCACATTTCACCTTTCCACTAACATCATTTTATCATTTATAAGGCTTTCCATCATTTTTCCATGGATTTCCTCTTTATAAATCTCCCTTAATACTACTCACCTATCACTACATTCATCTTTCATATCAACATTTGACATCTCATTCAACCTATATAATGTCCAGAATCCATATTTAGAGCTTGAAGGTTGAAGAGCTTACCCCTTTACTTAGCCAAACTTGTGGTAGCCACAACTCCTTCTTTTGATCACACCAATGTATGATTTTTGGATATGTTGTTCTCCTTTCTTCAATGAAAAACTTTCCCTTCTTGAGCTCCTTCAGATTCTGACTGCAAGGTAGTGATTTTTAGAGTGAGAAAGATTGGGTTTTTGAGAGAAAATGGCAGGTGAGGTTTGGTGGGAGAAGAGTTCTGAGTTTTCATCTCAATCCCGTGCTCTTTTTATAGATGCAGAGACATGAGATCGATTTGGCCCTTGTGGAGATCAATCTCTGCAAGGTTTGGTAGTCCTTTTTACCAAACACAACCACTACAAGATCGATCTTCTTCCATGATGAGATCGATCTGTCGAAGGCAATTTTCCTCTTGGAGATCGATCTGCCCCTTGTAAGAGATCGATCTGCTCTTTACAGAACCCTTAAGGAGTTTGATCTGTCTGGCTTTGAGATCGATCTATTCTCAAACAGAGAGTTAAGGAGATCGATCCTCTTGCTTTAAAATCGATCTTCTCATTACAGAATGTTCATCAGATCGATCTGGCTCCATTGTAGATCGATCTGTCTTGTCCCATTACTCAAAATAAGGTCATTTTGGCTTTTCCAGATCGATCTCTCATCCCATGAGATCGATCTGTCATTCATATTTTCAAATTTTACTGCAGTTTTCTGCAACAACTTCATTCAAAACCTCCTTAATTTGCTGCCGTAGTCATTTCCTCATTCATCCCTCCTTGAGACTTGAAAATGGCATCCAATCACAGAAAATGGCATCCAATCACACTTAGTACATATTAAAACTTGTGGGAAATCTTTGTATAACCAAATATATACAATATATAACTAAATAAAAGTGCATAACTTATGCAGTTTCATTCCATTTTACTCCAATACTCATATTCCATTCCACTCACATTCATTATATATCAAAGTCCATTTCTTCATGTTCATATTTAATGAAACTTGTACGTACATCACAACTCTTATTACAAGTGTGTACATTAATCTTATGGACTTTATATCACATATGCTTCATATTACTAGTACATCATCATACTTACATATGTTCAAGGTTAAACCTATACGGGGTCTCACATTCTCCCCCACTTAGAAAATTTGGTCCTCCGAATTAGAACCAATCATTCTATGAATAACTTGGGATACTTCTCCTGCATCGAACTCTCTAATTCCCATGTGGCTTCTTCGGATGTATGATGTTACCACAAAACCTTAACCAATGAAATCGTCTTGTTCCGCAACACCTTCTCTTTTTTGTTCAATATCCGGATCGGTTCCTCCACATACGACATGTCCTCTTTGAACTCTAATGGCTCATAGTTAATTACATGTGTTGGGTCCAGATAGTACTTCCAAAGCATAGAAACATGAAAGACATTGTGGACTTCCGCTAGCTCAGGTGGTAAGGCTAGCCTATATGCTCCATCTCCCACTCTATTCAAAATCTCGAAGGGACCAATATAACGAGGACTTAGTTTTCCTTTCTTCCCGAACCTAGTTATTCCCTTAGAATGAGATACTTTCAAAAATACGGACTCACCCACATCAAACTCAAGTGCTCTCCGTCTCCTGTCAGCGTAGCTCTTTTGTCGATTTTGAGCTGTTTGCAGCCTTTCACATATTATCCGAACATCCTTGGAGGCTTGTTTAACCAGATCGGGAGCGAACAACTGTCTGTCACCAACCTCTTCCCATCCAATGGCCGATCGACATCTACGACCGTATAATGCCTCATAAGGGGCCATTCCAATATTTGAGTGATAACTGTTATTGTAGGCAAACTCAATCAATGGCAAGTGATCCTCCCATGTGCCTCTAAAATCCAGCACACATGCTCTCAACATATCCTCCAAGGTCTGTATAGTCCTCTCTGACTGACCATCTGTCTGAGGATGAAAAGTGGTGCTAAAGCTCAACTGGGTCCCCATCGCTTCCTGAAAATGTCCCCAAAAGTGGGAAGTGAAGCGGGCATCCCAATCAGAAACAACACTCACTGGGACTCCATACAATCTCACTATTTCCCGCACATACAGGTTCGCCAGTGCACTCAATGTATCTGTAGATCTCATGGCTAAAAAGTGTGCTGATTTCGTTAACCGATCTACTATCACCCATACAGCATCCTAGTTCTTACGGGTTCTCAGTAACCCCATCACAAAGTCCATGGTGTCGTGCTCCCACTTCCATGTCGGTATCGGTAGGTTGTAACAATCCACCTGGTTTCTAATGTTTAACTTTTACTTGCTGACAAATGAGACATCTAGTGACATACTCAGCTATTTCCCTCTTCATTCCAGACCACCAATACACTTTCTGAAGATTTTGATACATTTTACTACTCCCCGGGTGTACTGTATATCTCGATGAGTGAGCCTCGGATAAGATCATCTTCCTCAGCTCTGAATCTTTGGGAACACACATTCTATTTTTGAACCTTAATATTCCATCTGAACTCATTTCAAATTTCGTACCCTTACCCTTCTGAATTTAGCTAATCACATCAATACACCATTAATCAATTTGTTGAGCTTGTCGAATTCTCTCAATCAACTCCAGTTCTAATCTCAAGCTAGCAATAATCCCATAGCTACCAATCTTAGGTAGGGTTATATCCAGACTAAGGTTCGTGAATTGCTCCAACAACTCGTGTTCTCTAACCATCATATGCGATGCCAATCCGAGACTCTTCCTGCTCAATGCATCGGTAACCACATTTACCTTCCCCAAGTGGTACAAGATCTCACAATCATAGTCCTTGAGGAATTCTAACCACCTTCTTTGTCTCATATTTAACTCCTTCTGTGAAATAGATACTTCAGACTCTTGTGATCCGAAAAGATCTGAAATCTCTCACCATACAAGTAGTGGCGCCATATCTTCAATGCGAATACTACGGTTGCTAACTCCAAACCGTGAGTGGGGTAGTTCTTCTCATCATCTTTTAGTTGTCTAGATCCATAAGTTACTACATTTCTATCTTGCATCAAAACACAGCCTAGTCCTTGATGCGAAGCATCTGTATACACCGAGTAGTTCCCTGAGCTGTTAGGATGATAAGAACTGACGCCGTGGTTAATCTGCGCTTAAGTTCTTGAAAACTCCTCTCACAAGCTTCATCCCATATAAACTCCACACTCTTTCTCGTAAGACATGTCAATGGAGCAGCCAATCTAGAGAAACCCTCTACAAATCTCTTACAGTAACCTGTAAAACCCAGAAAGCTTCTGATCTCTGTGACTGTCCTAGGCTGTTCCCACTGAACAACGGCCTCAATCTTGGATGGATCTACTGACACCCCATCCTTCGATACAACATGGCCTAAAAAGGAAATCTGCTCTAGCCAAAAGTCACATTTACTCAGTTTGGCATACATCCTTCTCTCTTGGAGGGTTTGCAAAACAATCCTTAAGTGTTGCTCATGATCTTCCTTGGACCTTGAATACACCAATATATCATCAATGAAAACGATCACGAATTGGTCCAAGTATGGCTTGAATATCTCATTCATTAGACCCATAAAAGCTGCTGGTGTATTCGACAACGCGAAAGGCATCACTAGGAACTCGTAATGACCATAGTGGATGCGAAAAGCTGTCTTGGGCACATCCTCCTTCTGAATCTTCAATTGATGATACCCAAACCTCAGATCTATCTTGAAAAAGATCTGCGCTCCTTGGAGCTGATCTAATAGGTCATCGATGCATGGTAAGGGATATTTATTCTTGATGGTAGCCTTGTTCAACATCCTATAGTCAATACACAACCCAAGGTTCCCATCTCTCTTCTTCACAAATAATACCGGACCTCCCCATGGTGAGACGCTCCATCTTATAAACTCCTTATCCAACATATCTTGTAACTGCTTCCTTAACTCTTCTAGCTCAATTGGAGCCATCCTATATGGTGACTTGGATATTGGCTCAGTTCCAAGTGTCAAGTCGATACCAAACTCCATTTCTTTATCTGGTGGCAATCCCGGTAGGTCGTCTGGAAAGACATCAGGGAATTCTCTAACCATTGGAATATCCTCCATATCCGGATGTACTTTGTCCAAATCCACCACATAAGCAATAAAACCTTCAAAACAAGATTCAAGTTATTTATACCAATGTACTTTACTTGTCACGAAATTCAAGATTTCATTTCTTCTCTTAAAATCTTACAACACATTCTTCGGGTAGAGAAAATGTAATAGACTTAGTGTGGCAATCTAAGACAGCATGATTGGTGGCTAACCAATCCATTCCCAAGATTACATCAATATCATATATATTCAATAAAATCAGGTTGGCTGTCATGCACTTATCTCCTACCCTTACTTTACAATCTTTATACCCTTGCTCGGCTAATTGGCTAACTCTCATTGGAGCACTTATTAATAAAGTCCTACTTAAGTATGCGGGTTCTACAAGACCTTTTAACTTTGATGCACATGCAGGTGATATAAAGGAATGCGTAGCACCAGAATCAAACAAAGCCATAGCTTCCAAATTAAAAATCAAGATTGTACCTTTTATCACCTCAAAGGAGGTATCAGCTGATGCCTGGTCTACCACATACACCCTGTCTTAACCCACAACTTGTTTCCCTTTTTCTTCAATCGTGGCTCTCTTCTTTACAGGAGGTGTAACTGTAAGAGCTCTCTCTGGCTCCTTACCCCTCTGTGAAATTACCTCAACTGTCTCTGGACATTCCTTTGCATAATGTCCAAACTTGCCATATCTGAAGCATCGTGTACTCTGAAGGTAATAGGGCGTACCACCATGATATCGGCCACATGCTCTACACTGATCCGTAGTTGGTCGGGGTCCATCGATCACTATGCCCCTAGTTGGTGTCTGGGTCAGAGGCATAAAAGGTCTAGCAGCCCTTTTCTGGAACTCATCTGCCTCTCTCCGACGCTTATTCGTGAATTTTTGACTAAATTTGGCACTCTTGCCATCTCCCATTTTCCTCGGACCCTTGTCCTTACCCTAACTAAACTAAAAAATCTGCAAGTCATAATCCTGCTCACATAATTGGGCCCGTCGCACAGCCTCTCTATATGTAGCGACATCAAAAGGGGCCAACTTCGCTCGAATTAAAGGCCTCAGTCCATCTATAAATCTACGGACCCTTATAGCCTCATTCTTGATTGAGTCCGGATCATATATGCATAGTGAAGTGAATCGTGACTCGTACTCATCAACTGTTCGATTCCTTTGAGTCAGATTTAGAAATTCCATCTGTAGCCTACGTCGGGCGGTATCTGAGATGCATTGCTCTCTGAAAATGCCCCAAAACATATCCCACGTGATAGTCATACCCTGAACTCTCAACATAAGCCTGGTGGACTTCCACCAGTGTTCTGCTTTGCCTCTCAGTACGAAGGTCGCAAGCACTACTCTCTGTTGTCGAACATCTACAGAAGTCAAACAACTTCTCCATCTGACTGATCCAGTCCTCAGCCACTGTCAGATCCTTTACCCCGCTAAAAGAAGGAGGCTTGAAATCCATGAAATACCTCAACCTCTCTATATCACAGTCGTATTCGTACCCTAACTCATCCTCATCATACTATTGTGGGGCTACTGGAGGAGGTACTGGTTGAATATAAGGTTCCCGTGGCCTAACCGGTTCAGGTTATGTAGGTGCAACATTCTCAGGTTCAGGTGCAGCTGCTGGGGGATTCGGTACAGCCTGTCCTGCTATACCGATGTACCCTCAAACCTAACCATGATCTGACCCATCATGGTCATCATAGTGCTCATTTCTTCCTCTAATCAGGCTATCCGAGGATCGAAAGCCTCTATCTGTTCCTGAGGCTCATAACTAGAGGACGATCTACTGTGCCTCTCAGTCCTGTCATTCCACCCTTGAGCTCTCGAGTTCTCTCCCCTCTTGCGGTGTCTCTCAGGCATATCTCACAAGCCTGATAACTTTCCTGCATTTATAACAAACGTTTAATTCACTACCAGCTCCGTATACACATTTGCATCTAAATATCGCATAGTAACTTGGGGATGTATGTTTCTTAGTCCTAAACATCGACTCACATCACACCAACCATGCTCTGATACCAAATCTGTCACACCCCAATTCTAGGTGTTCTTCATTCGTAGAATTACTACTTACGGTTGGGCTGTGAGGTGATGCAATTACTAAAGTTCCTTGAATTTACAGCAAAAATATTTAAAATTTAATTCACACTCCCAAGTGTGTAAATATACAAAATTAATTGTATAATAATATCTTTACATATCATCCCCATAAAACTGTTACATTTCTTAGGTATAACTGTGCGATACATCAAGATAGATACAAAATACACGTGTGTATACAATTCTTATACCTTTACAACTGGCGGGAGCTGTCCAACTTAAAAAGAAATCTAGAGACCACCGCTCTCCTACTTCTCAGTACCTGGAGGGGGAAAATAATAGGATGAGTAAACCACAACTTAGTAAGGAAATGAATGCTAGCAGGTAGATATCGTACTACCTACATAGCTCATGCATGTATAAACCAAAAACCATGTTTTCGATATAAATGGAAATATTATACGAAAATGCTTTTAAACATACATTCCTCATTTGCATTTTCATGTAAATCATATATGTCATGCTTCCATTTTAAAACATGATTCATAAAATAATGCCCTCACAGCACAAGTGTTTAAATCAGAGATTTATTAAAACATAAATCTCTTTACTCTCTCAAACAATTCTTTTCCTTAAATCTCTCCCTTTTCTGATATTGTCTCTGTTTCTCGAATCTCTGAGACAAGTATGGAATTTTTGGCAATCTAATATCCATGACATATGGTCATAGTCAGTGATCCCAGGTCTCACTGATCAAGTGTGCATAGGGCATCACTTCGCTTGAAGGGGGATGGGTCAGTCCTACCCTCCGGCTCATCTCAATCAACCTCATCTCCTTATATACTCACAGTATAAGGTACGCCATGTGTCATCTACGCGATACTCGTACTCACGTGCACCAAGCACGGTACATACTATACCAACAAAATACTACACAGTACTACGTACGACGTGGACCCAAGTCCATACTCCAACTCCGATGGACTTTTCATCCTGAACCATGTCTCATATACCAGGCTAGCAAGCAGCATGACACACAGTCATCATAAGGCTCCAGCGCAGTATAAGCTATTGTTAAGGCCCAGCTCGTTCAAAGGCTGTCGGCTGGCATCCCCTTGGGTCCCAAACCCCCAGGTTTACCTCAACTCATTAAAAACAGGTGCGAGCAATGCTCTAGCACTTTTCTCAAAACCATTGTGCGAGTTAAACTCCAGCATGACACATCAAAAGCATAGAAACATGTGCGAGCTAACACCCTAACATATAGTCAAGTCATTAAAACGGGTGTGAGCTAGAGCTCCAACACTAATCTCATCTCAAATCCGATAAATGGCTATTTTCTCTTTTAAACTCAAAACATGTTTATTTATGCAACATGTCTTTCCATGCTAAAACATGTAAAACTAGCCAACCTATCATTATCATTTCTCAATCACCACATCAATAAAAAATTGAGAAAACATTGAAATCATGCATATCATGCTATTTCCTTACCCCATCCCATTTCTCAATACATATATATCATAGTATATTTCATGCTTCCATATCATTTCATAGAATTATAATGTCGTACTAATTCTAGCGATATATCTACGAAATCGTCGTAAAATACGTACGAACATCTCTATAGCTAACACACAGTCCATTACCTCGAATCACGCTCGTATCCCTTCTGTCACGTTTGCTCCGTCCGCGATCCGGGTTAGTCGTGTCTCACGTATTCCAAGCTACACGTATAAATCATCAAGTTATTTTCTGTTTTCATCTACTAAGCATACACATTATCTTCTATTTATCTATTCATACTCCTCAACTCCTTCAAATCACATTTCATCTTTCCATTAACATCATTTTATCATCTATAAAGCTTTCCACAATTTTTTCATGGATTTCCTCTTTATAAATCTCCCTTAATACTACTCACCTATCACTACATTCATCTTTCATATCAATATTTCACATCTCATTCAACCTATACAATGTCTAGAATCCATATTTAGAGCTTGAAGGTTGAAGAGCTTACCCCTTTACTTAGCCAAACTTGTGATAGCCACAACTCCTTCTCTTGATCACACCAATGTATGATTTTTGGATATGTTGTTCTCCTTTCTTCAATGAAAAGCTTTCCCTTCTTGAGCTCCTTCAGATTCTGACTGCAAGGTAGTGATTTTTAGAGTGAGAAAGCTTGGGTTTTTGTGAGAAAATGGCAGGTGAGGTTTGGTGGGAGAAGAGTTCTGAGTTTTCATCTCAATCCCTTGCTCTTTTTATAGATACAAAGACATGAGATCGATCTGGCCCTTGTGGAGATCGATCTCTGCAAGGTTTGGTAGTCCTTTTTACTAAACACAACCACTACAAGATCGATCTTCTTCCATGATGAGATCGATCTGTCGAAGGTAATTTTCCTCTTGGAGATCGATCTGCCCCTTGTAGGAGATCGATCTACTCTTTACAGAACCCTTAAGGAGATCGATCTGTCTGGCTTTGAGATCGATCTGTTCTCAAACAAAGAGTTAATAAGATCGATCCTCTTGCCTTAAAATCGATCTTCCATTACAGAATGTTCATCAGATCGATCTGGCTCCATTGGAGATCGATCTGTCATGTCCCATTACTCAAAATAAGGTCATTTTGGCTCTTCCAGATCAATCTCTCATCCTATGAGATCGATCTGTCATTCATATTTTTAGATTTTACTGCAGTTTTCTACAATAACTTCATTCAAAACCTCCTTAATTTGCTGCCATAGTCATTTCCTCATTCATCCCTCCTTGAGACTTGAAAATGGCATCCAATCACACTTAGTACATATTAAAACTTGTGGGAAATCTTTGTATAACCAAATATATACAATATATAACTAAATGGAAGTGCATAACTTATGCAATTTCATTCCATTTTACTCCAATACTCATATTCTATTCCACTCACATTCATTATATATCAAAGTCCATTTCTTCATGTTCATATTTAATGAAACTTGTACGTACATCACAACTCTTATTACAAGTGTGCACATTAATCTTATGGACTTTATATCACATATGCTTCACATTACTAATACATCATCATACTTATGAATTCATTTACATATGTTGAAGGTTACCTATACGGGGTCTCACACTTTACACCTTTTTAAGCACCAAATATAGGTAATGAAAACATAAATCAAAACTATCCCAAAATAAAAAAAAAAGTCATCTATGAATATCTTAAGAAAATCATCCACCATATTAGGAAAGATAGCCATTATGCAATAATGAAAGGTAGCAAGGGCATTGTATAGGCCAAAATGTATTCTCCTAAGAGCAAAAGTATCATAGAGACAGGTGAAGGTGGTTTTGCTCTTGGTCTTTTAGTGCTATAACTATTTGATTACAGCCAGAATAACCATCTAATTGACAATAAAACTCATGGTTAGCTAACCTATCTAGCATTTAGCCAATAAAAGGAATTGGGAAGTGGTCTATCCTGGTGGCTTTGTTTAACTTCCTATCTCCATTAAAACCTATCACTCAGTTATAGTCCTAGTGGGTATAAGCTCATTATTCTTATTTTCAATCATAATCATCTCTCCCTTCTTAGGGACACATTAAATAAGGCTCATCCTAGAATTATAAAAAATGGGATAGATAATCTTAGCATCTAACCACTTAATTATCTCATTCTACACAACTTCCTTTATGACTAAATTAAGCCTACGTTGGTGCTTCATAGAAGACCTATACCCTTCCTCGAACAAAATCTTGTGCATACAGATAGAAGGACTGATACCCTTAATGTCATCAATGGTCTATAGCCTTCTGATGCTCTATTAAAACCTTTAATAGCATCTATTCTTGATCACTGTTAGCATTAAATTTTATATATGTTTAGGACCCTTTTTACTTAGTTATTTGATCTGTTCTTTGCAATATTAGGTATGTTTTATGTTTTTTGTGCACTTGTGTAGGAAACATAACAATTTGGAGAAGTTAAGGTTTTTGGAGCTGGTTCTGATGATTCCATGAAGAATTGAAGTTATAGGGTGCTGATCGTGACTTATGCTGCAGCAATAGAACAAACTGGACAGTGTAGAGCAGATTTGAGGAATTAATACCATTGTCGCAGCATAGCAGTCTGATTATGAAAACACTGTTTTGCCACGTGGCCTTCCTCATTTTAGTGTTTGAAAACCTTATAAATAGTCTTTTTATTAGAATTTAGAGGGAGGCTGCGACAGAAGACTTTAAGACTAATTTAGCTCCATTGAAACTCCATGTTTTTCATCTTTTTCACCAATTTTGTTCTTGGGATGTTAAATTGGATTTCTTGGATGTTTATTATGATGTCTAGGAACTAAACTCCTTTTTCCTAGAATCGATGTAACCAACTTTGGGCATATTGCAATTACTTTGTGATGTTGTTTGGATGATTTCAATTATGTTTATTTAATCTACTTGTTCTTAATGCTCTAGTTGATTGCCACCAATTGGATGAATTAATATAATAATTCGACACTCGGGAGAGGGGATTATTTATATGCACAATGGTAGATTAATATAGGACATTGTTGAATCGGGAGGTTGACAATTCTTATGAGTCATAGAGAAATGGATTACTATCGCTTAATAAACTTTATTATTTAATTCTGAATCGAGAGGTTAGGATTAGGTAAATTGGGTATGACGCTTTAAAACTCAGGAGAGATAAACAGGAAATAGTTTCGACTATAAACAACTTGAAATCAAAAGAAAAATTGATCAAAGGAATTTAATGAACCCTAGTTAGGTGAAATTGGTTTCTAGGAATATTTTACTATTGATATTTTCATTCGTAATTATTGTGATTTGTTTTAATTAATTTGTTTTGTAGTTAATAGTTAGAATAATAAATAGGATTTTAACCAACATTCATTAATTTTCTAAATAAAGATCAAGGTTCTTGATTACAGTGATTAGCGGTAGACACAGTTCCCTGTGAGACAATACTCATATTTATTCTATACTCGAAAACTGACATGTGCACTTGCAGTAGTGTTCCATTAAGGACAACAAGTTTTTTGGCGCTGTTGCCGGATAACTGTTGTCTAGTTTCTCGCTGATGCTGTTCCCTAATAGCCTTTACTTTAATTTAGATTTTTATTTCTATTTTTGTTTTAATTTATTATTTACAATTTTTTTAGGTGAATGGTAAAAATTCGCAGCAGAGGAAATACAGATATAAAAGAAGAGTTAGATCCAGAGCTAGAGAGAACATCAGACAAATTTAACAAAATAGATTTGAAGAGAAAGATCAAAATTTAATCATGGCAGATGATAATCAGCAGCAGCTAGCTATACGCAATTATTTTACCCTAGTTGTGAACCAGAATTTCGCTGCTATAAGAGAGATTCCTATGAACTGCAACAACTTTGAATTGAAGCCAGCATTGATCAACATGGTTATGCAAAACTAATTTGGAGGTTCAGCCTTTGAGGATCTAAATACACATTTGACATGTTTTCTGCAGATTTGCAGCACCATTAAGATTAATGGAGCCTCTGACGATGCTATTCGGCTAAGATTATTTTCTTTTTCTCTTTAGGATAAAGCATTGAGTTGGTATCAAAATCTACCAGCAGGAAGCATTTCGACATGGGCAGTGATGGCACAGAAATTCTTGACAAAGTATTTCCCATCAGGAAAGACTATGCAGATGAGATTGGAGATTGCCCAGTTCACACAGTTAGACCAAGAGCCATTACATGAGGTATGGGAGAGATTTAAAGAGTTATTGCGTAGATGCCCTCAGCATGGATATGATGAAGGAAACTAGATACAGGTTTTCTACAGAGGCATGACTCCACAGACAAGAGCTACTGTTGATGCCTCAACAGGAGGTTCACTATGGTCTAAGACACCTGATCAACCTATGCAGTTAATTGAGGAGATGACTACAAACAGCAGCCAATGGCCAGGTGAAAGAGTTAATGTTAGAAGAGTAGCAGGTATGCATGAGTTAGAGATGCAGACAACCATTATAGTAAGACTTGAATAGATTTCAACACAAATTTCTTCAATGGGTATACAAGGGTCGCAAGCTATTATTCATCCTGACAACGTAAATCCTAACATGATGGGGACGGATTTGAAGCAGGTGAATTATGTTAATAATCATAACTTTGGTTTTCAGGGAAATGGGGTTCCAAACTATTACCAGCCAGGATTCAGAAACTATGAGAATCTATCTTATGGTAATTCTAAGAATGTTCTAAACCCACCAGCAGCAAGTAACAGCAGTACAGGATTTAATAACCAAGGGAATTCCTAAGGTTATGGTGGAGTTAGAAGGAACGAATTTGAGGAGTTCATGGTTGAAACTAGAACACGATTTAGCAAAACTGATGTGCGGTTAGACAATGTGGAAGTTAAAATGTCAGAGATGAATACTAGTCTAGGTGCGCAGATGAAGTTTGTTGAGACTACTTTGGGATAGTTAGCTGCAGCTATCAGTTCTTTGAATGAAAGAGGTAAGTTCCCTAGTGATACAGTGCTAAATTCGAAAGAACACTACAATGTTATATCTTTGAGAAGTGGGAACACCTATGAGCCACCAAAGGTAGCAAAGAAAAAAGAAACTGCGCCAATCACTGTGGTGCAGAAGAAGCAAGCCGAACCTGTTATGTCAAAAGATGCAGAATCAGAAACGATTAAATAGGGAGTTGATTCTAATCCTTTTAGTAAACTTTTTCCTGATAATCCTCCTTTGTTAAAACCATCTATTCCTTATCCTCAAGCTTTGTATAAAAGGAAGATTGAATCCAAGTTTAAGAAATTTCTAGATATATTTAAGAAATTACATATTAATATTCTGTTTATTGATGCCTTGCAACATATGCCGCATTATGCAAAATTCATGAAAGAGGTGCTGTCAAAGAAACGGAAACTTGAGGAATATGAAACTGTCAACTTGACAGAGGAATGCAGTACAATTTTGCAACAGAAGTTACCACAAAAATTGAAAGACCCTGGAAGCTTTACTATTCCATGCAAGATTGGAGGATCGAAAGTGGGTAAAGTATTGTGTGATTTAGGTGCTAGCATAAATTTAATGCCTTTATCTATTTTTAGGAGCCTAGGTCTTGGAGAGGTGAAGCCGACCACCATAACACTGCAACTAGCGGATAGATCAATTACTTATCCCAGAGGTATAGTAGAAGATGTACTTGTTAAAGTTGATAAGCTAATTTTTCCTGTCGATTTTGTAGTCTTAGATTATGAGGAGGACAAAGAAATTTCGCTTATACTTGAGAGACCATTCCTTGCCACTGGGAGAGCATTAATCGATGTTCAGAGAGGGTAATTAACCTTGAGGATGAATGATGAATCAGTTATGTTCAACATCTATAAAGTGATGAAATTCACTGATGAGCCAAAGACCTGTAAGTTGATTAAAGTGGTGCAGAGTTGTCTACGAAAGTTGAAACAAAGGAAGCACCAATCGATCCTATGGCTTAGTGTCTAGTAAATTCAGTTTCTAATTTAGATGATGAATTATTATCTGATGAAATTAAAAGTTGTGTTGTTACTTTGGAAGCTAACCCATTAGAAAGTGCGACAACAACAACTAAGGAAAAGATTGACAAGTCGCAGGTAAGTGAGAAATAAGAAGGCAAAACCGAATTAAAAGAATTACCAAGCCATTTGAGGTATGCTTTCTTAGGTGATGATAGTACTTTTTTCTGTGATTATTTCATCATCTTTATCTGCTGCAGAGGAAGACAAGTTGCTTAGAATTTTAAGAAAGCACAAATCAGCAATTGGATGGTCCATTGTCAACATCAAAGGAATTAATCCCTCTGTTGTAATGCACAAAATTCGATTAGAGGAAAATCATAAACCCTCTATTGAACCACGGAGCAAACTAAATCCAGCAATGAAAGAAGTTGTTAGAGCTGAGATTTTAAAATTATTAAATGCTGGTATTATATATGCTATATCTGATAGTTCTTGGGTGAGTCCTGTGCAGGTTGTGCCTAAAAAGGGTGGAATAACAGTAGTTCGTGACACCAACGATGAAATCATATCCACCAAAACGGAAACAAGTTGGAGAGTCTGCATCGATTATAGGAAGCTGAATAAAGCTACTAGGAAAGACCACTTCCCACTTCTGTTCATTAACCAAATGTTAGATAGACTAGCCGAGCACAATTATTATTGCTTTTTAGATGGCTACTCGGGCTATAACCAGATTGCGATAGCCCCAGAAGATCAAGAGAAAACAACCTTCACTTGCCTATATGGAACTTTCGCATATAGGAGGATGCCTTTCAGTTTGTGTAACGCCCCAGCAACCTTCCAGAGATGCATGATGTCGATCTTCGCTGACATGGTTGAAGAGATAATGGAAGTCTTCATGGATGACTTCTCGGTATTTGGTAAGACTTTTGACCAATGTTTATCTAATTTGGCACTTGTTTTGCAGAGGTGTGAAGAGACGAATCTCGTCTTAAATTAGGAGAATTGTCATTTTATGGTGCAAGAAGAAATCGTCCTTAGACATAAAGTTTCAGCTCACGACATTGAGGTGGATAGAGCTAAAGTCGCTGTTATTAAAAAGCTTCCCCCTCCAAAATCAGTTAAAGCCATGAGGAGCTTTTTGGGATATGCAGGATTCTATCACAGATTTATCGGGGACTTTTCAAAAATCTCAAAACCTTTATGTAATTTATTAGAAAAAGATGTTAATTTTGTCTTTGATGATCTTTGCTTGCAGGCGTTCAAAAAGATCAAGAATGAGCTTATTTCTGCACCTATTATGATCGCACCTGATTTGACAGAACCATTTGAACTGATGTGCGACACGAGTGATTTTAAAATTGGAGCAATCCTTGGGCAGAAAAGAGATAAAATTTTTCGGGCTATCTACTACTCAAGTAGGACCTTAGATGATGCTCAGAAAATTACACAACAACGGAGAAGGAGATGCTTGCAGTTGTACACATATTTGACAAGTTCAAACCATACTTAATTGGGGGTAAGGTCATTATCTATACAGACCATGCAGCTATTCGGTATCTATTTGCAAAGAAGGATGCCAAACCCAGACTTATTAGATGGATCTTGCTTTTGCAAGAATTTGATTTTGAGATTAAGGACAAAAAGGGATCTGAAAATGTTGTAGCTGATCATTTGTCTAGATTGGAGCAATCTGAAATTCAGCAAGAACAGCCTATTCAAGAGAAGTTTCCAGATGAAACAATAATGAAGACTGATGCAAATCTGCCCTGGTTCGCAGACATAGTGAATTACTTAGCAGGAGGATTAATGCCAAGTGGTTTAAATTATCAACAGAGGAAAACATTCTTCCATGATGTCAACTCGTATTTTTGGGATGATCCTCTGCTGTTTAAAAAGTGTCCAGACCAGATTATAAGAAGATGTGTGCCAGAAAATGAAGTTCAGGAAATTCTACGTCACTGTCATGCTGCAGCATATGGAGGCCATTTTAGTGCAGAACGTACAGCAGCAAAGGTGCTGTAATCAGGTTTTTATTAGCCTAATGTGTTTAAAGATAGTTATATGTTTGTAAAAACATGTGACAGATGTTAAAGGGTTGGAAACATTTTAAGAAGGCATGAATTACCTTTGACAAATATTCAAGAAGTAGAAATCTTTAATGTATGGGGTATCGATTTTATGGGACCGTTTCCTTCATCTTTTGGGAAGCTATACATTCTCCTTGCTGTTGATTATGTCTCTAAGTGGGTGGAGGCAATAATAACACCAACAAATGATGCAAAAGTGGTGATTTGATTTCTACACAAGAATATTTTAACAAGGTTCGGTACTCCAAGGGCCATCTTGAGTGATGAAGGCACTCATTTTTGTAACAAAGTCTTCAATGGTTTGATGTCAAAATATGGAATTCGACATAAAGTAGCTATTGGTTATCATTCGCAGACAAATGGTCAAGCTGAAATTTTAAACCGAGAAGTGAAGTTGATATTGGAGAAAACTATAAATCTGAATAGAAAAGATTGGGCTAACAAGTTAGATAATGCGCTTTGGGCATACAGAACAGCCTATAAGACTCCAATTGGAATGTCTCCATATAGGTTGGTATTCGGTAAGGCATGTCATCTACCTGTAGAGCTTGAGCATCGAGCTTACTGGGCCATTAAGAAGCTCAATTTTGACTATAATAAGGCTGGAGCAAATCGGTTACTCCAATTGAATGAGCTTGATGAGCTGAGAAATGAGTCCTATAACAATGCAAGGATTTATAAGGATAGGACCAAGAGATGGCACGATAAGATGATAATGAGACGAGAATTCAGTCTTGGACAACAAGTTCTCTTGTATAATTCACGGCTCAAATTATTTCCTGGCAAGTTGAAGTCAAGGTGGTCAGGACCATTTGTCATACACCAAGTTTTCCCATAGGGAGAAATTGAGTTGAAGAAATCAGATGGGAGCTTGTTTAAAGTCAATGGGCAGCGTTTAAAGCATTATTATGGAGAGAGGGTGCATAAATTAGAAAGCCTTCCCTTTGGTGAACCGAATTGAAGAAACTGGAAGAAGTCTGGCTGAAGACTTAAAATTTAGCACTTTTGGGAGGCAACCTAATTTATATTTTTAGGATTTTTATTTTTTAAATTCTTTTTATTTGATTTCAGTAGTGTGTTTATTTTTATTTTTAATTTATTTGATCAGGTTGTGTTTTAATTTGCAGGCATATGCATAAGATGAGCACTGTTTGGAAGTCCAATTATCATGATTTTTCAAGAAAGCATGCATGGGTGCGTGAATGGTGAAAGGAAAAGAAAAATTTTGAAGGGCTTTAGTAGCTTCAGAATAGACGATTAGAAAAGAAAAGAAAAGAAAATGGTTTTTCAAGAAGGGAAGTGAAGAGATACGTGAATGGTAACTAAGTCGGAAGACTAATTTTTTTTTTCAATTGAAGAAGTGAGGGTCCAATAATGTCTGCAATGGTAGAGAAAGAAAGTCAGGAGTAAGAAAAAGTATGAGAAGAAATTCTGTCAAAAAAGGAAACAGATGTTTACAATATTCAAAGATGAGGTGAATGGAATACACATGTCAATGCTTTATTGGAAGATAGATTCCTTTATCTTTTCAACCCCTCTTACTATTCGGCTAAGGAAATAACCCTACCAATCCAATTAGAAAGAGGCGACCGAACCTTTCACACACTAAGACTCTTTCTTTTTCTGGTTATTGCATCTTTCTTTGTTCTCTTGAAAGTACCCCGACAAATCCCATAACCATTATTTTTCTCTCTTCCGATCTTATTGTTTTCTGCTGATTTGGTAGTTTCGCCAACAAATTTTCGTGGGTTAGATCTCTTGGTGGTCCCGAAACCTTTGGGGGAAAGAAGAAAGTGTTTTCTTGTCGGATTATTTCGGTGATGAAGACGTAAAGTGGTCCAAATCAATCCTACATAGTTTTAATTTTGGGTATTCTTCTTCTTTCTTCAATAGTTTTCAATCCTCTAGCGGCTATCCTTTTGGCTTTTACACTTGGATTTTTGAAGCCTTCTCGGTTTGATAGATCTTTGTTGGAAAAATTTTGGTTGTGAAGAGATTTTTGAGCCTGTTTTATGTGTTCGTCTGATTGGGTCTTGCTGAAAATTGTTCTTGTTCATTTGTGAATCACTTGGTGGATAATAGCACCTAAAGCTCGAGCCAGACGAAACTTGGAAAGTTCGAGTCAAGCTACTGATAATTCAGCCCCATCTCTATAGAGGGAAGAGCCAGTCATAACCAATTATGATCCCTCTCGGTTTGTGAACAACCACGCAATAGAAAATTTTAAGAAAATCATGGATAAAGACATGATTATTGAGAGGAGCTTTCGGCCTGACATTAGTGGCTGAGATATGTATTCTGAATATCTGAGGGATTTCGGGTTGTTGAAATTAGCAGGGCAACCTGAAGATGCCATCCTTGATGTGGTCCGTGAATTTTATGCCAATGCTATGGAGAGCACTTATTCTACTTCAGAAGTTAGGGGTGTTCTTGTTCCCTACAATGCAAATGCCATTAATCTATATCTGGATCTTCCGCAAGGGGTGCAAGATGAGTACACCAGCCATGTCGCAACCCTACACACTGATTATAATAAGCTGGTCCGTGTCATTAACGAGCTGACAGTCTCATACACCCATTGGCAGAAGAGGCCAGAAGCTGAATATATGTTGTTCCCTTCCAACCGACTTCAATATGGTCTTCATGAGTGGTATGATTTTATTTGTTCTAGAATCATGCCTACCACCCATAAAAGTAGTGTAGATGTGGACAGAGCTGCTCTCCTTTACTGTATTATGATTGGAAAGATTGTTGATTTTGGAGCCATTATTTTTTGGTCCATGTAAGAGTTCATACGTAGAGAGAATAGAAGGGGTTTACCTCACCCTTCCTTGGTTTGTGGACTCTGTAAGAAATATGGAGTATATTGGACTGAGCTTGAACCAAGATTGGTAAGGAAATCTGTAATCACTTTCAAAAATCCTAGAGTACCTTTCATTCAGCGAGAAGCTGCTACTCCTGCTGCACCACCACCACCTTCTGTTGGCACTTCTGCTGGCCCATCAGCTGCACCTTCCACCACTTCAGGCTCCATTGAGACTGTGCTTAATGAGATTAAAGAGTTGCAGATGGAGGTGCGCAATAATGACTGAGACTATCGAACTTTCTTTGCGTATATTGCCAATTACAATCGGTTATTGGTGCAATACCTAAATCTGAGGGGTCGAGAAGGAGAGGTGGAATTTCCCTTACCACCACAATGGTTATATGCCACAGTAGGGAGATGCAGCTGATGATGATGATGACATGGAAGAAGATGCACCAGAGGACGCTGATGCTCAGGTTGGCTCCGAGGAGGATGAGGACAGCTAAATCACCCCAGGGAAGTCCTCTTTAACACTTTTTCCTATCTTTTCATTGAGGACAATGAAAGTTTTAAGTTTGGGGGAGTTATGGTTGTGCTTGTTATGTTTTGTGTGCCTTATGCTTTCTATGCCTATTTCAATATTTTTAGCAGTTGTTATCTGTTTCAAATTTATATGTTTGTGTGACAATTATACTCAGTTTTAAAGGTTAGTTTTCTATATTGTGGCCGAAGATGGATATTGCAAGAACTGATCAACTTTTGCTTAAATGGATGATTTTATTGTTTGAGTATTGGTATGTGGATAGAAAGCTTCACTTGAATCTTTTCACTTAAACTTATGCACCAATCATATTCAATTTATGTACTTACTATGTTGATTTGTGAAACCAAAAAGACTCTAGAACTTGATTAGTTATTACTTGAGACAAAATTGATAGACCATGCATAATTAGAAAAATGATCTAGGCCATTTTTGTTTTGAGATTGAGCCTTTCAAGCCTACCCAATTATATTAATCCTTTGGAAAACCTTTTGAGCCTATTTTTTTCATTTTATTGTTATCTAACCATATTACAAGCTATGGCCTAATTGTTTGATTATCTTTTTCTTTTGGTCCCTTACTTGAAGTACTATTAATCAATTTTTGGATTGGGGGATGAGCTCAAAAGAAAATAGAGGTGGTTTGTGGAAAAAAAAGAAAGGAAGAAGTTGGTTCTCGAGTTTTGATGTAAATTGAGTGTCATATTCAAGTTACAAGTAGTGAAAAAATCTTAAGTTTAGGGGTATGACACTGCTATTAAAAAAAATAAAACTCGAGAATGAATAAAGTTGGGTAGTGATTCATGAGTTCAAAACAAATTAAGTCCAAAGGAGATTATAGTGCTTTAGGTGGATTGAACTTCATGTTATATCCTTTATCCCACCTAAACCCGAGCCTTACGTTACAACCCTTGAAAGTCCTTTTGATTCTTGGTTATGCATGAGTCTTTATTAGTGGAGAGTAATAGTTAATTCAAGCATAAGAAGTCTTGTGTTTAATTCTTATTTAGGTTTTGCATTAACACTTGTGCCTGAATTTGAGTAAATGATTGTACACACACATACAAGTGGAAAGTGAAGAGTGAAGGGGGATTGGTTTGTTTTGGTTGGCTTGAACAATGTAAATCTGAAATTTGTCTTAAGTTGAGAACCTTGTGAATTCTTGAGGAAAATCTCAATTTAGTATAACAAGCATGTGAGCTGAGTATGGTTGAGAGTCTTTATTTGTTTTGAGTCTAGTATGTCTTTGCTTGAGGACAAGCAAATTTCTAAGTTTGGCCGTATTTGTTAGCACTGAATTTTATATATATTTAGGACCCTTTTTACTTAGTTATTTGATCTGTTCTTTGCAATATTAGGTATGTTTTATGTGTTTTGTGCACTTGTGCAGGAAACAAAAAAATTTGGAGAAGTTAAGGTTATAGGGTGCTGATCATGACTTATGCTGCAACAATAGAAGAAACTGGACAGTGCAGAGCAGATTTGAGGAATTAATACCATTGTCGCAGCATAGCAGTCTGATTATGGCAACACTGTTTTGCCACGTGGCCTTCCGTGTTTTAGTGTTTGGAAACCTTATAAATAGTCTTTTTATCAAAATTTAGAGGGAAGCTGCGGTAGAAGATTTCAAGACTAATTTAGCTCCATTGAAACTCCATCTTTTTCATCTTTTTCACTAATTTTGTTCTTGGGATGTTAAATTGGATTTCTTGGATGTTTATTATGATGTCTAGGAACTAAACTCCTTTTTCCTAGAATCGATGTAACCAACTTTGGGCATATTGCAATTACTTTGTGATGTTGTTTGGATGATTTCAATTATGTTTATTTAATCTACTTGTTCTTAATGCTCTAGTTGATTGGCCACCAATTGGATGAATTAGTATAATAATCCGGCACTCAGGAGAGAGGATTATTTATATGCACAAGGGTAGATTAACATAGAATATTGTTGAATCAGGAGGTTAACAATTCTTATGAGTCATAAAGAAACGGATTACTATTGCTTAATGAACTTTATTATTTAATTTTGAATGGAGAGGTTAGAATTAAGTAAATTGGGTATGACTGTTTAAAACTCGGGAGAGATAAACAGGAAATAGTTTCGGCTATAAACAAATTGAAATCAAAAGAACAATTGATCAAAGGAATTGTATGAACCCTAGTTAGGTGAAATTGGTTTCTAGGAATATTTTGCTATTGATATTTTCATTCGTAATTATTGTGATTTGTTTTAATTAATTTGTTTCGTAGTTAATAGTTAGAATAATAAATAGGATTTTAACCAACATTCATTAATTTTCTAAATAAAGATCAAGGCTGTTGATTACAGTGATTAGCGGTAGACACAGTTCCCTGTGGGACGATACTCATATTTACTCTATACTCAAAAACTGACCTGTGCACTTGCAGTAGTGTTCCATTAAGGACAACAATCACTGATGATAGTAGAAGAATCTCTAACTGGTTTAGTGGACGATTCACCTAGATAGGCATATCTAAGGTGAGAGGGTAAAGGCTTAAGCTTTAAAGTTAGATTATCACTACTAGATGGATGGATGGATCTCTGATGCTTAAGAAGATGAAGTGTCTAATGCGTCTAATTGGACTACCACCATCAGGGAAGAAGCCTCTAACTACTACAATTTCTTAATAGCATCATCGTCGTCCTCCTCATACTCTTTAAGATCAACAAATTTAACTAAAGAAGCCTTTAAATGGTTCATAGATGTGATTTAGAAAACTCTTTAATAATATCTTTGTCTACCACATCGATCCTGAAACAATCTTAAGAATCATCAGGTGTCACGACCCAAACTACCCAAATATCAGAGTTAATTTTTTGCGTTTTATTATTTTCTTACTTAAATTCTTACCTGTCCTCGAATCGTGACCAACACTCCACTAATAATTGGGCGTGCGTCAATGCCAGTCCCACCATACATTTACCATCTAACTTATTTCTTCTCCAGTCATTTATAATTGTTTACATTATTTATACATCCTCTAAAGTTACTTACAAACATGTTACTGTGCTATGCTTATGTAGATACAATATGTACAAGTGTATATACCTCGTGTTGATGGGCAGCAGCGGATATCCGGAATGCAGTACTGAGTCGCCTCAACTTCAACTGGAGATTATCTGTGGGAGAAAATGAAAGGGGTGAGCACATCAACCTCAGTAAGGCAATCCTACGAACAAGTAGGTAACCATACTACCTACATGAACGTGGTGCCATGCATAAACCACCCTTTCTCCACACATTTTAAAATAGATGCTATGAATTATGATGTTATGTAAAACACATTAACGGAAAATTCAACATGCAAGTATATTCAAAATCATATCTTTCTCGTTTAAAATTTCACAGTAAAGTCAGGACTCGACCCCTCCTTCGGGTGATCCTGACTCACTCAAAATCATGAAAATTGTTAACATCACATATGGGTTTTAAAAGCATGGAATATAACCATCATGCATATTTAATTTAAATCCCAGTTTAAATCATCGAAATCGTCGACATGCGAGACGAGGCAATATTTGTATAACGGCAATAACCAGGACTGGCCAATGTGTCCTCGTGAGTCCCTCTAGCTTCACGGATCCCAGTGTACGAGGTCTCACCCTGATCGGGAACCGCCCGGGAGGTGGGTCAATCCAACCCGTCAGTCTTATCCGATCTCACGCATCCGAAGATGCCGTATCCGAAGATACCCCGTATCACAAAGATACCGTATCACAAAGATACCCTGTATCACAAAGATACCGTATCCGAAGATACCCCACGGTACATCGTACTCCATGCTACTTGCACGGTACATCGTACTCCATGGACCCATATCACTCTAGGTACTCCAGCCCAAATGGCCTGCTTCCCACAGAGAGGTTTTGTTTCTCAATACTCATGCCACGTCTCAAAACGCACGTGCGAGCCTATTTAATCGGTGACACACAGTCTACCCAATGTTCCAAGCACGATTATCGTATATTCTCATAAAATCGGTGCGAGCGATGCTCAGCACTCTATCAAGTCAAATAAAACTGGCAGAGCCCGCTTTACATCCCCACAAGGCCGCCAACCTCATCCCTCACTCTCACCCTACTTAAGAGGTCTTTTGAGCCTGTTGGGCCTTTTGGCTGACTCCAAGGGCAGACAGCGCTACTCCACAAATCCGGTAAAACTAGTGCGAGCTAAGCTCAGCACTCTGTATATAAATCATATGAAAATCTTATAAAATCTGGTGCGAGTTAAACTCCAACACCCTGTCATGAAAATTATGTAAAATCTGGTGCGAGTTAGACTCTAGCACCGTGTCAAGAAAAAACATGTGAAATCTGGTGCGAGTTATACTCTAGCACCTATGCATGTAAAACTCTAGTGCGAGCTCTCGCTCCAGCACTAATGCATGCATCACACAAATCAAACATCGTGCGAGCTGAGCTCTAGCACGTCACATGTAAATAAAACACGTAGGCGGCTCGGTTATCTCCAAAATAGTTTTCACAGAAATCACATCGTTTAAGATATGCAATGCTATGCATTTATCTTTAAAAGTGAGCCAGCCTACTCATGCATGTGTTGAAATACCTCCAGAACGAGCAGGAACCTCTTGTCCTTGCTCCTCCCAATTTTTCCTAAATTTTTAGATTTTTACCCTTAACAAGGGTATTTTAGTAATTTGCCCATTCGGGGCACTAAAATTATTATTCGACCTCTAGACCCTTCAGATAAATTTTAAAGACTGCATATGAATTTAAAATTTCGTAGAGTTTACCTCTAGCAGTCCGTAGAATTCCCTTACCTTATTTTTCCTGTCGAGTCTGACCTTTTCTTTTTCCAATGTTATCTCGTCGCGCAGTCCGATATGCTCCCAATCAAATGCCCGGAACTGCGTATTAATATTCCTCAGGTCAGATAACATACAATTTAATTGAATTTAATACTTTCTGGGCTTAATTTAAATCATTGGGCCCATTTACCCCTATTGGGCCCGATTGCACCTTAATGGGCCTAAATCGGCCTTAAGCCCGTTTTCCACTTAGTTTTCACTTTATCGAGGCCTATTGGGCTCATTGGGCCCACCAATAATTTATTGGGCCTCGTTCCAATTCTCGAATAGCTAAATTTAATATTTACGACAATTTATCTAATTTTCTATAATTTAATTCAATTTATGCGGAAATTAAATCGATATCACGCATAACGAGGTAATTGTCGTAAATAAGGGTCACTTACCCGAGATTCCATGCTAGTACGCAAATCGAGGCTATCCCGAGCTATCGTTGGATGCCAATTTGTCGAGCTACACAATTAAATATATTTTCGGGTAAATTTCTAGTCGGAAATTAATTAAATAAAATATTCTGAAATTTAAATCGGTCAATTCGACCGCTTACCGACTTACCCGAAGCTCGATTGCATCACAGGAATTTTCCCCAATTTTTCCTCTTTTTCTTTTTCCCTTTTTCTTCCTTTTTTTCCTCCTCTTTTTGGCTGAACCGGTTCAGTCCGGTTCGGACAGGTTCAGACCGCCGGTTCACCCCGGTTTGGCCGGTTCACCGTCGGTTCACCACCTTGCCGACCGGTTCTCCACCGACTTCCACCGGCAGCAGCTCCGCAAGGTCGTCCGCATCTCGAATCTGGCCTCGGTTTGGGTCAAGCTCGCCGGAATGCCGCCGGTCCGGCTGTTCTCCTCTTCGCCGTCGGTACCCATTTCTTCTTCCGCCGTTTCCGACGCCGTCCGCCGGTTTCGATGGCTGCCACCACCGCCAATCTGCTCGTCTTGGCCTTGGGAACGTTCGGCTAGGGGTGGGATTGGCCAGATCGGCGCCGTTCGCCGCCGATCTCCCTTTTTTCTCCCGCGGCTTCTCCTCCGTTTTTCGGCGTCCTCCGGCCTCCAAACGGCGCGTCTCCGGTGGCTGAAGGATCGCCTGGCGTCGGGCTTCCTTCGTCGGCCCTCGCCTGGGTCTCTGGCTCGCCGGTGGCTCGCCGGACTCCTCGGTCAGCTGCTTCCGTTTTCTGCTTCTCTTTCTTCTCTCTCCCCGATCAAATTCTATTGTTTTTGTTTTTGTTTTATTAATTTTATTTTTATTATTATTATTTATTTTAATTATTTTACTATTCATTAAAATACATTAAAATACCCAAAATATCTCTCAAAAATTATTATTTAATTCTAAATTCTTTAATTTAATTTTATTTGATTTATTTATTATATTTTAACCTCTTTTTCGGGTATAATTTTCCCGTATTTTCGGGATATTGTCCCGGGTGACTTTTCGGTATATTTTTCGATTATTTTCGGGATTTTTTTTTCCGAACTAAAAATTCCAATTAATCCCGATTAATTCCAATAAATTAATATCTTGATCAATTTAACCCAAAATAAATTTATTTCACTTTTATTGACCAAGATTTCTTAAATCCATATTTTAATTAAATTTTTCTTATCGAAATTATACCGACGTTTGGTCTTTTGACCATTTTGCCCTTGCACATATTCGGGATTAATTTAACCCGACTTCCCTTCACAATTACTCATTCATTTCATATTTTAATTAAATTCGGGTCTTACAACTCTCCCCCACTTAAGGAATTTGGTCCTCCAAATTAGAACCAATTCATATGAGTCCATATACAACTCCGGGTACATCGATCGTATCATACTTCTTTAATTCTTACGTGACCTTCTCCGGAGTGTATTACTACCGAAGGACTTTAATTAGGGAGATTATCTTAAACCTCAATACTTTCTCTTTCCTATTTAATGCCCAAATCAACTTCTTCAATATACTCATATTTTCATTAAACTGAACTTTTGGAGTTCATACCCTATCACCTCTGCTGGATCTGGATAGTATTGCCGAAGCATCAAAAGCTGAGACATTGTGGGTGCCTGTTAATTCATGTGATAACACCAACCTACAGGTCTTATCTCCCACTTGTCTAATCTCTCAAAATATTCCATCCAGCACAATTCAATTTACTTTCTTCCAAAATTTCGCTATGCCCTTATTCTCTTAGGACAAGAATTATTTCAACCATACTAATTCACCAAGGGTAAATTCCAATACTTATCTATCTGCTCTGAGGTATTCTTAATCCCTCTCTTCTCAACTAAACATCCTCAGAGACTTATTATCCAAAGTCGAAAATAATTTCTACCTGTCACCCACTTTTTCTTATCCAATTTGGGGAACAATCCATACAGCCATACACTGTCTCATATCTTGTTATCCCGATACTCAACTGCCAACTGTCGTTATTGGCAACTTCAATTAGAAATCAACTGATCATTCCAGGAGCTTATAAAATTAACGGCACACGCTTTCATCGGATCCTCCAGAACTTGTACAGTCTTCTCTGACTGACCATCTGTCTGAGGATGGAAAGCTGTGCTAATACTGAGTCGGGTTCCCATAGCTTCCTGAAAAATATACCCTGAAGTAAGAGGTGAAGCGGGAATCCCTATATGATACCATGCTCACTGGAACGCTACTAAATGCTCCACAATCTTCCTTACACACAAATCCTCATATACACTCTGAGTATTTGGGGAGTTCATAACCAGAAAGTGGGTAGACTTAGTCACTCTATCGACTATCATCCAAATAGCCTCGTAATATCACCTGGGTTCTCTGTAACCCATCACAAAATTCATGGAGACTTGCTCCCATTTCTGTGCCGTGTCGATATAGGTAGAAGCTGCAATAACTCTGCAGACTTTTAATACTCCACCTTATCCTGCTGACATACCAGGCACTTTTCCACAATCTCCACCATATCTCTTTTCACATCTGACCACCAATACCCTTTTCGAGATTTTAATATATTCTTTACTTTCCGTATGCACTGTATATCCCGAAGAGTGAGCTTCTGACAATATTACTATCTCATCCATTGTGGTCCTGGGGAGCACTCATACTGTCTCTGAATCCTCAGTAACTCATCATCACCCACTGTGAACTCTATCACTGTACCCTTCTGAATCTGACCCAAACTATCGACATCGTGCCGATCCTCACGCTAAGCCTGTCAAATCCGGGCACTCTCATCCGGTTCTAATCTCAGGCTAGCTGTCACACAATCACTGTCATCATCAGAAGGGATCACATCTATACTGAGGCTCACAACTGCATCTAGCAGCTCACGCTCCCTGACCATCATATGTAATACCATCCCGAGGCTCTTTCTACTCAAAGCATCAGCCTTTCCTGGGTGGTACAATTTTCACAAATCAAAATCTCTCAGAAGCTCTAACCCACTATGCATTCTCATATTCGTCTCTTTCTGTGAAAACAGATACTCGGGCTTTATGATCAGTGCATATCCATAATTTCTCACTATATACATAATAGTATCACATCCTCGGTACAAGTACTACTGCTGTCAATTTTAAATCATGGGTATCTTCCCATTATACATCAATACACAGCCCCATCATAACTTTGAGGTATCCATGCTCACTGAGAACCTCTTGAGCTGTTGGGTATAGTGAAATTAATCACGGTGGTCAGTTCACACTTCACTACACCGAAATTCACGTCACATCTATCATCTTATTCCAAGACCACGTTTTCTCAGTTAAACGTGTCAACCAAGTGGACCATATTAAGAACTCACCACAACCCATTTGTAAGAGCCATTTCCCAATTGTTGCCTATAATTTGCCCTAGACTTTAACTACACCCGACATATCATCGATAATGATGATTACAAATCGGTCCAATCCTTGACTTATTTACGCATAAGCGTATAAAATCCTTCAAAAGCGCTTACGTTTTTCGGGTACTAACCTGCGTCATTTCCTTTTCTTATCTTAACGGCTCTTATTAAATTTTTAATATGTTAACCTTTATGATTTGTCGAATTTTAATATTCTTATCATCTTAGTAAAGGTATCCTAATGCTAAAGATATTTATTACGATGATCGATTTTTCGTTATAGGTTATATATATATATCTAGACGCTGTCAAGTCTTCAGGCGGGGAGGTATTTTGAAATACCTTTATTAACCTTCAGACTTAACCACAACTACGTTATATCTCAGTCTACGTGGTCACAATTTATATTCGCTACTAATTGCTTTCATCCAAATTACTTCGCATATTAAGGGTATTCCTTACCTAGCATATGTCTCTTACTCCAAAACATCTTGTATTTATGATCTATCTTATCTAAAAGATTATCTCCTTCGTATATCAATTATGACGAAACTCTTGTCTTTATTTATTTCGTGAGTACAATCCTTTACTCCTTTAATTTCAACTGTTACACCCCTGTTTTTAACTTAAAATCTCAATATCCATATTCCGTTAATTAATCCTCCTCCACTGGGGTACTCATTTATCAGTATTGTACCCAATGATGTAGGCATTCATGCCTTTTACTCGCTTATAGGGGAATGAAGACGGTATGAATAAATATGTGGCACCAGGATCAATGAATATATGTACTTCATTATTCATAACAAGTGTGGTATCTCACACCACATCCACGAAACATCAATAGTGTCCTGGTCCAAGACATCCTCTCGCCTTCGTCCAACAGCCTACTTTCCTTTTTCTTTTCGGCTATGGCCTCCCTTTTCGTTGCAGCTATACCAACGAAATTTTTCTCTATCTCTTTACTTTTCTGTGGGGCGATCTCGCTCAACTCTAAGCAATCAAAATCAATGGTCTGTCTTACCACACTTGACGACCATTTTCACCAATACCGTGTAGGTATAGACCCTCCTTTCGTGGTATCCACCACACATCTCACACTGCTTACAGTGCTCACACTGCTACACTACTTCGTAGCAGGTCGGGGTCCTCCAAATCACAATGTCCCCCAAGAGTGCCAAAATTGGATGCACTGAGGCCTTACCAATTATCTTAGTCCATTACTCGTCAAATTTAATCTTTTACCAATTACCATTTTTCCATTTTGACATCTCTGTCATTTCTCGATTTTCTTTTTGTCTCTATTTCAGCCCTCACTACCTTTCCCAATCTCAGAGGCATGCAATTCATATCCTTATTTACCCAACTGTAAATCTGCGTACTGCCTCGGTATAGGTAATATCTCACGGGCCAATCGGACTCTGATTGAAAAGTTGAGCCCTTCCATAAACTTTTAGACATCTCGACTGTCACTTGTTCATAGTGTCGAGGTAATATCTGCCAAAAATTATAACTGAGTTTTCATACTCATAATCAATTTAGTATTCCTGGGCAGTGTAAGAAATTTTTCCTTTAAATCATGTCTGGGATATCCTGTCACCGGAATACATCCAATAAGATTTCTCATCTTAGCTATGGATGTTTAACACTTAAGATGGGTCGAGCGGGTTTCCACCAATGCTCCGCTGCGCCCTCTGATCTTATTCATAATCTGAGTAATTAGCTCCTCAAAATAATCTCCACACTCCGCTCCAATCTCGCGAAGCGTGTCTCAATACTATCCGATCTCTCTATCGGACTCAGTGGGCATACTCAACATTAGCCTCCATTTCAATTTCATCCTGGTTCTCACAGGTCAACTCAGCACGACTTAGCAGACTCAGGTCTACCTCTGTGACCTCTGCCTCGTGCACTATCTCATCTAACGCGACTCATATCAGGCATTCCTGCATTCTCAACCATTTCTTAGTCAAAACCCATCTCGATATACACTATTGTATCTAACTAAGCACAGTAACACGGGGATGTAATTTCCTAATTACTGACACTGACACACATCAGACCAACTTCGCTCTGATACCATAATAATTGTCACGACCCAAACTACCCAAATATCAGAGTTAATTTTTCGTGTTTTATTATTTTCTTACTTAAATTCTTACCTGTCCTCGAATCGTGACCAACACTCTACTAATAATTGGGCTGTGCGTCAATGCCAGTCCCACCATACATTTACCATCTAACTTATTTATTCTCCAGTCATTTATAATTGTTTACATTATTTATACATCCCCTAAAGTTACTTACAAACATGTTACTGTGCTATGCTTATGTAGATACAATATGTACAAGTGTATAAACCTCATGTTGATGGGCAGCAGCGGATATCCGGAATGCAGTACTGAGTCGCCTCAACTTCAACTGGAGATTATCTGTGGGAGAAAATGAAAGGGGTGAGCACATCAAGCTCAGTAAGGCAATCCTACGAACAAGTAGGTAACCATACTACCTACATGAACGTGGTGCCATGCATAAACCACCCTTTCTCCACACATTTTAAAATAGATGCTATGAATTATGATGTTATGTAAAACACATTGCATGGAAAATTCAACATGCAAGTATATTCAAAATCATATCTTTCTCGTTTAAAATTTCACAGTAAAGTCAGGACTCGACCCCTCCTTCGGGTGATCCTGACTCACTCAAAATCATGAAAATCGTTAACATCACATATGGGTTTTAAAAGCATGGAATATAACCATCATGCATATTTAATTTAAATCCCAGTTTAAATCATCGAAATCGTCGACATGCGAGACGAGGCAATATTTGTATAACGGCAATAACCAGGACTGGCCAATGTGTCCTCGTGAGTCCCTCTAGCTTCACGGATCCCAGTGTGCGAGGTCTCACCCTGATCGGGAACCGCCCGGGAGGTGGGTCAATCCAACCCGTCAGTCTTATCCGATCTCACGCATCCGAAGATGCCGTATCCGAAGATACCCCGTATCACAAAGATATCGTATCACAAAGATACCCCGTATCACAAAGATACCGTATCCGAAGATACCCCACGGTACATCGTACTCCATGCTACTTGCACGGTACATCGTACTCCATGGACCCATATCACTCTAGGTACTCCAGCCCAAATGGCCTGCTTCCCACAGAGAGGTTTTGTTTCTCAATACTCATGCCACGTCTCAAAACGCACGTGCGAGCCTATTTAATCGGTGACACACAGTCTACCCGATGCTCCAAGCACGCCTTATCGTATATTCTCATAAAATCGGTGCTAGCGATGCTCAGCACTCTATCAAGTCAAATAAAACTGGCAGAGCCCGCTTTACATCCCCACAAGGCCGCCAACCTCATCCCTCACTCTCACCCTACTTAAGAGGTCTTTTGAGTCTGTTGGGCCTTTTGGCTGACTCCAAGGGCAGACAGCGCTACTCCACAAATCCGGTAAAACTAGTGCGAGCTAAGCTCAGCACTCTGTATATAAATCATATGAAAATCTTATAAAATCTGGTGCGAGTTAAACTCCAACACCCTGTCATGAAAATTATGTAAAATCTGGTGCGAGTTAGACTCTAGCACCGTGTCACGAAAAAACATGTGAAATCTGGTGCGAGTTATACTCTAGCACCTATGCATGTAAAACTCTAGTGCGAGCTCTCGCTCCAGCACTAATGCATGCATCACACAAATCAAACATCGTGCGAGCTGAGCTCTATTACGTCACATGTAAATAAAACACGTAGGCGGCTCGGTTATCTCCAAAATAGTTTTCACAGAAATCACATCGTTTAAGATATGCAATGCTATGCATTTATCTTTAAAAGTGAGCCAGCCTACTCATGCATGTGTTGAAATACCTCCAGAATGAGCAGGAACCTCTTGTCCTTGCTCCTCCCATTTTTTCCTAAATTTTTAGATTTTTACCCTTAACAAGGGTATTTTAGTAATTTGCCCATTCGGGGCACTAAAATTATTATTCGACCTCTAGACCCTTCAGATAAATTTTAAAGACTGCATATGAATTTAAAATTTCGTAGAGTTTACCTCTAGCAGTCCGTAGAATTCCCTTACCTTATTTTTCCTGTCGAGTCTGACCTTTTCTTTTTCCAATGTTATCTTGTCGCGCAGTCCGATATGCTCCCAATCAAATGCCCGGAACTGCGTATTAATATTCCTCAGGTCAGATAACATACAATTTAATTGAATTTAATACTTTCTGGGCTTAATTTAAATCATTGGGCCCATTTACCCCTATTGGGCCTGATTACACCTTAATGGGCCTAAATCGGCCTTAAGCCCGTTTTCCACTTAGTTTTCACTTTATCGAGGCCTATTGGGCTCATTGGGCCCACCAATAATTTATTGGGCCTCGTTCCAATTCTCGAATAGCTAAATTTAATATTTACGACAATTTATCTAATTTTCTATAATTTAATTCAATTTATGCGGAAATTAAATCGATATCACGCATAACGAGGTAATTATCATAAATAAGGGTCACTTACCCGAGATTCCATGCTAGTACGCAAATCGAGGCTATCCCGAGCTATCGTTGGATGCCAATTTGTCGAGCTACACAATTAAATATATTTTTGGGTAAATTTCTAGTCGGAAATTAATTAAATAAAATATTTCAAAATTTAAATCGGTCAATTCGACCGCTTACCGACTTACCCGAAGCTCGATTGCATCACAGGAATTTTCCCCAATTTTTCCTCTTTTTCTTTTTCCCTTTTTCTTCCTTTTTTTCCTCCTCTTTTTGGCTGAACCGGTTCAGTCCGGTTCAGACCGTCGGTTCACCCCGGTTTGGTCGGTTCACCGTCGGTTCACCACCTTGCCGGCCGGTTCTCCGTCGGCTTCCACCGCCAGCAGCTCCGCAAGGTCGTCCGCATCTCGAATCTGGCCTCGGTTTGGGTCAAGCTCGCCGGAATGCCGCCGGTCCGGCTGTTCTCCTCTTCGCCGTCGGTACCCATTTCTTCTTCCGCCGTTTTCGACGCCGTCCGCCGGTTTCGATGGCTGCCACCACCGCCAATCTGCTCGTCTTGGCCTTGGGAACGTTCGGCTAGGGGTGGGATTGGCCAGATCGGCGCCGTTCGCCGCCGATATCCCTTTTTTCTCCTGCGGCTTCTCCTCCGTTTTTCGGCGTCCTCTGGCCTCCAAACGGCGCGTCTCCGGTGGCTGAAGGATCGCCTAGCGTCGGGCTTCCTTCGCCGGCCCTCGCCTGGGTCTCTGGCTCGCCGGTGGCTCGCCGGATTCCTCGGTCAGCTGCTTCCGTTTTCTGCTTCTCTTTCTTCTCTCTCCCCGATCAAGTTCTATTGTTTTTTTTTTGTTTTATTAATTTTATTTTTATTATTATTATTTATTTTAATTATTTTACTATTCATTAAAATACATTAAAATACCCAAAATATCTCTCAAAAATTATTATTTAATTCTAAATTCTTTAATTTAATTTTATTTGATTTATTTATTATATTTTAACCTCTTTTTCGGGTATAATTTCCCCGTATTTTCGGGATATTGTCCCGGGTGACTTTTCGGTATATTTTTCGATTATTTTCGGGATTTTTTTTTTTTGAACTAAAAATTCCAATTAATCCCGATTAATTCCAATAAATTAATATCTTGATCAATTTAACCCAAAATAAATTTATTTCACTTTTATTGACCAAGATTTCTTAAATCCATATTTTAATTAAATTTTTCTTATCGAAATTATACCGACCTTTGGTTTTTTGACCATTTTGCCCTTGCACATATTCGGGATTAATTTAACCCGACTTCCCTTCACAATTACTCATTCATTTCATATTTTAATTAAATTCGGGTCTTACATCAGGAAATCTCATAGATTTAAAAACATTAAAAGTTATCGCCTAATTTTGGTCTTTCTTGGTCAACTCCCCTTTGTGAATATCTATCAATGCCCTACCAGTAGCTAGAAGGTGCTTACCTAGAATGATGGATACAACCCTATCTTCTTCTATCTTCAAATCAATAAAATCAATAGATAAAATGAACTTATCCACTTTAAGTAGCTCATCTTCAATGACCCATTTAGGATGCTTAATGGATCTATATGCTAACTATAGGGTCATTATGGTAGGCTTTGCAAATCTTATTCCTAACTTCTAGTATATAGAAAAAGGCATGAGATTAGCTCCTAGGTCACACAAGGCTCTACCAAAGAACTGATCTCTTATAGTGCAAGGTATGGTAAAGCTACTAGGGTCCTTGAGCTAGGGGGTAATCTCATCTTAATGATAGCACTACACTCCTCTGTTAAAACCATAGTCTCATAATCCTCTAGTCTCCTTTTCCTTGAAAATATGTTCATCATAAACTTCACATAACTAGGCATTTGTTCTAAGTCATTAGGAAAAATGATATAAATGTGAAGTTTCTTGAAGACCTCTAAGAATTTAAAGAATTGTTTATCTAACTTTTGGTTCAGAACCTTTGAGGGAAATGTATAGGTGGCCTAAAGAGAGTAAGTGTAGAGCTAGTAGGTGTGGAACTAGAAGGAGAAATTTCATCCTTAGGTTTTTCTTCAACCTTACCTTCCTTCTTCTGCTCTTTTCTAGCTACCTCATCTAAACCTAAGGGGCTCTGCTATTAAGGGCTCAACAGGAGTATACTTGGTAGGTGTGTCAACTAAACTCTCTACCACTCCTTAGGATAATGGCCTTAACATGTTCCTTGCCTTTCCTTCTAATAGGATTTGGTTCAACATTATTGGAAAGGGATCCATGAGGACGTCAACTAAGAGCATCGACTATTTATCTAACTTGGACCTTCATGTTCTTAATGAAGGCAGCTTGATTTTGCAGAATGGTAATGAACATTTCCTCAATAGAGGGTTTTTTCAAACATAAATGCAGGAAGGTTTTGCATAGGTGGCATAGATGAGAACTGACGAGGTGTTGGTACCAGAGGATACAGAGCACTAAAACTAGAAAGGAATGTATGTTTAGAATTTAAAGGTTGTCCTTGATTTTGGCTCCATGAGAGATTAAGATACTTCCTCCACCCTAGATTTTAGGTGCTAGAAAATGCATTGTTCTTGTTGGCTCTACCGAGAGGGGGGGTGAATCGGTTTTCTAACAATTATGGCAGATTTTAAATTAATCGCAATTTAAACACAAATGATAATGAATAAAACAGTGCAATATAACAATTTAATGCAAAGAGAGGGAAAGAGAAACAAACACAGCGACTTATAGAGGTTCGGCCAACTCTTGCCTACGTCATCTCTCCTTGACCTTCTTGTCAAGTGGTTTCTTTCTCTCTTTCAATAGAGTTTACAAAGTTCCTTTTACAGGTTAAGGAATAACCTCTCTACCCTTAGCAATACAGAAAATGTATTCACCATTTTACAATAACACTCACTGAGGAACAATCCTCTTTTCTTTTAAGGTGTGGATGAATACAGAATAAGGCTTTTCAGTGGGTAGGACTAACAAAGCTTGTAGTACTTAAGCTTGTACAATAAATCTCAATTAATGAGCAATAGGGATACAAGGAATGAAAGAATTAAAGCTTGAGAATGTTTGGAATGTTCAGTGATAGTCTCTCTTTTCTCTTTGTCTTCAATGCTTGGTTATATACTGAAGGTTGGGTAGTTGGTGCATTAAATGCAGTTTTTCCCGTTGAGATTTGAACAAAATAGCCGTTGGGAACCTCCAGTGGTCAGACAGATCGATCTCTTATCTTGGCCAGATCGATCTCTCAGTTTTGAATCCTACAAGATCAAAGCATAAACACACAGGGAGATCGATCTCATAGGTTACCAGATCGATCTCTCAGTTAGAGTATGAGAAGGCAGATCGATCTATCGAATATCCAGATCGATCTCCTATCCTCTCTGTTTGAGGAAAGATCGATCTCTCAATACACCAGATCGATCTCTTAAGCTCTCTGACTTTGAGCAGATCAATCTCTTCCTTACCAGATCGATCTCCTAAGTTCTCTGACTTAGAGCAGATCGATCTCTTCCTTACCAGATCGATCTCCTAAGTTCTCTGACTTAGAGGAGATCGATCTCTTAACCCTGGCAGATCGATCTCTTTTTACCTTAAACCCTTTACACCATTTTAAGGCTTGCCAGATCGATCTCTTCCATCATGAGATCGATCTCTCATCAAGTATAAACCCAGGAGATCGATCTCTCACACCTCAGATCGATCTCTTATCAGCAGAACTCTAAGTTCTGGTCCTGATATCTTCTAAACATGTTTGTATACCATCTTAACATTATTGTATTAACTTGTTTTGTCATTTCAAAATACATTAACTCAACAATCTCCCCCTTTTTGATATGACAAAACTCATCCAATAAACATGTTTAGTGAATTTGCAAAATTCCCCCTTTTTGTGAACTTTTGACTTTGTTAAAGATTTAACTCATCCTTAGTTAAATCTTAACTCCCCCTTAGTTAGCTCTAGCTCTTAGCTCCCCCTCAATTAAATCATCCTGACTCCCCCTCAATCCTATCATCCTTTTAAGCTATGAACACAAACACAACAACATGCATGTTTCTTATCATGTTTCTTATGTGTCTTCTCCCCCTTTTTGTCATATCAATCACACATGGTCATTAACTCACAAAATGCAACATTGTCAAAACCATGGCAGTTCAAAATCAATATTGACTCACAAAATGCCACATTTTCATAAACAATCAATTTATATTACATTCAAGCAAATTCAGTACAAGGAGCAGTGCGGAATGATATAACGAAACTAAACCATACACCTAAAGCCTAAGATGATGGAGGATCACGGTCCAAAAGATTCTCAACGTGTGTGCGTGTCACTTGAAGTTCATCGAACATTGCCTCTTGAGTTTCTTGAAATTTATCGAACATCGCCTTTTGAGTGTCTTGAATCCTATCCACTCGTTGAGTTAAGTCCTCGATCATACGCCGCTGAGTGGTATGTCCTTCATCGATCCTCTGACTGAGGTCGCTTATCATCTTCACGAGCAGCTCCAAGTCAGCAGGAGACGATGTTTGTGCAGTTGGCGCAGCCGTGGAGGACGACGGTTCTGGAGCGGGTGCTGCAGGTGGGTGTGCTGGTTCAGCAGTGTGGTCATCCTCAGCCTCAGCAGGTTGCTGTTCGTGCTTTTTCGTCCACTCTCCCCGAAAATCTTTGTAGTACCCCATATGATGTAGGGTCCCAATATTGAGGACACTCTTGGGAGAAGGGAGTTCGCTAGATTCACCGCTGCAGTTGATACCAAGGCGGTGGAGAAGATAGGCTACCGGTTGTGGAAAAACGATCGTGGTAGCTTGTCCACGCACAATCTTCAGCCAGTCTTCGTATATGAAGTGAGGGAGGTTAGGCTTTTGGCTTGTGGTGTGAATGTGATGAAGCCAGAACCGATCTAGATGCCTGACGGTTGAGTGACGGGTACCGTAAGGGCGGAGATTCCACGAGATTATGAGGTGGAGTAACCGAAGGTGCATTGGAAGGTTACTCGCCTTGTCCCCGGGGAGTTCAAACGCAAAGGGGACTTCCTCATCCTCATTAGTTAAGCCTTCATCGCGTATATCAAATACTTTGGCTATAACTTCAGAATCAATTAAAATGGATTGACCCATGACGAAGGTTTTGAAAGCAAGGATTTTGCAGGTGTCATCGGGGTCATAAACGAGTTCGGCATTTGAAAAGAATGCACGAACGAGATTTGGAGGGACAGGAGTGTTGATTTTCAAGAATTTCGCCCAACCAAATTCCTCAAATTTTGACAGGTATGGAAAGTCTATGTGATTGAGGAAGGAAAAATCAATGGTGCTCCAATGCTTGATTGGCATTGTTGAAAAATATTCCTCATACCGCTTTCTTTTTGCTGGTGTTTTAAAGCACCGATTGAAGGAAGCGACAGGAGGTGGAGGAATAGGTTGTGATGAGGAACCTGCCTCTCCTGTGGTTCTAGGGGGTTTGTTTGCTACTGACTTCCTAGGCATGATTCTAAACTATAGATTTGCGCTAAACAGATGCAACAGTGAGAAAAGCAATGAAACAGGACCTAGGTTTGCCCTAGAATGAAAAGCAACGCAAAGCAGAGAAAATTTTTGAGAAATTAGTGAGAAATGTAGGTTACTATACCGGAATTTGACACCGAGACGCAAGGAAGACCGTACGAGGATCGATCTGAGGAGGAATTGAAGAAGAGGATGCGAGGGAATTGGAGAATTTGAAAGTTAGGTTTTGTGAGAATTGGGGATTTTTTGCGATATATTTATACTGCAGGACACAGGAGATCGATCTGTCGAGGCAACAGATCGATCTGGTACTTCCAGAAGCGAAGAGAGATCGATCTATCGTAGGGACAGATCGATCTGGTCGCAAACAGAGGCTTAAGGAGATCGATCTGGTACATGCACAGATCGATCTGTTGAATGCGGAAGCTTGATGAGATCGATCTGTCGTGTGGACAGATCGATCTGCCTTTAGACAGAGATGTAAGGAGATCGATCTTATGGTTAGAAGATCGATCTTCTTAGATTAACCTTGACGATTTAGGCTTGATAGAAGCATGGAGATCGATCTATATCACAAGGAGATCGATCTCTCATCCTCTTTGCCAGAAAATTTTTGCAAAAACTCTTTAAAAATCAACTTGAAATCAAGATTTTTACAACATGAAAGTCCTAAGGCATATTCATGAGTCCTAATTCACCTCTAAGGATACAGAACCTATCTCTATCAAGGGGTTTGGTGAATATATCAGCTATTTGATGTGTAGTATCAATATACTCTAAGATTATATCCCCTTTTTGTACATGGTCTCTAAGAAAGTGATGTCTAATTTCTACGTGCTTGGTTCTGGAGTGTTGAATAGGATTCTTAGACAGATTAATGGCACTGGTATTATCACATTTAATTGAGACTTGCTTCATGTCAATACCATAATCTCTCATTTGTTGTTTAATCCACAACACTTGAGCACTACAACTACCAGCTGCTATATACTCAGCTTCAGTTGTGGACTGAGCTACACTGTTTTGCTTCTTGGAGAACCAAGAAATTAACCTATTTCCTAAGAATTGACAAGTACCTGAAGTACTTTTCCTATCTATTTTGCATCCTCCAAAATCAGCATCTGAAAATGCATGAAGGGCAAAAGTGGAGTCTTTGGGATACCAAAGTCCTAGTGAGGGAGTATCTTTGAGGTATCTAAAGATTCTCTTAGTTGCCAATAGATGTGATTCCCTAGGGGATGATTGAAATCTAGCACAAAGGCACACACTAAACAATATATCTGGTCTACTAGCAGTTAAATAAAGCAAAGAACCAATCATAGACCTATAGAGTTTAGTGTCTACACACTTACCACTTTCATCTTTGTCAAGCTTGATGTTGGTGCCCATTGGAGTGGTTTGAGGTTTGCAATTGTCCATCCCAAATCTCTTGAGCAAGTCCTTGGTGTACTTTGCTTGATTGATGAATGTTCCATCCTTTGTTTGCTTCACTTGAAGTCCCAAGAAGAATGTGAGTTCTCCCATCATGCTCATCTCAAATTCTCCTTGCATGATCTTAGCAAACTCTTGACATAAAGACTCATTAGTTGAACCAAAAATTATATCATCTACATATACTTGTACAACTAGTAAGTCCTTATTTTTATTTTTGATGAATAATGTGGTGTCTACCTTTCCTCTTGAGAATCCTTTTTCTATTAAGAACTTTGACAACCTTTCATACCAAGCTCTAGGAGCTTGTTTAACCCATAAAGTGCCTTAGACAATTTGAAAACATGTTCAGGAAATTCATGATTTTCAAATCCGGGAGGTTGCTCTACATAGACTTCTTCATTAATGAAACCATTCAAGAATGCACTCTTTACATCCATTTGATATAACTTGAAATCTTTATAACATGCAAAGGCAAGTAACATTCTTATTGCCTCTAATCTAGCTACCGGTGCATATGTTTCATCATAGTCTATGCCTTCCTCTTGTCTATAGCCTTGAGCAACTAGCCTAGCCTTATTCCTTATGATCACACTATTTTCATCCATTTTGTTCTTGAATATCCATTTAGTTCCAATTATAGAGTGATCACTAGGCCTTGGAACTAGTTTTCATACTTTGCTTCTCTCAAATTGATTTAACTCTTCTTGCATTGCTAGGAACCAATTATTATCCTCTAAGGCTTCATTGACATTCCTAGGCTCTATTTGAGATACAAAGGCTATATATTGACACATATTCCTTAAGGATGACCTAGTTCTAACTCCAAGAGTTGGATCTCCTACTATTTCACAATCTTTTACATATCCTAACTCTCTTGGTGCTCTAGGTTCTCTTTCTAAAACTTCTATTTCTTCTTCATCTTCTTTATTCAAATCAAGCTTTTCTAGAAAGTCATCTTCTAAGCCTTCATCAAATATCTCAACATTTTCATCATTGTTGGTTGAATCTTTAGATATATTATTTGATTCATCAAATACAACATGAATAGATTCTTCAACCATTAATGTTCTTTTGTTATAAATTCTATAAGCCTTTGAATTCAATGAATATCCTAGAAATATTCCCTCATCACTTTTGGCATCAAATTTTCCTAAATTATCTTTTCCATTATTTAGAACAAAGCATTTGCAGCCAAAAGGATGGAAGTAACTAATATTAGGCTTCTTACCTTTGTAGAGCTCATAAGGAGTTTTCTTTAGCATGGGTCTTATCATAGCTCTATTAATTATATAACATGATGTGTTTATAGCTTCAGCCCAAAAGTACTTTGGCAAGTTATTTTCACATAACATGGTCCTAGCCATCTCTTCCAAAGTTCTATTTCTTCTCTCAACTACACCATTTTGTTGCGGTGTCCTAGGGGCTGAAAAATTATGGCTAATTCCTTGATCATTGCAATACTCATCAAATCCTATATTTTCAAATTCTTTGCCATGATCACTTCTAATGCTTGTTATTGTATATCCTTTTTCATTTTGAGTCACCTTTGAGTAAGTTATGAATTTCTCTAAGGCTTCATTTTTTACTCTCAAAAAGAACACCCAAGTGTACCTAGTGTAATCATCAACTATTACAAAACCATAGTGTTTCCCACCTAGGCTAGTGGTTCTAGTTGGTCCAAATAAGTCTAAATGCAGTAATTGAAGAGGCCTAGTGGTGGATACACTATTCTTAGGCTTAAAAGTTGTTCTCTTGTGTTTTCCTTTAACACAAGCTTCACATATTTCTTCATGATCAAAGGATATTTTGGGTAAGCCTATAACTAGATCCTTTCTAGCTAATTTGGATAGCACATGCATGCTAGCATGACCTAGTCTTCTATGCCATAACCAAGATTCCTTTTTGTTATCTACCATTAAGCATATGTTTTCGTTTTTGAGTTCATTAAGGTAGACTATATATATGTTACCTTGCCTATGACCTAGAAGAAGAATTTTATTTGACTTAGGATCTATAACATTACATTTCATGCAATCAAAAATTACTTTGTAACCTTTGTCACAAAGTTGGCTAATGCTTAGCAAGTTATGCTTTAGACCCCTAACAAGTAATACTTTTTCTAAAGAGAAATGATCATTACCTATTGAGCCACTCCCTTCCACTTGGCCTTTGGAGTTGTCCCCAAAAGTGACTTCTCCACCAATTTTCGATTTGAAGGAATTGAAATGGCTTTTATCACCCGTCATGTGCCTTGAGCATCCACTATCTAAGTACCAAGCTTCTTTTGTTTTAGCTTTGTGGCTATGCTCAATCACCTATAACAAAAAAAATAAACACACTCAAGTCTTAGGTACCCAAATTCTCTTGGGTCCTTGGAGGTTAGTAAATGAAATTCTTGATCCCATTGGGATCCATTTTGCTAATGCATTGCAGTCCTTGGAATGAATTACCTCTTTTGGAATCCATATCCTTTTTACAATTTTTCCTTTAAGATTCCTCATCTTTATAGTGCAATAATGTGACTTATGTCCCTTCTTATTACAATATGAACAAGTAATTGCAGGTTTATTCATGCTCTTCCTAGCAATGAAACTTTTAAGATGGGTCTCCCTACTTTGTGCATTATACCCTAAGCCATTTTTGTCAAAAAATGCCCTTTGGGTTTCTAACATGCTATCTAGCTTTTGTTGCCCCATGTGAAACCTATTAAAGGAGTTATGTAAATTTCTATTTTTCTCCTTAAGGTCACAAATTTCTAGATTTGCAATCTCTAGTTTCTTCTCACATTTCAATTTATCTTGTAGCATTATCTCATTTTCCCTTTTTAATTTAGATATTAACTTTTTATACTTCATGCTCATAGATTCATACTCTAATGCTAAATCATCAAATGCATCTTGCAGTTCATCAAAAGAGTATTCATTGATATTAGAAGTTACCTTTTCATCATCATCAATAGCCATGAAGCATAGGTTGGCAATGTCCTCATTTGATTCATCATCGGAGCAGTCACTGTCACTCCATGTTGCTACCATTGCCTTCTTTTTATGAAACCTATCATTAGATCTTTTGAGAAGAGGGCAGTTAAACTTTATGTGTCTAGGTTTTTTACATTCATAACACACAATAGAGTCTTTTCTACCTACTTCCTCTTGTTCTCTCCTATTGTTTCTCCTATTGCTATTACCAGCTCTCATCCTCATGAATTTATTAAATCTTTTGGCAAACATTGCCATCTCAATATCCTCCTCACTGCCACTCTCATTTTTAATTTCCTTTTCAGCAGTGGATTTTAGAGCAACACCCACTTTCTTGGGTGGCTCTTCATTTCTTTTAAGCTTCATCTCATAAGTTAGCAAGGAACCTATTAATTCATCTAAGGACAATGTGTGTGGATCCTTAGATTCCTCTATTGCTGTTACCTTAGCTTCCCATGACTTAGGTAAGCTATTTAAAATTTTCTTTACCATTTCAATATTAGAATATATTTTTCCTAAAGATTTTAATCCATTAATTATATCGGTAAACCTAGTGAACATATCACTAATGGATTCTTCTTCCTTCATCCTAAAGAGCTCATAATCATGTGTGAGCATACCTACTTTTGTCTCCTTCACTTGGGTTGTACCCTCATGAGTTATTGCCAATTTATCCCATATTTGCTTGGCATTATCACACCCGGAGACTCTATTATATTCATTAGGACCTAAAGCACAAAATAATGTGTGCATAGCTTTAGCATTTAGCTGTGCACATTTAATGTCATTAGAATCCCATTCATCTTCTTCTTTGGGAATATCTCTTCCCTCTATTTTCTTCGTAGGGATTTGAGGTCCCTTAACTATAATTCTCCATACTTCATAATCGTTTGCTTGAATAAATAGCATCATCCTAGTCCTCCAATATGAATAATGTTCACCATTGAACATGGGAGGTCTAACCGTGGAGTGCCCCTCTCCTATCAAACTAGTTGCAACATTGTTAAGAGCCATTTGATCGTTTTCTAACTCTTAGGAAGTTGTTCCTACGTGATTAAAGAGTCCTAGCTCTGATACCAATTGTTGGCTCTACCGAGAGGGGGGGTGAATCGGTTTTCTAACAATTATGGCAGATTTTAAATTAATCGCAATTTAAACACAAATGATAATGAATAAAACAGTGCAATATAACAATTTAATGCAAAGAGAGGGAAAGAGAAACAAACACAGCGACTTATAGAGGTTCGGCCAACTCTTGCCTACGTCCACTCTCCTTGACCTTCTTGTCAAGTGGTTTCTTTCTCTCTTTCAATAGAGTTTACAAAGTTCCTTTTACAGGTTAAGGAATAACCTCTCTACCCTTAGCAATACAGAAAATGTATTCACCCTTTTACAATAACACTCACTGAGGAACAATCCTCTTTTCTTTTAAGGTGTGGATGAATACAGAATAAGGCTTTTCAGTGGGTAGGACTAACAAAGCTTGTACAATAAATCTCAATTAATGAGCAATAGGGATACAAGGAATGAAAGAATTAAAGCTTGAGAATGTTTGGAATGTTCAGTGATAGTCTCTCTTTTCTCTTTGTCTTCAATGCTTGGTTATATACTGAAGGTTGGGTAGTTGGAGCATTAAATGCAGTTTTTCCCGTTGAGATTTGAACAAAATAGCCGTTGGGAACCTCTAGTGGTCAGACAGATCGATCTCTTATCTTGGCCAGATCGATCTCTCAGTTTTGAATCCTGCAAGATCAAAGCATAAACACACAGGGAGATCAATCTCATAGGTTACCAGATCGATCTCTCAGTTAGAGTATGAGAAGGCAGATCGATCTGTCGAATATCCAGATCGATCTCCTATCCTCTCTGTTTGAGGAAAGATCGATCTCTCAATACACCAGATCGATCTCTTAAGCTCTCTGACTTTGAGCAGATCGATCTCTTCCTTACCAGATCGATCTCCTAAGTTCTCTGACTTAGAGCAGATCGATCTCTTCCTTACCAGATCGATCTCCTAAGTTCTCTGACTTAGAGGAGATCGATCTCTTAACCCTGGCAGATCGATCTCTTTTTACCTTAAACCCTTTACACCGTTTTAAGGCTTGCCAGATCGATCTCTTCCATCATGAGATCGATCTCTCATCAAGTATAAACCCAGGAGATCGATCTCTCACACCTCAGATCGATCTCTCATCAGCAGAACTCTAAGTTCTGGTCCTGATATCTTCTAAACATGTTTGTATACCATCTTAACATTATTGTATTAACTTGTTTTGTCATTTCAAAATACATTAACTCCACAGTTCTGTTGCCTATGGGATGAGGCAACATATTGAGCAGACTCTATATTAAATGGGCACCTATCTACAGAATGTCTACCACCACATAGACTGTAGATAGTGAATATGCTCTGCATGTTAGAATTAGACTAGGAGAGGACTCGGTACTTAAAAACTCTACATTCTTAATTAATGAAGCTATTTGAGAGGTCAAGGTAATCAGTACATCAAGTCATAGATACTGGCAGTCTTCCCAGGGAGTTGTCTCTTAGATGACCACTAATAGTTATTGGTGGCCATCTTGTCTAGCTGACTTTAAGCTTCCTCTTCTGTCATGCACATAAGAGCTCCTCCTAAAGCAGTATCAATTATCGTCTTATTCTGACTAGTCAATCTATTATAGAAGGTCTAGACTTGAAGCCATTGAGGTAAGATACGGTGGGGGCATTTCTTGATGAGGTCTCTATATCTTTGTCAGGTTTCATACAGGGACTTGGAATCGAACTAAGTAAAAGAGGAAATCATTTTGCATCTTAGCCATTTTAGAAGAAGGGAAAATTTTGACTATGAATTGTTAGGCTAGCTCATCCCATGAGGGTCATCATGGGGTAACCCACTAAATTACAACGATCATTTAGACGATTGCATGCTTGATTTCAAAATTATTTATTGGAATAGTGTGACGCCCCGAAAACGCGGAAAATATGACAAATTTAAAACTTTTTATTCATCAAATCACAACTAAGGGTGCATTCCTGTGCTGTGTCATACATCATCATACTTATCATGCCTCAGGATCTCATCATAAGATAGTATATATCGTATCATATACATTACTCAATTCCAAGTTAATTAATCCTAATACATCTCGTACATCATTGTACAATAAGTGTCTGTAAATATAACTCTAGTCTGGATACATGAATGTGAAATATATACCTCAATACACAAAATACGGTCTGGAGCTCAAGTTCTCCGCTAGCCTTTAATCCGTACGTCGCAGGGAACTCACTTCACTTGAAAAAATTTGGGGGACGAGAAAACAGGGTGAGCTTCTAAATCGCTCAGTAAGGGGGGTAAGGGAACTCAGTTATATAAACCATATCACACATCACAAGTATGTATTTGTATATGAAACTTAGTATACTCATTTGAAATCGTAGCATGAAAGTTCTCAAAACATCATCATCTCATAGCTCATAAATCATGTGAAAACATGAAATTAAAAAGGCTCAATATAGAGCATTCACAAGCATGTGTAAATATATGCGATAATGGCTTTTCTCAAAATATGTGATAAAAATCACCTCAGTAAATAATATGTGACAAAGTCACAAAACACAACTCATGTGTAAAACGAGACTAGGCAATAAAACTCATACAAAACTCGTCATGGCACATCAAATATATAATCTCCTTTGGGTGCGCATCCCAGGCATCCTCATAAGAGGGAACGTCGACATTATGGTCGTATGCATGGTATATTGGACTTTTATGTTACCAGAACAAGGCCCGGCCTTACATGCTACCAGAGCAATGCCTCGCCTTATGCACACTATCACATGGTCCCTGGGTCGGTTCCCAGGCAGCCCACTCTCTCGGTCTTATATGCTACCAAAGCAAGGCCACCCAGCGTTACCAGAACGGGGGTCATCTCACATTACCAAAACGGAGGCATCTCTCGTTACCGAAATGGAGGACTATCAGACTTACATGCTACTAGAGCAAGGCCCGGACTTATATGCTACCAGAGTAAGGCCTCCCAACACTACCAAAGCAGAGGAATAATCGGACTTACATGTTACCAGAACAAGGCCTGTGGTCCCTGGGTCGGTTCCCAGGCGTCCCACTATATTGGTCTTACATGCTACCAAAGCAAGGCCCGATGTGTATTCAACATGACATGCCTAAATCTCAATCATTAGCCATTATCTTATAAAAAAGTTTTGCCTTCACGTAGAACTCATAATGGTTTTCTCTCATAAAACTCATTTAAAACATTCGTGTACTCAACATAAAACATATTAAAATCGAGTTCTAACAGGCAAAACACGCACACATTTTCTCAAATCTCAATATTGCCTTGACGTAAGCCCAATTTACTTTTCACGTAAACTCAACGGTTTATAAAGCGATTTCACACTCAGCTTATAAACTTATAAAATAATGGGCTCCAACCGGCTATAAAAATCATGTGCAATCATATCACAACATAACACTAAACATGCTTGTATTCTCAAATCATGGTTCATGCTACAAACAGTTCATCAAAATACATACACAAATGGTTTAGTTTTTCCTTACCTCTTTACACCTCGTATAGTGCAATCGTTTCCCCCCGTATCACGAACTAGCCTCGCATTCCACTATGGAACTCCCGAGCTGTCCAAACGATGTTAAAATATCAATACTCATCACCACAGTAACCTCAATTCTCAAAATCGAGCATAATTGCTCATAACTCTATCACAAACCACAATCTCATTCACAACATCTCAACATTCTACATTTCCCATGCCATAATATCTATGCTAATTCACCACATTGTCTAAATTTCCATTTATAGCTCAAAATTCCCAAAATTACCAAAATTGCTAAATATCATCATCACTCCAACTACATTGTAATTTCATTAGTTCCTAATCATTTTTCAGCTATTTCAACACAATGCCAACAGCCATTATCACCAAAATAATCTCAAATATCAAGATCGAGGTTTAGAAATTACCAAAACTTGTGGAGAGCTTATCTCTTGCCTTGATTCAATCCGTCTTTTGATTTCCAAGTATGTTGATCTCCCTTTGATGAGGAACAACTTTCCTTCTTGCCACAACCTCTGATTTGGACGGAAATGGGTGCTTTGGATGAGTAAGAAAGCTAGGGCTCGAGTGAAAATGGGGTTTTAAAGAGAGAGAAAATGAAATTGCAGGAGAAAGCAGGGGTTCCTTTTATAGACGAAGGGTAGGAGATCGATCTGGCTCTTGATGAGATTGATCTGCATTTGAATTTGGGGACAATTTAGGGCAATTTTATGCCTAGGAGATCGATCTGTCGAGGGGTGAGATCGATCTCTTAATGGCTTTATGAGATCGATCTGCTCCAATTATGAGATCGATCTCTAGTTTACAAAATGCTTCATGAGATCGATCTGCTCCTTGAGGAGATCGATCTTCTCCCAAATAGAAACATTTTGAGATCGATCCCTTCCTCATGAGATCAATCTCTTCATCACAGAATCATAAGGAGATCAATCCTCTACCATTGGAGATCGATCTGCTCGCTTAAATTCCTCATTCATTGTCATTTTTAACCTACCAGATCGACCCTCTCTTTCCCAAGATCGATTTGACCTCATAGTTTCAGACTTTGGTTAAACACTTAACATATAAATCTCCAAATATAATTTCCAAAATTCACTACTTGGATTATTTCTCATTCATCACATATACATTTCAAGTTCATATTACATAATTAAAATATGTCTAGAATTCTCAGATCTCACATCCTCCTTACCTTAAAAAGAATTTGGTCCTCCAAATTCAACTTAACTTGTTAAATAGAAGGGGGTATTCCTCCTTCATGAGACTTTTCAATTCCCACGTTGCTTCTTCCATTGAGTGATGTTTCCATAAAACTTTCACTAATGGGATGCTTTTGGTTCTAAGTACCTTCTCCTTTCTATCGAGAATCTTGACGGGTTCCTCAGTGTACCTCATGTTCTCTTGTATGTCCATCTCGTCATACTCTATGACATGAGTAGGGTCCGGGTGGTACTTCCTCAACATAGACACATGAAAGATGTTGTGTATTCCGGACATCTGTGGGGGTAATGCCAATCTGTAAGCTACCTCTCCCACTCTCTCAAGAATCTCGAATGGTCCTATGTATCGAGGACTCAATTTCCCTTTCTTCCCATATCTCATGATACCCTTACTTTATTGGTATCTTTAGAAATACTGCATCTCCAACATCAAACTCGAGTAACCGTCTACGCACATCCGCGTAGCCTTTCTGTCTACTTTTCGCAGCCCATAATCTCTCACATATGAGCTTCACACTCTATACAACTTGCTCAACAAGCTTGGGAGCATTAATCTTTCTATCACCGACTTCTTCCTAAGCTACAGGGGATCTACACCTCCTACCATATAGAGCCTCAAAAGGTGCCATTCCAATACTCACATGATAGCTGTTATTGTACGCAAACTCTGCTAAGGGCAGGTGATTATCCCATGATCCCTTAAAATCCATCGTACACGTCCTCAACGTATCCTCTAGGGTCTGAATAGTCCTCTCTGACTGACCATCTATCTGAGGATGATAGGCGGTACTAAAACTTAATCGAGATCCCATGGACTCCTAAAACTGGATCCAAAATCTGGAAGTAAATCGGGAATCTCTGTCAGAAGTAATACTTACTGGAGCCCCATGTAATCTAGTTATCTCGCTGACATACAACTCAGCTAAGGCATTGTCACGCCCCGAAAATGCGGAAAATAGGGCAAATTTAAAACTTTCTTACTCATTAATTCACAATTAAGGGTGCACTCCTGTGCAGTGTCATACATCATCATAATTATTATGCCTCAGGATCTCATCATAATATAGCGTATATTGTACCGTATACAAATACTCAATTCCAAGTTAATTAATCCTAATACATCCCGTACATCATGGTACATTAAGTGTCTGTGAATATAACTCTAGTCTGGGTACATGAATATTAAATATCTACCTCAATACACAAAATACGACCTGGAGCTCAAATCCTCCACTAGCCTCTAGCCCGTACGCCGCAGGGAGCTCACTTCACTTGAAGCGATCTGGGGGGGGAGAAGAAAACAGGGTGAGCTTCCAAATCGCTCAGTAAGGGGGGTGAGGAAACTCAGTTATATAAACCATTTCACACATCACAAATATGTATTTGTTTATAAAGCTCATTTGAAATCGTAGCATGAAAGTTCTCAAAACATCATCATCCCATAACTCATTAAATCATGTGAAAACATGAAGATAAAAGGCTCAATATCGAGCACTCACAAGCATGTGTAAATATATGCAATAATGGCTGTTCTCAAAATACGTGATAAAAATTACCTCAGTAAATAGCACGTGACAAGGTCACAAAACACAACTCATGTGTAAAACGAGACTAGGCAATAAAACTCAATTAAAACTCATCATGGCACATCAAATATGTAATCTCCTCTGGGTACGCATCCCAGGCATCCTCGTATAGAGGGAACGTCGATAATATGGTCGGATGCATGGTATATTGGACTTATATGTTACCAGAACAAGGCCCGGCCTTACATGCTACCAGAGCAATGCCTCGCCTCATGCACACTATCACGTGGTCCCTGTGTCGGTTCCCAGGCGGCCCACTCTCTCGGTCTTACATGCTACCAAAGCAAGGCCACCTAGCGTTACCAGAACGGGGGTCATCTCACGTTACCAAAACGGAGGCATCTCTCGTTACCAGAATAGAGGAATATCAGACTTACATGCTACCAGAGCAAGGCCTCCCAACGCTACCAGAGCGGAGGAATAATCGGACTTACATGTTACCAGAACAAGGCCTGTGGTCCCTGGGTCGGTTCCCAGGCGTCCCACTATATCGGTCTTACATGCTACCAGAGCAAGGCCAGATGTGTATTCAACATGACACGCCTAAGTCTCAATCATTAGCCATTATCTTCTAAAACGTTATGCCTTCACGTAGAACTCATAACGGTTTTCTCTCATAAAACTCATTTAAAACATTTGTGTACTCAACACAAAACATATTAAAATCGAGTTCCAACCGGTAAAACACGCACACATTTCTCAAATCTCAATATCGCCTTAACGTAGAGCCCAATTTACTTTTCACGCAAACTCAAAGGTTTATAAAGCAATTTCACACTCAGCTTATAAACTCATAAAATAATGGGCTCCAACCGGCTATAAAAATCGAGTGCAATTATATCACTACACAACACCAAACATGCTTGTATTCTCAATTCATGGTTCATGCTAACAATTCATCAAAATACATACACAAATGGTTTAGTTTTCCCTTACCTCTTTGCACCTCGTATAGTGCAATCGTTTCCCCCGTATCACGGACTAGCCTCGCATTCCACTCTGGAACTCCCGAGCTGTCCAAACGATGTTAAAACATCAATACTCAATTATCTCAAAATCGAGCATAATTGCTCATAACTCCTCAAATCTTTCGATTCTCGTAACTCTACCCTAAACTACAACCTCATTCACAATATCTCAACGTCCTACATTTCTCATGCCAATTATCTATGCTAATTCACCACATTGTCTAAATTTCCATTTATAGTACAAATTCTCAAAATTACCAAAATTACCAAATATCAACATTACTCCAACTACATTGCAATTTCATCAATCCCTAATCATTTCTCAACTATTTCAACGCAATGACAACCACCAATATCATCAAAATCATCTCAAATATCAAGATCGAGGTTTAGAAATTACCCAAAGCTTGTGAGACGCACAACCCACGCCTCGATCCGATTCGTCCTTCGATTTCCAAGTATGTTGTTCTCCCTTTGATGAGGAACAACTTTCCTTCTTACCACAACTCTTGATTTGGCCGGAAATGGGTGTTTTGGATAAGTGAGAAAGTTAGGTTTTCGGTGGAATGGGGTTGGAAGAGAGAGAAAGTGAAATTGCAGGAGAAAAATAGGGGTTCCTTATATAGACTGGAGGTAGGAGATCGATCTGGCTCTTGAGGAGATCGATCTGCGTTTGAATTTTTGGGACGATTTGGGGCAATTTATGCCTAGAAGATCGATCTGTCGAGGGGTGAGATCGATCTCTTTATGGCTTTATGAGATCGATCTGCTCCTTGAGGAGATCGATCTTCTCCCAAACAGAATCATTTGGAGATCGATCTCTTCCTCATGAGATCGATCTTCTCTCAAACAGATTCATAAGGAGATCGATCCTCTTCCATTGGAGATCGATCTGCTCCTCAAATTCTTCCTTCCCTCTCATTTTTAACTCACCAGATCGATCTCTCCTTCTCCCAGATCGATTTGCCCTCATAGTTTCACATTTATTTTAACACTTAACATATAAATCTCCAATTATCATTCCCACAATTCACTTAGCTCAATAAATTACACTTCAAATTATTATTACATCATTAAAATATGTCTGAAATTCTCAGATCTCACATCCTCCCCACCTTAAAAGAATTTGGTCCTCCAAATTCAACTCAATTAGTTAAAGAGATGGGGGTATTTCTCCTTCATGAGACTCTCTAGTTCCCACATTGCCTCTTCCCTTGAGTGATGTTTCCACAAAACTTTCACTAATGGGATGCTCTTGGTTCTCAGTACCTTCTCCTTTCTATCGAGAATCTGGACGGGTTTCTCAGTGTAGCTCATGTCCTCTTGTATGTCCATCTCATCATACTCTATAACATGAGAAGGGTCCGGGTGGTACTTCCTCAACATAGACACATGAAAAATGTTGTGTATTTCAGACATCTGTGGGGGTAATGCTAATCTGTAAGCTACCTCTCCCACTCTCTCAAGAATCTAGAATGGTCCTATGTATCGAGGACTCAATTTTCCTTTCTTCCCAAATCGTATGATACCCTTACTCGGTGATATTTTCAGAAATACTGTATCACCAACCTCAAACTCAAGTGGCCGTCTACGCACATCCACGTAGCTTTTCTGTCTACTTTGTGCAGCCCGTAACCTCTCACATATGAGTTTCACACTCTGTACGGCTTGCTCAACAAGCTCGGGGGCATTTATCTTTCTGTCACCGACTTCTTCCCAAGCTACAGGGGATCTACACCTCCTACCATATAGAGCCTCAAAAGGTGCCATTCCAATACTCGCATGATAGCTGTTATTATATGCAAACTCTGCTAGGGGCAGGTGATCATCCCATGATCCCTTAAAATCCATCGTACACGCCCTCAACATATCCTCCAGGGTCTGAATAGTCCTCTCTGACTGACCATCTGTCTAAGGATGATAGGCGGTACTAAAACTCAATCGAGATCCCATGGACTCCTGAAACTGGGTCCAAAATCTGGAAGTAAACCGGGAATCTCTATCAGAAGTAATACTCACTGGAGCCCCATGTAATCTAGCTATCTCGCTGACATACAGCTCAGCTAAGGCATCCACAGTATCTGTGCTCTTGATGGCAAGGAAGTGGGCACTCTTGGTCAATCTATCCACTATAACCCATATAGCGTCATGACCTCTTCGGGTCCTCGGTAAACCCATAATAAAGTCCATAGTGACATGCTCCCATTTCCATGTAGGTACAGGTAAGGGCTGTAGTAGTCCTCCGGGCTTCCGATGCTCAGCTTTCACTTGCTGGCATACTAAACACCTGGCCACGTACTCTGCCACGTCTTGCTTCATACCACTCCACCAATACACCTTTCTCAAGTCTCGATACATCTTAGTACTCCCTGGGTGCATGGTGTATCGCGAGCAGTGGGATTCTCTCATTATCTGTCTCTTCAGGGTATCATCGTCCGGTACACACATCTGTCCTCTGAATCTCAACAATCCATCCTCACTGATGGTGAGATCCGACTGCGAACTCTGCTCAGCTTGGCTAACCATATCTATCAATCTCTGATCACTGCGCTGCCCAGTTCTAATCTGATCCATGATCCTGGGCTCTATCCGCAGGCTAGCCAAAAATCCAGTCTCTACCTCTTTAACTCTGATCCGAAGTTCGGTGAACTGCTCTAACAAATCCCATTCCCTGATCATCATAGCAGATATCATACTCTTCCTGCTCAGGGCATCAGCAACTACATTCGCCTTACCCGGATGATATAGAATCTCGCAGTCATAATCCTTAAGGAGTTCCATCCATCTCCTTTGTCTCATGTTTAACTCTTTCTGATCAAAGAGATATCTCAAACTCTTGTGATCAGTGAAGATCTGGAATCTTTCCCCATATAAGCAGTGTCGCCAGATCTTCAAAGCAAATACCACAGCGGCTAACTCCAAATCATGCGTGGGGTAACTCCGCTCATGGTCTTTCAACTGTCGTGATCCATATACAACCACTCTTCCGTGCTGCATAAGCACACACCCCAATCCTTGATGAGATGCATCACTATACACCGAAAATCCTCCTGATCCCTCAGGAATAGTTAACACAGGTGCCGCTGTCAATCTCCTTTTTAATTCCTGAAAACTGAGCTCACATTGATCAGTCCATATGAATGGAGTCTCCTTGCGTGTGAGCTTAGTCAAAGGGGCGACAATCCTGGAAAATCCTTCCACAAATCTTCTGTAATACCCTGCCAAACCAAGGAAGCTTCGCACCTTAGTAACTGTCCTCGGTCTCTCCCAACTAAGCACAGCTACTACTTTACTTGGATCCACTGATACTCCTTCCTCTGAGACTATATGACCAAGGAAAGCTATCCGGTTCAGCCAAAACTCACACTTACTAAGCTTTCCATATAATTGCTTATCTCGGAGTATCTGAAGTACCAACCACAAATGCTGTGCATGCTCCTCATACGACCGAGAGTACACCAGGATATCATCAATAAAGACTATCACAAATTTATCCAAATAGTCTCTGAACACCTCGTTCATCAATCTCATAAATGCTGCAGGGGCATTCGTCAACCCAAAGGACATCACCAAAAATTCGTAATGGCCATACCTCGTCCTGAAGGCCGTCTTTGGAATATCTTCTTCCTTGATCCTCAATTGGTGATAGCCCGATCTCAAATCAATCTTAGAAAAGACTGATGCCCCTTTCAGCTGATCAAGTAGATCATCAATCCTGGGCAGTGGATATTTATTCTTCACCGTGGCTTTATTCAACAACCGGTAGTCTACGCATAATCTGAGACTACCATCCTTCTTTTTAACAAATAGTACTGGTGCTCCCCACGGCGAAACACTGGGTCTAATAAACCCTTGATCCAATAACTCCTGTAGTTGTCTCTTCAATTCCTCAAGTTCCACTAATGCCATTCTATAAGGAGGTTTAGAGATCGGCTGAGTGTCTGGTACCAAATCAATGGTAAACTCCAGCTCTCTCCCTGGTGGTAAACCTGGCAATTCATCTGGGAAAACATCCAGAAATTCGTAAACCACAGGTATATCCTCAATTCTCGGATGTTCCCGCTCATCGTCTGAGATGAGTGTCTCATAACCTTCACATGAACAATCATATTTAATATTCTCCAACATAATATCAAGATTCTCAAATTACTTACTAGAAATCCACATAATCATTTCCTCACTATCTCAATCGTACACTGTAAGGTTCAGGTAGGGAGAAAGTTACAATCTTTGTGTAGCAGTCTAAACTCACTCGATTGGTCGCCAACCAATCCATTCCCAGAATTACATCAAACCCATGTATATTCAACATGATTAGATCTGGTAACATCACTCTATCTCCCACCTTTACCTCACATCCTCTACAGATTAACTCAGTTCTCTGGGATTCACGCATAGGGGTATTTACATGTAGTATATATTCTAGAGGTTCAAACTTCAAGTTTAATCTACATGCAAAATGCTCAGAAATAAACGAATGCGTGGATCCTGAATCAATCAACACATGAGCCTCATAATTACAGACAGAGAGTGTTCCTCTTATAGTTTCTGCCGAAGTGTCTGCGGTCTCCTTATCCAGGGTAAACACACGTCCCTGTGCCACAGGTTTCTTCCCTTTCTCTGCCGCAGTGGCCCGTCTCCGGGGATCCACTCTCTGAGGCTGTTGTCTAGTGGGCTCCGGAGCATATGGTATCTGAGGTTGGGGACAGTCCTTCACTCTGTGACCCATGTCACCACATCTAAAACATCCACGGATCGACCCAGTACAACTTCCCTCATGCGATCGGCCACAGTCTCTACAAACCCTTATCTCCGGCCTGACATATCGAGGGGTCTCCTTGATAATAGGATAGGCTCTAGGTCTCTCCAATCTGTCCTTCTGTACCTCAATCCTTCCTCTTCTGAAGGAACCTCTCTGAGCCTCTGTTTGGAAAAGTGCTGGCCTCTTGCCCTTATCTCTATTCACCGCTCTGAGCTCATTCTGGGATTGTACCATCTCAATTCCTCTTTCAATCTCCTGTGCTCGTCTCAGAGCATCTCCAAACTCAGTAATACATAGCCCTATCAATCTATCTCTGATGACGGGCTTCAACCCATACACAAACTTCTCTGTGCGGAGCTCTTCACTCTTGAAGGTCTCTGGGTCATATCTCAATAGCGCTGTGAATCGGCTCTCGTAGTCATCCACAGACATGTCACCCTGTACCAAACTCAAAAACTCTGCTTGCCTCCTTCTCTGGGCAGCTCGTGGTACATATTGGGCTCTAAAGGCTGTCTGGAACTCTTTCCAACCAATCACCTCCTGGTGGGACATCAAAATTCCCTGGGTAGTACCCCACCAATCTCGAGTTCTCCCTTTCAACATATAGGCACTCATATTGACCCTCTCAGCATCGGTGCACCCCAGATAGTCGAATATAATTCTCAACTCCGTCAACCACTCCTCAGCCTCTGTAGGATCCTTCTTTCCCCTAAACATGGGTGGATTCATCTTCAAAAAATCCCTTAGTCGGACCATACTTCTATCCTCAGGCTGGGTGACGGGAGGCACTGGGGGTATGGGAGGTCCTTGTGGTGGTGTAGGGGTAGTATCCGAGGCATTAACTCCAAAGTGTTGCGCGAATAACGCTGCCATCTGCTCAAAACCTTGCCTCACATCGGTCTCAATCCGATTAAATCGAGAGTTAGGACTCTCTGGTTGTGGGACAGGTGGCGGAGGGGACTCTGCCTACCTCCTCGAACGACCTCGTCGTTTACTCATTCTCTATCTCAACTCGTCTCCTGCGCGTACATATCACAATCGATTGAAATCTCAATCCTCAATTTCAGTTCATGACCAGACCATTACAGACACTTGGGATGTATTCTATTTCACTTAACCTACACTGACAGTACTAGACACCCTAAGCTCTGATACCAAGAAAACTCTGTCACGCCCCGAAAATGCGAAAAATAGAGCAAATTTAAAACTTTCTTACTCATTAATTCACAATTAATGGTGCATTCCTGTGCAGTGTCATACATCATCATAATTATTATGCCTCAGGATCTCATCATAATATAGCGTATATTGTACCGTATACAAATACTCAATTCCAAGTTAATTAATCCTAATACATCCCGTACATCATGGTACATTAAGTGTCTGTGAATATAACTCTAGTCTGGGTACATGAATATTAAATATCTACCTCAATACACAAAATACGGCCTGGAGCTCAAATCCTCCACTAGCCTCTAGCCCGTACGCCGCAGGGAGCTCACTTCACTTGAAGCGATCTGGGGGGGGAGAAGAAAACAGGGTGAGCTTCCAAACCGCTCAGTAAGGGGGGTGAGGAAACTCAGTTATATAAACCATTTCACACATCACAAATATGTATTTGTTTATAAAGCTCATTTGAAATCGTAGCATGAAAGTTCTCAAAACATCATCATCCCATAACTCATTAAATCATGTGAAAACATGAAGATAAAAGGCTCAATATCGAGCACTCACAAGCATGTGTAAATATATGCAATAATGACTGTTCTCAAAATACGTGATAATAATCACCTCAGTAAATAGCACGTGACAAGGTCACAAAACACAACTCATGTGTAAAACGAGACTAGGCAAAAAAACTCAATTAAAACTCGTCATGGCACATCAAATATGTAATCTCCTCTGGGTGTGCATCCCAGGCATCCTCGTATAGAGGGAACGTCGACAATATGGTCGGATGCATGGTATATTGGACTTATATGTTACCAGAACAAGGCCCGGCCTTACATGCTACCAGAGCAATGCCTCGCCTCATGCACACTATCACGTGGTCCCTGGGTTGGATCCCAGGCGGCCCACTCTCTCGGTCTTACATGCTACCAAAGCAAGGCCACCTAGCGTTACCAGAACGGGGGTCATCTCACGTTACCAAAATGGAGGCATCTCTCGTTACCAGAACAGAGGAATATCGGACTTACATGCTACCAGAGCAAGGCCTCCCAACGCTACTAGAGCGGAGGAATAATCAGACTTACATGTTACCAGAACAAGGCCTGTGGTCCTTGGGTCGGTTCCCAGGCGTCCCACTATATCGGTCTTACATGCTACCAGAGCAAGGCCAGATGTGTATTCAACATGACACGCCTAAGTCTCAATCATTAGCCATTATCTTCTAAAACGTTATGCCTTCACGTAGAACTCATAACGGTTTTCTCTCATAAAACTCATTTAAAACATTTGTGTACTCAACACAAAACATATTAAAACCGAGTTCCAACCGGCAAAACACTCACACATTTCTCAAATCTCAATATCGCCTTAACGTAGAGCCCAATTTACTTTTCGCGCAAACTCAAAGGTTTATAAAGCAATTTCACACTTAGCTTATAAACTCATAAAATAATGGGCTCCAACCGGCTATAAAAACCGTGTGCAATTATATCACTACACAACACCAAACATGCTTGTATTCTCAATTCATGGTTCATGCTAACAATTCATCAAAATACATACACAAATGGTTTAGTTTTCCCTTACCTCTTTGCACCTCGTATAGTGCAATCGTTTCCCCCGTATCACGGACTAGCCTCGCATTCCACTCTGGAACTCCCGAGCTGTCCAAACGATGTTAAAACATCAATACTCAATTATCTCAAAATCGAGCATAATTGCTCATTGTTGGCTCTACCGAGAGGGGGGTGAATCGGTTTTCTAACAATTATGGCAGATTTTAAATTAATCGCAATTTAAACACAAATGATAATGAATAAAACAGTGCAATATAACAATTTAATGCAAAGAGAGGGAAAGAGAAACAAACACAGTGACTTATAGAGGTTCGGCCAACTCTTGCCTACGTCCTCTCTCCTTGACCTTCTTGTCAAGTGGTTTCTTTCTCTCTTTCAATAGAGTTTACAAAGTTCCTTTTACAGGTTAAGGAATAACCTCTCTACCCTTAGCAATACAGAAAATGTATTCACCCTTTTACAATAACACTCACTGAGGAACAATCCTCTTTTCTTTTAAGGTGTGGATGAATACAGAATAAGGCTTTTCAGTGGGTAGGACTACCAAAGCTTGTAGTACTTAAGCTTGTACAATAAATCTCAATTAATGAGCAATAGGGATACAAGGAATGAAAGAATTAAAGCTTGAGAATGTTTGGAATGTTCAGTGATAGTCTCTCTATCTGCTTTGTCTTCAATGCTTGGTTATATACTGAAGGTTGGGTAGTTGGAGCATTAAATGCAGTTTTTCCCGTTGAGATTTGAAGAAAATAGCCGTTGGGAACCTCCAGTGGTCAGACAGATCGATCTCTTATCTTGGCCAGATCGATCTCTTAGTTTTGAATCCTGCAAGATCAAAGCATAAATACACAGGGAGATCGATCTCATAGGTTACCAGATCGATCTCTCAGTTAGAGTATGAGAAGGCAGATCGATCTGTCGAATATCCAGATCGATCTCCTATCCTCTCTGTTTGAGGCAAGATCGATCTCTCAATACACCAGATCGATCTCTTAAGCTCTCTGACTTTGAGCAGATCGATCTCTTCCTTACCAGATCGATCTCCTAAGTTCTCTGACTTAGAGCAGATCGATCTCTTAACCCTTGCAGATCGATCTCTTTTTACCTTAAACCCTTTACACCGTTTTAAGGCTTGCCAGATCGATCTCTTCCATCATGAGATCGATCTCTCATCAAGTATAAACCCAGGAGATCGATCTCTCACACCTCAGATCGATCTCTCATCAGCAGAACTCTAAGTTCTGGTCCTGATATCTTCTAAACATGTTTGTATACCATCTTAACATTATTGTATTAACTTGTTTTGTCATTTCAAAATACATTAACTCAACAATCTCCCCCTTTTTGATATGACAAAACTAATCCAATAAACATGTTTAGTGAATTTGCAAAATTCCCCCTTTTTGTGAGCTTTTGACTTTGTTAAAGATTTAACTCATCCTTAGTTAAATCTTAACTCCCCCTTAGTTAGCTCTAGCTCTTAACTCCCCCTCAATTAAATCATCCTATAACTCCCCCTCAATCCTATCATCCTTTTAAACTATGAACACAAACACAACAACATGCATGTTTCTTATCATGTTTCTTATGTGTCTTCTCCCCCTTTTTGTCATATCAATCACACATGGTCATTAACTCACAAAATGCAACATTGTCAAAACCATGGCAGTTCAAAATCAATATTGACTCACAAAATGCCACATTTTCATAAACAATCAATTTATATTGCATTCAAGCAAATTCAGTACAAAGAACAGTGCGAAATGATATAACTAAACTAAACCATACACCTAAAGCCTAAGATGATGGAGGATCACGGTCCAAAAGATTCTCAACGTGTGTGCGCGTCACTTGAAGTTCATCGAACATTGCCTCTTGAGTTTCTTGAAATTTATCGAACATCGCCTTTTGAGTGTCTTGAATCCTATCCACTCGTTGAGTTAAGTCCTCGATCATACGCCGCTGAGTGGTATGTCCTTCATCGATCCTCTGACTGAGGTCGCTTATCATCTTCATGAGCAGCTCCAAGTCAGCAGGAGACGATGTTTGTGCAGTTGGCGCAGCCGTGGAGGACGACGATTCTGGAGCGGGTGCTGCAGGTGCGGGTGCTGCAGGTGGGTGTGCTGGTTCAGCAGTGTGGTCATCCTCAGCCTCAGCAGGTTGCTGTTCTTGCTTTTTCGTCCATTCTCCCCGAAAATCTTTGTAGTACCCCATATGATGTAGGGTCCCAATATTGAGGATGCTCTTGGGAGAAGGGAGTTCGCTAGATTCACTGCTGCAGTTGATACCAAGGCGGTGGAGAAGATAGGCTACCGGTTGTGGAAAAACGATCGTGGTAGCTTGTCTACGCACAATCTTCAGCCAGTCTTCGTATATGAAGTGAGGGAGGTTAGGCTTTTGGCTTGTGGTGTGAATGTGATGAAGCCAGAACCGATCTAGACGCCTGACGGTTGAGTGACGGGTACCGTAAGGGCGGAGATTCCACGAGATTATGAGGTGGAGTAACCGAAGGTGCATTGGAAGGTTACTCGCCTTGTCCCCGGGGAGTTCAAACGCAAAGGGGACTTCCTCATCCTCATTAGTTAAGCCTTCATCGCGTATATCAAATACTTTGGCTATAACTTCAGAATCAATTAAAATGGATTGACCCATGACGAAGGTTTTGAAGGCAAGGATTTTGCAGGTGTCATCGGGGTCATAAATGAGTTCGGCATTTGAAAAGAATGCACGAACGAGATTTGGAGGGACAGGAGTGTTGATTTTCAAGAATTTCACCCAACCAAATTCCTCAAATTTTGACAGGTATGGAAAGTCTATGTGATTGAGGAAGGAAAAATCAATGGTGCGCCAATGCTTGATTGGCATTGTTGAAAAATATTCCTCATACCGCTTTCTTTTTGCTGGTGTTTTAAAGCACCGATTGAAGGAAGCGACAGGAGGTGGAGGAATAGGTTGTGATGAGGAACCTGCCTCTCCTGTGGTTCTAGGGGGTTTGTTTGCTACTGACATCCTAGGCATGATTCTAAACTATAGATTTGCGCTAAACAGATTCAACAGTGAGAAAAGCAATGAAACAGGACCTAGGTTTGCCCTAGAATGAAAAGCAACGCAAATCAGAGAAAATCTTTGAGAAATTAGTGAGAAATGTAGGTTACTATACCGGAATTTGACACCGAGACGCAAGGAAGACCGTACGAGGATCGATCTGAGGAGGAATTGAAGAAGAGGATGCGAGGGAATTGGAGAATTTGAAAGTTAGGTTTTGTGAGAATTGGGGATTTTTTGCGATATATTTATACTACACGACACAGGAGATCGATCTGTCGAGGCAACAGATCGATCTGGTACTTCCAGAATCCAAGAGAGATCGATCTGTCGCAAAGCCAGATCGATCTGGTCTCAAACAGAGGCTTAAAGAGATCGATCTGGTACATGCACAGATCGATCTGTAGAATGCGGAAGCTTGATGAGATCGATCTGTCGTGTGGACAGATCGATTTGCCTTTAGATAGAGACGTAAGGAGATCGATCTTATGGTTAGAAGATCGATCTTCTTAGATTAACCTTGACGATTTAGGCTTGATAGAAGCATGGAGATCGATCTATATCACAAGGAGATCGATCTCTCATCCTCTTTGCCAAAAAATTTTTGCAAAAACTCTTTAAAAATCAACTTGAAATCAAGATTTTTACAACATGAAAGTCCTAAGGCATATTCATGAGTCCTAATTCACCTCTAAGGATACAGAACCTATCTCTATCAAGGGGTTTGGTGAATATATCAGCTATTTGATGTGTAGTATCAATATACTCTAAGATTATATCCCCTTTTTGTACATGGTCTCTAAGAAAGTGATGTCTAATTTCTATGTGCTTGGTTCTGGAGTGTTGAATAGGATTCTTAGACAGATTAATGGCACTGGTATTATCACATTTAATTGAGACTTGCTTCATGTCAATACCATAATCTCTCATTTGTTGTTTAATCCACAACACTTGAGCACTATAACTACCAGCTGCTATATATTCAGCTTCAGTTGTGGACTGAGCTACACTGTTTTGTTTCTTGGAGAACCAAGAAATTAACCTATTTCCTAAGAATTGGCAAGTACCTGAAGTACTTTTCCTATCTATTTTGTATCCTCCAAAATCAGCATCTGAAAATGCATGAAGGGCAAAAGTGGAGTCTTTGGGATACCAAAGTCCTAGTGAGGGAGTATCTTTGAGGTATCTAAAAATTCTCTTAGTTGCCAATAGATGTGATTCCCTAGGAGAGGATTGAAATCTAGCACAAAGGCATACACTAAACAATATATCTGGTCTACTTGCAGTTAAATAAAGCAATGATCCAATCATAGACCTATAGAGTTTAGTGTCTACACACTTACCACCTTCATCTTTGTCAAGCTTGATGTTGGTGCCCATTGGAGTGGCTTGAGGTTTGCAACTCTCCATTCCAAAATGCTTGAGCAAGTCCTTGGTGTACTTTGCTTGATTGATGAAAGTTCCATCCTTTGTTTGCTTCACTTGAAGTCCCAAGAAGAATGTGAGTTCTCCCATCATGCTCATCTCAAATTCCCCTTGCATGATCTTAGCAAACTCTTGACATAAAGACTCATTAGTTGAACCAAAAATAATATCATCTACATATACTTGTACAACTAGTAAGTCCTTATTTTTATTTTTGATGAATAATGTGGTGTCTACCTTTCCTCTTGAGAATCCTTTTTCTAAAGAACTTTGACAACCTTTCATACCAAGCTCTAGGAGCTTGTTTTAACCCATAAAGTGCCTTAGACAATTTGAAAACATGTTCAGGAAATTCATGATTTTCAAATCCGGGAGGTTGCTCTACATAGACTTCTTCATTAATGAAACCATTCAAGAATGCACTCTTTACATCCATTTGATATAACTTGAAATCTTTATAACATGCAAAGGCAAGTAACATTCTTATTGCCTCTAATCTAGCTACCGGTGCATATGTTTCATCATAGTCTATGCCTTCCTCTTGTCTATAGCCTTGAGCAACTAGCCTAGCCTTATTCCTTATGATCACACTATTTTCATCCATTTTGTTCTTGAATATCCATTTAGTTCCAATTATAGAGTGATCACTAGGCCTTGGAACTAGTTTCCATACTTTGCTTCTCTCAAATTGATTTAACTCTTCTTGCATTGCTAGGAACCAATTATTATCCTCTAAGGCTTCATTGACATTCCTAGGCTCTATTTGAGATACAAAGGCTATATATTGACACATATTCCTTAAGGATGACCTAGTTCTAACTCCAAGAGTTGGATCTCCTACTATTTCACAATCTTTTACATATCCTAACTCTCTTGGTGCTCTAGGTTCTCTTTCTAAAACTTCTATTTCTTCTTCATCTTCTTTATTCAAATCAAGCTTTTCTAGAAAGTCATCTTCTAAGCCTTCATCAAATATCTCAACATTTTCATCATTGTTGGTTGAATCTTTAGATATATTATTTGATTCATCAAATACAACATGAATAGATTCTTCAACCATTAATGTTCTTTTGTTATAAATTCTATAAGCCTTTGAATTCAATGAATATCCTAGAAATATTCCCTCATCACTTTTGGCATCAAATTTTCCTAAATTATCTTTTCCATTATTTAGAACAAAGCATTTGCAGCCAAAAGGATGGAAGTAACTAATATTAGGCTTCTTACCTTTGTAGAGCTCATAAGGAGTTTTCTTTAGCATGGGTCTTATCATAGCTCTATTAATTATATAACATGATGTGTTTATAGCTTCAGCCCAAAAGTACTTTGGCAAGTTATTTTCACATAACATGGTCCTAGCCATCTCTTCCAAAGTTCTATTTCTTCTCTCAACTACACCATTTTGTTGCGGTGTCCTAGGGGCTGAAAAATTATGGCTAATTCCTTGATCATTGCAATACTCATCAAATCCTATATTTTCAAATTCTTTGCCATGATCACTTCTAATGCTTGTTATTGTATATCCTTTTTCATTTTGAGTCACCTTTGAGTAAGTTATGAATTTTTCTAAGGCTTCATTTTTTACTCTCAAAAAGAACACCCAAGTGTACCTAGTGTAATCATCAACTATTACAAAACCATAGTGTTTCCCACCTAGGCTAGTGGTTCTAGTTGGTCCAAATAAGTCTAAATGCAGTAATTGAAGAGGCCTAGTGGTGGATACACTATTCTTAGGCTTAAAAGTTGTTCTCTTGTGTTTTCCTTTAACACAAGCTTCACATATTTCTTCATGATTAAAGGGTAGTTTGGGTAAGCCTATGACTAGATCCTTTCTTGCTAATTTGGATAGCACATGCATGCTAGCATGACCTAGTCTCCTATGCCATAACCAAGATTCCTTTTTGTTATCTACCATTAAGCATATGTTTTCGTTTTTGAGTTCATTAAGGTAGACTATATATATGTTACCTTGCCTATGACCTAGAAGAAGAATTTTATTTGACTTAGGATCTATAACATTACATTTCATGCAATCAAAAATTACTTTGTAACCTTTGTCACAAAGTGACTAATGCTTAGCAAGTTATGCTTTAGACCCCTAACAAGTAATACTTTTTCTAAAGAGAAATGATCATTACCTATTGAGCCACTCCCTTCCACTTTGCCTTTGGAGTTGTCCCCAAAAGTGACTTCTCCACCAATTTTCGATTTGAAGGAATTGAAATGGCTTTTATCACCCATCATGTGCCTTGAGCATCCACTATCTAAGTACCAAGCTTCTTTTGTTTTAGCTTTGTGGCTATGCTCAATCACCTATAACAAAAAAATAAACACACTCAAGTCTTAGGTACCCAAATTCTCTTGGGTCTTTGGAGGTTAGTAAATGAAATTCTTGATCCCATTGGGATCCATTTTGCTAATGCATTGCAGTCCTTGGAATGAATTACCTCTTTTGGAATCCATATCCTTTTTACAATTTTTCCTTTAAGATTCCTCATCTTTATAGTGCAATAATGTGACTTATGTCCCTTCTTATTACAATATGAACAAGTAATTGCAGGTTTATTCATGCTCTTCCTAGCAATAAAACTCTTAAGATGGGTTTCCCTACTTTGTGCATTATACCCTAAGCCATTTTTGTCAAAAAATGCCCTTTGGGTTTCTAACATGCTATCTAGCTTTTGTTGCCCCATGTGAAACCTATTAAAGGAGTTATGTAAATTGCTATTTTTCTCCTTAAGGTCACAAATTTCTAGATTTGCAATCTCTAGTTTCTTTTCACATTTCAATTTATCTTGTAGCATTATCTCATTTTCCCTTTTTAATTTAGATATTAACTTTTTATACTTCATGCTCATAGATTCATACTCTAATGCTAAATCATCAAATGCATCTTGCAGTTCATCAAAAGAGTATTCATTGATATTAGATGTTACCTTTTCATCCTCATCAATTGCCATGAAGCATAGGTTGGCAATGTCCTCATTTGATTCATCATCGGAGCAGTCACTGTCACTCCATGTTGCTACCATCGCCTTCTTTTTATGAAACCTATCATTGGATCTTTTGAGGAGAGGGCAGTTAAATTTTATGTGTCCAGGTTTTTTACATTCATAACACACAATAGAGTCTTTTCTACCTACTTCCTCTTGTTCTCTCCTATTGTTTCTCCTATTGCTATTACTAGTTCTCATCCTCATGAATTTATTAAATCTTTTGGCAAACATTGCCATCTCAATATCCTCCTCACTGCCACTCTCATTTTTAATTTCCTTTTCAGCAGTGGATTTTAGAGCAACACCCACTTTCTTGGGTGGCTCTTCATTTCTTTTAAGCTTCATCTCATAAGTTAGCAAAGAACCTATTAATTCATCTAAGGACAATGTGTGTGGATCCTTAGATTCCTCTATTGCTGTCACTTTAGCTTCCCATGATTTAGGTAAGCTATTTAAAATTTTCTTTACCATTTCAATATTAAAATATATTTTTCCTAAAGATTTTAATCCATTAATTATATCGGTAAACCTAGTGAACATATCACTAATGGATTCTTCTTCCTTCATCCTAAAGAGCTCATAATCATGTGTGAGCATACCTACTTTTGTCTCCTTCACTTGGGTTGTACCCTCATGAGTTATTGCCAATTTATCCCATATTTGCTTGGCATTATCACACCCGGAGACTCTATTATATTCATTAGGACCTAAAGCACAAAATAATGTGTGCATAGCTTTAGCATTTAGCTGTGCACATTTAATGTCATTAGAATCCCATTCATCTTCTTCTTTGGGAATATCTCTTCCCTCTATTTTCTTCGTAGGGATTTGAGGTCCCTTAACTATAATTCTCCATACTTCATAATCGTTTGCTTGAATAAATAGCATCATCCTAGTCCTCCAATATGAATAATGTTCACCATTGAACATGGGAGGTCTAACCGTGGAGTGCCCCTCTCCTATCAAACTAGTTGCAACATTGTTAAGAGCCATTTGATCGTTTTCTAACTCTTAGGAAGTTGTTCCTACGTGATTAAAGAGTCCTAGCTCTGATACCAATTGTTGGCTCTACCGAGAGGGGGGGTGAATCGGTTTTCTAACAATTATGGCAGATTTTAAATTAATCGCAATTTAAACACAAATGATAATGAATAAAACAGTGCAATATAACAATTTAATGCAAAGAGAGGGAAAGAGAAACAAACACAGCGACTTATAGAGGTTCGGCCAACTCTTGCCTATGTCCTCTCTCCTTGACCTTCTTGTCAAGTGGTTTCTTTCTCTCTTTCAATAGAGTTTACAAAGTTCCTTTTACAGGTTAAGGAATAACCTCTCTACCCTTAGCAATACAGAAAATGTATTCACCCTTTTACAATAACACTCACTGAGGAACAATCCTCTTTTCTTTTAAGGTGTGGATGAATACAGAATAAGGCTTTTCAGTGGGTAGGACTACCAAAGCTTGTAGTACTTAAGCTTGTACAATAAATCTCAATTAATGAGCAATAGGGATACAAGGAATGAAAGAATTAAAGCTTGAGAATGTTTGGAATGTTCAGTGATAGTCTCTCTATCTGCTTTGTCTTCAATGCTTGGTTATATACTGAAGGTTGGGTAGTTGGAGCATTAAATGCAGTTTTTCCCGTTGAGATTTGAAGAAAATAGCCGTTGGGAACCTCCAGTGGTCAGACAGATCGATCTCTTATCTTGGCCAGATCGATCTCTTAGTTTTGAATCCTGCAAGATCAAAGCATAAATACACAGGGAGATCGATCTCATAGGTTACCAGATCGATCTCTCAGTTAGAGTATGAGAAGGCAGATCGATCTGTCGAATATCCAGATCGATCTCCTATCCTCTCTGTTTGAGGCAAGATCGATCTCTCAATACACCAGATCGATCTCTTAAGCTCTCTGACTTTGAGCAGATCGATCTCTTCCTTACCAGATCGATCTCCTAAGTTCTCTGACTTAGAGCAGATCGATCTCTTAACCCTTGCAGATCGATCTCTTTTTACCTTAAACCCTTTACACCGTTTTAAGGCTTGCCAGATCGATCTCTTCCATCATGAGATCGATCTCTCATCAAGTATAAACCCAGGAGATCGATCTCTCACACCTCAGATTGATCTCTCATCAGCAGAACTCTAAGTTCTGGTCCTGATATCTTCTAAACATGTTTGTATACCATCTTAACATTATTGTATTAACTTGTTTTGTCATTTCAAAATACATTAACTCAACACTCATAACTCCTCAAATCTTTCGATTCTCTTAACTCTACCCTAAACTACAACCTCATTCACAATATCTCAACGTCCTACATTTCTCATGCCAATTATCTATGCTAATTCACCACATTGTCTAAATTTCCATTTATAGCACAAATTCTCAAAATTACCAAAATTACCAAATATCAACATTACTCCAACTACATTGCAATTTCATCAATCCCTAATCATTTCTCAACTATTTCAACGCAATGACAACCACCAATATCATCAAAATCATCTCAAATATCAAGATCGAGGTTTAGAAATTACCCAAAGCTTGTGAGACGCACAACCCACGCCTCGATCCGATTCGTCCTTCGATTTCCAAGTATGTTGTTCTCCCTTTGATGAGGAACAACTTTCCTTCTTACCACAACTCTTGATTTGGCCGGAAATGGGTGTTTTGGATAAGTGAGAAAGTTAGGTTTTCGGTGGAAATGGGGTTGGAAGAGAGAGAAAGTGAAATTGCAGGAGAAAAACAGGGGTTCCTTATATAGACTGGAGGTAGGAGATCGATCTGGCTCTTGAGGAGATCGATCTGAATTTGAATTTTTGGGACGATTTGGGGCAATTTATGCCTAGGAGATCGATCTGTCGAGGGGTGAGATCGATCTCTTTATGGCTTTATGAGATCGATCTGCTCCTTGAGGAGATCGATCTTCTCCCAAACAGAATCATTTGGAGATTGATCTCTTCCTCATGAGATCGATCTTCTCTCAAACAGATTTATAAGGAGATCGATCCTCTTCCATTGGAGATCGATCTGCTCCTCAAATTCTTCCTTCCCTCTCATTTTTAACTCACCAGATCGATCTCTCCTTCTCGCAGATCGATCTGCCCTCATAGTTTCACATTTATTTTAACACTTAACATATAAATCTCCAATTATCATTCCCACAATTCACTTAGATCAATAAATTACACTTCAAATTATTATTACATCATTAAAATATGTCTGAAATTCTCAGATCTCACAGGCATCCACAATATCTGTGCTCTTGATGGCAAGGAAGTGGGCACTCTTGGTCAATCTATCCACTATAACCCATATAGCGTTAAGACCTCTTCGGGTCCTCGATAAACCCATAATAAAGTCCATAGTGACATGCTCCCATTTCCATGTAGGTATAGGTAAAGGCTGTAGTAGTCCTCCAAGCTTGCGATGCTCAGCTTTCACTTGCTGGCATACTAAACATCTGGCCATATATTCTGCCACGTCTCGCTTCATACCACTCCACCAGTACACCTTTCTCAAGTCTCGGTACATCTTAATACTCCTTGAGTGCATGGTGTATCGGGAGCAGTGGGATTCTCTCAGTATCTGTCTCTTCAGGGTATCATCGTCCTGTATACAAATCCGTCCTCTAAAGCTCAACAATCTATCCTCACTGATTGTGAGATCCGAATGCAAAGTCTATTCAGCTTGGCTAACCATATCTATGAACCTCTGATCACTGCGCTGCCTAGTTCTAATCTGATCCATGATCCTGGGCTCTATTCGTAAGCTAGCCAAAAATCCAGTCTTTATTCTTTAACTCTAATCCAAAGTTCTGCGAACTGCTCCAGTAAATCCCATTCCCTGATCATCATAGTAGATATCATACTCTTCCTGCTCATGGCATCAGTAACTACGTTCGCCTTACCCGGATGGTATAGAATCTCACAGTCATAATCCTTAAGGAGTTCCATCCATCTTCTTTGTCTCATGTTTAACTCTTTCTGATCAAAGAGATATCTCAAACTCTTATGATCAGTGAAGATCTAGAATCTTTCCCCATATAAGTAGTGTCGCCAAATCTTCAAGGAAAATACCACAGCGGCTAACTCCAGATCATGCGTGGGGTAATTTCGCTCATGGTCTTTCAATTGTCGCGACCCATATGCGACCACTCTTCCATGCTGCATAGGCACACACCCCAATCCTTAATAGGATGCATCACTGTAAATTGAAAATCCCCCTGATCCCTTAGCGATAGTCAACACAGGTGCCGCTGTTAATCTCCTCTTTAACTCCTGAAAATCGAGCTCACACTAATCAGTCCATATGAATGGAGTCTCCTTGCGCATGAGCTTAGTCAAAGGAGCGACAATCCTGAAAAATCCATCCACAAATCTTTTGTAATACCCTGCTAAACCAAGGAAGCTTCGTACTTCTATAACTGTCCTCGGTCTTTCCCAATTAAGCACAGCCTCCACTTTACTTGGATCCACTGATACTCCTTCCTCTGAGACTATCCGATCCAGCCAAAACTCACACTTACTAAGCTTTCCATATAATTGTTTATCTTGGAGTATCTGAAGTACTAACAACAATTGCTGTGCATGCTCCTCATATGATCGAGAGTATACTAGGATATCATCAATAAAGACTATCACAAATCTATCTAGATAGTCTTTGAACACCTCGTTCATTAATCTCATAAAAGCTGCAGGGGCGTTCGTTAATCCAAAGGACATCACTAGAAATTCATAATGGCCATACCTTGTCCTGAAGGTCGTCTTTGGAATATCCTCTTCCTTAATCCTCAAATGGTGGTAGCCCGATCTCAAATCAATCTTAGAAAAGACTGAGACCCCTCTCAGCTGATCAAGTAGATCATCAATCCTGGGTAATGGGTATTTATTCTTCACTGTAGCTTTATTCAACAGTCGGTAGTCTACGCATAATCTGAGACTACCATCCTTTTTCTTAACAAATAAAACTGGTGCTCCCCACGGTGAAATACTGGGTCTAATGAACCCTTGATCCAATAACTCCTGTAGTTGTTTCTTCAATTCCTCAAGTTCCACTAATGCCATCTTGTAGGGAGGTTTAGAGATCGGCTGAGTATCTGATACCAAATCAATGGTAAACTCCAGCTCTCTCTCTGGTGGCAAACCTGGCAACTCATCTGGGAAAACATCCAAAAATTCACACACCACAGGTATATCCTCAATCCTCGGATGTTCCTGATCATCATCCGAGATGAGTGTTTCATAACCTTCATATGAACAATCATATTTAATACTCTAAAAAATAATATTAAAACTCTCAAATATTGCTTGCAAGATTCCATACGTCTATTTACTCAATATTTCAAACGTACACTGTAACGTTCAGGTAGGGAAAAAGTTACAATCTTAGTGTAGCAGTTTAAACTCACTCGATTGGTTGCCAGCCAATCCATTCCCAAAATTACATCAAACCCATGCATATTTAACATGATCAGATCTGCTAACATCACTCTATCTCCCACCTTTATTTCACACCCTCTACAGATTAACTCAGTTCTCTGGGATTCACGCATAGGGGTATTCACATGTAGTATATACTCTAGAGGTTCAAACTTCAAATTTAATCTACATGCAAAATGCTCAGAAATAAACGAATGTGTGGACCCTGACTCAATCAACACATAAGCCTTATGATAACAGACAGAGAGTGTACCTCTTATAGTTTCTGCAGAAGTGTCTGCGGTTTCCTTATCCAGGGCAAACACACGTCCCTGTGTAATAGGCTTCTTCCCTTTCTTTGCAGTAGTGGCCCGTCTCTCGGGATTCACTCTCTGAGGTTACTGTCTAGTAGGCTCCGGAGCATGCGGTATCTGAGGTTGAGGACAATCCTTCACTCTGTGACCCATGTCACCATATCTAAAACATCCACGGATCGACCCAGTACAACTTCCCTCATGCGATCAGCCACAGTCACTACAAACCCTTATCTCAAGCCTGCCAAATCGAGGGGACTCCTTGATAATAGGATAAGCTCTGGGTCTCTCCAATCTGCCCTTCTGTACCTCAATCCTTCCTCTCCTGAAGGAACCTCTCCGAACATCTGCTTGAGACATCGCTGGCATCTTGCCCTTGTCCCTAGTCACTGTTCCGAACTCATTCTGGGATTGTACAATTTCCATTCCCCTCTCAATCTCTTGTGCTCATCTCAGAGCATCTCCAAACTCAATAATACATAGCCCTATCAATCTATCTCTGATGATGGGCTTCAATCCATATACAAATCTCTCAGTACGGAGCTCTTCATTCTTGAAGGTCTCTGGGTCATACCTCAGCAGAGCGGTAAATCGGCTCTCGTAATCATCCACAGACATGTCGCCCTGTACCAACCTCAAAAACTCTGCTTGCCTCCTTCTCTGGGCAGCTCGTGGTACGTATTGGGCTCTGAAGGCTGCCTGAAACTCTTCTCAACCAATCATATCCTGGTGGGACATCAAAATACCCTAGGTAGTACCCCACCAATCTCGAGCTCTCCCTTTCAACATATAGGCACTCATACTGACCCTCTCAGCATCTATGCACCCCAGATAATCAAATATAACTCTCAAATCCGTCAGCTACTCCTCAGCCTCTGTAGGATGCTTCTTTCCCTTAAATGCGGGTGGATTCATTTTCAAAAAGTCCTTCAGTCGGACCATACTTCTGTCATTAGGCTGAGTGACGGGAGGCATTGGATCCATCTGTACTGGGGGTCTGGGAGGTCCTTGTGGTAGTGTAGGAGTAGTACCCGAGGCATTAACTCCAAAGTATTGCGCGAATAGCGCTGCCATCTGCTCAAAACCTTGCCTCACATCAGTCTCAATCCGATTAAATTGAGAGTTAGGACTCTCGGGTTGTGGGGCAGGTGGCGGAGGGGACTCTGCTGCCTCCTCGAACGACCTCGTTGTTTACTCATTATCTATCTCAACTCGTCTCCTGTGCGTACATATCAAAATCGATTGAAATCTCAATCCTCAAATTCAGTTCATGAACAGACTTATACAGACACTTGGGATGTATTCTATTTCGCTTAGCCGACACTGATAGTACTAGACACCCTAACCTTTGAAACCAAGAAAACTCTGTGACGCCTCGAAAACGCGAAAAATATGGCAAATTTAAAATTTTTTATTCATCAAATCACAATTAAGGGTGCATTCCTGTGCAGTGTCATACATCATCATACTTATCATGCCTCAAGATCTCATCATAAGATAGTATATATCATATCATATACATTACTCAATTCCAAGTTAATTAATCCTAATACATCCCGTACATCATTGTACAATAAGTGTCTGTAAATATAACTCTAGTCTGGATACATGAATGTGAAATATATACCTCAATACACAAAATACGGCCTGGAGCTCAAGTCCTCCACTAGCCTCTAATCCGTACGTCGCAGGGAACTCACTTCACTTGAAAAAATTTGGGGGAAGAGAAAATAGGGTGAGCTTCTAAATCGCTTAGTAAGGGGGTAAGGGAACTCAGTTATATAAACCATATCACACATCACAAGTATGTATTTGTATATGAAACTCAGTATACTCGTTTGAAATCGTAGCATGAAAGTTCTCAAAACATCATCATCTCATAGCTCATAAATCATGTGAAAACATGAAATTAAAAAGGCTCAATATAGAGCATTCATAAGCATGTGTAAATATATGTGATAATGGCTTTTCTCAAAATATGTAATAAAAATCACCTCAGTAAATAGTACGTGACAAAGTCACAAAACACAACTTATGTGTAAAATGAGACTAGGCAATAAAACTCATACAAAACTTGTCATGGCACATAAAATATATAATCTCCTCTAGGTGCGCATCCCAGGCATCCTCGTAAGAGGGAACATCGACAATACGGTCATATGCATGGTATATTGGACTTATATGTTACCAGAACAAGGCCCGGCCTTACATGCTACCAGAGCAATGCCTCGCCTCATGCACACTATCACGTGGTCCTGGGTCGGTTCCCAGGCGGCCCACTTTCTCAGTCTTACATGCTACCAAAGCAAGGCCACCCAGCGTTACCAGAACGAGAGTCATCTCACGTTACTAAAATGGAGGCATCTCTCGTTACCAAAACAGAGGAATATCGGACTTACATGCTACCAGAGCAAAGCCTCCCAACGCTACCAAAGCGGAGGAATAATCAGACTTATATGTTACCAGAACAAGGCATGTGGTCCCTGGGTCGGTTCTCAAGCGTCCCACTATATCGGTCTTACATGCTACCAAAGCAAGGCCCGATGTGTATTCAACATGACACGCCTAAGTCTCAATCACTAGCCATTATCTTATAAAAACGTTTTGCCTTCACGAAGAACTCATAATGGTTTTCTCTCATAAAACTCATTTAAAATATTCGTGTACTCAACACAAAACATATTAAAACCGAGTTCTAACCGGCAAAACACGCACACATTTTCTCAAATCTCAATATTGCCTTGACGTAGAGCCCAATTTACTTTTCACGCAAACTCAACGGTTTATAAAGCGATTTCACACTCAGTTTATAAACTCATAAAATAATGGGCTCCAACCGGCTATAAAAATCATGTGCAATCATATCACAACATAACACTAAACATGCTTGTATTCTCAAATCATGGTTCATGTTACAAACAGTTCATCAAAACACATACACAAATGGTTTAGTTTTCCCTTACCTCTTTACACCTCGTATAGTGCAATCGTTTCCCCTATTACGAACTAGCCTCGCATTCCACTATGAAACTCCCGAGCTGTCCAAACGATGTTAAAACATCAATACTCATCACCACAATAACCTCAATTCTCAAAATCAAGCATAATTGCTCATAACTCTATCACAAACCACAATCTCATTCACAACATCTCAACATTCTACATTTTCCATGCCATAATATCTATGTTAATTCACCACATTGTCTAAATTTCCATTTATAGCTCAAAATTCCCAAAATTACCAAAATTGCTAAATATCATCATCACTCCAACTACATTGTAATTTCATCATTCCCTAATCATTTTCCAGCTATTTCAACACAATGCAAATAACCATTATCACCAAAATCATCTCAAATATCAAGATCGAGGTTCAAAAATTACCAAAAACTTGTGGAGAGCTTATCTCTTGCCTTGATTCAATCCGTCTTTCGATTTCCAAGTATGTTGTTCTCCCTTTGATGAGGAACAACTTTCCTTCTTGCCACAACCTCTGATTTGGACGAAAATGGGTGCTTTGGATGAGTGAGAAAGCTAGGGCTCGGGTGAAAATAGGGTTTTGAAGAGAGAGAAAATGAAATTGCAGGAGAAAGCGGGGTTCTTTATATAGACGGAGGGTAGGAGATCGATCTGGCTCTTGATGAGATCGATCTGCATTTGAATTTGGAGACGATTTGGGGTAATTTTATGCTTAGGAGATCGATCTATCGAGGGTTGAGATCGATGTCTTAATGGCTTTATGAGATCGATCTGCTCCAATTATGAGATCGATCTCTAGTTTACAGAATGCATCATGAGATCGATCTGCTCCTTGAGGAGATCGATCTTCTCCCAAATAGAAACATTTTGAGATCGATCCCTTCCTCATGAGATCGATCTCTTCATTACAGAATCATAAGGAGATCGATCCTCTACCATTGGAGATCGATCTGCTCGCTTAAATTCCTCCTTCCTTATCATTTTTAACCTACTAGATCGATCCTCTCTTCCCCAAGATCGATCTGACCTCATAGTTTCACACTTTGGTTAAACACTTAACATATAAATCTTCAAATATAATTTCTAAAATTCACTACTTGCATTATTTCTCATTCATCACATATACATTTCAAGTTCATATTACATAATTAAAATATGTCTAGAATTCTTAGATCTCACAAATAGCTAGCCTCAAATCCTAGCGTAGTATCCTCCTATTGTTGGGATAACATATTCCCCTCTTGTTCTTTACTCCTGATGATCAGCCATTGTTTTTTGCAGTAGAGTGGTGATTTTCTTTAATTCCCTTCTTAACTTCCTAAGTGTTTTCTCAATATCAAATCTAAGGGAAAGAATTTACAGCTTTTTACTCTACGCATGCAAGCATCTATAAAGTTTTAAAAGTATAATTATTAAAACATAAGTTTAATCTATCCTAAAGGTATACTTACAAGCTAAGTATTTATAAAGGTAAAATTATACCTACACATGAATTTTCTAATATTAACTAAGGTTTTATCCATTTCTCAGCATTGGTGCCAAAAATTTGTTGACTACTTTCCTAACTAAGGTATTAATATAGGATTGTGAGTTAAGATTATCGTCCCACAGATTATTAATTACTAAAATTACCACCCTAAGTATGTTTTAGCTAGTTGTAGAATTTGATTAATAGGATAATTAAAAACCACCAATAAAACAAATGAAACAAAACTAACAAATTAAATTCAGAATTAGAAGACTTACATTACTACATTGACAATTAAATGATTGCAAAAAAAAGGATAAAAATGCAAATTAGAAAAGATTTTGCTAAAAATACAAATAACTAAAAATGCAGGTGGTAAATGCAAATGATATAAATGTAACTGAAACTACTAAAGTAAAAATAAAAATGCATGAAACTATCTTGAAGGCAAGTTTAGTTTAATGAAAATAAAAATGACCTAAAATGTAACCCTAAAATGCAATTAATACTAACCTTAAACTAATTACCTAACCCTAAATGAACTTTTAATTTACTAAGACTACAAGCAAACCGTGACTACCTATGGACAATGAATGCATGTAAAACATATAAATTTTCGTATTTTTGAAATGGATATTAATGCAAGCTAAATGTGCATGATACTAACATATTATTAGATTAACCCTAAATGAATTTTTAAACCCTTAAAGTGTGACATTAAAAAAATAGCACTAAAAATAGCTTAAAAATCGTGAATGATGGATGCACAAATGACACTAACTAGGCAAGCAAACTTAAGGGAAATGACATGGAAAATTTATCAAACATTACCTAAGTTATAACTAATATGTATTACTACCCTAAGACCATTTAAAGCCTATTAAAATAGTAACCAAAAAACTGAAATAGAACTGAAACAACATGATGGAACAAAACGTAAAAGGAGTGTAAATTTTGACTTGAAATGCTAATGAAATGATATGGTAATTTAATCAAACACTATCTAAACATTAACTACTATATGCATGACCATAAGATGACTTAAAACATAATAAGCCTGACTTAAAATAAGCCTAAACAACAACTAAAGTAGATTGGAATGGATAGTTTTAGAGGTTGGAAATAAGTTTTCAAATGCTAAAAAATCCAGTTATGAAACCTACATGAAACTAATGCAATCTAACAATTGAAAACCATTTTAACTTCTTGAAAAATGCAATGATCTTAGGAATGAAAAGGAATATTAAAAACATTAAGAACCATACCCAAACAACAGCTTAATAACCCAAAACGGTACAGAAAATAAGGAAAATCGATGTGAACTAAGCTTAAGCACAAGAGCCATTGAAGTAGTTTTTCAACCTTTTGGGATTCTCATACGCATAAAACTTAGTCATTATCAAAAATGGAAAAAGAGAATGAAAGAAAATATGACTTCATTACTGGAATTTGGAGATGACATTATTGATTAAAAGAAAGTTCAAAAGAAATACAAAGTTCGCTAAGAAAATTTGAAGAAAACACTAAGAAAATTTAAAGGAAATATAACAACCAATTGGTGGCTACCTAGAGCTATGAAAATAACATGAAAATAAAAATAAAAAGAGACCTAAAAATACCCTAGCAACCAATGTCCCACACATTCCTCTCCATTTTCTTTGAATAGCCATTAAAGTAAAGGTAAAGAGGACTTTATGCATAGTTGATAAGTTGGCACTCCTTGCCACTTGTCTTCATTTGATTGTCCATTTTTAGAAGATATTTTCAAGTCATCTTCTCTTCCAAATCAGCCTAAGAACTCCTTAAACCTTTTAGCCTCTTCCATTTGTCTTTTCATCCACTTGTGCATTTATTTGGCAAAGGCATATGTCCACCATGCGTGAGCATGTGCTCTTCAAGTGTTAGGCATGTGGTCGCTAAACTTAGCCTTCAAGAATACAAACTGTAGAAGCCCATATGGATGGAAGGGGTGACTTGCACTATAGGACGAGATATCTTGTTATTTTAGCCTTCAATGTTGAGTTTTCATCTTTTAGTGAGCCTAATTTATTTTTTACTCTTTTTCAGCCCAAAATTCACCAAAACGACTAGATTTCAACTCGAACTTTTTTATCTATGTAACTTGATGGGATTAAACAAATTAGGGAGGTAATTAACAATTTACAAGAGGATTAATCGAAATTTAACAAAATTAAGCATGTAAATAATTCTATTTTCATAAAGTAACTATTCTTGATCTATAAATTAAATCATTACCAACATATTGGAAATATAAAGGGTCACAGATAATAAGGTAATAAAATGATTAAATTAAATTAACAGGCTTAGAAAATTTGAAATTTTCTGATTGGACTTATTAAAAAGCATTATAATTGGGCCAAATTAAAGTGTTTAATTAAATGGGCTTAATGATAAAGATTTAATTAAGTTGTAGTCCGAATTATAATTATAATAAGCTCACTGCTAAAGGGCAATTATACCAATTAATGAGAGACAAAACCTTATCTCATATAAGCCTTATTATTATAAGCCATCTCTATATGAGAAAACCTTAGAATTAGCTGCAAAACCCTAAGGAATAATTCCCTTTTTGTTACCCATATATGTTATTGCTATCTTGTTTTTTACTTTACTTTTTAGTTTCTTGAAAGTAAGAAATTGTTTCTTAAATACCAAAAAAGTGAAATCAAAATTGGATGGTAAGATTATGAATCTTAGTCTACTAGCATAGAGACTACCATAATACGATTTAACCTCTCGTAGGTTCTTATTATTACCCATGTAGATTATTGTTAGAGGCGGGATGATTGAACAACTATTGGCTTATAGCAACCTAGCAAGGTTTATGTGATTAACTGGAGTTTCATAATCTTGAGTTACAAGTCATCAAGACAAAGGTATGATAAAGTTGTTTTGAAATTCATTATCTTCGTGTATGCCGATTTCTATATATTAAGATTGGTCAAAGGGTTGGTTTAGGTATTGACTTGTTTGGTTATATATTCTTCTACAACATATTATAAGATTGATTGAGCATAAGCTGAAACCTTCAACAGTTGTGGTCAACATTTGATTTTTCTGTTAGTAAAGGGCTTATTTAAGTGTTATCATTCACACCAATCTCCAACCATGCAATGATTCAAATATTAAGGTTGGAATTTTTCTACAAGGTTTCATGCCTTAAAAGTGGTAAAAAAAATTATCATTTCGTCTAGCCAACTAAATCTGTAAGGCTTTAGAAGGTCAAGAAAATTCAAGTTCAAAGTCAGGCACTCACTTAAAGAGCTAAAATGAAAGGAAGTCTTTCTGAAAAATTGAATAGACTTCAAGACTCGTCCTTAGTTCATGACAAGCACACACACATCCATGCCTTAAAGTAGGAGCATTTGTAGACATTGAAAATTAATATATATATATATATATATATATTAATCAATTAAATTAAATAATTTAATCGGTTTAATAAATTAATTGAAAGTTAATTAAAATCACTTGAAGATTAAGATGAAAACACATTATAAAAATTCAGTGAATCATGAATTATACCATTTAATTTTATCCATAAGTCATCTTCATTATCCTTAATTCAATTAAAAAAATTAGAGATAAAATTTAAGTGATAAAGTTCTTTTGAAAACCTCTCACATAGTATCACTTGAGCTCTATAAATAAGGGGTTCCTTCAAGCTATTGAGACATTGGGCCTTTACAGAGATTCTTAAACCTCTGTTGGCCTTCTCTCCTAGTTCAAGGCAATCAAATCTTCTCTCCATGTTTCAAGGCTGTTGAGTCTTTTTTCCAAGTTCAAAGGTTACCGAATCTTTTTTTCGATTTCAAAGATTACCTAAGTCTTTTTTTCGATTTCAAAGACTACCAAGTCATCTTTTTGAATTCCAAAACTACTAAATCATCTCTCCGAGTTTCAAGACTACCATGTCATCCCTTTTGAGTTCCAAGACTGTCAAGTCATTTCTCCAAATTCCAAAACTGTCATGTCATCTTTTTGTCAAAGTTACAGTCCAATCAAATCTCATCAATCAATAAGATGAACAAATTTCTAACTTTCTTTTAGTCATTCCATTTAAAAACTATTTATCTCTGTGTCATAGAGATTAAACGTCAATTATTTTTATTCCAAAGAGAGTAAATCAATGGATTATTTCTTTTTGTACAAAAATACATGCGGATAATTTAACCCTTGATTTTATTATAATCAAATTAAATTGATACTTTATTTTTGTCTACCTTTTTTTTTTGCACAAAATTTGTATATATAATTATTTTGTAAACTTTAAAAAAAGTAATACCATTTCTATACATGAAGAACTTTTATTATATGCTTTTAAAAAATTGAAAGAAATAAAAATACGTTTAAAGGAGAAATGAGATAAAAAAAAAACCCACATAAATCATGAACAAAGTAAAAGTATGTAAAAGAAAGTTCTTACTTATTTTATTTAAATATTCTATTTTAAAAAAAAAAAGGCATGAAAGAGTATTTATATTTTATACGCGGTATGATCTCAATATAAAATTTTTTCCTATATATTTTAAATTTTTAATACAATCTAATCTTTAGAGAGAGAATATAGTAAAAACCAAGAGCTGTTTTTAGAATTCGCATGTAGAAGAGAAATATGATAAAATGAAATCAAGATTCATGTGGAGCCATGAAAATTCAGCTGATCCCCACCCGTCCAATGGGTCCGGCTATATCCGAATGAGACCCCCACGGCCCCACCCCCTCTCTCCCAAGTTTTATCTGGCGATATTATCCTTCCATGCACAGCAACGCAGTAGAAAACAGTTGAAAGTTGAAACCCAAAACTCCATAAAAGAAAAGGAAAATTCCAGTGTCAGACTCAGACGCAGATTCAGGGAAAGATGATAGTGAGCAACCGTGTATGTGGTGTTGGGCAACCAATTTTAATGCTTCAGCTGAAACCCTTTTGTAATATTGATTACTCAACCAAGAATTTCAGCTATGCTCTGGGTTGGGATTGGAGTTTTCCTACTGCTCGAAACAGACCTTTTTTCTAGGCAGCAAGGCAAGAGTTCTCTGCATTGCTGCTGCAACAACAGCAATAAAAGCAACAACCCCAGGAACTGTAATAGCATCAGTTCTTCTTCTAAATGGGATTGGAATTGATGGGGCCGCCATTTCTCTGAAATTGAACAGGCTGAGAGATATGCTTCTGTTCTCAAGGTAATTCCTTTGGATTCTTTTCCTCTTTTTTTCCCCCTAAGTATCCTCTATGTCGATTTTTGATTTGTTGAAGATTCGTAATTATTAGTTAATTGAACTTTCCACCTTTGGCCACTGTTTCGTGTTTCTCTCTAGTCTCGATTTGGTTGTTTCTTGTTCAATTTGTGTCCCCATGTACGTATTGCTCCATTAAGCATTTCTAAACATCAGAAAATGAGAAATTGGTAGTTGCTACGGAGTAATAACTTGAAAGTACATACAGCTGTATGTAGCTTGGGCATTTTTTTTCCCTTTTCTCTTTCTTCAGCTATGGAAGAAGAGGGTGAGAGGAAATTGCATTGTCCTTCTTTTAGGAAGAAAAAAGAAAGAGATGATTCTTTTGTTAATCATTTCATAAACCTCTTTCTTTTTTTCTTTTTTTTTTCTTTTTTGTTATTTTGGGGAGAGGAAATTCGAATCCCGTTCTTGAGCCAGGGATACATGCACCTATCAGACTACGTTATATTGCAGTTTGGTTTTACATCCTGTGGCATCAACTGAATAAACGGAAATGAGGCTCTCAGGTGCCTTCGGATGTAAGTATGTAGATTATTGTGGCGGAGGGGGGGGAGGGGGGGCTTGTGAATGATGTTTACAACAATGCTAAATATATGTTGCTATTCTTCAATCAATAAAGAAAAAATAAGTGATATACGCAAGCTCTGAATGTGTGTATAATGGCGTAGAACGGGGGAATTTAGGAGCTAGTATCCCTTAAGCTGCTTCTTTCCATTTTGCATCAGTTAATTACTCTATTTGCTTAGTTTGGATATTCATTGCTCTTATCTCCTTTTTCAAATTTCCATTATAGCTGATTGCAAAGGCATAAAAAGAAGATGTTGAAATTTAACTGCTAATGCTTTTTACCATTCAGGTGCTGTAAGTGATTAATTCTTTGCTTATCAGTTTCACTTTGTATGGTCAGCAATGTATAGAATATAGGTGATCTAATTTACATTTAATTTTGGTTTGTTTGCACTTTTAAATTGTACTTTACAATTCAATTGCTCTAGTTGTGTCGTATTTTTTATATGTTTGTGTGTGTGTATTTGAATAAATTTTTTTTTTGTGATTGAATGCTTCACCTTTTAGTTCCAACTTGAAGATGCAATTGGTAAGGAAGACTTTCAAGAAGCTGCAAAGTTAAAGCTGGCTATTGCAGAGGTTACTCCAAAGGACAGTGTAGCTGAAGTCATGTCTCAGTTGAAGGTTAGAGCTTGTATGAGCCACTAAAATAGACCATGTGCATTGCATGGTCATGCTTTTGCTTTTAATGTTTATCTGCAGAATGCCGTAGATGAAGAGTGGTACCATGATGCTTTGCGGTTGTCTAGACATACAGGAAGTGGACTGGTGATTTCTTTGGTCGCTACCGAATCTTATCTGGGACAGTGTTCCTTCTAGTGAATATCCTTCAGTGAAAATGGTAAAGTAACACATCAGCATCAAAGCTGGCCAGGTTTTCAAGTATTGGGTAACTCAAGGTTTAGGCTACTATTTTTCTTTTCTTTCTTTTATTTTTTTTTCTTTTTTAATAATCTTCCTTTCTGGTCACTAGTGCACTGCTTTTAAACACAAGACTTACAATAGAAACTGTGAACCAAAAGCTTGGAGATGTTTAGACTTTTGAAAAAAAAAAAAATTCTTATGAATGAACATAATAGTAACATGCAACAATCATATGACTGTAGGAAAAGTATTCCTCTATGAATATTTAAATTACTTAATCACTAAAACGGATCTTTACATCTGTAAGAGTGGATGACCATAAAGCTAATTTACATGGTAATATTTTAAATGAATAGCAGGGAATGATGGGTTTCTGTTTATCCAAGGTCTTGCTTGATTAAGAAAAGTTTCAATGCTTCCACTTTTTGGTAATTGTTACCTGAAATAATAGGAAACTTCAAGAAAAATCAAGAAATTCGAAGGTTAGGTCAGATAAATCTTTATTGACGAGTTGTATGGTTTGCATTATCTGTTGATTGCTAAACTGTTTGCTATGGTCAGATAGATTCCATGAGAACACTAATCTTAAGTTATGTTTTTTGTAATGGACTTAATGCTTTGCATTGTCTGTTGATTGCACCATGCTATTTCCATTGGGCAGGTGCGGTGGTGGGTAGGCTACTGAAAGGACTCTGACGATCCATTTGGTAGACTAGTGCACATAACACCTGGTGTAGGTGTATTGACAACATTTAGCTACTATTTTGCATGCAGGCAGTTGGTCAGTGCCTTGCCTGCAACTCCACTGTTTGAGATTTTTGTGGTTAAACAAGATGAAGAAACATATCTTCTGAAGTAGTAATGTACCTTAAAGTCTCTAGCTGAAGTTGAAATGTATCATCAATGTTTATATTCTGGAATTTGGGAGACCATATATATTTTGGGCATAGGACGAAGGAGAGGATAGGATACTATAAGGATCAAGAGTGAGATAGGATGCTTTTTTATACATTTTTCATCATATTTGTTATGTGCAAAATTAAGAGTATGATAAAATGGTGTTTCTTTTTCTTTTTTTTATCTATCAATATATTATTATAATTTCCATAGTTAAAAGCTAATTTTTTTTTTTAAATTTCTATAAAATATTTCTTTTAAATTAATTTTTTTCAAAAAAAATGATTTTGCTAAAAAATATTTTTTATTGCAAATATTTCTCTGTATTTTTTACTTTTTTATTTTTATTTTTTTTTATTATTTAAATTTAAAACAATGTTTATGATTTTAAGTTACATATATTTATTTTAGAAAACATGGATTTTTCAAATGAGATCATTGTTTAAAAAATAACCTTGATTTTTCAATAAAAATCTTATCTTTTTTATTTTTATTTTATTCCCAACAAGAGAAAAGAGAAAAAAGTATAGAAAAAGAAAAAAATAAGAGATAAAAAATAGAATTTTAAAATAAGAAAAAAAATTAGACAAATTTAAATTCTTATAAATGAAAAAAAATTAATTCATAATAATTTTTATATTTAGGAATTAATTTTAAAAAATGGTTTAAGCATCGATTATTTAAAAAATTAATTTTTAAAAATGATTATTTTATCTAAGCAATATTGTTTCTTTATTCAAAAAAAATTAAAAATTAGAAAGAGAAAGAAATAAAGAAAAATGGTTAGAAAAGAAAGAAGAAAAAATAGCAAAAAAAAAGGAAAAAAGAAAAAATAATTTAGAATAACCAATTAATCAATGGCCATTGTGATCTTATTAAAGGTTTAAGTTAATTTTTAAATGTAAACTTTTATAATAAAATATGCATATCTATTACTTAATTACATGAGAATAGAAATAATCCTTACCTTTTAGAGAGGATTAAATCATTCTATACTAAGAGGATAATTAACCTCTTTGCAATCCAATCCCTTTATGTGTGCACCAAACTTAGGATAAGATGATAATCATCCTTCATGATCTTTCATCTTATGCATCAAACATTGCCTTCATTTGTTGGATTAACTTTTATTTATTAATTATGACCACATATACTCTGTTTGGATGGAGATGAGACTTTGAGATGTTCTTGTCTTTGGTAATTTTCACATTTGTTATCCCTGATTCAAAACTTAAGTGAGCTTGTGTACTAAAAAGTTCAGAGGTATTTTTCCAAGACATTAAAGTTAAAATTGCTTCTAAATTTCCTAAGGCCATAAATTGATTCTAATTATGACATATTTCAAAATTTGGTGAATTCAGAGTACTCATTGATACCATGAATATATTGAAATGTTGTATATGATTTGTTTACTTTGTAGGGTTCTGTGCTGGTTGATATAAGTTGAAATGACTTGGTAAAACAATGACTCAAGGACATTTGGAGTTGTAGTCTATGAGATATGCTTGGCAAACTGATTTACTGCAGAGGCTGAGTGTCACTTAAACTTTTTTTTATTACAGCGCAGGCAAGAAAGTATTCAATATTTTCAGTATCTTATGGCCATATATTATGTTCGTAAGTAATTATCTAATGCTGTATGCAACTGATTTGGGCTTCCTTGGTCTGTTTGCTTGTTTTCTATTTCACAAAGACCATATTTGAATTGCTTTTAAATTAGTGCAGTGCTGCATGTTACTTTCTCTGCTTTACGTCATGAAACAACTTCTGAAGTGTTGGTTCAGTAACTGAGCCTGGCTGCAGTTGGATTAAATCTTTTGGATTCAATTATTGGGTCTGTGGAGTCCATAAAGACTGGAATAAATTTTTTGGTTGATCAAATCTGTATGAATACGTGGGCTATTCTTAGACATGTAATGTTCCTCTGTAAAATTGGCACATGATATTTTCATTTTATAAATCTGTAAGCTTGTTTCTGCATGCATGTATATGTAAGTCTTCATCATCTCTTAACCATAGTGTGGCGTATATCTCTACCAAATGCTCTAAAGCCTTATAATACAATTTATGGAAAATTGCTTCTGACAGTGCATCTGTTGCAGGTAGTTTATCTGCAGCGTGCAAAAGGAAGTTCTACGAATATTACCAGCTCACATTCCAAGCCTACAAAAACCTCAACCACTTCTGAAGTTGAGAGTGTATCTGTTATAGATATTCAGGTTAATGAAGCTGAGGCGGAAAGAAGTGATGAGAAGGGAATAAATATTGAGGGAGCAACTGATAAAGGAATAAAAAGTGTGATAAATTCTCTTTAAAAAAAAAAATTCAAGGACTGAAAGTTGAAGTCATGAATGTTGATTATTCTGAGGAAGTAATAGTTAATGATTCTATGGAGCAGTTGATGCAAGAAGACGATGAGAATACAGAATCCACTGAGAATTCTGAAGATGAATCAGCCTGATGGAGTTGCTCTGGGAGAGGGTAGCAATCCTGTAGAAGACAGCAAGGATTTGGATATGAAGCTTTTTATTGGTGGGCTTGTACAATATAATGAGAACACTCCCACTAAGGATGAGTTTGTTCGTCTTCCAGCTGATATTAAGGACTTGGAGAGAGATTCTTTTCTGCTACATGTTCCAAATAGGAGTTTAGAAAATGACAATGGAGAAAGTGAAGGATCCAAGGTGAAAATAGCAGCTATAGCCAGTCAATGTGTTTCTGAGCTTATGCCTCCAGATGTTGCCAAGGCATTTCGAAGTTCAGATAAGGCTTCTTCTAAGGTGAAATTTAAATTTAAACCACTGGATTCGGATAATTAAGATTGGGATCTCAAGAGTATATTAAGATTCTTCTCATTGGTGTTATATCAAAGGTTTTATAGTGAGATAAGTATAACATAAGCAAAGCACTGCAGATTTTTTTTTATCTTAACAACTCATTCAACATATAAAACTAGAAATACGATTCCTGCTGTATGCCATTAATACTTCTCAAATTATATTGTAATCACTATGCTCCATATTGAGTATAATTGAAGTGTTGAGTAGCTGCTATATCACCACTTTGTCCCAAAACAGAGATAGAAGGAATTGCTGATTTTGCACTCTTATATGTTTTCCTTAAAATAATGGAGGTTGTGGTTGGAAGCACCATTGTAAGACCCCGTATATGTATAAGGGTAATGTGTGTACTTGGATTAAATAATATGAATGGACTTGTGATGTAAAGTATGATTGATGTAAGTCCATGGATTCAATGTATGTATGTGTAATATAAATTGTAACGTACATACAAGTTTCATTAAGTATGAATACGGAGAAATGTGTTCTAGCAAGTGATAGATGTGATTGAGAAAGATGAGTAGTGTGGTAAAATGGAATGGAGTTATGCTTCCATTTGGTTTTATGTAGCATACCTTTGAACATACAATGAATGCACACAAGTTTCAATGTGCATAAGGTATGAATGGATGATATTTTCAAGTTATAGAGGTGGATGGATGAGGAAATGGCCATGTCAATAGATTGAGGGTGTGTTGGTATGAGTTGCAGCAATGAAACTGCAGGAAATCTGAAAAACATGAGGTCCAGATCGATCTCATAGGATGAGAGATCGATCTGGAAGAGCCAGAATGCTCTTATTTGGACGAAAGAATTGAGCAGATCGATCTCCAATGGAGCCAGATCGATCTCTCAAGCATTCTGTAGTGGAAAGATCGATCCCCAAGCACCCAGATCGATCTCCTTAGCTCTCTGTTTGGGACCAGATCGATCTCATGCTTCGACAGATCGATCTCATGCCTCAACAGATCGATCTCATTGCTTCGACAGATCGATCTCAGGCTTAAAAATGCCGTGAAAAAGAGGGATTTTAAGGGACCAGATCGATCTCCTCTTGGACCAGATCGATCTCCTCAAGTCATTTCTATATAAGGAGAGCTGAAAAATCTGGAAATCTCGGAAAACACTTAACCTTACAATTTCAACCCCAAAAACCTAACTTTCCCTCTCTAAAATCAACCATTTTCAGTGAGATTTGAAGAGAGATCATTAGAGGCAAAGTTGTTCCTATCAAAGAGGAGAACAACATAGTGAGAGGGCATTTTCTCATTTTTGGAATTGAAGGAGTTGAGGGCATTACCAATTGGAGCAAGAAGAGAAATCATATTGGTAAGATTCTAACACTCCAATCTAAATGCATTAGCTATTTAATTGATTTTGGAGTTGATTGGTATGAGTATGGATGGATAAACTACCTAAGAATGTAGTGAAAGTAGTGTGACCTAGAAATCTAAAATGGGTATAATGTGAGGATATGTGGGATTGAATGAACTTATGGTTTATGGCATGTTAAAGTTGTCATTGGGATAATGTTATGATTTAGATGGTTAGATGAAATTACATGGTGGGTTGGAAGAAATGTGGAAATGGATATGTATGTAATGAATAAATGCCATAGTGAGGGGATTCATGGAATATGAACGCTATGAGCTTTACATCGATTTGATATCGATTTTGAATGAGTTAATAGGCCTAAGAAAATCTATAGACTCGAGTTATGGATAAAGTAATGAAACGAGGCCAAATAAGCTTTAATAGAGGCTATAGATTAAATTGACTATAGCAAGCACAAGGGTTGCAATATATGGGTCGAATATAATGCGGGATACGATTTTGTGCAGTCCCGAAGAGTTCGTTGAAGGCGAACCGAATCGTACGAGTAAGCAGCTTAAGGAAGTGGAATCACGCATCGCAATTCCAGGTAAGGGAATTTTGTGAGTATATAGAGATAGCTGCTCGTATTTTGAACTGGGTGAATATTGGGTGTTGTATGAAATGCATGAATTACTCAAATAAATGTTGATGGTATTTGTGAAAGATGATGGGTATATGCGTGGTTTTGGTTTTGAAGTGGGTGTTATGAAAAAGGGATAGTAAGGCTAATAATTGCATAAATAATGTGTTTTGAATGCTTTTATAAAACACAATGCTTTGATTTGAGCAAATAAAAGGATAGGCTGGCTAGTACTTGAATGATGTTGTGAGATAGCCCATACGAGGCACTAAGCATATTATGTGATGTTTTGAATGCATGTAAGCCGCCTATCGCGTGTATGTGATATAATTCGCGTTAGAGCCTCGCTCGCGCGAGATTCCTATGTTTTCACTTGTGTGAGACGTGCTTGAGCCTAGCTCGCACTTTGAAATTGAATTGTGATGATGTTTATAAACCGTACTGGAGCTTCTGCTCGTACGTGGATTGTGAATGGTTATCTTATGAGTATAACCGTACTAGAGCTATGCTCGTACGCGCCTCTTTATGAGAAGATGTATGATGCATGAGTCGTGCTAGAGCTTTGCTCGCACAAGCTTGTACAATGGGATTCGTATAGGGTTGTGAAAGTGGGTAAGATCCTTAAGCCTTACATCCTTAAACTAACATCCTTAAGCCCGAAGAGGCAGGGAGGCTCTGTTAGGCGGGGAGGCTCTGTTTGGTGGGGAGGCTCTCTTACGGTGGGATCCTTAAGCCAACATCCTTAAGCCCAAAGAGGCGGGGAGGCTCTGTTAGGCAGGGAGGCTCTCCTACATGGGTATGGTAAAGGTAAGATCCTTAAGCCCTACATCCTTAAGCTGACATCCTTAAGCCCGAAGAGGCAGGGAGGCTCTGTTAGGCGGGGAGGCTCTGTTCGGTGGGGAGGCTCTCTTACGGGAAGGACCCTTAAGCCCTACATCCTTAAGCTGACATCCTTAAGCCCGAGGAGGCAGGGAGGCTCTGTTAGGCTGGGAGGCTCTGTTCGGCAGGAAGGCTCTCCTTCACGGAATATGAAAAACTCTTGGTATGGGGTAGATAAGACCTAGGAATGGCACCCCCAATCATGATATGAGTTGCGGAGTACGATGTACCGTGTATATCACATGGAGTACGATGTACCGCATGATGGTTATGTGATGAGAAAGTCTGGCGAGGGATAATTCATCTTCGTGCCAGCATGATACCCCGCACACCTGGATGCGTGTGGTCTGGGATGATTTATGATGTAATGATTCACATAGGCACTTCTGATATAGTGACCTAGATTTATACACATGCGTGAATTGTGGAATGTAAATGTGGTTGTGGTTTGTGAGTTGATTTGGCGGTGTTATGTTGTTGGTTCAAAAAGGAAGTTTCTAAATGAATTGCCCTTTTATGAATTTAAATGAGATTGAGCATGAGATGTTTTATACATGATGTCTCTACCATGTTTTATATGCCAATGCACATGATTTGATACATGATATATATGTATATTCACATGGCATAGTTTTATTCCTCATGCTCCTACTATAAACGATTTATGCATAACACTATCAGCATGTAGATAGAGTAGTTATCTACCATGCTTGCATTATTGCCTTACTGAGCGTGTGGTTGTTCATCCCACTCTATTTTCCCCCCTACAGAGCGTGCATAGTAGCCCAGTGAGGACTGAGGCGTATTATTTTGGACTCCGCTGCATCCCCATCGCTAAGAGGTATATACACAGTGATTCTTTTTGTATCTAAACAATGTAAAAGCACAGTATTCTTTTGAGTTGTACTTATGGGGGATGTAGATGTCAGTAAATCATGTATTCGTATAAGTACACGATTAAATGCACATGTATGACATCGTTTTAATTAATTGAGAATGAATGAGATGTGGTGTTTATTATTGACTCACAGCCCAACAGTGTGTGGTGAGCTTAGTTCACGACTGGGTAAGGTAACAGTAAAACGCGAAAAATTTTCAGTGATTTCGGTTAAAGAGAATGGAATTGGGTCGTGACAACCATATCTAATTATATGTTGCTGATAGTTAGATGACTAACTGTTATCTTCATTTTAGGTTCTAGAGATGTGCAAGAAATTGTTAAACTTACTGTTAGTCAGGCACAGAGGCGTAGCAGTTTATCTGGTTATACAAATTTCAGTAGAATTAGCTGTGATAATGGCAATCTAGACCCATTTGAGGGTAGGTATTCTTATAATATCTTCTTCTTTTTTCTCCACATAACAAGCATCTTTGATTGATACCAGTTTATTGAAGTGTAGGTCTACATTGGTACATTTGGTCCTTATGGAAATGAAATAGTTCAACTGAGGCGTAAATATGGCCGCTGAAATAATGCAGATGATGAATCTTCCGATGTTGAGTTCTTTGAATTTGTTGAAGCTGTGAAGCTTACTGGCAATCTTAATGTTCCTTCTGGTCAGGTTCTTTTACTTTTTATTATATTTTAATTAACTCTATTGATAGTTGTCCGCCTTTTTCTAGCATGTGAGCTTGAGTTTAATTTTATGTTCAGTTAATGGAACATGCATGTCTTAATCAATATGCCTTTTACATCTTTAGGTTGCTTTTCGTGCCTAAATTGGTAGGGAGAGTCACCACCCCAACCGAGGGTTGTGTCCAAATGAGTTAGGAGTGGTAATTACTCTCTCTCTCTCTCTCTCTCTCTCTCTCTCTCTCTCTCTTTGTATGTTTCAAAAAGGGTGTTATTTGGACAACACTTTTCCTGTGACTGTCACCTTCGAAACGAGCAGGTCTGAGTAACCTGGAAGTTTCATTCGCTGTGATACAAATGGAGAAAGCCTGGACTATTAATAGTTCACTCATGGGAACTTTACAGTTGTATGAAATGAAAATAAATTGTTATTCTATAACCACAAAAAGCAACTTCCCAGGAATTCTCATCTATCTTTTGGACCTTTTTAGTAACCTGTTAGACATGCTCCTATGCTCGGAACTATCCAAAAAAATAAAAATCCCTTTTGTTGCATTGCGAGAAGCAATGTGTATCTAATATATTGTGATTTACATGAATGATAGATGTCAATATATTGACTTTAGTGTAAGATTTGCTCAAAGTGTCTTCCCCATCTCGATCAAATAAATTGCCTTGGAAGGGACTCTAGTTAGAACCTCTTATTGGTTACCTTAATTTGGACTTTGAGACATTAATTGAAAAGAAAAACTCTAAAATCCAGGTTGCATGTCGCAAAGGTCAGGGAAGAATAGCAGAATGTGGTTTTGGTAATCCACGATGGGTTGATGGTGAGCTTCTCCAACTCAATGGCAAGGTAAAAAAATTACCCAGGACTTTGTACCAATATGATGTGACTTGCAACTGGAATTATTTTGTTGATCTCAAACTATTTTTATGTTGAAAAAAATTCCCTGTACATGGCCATATGCAGGACATTGGACCCTATGTCAAAGGAAATCTAGGCTTCCTTTACATTGTCCCTGACCAAAGTTTCCTTGTGCTATTGAACCAATTAAAAAGATTACCAGATTGAGCCGAGTCTGTTACTGATATTAATCATCTTTGACACAACAAGAGATCAAGAATATGGTGCTGAGAGGCCAGCACTGTCTTATTCTATGTAAGCCTTGCATTTTTTTTTTTTTTTGGTTAAAATTATTCTTTTGATGGTGTATATCAATTTTGCTGATTGATAAAATAGAAGCAATAAGGAAATATGTTGATTATCCTCCTCCAGAGGTACAATTCTTTCAAATATTACTTTGTACGATTCTCCATGCATCCTGTAATTGTTGCAAGTTTCGACAACATGTGTATGCACTGAAAACTTGATAATGATATGGTTATCCGATCAGTGATGATAAATGAGAATTATGGTCTTTATGCACAATTCTCTTTGTGCCTTTCTCCTAGGTGAAGCGGTAGCCGTATAGCATCTTCCATCATCTGGTTGCTTATTAGCAAATCATGGATACATGATGGTTATGGGTGTGAAGTGTCAACCATCACAGCTCAACCCATTGCTTAAACCAGTCAATTTTAACCAGAAGGTGGATAGAAAAAACCTTGTGGTACTATCATCCGTTGCCAATTTTCCTCTGCATGTTTTTTTTGGTCATTATTTGTGGATGAAAGGAAGGGTGTTAAATGCTATAGAGAGTTAGTGGTGGAGGAATCTGTTGGAAAGGAGGAAGTGTTGGAAAATGAAAAAATTTTGGGCTGAAGGTGGGGACCGGTGCCCTAATATCACAAACCAATAGCGTAGGCCACAGCAACCGCCGGTGAAGAAATCTGAAACAACTTTATACTTTTGGCCCACTTTATAAACTCTTTAGTCGGTCAAATCATCCGCGGGTACATAGACTGCTTGAATAGAAGTTATAGATCCCTCCTTGGTAGAAGTAATTCTTTCTTGTAAAGAACTCATTTGGGTACTAAGGGTGGGTTGATAACCCACAGCGGAAGGCATTCTACCCAATAAGGCAGATACTTCGGATCAATGCTATCTTGCTAAGCAATTCAATTTTTAGCAACCGCTTGGAAGCATTTGCCACAAGTTGCACGAAACTAAATTCCATCGAATGTTAGAGCAAATAAGACATTATGTAAAATAAGGGTTTTTTCACCACACATTTAATTTATAGGTGTCAATACCATTTATTTCAATCCGTGTGTTATTTTTTTACATAAATCCATTTTAATATTTGTAAAATTCGATGAAAATCCTCAAATATATTCTTATGTTATGCTACATAGTTTGTGGCCTCTGAGTTCACAATCCATGAAAGATGAGATTCAGTTACTAAAACAGTACTAGAAATAAACGTAATATTTTTCAAAGTTATGAAGCATTCATAAATGCTTTAATGGTTTTTACATTTTCAGCTCGTTATATTCACGAGTCAAACGACCCTTCTTGCCATAGTTAAAGCACTTGACATTTGCTTTGTTCTTATGATGAGCCATAAAACCTTTTTCTCAGCCAAGAATAACCAACTTTTTCCCTTTTAGGAGCTTCACCTTTATACCCACAATATGGCTTTCGTTTAAAGCTCGAAACTTCTTTAGAACTTATACCACTCATATACACATCGGTCTTTGGCCTAATTGCCTCAACGTGATCTTCATCCAATTGCAAGTGACGTGAAATTTCGTCAATAACTTTAATGCTTTCATTATGAGTAAAGTAGACTTTTATACGCTCTCAATTATGGGGAAATGATCGAATGACGACTTAAACCTATTGTTCATCTATCAGAATGTAACCAGTCTCCTTCAACTAACTAATCATATTTGATATTTCTCTATGTGTTACCTCATGTCGTGGTTAAGACGTTTTCTGTACATGTCAAATTTGATTGTAAGCTGCTTAAGTTTAGCGATTGAAGTGCCACCGAACTTTACCTTTAAGGTTGTCTACATCTCTTTAGCATTATCATGCTTCCTGAACTCATGCATGATGTTATTCTTCATATTTTTTAGCAACGTAGTGCGAACTGTGGAATCTTTCTTTTTCCAAACTTCATAAAGACTCGATCCCTCTTATATTAGGCAGTATCTCTTGCCTCAGGTTTTTCTAGGGCATTATCCAAAACTTCAAGAATCTTTTGTTCTTCTAAAATTTACTGGATTTTCATACTCCAGATTTCATAATTATCCTCATTTAGTTTTCTTACCTTTGTTTAACTAAACAACAATGATTTTAAAAGTAGAAGAAATTTTAGAGGATATTCTATACAAATACATATATGCACTTAATTAATGCCTACCATCACACACATCCATTTTGTCACAATTTCAAAATTAAATAAATGATAATTATTCATACATCATGGAATCAAAAGCTAATTAAGTTTCACAATTATCCTCTAATTCAATGTGTTTAATTATTACCAATTAATTTCATTGTGTAAAATTTATTATTCTAAGGTAATTTATATTTTAAATACCTTAGAACACCTATCAAAAAACAAATCAATTATTTATGCAAATAATAACATAAATTGATTGAATAAAGAATATTTACATAAACTAATCTTTTAAGATTACAATGTTTGTTTAAACATATTTAAACAGAATATAATGAAATAAAAAAAATTAGTTCCTATGAATTATTCTTCTAGTTATTTGAACAAATCCTTAAATTCCTCTGACAATTTAAATTTTAAATTTGCTGACCATGGAGTTCTAGGAACTTTGTTTTTCCTGTTGCAAACGATAGGGCTATGAGAATATTGCAATCCATCTTGCCCCTATCTTCACATAATCTTTCAAAAAGTTTTCTGCTAAAGTTGCATAATTAGGATTTGAATTTGATTTTCAAAGATTTTCTAAAAGATCTTTTTGACTTGGAGTAATCAATGTAACTTTTAACATGGATATTTATTATGATTACTCCTCAAATATAATCTGTCACTCCATATTGACTCTTGCATGTTTTTCCATTATGTCTCTCCATGGTAAGTTGCTAATTGATTCAACAATCTAATGGCTCTTTGATATTGTGGCCCTATCCTAATAGCAATAGGTGTCCTTATCATGATCAACATGATTCTATGTAATAAAAATAAAAAAATTAATGAACACATGTATATAACACAAGTCTTGTAGCGATTAAAAACGAATTTTAATCATCTTTGTATTATATGGATACTCAAAGCTAATTTAGGATTTACAACTTTAAATTATTATTATTATTATTATTATTATTATTATTATTATTATATCTATGGTATTTAACAATCTTTCTATTTTCAAAAAATTCCTAAGGCAATCACTTGTGCTGTTTCGACCATTTGCATGCCCATAATAGTAATCATAATTTTTTGGTTCTTGAATGTCCTAATTAATGATATTTTCTAAATTTAAACATCTTAAGCACATCCGCAACTACTTTTTAATAAATCACACACATTTATATGACCTCTAATGGTAAAATATATTAATTGTGCTTTTCGATTATTGTATACAAAATATCAACAATTAAAAATTATTTTATTACATGCATTTATCATACTAAAAATCAAGCATACAAGTTCTGATACTAATGAAAAATCATGTATTATACATATATGATATATATGATAACGTTCACAATTAAAATAGTAAGAACAATTTAATATACAATTGATCATACAATATTTAAATAGTAAATTGTAAAATTTAAATACTTACCGTTAAAAAAAATCATTAACTTGATTCATTTGTAAAGTATAAAATTACAAGTGATAGTTGCACGCTTTTTTCATCCTAAATTTTTTAGCAATTACAAAGAGAATGATGATTGAGAGAGGTATTTTACTTGTCCTTTACCATTTTTTTAAAACCGTCGGGTGGCTCTCTTTTCTTTCTTAATTTAGTCGCTTGCCAAAAAATTGTTCTTTATGAATTGGCTAGCCAAACTGCCCAATGGCAAGTGTATTTTATTATTCAAACTGCCTGCAGTTCCTCATTCAAACAAAAACTGCCCAGGTAGTTTTAATTAATTGTGTGGTGCCCCGCTTAGTATCGCAAACCCAACACCCATAAAAAAAGAAATGATATATTTCCTATCCTTTTACTTTTTCCTTCCTTCTAGTTTTCATCTCTTTATTTTTTTCGCTCTACTAAGAAAAGTCTTAATGATTAAGAAACTCCAAACATCAATTTACTTGATAATATCTAACTAATAAAAATGTTAGATTTATTTTAAGTATTTTGGGGATTGTTCACATCAATTTTTTTTCTTGTTTTCCGTCTTTGATTTTAAATTTTTTGAAAACAATAGCAGAAAACATGTTTTGTAATAAGTTTTTGTTTTCAAAAACGAAAACAAAAATTTTTAAAATTGTTGTCAATAAGAATTTTATATTTTTATTGTTTTTAGAAATATGTTTTCATTTCTGGTATTATTAATAAGTAAGTAAATAGTATCTATATATTAATATAATATTAATATTTTTCATAATAAAAAGTATAAAATTAATTAAATTAATTTTTTTAAAATAAAAAATATTAAAATTTAACATAAATTATTATTTAATTAAAAATAGTTTAAAATTAATATATTTATTTTAATATAAAAAAGCTGAAAAATGTAAAAAAATTAAATATAAATTATATTAAACTATAATAGCATAATATTATTTAATTTAAACATGTATTATAATTTAACGAATATATTACATATTTTAAATAATATCATTCATTATAATTAAATACTATTATTAAATATAATTTATAATTTATTAATTCATATATTATTTAATAAGTAAAATTTAAAATTTTACTAATCTCAATTATTATCTAATAAAAATAACATTAAAAGAATTATTTAATATATTTTTAATTCAATTATTTTTAAATAATTATTTTATTTAATATTATGTTTAATTATAATATTATTTAAATTATATTAAATTTAATATAATTAAAAGACGATATTTAATATTAGTATTAAATGATATAAAATAATATGATTTAATACATAATATTATTTAATAAATATATTGTTATTTTTATTTAAATTTTTAAAATTTTATTTTGTGGATAAAATTATTACATCATAATCATTTTAAATATTTATTTTCAATAAGCAATAGTATTAATTAAAAATAAATTTTACCTTCAAAATTTAAAAATAAAACAAAAAATTTTGAAAATAAAGAACACAAAACAATCCAAACAACCCCTTAACTTTTCACCTACTTTGCTACCTCTGATTGAGGGTCAATTTAACAGCTCGGTTACTGCCAGTATGGTGTGTTTGGGTCGCAAAAGGACAAACAAAAAAATAAACTTTTTTTTTTTTATCATTTTATCTTTACTTTTATATCTTTTACTATTATTTTATTAAAAAATATATTTTAAATAATTTTTAATTTCATTAACCCATTCAAATTAACCTTTAAATTGGCTACAATTTTACAGACACCGTGATCTGTTGAACTTAGAAAGCAAAAAGAGACATTTGTTAAGCATGCATAAATGTTCTGTATCATGTTATTCAAAATTGTGTTCCTGTTATTTCGGTGTAGACTGTACAGTGGAGTGCTTTTGCAGGCAAAAGGACATCATCATCATTCATCGAAGCCCTTAGTTTGTAATGGGACTGTAACATCATCACTCATCACACATCATTAATCAATCATCATCATAAGAGAAAAAAATTAATTGCTCTAGTGAGATTCAGAGAGACATTGATGTGCCACGTGCACATGCACCAATCAAGGTAGATCGTAAGTCATGTTCACTTGAAATAGTCCCTAGAATTTTTCTCTTCTTATACACAATACAACAAAAAGGGCATCCCTTAAGAGCTTCACGTGGTGTCCTGCATCACAGCTACGTGACAAATAGTCTCTCATCATTTCACCCTATCAAATATCAATCCAAAATGTTACATCACTTTGACAGTTGAATTTATAATTTTTTTTATTTTTTTATTTTATTTTTTTACAAAAGGGCAAAGCTAAAAGGAAAAAATAAAGGAGATTTCGCAGTGGGAACCAGTACCTAACTTCAGCTGTATAGGAAATTATTTACTAAGTTCTAATTTGGTGGGACTGGTAATTAAATTTAATAAGATTGAAAAAAAATATTAAAAATATATATTTTTTAATAAAATAATAAAAAAATGTTAAAAGTAAGAATTCACCAAGTTTTATCTTGTACAATATACATGACTAAATCACATGCTGGAGCATCCAAACGACACTTAACGTAAGTGGAAATGATAAATATTTGAATTAAATTTTAATTTTTAGATCTTTTTTTCTTTTTGTTTTGAGATTAACTGATGTTAGATTTTGAGCTTTACTATAATTTAGTTGGTTACCATTTGCTGCTAGAGATAATCAATTAACATTTACGTCCTCATAATTTAAAAATGAGAATTTAAAGCCTAAATTCAACATCTTTGATTTTAAATATAATCACTTACATTCTTGCTTGAATTAGGAGTTTTTGTTCCTATTTTAATTCTAATTTATCAAAAAAATATTTTAGGAAAATATTTGTTTTAATATAAATTTCATAAAAACAAATAATAACAATTGTACACATAGAATTTCACATGTATATTTTTGCTACATGTAGAATATTCACAACATATTCTTTATTTCATTGAAAACATATTTTAAATATGTTAAAATTATTCTAAAAATTATTTTATTTCCATTGTCTTTAATTAGACTTATCTAAAGATCAGATTACTCGTCCAAATCTCAAGTTTCCCTTTATATTTGAAAATGTTTTGGTCAAAAATATTGTGTCTATTGAAAGGATTTGACTTAAGAATGAAATTTATTTAAAAAATGAGTTGGATTTTGCCTCCAACATTTAAGATTTGAGTCTGACTCAATCCAATTTATTTTTCAATTAAATAAAGGCTTAATAGCAAAATATGCGCTCAACATTTTGTACAAAATGGAAATAAACCATCAACCTTTAATTTTACTATATAAACCATTAACGTTTTAAAAAAATACAATCAAGTCCAAACCAGTTATAAATTTTTACAGTAAAATAGAAATGTTAAAAACTTATAAGATTTTAAGTTTTTATTTATTTTACCTAATTGCATTATTTTGAAAGGTTGATGGCTTATTTTATAATAAAATAAAAGTTTATAGACTTTTACAAAAAAATTAAAGGTTGTGAGCTTATATTTATTTTTGTGTAAAAGACTGTGGGTATATTTGACCATTAAGCCTTATATAAAATATATATTATTTCTTATATTTATATATATTATTGTTGTTATATCTTTACAACAATGAATTTTGATGGCGTAAGAATCTCGATTTTTGTGCTAATTTGTCTCTAAGAATTCTACAAGAAAGAAAATGATTAGAGGGGCGTAGGGGCATTTCCTTGCGTGCACTCCGATACTTAAGTTAGAAAAGATTTTGGCAGAGTTTCAGTAAGCAAATAAAACTCTCAATCTAAAGACAATACTGGAGACATATTTATAGAAGTTATTTACGACGTAATTACTGTTAAGACTCACAATTTAAATGATCATTTAATGGGTCTTCCATGGTCTTTTTGAACCTTCTTTCCTCTTGGACTTAGTATATCTTTAAACCTAATGACCTTCAATCTAGCTCTTAACAAGGCCCATTTATCCTTAGTGTGACCCTCATCAATTGCTCCTCACACTTTCACTGAAAATACCCTGTGGAAGAGTATATAAATGTCACACCCCACTTCTGGGAACCCTTCTATCCATACATTCTCTACTACGGTTGGGCTGCGAGAAGATGCAATTACTAAAATTCATTCATTTACAGCGAAAAATTTAAATCTTAATTCACACTCCCAGGTGTGTGTGTAAATATACAAAATCAATTGTATAAATACCATGTGCTTACATATCATCCCCATAATACTGTTTACAATTCCAAGATATAACTGTGCGATACGATAAATTAGATACAAAATACTCGTGTATACAAATCTTATACATTTACGGAATTGTGGGAGCTGTTCAACACAAAAGACCTAGAGACCACCGCTCTCTTACTTCTCAGTACCTGGAAGGAAAAAATAGTGGGATGAGCAAACCACAGCTCAGTAAGGAAATGTATGCTAGCAGGTAGATATCGTACTACCTACATAGCCCATGCATGCATAAACCAAAACCATGTTTTCGTTATAAATGGAAATATCATACGAAAAATGCATTTAAACATATATTTCTCAATAGCATTTTCGTGTAAATCAAATATCAAGCTTCCATTTAACATGCTTATAAATAGTGCCCTCACGGCACGAATGTGAAATTAGAGATTTTTCAAAAACATAAAATCTCTTTCTTTTCTGAGATTATCTCTGTTTCTCGAATCTCTGAGACAGGCATGGAATTTTCGGCAATCAAATATCCACGACATATGGCCATAGTCAGTGATCCCAGGCCTCACTGATCAGGTGTGCACAGGGCATCACTTCGCCTGAAGGGGAATGGGTCAGTCCTGCCCTCCGGCTCATCTCAATCCACCTCATCTCCTCGTATACTCACGGTGAAGATACGTCGTGTGTCATCTACGCGATACTCGTACTCACGTGCACCCAGCACGGTACATAGTATACCAACGGATAACTACACTATTCTACGTACGACCGTGGACCCAAGTCCATACTCCAACTCCGATGGACTTTTCATCCTAAACCATGTCTCATATACCAGGCGAGCAAGCAGCGTGACACACAGTCAACGCAAAGCTCCAGCGCGGTACGATCTATCGTTAAGGCCCAGCCCGTTCAAATGGCCGTCGGCTGGTATCCCCTTGGGTCCCAGACCCCCAGGTTTACCTCAACTCAACAAAACAGGTGCGAGCAAAGTTTCCGCACTTTCTCAAAACCCTCGCGCGAGTTAAAACTCCAGCACGGTACATCAAGGCATTAAAACGGGTGTGAGCTAGCGCTTCAACACCAAATCTCATCTCAAAACTGATAGGTGGCTATTTTCTCTTTTTAAAACTCAAAACATGTTTATTCATACAGCATGTCTCTTCATGCTAAAACATGTAAAATTAGCCAACCTATCATCAACATTTCTCAATCATCAAGATCAATGTAAATTAGAGAAAAACATTGAAAACATGCATATCATGCTATTTCCTTACCCTATCTCATTTCTCAATACATATATAAATCATAGTTCATGCTTCCATATCATTTCATAGAATTATAATATCGTACTAGTTCTAGCAATATATCTACGAAATTGCTGTAAAATACGCACGAATATCTCTATAGCTAACACACAGTCCCTTACCTCGCTTTACTTGTGTGCAACTATCCGCCTTTATGCTTCTCGCGTTCTGCTCTCGACTTGCTCCGGCGTATCATCCGAAACTGAAATTCATCCATCAAAAACTCGAGTTAACGTTTCTAACTCTTGTTCAACTAAGCATTTATCCAATGCCTTAAATACACATTTTACCCCTTGTGGTAAAACTCACAATTTTATCCCAATATCTACATGCCCAAACCATGCCCACAACATAATCATCCTCTCAAGATATCTCATTCATCATTAACACTTCTACATTCCACTTTCTCACACTAGACCATTTCTAAGTTATATTCATTTCATGCCATTCTAGGTAGTTCTACCCACAAGGTGCACACCCAATTAACTTCACAATCATTAACTAAACCAATGTACTTAGATTTGTGCACTAGAACTTACCTCATTGGATTTCCTCTTTGCTCCAATTAGAAATGCCCTTTATTCCTTAAATTCGACAATGGGGAAATGCCTTTAGACTATGTTGTTCTTCTCTTTGACGTGAACGACTTTGTCTCTAATAGCTTTTCCTCAAATCTTACTGAAAATGGCTGGATTTAGGAGTGAGAAAGCTAGGTTTTTGAGTTGAAGTGGAAAGAAATGGTTTATCCCGAAAATCTGCAGATCCAACTGCTCCTATTTATAGTTTTGACTTGATGAGATTGATCTTCCTTGGGTGGAGATCGATCTGGTCCTCTAAAAATCCCTCTTTTTTAAAACGTTTTAAAGGCAGGAGATCGATCTGTCGAGGCTTGAGATCGATCTGCTGTCGAACAAAAGCTTAAGGAGATCGATCTGATCCATTTGGAGATCGATCTGTTCCCTTCCATTACTCACATAAGAGCATTCTGGCTCTCCCAGATCGATCTCTCATCCTATGAGATCGATCTGGCCTCCATATTTCCAGATTTTCTACAGTTTTTCTGCAACAACTCCCTTCAAAACTTCCTCAATTTACCTCCATAGTCCTTTCCTCATTCATTGCTCCTTGAGACTTAAAAATGTCATCCAATCACACTTAGTATATATTAATACTTGTGGAAAATCTTTGTACAACCAAATTTTCATGATATTTCCCGAATGGAAGTATACAACTTATAAAAATCTTTCCTTCCATTTTACTACACTACTCATATACCATTTCAATCACATTCTTCTCGTGTTTAAGTTCATTTCTTCCTACTCATTCATAATGCAACTTGTACGTATAATCACGATTCTTATTACAAGTGCGTACATAATCTTATGAACTTACACTGCATATACTTCACATTACAAATGTATCATTATACTTATGATTTTATTTACATTCCTATGTTCCTATATACAGCTATACATATACGGGGTCTCACATTCTCCCCCACTTAGAGAATTTGGTCCTCCAAATTTGAACCAATTCAATCTGTGAATAACTCAGGATACTTTTCCCGCATCAAACTTTCCAGTTCCCATGTGGCCTCTTCCACAGTGTGATGTTGCCACAAAACCTTAACCAATGAAATCGTCTTGTTCCGCAGCACCTTCTCTTTTCTGTCCAACACCCTGATCGGTCTCTCGACATACGACATGTCCTCCTTGAGCTCCAAAGGCTCATAGCTAATTACATGTGTCGGATCCAGGTAGTACTTCCGAAGCATAGAAACGTGGAAGACATTGTGGACTTCTACTAGCTCAGGTGGTAAGGCTAGCCTATATGCTCCATCTCCCACTCTATCCAAAATCTCGAAGGAACCAATGTAACGAGGACTTAATTTTCCTTTCTTCCCAAACCTCGTTATTCCCTTAGAAGGAGATACTTTCAAAAATACAGACTCGCCAACATCAAACTCAAGTGGTCTCCGTCTCCTGTCAGCGTAGCTCTTTTGTCGACTTTGAGCTGTTCGCAGCCTCTCGCATATTATCTGAACATCCTCGGAGGCTTGCTTAACCAAATTGGGAGCGAGCAACTGTCTGTCACCAACTTCTTCCCAACCAATGGGTGATCGGCATCTACGACCGTATAGTGCCTCATAAGGGGCCATACCAATACTTGAGTGATGACTGTTATTGTAGGCGAATTCAATCAATGGTAAGTGATCGTCCCATGAGCCTCTAAAATCCAGCACACACGCTCTCAACATATCCTCCAGGGTCTGTATAGTCCTCTCTGACTGACCATCTGTTTGAGGATGAAAAGCGGTGCTAAAACTCAATTGTGTCCCCATCGCCTCCTGAAAATGTCCCCAAAAGTGGGAAGTGAAGCGAGCATCCCGATCAGAAACAACACTCACTGGGACTCCATGCAACCTCACTATTTCTCGCACATACAGGTTCGCCAGTGCACTCAATGTATCTGTAGATCTCATGGCTAAGAAATGTGCCGATTTCGTTAACCGATCTACTATCACCCATATCGCATCATGGTTCTTACGGGTTCTCGGTAACCCCATCACAAAATTCATGGTGACATGCTCCCACTTCCATGTTGGTATCGATAGAGGTTGTAATAATCCTCCTGGTTTCTGATGTTTGACTTTTACTTGCTGACAAATGAGACATCTAGCGATATACTTAGCTATGTCTCTCTTCATTCCAGACCACCAATATGCCTTTCGGAGATTTTGATACATCTTACTACTCCCCGGGTGTATCGTATATCTCGACGAGTGAGCCTCTGATAAGATCAGCTTCCTCAGCTCTAAATCCTTAGGAACACATATTCTATCTCCAAACCTTAGTATTCCATCTGAACTCAATATAAAATCAGCACCCTTTCCTTTTCGGATTTGGCTAATCATGTCAATACACCATTGATCAATTTGTTGAGCTTGTCGGATTTTTTCAATCAACTCCAGTTCTAATCTCAAGCTAGCAATAATCCCATAGTTGTCAATCTCAGGTAGGATCATATCCAAACTAAGGTTCGTGAATTGTTCCAACAACTCATGCTCTCTAACCATCATATGTGATACCAACTCGAGACTCTTCTGACTCAATGCATCGGCAACCACATTTGCCTTCCCCGGGTGGTATAAGATCTCACAATCATAGTCCTTGAGGAGTTCCAACCACCACCTCTGTCTCATGTTTAACTCCTTCTGTGAGAATAGATATTTCAGACTCTTATGATCCGTAAAGATCTGAAATCTCTCACCATATAAGTAGTGGCGCCATATCTTCAACGCAAACACTACGGTCGCTAACTCCAAATCGTGAGTGGGGTAGTTCTTCTCATGATCTTTCAGTTATCTAGATCCATAAGCTACCACCCTTCCATCTTGCATCAAAACACAGCCTAGTCCTTGATGCGAAGCATCTTATACACCGAGTAATTCCCTGAACTGTTAGGGATGATAAGAACTGGCGCGGTGGTTAATCTACGCTTAAGTTCCTGAAAACTTCTCTCACAAGCTTCATCCCATGAAAACTCCACACTCTTCCTCGTAAGACGTGTCAATGGAGCAGCTAATCTAAAGAAACCCTCTACAAATCTCCTGTAGTAACCAGCCAAACCCAGAAAACTTTTGATCTCTGTGACTGTCCTAGGTTGTTCCCACTGAACAACAGCCTCAATCTTGGACGGATCTACTGACACCCCATCCTTCGATATAACATGGCCTAGAAAAGAAATCTGTTCTAGCTAAAAGTCACATTTGTTAAGTTTGGCATATAACCTTCTCTCTCGGAGGGTCTGCAAAATAATCCTTAAGTGCTGCTTATGCTCTTCTCTGGACCTTGAATACACCAATATATCATCAATGAACACAATTACGAACTGGTCCAGGTATGGCTTGAATACTTCGTTCATTAGAGCCATAAAAGCTGCTGGCGCATTAGTCAACCCAAAAGGCATCACTAAGAATTCGTAATGGCCATAGCGGGTACGAAATGCTGTCTTGGGCACATCCTCCTTTCGAATGTTCAATTGATGGTACCCAGACCTCAAATCTATCTTGGAAAAGATCTGTGCTCCCCGAAGCTGATCCAATAAATCGTCAATGCGTGGCAAGGGGTACTTATTCTTGATGGTAGCCTTGTTCAACATCCGATAGTCGATGCACAACCTGAGGCTCCCATCTCTCTTCTTCACAAATAATACCAGGGCTCCCCATGGCGAGACGCTCGGTCTTATGAACCCCTTCTCTAACAACTCTTGCAGCTGTTTCCTTAATTCCTCTAACTCAACTGGAGTCATCCTATATGGTGACTTGGATATTGGTTCGGTTCCAGGCATCAAGTTTATACCAAATTTCGTTTCTCTATCCGGTGGCAATCCTGGTAGATCGTCTGAAAAGACATCAGGGAATTCTCTGACCACTGGGATGTTCTCCATATCCGGATGTACTTTGTTCAAATCCACCACATAAGTAACAAAACCTTCAAAACAACACTCCAATCATTTATACCAAAGTACTTTACTTAACACAAAATTTAAGATTTCATTTCCTCTCTTAAAATCTTACAACACATTCTTCACGTAGAGAAAACTTAATGGACTTAGAACGACAGTCTATGATAGCATGATTGGTGGCTAACCAATCCATTCCCAAAATTACATCAATGTCATACATATTCAATAAAATCAAGTTGGCTGTCATGCACTTATCTCCCACCCTCACTTTACAATCTTTATACACTTGCTCAACCAATTGGCTAACTCTCATTGGAGTACTTATTAGTAAAGTCCTACTCAAGTATGTGGGTTCTACAAGACCTTTTAACTTAGATGCACATGCCGGTGATATGAAGGAATGCGTAGCACCAGAATCAAACAAAGCTATAACCTCTAGATTGAAAATCAAGATTGTACCTTTTATCACTTCAGAAGAGGTATCAGCCGATGCCTGGTCTATCGCATACACCCTGCCTTGACCCACAACTTGTTTTCCTTTTTCTTCAGCCGAGGCTTTCTTTCTTGCAGGAGGTGCAACTGTAGGAACCCTCTTTGGCTCCTTACCCCTCTGTGGAATTGCCTCAACTATCTCCGGGTACTCTCTGGCATAATGTCCAAATTTATCACATCTGAAGCATCGGGTACCCTGAAGATGACATGGCCTACCACCATGGTATCGACCGCATAGTCTACACTGATCTGTAGTCGGTCGGGGTCCACCAATCACTATACCCCTGGTTGGTGTCTGAGTCGGAGGCATAAAAGGTCTAGCAACCTTTTTCTAGAACTCATCTACCTCTCTTCGACACTTACTCATGAATTTTCGACCAAATTTTGCACTCTTGCCATCTCCCAGCTTCCTCGGACCTTTGTCTTTACCCCAACTAAACTCAAAAATCTGCAAGTCATAATCTTGCTCACATAACTGGGCCCGTCGCATAGCCTCTCTATATGTAGCGACATCAAATGGGGCCAACTTCGCTCGGATTGAAGGCCTCAGTCCATCTACAAATCTACGGACTCTGATAGCTTCACTCCTGATCGAGTCCGGATCATATCTACCCAGTGAAGTGAATCGTGACTCGTACTCATCAACTGTTCGATTCCCTTAAGTCAGATTCAGAAATTCCATCTGTAGCCTACGCCGAGCAGTATCTGGGATGTATTGCTCTCTGAAAACACCCAAGAACATATCCCAAGTGATAGTCATACCTTGAGCTCTCAACATCGGCCTGGTGGACTTCCACCAGTGCTCTGCTTCGCCTCTCAATACAAAGGCCGCAAGCGCTACTCTCTCTGTAGCTGAACATCTACAGAAGTCGAATAACTTCTCCATCTGACTGATCCAGTCCTCAGCCACTGTCGGATCCTTTACCCCGCTAAACGAAGGAGGCTTAAAGTCCATAAAATGCCTCAATCTCTCCATATCACAGTCATATCCATACCCCAAATCATCATCATACTGCGGTGGGGCTACTGGGGGAGGTACGGGTCGAATATGAGGTTCCCGTGGCCTAACCGGTTCAGCTTGCGTAGGTGCAACATTCTCAGGTTTAGATGCAGCTGCTGGGGGATTCGGTACAGCCTGTCCCGCTGTACCAGGTGTACCCTCAAACCTAGCCATGATCTGACCCATCATGGTCATCATCGTGCGCATGTCTTCCTCCAATCGAGTTATTCGAGGATCAGAAGCCTCTATCTGTTCCTGGGGCTCATGACTAGAGGATGATCTACTGTGCCTCTCAGTCCTGTCATTTCGCCCTAGAGCTCTCGAGCTCTCTCCCCTCTTGCAGTGTCTCTCAGGCATAACTCACTAGCCTGATAACTTTCCTGCGTTATAACAAAAATTTAATTCACTACCAGCTCCGTACACACATTTGTATCTAAATATCGCACAGTAACTTGGGGATGTATGTTTTCTTAGTCCTAAACATCAACTCACATCAGACCAACCATGCTCTGATACCAAACCTGTCACACCCCACTTCTGGGAACCCTTCTATCCATACATTCTCTACTACGGTTGGGCTGTGAGAAGATGCAATTACTAAAATTCATTTATTTACAGCGAAAAATTTAAATCTTAATTCACACTCCCAGGTGTGTGTGTAAATATACAAAATCAATTGTATAAATACCATGTGCTTACATATCATCCCCATAATACTGTTTACAATTCCAAGATATAACTGTGCGATACGATAAATTAGATACAAAATACTCGTGTATACAAATCTTATACCTTTACGGAATTGTGGGAGCTGTTCAACACAAAAGACCTAGAGACCATCGCTCTCTTACTTCTAAGTACCTGGAGGGGAAAAATAGTGGGATGAGCAAACCACAGCTCAGTAAGAAAATGTATGCTAGCAGGTAGATATCGTACTACCTACATAGCCCATGCATGCATAAACCAAAACCATATTTTCGTTATAAATGGAAATATCATACGAAAAATGCATTTAAACATATATTTCTCAATAGCATTTTCGTGTAAATCAAATATCAAGCTTCCATTTAAAACATGCTCATAAATAGTGCCCTCACGGCACGAATGTGAAATTAGAGATTTTTCAAAAACACAAAATCTCTTTCTTTTCTGAGATTATCTCTGTTTCTCGAATCTCTGAAACAAGCATGAAATTTTCGGCAATCAAATATCCACGACATATGGCCATAGTCAGTGATCCCAGGCCTCACTGATCAGGTGTGCACAGGGCATCACTTCGCCTGAAGGGGAATGGGTCAGTCCTGCCATCCGGCTCATCTCAATCCACCTCATCTCCTCGTATACTCACGGTGAAGATACGTCGTGTGTCATCTACGCGATACTCGTACTCACGTGCACCCAGCACGGTACATAGTATACCAACGGATAACTACACTATTCTACGTACGACCGTGGACCCAAGTCCATACTCCAACTCCGATGGACTTTTCATCCTTAACCATATCTCATATACCAGGCGAGCAAGCAGCGTGACACACAGTCAACGCAAAGCTCCAGCGCGGTACGATCTATCGTTAAGGCCCAGCCCGTTCAAATGGCCGTCGGTTGGTATCCCCTTGGGTCCCAGACCCCCATGTTTACCTCAACTCAACAAAACAGGTGCGAGCAAAGTTCCCGCACTTTCTCAAAACCCTCGTGCGAGTTAAAACTCCAGCACGGTACATCAAGGCATTAAAACGGGTGTGAGCTAGCGCTTCAACACCAAATCTCATCTCAAAACTGATATGTGGCTATTTTCTCTTTTTAAAACTCAAAACATGTTTATTCATATAGCATGTCTCTTCATGCTAAAATATGTAAAATTAGCCAACCTATCATCAACATTTCTCAATCATCAAGATCAATGTAAATTAGAGAAAAACATTGAAAACATGCATATCATGCTATTTCCTTACCCTATCCCATTTCTCAATACATATATACATTATAGTACTTTTCATGCTTCCATATCATTTCATAGAATTATAATATCGTACTAGTTCTAGCAATATATCTACGAAATTGCTGTAAAATACGCACGAACATCTCTATAGCTAACACACAGTCCCTTACCTCGCTTTACTTGTGTGCAACTATCCGCCTTTATGCTTCTCGCGTTCTCCTCTCGACTTGCTCCGGCGTATCATCCGAAACTGAAATTCATCCATCAAACACTCGAGTTAACGTTTCTAACTCTTGTTCAACTAAGCATTTATCCAATGCCTTAAATACACATTTTACCCCTTGTGGTAAATCTCACAATTTTATCCCAATATCTACATGCCCAAACCATGCCCAAAACATAATCATCCTCTCAAGATATCTCATTCATCATTAACACTTCTACATTCCACTTTCTCACACTAGACCATTTCTAAGTTATATTCATTTCATGCCATTCTAGGTAGTTCTACCCACAAGGTGCACACCCAATTAACTTCACAATCATTAACTAAACCAATGTACTTGGATTTGTGCACTAGAACTTACCTCATTGGATTTCCTCTTTGCTCCAATTAAAAATGCCCTTTATTCCTTAAATCCGACAATGGGGAAATGCCTTTAGACTATGTTGTTCTTCTCTTTGACGTGAACGACTTTGTCTCTAATAGCTTTTTCTCAAATCTTACTGAAAATGACTGGATTTAGGAGTGAGAAAGCTAGGTTTTTGAGTTGAAGTGGAAAGAAATGGTTTATCCCGAAAATCTGCAGATCCAACTGCTCCTATTTATAGTTTTGACTTGATGAGATCGATCTTCCTTGGGTGGAGATCGATCTGGTCCTCTAAAAATCCCTCTTTTCTAAGACGTTTTAAAGGCAGGAGATCGATCTGTCGAGGCTTGAGATCGATCTGTTGTCGAACAGAAGCTTAAGGAGATCGATCTGGTCTTAGGGGAGATCGATCTGCTTCCAACCCGAGAGCTAAGGAGATCGATCTGATCCCTTTAAAGATGATCTGTTCCCTTCCATTACTCACATAAGAGCATTCTGGCTCTCCCAGATCGATCTCTCATCCTAAGAGATCGATCTGGCCTCCATATTTTCAGATTTTCTGCAGTTTTTCTATAACATCTCCCTTCAAAACTTCCTCAATTTACCTCGATAGTCTTTTCCTCATTCATCGCTCCTTGAGACTTAAAAATGTCATCCAATCACACTTAGTATATATTAATACTTATGGAAAATCTTTATACAACCAAATTTTCACGATATTTCCCGAATGGAAGTATACAACTTATAAAAATCTTTCCTTGCATTTTACTACACTACTCATATACCATTTCAATCACATTCTTCTCGTGTTTAAGTTCATTTCTTCCTACTCATTCATAATGCAACTTGTACGTATAATCACGATTCTTATTACAAGTGCATACATAATCTTATGAACTTACACTGCATATACTTCACATTACAAATGTATCATTATACTTATGATTTTATTTACATTCCCATGTTCCTATATACAGCTATACATATACGGGGTCTCACAATAAAGGGTTTTTGGGTTTATAGACTTTCAGATTCTCTTGCGACCCCTTTTTGGAATTATCGCGAAAGATTCTTCATATTCACTCGTGGGTTTAACCAGTGGCCTTTACCCAAGTTTGCTTTATTAGTGGTGTTATGCAATTGGTTCCTCTGTTAAGTGCTTTTTTTAAGATTCGTAAACTCTATGGATCATTACCCTATTCTATCTAGTAGGTCTCCAAAAAAGTTTAGGGAATTTCCAAGCAAACCTCACATATATGAGTTTGATTGGCTTACTGTTGGAATCCCATAAAGTTGTAAGTATCCCTACCCAAGGAGGTTTATACATAGGCATAAAGCTTTTAAGGACCAAACCTTTTCAGTCTTGAAGAGGATATACGAGCAACAGATCGGTCTTGTGACAGCCCGAAAGCGTGAAAAATAGGGCAATTTAAAATTTTTCTTAAAACAAAACTACCAACGCTGGGTGTATTCCTGTGCAGCGTCCTTAAATCGTTATCGTTTATACACAAACATTATCCCCAAGATCATACAACTTATACTTAATGAAATCAAATACATAATATCCAAAAAAGAATCAACTCATAAGTCTCAACTCATTTATTTCATATCAACCTAATTACATCCCAAAATACTCATCACAAATGTTTGTATTACATCATTGTATGGATACAAAATGAATTGAATTATACCTTATGCGTGTACAAGCGATAGCCTGAGGAGATCTTGTCCACCAGCCTATTACACGTACGCGACAGGCTCTATCTCGCTTACTTCAAGAAATCTGGAGGGGGGAAGGAAAAAGAGTGAGCTCTCAAAACGCTCAGTAAAGAGGATAAGGGAAAGTTATGAAATCATCATCACAAACACAATATGATGAAAATATTGAGCATGCAAATCGTTATAGAAATAACTGTATAAACAATGGCATCAACATAACTCACATGATGAAAATCACAAATCACTATTACATCAAAGCTCAATGCGTGATATAAATCGCAGTTATAAAATCACATCGTCATCAAAGAAATCGAGACTAGGCATTTATAAAACTTAGGTGAAATCATCGTCATAGGCACATCAAGTAAAATCGTCCCCTAGGCAGACATCCCCAAGAGAGGGAATACGTCGACAATATACACGTGGTCATGGTTCGCTGTAGACTTGATCAGAGTCGTACAGCCGTCAGTCTTACATGCTATCAAAGCAAGGTCATCCATCGCTACCGGAGCGGGATCATCTCACGTTATCAGAACGGAGGAACCAGTCTTACATGCTACTAGAGCAAGGCCCGGTGTGCATCTCATGACAAGTGATAATTCTATTTAAAATAGAATTATTTGTGCTTAATTTCTTAATTAATTATTTAAATCCCCATATTATTTTATTAATTATCCCCTTTGTTTAATTAAAATTCTTTAATGTGCAGGTAAATTAAATCCAGATGAAACTCAGTTGTTTCAGTCGAAAATGTGCTGAACATAGGCTAAAGGAGACTAGACCACTTTTAATTTGTAGACCGAATCACCAGTCGTCTGGACAAGCATGATGTCATGTGTCCATATTTTATTTGCCTCAAAACGATAAGATCGACGGACACCATGCCAACCTTCTGGAAGACACACGTCGGACCATATCGCACAGTCAAGTGGACAAACAGACAAGTGATGTGAAAATATCTACTCTGCAACAAATCAAATGAAGACAAGTGACCAAACAATGCCAACTCATCTAGGATGAAAAATTACCATTGTACTCCTATGTTTGTGTATAAATAGAACATGATGAGCAATTGAAAAAGTGTGTAGTTTTTAAGGTAGTTTTAGGGTAGGAGTAGTGTAAAGTAATTTAGGAGTAGTTTTTAGAGTAATTTTAGGAGTAGAGTAATTTAGTCTAGAGTAGCTTAAGGTAATTTTTAGAATTGTTTTCTTTTCCGTTAGCCATAATTTTATGTTACTATTCACAACAATTTCCATTTTTTTTAATGAAAAGCTTCTTCATTTTCTAGTATTTGGTAATTTCATTAATGGCAATCAATTTCCTTTCCTTATTTTCGGTTTTGTTAAGGTTCCAATTTTTTATTTTTATATTCGGGTTATTCTGAAAAGCTTATGATGGTGGTCCTACTATCACCGTCCACGTGTACCAGGATCAACGAATCAGAGATCGCCACGTGACAAACACAGGAGAAGCCACGTAGCTCCTACCGCGCCAGAGCCTCACGCGGCAGAGTAGCGTGATAGGCGACACAATATGGCGACAGATACTCTACCGCACCGGTCTGTGCCGAACAGTAGCCGCGACAGACTCCATCGCCTCTATTGCGACATAGGTCTCCCGCATTGCCCTCGCGGCAAAGGTCTCCTGCACAGCCTGCGACATAGTTCTTCCGCACAGACTGCGGTGGAGGTATCCCGCACAGTCTGCGGTAGAGGTATCCCGCACAGCCTGCGACATAGTGTCCCGCACGAGCAGCGGTAGATGTCCCTCGCCCAGCGTAGTGGCAGAGCAGCTCCCACACCCGCAGCGGCAGAGGTCCGTCGCCCAGCCTGACGGCAGAGGTCTCCCGCTTAGACAGTGGCAGAGGTCCCTCGCCCAGCGTAGCGGCAGAGGTCTCCCGCACCAGCAGCGGTAGAGGTTCCATGCATACTCTGCCGCCAGACTACTCCCCCGCAAGTTGCATGGCCCGAGGCGCGACAGAGTGCTCTATAACTCTGTCGCGGCCCAGACACGCGCCTGGGTCTCAGCCCGAACCGCCTCAAAAACCTATAAATACCAGGTGAGCTCTCTGAAAGAGGGCCAGGTCCGATCCAAAAAGAAAAAAACAGGGAGAAATACTCAAAACTCTTTGAATTGAGAATTACATTCTCCTCTCCTTATACACATAACTCCCGATTACTGACTTAATCGTCGGAGTGCGCGTGCAGGGACAAATCCCTGCCCCCTCTGATTCCTGTTGTTTTTGCAGGATATACGAAGAACACGTGGATCAAATTGCATCGACGTCACCCTTTCGTCGTTAGTGTAATCAGACTACGCGAAAGGCATTTTCTTGTTGCTGTCAGGTAGGCAACATCAATTGGCGCCGTCTGTGGGAATCTCGACAAAAAGTCAGGTTCTCTATCGAAATGGTGAGAACACGCTCTACAGCAGAGTTGACAGAAGGGCAGAATTCTGTGAGTCCCCCTGTCAGACCAGAGCAGAGACGAAGACAGAATGAAGAGGGTGGCAAAAGGGCCTCAGTTTCGCTAGAGGAATTTGAGGCTCTGAAGCGTCAGAATGAGGAGACGACGACAGCGTTGAGAGCTGTGGTGAACTTCTTCAGAGACGCTCTCCCCCAATTCAGCTTACCCCATGAAGTGCAGCAGTTAGTAGGGGAAAGCACACCTCGGCGGACCTACGAGAGAGGTCAACCCTCTACTCCGGTAAACGCTGGACAAGAGGCAGGAACGCAAAATAATGCTACTGCAAGTCCAGCAAGACGGAGTTTCCCCGCGGACCCCGGGCGACAGTGTTCGCCAGTAGCTAACGCGCGGCAGAGCTCACCCGCAGCATATAGGCGGCAGAGTTCGTCAGTAGCTAACGCGCGGCAGAGCTCACCCGCAACATATAGGCGGCAGAGTTCGCCAGTAGCTAACGCGCGGTAGAGCTCACCCGCAGCATATAGGGGGCAGAGTTCGCCAGCAGCTAACGCGCGGCAGAGCTCACCCGCCGCTAATAGGCGGCAGAGTTCACCTCTGCCCGATGTGCGGCAGAGTTCCCCCGCAGATCATAGGCGGCAGAGTTCTCCTGCGGCATTTAGGCGACAGAACTCTCCCGCATGGCCCAATATTTCTCCAGAGGAGTTGGAGCATGAATTTGAAGATCATGGGTCTGGGGAGCGACGAAGACGGAAGGGTCTTGACCCCCGAGACAATTCGAGGGCATAAGGTCAAATCCCAGAATGAGAGGTGCTGGAAGGGGTGCTTATCAGTCGGACTCTTCCAGACCCGAAGGGACTTGGCCACACTCAATTCGAGGGTCGGAGAACGTGGAGAAGGTCGTCCAACGGATCCTTGAGAGGAAAAAACTGGTGTCTCCGGATGATGGCCAAAGGAGGAGGATTCCATTCAGTCTGGAGATCATGAACAAACCTTTGCCGAAGAAGTTTAAAATGCCTTCTATGGCTACTTACACAGGCAAAGCAGACCCCTATGATCACATACAGAGTTATGAATCCCTCATGCTGCTGCATGGATGGGAGGACGAAATTATGTGCAGGGCTTTTTCCCTCACATTGTCCGGGCACGCTCTAAAGTGGTTCAACGGGTTGAGCGAAGGTTCAATCTCCTCTTTTGACGAGTTGAGAAATGAATTCCTCAAAGTCTTCATGATCCACAGCCAGAGGAAGAAAGATGCTACCTACCTACTCACGCTTAAACAAGGGAATAAAGAACCCTTGAAAAGCTTTGTAGACCGCTTCCGAGATGCAACCTTGGAAGTGGAAGATCTACCGGTAGGCGTAGCCTTGGCTGCAATGCTGCAAGGGACGAACTCTGAAAAGCTGCAAGAATCCTTTTCTCTTGATCAACCGATGACAATCTTCGATCTCTTTGCTAGGGCCAATAAGTATGTGGCCCAAGAAGAGGTGATGAGTTCGATCCCCTGGGGACACGAAAGAAAACCGTGAGGGAAACCCTTGGTTCGGGCCCTGCGAACGCAGGCTGCCAGTGGGCCGTACCCAAAGCGGACTATGTCTTGAGTTCGATCCCTCGGGGACGCGAAAGAAAACCGTGAGGGAAACCCTTGGTTCGGGCCCTGCGAACGCAGGCTGCCAGTGGGCCGTACCCAAAGCGGACTATGTCCTGAGTTCGATCCCCTGGGGACGCGAAAGAAAACCATGAGGGGAACCCCTGGTTCGGGCCCTGCGAACGCAGGCTGCCAGTGGGCCGTACCCAAAGCGGACTATGTCTTGAGTTCGATCCCTCGGGGACGCGAAAGAAAACCGTGAGGGAAACCCTTGGTTCGGGCCCTGCGAACGCAGGCTGCCAGTGGGCCGTACCCAAAGCGGACTATGTCCTGAGTTCGATCCCCTGGGGACGCGAAAGAAAACCATGAGGGGAACCCCTGGTTCGGGCCCTGCGAACGCAGGCTGCCAGTGGGCCGTACCCAAAGCGGACTATGTCTTGAGTTCGATCCCTCGGGGACGCGAAAGAAAACCGTGAGGGGAACCCTTGGTTCGGGCCCTGCGAACGCAGGCTGCCAGTGGGCCGTACCCAAAGCGGACTATGTCTTGAGTTCGATCCCTCGGGGACGCGAAAGAAAACCGTGAGGGGAACCCTTAGTTCGGGCCCTGCGAACGCAGGCTGCCAGTGGGCCGTACCCAAAGCGGACTATGTCTTGAGTTCGATCCCTCGGGGACGCGAAAGAAAATCGTGAGGGGAACCCTTGGTTCGGGCCCTGCGAACGCAGGCTGCCAATGGGCCGTACCCAAAGCGGACAATACGGTTGAGTGGCTCTACCGGCTGGGCTAGACGTCACAACCAGACGAGCCATAAGAGCCTGAGGCGCTATGCGTCACTGTGGCCAAGCGTATATTCAAAAGAGCCATAAGAGCCTGAGGCGCTATGCGTCACTGTGGCCAGGCGTATACTCAGACGAGCCATAAGAGCCTGAGGCGCTATGCGTCACTGTGGCCAGGCGTGAAAGATCAGACGAGCCGTAAGAGCCTGAGGCGCTATGCGTCACTATGGCCAGGCAATGGAAACATAAAGGCCGGAAGAACTAAAGACGCGCTCGCGTCGTGATAGTCAGGCCTGAGAAAGAATCCTCTTTCGCAGGAAATATTCCTACCAAAGAGTGGGGAGCAATTGATGGTGGTCCTACTATCACCGTCCACGTGTACCAGGATCAACGAATCAGAGATCGCCACGTGACAAACACAGGAGAAGCCAAGTAGCTCCTACCGCGCCAGAGCCTCACGCGACAGAGTAGCGTGATAGGCGACACAATATGGCGACAGATACTCTACCGCACCGGTCTGTGCCGAACAGTAGCCGTGACAGACTCCATCGCCTCTATTGCGACATAGGTCTCCCGCATTGCCCTCGCGGCAAAGGTCTCCTGCACAGCCTGCGACATAGTTCTTCCGCACAGACTGCGGTGGAGGTATCCCGCACAGTCTGCCGGTAGAGGTATCTCACACAGCCTGCGACATAGTGTCCCGCACGAGCAGCGGTAGATGTCCCTCGCCCAGCGTAGTGGCAGAGCAGCTCCCACACCCGCAGCGGCAGAGGTCCGTCGCCCAGCCTGACCGCAGAGGTCTCCCGCTTAGACAGCGGCAGAGGTCCCTCGCCCAGCGTAGCGGCAGAGGTCTCCCGCACCAGCAACGGTAGAGGTTCCATGCATACTCTGCCGCCAGACTACTCCCCCGCAAGTTGCATGGCCCGAGGCGCGACAGAGTGCTCTATAACTCTGTCGCGGCCCAGACACGTGCCTGGGTCTCAGCCCGAACCGCCTCAGAAACCTATAAATACCAGGTAAGCTCTCTGAAAGAGGGCCGGGTCCGATCCAAAAAGAAAAAAACAGGGAGAAATACTCAAAACTCTTTGAATTGAGAATTACATTCTCCTCTCCTTATACACATAACTCCCGATTACTGACTTAATCGTCGGAGTGCGCGTGCAGGGACAAATCCCTGCCCCCTCTGATTCCTGTTGTTTTTGCAGGATATACGAAGAACACGTGGATCAAATTGCATCGACGTCACCCTTTCGTCGTTAGTGTAATCAGACTACGCGAAAGGCATTTTCTTGTTGCTGTCAGGTAGGCAACATCAGCTTATATTTTTATGTGGTTGTTGCTCTCGGTTTGGCAAGTTTAGTTCTTTGATTTTTTTTTTATTCAGCACTAGAGTTTTCAATTTTTTTTAGTTCTCAATTTGCTTATCAAGTTATTTTATTCCTTTGATTTTCTATTATCATTCGGGTTAATGGTTTCATAGGGCAGTCGAGTAGTGTGAGAGGGTATACATAGCTAGTGACAGTGGCTAAGGATCCTCTCCTTGCTCCGTTGCATCCATTAGCCATGGTCGTTTATTCCTTTGTTTCTGAATCCATCATTTTTACATTAACTGTGTGTTTCCTTGTTTTATTATCCTTTTCAGTTGCTGTTTAAAGTTTTTTTTTATTATTTGTGTATTTCTCGGGTTACTTGGCTGTGTGAAGCCGAGAAGGCTTGGAGGTTGATCCTGCTCAGGCGTGTGTGTGCTGGTAGGTCGTGCAGAGCTGCTATTTGGTACTGGACAATGTTGGCACAGCTAACAACCTGAAGCACACGCTTGTGTGGAACTGCTGAACTCGGTGTGAATGATGACTACCGCAGCAACCCGAAGCTAAGCAGCAGTGTACAGTAGCTAGAAAATCACAGCTCTGTTCTACTCTGTTTTAGTTTTTTTTGTTACTGTTCATATGTTGTTTTATCTTTTTTATTTGTTTTGTCTGATTTTAATCCGTTTATATTGTGTTAATACTCCTTTGATGTTTCCATTCATTGCTTTAGTTGTGTTGCTGTGATAGGAAAGTCAAGGACGTGAGGAGCAAATACAGCAAAATGTTTCTGCTGTACAAGAGACACCATCTTCAATTCTGCCCTACTGGAGTCTGGGATAAGCAGCTGCTCGATCTGGTGACCGAGTAGCAGCGGGCAATGCTGGGCGTTTATTCGGTGTGCAGGCACGGGTGATATTGATGCTGGACAACAGGAGCTCGGGACAGATCCTGCAAGTTGGTTGTTAACCGCAACATTTGCAGTAGTGCAGTGCAGAAGAAAACAGGAAATGTCCTTGCAGAATTGTGCTAACTTATGCTGAGCTGTCCGTGAAACAAGAGCTGGCGGCTTGATCTGGCCAGAGAATGAATGGCAGAGGCAGTTGCAGACAACATACGGACAACACCTGAAGCAGACGCTAGCTGGACAAAGCAGCAGCATGTTGCGGTTTGCACCTGGAGCACCTGGAAATGCAGCAACATGCACAGTACCAATACACGGGTTTAGCAAGATGGTTGGATATTTTGTTAAGGCCACGTTTGGCTGCTTATACACCTTGAAGATTTAATATTTTATGTTTTTACATTAATTAGATTAATTGTTTTGATCCTTTATTAGTTGTTAGTTTAGGTAATTTGATCAATTAAAATGATAGGTTAGTTTTAATGTCTTTTCTTGTTAATTTAATTTTTAGTTTTAATTTATGTTAATGGTTAATTTTATATAATAAGATTTAGAATTTAATTTTAGTGTAGAATTTATGAGTTGCATTTAGAATTAATCTATATTAAATTTGTCTCATGCATTTTTAATTTAGTCTTCATCTTAAAATTGAAAAAAAAAATCCAAAAACAATTATTTTTCATGCATTAGTTATATATTATTTGCTTAGTAATTAGTTAGAATTAGATTTAATTTAAGATCATTTTAGAGGTAATTAGTTTTTTTAGTTTATTTAATAGAATTTTATTTTATTAAACTTTAGGTTCGTTTAATTTGTATTTTTATTAATTAGTTTAATTACATGCATATTTTATTTGTAGGATTATTTAATTTTAGTCTAATTAATTTCGTTTCTTATTTTCATATTTTGCATTTTAGTTTATTTTCGTTAATTATTTTTAACTGTTTTAATTATCTTTGGTAATTACTCGGAGCTCTGTAAGTAATTTTAACTCGGTTTTATTTTCTCTAGTTTGTAGTTTTTATTATTTTCAGTATTTCTAGCCTTGTAGATCACCCACTAAAATTCATAATTTGCTAGGATATACTTAGGGTAAGATTAACCGGTACTTAATTAAGTAATTCAACTTCTCTGTGGGACGATAATCCGAGACTTAAATCTCATTATTACTTATACGACCCGTGCACTTGCGGATAGAACGTCTAGGTCACTTAGAGTGGGCGTAGTCGCTACCATGTTTTTGGCGCCGTTACCGGAGAAGATAATTAGCCAGTAATTAATATCGGTGAAATTATGCTTAAGTATAATTCTAGATTGTAAATGTAAATATTTAGAGATTTAATCTAGATTAGTTAATTTTCTCTTTCATAAAAAATTTATAAAAATTGAAAAATTAAAAATTAAAAAAAAAATTTCTAAGGACTTTGTGATGTTTGTATGCGTAGAGCCAAGAGTTATAATTACTTTCCTTTAGATCCTGAAATTGAACGAACTCTTAGAAAAATCAGAAAGGATTCTAGGAACTTAATAGCTCCGCTGCAAAACATCATGGCAGAAAATAGAGAAATTTGGACTGTTGGAGATTATGCAATGCCGACTATTGGAGGATATTATACCGGCATTAGGCCACCAGCTGTCCTTGCAAACAACTTCAAAATTAAGCCTTCCATCCTCTAGATGGTCCAAACCTCTTTACAGTTCAGTGAGCCTCCTCATGACGACCCACATGCTCACCTCGGGCAATTCCTGGACTTGTGCAATACCTTCAAACATAATGGATTATCGGATGACGCATTGAGGCTTAGATTATACCCCTTTTCGCTTAGGGATAAGGCCCGACATTGGTTAACCTCCTTACCTCCAGGATCCATTTCTACATGGGATGAGTTAGCCGATCAATTTTTAGCTAAGTTTTTCCCTCCCTCTAAAATGGCCAAACTCCGTAGTGACATATCTTCCTTTACCCAATTCGATTCTGAATCTCTTTACGAAGCATGAGAACGATATAAGGAGCTTCTTAAGAAGTGCCCTCATCATGGCCTAACTTTATGGCTGCAAGTTCAGACCTTCTACAACGGACTTACAAGCCAAAATAGGACCATCGTTGACGCTGCTGCGGGTGGAGCCCTAATGTGCAAAACAGAGGAAGAAGCTTATGAGTTGTTAGACAAGATGGCAGCTAACAATTATCTATGGTCCTCGGAGAGGCAACTGCCTAAATAGTCGACGGGTATCTATGAGCTCGACACGCTGTCTACCTTGACCTCTCAAATAGCTAACCTTACGAAAAAAGGTAGAGTCACTCAGTATCCAGCATAATCCTTCCACCAGTCCTAATCTTGTTTATTATGTCCAAAGTCTTTTTCTTTCTTGCAATCTGTGTGGTGGTACACACTTTATAGATATGTGTCCGCTTAACTTAGAATCTGTTCAGTATGTTGCTCCACCTTAGAAGTAACAGAACAACCCATTTTCAAACACCTACAATTCAGGGTAGAAGAACCATCCTAATTTTTCCTGGAGCCAAAATTAAAGGCAATCTTCTAACTCCATATCTGTAGGACCCCCTGGTTTTCAAGCTTCTCAGTTCATGTACCACCACATCAGCAATTTCCATATCATCCATCCCCACCTCAATTTCAGCATCATCCACCTCACTTCCATCAACCACCACCACCACCATAACCTATGGAGCCACAACATTTACATACACCAGCAGCTGAGAAGAAGCCCTCGCTTGAGGAAATGTTCACAATGATCCTGCAAAATCAAGCTGCTTCAATTAAGAATTTAGAAGTTTAGGTGAGATAAATAGCGAATGCTCTTAGCCAACGTCCTCAAGGGACCCTTCCTAGTAACACTGAAGCCAATCCTATTAGACAAAAGGAGGGTGAAGAACATGTGAAAGCCATCACCTTTAGGAGCGGTAGAGAGCTAAATGATGATCAATAAGTTAAGTCCCAACCTGAAAGGCCTAGAGTTGAAGAATCCATGGATTCTAACGAAGCAACTCAGAAAGAGCAGGACCATAAAGATCAGGCTGCAAAGGAAACAAAGCTAAACGCTTCTTCATCTATACCTTCTTCTTTTAACAGCCTTCCTCGTCCTCTGATGCTACACATGTTACCACTACATCCATTCCAGTTAGACCACAATTACTTTTTCCTCAGAGGTTTCAAAACTAAAAGCTTGACCAACAATTCGTCAAATTTCTTGAGGTTTTTAAGAAACTTCACATCAACATTCCTTTCGCAGATGCTTTAGAGCAAATGCCAAGTTATGTGAAGTTTTTGAAGGATATCCCCTCTAGGAAAAGAAGATTGGAAGATTATGAGACGATGGCCTTAACTGAGGAATGTAGTGCAATTATCCAAAGGAAATTACCCCCAAGCTCAAAGATCTCGGGAGTTTTACCATACCCTGCACTATTAAAAATCAGTTCTTTGGTAGAGCCTTGTGTGATTTAGGAGCCAGTATCAATCTGATGCCCTGGTCTATTTACCAAAAGTTATGAATAGGGGATGCCAAACCTACCACAGTGACCATTCAGCTATTTGATAGATCCATTAAATATCTGAAGGGGGTCATTAAGGACGTGCTGGTAAAGGTAGACAAATTTATTTTTCCTGCGGATTTTATCATGTTTGACATGGAAGAAGACAGGGAAGTCCCTATTATACTAGGCACACCTTTCCTAGTAACTGGTAGAACTTTAATTGATGTACAAAAGGGGGAGTTAACAATGAGAGTTCAGGATCAGGAAGTGAAGTTTAATGTTTTCAAACTTTTGACGCTCCCTGATGACTCTTAAGAGTGTTTTAAGATGGAAATTAAGAAGGATATAAGGCTTGAGCATAAGAAATATGAAAGAATGAGGGAAGTAGATAGGGCTTAGGAAGATTTGACTGTCAACACCCTGTCACCACTTTGGCTGACCCTCCTACTCTTCGTCCTGCTGCTGAGTGTTGTTTTCTTTAGCTACATTTGAAGTGACTTTATCTCTCTTTTTACTTTTTGTACAATTCTCTTCTTCTTTTTTCGTTGTTTCTTTCTTTGTTTATTTTACAGATTTCTTTTCTAGTATTACGTTTTCAATCAAGCTTCAGTTGTTCGTCATCATCATCAGAAAGGAGAGTACTCTGTTTCTGAACTTAAATTCTTATATTATCTACACACTGAGGATACTGTGCACTTTAAGTTTGGGGGAGGGGATATCACTTGAGCAATTTTGGGCAAAATGGAAAAAAATTTCAAAAATATGAGCTGATATTGTTTGATTGTGGGATGATTTAGTACTTAGCATGTAGTTTTCTCATATTCTGATGATATGACCCCATGATTGAGTCTGACTTTGATTGACTGAGAAGCATGATTATAGGAAAAGCATGAAGTTGAGTTCTTGAATTTGTCTTGATTCTGATTGTGATTTCCTCATCTTATGCACATGTCATGTCATGAATCTGTATATTTATTTAGAGAAAGCTTATGTGGGCATAGGATTGCATTTGTTTAATTGATTTTGTGCATCATATTCTAGAATTTGTTTGATCTAGTCTCGAGGTGAAATATTATATCACACTTAATTAGGGAGATGATTTAGGCCATCTTTGGATCGTTTGAGCCTTTCTAGTCATCCTTGTACATATTTTACCCCTAGTCACCCATCTGGGCCAAATAAGCTTTTCTCTGTAAATACAGCTGCAAAAATTTTCCTTAGCTTAAATACTCTGTTTCTATCCCTTACCCTGAAAGCATGAAAAGTCATTAGGATATATTGTGAGCTTTGTACATATGGGTATTAAGTGATAGTGAAGGAGTATATTTTGAAAAAAAAAAGTGATGAGAAAAAAAAAGAAAAAAAAGAAAAAGAAAAATACAAAAATAGAATAAAATATTTAGCAAAAGAAATAAGTTTAGGGAAAATAATATGAGCTCTTACATTAAAGATCCTAGAAGAAATGCATATTGAGGGGTAATTAAACCTAAATCGACTTTATCATACCTTAACCCCAGTCTTACATTACAAGCTTAATGAAGTCCTATTGATCTTTGGTTAAGTGTGACTACATTAGTGGAGAGATAAGTGAAAAGCAAACTTATGGGAATGATCACATGTCATTGACTTTGCATTCACTGTGTTTGCATAATCTAATCTGGGTAATGTACTGTGAAGTGGCTTTGACATTTTCACACACACACGAGGAGTCCAATTTGGGTTAGGACTTACGATTGAATGATTCTGAATGTTGGACTTGTAATTGTGAGTCTTTGAGATCATCGTTTGTACTTTATCTTTGAGGATAATATTGAAAAAATTATTCTGTTGGTACTTGTCATTCCTATATTTGTTTTGTTTTGCTTGAGGACAAGCAAAATCTCAAGTTTAGGGTGCGATAATTCTATTTAAAATAGAATTATTTGTGCTTAATTTCTTAATTAATTATTTAAATCCCCATATTATTTTATTAATTATCCCCTTTGTTTAATTAAAATTCTTTAATGTGCAGGTAAGTTAAATCCGGATGAAACTCAGTTGTTTCAGTCAAAAATGGGTAAAACGGGCTAAAGAAGACTGGACCACTTTCAATTTGCAGATCGAGTCACCAGTCGTCTGGACACGCGTGATGCCAGGTGTCCGTATTTTATTTGCCTCAAAACGATAAGATCGACAAACACCATGCCAACCTGTTGGAAAACACACGCTGGGCCACATCGCACAGTCAAGTGGAAAAACAGATAAGTGACGTGAAAATATCTACTCTGCAGCAAATCAATTGAAGACAAGTGACCAAATAATGCCAACTCATCTAGGATGAAAAATTACCATTGTACCCCTATATTTGTGTATAAATAGAACATGATGAGCAATTGAAAAAGTGTATAGTTTTTAGGGTAGTTTTAGGGTAGGAGTAGTGTAAAGTAATTTAGGAGTAGTTTTTAGAGTAATTTTAGGAGTAGAGCAATTTAGTCTAGAGTAGCTTAGGGTAATTTTTAAAATAGTTTTCTTTTCTGTTAGCCACAATTTTATGTTACTATTCACAACAATTTCTGTTTTTTTTGGTGAAAAGCTTCTTCATTTTCTAGTCTTTGATAATTTCATTAATGGCAATCAATTTCCTTTCCTTATTCTCGATTTTGTTAAGGTTCCAATTTTTTATTTTTATGTTCGGGTTATTCTGAAAAACTTATATTTTTATATGGTTGTTGCTCTCGGTTTGGCAAATTTAGTTCTTTGATTTTTTTTATTCAGCACTAGAGTTTTCAATTTTTTTTTAGTTCTCGGTTTGCTTATCAAGTTGGTTTATTCCTTTGATTTTCTATTGTCATTTGGGTTAACGGTTTCATGGGGCAGTCGAGTAATGTGAGAGGGTATACATAGCTGGTGACAGTGGCTAAGGATCCTCTCCTTGCTCCGTTGCATCCTTTAGCTATGGTCGTTTATTCTTTTGTTTCTAAATCCATCATTTTTACATTAACTGTGTGTTTCCTTGTTTTATTATCCTTTTCAGTTGCTGTTCAAAGTTTTTTTTTTTTTATTATTTGTCTATTTCTCGGGTTACTTGGCTGTGTGGAGCCGAGAAGGCTTGGAGGTTAATCCTGCTCAGGCGTGTGTGTGTTGGTAGGTCGTGCAGAGCTGCTATTTGGTACTGGACAATGTAGGCACGACTAACAACCTAAAGCACATGCTTGTGTGGAACTACTGAACTCGGTGTGAATGATGACTACCGCAGCAACCCGAAGCCAAGCAGCAGTGTGCAGTAGCTAGAAAATCACAGCTTTGTTCTACTCTGTTTTAGTTTTTTTGTTACTCTTCATATGTTGTTTTATCTTTTTTATTTGTTTTGTCTGATTTTAATCCGTTTATATTGTGTTAATACTCCTTTGATGTTTCCATTCATTTCTTTAGTTGTGTTGCTGTGGTAGGAAAGTCAAGGACGTGAGGAGCGAATACAGCAAAATGTTTCTGCTATACAAGAGACACCATCTTCAATTCTGCCCTACTGGAGTCTGGGATGAGCAGCTGCTCGATGTGGTGACCGAGTAGCAGTGGGCAATGCTGGGCGTGTATTCGGTGTGCAGGCACGGGTGATATTGATGCTGGACAACAGGAGCTCGGGACAGATCCTGCAAGTTGGTTGTTAACCGCAGCATTTGCTGTAGTGTAGTGCAGAAGAAAACAGGAAATGTCCATGCAAAATTGTGCTAACTTATGCTGAGTTGTCCGTGACACTGGAGCTGGCGACTTGATTTGGCCAGAGAATGAATGGCAGAGGTAGTTGCAGACAACTTACAGACAGCACCTGAAGCAGACGCTAGCCGAACAAAGCAGCAGCAGGTTGCGGTTTGCACCTGGAGCACCTGGAAATGCAGCAACATGCACAGTACCAATACACGGGTTTAGCAAGATGGTTGGATATTTTGTTAAAGCCACGTTTGGCTGCTTATACACCTTGCAGATTTAATATTTTATGTTTTTACATTAATTAGTTTAATTGTTTTGACCCTTTATCAGTTGTTAGTTTAGGTAATTTGATCAATTAAAATAGTAGGTTAGTTTTAATGTCTTTGCTTGTTAATTTAATTTTTAGTTTTAATTTATGTTAATGGTTAATTTTATATAATAGGATTTATGATTTAATTTTAGTGTAGAATTTATGAGTTGCATTTAGAATTAATCTAGATTAAATTTGTCTCATACATTTTTAATTTAGTCTTCATCTTAAAATTGAAAAACAAATCCAAAAACAATTATTTTTCATGCATTAGTTATATATTATTTGCTTAGTAATTAGTTAGAATTAGATTTTATTTAGGATCATTTTAGAGGTAATTAGTTTTTTTAGTTTATTTAATAGAATTTTATTTTATTAAACTTTAGGTTAGTTTAATTTGCATTTTTATTAATTAGTTTAATTACAAGCATATTTTATTTTTAGGATTGTTTAATTTTAGTCTAATTAATTCGTTTCTTATTTTCATATTTTGCATTTTAGTTTATTTTCGTTAATTATTTTTAATTGTTTTAATTATCTCTGGTAGGTTAATGCTTTTAATTACTCGGAGCTCTGTAAGTAATTTTAGCTCGGTTTTATTTTCTCTAGTTTGTAGTTTTTATTATTTTCAGTATTTCTAGCCTTGTAGATGTCACGCCCCGGAAGTGCGGAAAATAGAGCTAATTTAAAACTTTTTATTCATTCATTCACAATTAAGAGTGCATTCCTGTGCAGTGTCATACATCATCACCTATATTATACCTCAGGATCTCGTCATTGAATAGTATATATTATATCATATACATTACTTGATCTCAAGTTAATTAATCCTAATACATCCCATACAATATTATACATAAAGTGTCTGCAATTACAGTAATTGTCTGAGTACATGAAAAGATAAAAGATACCTCAAAATACAATATATATGGCCTGGAGCTCAAGTCCTCCACTAGCCACTACTCCGTACGTCGCAGGTAAACTCTTTTCACTTGAAGAAATCTGGGGGGAAAGAAAACAGGGTGAGCTTCTAAATCGCTCAGTAAAGGGGGTAAGGGACTCATTTCATAAACCAAAATGCACATCACAAAATATTTATTTGTATGTGAAACTCATTAATCTCATTTGAAAACCATAGCATGAAAGTACTCAAAACAACATTCTCATGTCTCAAATCATGTGAAAACATGAAGTAAAAAGGCTCAGTCTAGAGCAATAACAAAGCATGTGAAAATAATGCGATAAACGCTTTCTCAATTAACGTGATAAAATCACTGTAATAATAATGAATGTGGCACAGCCACTAAACACACGTGGCATAGCCACTGATTTAAATTCACACGTGGCACAGCCACTAAGGACACGTGGCATAGCCACTGATTTAAATTCACACGTGGCACAGCCACAGGATAGGGTTTCACGTGGCAACGGCCACCAATTAGGGTTTCTCACATGGCAACGGCCACCAAATAGGGTTTTCACGTGGCAACGGCCACCAAATGGGGTTTCTCACGTGGCAACGACCACTAAGTATACGTGGCATAGCCACAGAATGGGTTATTCTCACGTTACCAGAATGGAGAAGAATCGGGCTTACATGCTACCAGAGCAATGCCCGGTGTGTACTCAGAATTGCACACCTAAGTCTTAATCACATAAGACTAGTTTGCCTTCACGTAGAACTCATAGTGTTTTTTCTCTCATAAAACTCATTTGAAAATCGTTTTGTACTCAACACAAAACATATTGAAACCGAGTCCCAACCGGCAAAGCACGCACACATTTCTCAAATCTCAATATTGCCTTAACGTAGAGCCCAGTTATAAACTCATAAAAACATTGGGCTCCAACCGGCTATAAAAATCGTGTGCAATTGTATCACAACATAACACTCAACATGCTTGTTTTATAAATCACAATTCATGCTATAATAGTTCGCAAATCACATACACAAATGGTTTAGTTTCCCTTGCCTCTTTGCACCTCGTATAGTGCAATCGTTTCCCCCTTGACACGGACTAGTCCCGCATTCCACTCTGGAACTCCCGAGCTGTCCAAACGATGTTAAAACATCAATACTCAATTATCTCATCAACCTCAATTCTCAAAATCGAGCATAATTGCTCATAACACCTCAAATCTCTTGATTCTCGTAACTCTACCCCAAACTACACTCTCATTCACAACATCTCAACGTTCTACATTTCTCATGCCAATTATCTATGCTAATTCACCACATTGTCTAAATTTCTATTTATAGCTCAAATTCCCAAAATTGCTAAATGTCATTATCACTCCAACCACATTGCAATTTCATCAATCCCTAATCATTTTTCAGCTATTTCAACACAATGCCAACAACTATTATCACTAAAATCATCTCAAATATCAAGATCGAGGTTTAGAAATTACCCAAAGCTTGTGAGACGTACAACCCACGCCTCGATTCGATTCGTCCTTCGATTTCCAAGTATGTTGTTCTCCCTTTGATGAGGAACAACTTTCCTTCTTGCCACAACTTCTGATTTGGCCGGAAATGGGTGCTTTGGATGAGTGAGAAAGCTAGGTTTCGGTGAAAATGGGGGTTGGAAGAGAGAGAAAGTGAGATTGCAGGAGAAAAACAGGGATTCCTTATATAGGCTGAGGGTAGGAGATCGATCTGGCTCTTGATGAGATCGATCTGCGTTTGAATTTTTGGGACGATTTGGAGCAATTTATGCCTAGGAGATCGATCTGTCGAGGGGTGAGATCGATCTCTTTATGGCTTTATGAGATCGATCTGCTCCTTGAGGAGATCGATCTTCTCCCAAACAGAATCATTTGGAGATCGATCTCTTCCTCATGAGATCGATCTTCTCTCAAACAGAATCATAAGGAGATCGATCCTCTTCCATTGGAGATCGATCTGCTCCTCAAATTCCTCATTGTCATTTTTAACTCACCAGATCGATCTCTCCTTCTCCCAGATCGATCTGTCCTCATAACTTCACACTTATTTTAACACTTAACATATAAATCTCCAATTATCATTCCCCAATTCACTTAGCTCAATAAATTACACTTCAAGTTCATATTACATCATTCAAATATATCTAAAATTCTCAGATCTCACATCCTCCCCACCTTAAATAGAATTTGGTCCTCCAAATTCAACTCAACTAGTCGAATAGATGGGGGTATTTCTCCTTCATGAGACTCTCTAGTTCCCACGTTGCCTCTTCCATTGAGTGATGTTTCCACAAAACTTTCACTAATGGGATGCTCTTAGTTCTCAGTACCTTCTCTCTTCTATCGAGAATCTGGACGGGTTCCTCAGTGTAGCTCATATCCTCTTGAATGTCCATCTCGTCATACTCTATGACATGAGAAGGGTCTGGCTGGTACTTCCTCAACATAGACACATGAAAAACATTGTGTATTTCGGACATCTGTGGGGGTAATGCTAATCTGTAAGCTACCTCTCCCACTCTCTCAAGAATCTCGAATGGTCCTATGTATCAAGGACTCAATTTCCCTTTCTTCCCAAATCGCATGATACCCTTACTCGATGATATTTTCAGAAATATTGCATCACCAACCTTAAACTCAAGTGGCCGTCTACGTACATCCGCGTAGCTTTTCTGTCTACTTTGTGCACCCCGTAACCTCTCACATATGAGTTTCAGACTCTGTACGGCTTGCTCAACAAGCTCGAGAGCATTTATCTTTCTGTCACCGACTTCTTTCCAAGCTACAGGGGATCTACACCTCCTACCATATAGAGCCTCAAAAGGTGCCATACCAATACTCGCATAATAGTTGTTATTGTATGCAAACTCTGCTAGGGGCAGGTGATCATCCCATGATCCCTTAAAATCCATCGTACACGCCCTCAACATATCCTCCAGGGTCTGAATAGTCCTCTCTGACTGACCATCTGTCTGAGGATGATAGGCGGTACTGAAACTCAATCGAGATCCCATGGACTCCTGAAACTGGGTCCAAAATCTGGAAGTAAACCGAGAATCTCTATCAGAAGTAATACTCACTGGAGCCCCATGTAATCTAGTTATCTCGCTGACATGCAGCTCAGCTAAGGTATCCACAGTATCTGTGCTCTTGATGGCAAGAAAGTGGGCACTCTTGGTCAGTCTATCCATTATAACCCATATAGCGTCACGACCTCTTCGGGTCCTCGGTAAACCCATAATAAAGTCCATAGTGACATGCTCCCATTTCCATGTAGGTACAGGTAAGGGCTGTAGTAGTCTTCCGGGCTTCCGATGCTCAGCTGTCACTTGCTGTCATACTAAACACCTGGCCACATACTCTGCCACGTCTCGCTTCATACCACTCCACCAATACACCTTTTTCAAGTCTCGGTACATCTTAGTACTCCCTGGGTGCATGGTGTATCGCGAGCAGTGGGATTCTCTCAGTATTTGTCTCTTCAGGGTATCGTCGTTCGGTACATAAATCCGTCCTCTGAATCTCAACAATCCATCCTCACTGACTGTGAGATCCGACTGCGAAGCCTGTTCAGCTTGGCTAATCATATCTATCAATCTCTGATCACTGCGCTGCCCAGTTCTAATCTGATCCATGATCCTGGGCTCTATTCGCAAGCTAGCCACAAATCCAGTCTCTATCTCTTTAACTCTGATCCGAAGTTCGGTAAACTGCTCCAGTAAATCCCATTCCCTGATCATCATAGCAGATATCATACTCTTCCTGCTCAGGGCATCAGCAACCACATTCGCCTTACCCGGATGATATAGAATCTCGTAGTCATAATCCTTAAGGAGTTCCATCCATCTCCTTTGTCTCATGTTTAACTCCTTCTGATCAAAGAGATATCTCAAACTCTTGTGATCAGTGAAAATCTGGAATCTTTCCCCATATAAGTAGTGTCGTCAGATCTTCAAAGCAAATACCACAGCGGCTAACTCCAAATCATGCGTGGGGTAATTCCGCTAATGGTCTTTCAGCTGTCGCGATCCATATGCGACCACTCTTCCGTGCTGCATAAGCACACACCCCAATCCTTGATGAGATGCATCACTATACACCGAGAATCCTCCTGATCCCTCAGGAATAGTTAACACAGGTGCCGCTGTCAACCTCCTCTTTAATTCCTGAAAACTGAGCTCACATTGATCAGTCCATATAAATGGAGTCTCTTTGCGTGTGAGCTTAGTCAAAGGGGCGGCAATCCGGGAAAATCCTTCCACAAATCTTCTGTAATACCCTGCCAAACCAAGGAAGCTTTGTACCTCAGAAACTGTCCTCGGTCTCTCCCAATTAAGCACAGCCTCCACCTTGCTTGGGTCCACTGATACTCCTTCCTCTGTAACTATATGACCAAGGAAAGCTATCCGATCCAGCCAAAACTCACACTTACTAAGCTTTCCATATAATTGCTTATCTCGGAGTATCTGTAGTACTAACCACAAATGCTGTGCATGCTCCTCATACGACTGAGAGTATACCAGGATATCATCAATAAAGACTATCACAAATTTATCTAGATAGTCTCTGAACACTTCGTTCATCAACCTCATAAATACTGCAGGGGCGTTCGTCAATCCAAAGGACATCACCAGAAATTCATAATGGCCATACCTCGTCCTGAAGGCCGTCTTTGGAATATCTTCTTCCTTGATCCTCAATTGGTGATAGCCCGATCTCAGATCAATCTTAGAAAAGACTGATGCCCCTCTTAATTGATCGAGTAGATCATCAATCCTGGGCAATGGGTATTTATTCTTCACCGTGGCTTTATTCAACAACCGATAGTCTACGATAATCTGAGACTACCATCTTTCTTCTTGACAAATAAAACCGGTGCTCCCCACGGTGAAACACTGGGCCTAATGAACCCTTGATCCAATAACTCCTATAGTTGTTTCTTCAATTCCTCAAATTCCACTAATGCCATCCTGTAGGGAGGTTTAGAGATCGGCTGAGTATCTGGTACCAAATCAATGGTAAACTCCAGCTCTCTCTCTGGTGGTAAACCTAGTAACTCATCTGGGAAAACATCCAGAAATTCACACACCACAGGTATATCCTCAATCCTCGGATGTTCCCGCTCATCGTCTGAGATGAGTGTCTCATAACCTTCACATGAACAATCATATTTAATATTCTCCAAAATAATATCAAAATTCTCAAATTACTTACTAGAATTTCACATATTCATTTCCTCAATATCTCAATCGTACACTGTAAGGTTCAAGTAGGGAGAAAGTTACAACCTTAGTGTAGCAATCTAAGCTCACTCGATTGGCTGCCAACCAATCCATTCCCAAAATTACATCAAATCCATGTATATTCAACATGATTAGATCTGCTAACATCCCTCTATCTCCCACCTTTATCTCACATTCTCTACAGATTAACTCAGTTCTCTGGGATTCACGCATAGGGGTATTTACATGTAGTATATATTCTAGAGGTTCAAACTTCAAGTTTAATCTACATGCAAAATGCTCAGAAATAAATGAATGCGTGGATCCTGAATCAATCAACACATGAGCCTTATGATTACAGACAGAGAGTGTACCTCTTATAGTTTCTGCAGAAGTGTCAGCAGTCTCCTTATCTAGGGCAAACACACGTCCCTGTGTAACAGGTCTCTTTCCTTTCTTTGCAGTAGTGGCCCGTCTCGGGGGATTCACTCTCTGAGGCTGTTGTCTAGTGGGCTCCAAGACATGTGGTTTCTGAGGTTGAGGGCAATCCTTCACCATGTGACCCATGTCTCCACATCTAAAACATCCATGGATCGACCCAGTACAACTTTCCTCATGCGTTCGACCACAATTTCTGCAAAACCTTGTCTCAGGCCTGACATCTCGAGGGGTCTCTCTAATGTTAGGGTACCCTCTGGGTCTCTCTAATCAGCCCTTCTGTACCTCAATCCTTCCTCTTCTGAATGAACCTCTCCGAGCCTCTGTTTGGAAAATCGCTGGCCTCTTGCCCTTATCTCTATTCACCGCTCTGAGCTCATTCTGGGATTGTACCATTTCAATTCCTCTTTCAATCTCTTGTGCTCGTCTCAGAGCATCTCTAAACTCAGTAATACATAGCCCTATCAATCTATCTCTGATGATGGGCTTCAATCCATACACAAATTTCTCTGTGCGGAGCTCTTCATTCTTAAAGGTCTCTGGGTCATATCTCAATAGCGCTGTGAATTGGCTCTCATAGTCATCCACAGACATGTCACCCTGTACCAAACTCAAAAACTTGGCCTGTTTCTTTCTCTGGGCGGCTCGTGGTACATATTGGGTACTAAAGGCTGTCTGAAACTCTTCCCAACCAATCACATCCTGGCGGGACATCAGAATACCCTGGGTAGTACCCCACCAATCTCGAGCTTTCCTCTTCAACATATAGATACTCATACTGACCCTCTCAGCATCGGTGCACCCCAGATAATCAAATATAATTCTCAACTCCGTCAGCCACTCCTCAGCCTCTGTAGGATCCTTCTTTCCCTTAAATGCGGGCGGATTCATCTTCAAAAATCCTTCAGTCGGACTATACTTCTATCATCAGGCTGAGTGACGGGAGGTATTGGGTCCATCTGTACTGGGGGTATGAGAGGTCCTTGTGGTGGTGTAGGAGTAGTACCCGAGGCATTAACTCCAAAGTGTTGCGCAGATAACGTTGCCATCTGCTCAAAACCTTACCTCACATCGGTCTCAATTCGATTAAATCGAGAGTTATGACTCTCTGGTTGTGGGACAGGTGGCGGAGGGGACTCTGTCCACTCATTCTCTATCTTAACTCGTCTCCTGCTCGTACATATCAGAATTGATTGAAATCTCAATCCTCAATTTCAGTTCATGACCAGACTATTACAGACACTTGGGATGTATTCTATTTCACTTAACCGACATTGACAGTACTAGACACCCTAAGCTCTGATACCAAGAAAACTCTGTCACACCCCGGAAGTGCGGAAAATAGGGTTAATTTAAAACTTTTTATTCATTCATTCACAATTAAGAGTGCATTCCTGTGCAGTGTCATACATCATCACCTATATTATACCTCAGGATCTCGTCATTGAATAGTATATATTATATCATATACATTACTTGATCTCAAGTTAATTAATCCTAATACATCCCATACAATGTTATACATCAAGTGTCTGCAATTACAGTAATTGTCTGGGTACATGAAAAGATAAAATATACCTCAAAATACAATATATATGGCCTGGAGCTCAAGTCCTCCACTAGCCACTACTCCGTACGTCGCAGGTAAACTCTTTTCACTTGAAGAAATCTGGGGGGAAAGAAAACATGGTGAGCTTCTAAATTGCTCAGTAAAGGGGGTAAGGGACTCATTTCATAGACCAAAATGCACATCACAAAATATTTATTTGTATGTGAAACTCATTAATCTCATTTGAAAACCATAGCATGAAAGTACTCAAAACGACATTCTCATGTCTCAAATCATGTGAAAACATGAAGTAAAAAGGCTCAGTCTAGAGCAATAACAAAGCATGTGAAAATAATGCGATAAACGCTTTCTCAATTAACGTGATAAAATCACTGTAATAATAATGAACGTGGCACAGCCACTAAACACACGTGGCATAGCCACTGATTTAAATTCACACGTGGCACAGCCACTAAGCACACGTGGCATAGCCACTGATTTAAATTCACACGTGGCACAGAACGGCCACCAATTAGGGTTTCTCACGTGGCAACGGCCACCAAATAGGGTTTTCACGTGGCAACGGCCACCAAATGGGGTTTCTCACGTGGCAACGACCACCAAGTATACGTGGCATAGCCACAGAATGGGTTATTCTCACGTTACCAGAACGGAGAAGAATCGTGCTTACATGCTACCAGAGCAATGCCCGGTGTGTACTCAGAATTACACACCTAAGTCTTAATCACATAAGACTAGTTTGCCTTCACGTAGAACTCATAGTGGTTTTTCTCTCATAAAACTCATTTGAAAACCGTTTTGTACTCAACACAAAACATATTGAAACCGAGTCCCAACCGGCAAAGCACGCACACATTTCTCAAATCTCAATATTGCCTTAACGTAGAGCCCAGTTATAAACTCATAAAAACATTGGGCTCCAACCGGCTATAAAAATCGTGTGCAATTGTATCACAACACAACACTCAATATGCTTGTTTTATAAATCACAATTCATGCTATAATAGTTCGCAAATCACATAAACAAATGGTTTAGTTTCCCTTACCTCTTTGCACCTCGTATGGTGCAATCGTTTCCCCCTTGACACGGACTAGTCCCGCATTCCACTCTGGAACTCCCGAGCTGTCCAAACGATGTTAAAACATCAATACTCAATTATCTCATCAACCTTAATTCTCAAAATCGAGCATAATTGCTCATAACACCTCAAATCTCTTGATTCTCGTAACTCTACCCCAAACTACACTCTCATTCACAACATCTCAACGTTCTACATTTCTCATGCCAATTATCTATGCTAATTCACCACATTGTCTAAATTTCTATTTATAGCTCAAATTCCCAAAATTGCTAAATATCATTATCACTCCAACCACATTGCAATTTCATTAATCCCTAATCATTTTTCAGCTATTTCAACACAATGCCAACAACTATTATCACCAAAATCATCTCAAATATCAAGATTGAGGTTTAGAAATTACCCAAAGCTTGTGAGACGCACAACCCACGCCTCGATTCGATTCGTCCTTCGATTTCCAAGTATGTTGTTCTCCCTTTGATGAGGAACAACTTTCCTTCTTGCCACAACTTCTGATTTGGCCGGAAATGGGTGCTTTGGATGAGTGAGAAAGCTAGGTTTCGGTGAAAATGGGGGTTGGAAGAGAGAGAAAGTGAGATTGCAGGAGAAAAACAGGGGTTCCTTATATAGGCTGAGGGTAGGAGATCGATCTGGCTCTTGATGAGATCGATCTGCGTTTGAATTTTTGGGACGATTTGGGGCAATTTATGCCTAGGAGATCGATCTGTCGAGGGGTGAGATCGATCTCTTTATGGCTTTATGAGATCGATCTGCTCCTTGAGGAGATCGATCTTCTCCCAAACAGAATCATTTGGAGATCGATCTCTTCCTCATGAGATCGATCTTCTCTCAAACAGAATCATAAGGAGATCGATCCTCTTCCATTGGAGATCGATCTGCTCCTCAAATTCCTCATTGTCATTTTTAACTCACCAGATCGATCTCTCCTTCTCCCAGATCGATCTGTCCTCATAACTTCACACTTATTTTAACACTTAACATATAAATCTCCAATTATCATTCCCCAATTCACTTAGCTCAATAAATTACACTTCAAGTTTATATTACATCATTCAAATATATCTAAAATTCTCAGATCTCACAGTAGATCACCCATTAAAATTCATAATTTGCTAGGATATACTTAGGGTAAGATTAACCGGTACTTAATTAGGCAATTCAACTTCTTTGTGGGACGATAATCCGGGACTCCAATCCCATTATTACTTGTACAACCCGTGCACTTACGGATAGAACGTCTAGGTCACTTAGAGTGGGCGTAGTCGCTACCAAGTTTTTGCCATAGTCTCAGTAAAAATATGCCATTGTTGTATAAAAATTGTTTTGCCTTCGCGTAGAACTCATAGTGGTTATCACAAAACTCATTTCGGTTATAAACCATATGTGTTCACAATTACACAAATCTCATCAAAATCGAGCTCAAACCGGCAAATCACTCACACATTTATCAACACATCAAATCATCTCATTTCTCATAAAACATGTTCATTCATCAACTCTTTTTCATGCTCTTAAAACGTTTTCATTCATTCGAAAACTCACAAGCACAAATGGTTTATTGCCCTTACCTCTTGCACCTTGAGTGGTACAATATCATCGGTTCTCGAACTAGTCTTGTTTCCTATCTTAGATTCTCGAGCTGTCCACACATCATTAAATCATCAATATACATCATTTTCATTTTCCATCTCTTTCTCTTACTCATTCTAACTCAACATTATCTCAAAACTCTTTCTACATCTTTATCAACATTTTAGTTAACTCATAACCATCACAAGAAATCCACATTAAAAATTCTAACTAAACTCATTTGTTGATTCCATCATGCCTTAAACATTTCTAACCAAATATATAAACATTTATGTTTATCCACCTATATATAAAATGATAATGCTCAAGAACAAGGGTCATATGAGCTTACCTAGCTTGTCTCCTCTTGACCAAATTCTTAAAGTGCTTGCCTCTTCCTTTGCTCAATCCCAATCTTTGATTTTCTAGTATGTTGTTCTCCTTGCCAAGAGGAACAACTTTGTTTCTTACCTCGTTATCTAATTTTGTCTAGAATAGGGTGAATCTTAGAGAGAGAAAGCTTGGTTTGGGTGAAAATGGTGGAGGTTTAGGTTTACAGGTGAGAGAGGCTCGTTTTCCAGGTAAAATCCCATGATCCTTATATAGATAGGGCTTATGAGATCGATTTGGCATTGATGGGGATCGATCTCTGCTTCATTTCAACTTTTCCATCTGCTCCATTAACAACTATAAGATCGATCTGGTCGAGGGTGAAGATCGATCTGTTCTTCTAAGTGGAGATCGATCTGGCATTGAATTAGGAATCGATCTCTTCCAAGCTGAGACTTAAGGAGATTGATCTGCCCTTGTGACAAGATCGATCCTTGCTAGGCAGAGGCATTAGGAGATCGATCTGCTTCCTCATGAGATCAATATGCCTGCCTGTTCTCGCACATTTCCTACATTCTGGAGCTATGAGATCGATCTCTCTTCCCTTGGAGATCGATCTGGCTTTCATGAATTCCACTGCTACTGCATTCATTTTGTAGGAACTTCAATGTACAACTTATCTTAATCTACCCCATAGGCCATATTCCAATCTATACACATTTAAGATTTGAAAACTTTATCTCCATACACTTCATTATATTTAAAACTCGCATGTATATCAACATATCATTATTTCATTCACCAAGTACAAATTCTCACATTGCAAATCCCTTAGCCAAGGTACATAAAATTTACAGTTCTCACAAGTCTGTTGTGCAGCAGAAGAGAAAACGACTTATTCTTCCTCTTTACTCAATAGTACATACTAGCTATTGACAGAGGTTTTGTAGACATTCCCGTTAATCTTCCCTCTGCTTTTATAAATCTCGTCTATAAGAACTCGTTATCAGAGGGTTCTTCTTTAGGAGATAAGGAAAAAAAAAGCCTTAAACAAGTGTGACATTTCTGAGAAAGGTCTTAACTAGGACCAATGAGAAAGATTTTGAAAGTTCTTCCATAACTCAGAGGAATCCTTGGATAATATTAAGTCTCTTCAAGAGTTCCTTAAACCTCTTGATGGTATTCTTGCACATTTCATTTTTCATGCGTAGAAATAAATTCTATTAGGTGAGCTTTTTGCAATATGATAGATATTGGGAGCATTTCTGGAACTTAGGAGAAAGTTTCTTATCTTAGAAAACAAGTCCATTTTGAAGTGGTGGTTCTTGAATAAACTTTATTTCATACTCCTATTTATGCTCATTAATATGGATTCAGTTCCTATCAATCCCCTAGCCATTGAAGGGGTAAGTTTGTTACTTGTGAACCATCAGTGATTGGTTTCAATGAACAGTAGGAATTGAAAGAGTTGCACAGGCAAAATCGAGCTGAATCTCTAAGCTCTTCATGAAAGATAAAGAGTAGCTATTTGTGGAGCTATCAATAAGAGACATGTCTATGCTTCTTTTATCATTCAGCACTTCATAGGTGATGGGGAAGTGCCATTCACAAGTAAGATTCTTAAGTCTACCCAAGGGTCAATGATAACAATTCAATAGAAAATCCCAAGGTTGCTTTCTGTTTTGGGTTAGTGCACCATTCTTTCTCTTAATGAAATCGGGTTATTCAAACTTCCCAAAAAATGAGGATCAAGCTTACAAAAAAGTCATAAAGGTAAACTTCTGTACTTATATTTGGTATCTTATTTAGGCATGCTTTAAAACATGTCTGACTTGACTTTATTCATTCACAGGCCACGTAAAGTGTAATTGCCTACAACGTTTTCTATTGAGCATATAAAGCGTAGTCTGAGAGAGAGCTCAATCAATTACAAAAGAAGGAGGTCGAATGGATTACCAAGAAAAAGTAATTGAGTCTTCTTTCAATAAGAATCAAGGATCCAAAGAAAGATGGAATTCAAATCTTCAGTTGATTCATCTCAAAGCTGATTTTGATATGGTGGAGGCCAAAACTATCTTGTAGGAGCTACAGAAAGAGGTGTTCTCCTCCACTTCTACTAAGCTTAAAAGTCTTTAGTTTAACACGACTTTTACAGAGTACCAACTTTTGTCAATAGAAAGCAAGAGCTAGAGAGAGAAACTACGAATTTAGAAAATCAGTCTTAGCTTTATGAGTGTTAAGAGGAACACAACCATATTCATGCCGAGGTCGTAAAGAAATATTGCATGTCTAAGGAACGCCATGACTAAGAGCTATTATACTGAAAAAAGGTTAAATGACCATTAATATATAAAAGGTTAAATGACAAAAATGATAATTGAATAATAATAAAATGTTTAAATCGGTACCCTACTTTTGAAAATGAGCAATGTGGCATTTGAACTAATAAACTGTCCCCCAGACCGGTTGTTTAACCCCTTCTCGGCTGCTGAAAGTCATACATTACTATCTTACCATTATGCATAAATACACATCATAGACCATTAAAAAAAGCATCATTGTACACTGTAAACCCACATAGACCATCTAGTATGGTAAGGATCGGTGTAGAAGTCAATCAGTTCTTGAGTTTTTAAAAGTTGCGCTCGCACGCATCACTCCACTCGAACTTAACATCTTTATGAGTGATATGTGTCAATGAAGAAGCAATCTTTGAGAACCCTTCCACAAACTTTCTGTAATACCCTACTAAATCCAAAACTTTGAATCTCTGTTATGGTCTCAGGCCTCTCCCAGTTCACTATCGCCTCTATCTTGGATGGATCAATAGAACACCCCATCCTCGTTCACTATGTGGCCCTAAAAACAATTTGTTCCATCTAGAACTTGCACTTATCATACTTGGCATAAAGCTTTCTTTCCCGAAGAGTCTAAAGGACTAAATATAAGTGTTGTTCATGCTCTTTTAAAGAACGAGAATACATAAAAATATCATCGATGAAGATGATAACAAACTTGTCTATACTCTTTGAATACCCATTTATCAGGTTCATGAATGCAACAGGGGCATTTGTTAAGCCGAACAACATAACTAGAAATTCAAAATGGTTGTAGTGGGTTCTAAAAGCTATCTTGGGGATATCTTCTCCTCTAACTTTCAACTAGTGATACCCCAACCTTAAGTCTATCTTTGATAACACCTTAACACCCTTCAACTGATCTATAGATCATTAATCTTAGGCAACGGGCATTGAATCTTGATAGTGCCCTTATTAAGCATCCGATAGTCTATGTATAATCACATACTGCCATCCTTCTTCTTTATAAAGAGCAACGAGGTACCCCATGGAGAAACACTAGGGTAGATGAAGCCCTTGTCTAGTAGTTCTTTAAGCTACTTCTTTAGTTCTTCCAGTTCTACCAGTGCCATCCTATATGGAGGCTTAGGCAATGGCTGAGTTCCCAGTTCCAAGTCAATAGGGAACTCTAGCACTCTATCTAGAGGTACTTCAAGCAATTTTTCCTGGAATACATATAGGAAATACCTCACTACCTGAATATCCTTGAGATCGAATCTCGGCCTCTCATGTATTCCATAAAAGCCAAGTAACCTTCATGAAATAAAACAAATTCTACTGAGGTCTCAAATTACACATTAACAAAGTCTATTTATATAATTATCACCAAAAGTTATAACACACTTTTCGAGTAAGTACAAAATCATGGTCTTCCTAAAACAATGTAAACTAGCTTTATTGGCAACTAACTAGTCTATTCCTAACATTGCATCAAAGTTTAGCATGTTTAGCAAAATCAAGTCAACTGTCTATACCTTGTCTTCTACCTTAACTTTATAATCTCTATACATTACACTGGCGATTTGTGACTCCTTCATAAGCGTTTTTACATGAAGTAAGTAACCTAGATTTTTCAGCTCTAATTGCAATTTCCAAGCAAAGTTAAGTGACACAAAGGAATGTGTGGATCCAGAATCAATCAACATAAAAGTTGTTACATTGGAAATAAGAAAATTACCCTTTACAAATGATGTGAAGGCACATGCAGCTTCCTTGTCTAAGGTGAAAACACATCCTTGGCTAATAACCTTCTTACTCTTATCAACTGGAGCGACTAAAGGTGAAAGAATAGCTCTAACTGGTTGTACTGGTGTAGTATTCATGTTAAGACAATCCTTCATCCTGTGTCCCATCTCACCACATTAGTAGTAAGCCCCATAACTTCGATGATAAGGTTGACTAGCATTATGTCTCCTTCCATACTACTTACAAATAGGAGCTTGATAGGGTGTAACAACACTCTAAATAGGAGAAGGACTCAGCCTAGTAGATAAAGCTCAAGACGCACTTGTCTTTTGTTTCTTGTTTTGGCCCTTATGCTGGAAGGGCCTTATATTTATCAAACCTCTTGCATTGACCTTTTATCCTAGACTGAAACTTTGCCTATGTCAACTTCATATATTACTTTATGAATTGAGCCCTTTGAATGTCATCAACATAAGTTCATAGGTTCAGAGCTACAAGTCTATCTCTGATCAGTGGTTTCAACCCATTCACAAACTTGATTGTCTTCTTTACTTCATTTTTGGCTATGTTTGGATCATAGTGACTCAAAGCAGTGAACTTTGATTCATATTGATCCACAGTCATACTTCTTTAAAGGGGCGTTTGGTTTTAGGAATGTAATCATTTTGCGCTGCAATTTAATTGGACGCAAAGTGATTACAACGTTTGGTATCAAGAAAATCGGATGTAAAGTGATTGCAATTGCAATCACTTTACATCCAAAAGCTGCAAAGTTAATTTTACCCCAATTGCCCTTTTAACAAAAACACTAAAAAAAAAAAACTAATCAGAGGATCGCGCGATCACTTTCATGGATGTTATAAATAATTATCATACATGAAAAATATTTTATAAGGACTTGTATGAATTATTATGACTTTCGTGCATGTTTTAGGTAATTATCATGCAACAAAAATACTTTCATGGATGTTATAGGTAATTATCATATATAAAAAATATTTTATAAGGACTTAAATAAGTTATTATGACATTCATTAAAAATAATAGATGAATTAAAATTTAAATTAATAATACATGATTTGTAAATTAATAAATTTTTAAATTTAAATTAATAAATGAATTTGTAATAATATACTAATTAAAATTTAAATTAATAATCATGAAAATTTAGAATTACAAATAATGAGCAATATTAATAATATAATTTTATATCATTTACATTTTCATTTTAATTAATTTTTTCATTGCATTAAGGTTGTTTTTATAGTTATGAGTATTTTTGGAATTTGTCACTATTTTTCCAGCAAAGTGAGGGCATACCAAACGTTGTAAAATTACTTTCACTGCAATTTAAACATAATTTTACATTGCATACTAAACGCTGCAAAGTTACTTTTCCAGTAATCACTTTCCCAGCCATCACTTTATCAGCAATCACTTTGTGCTGCAATCACTTTCCTCTAAGATACCAAACGCCACCTAAATTCAAAAAATTTTCTTGTTCCTTCCTCTGAGCACACTCCTTTATATACTACTAATTAAATGCCTCAAGGATGGTCTCCAAGGTAATTACAATATGCCTGACCAACAGAACTGTCTCGGCAGACTTCCACTAATGGTCTACCTCACTCTTTAGCATGTATGGAGCTCGAGCTACCTTCTCAATGCTACTGCACCTCATGTACTTGAATGTTTTCTCCAACTTCATTATCCACTCTTCGGTTGCAATGGGGTCCTTAATTCCTTTAAATGCTGGTGGATGCATTTTCTAAAATTGCTTCAATCTAGCCATGTTCCTATCCACTTGGTCCTAAATAGGTGGTTGCACCACGTGCAGTTTCGATAGAGCCGGTGGTGGAGGTATCGGTGCCTGGGGAATTAGAACAGGGTAACTTGTGGTTACTAAGGCTTGAGTGGTGGTTGTGGAGCTCGTGGCATATTTGCAACAATAGCGAAATTAACCATGAATTGGGTGATTGTAGCAAACATCTCTGCCATGGTTTGCTCAAGTCTCACGAACCGAGCATTTGGACTTTCTAGATGAAGGAAAGGTACCGGAGGTGGCTGTACCAATCTCCCTCTTGGTCTTCCTCGTCTCATGCTTATTATGGAATTAAAATTCCTAATAGAAATCAAACACACTTAGTAAAATTATATTATACGTAGTTTATGTATGTCACACATGCAAAGTACTACGGTATGTAATACTATCCTAACTATCATATATCGACATGATCTAGACAACAATCAGCTCTGATACTAAACAAGATATGTCACAACCAGTGACCTCAAGTCTTACTTTTAAGTGTAGATTTAAATGGAAAACATAATATGCAGACTAACTTTTACTTAGCTTTATTGTTTTCAAACTATTTAACTAATTATGTTGTCTTCATGTCCAATATAGCAACTAAAATTAACCTTTAATAGCTATACTACTTTTTATCAGTCTAATTAATTAACTAGTTCGGTCCCATTTATTTACAATATTACTTGGTAATTTAGACACCTAAATGTAACATTTAACTAGTTCAATACTATTAATTGATTTTCTTCACACTACATTTATTTTTGTAAGTCATAGATTCCTTGAAAAATCTGGCAGCATAACGACTATAACTAGCCTAGCCTTTCTGCAAGGTAAACGCAAAACATGACAACCGTAATGATAATACAATCTCAATTCCTGATTTAAACATAGTTGGTACCTAAAGTTGCAGTCACAGACTTAAAGCCTTAATACACACCACAGATCATCTACATAAGTCTATTACAACTTTTAATTAGCAATATATCCCAAGTACAATTATTCCAATTAATGTAGTTTATCTACCCAACTCTCATTCTTCATAGTTTCACCATTACGATGAATGTATAACAATAGTAAATAGCTATTGTTTCACTCAACAATGTTGTACTCATACAATATCCTAAAATCATGCAACAATGCTCAATCCATCTTATACTTGAAAACATAACCTTATTGCATTTCATCAATCATTTAAAACACCATCCCATTTATTTAACAAAATCATATCCAGTTAGAATCGATTGTATAAACAACATTAGTTCGAAAGACATGTTTGTAAAACTTAAAGAAATCTCGATTTAAATACAATAGTTGGCAACATTATGTATATAATTCCTACTATCAACTACCAACATTATCAAGACCATTCTCGTACCATCTATGGTTTCTAATACATTTTAGAACATTTAAATCCTAAAACATGCTACAAACTCTAAGTTGTATATAATTCCTTACCCTACTATAACCCGCAAGCAAATCATCCTCTTACCTTAAGCATGTGTGTGTGTGTCTATATATATATATATATATATATATATATATATATATATATATATATATATATATATATATATATGCCTTAGCTTCTTTAGTCCCCAATGATACGCTCCCTGTAATAGCACATTATCTGTCACGACCCAAATTACCTAAAAATCAGAGTAAATTTTTCACTTTTTAATTTCCTTACCCGTCGTGAATAGTTACACTACTAAACAGTTGGGCTATGATTCGGTGTTAGTCACCTCTCACCTATTTACCATTCCATTTTCATATTTCATTTACATATCAATTTATTTTAAATAAATACATCCCCAATATTACATCCATGTACATTATTGTGCCTCTATATGTTCAGATACAAAAATTATACAAATGTGTATACCTGGTCTTGATAAGAAGCAGCGGATATGACTACTGTCGTTCTCTTCTATTGAATATACCATGTGGGGTGAAAAATGAAAGGGTGAGCATAAACAGCTCAGTAAGGCAATAATGTAAGCAGGTAGATAACTATACTATCTACGTGCTGATAATATCATGATATAAAATCGTTTATATTTAGAGCATGAGGTAAGCCTAAAACGATGCCACATGTATGTATATATCATATAAGAGAAATCATGAAATCGACTTATAAAACAAACATGAAAAAATCATCATGTATGTCATCTCAAGCTCGTCACATTTAAAACTTATTTGTTTCCTTATAAACTCATCACGTTAAAACTCATTTGTTTCATCACAAAACAACCTCATCAAGGTCAAACCCATCTCTCGGGAATACCTTGATTCATTAAATCACATCTCTTTTAAAAACATAAATCGGGACATTACCCCTCCCTCGGGTTTGTCCTGGTCTATTCAGACCGTATGATATCATGTGAGGCATGTAGGTTACTGAATGAAAAATCGAGGACTATGGCCATACTTTGTCCCTGTGATCCCAGGCTACACAGATCCCGGTGTGCGGGGTATCACAACAGCAACGGGAGGTGGGGTCAAGTCCTACCCGTCAGAATATCAAGTAACATCATCGAGTCATCATGACTGCACGGTACAGCGTACTCCGTGTGACATACACGGTACATCGTACTCCGTGGACCCATATCATAGTCTGGGGGTGCCTGCCGTAGGTCTTATCCACCCCAATACTATGTCGATAACCAACCCATGTCTCAAAGTATACATGCGAGTATCTCAACTCTCTGCGACACACAGTCTACAGGAGGCTTCCACACGACTATATGCATGTCAACTCACGTCTAGTGCGAGAGAAGCTCCAGCACCACGCTATGCATATCATGATATCTAAAATCTCGTGCGAGCGAAGCTCCAGCATGGTTTTGTGCACACACAAATTTTTCGTTCTAGCAATGCTCCAGTACGGCTTTTCATGAGTAATAAATCAATAAACTTTAGTGTGAGTAAGAATCTAGCACTCTTTTTTTACTCGTGTAAATATGATAGGTGGCTCAACATTGATAAAACATCTTTTAAAATCGTAACCAATACAAACCGGTACCCTTTCGTATAATTCATGAAATCAATAACCAACCTATGTGTAAATTTGCTTAAACCAAACCAATATATTCATATAAAACATTAAAACATGAAATCATGCAATTTATCTGCCTTACTACCCTTTTTGTAGAATTTTACTCCCAGGGATAAAATCATCTTTTTCTTTATTCACCTAAGCCCCGGTTTTCGCAGAAATTATTATTTCGTTTTCTAGATACTTAAAGAAATTCTAGGCCCTTTAAATCCCTTCAATAAATACGTATAGAAATCTCTATGCACCTACAAAATTTCCTTACCTCGGTTCTCGTGCAAACTTATCTCGTCTCGATAATATCCGATCTCTCAGTACAACTGCACGTCAACCAAGTCTACGAAATTGCATATAATCACATATTTTGGGTTAATTCACTTATTTTTATCAGTATATCACATTTACTGATCGAATCTAACGTACTGGGCCCGATTGCACTTTAATGGGCCTCGACCCATTTTCAGCCAGTTTCTACTTATTAAATCCCTTCCTCGGGTTTACTGGGCTCATTCAGCTTATCAATAATCATCAGGCTTCATTCCAATCTCATTGGATAGCCCGTATACTATTTACGGTAATTAAGTTACAATTCCGATTAATATTCCTTTTTATACAGAATTAATCCGTAAATTTCGTAAAATAATCGAAACTCTGTATTAAGGGACTCATTTTATTGGAATTAAAATATACTTACCCAACATGATGCGGGGTACGAAAATCGGAGCTCAATTGGCTCTCATTCGGGCTTTGTCGTAAAACTGCACAATTATTATATTTAATTTCGGGTTAATTTCTGATTAAATATAATTTAAATAAATTTCTTGAAAATCAAATCGATCACTTTTGACCTCTTACCGAGTTACTCGAAGTCCGGTGTATCCTCGAAAATTCTTCCCCTTTTTCCTTCTTCTCTTTTTCTCTTTTTTTTTTCTTTCTTGGCTGAACCGGTTCAGTCCGGTTCAACCCAGTTCAGACCACCAGTTCACTCCGGTTCGATCGGTTCAGTGCCTTGTCAGCCGGTTCTCCACCGACTTTTGCCGCCAGTGGCTCCACTGGACCGTCCGCAGCACAAATCTGCCCTCGGTTTCGTCCAAGGCCGCCGAAAAGTCGCCGGTTCGGCCTGTTCTCTCCACCGTCGGTACCCATTTCCTCTTTCCGCCGTTTTCGAAGCCGTCCGCCTATTTCGTCGGTCGTGACCACCACCAATCTGCTCGGTATCACGTGGGGAGCCTTCGACGGTCGGTGGTTGGGGTTAAATCGGCCCCCGTAGCCGCCAATCGGAACTCTTTCTCCCGCGGCTTCTCTCCCCGATTCGTCGATCTCCGACGAGTTCCACAATGCGTCGCCGGCACTGTGCAGTCGCCCGGGGTCGGGCAGCCTTCCCCGGCCCTCGCCTGGGTCTCTAGCCGCCGGTGGCTCACCGGTGGTCTCCTCGGTTCCTTCTTCTGTTTTCCGTTTCTCTCCTTTTTCTCTCTCCCCGATTTTCCATATCTCATTCTTTTTTTTAATTAATTTAATTTTATTATTATTTTATTCAATACTATATTATTATTTTGCCAAAATATCTAAGATAAATTATTATTTAATTTATTTAATGAATAAATAATTTTCTCAATATTATTTCAGCTTTTCGGTATATTTTTTGATTATTTTTGAGATTATTTCCCGATGTGAAATTTTCGGTTAATTCCAATAATTTCATATCTTGATCAATTTAACCCGAAATTTAATTATTTCTTCGATATTGATCAAGATTCTCAAATCCATTATTTTTAATTAAATTTTCTCATCGAATTTATACCGAATTTTGGTCTTTTGATCGTTTTGCCCTTCATGTGTTCAGGATTAATTTAACCCGACTTCCCTTCATGAATACTCATTCATTTCGCATTTTAAATTGTTATTTCCAGTCCGTATCCCATTCATTTAAATTTGTGACCATTTTAATTTTTTCCTTTCACAAACATACTCATTTCGTGTTTTAACTAAATTCGGGTCTTACATAATCTCCCCCACTTAAGAAATTTGGTCCTCCAAATTAGAACCAAGTTAGTCTGTAAATCACTTCGGATATTTCACACATATCATACTCTTTAACTCTTATGTGACTTTTTCGGAGTGTACTACTACCAAAGGACTTTAATTAGGGAGATCGTCTTAAATCTCAACACTACACTCTCTCCTTCCATCTAATACCCGAATTGATTTTCCAATTATACGTTAAACTTTCATTGAGCTGAGCTGTTGAAGCTCATATCTGGTCACATACGCTGGGTCCGGATAATATTTTTGAAATATCACAAGATGGGACACATCGTGGATGCCTGCTAATTCAGGTGGTAACGCCAACCTACAGGTCTTGTCTCCCACTTTGTTTAATCTCTTTTCGAATCTCGTTACGTCCTTATGCTATGTCCTAAAGACATGTAACTTCCAACAATACTAATTCACCTTCGGTGAATTTTAATGGTTTCCGTCTCTTGTCAACATAGCTTTTCTATCTGCTCTGAGGTGTTCTTAATCCTTCACAATTAACTGAACATCCTCAGAGGTTTGTCTTACCAATTCGGGAATAATTTTCTATCTGTCACCCACTTCTTCTTATCCAAATCGGGGAAACAACTCTTACGACCATACAACGCCTCATCTGAAGTTATCCCGATACTCAAGTGACAACTGTCATTATTGGTGAATTTGATTAGTTACAACTGATCATCCCAGGAGCTTATCAAATAAATGGCACACGCTCTGATCATATCCTCCAAAATCTATACAGTCCTCTCTGACTGACCATCTGTCTGAGGATGGAATGCTATGCTAACACTCAATCGGGCTCCCATAGCTTCTTGAAAACGTTCCTAGAAATGGGAAGTGAAGCGGGAATCCCTATATGATACAATGCTCACTGGAAAAATACTTGGTATTCCACAATTTTCCTTACACATAAATCCGCCTACACACTCAGAGTATCTAGGGATTTCCTAACCAGAAGGTGGGTAGACTTAGTCAATCTATCGACTATCACCCAGATAGCCTTATGATTCATCCGGGTCCTCTGTAACCCATCACAAAATTCATGATAACTTGTTCCCATTTTCGTGTCAATATAGGTAGAAACTGCAATAACCTTGCAACTTCTTTTGCTCTACCTTACTCTGCTGACATACGAGACACCTTTTCCAATCTTTACCATGTCTCTTTTCATATCTAACCACCAATACTCTTTTCTAAGATTTTGATATATTTATTACTTCTCGGATGCAATGTATCTCCCGAAGAGTGAGCTTCTGACAATAACTCTACCTCATCAACTATGGTCTTGAGGAGCACTTATACTGTCTCTGAACCTCAGTAAGCCATTATCTCTCTTTGTGAACTCTGTCACTGTACCAATCTGAATCTGACCCACACTATCGACACCCTGCCGATCATCACGCTAAGCCTGTCAAATCCGGTCACTCAAATCCGGTTCTAATCTCAGGCTAGCTGTCTCACAATCACTGTCATCATCATAGGGGATCACATCATTACTGAGGCTTATAACTGTTCTAGCAGCTCACGCTCCCTGACCATCATATGTAATACCATCCTGAGGCTCTTTCTGTTCAAGGCATTAGCCATTACATTAGCCTTTCTTGGGTGGTACAATTTCCACAATCAAAATCCCTCAAAAGCTCTAACTCTCTTTTTGTTCTCATATCCGACTCTTTCTGTGAAAATAGATACTTGGGGCTCTTATGATCAGTGCATACACAAAATTTCTAATCGTGTAAATAGTGGTGCGACATACTCAGTACAATCACTATCGCTGTCAACTTCATATTAAGGGCCGGATAGTCCTTTCCTGATCCTTGAGTTGTCTGGATTCACAATCGACTATCTTCTCATTTTGCTTTAACACATAGCCCATTCATTATTTTGAGGTATCTATATATCTTGAGAAACCTCTTAATCTTTTGGGTATGGTGAGAATAAATGCGGTGGTCAGTTTATTACCTCAATACACCAAAACTCCTGTAGCGTCTATCATCCCATTCAAATACAACTTTTTCTAAGTTAAGCGTGTCAATAAAGTAGTCCATTTCGAGAACTCTCAACAAATCATCAGTAAAAATAGTTTTTAATTGTTGCTTATAATTTTCCCTGGACTTTAAATAGACTCAAAATATCATTAATATGGATGACAACAAATCGGTCCAGGTAAAGTTTAAATACCTCATCGTAGTTGAGTTCCATTGAATATTTCAATTACCCATATCCTTGACCTATATACGCATAAACGTATAATGTTCTTTTTGAAATCGCTTCCGTTCAAGCTACTAACCCGCGTCATTTCGTTTTTCTTATATTAACGGCTTTTATAAAATTTTAAATTTTTAAACTTTCATGATTAATCGAATTCTATATTTCTTATTGTACCAGTAAAGGTACCCTAATTTTAAATTTATATATTACGACTATCGCATTTCAATTTATAGGTTGCGTATATTTTTAGACGCTGTCAAGTCTTCAGGCGGGGAGGTATTTTGAAATACCTTTATTAACCATCAGACTTGACCACAATTACTTTACATATCAGTCCATGTGGTCACAATTCATATTCGCTACTAATTGCTTTAATCCAAATTAATTCATGTATCATAGATATTCTTACCTTACATACGTCTCTTATTCCAATCTATCTCTTTTCGTATATCACTTACAACAAAACTCTGTTATTACTCATTCCGTGAGTACAATCATTTGCTCCTTTAATTTCAATCACTGCTCTCCTTTTATTACTTGTCAAAACTTACTGTATACTTTCCAGGGGTAATACAACACTGTCTTAGAATAGAACTCTGAACATCATAATTTGTAGCCGACCAATTTTATTCTCAAATATTACTTCAAATTATTCATAGTCCATTGAATAAAATCGGCTGACTTATACTTCTTCCCCGTTTTCAACTTATAATTTCTTCATAATTATTCTGTTAGTTAACCCTCCTTCATTGGGGTACTAACTATCGGCATTGTGCCCACGGGTGTAGGCATTCACGTCTTTTACTAATTTATATTCAAATGAAGGCGGTATGACTAAATACGTGGCACCAGGATCAATTAACACAATTACTTCTTTATTCATAAGCAGTGTGGTATCTTTCACCACATCATATGAAACATCAATAGTGTCCTGGTCCAAGGCATACACTCGCCCTCGTCCAACAGCCTACTTTCCCTTTCTCTTTGGCTGTGGCCTCCCTTTTCCGGTGCAGAGATATCAACATGATTTTCTCTGTCTCTTTGCTCTTCTGTGGGGCAGTCTCACCCAACTCTGAGCAATCATTAATTAAGTGGCCTGTCTTACCACACTTAACGCCTATTTTAGTCAATAAAGTGTAGGTGTAGGCCCTACTTCCGTGGTATCTACCATACATCCTACACTGCTACACAGTTACACTGCTACACTGCTCACCCTGCTAACATTGCTTACGCTGCCATGGAGCATGTCAGGGTTCTCAAATCACAATACCTCTCGAAAGTGCTACAATCGGATAATTATGGCCTTACCAATCATCTTAGCCCATAACTCATCAAATCTTTGACCAAACTACCCATTTTTCTCGTTCTGCCCCTATTTCGACCCTTACTACCTTTCCCAATCTCAGAAGCGTGCTACACATGATATTATTCACGTAATTGTATTATGCGCACTGTCTCGACATAGGTAATGAGCCAATCGGACTCTAATCGATAATTTGACCCCTTTCATGAACTTTTGGGCTTTTCGACTCTAACTGCCCATAGTGTCGGGGTAATACCTCGACAGGTATATAAACTGAGAGTCATACTTTTCAATCAACCAATGCCTCTAGGTTATTGTAAGAAATTTTTTACCTATAATTTCCTTAAGTAGTGTCCGAAATATTCTGTCACTAGAATACATCCAAAAATATTTCTCATGTCAGCTCTAGACGTCTAACTCTTCAGATGGGTCGAGAGGACTTCCACCAACGTTCCGCCTCACCCTCCAACATAAGCGTATTTAAAAGTCACTTTCTCGGTTGACATACACCGAAAGAATCCATACAACTTCGCTATCTCATTCACCCAGTCCTCAGCAACTATTGGTTTCTTTACTTCACTATATACCGAAGGGGTGTGAAAATCTCTATAGTCTGAGGCATCTGTTTAGGCTTTACCCTGCCTATCCTAAACTACCGGCATAGATTGAGTAAACAACTCTGAAATATTTTCTACACTCCACTCCATCCTCTCAGAGCGTGTCTCAATACTGTTTGGTCTCTTTATAAGACCCAGTGGAGTATGCTCAACATCAGCCTCCACTTCACCCTCATCTTGAGTCTCATGTGACGACTCATTTGACTCTCAGGCCGATCTCTATGGCCTCGAGCATATGTACTCGTCTCTCTACCATAGTGGTTATCAGTTCTAAAAACTATATTCTTGTATTCGAACTAAATTCTTAGCTGCACTTCTATCTTGATATACATAATTGTATCTAAACAATGCCAGTACATGGGGATGTAAATTTTTGTAAATTTACTTAACTACTAACACCGACTCATATCAGGCCAACTCTGCTCTGATACCATCTTTTCTGTCACGACCTAAATTACCTAAAAATCAAAGTAAATTTTTCACTTTTTAATTTCCTTACCCGTCGTGAACAGTTACACTACTAAACAGTTGGGCTATGATTCGGTGTTAGTCACCTCTCACCTATTTACCATTTCATTTTCATATTTCATTTACATATCAATTTAATTTAAATAAATACATCCCCAATATTACATCCATGTACACAACTGTGCCTCTATATGTTCAGAAACAAAAATTATACAAATATGTATACCTAGTCTTGATAAGAAGCAGCGGATATGACTATTGTCGTTCTCTTCTACTGAATATACCTTGTGGGGTGGAAAATGAAAGGGTGAGCATAAACAGCTCAGTAAGGCAATAATGTAAACAGATAGATAACTATACTATCTACGTGTTGATAATATCATGATATAAAATCGTTTATATTTGGAGCATGAGGTAAGACTAAAACGATGCCACATGTATGTATATATCATATAAGAGAAATCATGAAATCGACATATAAAACAAACATGGAAAAATCATCATGTATGTCATCTCATGCTCATCACATTTAAAACTTATTTGTTTCCTCATAAACTCATCAGGTTAAAACTCATTTGTTTCATCACAAAACAACCTCATCAAGGTCAAACCCATCTCTCGGGAATACCTTGATTCATTAAATCACATCTCTTTTAAAAACATAAATCGGGACATTACCCCTCCCTCGGGTTCGTCCTGGTCTATTCAGACCGTATGATATCATGTGAGGCATGTAGGTTACTGTATGAAAAATCGAGGACTATGACCATACTTTGTCCCTGTGATCCCAGGCTACACGGATCCCGGTGTGCGAGGTATCACAATGCAACAGGAGGTGGGGTCAAGTCCTACCCGCCAGAATATCAAGTAACATCATCGAGTCATCATGACTGTACGGTACAGCGTACTCCGTGTGATATACATGGTACATCGTACTCCGTGGACCCATATCATAGTCTGGGGGTGCCTGCCGTAGGTCTTATCCACCCCAATACTATGTCGATAACCAACCCATGTCTCAAAGTATACGTGTGAGCATCTCAACTCTCTGCGACACACAGTCTACAGGAGGCTTCCGCATGACTATATGCATGTCAACTCACGTCTAGTGCGAGCGAAGCTCCAGCACCACGCTATGCATATCATGATATCTAAAATCTCGTGTGAGCGAAGCTCCAGCATGGTTTTGTGCACACACAAATTTCTCGTATGAGCAATGCTCCAGTACGGCTTTTCATGAGTAATAAATCAATAAACTTTAGTGTGAGTAAGAATCTAGCACTCTTTTTTTACTCGTGTAAATATGATAGGTGGCTCAACATTGATAAAACATCTTTTAAAATTGTAACCAGTACAAACCGGTACCCTTTCGTATAATTCATGAAATCAACAGCCAACCTATGTGTAAATTTGCTTAAACCAAAGCAATACATTCATATAAAACATTAAAACATGAAATCATGCAATTTATCTGCCTTACTACCCTTTTTGTAGAATTTTACTCCCAGGGATAAAATTGTCTTTTTCTTTATTCACCTAAGCCCCGGTTTTCGCAGAAATTATTATTTCGTTTTCTAGATACTTAAAGAAATTCTAGGCCCTTTAAATCCCTTCAATAAATACGTATAAAAACCTCTATGCACCTACAAAATTCTCTTACCTCGGTTCTCGTGCAAACTTATCTCGTCTCGATAATATCCGATCTCTCAGTCCAACTGCACGTCAACCAAGTCTACGAAATTGCATATAATCACATATTTTGGGTTAATTCACTTATTTTTATCAGTATATCACATTTACTGATCGAATCTAACGTATTGGGCCCGTTTTACTTTATTGGGCCCGATTGCACTTTAATGGGCCTCGACCCATTTTCAGCCCGTTTCTACTTATTAAATCCCTTCCTCGGGTTTACTAGGCTCATTCAGCTTACCAATAATCATCAGGCTTCATTCCAATCTCATTGGATAGCCCGTATACTATTTACGGTAATTACGTTGCAATTCCGATTAATATTCCTTTTTATACAGAATTAATCCGTAAATTTCGTAAAATAATCAAAACTCTGTATTAAGGGACTCATATTATCGGAATTAAAATATACTTACCCAACATGATGCGGGGTACAAAAATCGGAGCTCAATCGGCTCTCATTCGGGCTTTTTCGTAAAACTGCATAATTATTATATTTAATTTCGGGTTAATTTTTGATTAAATATAATTTAAATAAATTTTTTTGAAATCAAATCGATCACTTTTGACCTCTTACCGACTTACCGGAAGTCCGGTGTATCCTCGAAAATTCTTCCCCTTTTTTCTTTTTCTCTTTTTCTCCTTTTTTTCTTTCTTGGCTGAACTGGTTCAGTCCGGTTCAACCCGGTTCAGACCGCCGGTTCACTCCGGTTCGGACGGTTCAGTGCCTTGCCGGTTGGTTCTCCACCGGCTTCCGTCGCCAGTGGCTCCGCTGGGCCGTCCGCAGCACGAATCTGCCCTCGGTTTCATCCAAGGCCGCCGGAAAGTCGCCGGTTCGGCCTGTTCTCTCCACCGTCGGTACCTATTTCCTCTTTCCGTCGTTTTTGGCTTCGTCCGCCGGTTTCACCGACCGTGGTCGCCACCAATCTGCTCGGCATCACGTGGGGAGCCTTCGACGGTCGGTGGTTGGGGTTAAATCGGCGTCGGTAGCCGCCAATCGGAACTCTTTCTCCCGCGGCATCTCTCCCCGATCCGCCAATCTCCGACGAGTTCCACGGCGCGTCGTCGGCGCTGTGCAGTTGCCCGGGGTCGGGCTGCCTGCGCCGGCCCTCGCCTGGGTCTCTAGCCGTCGGTGGCTCGCCGGTGGTCTCCTCGGTTCCTTCTTCTGTTTTCCGTTTCTCTCCTCTTTCTCTCTCCCCGATTTTCCATATCTGATTCTTTTTTTTTTGAATTAATTTAATTTTATTTATTATTTAATTTTATTATTATTTTATTCAATATTATATTATTATTTTGCCAAAATATCTAAGATAAATTATTATTTATTTTATTTTATGAATAAATAATTTTTTCGGTATTATTTCAGCTTTTCGGTATATTTTTTGATTATTTTCGGGATTATTTCCCAATGTGAAATTTTCGGTTAATTCCAATAATTTCATATCTTGATCAATTTAACCCGAAATTTAATTATTTCTTCGACATTGTTCAAGATTCTCAAATCCATTATTTTTAATTAAATTTTCTCATCGAATTTATACCGAATTTTGGTCTTTTAACCGTTTTGCCCTTCACGTGTTCGGGATTAATTTAACCCGACTTCCTTTCACGAATACTCATTCATTTCGCATTTTAAATCGTTATTTCCAGTCTGAATCCCATTCATTTAAATTTGTGACCATTTTAATTTTTTTCTTTCACAAACATACTCATTTCGTGTTTTAACTAAATTCGGGTATTACATTATCAAAGCACCTATCATTAGCAATAGTGCTCAACTTAGGCTAAAATCACACAAGGTTACAATTCATTTATTTCTTATCATTATGCTAGTACGTTTCTTAGCCAAGTGCTAACCACACTATACCAATTTTTCACTAACTGGCCTAATTTCCCAGCTCAATTTCCACTTTGTTTTCTTCAATTTAATCAAATTAATCATGCAACTATAGAACTAATACTAATTACATCATAACTCACTAGTTTATATCATTAAAACCTAACCAAAACAAAAATCCCCAATTTTTTAGGAAATGCAAATCACCATTGCAAAGCCTAATCAATTCTTCGTTAATTAATTCAATATATGGATGCAAGCACAATTTTAACATTATATAAATCATAAATTTAAATCAAAGAACCGAAATCTTACCTTAAAACTGAAATCTCCAAATTTTGAAACCTTAGGTTTTTCCCCAATTCTCTAAATCTGAAATTGACATCAATTAAATCTTAGGGAACCTCTATTACATCCAACAACTAAAATTTAATCTAAGAGAAAGTATCCTTACCTACCAATCAAGCCTTGGCTGAAATCCCCTTTCAAACCCTAAATTTCTCTATTGAAATTTGTTCAAAATCTCCCCACAATCCACTTCTTAAGACGAAATGAAGTGAAAATGTGAAAATCCTCTTGCAATTTCATCGCAATCCCTTTCTTTCTCTCCCTCAATGGTCATGGCCCAACCTTCTTTTCTTGAAAACGTGAATTGCCAAAAAAAAGGGTTTTGGGTGTTTTAATTTAATTAGAGTTCTTAACTATAATTATATATATATATATTGTAAGACTCTTATTTTTAGATGTAAACTTTATGAAATCATGAGTATGGTGATGTAATTAAAATGCAAGCATAAGTGGTGTAAGTCCATGGATTCAATGTACAGACTTGAAATATGATTTTGTAATGTACACACAAGTTCCATTTTATATAAATATGAAGAAATGGACTTTTATAAGTGATGAATGTGAGTTGAATGAGAAGTGAGTAGTGTGGTAAATGGAAAGAAGTTGCATGAATCTAAATACTTCCATTTAGCTTGGTATGGTATACTTTTGGCTATACAAAGAATGCACGCAAGTTTCAATGTGTATAAGGTATGGATGGATGCCATTTTCAAGTCTTAAAAGTGGTTGGATGAGAAATTGACTATGGCAGCAAATTAAGAATGTTTAGGTGTGAGTTGCTGCAAAAAAACTACAGAAAATCTGAAAAATATGAAGGCCAAATCGATCTCATAGGATGAGAAATCGATCTGGAAGAGCCAGAATGCTCTTACTTGAGCAATGGAATAGAGCAGATTGATCTCCCATGGGGCCAGATCGATCTCTTAAACATTCTGTAATGAAAAGATCGATCCTCAAGCATACAGATCGATCTTCTTAGCTCTCTGTTTGGAGCATATCGATCTCAAGCTTCGACAGATCGATCTCATGCTTGAAAATGCTGTGAAAAAGAGGAATTTAAGGGGACCAGATCGATCTCCTCTTAGGGCAGATCGATCTCATCAAGTGATTTCTATAAAAAGGGCACTGAAAATCTGCAGATTTCGAGAAAAACATCACCTTTTCCATTTCCAACCCAAAATCTAGATTTTTCTCTCTAAAATCCACTCATTCTAGTAAGATTTGAAGGGAGGCCATTAGACACAAAGTTGTTCATCTTGAGGAAGATAACAACATAGTTGAAACCCAAAACCTCAATGTTAGCATTGAAGGAGCAATGAACATTTCCCCTTTGAAGCAAGAAGAGAAACTAGATTGGTAAGTTTCTAATGCTCCAACTCAAGCACATTGGTTTGTTTATTGATCTTGGAGTTGATTTGCATGAGTATTGTTAGTTAAAACCATCTAGGTAGTATTGGAACTAATGTGACCTAGAAAATGGAATAAGACTAGTGTGAGAAAGTGTAAATTGGATGAGTTGGTGATTTGTGAGAATTGCTAAGTTGTCATTTGAGTAATGTGGATGATTTGAAATGGGTAAATGAAACTACATTGTGGGTTGAGTGGAATTAGGAAAATGAGCACATGTAGTGTTGATGGAAAAGCTATAGTGCAGAAATATATGGGATATGAACACTATGAGCTTAATATCGATTTAATTGCCAGACCCGTATTTTATGTATGCTTGTTCCTTATGATTTATATATGTACAGACATGTATTAAGTTATTTAAATCATAAGAAGAGTATTTACTAAATTTAAGTGTTAGTGAAATGCTTTAACACTTAAAAGCTACATAAAAACCTAACGGGAGCTATAAGAACCATAGGTTAAACCGAGTGGATTTAATTCATTCTAACTGAAAAGAAGAACTTAACATGAGAAAATGTAGAGATCTCATGAAAGAAAGTCAGTTTGATTTAGTCCCGAACACAAAGAATAAGAGTAAAAGCTAAAAAAGGTAAAACAGACCTTTTCAACAATTTTAGGTATTTAAGGTATGTAAGGCATATCTACCTACCGAAAACGGTTAAAACGTAAAGACGAGAGTGTAAAATATAAGTTATGACACTTTCAAAATTTTGAAAAAAAATCAACTTGGTCAATGATTATGGAAAAAGTCAACTATAGTTAAGAAATGTGGACTTTTACCATAGTTGACTAACCATGATTAAAAATTAACCTAAGTATGGAGAAAAATTTGGGGAAAAATATTTTTGATCAGAATTCAAGAAAATCATCCCCGAAAGTAAGAAAAAATTATTCGGATGGATTCCAGATTAAATTTAATGGTTAAAAATGTAATGGGTCAAAGTAAAGATTTTAAAGCCCATTAAGGTATACTAAACGTAGATCGAATTTCTTAGGTCCCTTAGACCAAATTGTTGGACCGATTGATAGACCAAATATTTAGACAATTAAAGGCCCGAGGTATAGTAAAAATTTCAGCCTTAAAGCTTGTAAACCCCACAAATTTCCTACGTTTAATTAGAGTATATAAAAAATGGGAATAATATATTTTAACGAAAATGTGAATATTCGTTGTAGGACTCTAGGACTATAGGGACCGAGAAGCCCGTGAATGATCGGGAACCCGAAGATACAAGAAGTGATAAAGCAAATGCAAGCACGGAGCGGCTTGAAAAATTTTAATTTGTTAGTTGAAAATTGTTGATGTAAACACTTGTATCGAGAATTTATGAAGAATGATGGAATCCCGATATTATTTCATTTTCGGAATAATGAAAATTTCATGGAAGGCATGGATATTATGTCCTTGGGTAATTTTACAAGAAAATGTGTGTATATATATATATATATATATATATATATATATATATATATATATATATATACATAGGTGTACATGTATGTTTAAATATACATGACATTTAAATAAATGGATAATAATATATATATATATATATATATATTTATATACTATGAAATGTATAGTAGATAATATATAAGTGTTAATAAATAATAAATTAAGCAAGAGACAAAAAAAATGAAATGGGAAACAATAAAAAATTAAATAAAACAACAAACAAAGAAAAAAATATGTCAATACAAAAGAAATAATAAACAAATATATATATATATATATTAATATAATATATATATATATATATCTTAAAGTAATATATATAAATATATGGGATGTACGAAATTGGCTTAGAAAAGCCAATTCCATCTGCCACATTCGGATTGAAAGGAACAATTCGAAACATAGGAGTGTTGGGCGGGAAACAGAAGAGGAGAAAAGAAGAAGAGGCTCGGTCGGCTGGAGAAGAAGGAGAATGAAAAGAAAGGAAGAGAAAGAAGAGAATGGAAGGGAGAGGAGAAGGAAGCTGTCCAACCGAGAGAGAAAGGAAAGAAAGAAAAGGGAAGTTGTCCAGCCGAGGGAGGAAGAAAGAAAGGAAGAAAAGAAAAGAGAAGGAAAGAAAGGGGCTGCTGGCCGAGGAAGAGAGGAGAAGAAAAAAAGAAAGGAAGGGAAGAAGAAGAAGTAGAGAAGAGGAAACCGAAGCTAGGATCAAGGACGCGAGGAAGGGGGAGAAGAAATTGAAGCTGATTGGGGCAGAGGACGGGGCTGGAAATTGGAGCAAATTGAAGTAAGCAGAGCAAACCGAGGCTTGAATTGAATCAGTGTAAAACCTGGAACGTGAAACGGAGCAAGAGAGCTGCTGCTGGAATCCAAGGTTGTTGCTGTGCAAACTGGGATCAGTGAAGCCGTGAAGCAGGGGCAGTACAGGAACGTGCAGAGCAGTAACGTGGGTTACTGTGAGTATTGCTGGAAGAGGAGTCTATCGTCCTGCTGTCGTTTTGTTTGATCCTGCTACTGTGGTGAGACACAAAGAAAACAGTGAAGAAGAGAAAACAAGGATGATGATGATGGAAGGCTGGAAACCGAGATTGAGTGAAGAGAGAATGGGACCGTGAGCTGAAGGGAAGAGGACAACCGAGGAAGCCAAATTGGAGCTGGAAACCGAGACCAAATTAGAGCAGACCGAGAAGCAGGGGAGAAAGAGAGGAAGAAGAAGAACAATCGGGATAGTGAGGGCTGGAACCGAGAGGGAAGAAAGGAGGAAGAAAAAAGAAAAAAAAAAGAAAGAAGAGAGAAAGAAAAGAAAAGGTAAAATATTTATGTATATATGTATTTTTAATATACATGTATATATATGTTGTAGTTACAAGCATGTTAGTGTAGATTTTAAACTAAAGGTGAAATAAAAATAAAAGTGGAAGAGATGAATAATAGATAAAAAAATGTATATATATATATATATATATATATATATATATATATATATGTATATATATTTATGTGATGATGAATAATGGAAATAGGTAATAATATATATATATGTATTCGTGTGAATATATATAGATATATATATATATATATATATATTTGGGTATATACATATATGTGTATATAATGAATGGATATGTTAGTACATGTACGAACAAGGATATAGATATGTGATAAGGAAAAATGGAAAACAATAATAATAATATATATATATAGGAGTGTGTGTGTGTATATATATATATATATATATGTGTGTGTGTGTGTGTGTGTGTGTGTGTGTGTGCATATACATATGGGTGTATATAAGATGAATTTGTGCTAGTATATGTATATACAAAGAATGTACATATATGAGATAGGGAAACATGAAAACAAATAAATATATATATATATATATATTTATGTGTATATACATGTAAATGTATATAATAAAGGTATACGTTAATATTTGTACATACAAAATAATATGTGGTAAGAGAAAATATATAAACGTGCGTGTTGGCCTAGGTATATACAGTAATACGTACACACGCAATAGTAACGATAGGTTACGATTTTAACGCAATTCGGACAATTCGCATGAATAGGGTGCTAAGTATACAATTTTGATGTAAGTGATTGTAGAATGAATTAAAGGAGGTATTAAGAGGAGTCACCGTTCGAATTCGGGATATCCAATAAATCGAGGTAAGGGGTATTATTTAACTTAGTTTTGATAATGCATTTTTGTTTCACCGATAAATGATTTTATGAAGGAGCATATGATTTGAAATGATTTATCAATGCTTTCATACTTGTGAAACGGTTTATGAAGCATGTTTTAATTTGTCGAAATATTCCCCGAGTACTTTCCATGTTGTGAAATGAATTTCTTAAGGTATGAAGCGTATGGATGTTTTACATTTATTTATGTTTTTATATCCATATCGTTAAAGAAACTTTTGACAATTTCAAAAGTTTTTAAGAAAAGAAATTTGTTTTCGAAAGGGGATTGTAGGGGGCCACCTCTTGAGTCCTACGGGAACAAAGTGCCACACAGTCTTTCTGTTTTATGAAAGAGTTTTCAGATTTCAAGGAATTCGATTTTATTACTCGATATGAGTTTTTATGAGTTATAAAACCCAAGAAAGATTTTGGAAACTCTGTTTTGAGACTATAGGCTTCATGCATGGTTACTTCTTGTGGTGTTCCGGCTACACCACTTGGGGTGCCGGTACGTTGGCCCCTTTAGCACTTGACTCAATCTGTGTGGAAGATGTCGTGCTACTGGTGGTTTATGATGATGTATAGGTAGTATCTCGTGCCCGCGCAGCACTCATGAATGTTCCTCGTACGGTGAGTGCCACAGGTGCTCGTGCCCTAGCTATGTGTTAGTATATGATAAGTAATAAGAAGATACTAGCCATGTTTATAATTATTATTGTTGTACGAACCTGATCCAATCTATAGCCCCCCTTACCATGTCCATAGGTATGATGACTCTCCACGGAGAATGACACGTATCGCATGACTTAGTTATAACCTAGTCTCCTCGATTTGATTATGAAAATCGACTATGATGAATGAATATGCGTTTTCATGATATATACGAAAATTGGTTACAACCGATATAACTCATGAAATGTTTATGAAATGATTATGTAATATTCATGAAATGTTTATGAAATGATTATGAAATATGCATGAAATGTTTACGAAATGATTATGAAATATTCATGAGATGTTTACGAAATGACTATGAAATATTCATGAAATGTTTACGAAATGATTTATGAAATGTTCATGAAAGGTTTATGAAAAGTTGTAAAATGGTTAAGCATGTGATTTGTTTTAAAGACACGCATGCTTTATGACGATTATGCATGAAATGGAAGTTTATGTATTGCATTAAGTTTCGTTCTATGAATAACTTCAAATGCTTTTATATATCAGAACTGCTTTAAGAGCATTATCTTATTGGGCTTTTCCGCAAAAGCTCACCCCTCTACCTTTAGATCATTTGCAGTGAATCTATAGACGCTACCTGCCACGTACACAACGTAGGTTGGTGGAAAGAGCTACCATAGGTTACTTTTGTACATGCAGAAAGGTATACATTTACATTCCTGTACCAAACATATTTGTACGCACAGACACGTATATTAGGAATATTTTTGTTGGGATGTAATTTGTAAGGAAATGATGTAAAGAATATGATTCTTGGGATTAGGTTGTAAGATGATTGGTATTAATCGATATCGATATATTGAGTTGTAAAAGTGGATTGGGAAAGTATGCTTGTTAGTTGTAGATATCTAGGATTATTGTAAAGCATGCTTGGTAGTTGTGGATATTTAGGATTGTCGAAAACAACTGAATTGCAGATGGGTAGGCTCATATACAAGCCATTATGCTGTCAAAATTTCTATCGGCCATATAAGTTAAAGTATAGAAATTAATTATAATTACGAGTAAAGAATTAGGAAAAGTGTTTTGACACTGCACAGGAATACAACCTAAGTGAATAAGGGAATAAGGGGGTAAATTAAATTCAAAAAAAAAATTCCCTCGAATTTCAAGGGTCAATGGTCGTTACAAAGCCCATTAGGAAGGCACAAATCGAGAGGCCTAATTGTAAGGCCCAAAAGGATTAAATATCTAACCTTTTAGTTAAAGTTAACTATGACTCATTAGGTGACTTATAACTAAACCTTAGGAAGTCAATTATAATGGCTGGAAAGTAAGGCTTAATGGCTAAGTAATGGCTTTAGCCACACCATTGTCATCTTCACCATACCATTCTCGGCTAGAAGAAGAAACCATTGAAATACAATTATCCAAGCTTTCTCTCACTAGAAATCACTAGGATTTAGGCATATTTGGAACTTACATTCTTCATGAAAGTTGTTCCAAATTGATAGGAGAGTGAAATATGTTGTAATTGGCTATCAAGAAGCCATAGTGTGCAAACCGTGAGGCTCCAAAGTTTCGGCCAAGTGTGAACACAAAATTCTAGGTATAATTTCAAGCTTTCAAATTCATATATGTTAATGTATGAATGATTTTAAGTATATTGGTATATGTTTTAAGCATTGAAACATATGAAATCACTATGAACATGGTTAGGCCGAGAGTGAGTAGTGATATATTGATGAATTCCCATATGATTTTAAGGCATAAATGAGTTGATATACATGTGTTCATGATTATGGTATAGTTAAAATTAATCAATTTGATTAATTGATATATGAATTAGTTGGCAATCAAGGTGTTTGATAAAATGCCTAAATGAACTAAGTGAAGTTTAAGAACATTGCCAACCAAGTGTTTGTGAAAATGCCTGAGTGAATTGGCTAAACAAATGGACATGGACGGCATGCTATGGTGTGACCGACGGTATGAGATGCTCTCGGCCATAGCATGTGGTCGAGAGGTCCAATGGGTCAAGCCCAATTATTTTTGACCCAATGTGATGTAGTGGATCCCAGATAAGCCCAATAAGATTTGGTGGGCCCCACAAGCCCAATAGGTCCAACGAAAATGAATAGTAAAATGAAAATGGGCTTAAGGCATAGTTAGGCTCATTAAGGTTTATTAAAGCCCATTAAGTGAAATAGATTGTATTTAATGTGAAATACAATAGGAAAAGTATAATTAACCTGATAAATGGTTATATGCAGCTCCAGAGATTATTGGAGGAGCAAATTGGACTGTTAGTCGAGCAACGTTGAGAAAGTGAAATTTCTCAAGTGATTGCAAGTAAGGGACTTTTGTGAGTAGTTAGAGATACCTACACATATTTTCGTCTGCTTTTACATTCACTTAAAAACTCTGAGGGTTAGAGAAAGTGAATAATAATTATTGGGACCAATAGTGGCAAATTACGATTTTGCCCTTAGGAAAAAGTCAACTTTTGGGAAAAGTTGTAAAAAGCATGGAAACCACCATTTTGAGTGTTTTACTGCTGTTTAGCAGAAGAGTAAATAGATGAACTAATGTTTTTAAGGTTGATGTGAATTAAACATCCTTTATAGTGTTGATTTTGATATTTTGAAAATCATCCCTTTTTAAAGAGCCATCTATCATATTATGTGAGAATAAATCGTGCTAGAGCACAGCTCGCACTTGATTTCATATATTTTCCACATATATTAGTGCTGATGTACGATTCGCACTGGATTTCCATGACATGCATGATAGAGTGCTAGAGTTATTACTCGTACTCGAATTTTACATGAGATGCATGACAGCGTTGCTCGTACTCGATTCTTCATGATTTATACATGACATAGTACTTGAGCTATTGCTCGTACTTGATTTGATGAGTTTTATGCATAGCATGGTACTGGAGCTATTTCCTGTACTTGATTCGATACATGAACTATGCATGACCTAGTTGCTGGAGGTTTACTCGCATTAGAGTTGAGTTTGTGATATGAAACAGTGTTTGAGCGGAGTGTCGACTATGAATCGCGCTCAAAGGCGCGCATTGTATTTTATGTGATATATAAGACATGTTGAAAAATCGTGCTTGATTTCCTCGTGTAGACTGAGTGTCACACTATGAGATGTTCGCATGTGGATTTAGAGACGGGGTATTTATATTCCATAGTATGAGGGTTAAGACCTATGGCAGGTACCACGACTGTGATGTAGGGTCCACGGAGTACGTTGTACCGTGCGAGTGGCATGGGGTGGTACGATCTAAACGTATTGTCCACAAGTGCACGGGTCTACAAGTAATAATGGGATTTGAGTCTCGGAATATCGTCCCACAGAGAAGTTGATTAGCCTAATTAACTACCGGTTAATCTTACTCTAAGTATATCCTAGCAAATTATGAAGTTCTGATAGGTGATCTACTAAGTCTAAAATTAAAAATACTGAAAATAATAAAAGTTATAAACTAAAGAAAATAAAACCGAGCTAAAATTACTTACATAGCTCCGAGTAATTAAAAGTATTAACCTACAAAAGATAATTAAAACAGTTAAAATTAATTAACGCAATTAAAAATGCAAATATGAAAATAAAGAAACAAAATTAATTAAATTAAAATTAAACAAACCTAAAATAAAATATGCATGTAATTAAACTAATTAAAATTGCAAATTAAACTAACCTAAAATCTAATAAAAATGAAGACTAAATTAAAAATGCATGAAACACATTTAATCTAAATTAATTCTAAATGCAACTCATAAAATACTAAACTAAAATTAAGTTCTAAAACATATAATATAAAATTAACTACTAACTAAAAAATTAAAACTAAAAATTAAATTACTAAAACATTAGATTTAACCTACAATTATCAACTAACAACTAACCTAATTGACAACTAATAAAAGCAATAAAAATAATTTAAATGCAACAAGTATTAAAGTATAAAAGAAAGGAATGTGGCCAAACATGGCCTTTAGGTAAATTCCCATCCAGCTGGCTTGGACCCGTGCACTGTACTGTACTATTGTGCCCGACCCCTCCATGCAGCCGATTACAGCTATCATTCTCTGCTGTACAAATGTCGTACACTGCCTTCAGCTTGGATCTACTGCACCTACCAACCTCATTTCCTTCAAGCAACAACACGCAGCAAAGATAACGCACAAACAGCCAGCTTCTGTATCATGGGCAAATCAGTACGGGTTAACATCAACACACACCAATCTGTACTGACATTCTCTGCTCTCTCTCTCTCCCTGCATTGTATTACAGCAGCTGCCTCTGGACCAGCTATCTATATCCTTAGAAGCACACGCAATGCTCAGTCCCTTATGCGCTCTACTGACTCACCCTAAAGGTATATGTCCGCAAGTGCACGGGTCGTCCAAGTAATAATGGGATTTGAGTCCCGGAATTATCGTCCCACAGAAAAGTTATTAGCCTAATTAACTACCGGTCAATCTTACCCTAAGTATATCCTAGCAAATTATGAATTTAAATAGGGTGATCTACTAAGGCTAATTACAATTATTGGAAAGCAATAAAATAATAAAAACTAAAGAAAATAAAACCGAACAAAATTTACTTACAGTACTCCAAGCAATTAGAAGCAAAAAAAAAACTACAAAAGAAAATTAAAACAGTTAAAATGAATTAACGCAATTAAAATGAAATAAAATGAAAATAAAGCAATAACACTAATTAATCTAACTAATTAAAAATGCAAATTAATTAAGAAATTAACTATAAATCTTAAAAGTCTAAAATATCAAATCTAAATTAATCCTAATTATCACTAATTACTAACTTAACAATAAAAATTAACTAATGCATGAAAAACAATTTTTGGAAACTTCACTAAAACTAAAATTGCATAAAAATGAATTTATCTGAATTAATATTAAGCAAATCCCTAATGCTCTAATTACTTAGTAACCTAATTAAATCTAAATTAAACTAATTAAACAAAGTAATTATGTGCATTTGAGAAACTAACTAAACTAACTAATAACTAACTAACTAAAAATGCATGCAAAAATGAATTAACCACTATAAAGACTAAGCCAAACGTGGCCTTATCCAAAACTAAACCAAGTGGTCCCGATGTGGGACACTGTTGCACTGTCTTCTTTGTTTCAACTCAATTCCTTTCCCTGCTGCCCACGTCCGCTGCACTGGCATTGTCCTGCTGCCTCTGCTACACGGTCATGCACAGCTGCTGTACTGCTTCTCTTCCCAGGTACAGCTCTCGGGTTGTACAAGCTTGCTGGACTGCCAACGGTTCTGTCCTCTACTGCAATACCGGCTCATGTAGCCCCGAGCATGATCACTCACTGTACTCGGTTCCAGGTGCTGGTGCTGGTTCAGTGCATGAGTTCTGCTGCTCCAGGCTGCTGCGCATCAACTATCACTGCTGTCCTATACTCAAGAGATAGCCAATGCTGAATGAAACCCAATCAAGAAATTATAACATGATTCAATGAGTTAAGAACATGAATGCAGAAATATCAAAACTGTAAAACCGGTATGATAAACTGCAGTAAACAAATAAGCTTAATAACTAATGAAACTAATCCTAGTTGCATCAATCAATAACTTCTACTTAGATGACCATCTAACATACATTCAACAATCACCTAATCATCACAGCATGAAGCATTGAACCGACTAACAACTAAATGCAGAAAATCATCGGTGAACAGTAGTAGAAAACGAAACAGAGGATAACAGAGTAAAAAGAAAATGGTTCCTGTCCACTGCTCCCGTGAAGCTGTAATGCACAAGTTGACTTAGCTCATAAACCTTTAACACCGGTCAGCACCCATTAACAATCCAACAATCTTAAAAATACCGAGGATATAAAAATGCAAGGAAAGGGATAGCATGCTCTGACTACCGAAATAAAAGCAAAATTAAACTAACTCTAAATGCAGAAAATATATGAACCATGGAACATAAACTAAAAGAAATGCACTAAAACGAAAACAAACAACCAAGTAATGCAGTATTTAAAAACAACGTCTAAGAGAAATGACTAAGCTTTCAGAACTGAAAATAAAAACAAACAACAACCCCTCGTGAATGTGATAACAGGGACACTCATCATCATCGGATTGCCTGTTACTCCAACTCTTACTGCCTTAGTTCCACATTGTTATTGATGAGGAGCAATGCCCAGCATCAGCCCACATCAACACACCAAAATCGAAAGGCAAAGATGAAGGAGAAGTGAAGGCACCGAATACATAAAGAGCAATCTGTGAACTAACTAAATGAAAATAAAAGCTATGTGGTATAACTGAAAATAATAGTAGTGATTAAAACAAAAACGAGAATCATGGAATGAAGTTGATGGCCATAAAATAAAATTCTCATAGACTAGAAAATGAAGAAACTTTGTATATAATGAAAATGGAATGAACAACAGTAACAAAATTTAAGAAGACGGCTAACGGGAAAAGAAAATAACAAGGAAAATAAATCCTAAAAATACCCTAAAACTAATCTACCCTAGCTTACTTGATTTTTTCAATTGCCATCATTGTCTATTTATATACAAATATAGGGGTACAATGGTAAATTTTCATCCTAGATGAGTTGGCATTATTTGACCACTTGTCTTCAATTGATTTGCTATAGATAGATATTTCCACGTCACTTGTCAATTTGTCCAATTGGCTGTGCGATGTGACCTGGCGTGTACCTTCCAGAATATTCACTCGGTGTCTGTTGATCTTATCGTTTCAGAGCAAATAAAATATCGACACCTGGCATCACGCGTGTCCAGACGACTGGTGACTCAGTCTGCAAAATTTGAAGTGGTCCAATCTCCTTTAGCTTGTTTTCAGCCCAATTTCGACTGGAACGACTGAGTTTCATCTGGATTTAATTTATCTGCACATTAAAGAATTTTAATTAAATACAGGGGATTATTAATGAAATAATATGGGGATTAAGTAAATAATTAGGAATTTAAGCACTAATAATTCTACTAAAAATAGAATTATCATCTACCAGTCGCCTCTTCACACACCTATGGCAGTAACACAGCTGCTCAACTACCAGAAACTCCCGGTAGACTGGAGACGAGACGGAGAATGGAGATAAGGTCTGAACCCGAGCCTAGTTACATGCCTCTGCAAACCATGTGTGCCCGACTCCCTGCTCTGCTTCAGGTGATCTCCAGTTGCGACTGCACCAGCCTACTACGCTACACTAGCTGCTACTTTAAGGACAGGTTATGCCACCTCATGCTGCTGTCTCCTGCTTATGCTGTCTGCCGAACCTAACCATTTGCTGCCATTCTCAACAGCCAGTACAGCAGTTGTGCACCATTCCTATCAGCAGATGATACCATATGAACAAAACACTAGCCAAGTCTGAAACACCAGTAATTAATGGAACAATGCAGCCTAGAAAAATAACCAAAATGAACAGTGTCAATAACCGAAAACAGAGCACAACAGAGGATGATTATGGATGCTCTCTACTGCACCTACAAACACACTCTTCTGCTCCTCACCACATGGCAATGCTTCTACCAAACCTAAACCGGCTAGTGAGTCAAGTGATAATAACAAAAAATGCTGAGAAAACATGCAGTAAAAATGGATCACAGACATAAGAAAATGCAGAAAAAATTAATATGAAAGCTAACATTGAAATACAATAAAGAGATGAATCATATAGTGCACCCAAAGAAAAATGACATAATGAAATAACCATGTACTCCAAAATATAAGCATAGAACTGGAAAGAAATAACTAGAATCAGTAACTACAAATTAAAACCAAAATATCAATAACGTAAAACACATAACAAACGGAAAAGCTAACATCCTCGGGTTGCTTCACATGTAGCCTCTAATGTCGTGATTCCACATTGCCATTGATGTGGACAAATGCTAAGCATCAACCCACATCAAAGCATCAAACCAAAAGGCATAGATGAATGAAGAAGTTTGTCACCCGAATGCACAAAAGAGAGCAACCCGAGAGCTAACAAAAATGGAAAAAATAATGATTTTCATGGTAACCCGAAAATAAAGAGTTGGGATTTTAACAAAACCAAACAGAAGAGAAAATAGAAATGATAACTATTCATTAATGTAAAAATAAATCAAAGAACTAGAAATGAACAAAAGTTTTTCATGAAAATGAAAGTTGACATGAATAGTAACAAAAATGGTGGCTGCGAGAAAGAAAGCTTAAAAACAAGGAAAATAAATCCTAAATTTAACCTAAACTACACTACTCCTAAATTACTCTACACTACTTACCCTACTCTTACTTTTTTTTTCAATTGCCATCATGTTCTATTTATACATACACTTAGGGGTACAATAGTAATTTTTTCATCCTAGATGAGTCGGCATTGTTTGGCCACTTTCTTCCTTTGATTTGCTGCAGAGGAGTTATTTTCACGTCATCAGTCTTTTTGTCCAATTGGCTGTGCGATGTGGCCCGACGTGTGTTTTCCAAAAGGTTCGCACGGTATCCGTCGATCTTATCGTTTCGGAGCAAATAAAATACGGACACCTGGCATCACGCATGTCTAGACGACTGGTGACTCGGTCTGTAAATTGGAAGTGGTCCAGTCTCCTTTAGCCCATTTTCAACCCAATTTCGACTGAAACGACTAAGTTTCATCCGTATTTAATTTATCTGCACATTAAAGAATTTTAATTAAATAGAGGGGATAATTAGTAAAATAAATTGGGGATTTAGATAATTAATTAAGAAATTAAGCACAAATAATTCTATTAAAAATAAAATTATCACACCCCCAAACTTGAGCTTTTGCTTGTCCTCAAGCAAAACAAAACAAATGGAGGAATGATAAGTACAAAACATAATAATTTTTCCAATGTTATCCTCAAAGAAAAAGTACAGACTATGAAATCAACGACTTACAATTACAAGTCCAACACTTAGAATTATTCCATCATAAGTCCTAACCCAAATTGGACTCGTTGTGTGTTTGTGAAAGTGTTAAAATCACTTCACAGTACATTACCCGGATCAGATTATGCAAACACAGTGAATGTAAAGTCAATGACATGTGATCATTCCCATAAGTTTGCTTTTCACCTCTCTCTCTACTAATGTAGTCACACTTAATCAAAGATCAATAGGACTTCATTAAGCTTGTAATGTAAGGCTGGGGTTAAGGTATGATAAAGTCAATTTAGGTTTAATTACCCTTAACATGCATTACTTCTAGGATCTTTAATGTAATAGCTCAAATTTATTTCCCCCAAACTTATTTATTTCACTATTTTTGTATTTTTCATCTTTCATCTTTTCTTCTTCTTTTTCTTTCATTTTTTTTTTTTGAACTTTCACTATCACCTGATACCCATATGTACAAAGCTCACAATATATCCCAATAAATTTTCATGCTTTCGGGGTAAGGGATAGGAAAAGAGTATTTAAGCTAAGGAAATTTATGTAGGTGTATTTACAGAGAAAAGCTTATTTGGCTCAGATGGGTGACTAGGGGTAAAGTATGTATAGAGATGGCTCGAAAGGCTCAAACGATCCAAAGATGGCCTAAATCATCTCCCTAATTAAGTGTGATCTAATATTTCGCATCGAGATTAGATCAAACAAATTCTAGAATATGATACACAAAATCAACTGAACAAATGCAATCCTAGGTCCACATAAGCTTTCTCTAAATAAATATACAGATTCATGACATGACATGTGCATAAGATGAGGAAATCACAATCAGAATCAAGACAAATTCAAGAATCAACTTCATGCTTTTCCTATAATCATGCTTCTCAGTAAATCAGAATCAGACTTAATCATGGGGTTATATCATCAGAATATGGGAAAACTACATGCTAAGCATTAAATCACTCCAAAAATCAAACAGTTTAAGCTCAGATTTTTGAAAAAAATTTCAATTTTTGCCCAAAATTTCTCAAGTGATATCCCCTCCCCCAAACTTAAAGTGCATAATGTCCTCAGTGTGTAGATAATATAAACATTTAAGCTCAAGAACAGAGTACTCCCCTTTCTGATGATGATGACGACAACTGAAACTTGATTGAAAACATAATACTAGAAAAGAAATCTGTAAAATAAATAAAGAAAGAAACAGCAGAAAAGAAAAAGAACTATATACAAAGTGAAAAAAAAATACAGTCACTTCAAATGCAGCTAAAGAACACAACACTCAGTAGCAGGGCGAAGAGTAGGAGGATCAGCTAGAGTGGTGACAGAATGTTGACAGTTAAATCCTCCTGAGCTCTATCTACTTCTTTCTTTCTCTCGGATTTCTTATGTTCAAGCCTTATATCCTCCATCCTAAAACAGTCTTGAGAGTTATCAGGGAGCTTCAAAGGTTTGAAAACATGAAATGTCACCTCCTGAACTAGGACTCTCATAGTCAACTCCCCTTTTTGTACATCAATTAATGTTTTACCAGTCGCTAGGAAAGGTCTGCCTAGTATGATGAGGACTTCCCTGTCTTCCTCCATGTCTAATACAATAAAATCTGTAGGAAAAATAAACTTGTCCACCTTTACTAAGACATCCTCAATGACCCCCTTTGGATATTTAATGGATCGATCTGCTAGCTGAAGGGTTACTGAGGTAGGCTTGACATCCCCTATTCCTAACTTTTGGTAAATTGACCACAGCATCAGATTGATACTGGCTCCTAAATCACACAAGGCTCTACCAAAGAACTGATTTTCAATAGTGCAGGGTATGGTAAAACTCTCGGGATCCTTGAGCTTGGGGGGTAATTTCCTCTGGATAATTGCGCTATATTCCTCAGTTAAGGCCACCGTCTCATACTCTTCCAATCTTCTCTTCCTCAGTAGGATATCCTTCAAAAACTTCACATAACTTGGCATTTGCTCTAAGGCATCTGCGAAAGGAATGTTGATGTGAAATTTCTTAAAAACCTCAAGAAATTTGGTGAATTGTTGATCTGATTTTTTATTTTGGAACCTCTGAGGAAAAGGTACTGGTGGTCTAACTGGAGAGGATGTAGTGGAAACATGTGTAGCATCAGAGGATGAGGATGGCTGTGAAGTAGAAGAAGGTATAGATGAAGAAGCGCCTATCTTTGATTCTTTTGCAACCTGGTTTTCATTTTGTTCCCGCTCTTTCTGAGTTGCCTCATTAGAACTTAAGGATTCTTCAACTATGTCCTATTCAGGTTGGGACTTAACTTGTGGATCATCATCTAGCTCTCTGCCGCTCCTAAGGATGATGGATTTCACATGTTCTTTACCCTCCCTTTACCTAACAGGATTAGCTTCAGTGTGACTAGGAAGGGTCCCTTGAGGACGTTGGCTAAGAGCATTTGCTATTTGTCCCACCTGAACCTCTAAGTTCTTAATTGAAGCAGCTTGATTTTGCAGGATCGTTGAGAACATCTCCTCTAGTGTAGGCTTCTTCTCAGCTGTTGGTGCATGTAAATGTTGTGGCTGCATAGGTTGTGGTGGTGGTTGATGGAAGTGAGGTGGACGATGCTGAAACTGAGGTGGGGATGGATGATATGGAAATTGCTGATATGGTGGTACATGAACCGATGGAGCTTGAAAACCAGGGGATCCTACAGATATGGAGTTAGAAGATTGCCCTTGATTTTGGCTCCAGGAAAAATTAGGATGGTTCCTCCACCCTGGGTTGTAGGTGTTTGAAAAGGGGTTGTTCTGTTGCTTCTGAGAGGGGGCAACGTACTGAACCAATTCTAAGTTAAGAGGACACCTATCTACAGAGTGTGTACCACCACACAGATCACACGAAAGAAAAGGACTTTGGACAGAATAAACAGGATTAAGACTGATGGAAGGATTATGCTGGGTACTGAGTGACTCTACATTCTTCGTAAGGTTAGCGATTTGAGAGGTTAAGGTAGACAGCGTGTCAAGCTCCTAAATACCCGCCGACTTCTTAGGCAGTTGCCTCTCTGAGGACCATAGATAGTTATTAGCAGCCATCTTATCCAAGAGCTTCCTCCTCTGTTTTACACATTAGAGCTCCACCCGCAGCAGCGTCAACAATGGTCCTATTTTGGCTTGTAAGTCTGTTGTAGAAGGTCTAGACTTGCAGCCACAAAGGTAAGCCATGATGAGGGCATTTCCTAAGAAGCTCCTTATATCGTTCCCATGCTTCATAAAGAGATTCTAAATCGAACTAGGCAAAGGAAGATATGTCGCTTCGGAGTCTGGCCATTTTAGAGGGAGGGAAAAACTTAGCTAAAAAATGATGGGCTAACTCGTCCCATGTAGAAATGGATCCTGGAGGTAAGGAGGTTAACCAGTGTCATGCCCTATCCCTAAGCGAGAAGGGGAATAATCTAAGCCTAAGCGTATCATCAGATAATCCATTGTGCTTGAACGTGTTGCACAGGTCCAAAAATTACCCGAGGTGAGCATGTAGGTCATCATGCGGAAGCCCACTGAACTGTAAAGAGGTCTGGATCATCTGGAGGATGGAAGGCTTAATTTTGAAATTGTTAGCAGGGACAGCTGGTGGCCTAATGCCGGTATAATATCCTCCAATAGTCGGCATTGCATAATCTCCAACAGTCCTAATTTCCCTATTTTCTGCCATGATGTTTTGCAGCGGAGCTATAAATTTCCTAGAATCCTTTCTAATTTTTCTAAGTGTTCGTTCAATTTCAGGATCTAAAGAAAGCAATCATAACTTCTGGCTCTACACATGCAAACATCAAAAAGTCCTTAGAAATTTTTTTAAAGTTTTTAAATTTTTCAAATTTTTTTGTAATGAGATAGAGAAAATTAACTAAACTAAACTAAGGATCTAAATATTTACAACCTAAATATTTACAAGCTAGAATTACACCTAAGCATAATTTCACTGATATTAATTAATGAATAATTAAAACTTCCCCGGCAACGGCACCAAAAACTTGGTACGATCTAAACGTATTGTCCGCAAGTGCACGGGTCATATAAGTAATAATGAGATTTGAGTCCCGGAATATCATCCCACAGAGAAGTTGATTAGCCTAATTAACTACCGATTAATCTTACCCTAAGTATATCCTAGCAAATTATGAAGTTCTGATGGGTGATCTACTAAGTCTAAAATTAAAATTACTGAAAATAATAAAAGCTATAAACTAAAGAAAATAAAACTGAGCTAAAATTACTTACATAGCTCCGAGTAATTAAAAGTATTAACCTACAAAAGATAATTAAAACAGTTAAAATTAATTAACGCAATTAAAAATGCAAAAATGAAAATAAAGAAACAAAATTAATTAAATTAAAATTAAAGAAACCTAAAATAAAATATGCATGTAATTAAACTAATTAAAATTGCAAATTAAACTAACCTAAAATCTAATAAAAATGAAGACTAAATTAAAAATGCATGAAACACATTTAATCTAAATTAATTCTAAATGCAACTTATAAAATACTAAACTAAAATTAAGTTCTAAAACATATAATATAAAATTAACTACTAACTAAAAAATTAAAACTATAAATTAAATTAACAAACTAAAACAATAGATTTAACCTACAATTATCAACTAACAACTAACCTAAATTGACAACTAATAAAAGCAATAAAAATAATATAAATGCAACAAGTATTAAAGTATAAAAGAAAGGAATGTGGCCAAACATGGCCTTAAGCAAAATTCCAATCCAGCTGGCTCGGTCCCGTGCACTGTACTGTACTATTGTGCCCGACTCCTTCATGCAGCAGATTACAGCTATCATTCTCTGCTGTACAAATGTTGTACACTGCCTTCAGCTTGGATCTACTGCACCTATCAACCTCATTTCCTTCAAGCAACAACACGCAGCAAAGATAATGCACAAACAGCCAACTTCTGTATCATGGGCAGATCAGTACGGGTTAACATCAGCACACATCAATCTGTACTGACATTCTCTGCTCTCTCCCCCTGCATTGTATTACAACAACTGCCTCTGGACCAACTATCTATATCCTTTTGCAGCACACGCAATGCTTAGTCCCTTATGCGCTCTACCAGTCGCCTCTTCACACACTTACGGCAGTAACACAACTGCTCAACTACCAGAAACTCCCGACAGACTGGAGACGAGATGGAGAATGGAGACAAGGTCTGAACCCGAGCCTAGTTACATGCCTCTGCAAACCATGTGTGCCCGACTCCCTGTTCTGCTTCAGGTGATCTCCAGTTACGACTGCACCAGCCTGCTACGCTACACTAGCTGCTACTTTAAGGACAGGTTATGCCACCTCCTGCTGCTGTCTCCTGCTTATGCTATCTGCCGAACCTAACCACTTGCTGCCATTCTCAACAGACCAGTACAGCAGCTGTGCACCATTTCTATCAGCAGATGATACCATATGAACAAAACACTAGCCAAGTCTGAAACACTAGTAATTAATGGAACAATGCAGCCTAGAAATATAACCAAAATGAGCAGTGTCAATAACCGAAAACAGAGCACACTAGAGGATGATTATGGATACTCTCTACTGCACCTACAGATACATTCTTCTGCTCCTCACCACACCGCAATGCTTCTACCAAACCTAAACCGACTAGTGAGTCAAGTGATAATAATAAAAAATGCTGAGAAAACATGCAGTAAAAATGGATCACAGACATAAGAAAATGCAAAAACAATTAATATGAAAGCTAACATTGAAATACAGTAAAGAGATGAATCATATAGTGCACCCAAAGAAAAATTACATAACGAAATAACCATGTACTCCAAAATATAAGCATAGAACTGGAAAGAAATAACTAGAATCAACAATTACAAATTAAAACCAAAATATCAATAACGTAAAACACATAACAAATGGAAAAGCTAACATCCTCGGGTTGCTTCACATGTAGCCTCTAATGCCGTGATTCGACATTGCCATTGATGTGGACAAATGCTAAGCATCAACCCACATCAAAGCATCAAAACCAAAAGGCATAGATGAAGGAAGAAGTTTGTCACCCGAATGCACAAAAGAGAGCAACCCGAGAGCTAACAAAAATGGGAAAAATAATGATTTTCATGGTAACCCAAAAATAAAGAGTTGGGATTTTAACAAAATCAAACAGAAGAGAAAATATAAAATGATAACTATTCATTAATGTAAAAATAAATCAAAGAACTAGAAATGAACAAAAGCTTTTCATGAAAATGAAAGTTGACATGAATAGTAACAAAAATGGTGGCTGCCAGAAAGAAAGCTTAAAAACAAGGAAAATAAATCCTAAATTTAACCTAAACTACACTACTCCTAAATTACTCTACACTACTTACCCTACTCTTACTTTTTTTTTCAATTGCCATCATATTCTATTTATACAGACACTTAGGGGTACAATGGTAATTTTTTCATCCTAGATGAGTTGGCATTATTTGGCCACTTGTCTTCCTTTGATTTGCTGCAGAGGAGATATTTTCATGGCATCAGTCTTTTTATCTAATTGGTTGTGCGATGTGACCCGACGTGTGTCTTCCAGAAGGTTTGCACGATGTTCATCGATCTTATCGTTTCGGAGCAAATAAAATACGAACACCTGGCATCACGCATGTCCAAACGACTGGTGACTTGCAAATTAGAAGTGGTCCAGTCTCCTTTAACCCGTTTTCAACCCAATTTCGACTGAAACGATTGAGTTTCATCCGGATTTAATTTATCTGCACATTAAAAAATTTTAATTAAATAGAGGGGATAATTAGTAAAATAAATTGGGGATTTAGATAATTAATTAAGAAATTAAGCACAAATAATTCTATTAAAAATAGAATTATCATGGGGTATACTGTATCGTGTGGTGTTGTGGAGTTGAAGAGGTTATAGCTGGCGATTGTGATTGACTGACCCCCCTCCCATTGCAGCAATGATGCCCCGTACATCGAGATCTGTGTTGTCTGGGATCACCATTATAGGATATGGCCATAGTCTGTGATATTATTACATTTCACCATAGAGTCTCACATGTTATATCACCAGACTGATTTATTTATGATACGGATAGACCTGAGGGATGGGTTGAAATCTGATTTTTGTGTTGTGAATGATTTAAATGCCATATTTATTGTGATTTGAATATCAATGACATGATTTGTCTAAAGGCATTGTGATATTATAAAGATGCATTATTTTGCACTACATGCCTACATTTGAGAACGAAAACATGATTTCTGTACATGAGAATTAATTTGTACAAGTATATGTATATATTTTAAAGACATGCTTTGAAAGTGAGTTAAGGAAATGATATTTTGAGGCATAGCATTATTTTGAGTAGATAGTGTAGATGTCTACTTGCTTGCTTGATTTCCTTACTGAGCTGTGAGCTCACCCCCTTTTTTCTTTTACATCTCTCTACAGAGCATCAACAGTAGAGTGAGAGCATTTGAGGGATAGTATTCCTGTTGTCTGCTGCTTTTTCCTATCGATCGACAGGTATACATATTTTGTACGATTCTATATCTAAACATATAAACAGCACAGTGATGTATACGATATATATTATGGGGAATGTATTTGTATCAGATTTTATATAAGCTCACATGTATTATAAAAGAAATTACAGTCAGTAGATAGTGTATTGACTTGTATGTATGAAAATGGATGAATGATATGGTAAGCGAGGATGCTGACATCGAATCACAGCCCAACCATTGGTAAGGAGAAAGGTAAGTTAAAATGAGAAAAATTTGTAGAGCTTTTGGTTAAGTCATGGAGGGTCGTGATATTAATATCAATTTGGAATGAGTTAATAGGCCTTATGAGTGTTAACAGAAAGTATAAGTTGAATCAACTATAGTAAACCCAAGAGTTGCGATGTAATGGACTGAAATGATGTGAAATACGTTTATGTGCAGTTTCGGAGAGTTCGTTGGAGACGAATCGAACTACGCACAAGTAAGCAGCACTAAGGAAGTGGAATCACGCATCGCGATTCCAGGTAAAGGAATTTTGTGAGTATATAGAGGTAGCTACTCATATTTTGTGGGTGAATATAGGGTGTTTATGAAATGCATGAATGTTTAAGGAAATGGTTGTTGATATGCATGAATAGTTGCAAGAATTTGTATGAGATTTCGTTTCCGAAATGGTTCTTGAAAAAGGGAATAGTAAGGCTAATAATTGCATAAATCACATGTTTTGAATGTTTTCACAAAACACCATACTTTGCTTTGAGCAAATTATTGAATAGGCTGGCTAGTATTTGAATGATGTTGTGAAATAGTCCATGTGAGGCGCTAAACATGCTTTGAGATGTTTTAAATGTATGTGAGCCGCCTATCGTGTGTATGTGATTTAATTCGCGCTGGAGCCTCGCTCGCGCTAGATTTCGATGTTTTCATTTGTATGAAACGTGCTGGAGCTTAGCTCGCACATTGATTTGGAAACTACGATGAGTTTTATAAATCGTACTGGAGTTTTTGCTCGTACGTGGATTTTGAGTGGTTTTTCTTATGCGTATAACCGTACTGGAGCTATGCTCGTACGTGGTTTCTTTAATTATGATGCATGAGTCGTGCTAGAGCTTTGCTCGCACAAGTTTGCACATTGTGATACGTATGAGGTCGTGAAAATTGGTAAGATCCTTAAGCCCTATATCCTTAAGCCAACATCCTTAAGCCCGGGGAGGCTCTGTTAGGTAGAGAGACTCTGTACGGTGGGGAGGCTCTCTTACGGTAAGATCCTTAAGCCTTACATCCTTAAGCCCGAGGAGGCGGGGAGGCTCTGTTAGGCAGGGAAGCTCTGTACGGTGGGGAGGCTCTCTTACGGAAGGATCCTTAAGCCAACATCCTTAAGCCTTGGAGGGGTGGGGAGGCTCTGTTCGGCAGGGAGGCTCTCTTACACGGGTATGGAAAGTTATTGGTATGGGGTAGATAAGACCTACGACTGGCACCCCCAATCACGATATGAGTCCGCAGAGTACGATGTACCGTGTATATCACATGGAGTACGATGTACCATGTGGTGATTTTGTGATGAGAAAGTCTGGCGAGGGATAATCCACCTTCGTGCCAACACGATACCCCGCACACCTGGATGCGTGTGGTCTGGGATGATTTATGATGTAGTTGGCCACATAGGCACTTGTGATATAGTGACATGGTTTTTATTTCATATGTGTGATTGTGATTGCCCAAGGTAGACTCGAGGGAGGGGTCGAGCCTTGTGAGATTTGAATTGTGAAATGGTAATGATGTTTGTGAGTGAGAAAATGGTTTGTGATGAGATTGTATGTGTTTGAGAAAGAGCTTTGTGTTGTGATTTAAAAAGGAAGTTTCTTAAATGAATTGCCATTTTTATGAGTTTAATGAGAATGAGTATGAGATGTTTTCACATGTTGATAATCCATGTTTTATATGCCAATTTTATATGATTTTGATACATGATATACATATATAAATATGTATACTCATATGGCATAGTTTTATTCCTCATGCTCCTATTATAAATGATTTATGCATAATATTATCAGCATGTAGGTAGAATAGTTATCTACCATGCTTGCATTATTACCTTACTGAGCGTGTGGTTGCTCATCCCTCTCCATTTTTCCCCTCCTACAGAGCGTGCATAGTAACACAGCGAGGACTGAGGCATTTTATTTTGGACATCCGCTGCTTCCATCGCTAAAAGGTATATACACAGGATTCTTTTTGTATCTAAATAAATGTAAAAGCACAGTAGTCTTTTGAGTTGTAATTATGGGGGATGTAGATGTCAGTAATCATATTTTGTATAAATGAATGATTGATGTTCAAATGTATGACATCACTTTTATTAACTAAGAATGGATATTGCGAAAGGATTATTATTGACTCACAGCCCAACAGTGTAGTGGTAAGTTTGTTCACGACCGAGTAGGGAAAGGAATAAATGCGAAAAATTTATTGAGATTTTTGGTTAAAAAGAATGAAAAGGGTCATGACATATATATTATCTAGATTAATTTGACTTAGGTAGAAACTAGATGGATTGTATTAAAAATCTAAATTTAGTTTAATTAACTAGAACATTTTATTTCCTTAACTATAGTGAATATTAATCAGACTAAGTTATCTAACTATTAAAATCTAATGCACTATACTTAATTATATACATGAATTAAACTAACTTTTATTCATGTATATTCCCATTAATTTGTTAGGTGTAAATTCCTTCGATTTACCAAATTTGGTTATTTGTACCAAATTATTAATCATTAAATTTTAATGCATTTATATCTTAATATATTTATTACCTAATATTAATTTTTTTATATTAGGTTAATTGTACCTAAAATTTTGTTTATATTTTGTCCATTTAATTCTCTAATATTTTTATCTGATAAATTCAACTATGCTTGGACCAATACTAAATTAAAGCTTAGTCTTTGATTAGTATTTGGACAATGCCACTAATTTCAGGTTTGTCTACTTAAATTCTTATTTACATCGAACTAAGTTAATTTCAAGTTAAGTTTAGTATCAATTCAATACTCAATTCTATCTTAAAAATGAAAATTTCATATGATATGCGCATCCATAACTCCTTGCGCCCCTAAATAGAAAAATTATATGCATTAGCAATGTTGGAAAAATAACTAGTTAAATAATTGTATAAAATAATTAGCGATTCTCACACTATTACATTGCAAATGCTTTATTTTATGACAAATTCTTCTTTTAGACTGGTATATTTGTAGAACAGAAACTTAACTTTGAGCATTCGAATGCAACAAATATTTTAGGATACGTTATTTTTTGTTGACATATTTACTTGAAAGGTTTATCAATGAAATGCTGGAAATTCATGCTAATAATGAATAATTTTGTCATATATTTGAACTTGAAAAGGTTTTTTTTTTTTATCATGCCTTTGATTTGATTCTATTGTCGCTCTTAACAATAATGAAATGATGCTGATGTAATCTTCCTTGTTGTCTTCTCCAAAAGTACTGAAGATTCTACAAAAATAGTAAAGGTTAGAGAGGCGCAGGGATCTGTCCCAGCGTGCGCACTACCATACTTAAGTCAGAAAAAGTGTTTAAGCAGAGTCTCAGTTAAGAAAGTAGAACTTAGGCTTTTTTTTATCATACCTGTGGGGTATTTATTGATGTCCACTGTGTGGCTTCAATAATCTCAGGACTCATAGTTGTTTAGGTCCAAAATTTTATTGTTTTGGACCTTTCGTATTCTGAGGCCCAGGCGCGTGACTGGGCTTAAGGTAAATTACCTCTATCAATTGCTCTCCACTCTTACATAGGGAAATTCTCTATGGGAGAGTATAATAAGAGGATTATGTCTTTCTAGGGTGGCTATTAAAGACGCAACATTTTATTCACGAGAGACATTTAAGCTCCTGTAAGAACGCGACGTTTCAGCCATCTCAGCCGCGACTATATAAAGGTAAGATGCCGCCAGATAGTTAGGGAAACTATTGTACCACTACCGCAACTCTATCGCATATCCTCTCGAACTCTGTTGCACACACCGCATACTCTGCCGCAACACTATCATCTGCTCTGCCGCAACTTGTCTACTCTATTGCATATTTGCATATTCTGCCGCCACACACTACCGCACACTCTGTCGCATACCTGCTAACTCTGCCTCCGCCATTTCATATACTCTCTCACCCCCTATCATACTTTGTCACTCACACTTACAGATTCTGTCGCAAGTCTCCTATCATACCCTGTCGCACGACCCAGCATACCACTGCCATAAATCGCAAACTCTATCACCTCCTATCATACCCTGTCGCATAAACCGACATACCCCTGCCATAAAATCTTCTATCGCAGGTCTGATCCAGAACCCTGCCAGTAAACCTCTGAGTTTCAACCTTGTCGTGTTTAGGATTGTTTCGCTTTCTTTTTTAGGTCTAGGATGGCAAGTCACGGTGTAGGAAAGCATATGGAGTTAGGGCTTAAATTGACTTTGACTGAGGTTGACCTCCAAGATATTAAACATAGGTTCCCATTACCCGAAGCGTATTTTTATAGGCTTCCAAGTTCTGAAGAGAAGAGTGTACGTAGCATATCGAGCGAAGTGGCTATTTTTAGTATATCTTTAGAGTTAGGTTTTCGTTTCCCCATCTCCAATTTCAGGGTTTCTTTTCTTAAGGAACAAGGGATCGCTCCTGGCCAGTTACACCTTCATACTTAGATGCAATTAATTGGTTTTACCATGCATTGCCAAATGAGGGGTGTTCCTCCTTCTCTCCCTTTATTTTATACTTTTTTCAGGTTTCAGGGTAGTTCCAGCTTAATTCCTTATTCTATTCAAAGGGTATCCGAACCTGGGTTTGAAAATAGATTATTAGAAAAACTTCCCAATAAACTCCATGGGTTCGAGTCGAAATGGCTCGTTGTAGAGGTACCTGAAGGTCTTGACTTCCCTACTCGATGGGAAGCCAAGCGTAGTATCCCAAAAGGTCCTCGTATTGCTACTCTTAGGAGACAATTGTCTTTAACTATCAACAAGTTATTAGTCGACAGGCCAATTAACCTTTATAACTTCCTGTCACCTGAAAATTTGGCATCTGCTGGTTAGGGTATGAGAAGTGTTCATGCCATCAATCCTTCTGTTTCTCCTTCAAATCCTCCATCATTCGTTCCTTTTGAACCAAATTCTACAAATAGGGAATCCAGCCCTGAAAGTGACCCTCTAGATGATGTAAACGGCTGAAAAGGGTTTGGTTCCACTTTTATGGTCCTCCCGGACGATGAAACGTTAAACGTAAAGTCCCTTCAAGAGTATCTTAACTCTCCTGAAGGTAACCCTTTATGCTTTATAATTTATTATTACTTGTTTATGTGACGATCTTAACAATTTTGTGGGTTCTTCTTTTTGTAGAAATGAGCAGCGTCAGACGTGCTTTGATTCATCAAAAGACGTAAGAAGGTTCGTCTAGTGAACTTACTGAGAAGAGACCCCGCTCCATAGCTATTGATTCCGGATATATGTCAATTTCGCCTCCGGTATCCCGAGTTCGAACTCCTCCTTCCAGACAAGTAACCCCTCCTCTAGCTCCGACTCAATTTCAGGAGGGAGGATCAAGAGACCTTTCTCGAGGTAAAGGGAAGGCTTCTTCGCATTCTCGAAGAACTTTAAGCTCCCCGGATCGGTCTCAGTCCGAAGATCTCACTGAATGTAATGTGACCTCACCACATCGAAAGAACTAGAGGCATTTATACGCTGAATCTGCTATGGCAAACTTGCTTATTCTTCCTAAGATAGGTCCTGTAGATACGGGGTCATACCGAGTGGATGATGGCTACACGATGAAGGGATCAAAATTTTGAGTATACCTTGGAGTGCTTGACAATGACACTTTAGAAATGCTCGGGGTAGCATCTCGATTAGGCTGGGCCACCATCCTTCCCAGAGACGAACATCAATTATTTAGGAATTTTTCGGAGGGAGAGGACTTAGCTGATTTGGAGCTAATGAGGGTAATTTTTAGATTCTCATTCATTATATTTCTCTTCGCCTTAATTTGAGTTTTAACTTTTCATGTTTCTTTTCAGGCTACTCAAAGGACCATTATCAATAATGCTCAACATTGAGCTTACAGTGACCAGACTAAAAAAGAGCTTCAGGCATTGAGGGATAGGAACATGGAGTTGACGAATGCTAATAATCAACTATCTGGGCTACCAGGGGTGGGGCGAGATCTGGAAGAACAACTTTCAAAGGCTCTTCAAAACTTGACGCTCGCCAAAGGGGATCTTACCGTTGAGACTGCTAGGTCTAGCAAACATAATGACGATCTTCAACAGAAGCAAACTGAGCTAGACAATTTGCAGTCCAAATATGATTCCCTTTTCACTAGTTTTAACGGGTTAGTTGATCGCAATCAGGAGTCAGAGCAACATATTACAAATTTAGAGAGTCGACCTTCTGCTTCTTTTGGCAAAACAGAGATTGATCATATCAGAGTAGAAGCCGTAAGGGAGTATCGACTCTCTAAAGTTTGCTTTAGACGGAAAGAGGACTACTCCACAGGGTTTTTGAAGCATGGTTTCTATCTCGCGCGATCTTGGCTAGAAAAGCACAAGGAGGGCGAAGAGTTCCCCGACCTCCTATATACGTCGGAAGCTATGTTGTTCGAGGCTCCTGATTTGTAAGACCCAAATTTTTATATAGCTTATCCTTTATGATTCATATATGTATGAACATTTATTATGTTGATTGAATCATAAGAAGAGTATTTACTAAAAGAAATCGTAAATGAAGTGATTAAATTCATATAAGCTACGTAAAAGCCAAATAAGGGCTATAAGAGCCACAGGCTAAATCGAGTGGATATAAATCATTCTGACTGTAGAGAAGAACTTATGATGTCAAAATATAGAGGGTTCATGAAGGAAAGTCAGTTTGATTTGGTCCCAAACACATTTAAGTATAGTAAAAGCCAAAAAGGGACTAAATGAGTTCGAAGTGGTCTGTTTGAGGGGTATTTGATATATTCGCCTACCGGAAATGGCCAAAACATAAAGATGAGAGTGTGAACCATGGAAAGTGACACTTTTAAATTTTTGAAAAAAAAGTCAAACGTGGTCAATGGTTAAGAAAAGCGGACTTTGACCATAGTTAACTAAGCATAATTAGAAATTAACCAAGTATGGAGAACAAATTTAGGGAAAAATATTTTGGTTAAAACACAAGATAATCATCCCCTGATGTAAGGAAAATTTATTTGGATGAAATCTGGATAAAATTAAACGGGTAAAAATGCAATGGGCCAAAGTTGAAATTTTAAATCCCATTAAGGTATCATAAGTGTGGGCCGAATTTGAAAAGCCCGATGGGCCAAATTATTGGGTCATTTAGTAGGCCCAATATGAAGATAATTGAAGACCCAATTGGTGAAAAATTTTCAGCCCAAAAGAAAAGCCCAAACCAAAAGCCAATTAGTAGAAGTTAAAAACCATTAAATAAAGGTAGCAAAATCCAATTTGGTAACCATCACCTAAAGTAGCAAAATCCAATTTGATAACCATCACCTAAACTTTTTAAAAGTCAATTAAGGTGGCTGAATTTGGTGACTTAATGGCTAATTCTTTGGCTTATAAATACCATCCAACACATAATCATCTTCATCCTTTCATTTTCGGCAAAGTGAAGAAACCATAACCAAATAGTTTTTAAGCTTTCTCTCACTAGAAATCACTAGGATAAAGGCATATTTGAAACTTGCAATCTTCATGAAAGCTGTTCCAAATTAAGAGAGGAGTAACATATGTTGGAATTGGCTATCAAGGAGCCATATTGACAGGGACAAAAATCAAGGAAGTTTCGGCCAAAGTGAAAAGTATGAGCTAGGTAAGTTTTCAAGCTTCCAACTTCATATATGTTTATCTATGAGTTATATGGAGTTGATTGGTATATGTTTTATAGATTGAAACACATGAAAACAACATGAACATGTGATGGCCAAAAAGGGGTATATGAGTTTTGATGAATACCCATGTGATTTTAAGACATGTATAAGTTGATATGCATGTATACATGATTATGGTATGGTTAGTTATAATCAATTTGTTCATATGGATAGTTGTATGATGTTGGCATATAAGGTATTTGATAAAATGCCAACATGAACTATAGGAAAGGCTTAAGACATGCCAACCAAGTGTATGACAAAATGCCTAAGTGAATTGGTTAGCGAATGGCCATGAGTGGTGTGGTGTGGCATGACCGACAGCATGATGGCTCTCAACCACATGCCATGGCCGAGAAGGCCAATGGGCCAAGCCGATTTGGTTTCGACCCAATGAGGTGTTATGGGCCTCATACAACCCCAATAAGAGTTGGTGGGCCCTACAAGCCCAACTAAAATGAATAGTAAAGTGAAATGGGCTTAAGACAGAGTTAGGCCCATTAAGAGTTGTTAAGGCCTAATAAGTGTAAATGGGCCCATTAAGTGAAATGGATCGTATTAAATGTGTAATACAGTAGGAAAAGTAAAATTAACTTGATGAATGGTTATATGCAACCCCAGAGTTTATATTGGGAGCTGATCGAACTGCGAGATTGAGCAACACCGAGGAAGTGAGGTCACGTGACGTGATTCGAGGTAAGGGACTTTTGTGAGTAGTTAGAGATACTTGCACGTATTTTCATCTACTTTTGCATTCACTTAAAAATTTTGAGGGTCAGATAAAGTGAATAATAATTATAGTGACCCGATAGTGACAAATTACGATTTTACCCCTAGTTAGGAAAAAAGTCAACTTTTGGAAAAAGTTGTAAAAAGCATGGAAACCACCATTATGAGTGTTTTTACTACTGTTTAGAAGAAGAGTAAGTAGATGGGCTAATGTTTTCATGGTCGATGAGAAATAGCACAATTTATAGTGTTGATTTTGATGTTTTGAAAATCATCCCCTTTTAAAGAGCCATCTATCGAATTATGTGAGAATAAATCGTGTTGGAGCATAGCTCACACTTGATTTATATGTTTTCCACATAAATTAGTACTGGAGTATGACTCACACTAGATTTCCATGACATGCATGATAGAGTACTGGAGCATTTCTCATACTCAGTTTTATATGTTTTATGCATGATAGAGCACTGGAGCTATTGCTCATACTCAATTTTACATGGTTTATACATGAGATAGTACTGGAGCGATTGCTCGTACTTGATTTGATGAATTTTGTGCATAGTATGGTACTGGAGCGATTGCTCGTACTTGTTTTAAAACATAAACTATGCATGACCTAGTGCTGGAGTGTTACTCGCACTAGAGTTCGAGTTTATGATGTGTGAAACAGTGTTTGAGCGGAGTGTTGACTGTGAGTCGCACTTAAAGGCGCGCACTATAGTTTTACTGTGATATATAAGACATGTTAGAAAAACCGTGACGATTTCCTCGTGTAAATTGAGTGTCATATTATTGAGATGTTCGCATGTGGATTTAGAGACGTAGCATTGATTTTCCATGGTATGAGGGCTAAGACCTATGGCAGGCACCCCAATCGTGAGATAGGGTCCACAGGTATACGTTGTACCTTGCGAGTGGCACGGAGTACACTGTACCGTGTCTTGTTGTGGAGTTGTGAGTTGAGGAGTTGATAGTTGGTAGTTGTGATGGACTGACCCCTATCCCGTTATAGCAGTGATTGCCCCGCACATCGAGATCTATGTAGCCTGGGATCACCATTATAGGATATGGCTATAATCCAGGATATTATTACATTTAGCCACTGAGTCTCACATGATATATCACTTGATTGATTTTATGATACGGATAGACCTGAGGGATGAGTCGGAATCTGATTTTTGTGTTGTGAATGATTTAAATGCCATATTTATTGTGATTTGAATATAAATGGCATAATTTATCTAAAGGCATTATGAAATTATAAAGATGCATTGTTTTACACGAAATGCCTATGTTTTGAGAACTTAATATGATTTTGTATATGAGATTTAATCTGTACAATTATAATTCATGGGTTTGAAATGAGTAAAGGAAATAGGCAGAGCATTATTTTCAGTAGATAGTGTAGATGTCTACTTGCTTGCCTGATTTTCTTACTGAGTTGTGAGCTCACCCCTTTTTATTTCCCCTCTCTACAGAGCGTCCGTAGTAGTTGAGCACGGGTGAGGTTTGGTATTCCTTGTGTTTGCTGCACTCTCATCGAGCGAAAGGTATAAATACACACGTACGATTTTGGATATGAACATATAAACAGCACAGTGATGTAAACGTATGTAATATGGGGGATGTATTTGTATTTAATATATGTGAGCTCACTATGAGACAAAAGTAATTACAGTCAATAGATAGTTATATTGACATGTATGAATGATAAGATAATGTGGAAGAGATGATACCGATACCGAATCACAGCCCAAACATTGGTAAGGAGAAAGGTAAGTAAAAAATGAAAAATTTGTAGTGGTTTTTGGTAGTAGAAGTCATGGGCGGTCGTGACATGATTGGACTAAATATGAGCCCGATGCTGAGCCAATAAATGTGTTTTTGAAGAAAACTACTCAGGATGACTTGGCTAACCTGACTGAACCTTGGCAGCCTCTGAGCCCAGATAATGCTCCTGAGCTAATTGGTGCCCTTGATGGATTAGACGGTGAGTAGCCACTGGTGCCAGAAGTCTGATCACGAAGATTGATTTCTTTTTCTTTTTTAATTTTTTTATTGTAACAAATCATTCTATTGTTATGAATTTTTTAAATTTTAATAAAAATCATTTATTCCTTTTAATAATAAATATAGTTTATTCCTCTTTTTTCTTAATGCATGTATTCATTTAACTCTTGCTATCATCATCTATTTGTATACGTTATAAATATATATATATATACTCCCCAAATTCTTAATAAAATTGTAAACTTTTAGAAAGAATTGTGTATTTAAACGTACCTTTTCTTTGTCTGGTACCGGACCGTCGTGACACATTTGCGCCTCTGGTACTGTGGCATGTCTTCTTTCTAATGCCTGGCCGCCGTGAAAATTTCGCGCCTCTGGCACTATGGCATGTCTTTTTTTCTAATGTCTGGATGTCGTGATGCATTCGTGCCTCTGGCACTGTGGCATGTCTTGTTTCTAATGCCTAGCCGTTGTGACGCATTCGCGCCTCTGGCATTGTGGCATGTCTTTTTTCTAATGTCTGGCCGCAGTGATGCTTTCGCACCTCTGGCACTATGACATGTTTTTTTTCTAATGCCTGGCCACCGTGACGCATTCGCGCCTTTGGCACTGTGGCATGTCTTCTTTCTAATGCCTGGCCACCATGACGCTTTCACGCCTCTGACACTATGGCATGTCTTTTTTCTAATACCTGGCCGTCGTGACGCATTCGCGCCTCTGGCACTGTGACATGTCTTTTTTTTAATGTCTGGCTGTCGTGACGCATTCGCGCCTCTGGCACTGTGGCATGTCTTCTTTCTAATGCCTGGCCACCGTGACGCTTTCGCGCCTCTGACACCATGGCATGTCTTTTTTCTAATGTCTGCCACCGTGACGCTTTCGCGCTTGTGGCACTGTGGCATAGTCTCTCCTTTTCTTTGTCTGGTGCCGAACCACTGTGACGTATTCGTGTCTCTGGTACTCTGACGTGTCTTTTGTCTAATGTCTGTCTGCCATGACACTTTCGCGCCTCTGACATTATGGCATGTCTTTTTTCTAATGTCTAGCCGTCGTGACGCTTTTGCGCCTCTGGCACTGTGGCATGTCTTGTTTCTAATGCCTGGCTGCCTGACGCATTCGCGCCTCTGGCACTGTGACATGTCTTCTTTCTAATGCCTGGCCGTCGTGACGCTTTCGCGCCTCTGGCATTGTGGCATGTTTTTTTTCTAATGTCTAGCTGCCATGACGCATTCGCGCATCTGGCACTGTGGCATGTCTTCTTTCTAATGCCTGGCCACCGTGACGCTTTCACGCCTCTGGCACTATGGCATGTCTTTTTTCTAATGTCTGGATGTCGTGACGTATTCGCGCTTTTGGCACTGTGGCAGGTCTTTTTTCTAATGCCTGGCCGTCGTGACGTATTCGCGCCTCTGGCACTGTGGCATGTCTTCTTTCTAATGTCTGGTCGCCATGGCGCTTTCGCGCCTCTGACACCGTGGCATAATCTCTCTTGTCACAAGATTCATATTTGTAAACGTTAGAAAGATAAATATGAATGAAGAGATCACTTGATTTATTCATCGCATGGAAATACATAAATTTAAAAAGAAGACATAATAAATAATTAACTCCAATACAACTTTAAGTGGTTTGAGTTCCATGCCTTCCCTGTCTTTTTCCCTTGCAAAGTTTCTAAGATACAAGTGATGGGCTCAATCATCGGTCTGATTCGATATGGACTTTCCCAATTGGCTTTGAATTTTCCATCCTCTTTCAGTGCATTGGTTATGTGTGACTTTCTCAACACCAAATCTCTGTCCGACATTGGTCTGTCTTTAACTCGACAGTTATAGTAGTTAGCTACCCTTCGGTGGTAGGATGCAAGTCGGATAGCCGCAGCCTCTCTATGTTCATCAAGCAGATCTAGGTTTTCCCTTAACCCTTTCGAATTCTCCTCCTCTACCAAGGGTATCATTCTCGGTGAAAGTGCTCCAATTTCCACGGGGATCAATGCATCAGTTCCGTGTATCAAACTAAATGGCGTTTCTCCAGTTGACACTCGACTGGTGATGCGGTACGCCCACAAGACACTGGGTAACTCATCCACCCATGCCCCATTAGCCTTATCCAATCTGGTCTTCAAACCATAAAGGATGGTTCGGTTGCTGACTTCTGCCTGCCCATTAGCTTGAGGGTATGAAACAAAAGAAATCTTCAACTGAATATTAAGGCGTTTACAGAACTCACGAAAGGCATCACAATCAAACTGCTTTCCATGGTCAGCGTTTAAGACGCGTGGAATCCCAAATCGACATATAATGTCCTTCCATACCATCGCATCGACTTTTTTCTCAGTAATAGTAGCTAACAGTTCTGCCTCAATCCATTTTGTAAAGTAAAGTAGTTACCAGTAAAAACTTTCTTTGTCCCGTAGCTAATGGAAAAGGTCCCAAAATGTCTATCCCCCATTGTGCAAAGGGCATTGGTTGCATTGTGCCCGGAAACGAAGTAGTTGGAGCCATTGTTATTGGAGCAAACCTTTGGTACTTGTCACATTTACGAACTTTATCCACCGCGTCTTTCTTCAATGTCGGCCAATAGAATCTCAACCGTAATATTTTGGAGGCAAGGGCTTTAGCCCCTAAATGTTAGCCACAAATTCCTTTCGTGTACTTCTGCTAGGACATAGTTAGCGCTTTTTGGCCCTAAACACTTTAACAGAGGTGATGTAAACCCCCTCTTGTACATCTCCTCATTTATTAACGTGAACTTTGCCCCTTGCATATTTAAGCGTCGAGCTACTTCCTTGTCATGTGGAAGTATGCCATCAATTAGGTACTGTTTAAATGGTGTCCTCCAATCGTCTCCCACCTCAATATCATACACTTCCGCTTCTTCAATACTAGGCCTTTCTAGCCTCTCCACCTTTACTACTCTTCCTTTGATCTCATTAGAAGAGGCCAATTTTGACAGTGAGTCTGCATGGGTGTTTTCGGATTTGTTGTTTGTACCAACTGAAAGTCCTCAAAAGCTTGAGCCAGTGATTAGACCTTCTTTAGGTATGGGACTAACATCGGTTCTCGAGTCTCGTACTGTCCGTTGAATTGGATCACCACTAATTGGGAGTCACTATATGCCACTAGGTTGTGAACTTGTAATCTCTCTGCTAACTTCATTCCAGGGACCAATGCCTCATATTCTGCTATGTTATTTGAACTGGGGAATCCAAAGCGTAAAGAATACTCTAAAGATTTCCCTTCAGGTGATACCAGGATTATGCCAGCCCCACTGCCATTTGCACTTAATGCTCCGTCAACATGCAGTAGCCATGGTCGAGTTTTTTCTTCATTATTGCCCCTTGTGCTAGTGCATTCGACTATGAAAGCCGCTAGAGCTTGGCCTTTAATGGCTTGTCGTACTCTTCAAGTTCTACTACTCATTTCACTAATCTCCCCGAGTGTTCAGGCTTTTGAAGAATTTGTCGTAATAGTTGATCCATCAAAATTATGATAGGGTGTGCTTGAAAGTAAGGACGCAATTTTTGAGAGGCCATCACGATGGTTAATGTAAACTTTTCAGCTAGTGGATAGCGTGTCTCAGGGTCTAGCAACACCTTACTTACATAATAAATAGGGCGATCCACCATTTCATCTTTTCTCAACAATACTGCACTGATGGCATACTCACCAACTCCTATGTACATAAACAAATGTTCCCCTACTTGAGGCCTTGTCAATAAAGGTAGCACCTTCAAATACTCCTTTAAGTCTTCGAAAGCTGCTTGGCACTCATCTGTCCATTTGAAATTCTTTCCACCTCTTAGAGTTTTGAAGAATGACAAACTCCTATCCGCAGATTTTGACAGAAAACAGTTCAAAGCTGCTATACTACCCGTCAATCTTTGGACTTCTCTCACTGTAGTTGGTGGCTTCATATCTATGATCACTTGTACCTTCTTGGGGTTTGCCTCAATGCCCCTATTAGTGATCATGAATCCCAAGAACTTTTCATATCTAACTCCGAAGGAACACTTGTTGGGATTTAGCTTCATATTAAACTCCCTCAACACTTTGAACACCTTACACATCCGGTGAGCATGAGATTCCCCTGCTTTGCTTTTAAAGATCATGCCATCCACATAAGCTTCCATGGAGTTTCCCAGGAGATCCTTGAAGACTTTGTTTATCATTCGCTAATATGTGGCTCCAGCATTCCTCAAACCGAATGGCATCACACGATAACAGTATGTCCCATCGTCTGTTATAAAGGAAGTCTTCTCTTCGTCTTTTGGATGAAGCATAATCTGGTGGTACCCGAAAAAGGCATCTAGAAAACTGAGAAGTTCATATCCCAACGTTTCATTTACAAGTTTATCAATTCAAGATAAAGGATAAGAATCTTTGGGACAAGCTTTATTCAAGTCGGTAAAGTCCACACACATCCTCTATTTCCCATTAGACTTCTTGACCATTACAACGTTGGCTAGCCACTCTGGATAGTTAACTTCTCTAATAAATCCAGCCTCTAAAAGCTTATTAACCTCTTCAGTGATCACCTTTTATCTTTTGGGGTAAAATTTCTCTTCTTTTATTTGACAGGCTTATGCCCAGGTAGAACATTAAGTTTATGGCAGATTACTTCCGGGCTAATCCCGAGCATATCAACTGGCGTCCAAGCAAAAACATCAAAGTTTTTCCTTAGGCATTCCACTATCTCTCTCCTTGTTTGTCCATCAAGTTGAGTTCCCATGAAGGCCTTCTTTTCTCCATTTCCTTCTATCAGCTCAATAGCTTCCATCTTTTCAACAGGTTGAGGCTTAGGAGGGTCAGCTATAGTTAGCGTCTCCTTCCTCTGCATTCCTTTGCAAGTAGTAGAGGCTATATAACATGTATGAACCTTCTTTTAATCTCCTCGCACTTGTCCAACTCCATTGGGGGTAGGAAACTTCACCAACAGGTAGCAAGAAGAGATTACAGCCCTCATGTCATTCAACAGAGGTCTTCCAAAAATCATGTTATAAGCAACAGAAGTTGATTTCACGACCATGAATAACACCTATCGGGTCACATCCTTTGGACTTTCCCCAAGAGTTATGGGTAACTGATGGATCCGGTCACCTTCACCTTCTCCTCTGCAAATCCATACAGTGGCGTCGTAACTGGTTTTAATCTATCCTTCGATATGTTCATCTTCTCAAAACAATTCCAACAGATTAAATTCACCGAGCTTCCGTTATCAACCAGGATTTTGCCAACTGGGTGTTTCGCCACCACCGCTGAGACTACCATTGGATCATCATGGGGGATGACAATATCTCCCCTGTCTGCTGGAGTAAAAACAATAGGGTCTTCATCCACCTTCTCCTCCATAACAGCGTGAATTTGATATGCTTGCTTTGCGTAAGATTTGCGAGAGGTAGAGGAGTTTCCTGCCATTGAATCTCCACCTGCGATGACATTTATAGCTGGACCAGTTGGTTCATTATCTTGTTGGTTACCCTTGGGATCTGGTCTAGCTTCTTCCTCGTCTCTCGACCTTCTTCCCCTATTTCTACCATCATTAGTCTGTCTATTCTGTGGACGATTATCCCTTCGATCTCACGAGAGGTAACGAGTCCTTTCACTTCTCCAAAGAAAATGATTAATCTTACATTCCCGAGCTAACTTTTCTAACTGATCCATCAGTTCTCTGCATCGTTCCGTAGGATGTCCATGAGCGGAGTGGAAACTATAGTAGGCATCTACATTTTACCCTAAGTTTCCTATTTTCTTCTTCGGGAACTCCAACAGTCCAGTCCCTTCAATAGCAACAAGAATAGCAACGCGAGGCTCGTTTAGCTTAGTATAGTTTTCATACCTAAGCCTAGGAGCCTTGTCTGATCTGTCGAGTCTAGAAGAACTCTTTTTCGTCATGTCTCTTTCTCTTTTTCTTCCCTCCTTTGCCTCTCGAGACTGCACCGTTCTCATCACTTCCTCTTGGGCAATATATTTATTCGCTCGGGCAAATAAATCTGAGATAGTTGCAGGCTGATCTAGGGACAAAGACTCTTGTAACTTCTCAAATTTTGTTCCTTGCAACATCACTGTTATAGCTACTCCTACTTGTAGATCCTTCACTTCTAAAGTCGCATCCCGGAAGTGATCCACATAACTTTTCAAAGACTCCTTGTTCCATTGCTTGAGTGTAAGCAGGTAGGTGACGTCCTTTTTTCGCTGGCTATTGATCATGAATGCTTTCAAAAACTCACTTTGCAACTGATCAAAAGATGAGATAGAACCTTCCTTCAGTCCATTAAACCATTTCATAACATGTCCCGTTAGTGTGAGTGAGAAGGCTCTGCACATTATTTCATCTTCTCATCCATGGAGTAACATGAAAGACTCATAATTTTGCATATGGGCATATGGGTCAGTTTTACCAGCATAAGTAGCCATAAAAGGCATCTTAAATTTTTTCGGTAGCGTTTTCTCAATAATCTTGAAGCTGAAAGGGACTTTTCTTCTCTGGCTGTCTTCAGCAAACACTAACTTCTTCTTTTTCAAAATTGTCTTTATGACTTTTTCCATATTCTTTGATTCCCGAGTCAAGTGTGCTCCCCTTTCCTCAGTACTAGAAGAGTTTGAGTAATTTGAGTGAGAGCCCATTCTTCCCCTATTTCGTGGCCTGTTCAATGGCACCCTTTGCATCATGTCTCAAGGGTTCATTATACTCTCCCTTTCTAGATCCCGTATATGGTTCATTTCCCAGCTTGGGACCTCCACATTGTCTGTAATCTCCCTTTCCCCGAGTCCTTATACCGAATGCTTCCTTTCAACACCTTCCATTCCATGATTCGACATTGAGCCTTTGAAATAGTCTAGGGACTCAAGACTATCCTGCCCATAAGCCTGTTGCATCCTATCCGCTGAGGGAGAGTTCTATCTCCAAGGCTCCCCAAATCGACGAACTTCGAAATTGTCACCCAAATTCTGCGACGGAGGTCTGCCTCCTGAACTCTATGGCAGAGATCTGCCTCTTGTACTCTGCGGTAGAGGTTTGCTTCCTGAACCCTGCCCTAGGGTACTGCTCTTGAAATCGTGCAGTAGGGTTGAACTCTCTCGGACCTATGGCAGGGTTTTGACTCCTGACCCCTGTGAAAGGGTTCATCTCCCTCAGACCTACAGCAGGGTTTATCTCCCTCATCCCTGCGGTAGGGTTCATATCCCTCAGAGCTACGGCAGGGTCTTGACTCCTGAACCCTGCTGCAGGGTTCATCTCCCTTAGACCTGCAATAGGGTTCATCTCCTTCATCCCTACAGCAAGGTTCATATCCCTCAGAGCTGCGATACGGTCTTGACTCCTGAACCCTGCGGTAGGGTTCATCTCCCTCAGACATGCGGTAGGGTTCATCTCCCTCATCCCTACGGCAGGGTACTCCCTCAGAGCTGCGGTAGGGTTGAACTCTCTCAGACCTGCGACAGGGCTTATCTCCCTTCCCCCTGTGATAGGGTACTCCCTCAAAGATACGTCAGGGTTGAACTCTCTCAGACCTGCGGTAGAGTCTTCACACCTAACCCCTGCGGCATAGTTTGTCTCCCTCATACCTGCGGCAGGGTTCATATCCCTCACCCCTGCGGTAGGGTACTCCTTCAGACCTGCAACAAGGTCTTGACTCCTGACCCCTGCGACAGGGTTCATCTCCCTCAGACCTGCGATAGGGTACTACTCCTAAAACCCTACAGCAAGGTCCTGTCGATGTTGAGTAATGAGCTGCATGTTGCCTATCGGCCCCCATTTTGGTTGTCTCGAGTTCGTCGCTGCAGAAGGCTGACCTTTCTCATGGGTGTATCGTGGGATATTCTCTCTCACAAGGTGCTGCACTTCTGGTGGTAAACTGAACTGTGGTAGTGCCGTTTTGAAGAAATCTACCATGGCCCTTAAGGCTGCAGTTGTCTGCTCATTTTGGCGTTGGAGTGCTTGAGTAACCTCCTCATTCTGACATCTCAAAGCTTCAAACTCCTATAGGGAAATTGTGGTATCCCCCTCTCCTTCTCCAATATGCTCATGTCTTCTCACAGGTCCGCTGGGAGGACTCACAGAATTTTTCTCCCCCATGTTCACTGCTGCTGTCGAACGTATTCTCACCATCTCACTAAAAACTTTAGCTTTTGTGTTTGATTCCCACAGATGGCGCCAATTGTTGTTGCTCTTAACAACAATGAAATGATGCTAATGTAGTCTTTCTTGTCGTTTTCTCCAAAGGTACTGAAGATTCTGCAAAAATAGTATAGGTTAGAAAGGCGCAGGGATCTGTCCCTGCGCGCGCCCTCCGATGCTTAAGTCAGAAAACATGTTTACGTAGAGTCTCAGTTAACAAAGTAGAACTTAGACTTTTTTTATCATACTTATGGGGTATTTATAGATGTCTACTATGTGGCTTCAATAATCTTAGGACTCATAGTTGTTTAGGTCCAAAATTTTATTGTTTTGGGCCTTTCGTATTCTGAGACCCAGGCGCACGACTGAGCTTGAGGTAAATTACCTCTATCAGATTCTTTTTTGGCTCTTTTAACTGTGAGAACTGGGATTGCAACCATACTAAATGTTCTAAATGTGAACTGTGTTGATACAATGTTTCCTAATTCATCTTTTTTATTTTTTTTTATAAAATGCTGTTGTAAATAAAAAGAACAAAAAACAAAAAATTAACTCCACAGGGCCACAGCGAAGCGTGGGCTAGTTCCTAGTATGTTTGAAAAAAGAATAAATAGAATTAGTGAAATTTACAAAATAGTTTGTTTCGAAGAAAAAAAATAAAATAGAAAAAAAGTCCCAACTTGGTGCCACGTGGGCCTTTAAAAATAATTTAGAACAAGTGAGAATGTCACGTAAATATTTACTTAACTATTAAAAAAAAAGCAAAAAAATTAAGAAATGAGAAGAAATGAGACAAATAGAGGTACTAAATGGAATCTCTCATCGATAGGGATGTAAACGGAGCGGGTACCCGTTAACTTTGGATTATCCGACCCCGATTAATAATTACAAAACCTGAACCCTATAATTACCCGATTAATTTTTGAAACAATTACCCGAACCCTACCCTAATAAATTTTGCATTACCCGTTAAATACATGAACCCGTGTAATTATCCGATTATTCAATTTATATTTTGACAACTCGTTTATTAACCCGAACCCGAAACCCGAAACTCGACTATGAAAAAAAATTATTCTAACATCATAAATCAAAAACATAAAATTAAATAAAAATATACATGTTTCATCATAATTAAACAAATTTTAATAGTTCAACAAGCAACTTGAAACCATGACAAACAAACAAACCATTCAACTATGTTTTTGAAACTACAAACAAACATAATTTAAGTAAATACAAAAACAAAAACATATTTGAAGTTCATTGGAATCATGACAAATCTTCATTCTTCATCATCATTAAACATGCAACTTGAGTCTATAGTTGTAGATGGTCCTACACATAAATAAAATATTATTAGTCTTGATATAAATAAAATAATAGACTACTTTTGAAAAAAAAACAAATGAAATAAAAATAATTATAACAAATTAATTATTGTTAACTAATTATGAAATTTTTGTTAATTTAATTTTAGTACATTATATTTAAAATTTCAAAACTTGTTATTTTAATTATATAATCAATTATTTTAATTTCATAATTATTTTTATTATGCTAATTACTAATTTTTTTAGACATACAAAGTTTTATTGTATACATTTTTTTATAACACATTATGTCAAATATAAGCTATGACTTACTTGATAAGTTCATTTTATAAAGATTAAAAAAAATCAAGGTTTAAGTCTTCACAACCTCAAAAGTTATATTTTGCAAGCAAAAAATAAACGAGTACCGAGTTCGGGTACCCTAACCCGGTTACATTAATTGGGTTCGGGTTTAGGATATCCGAGGGGTACTACTCAAACCCTACCCGAACCCGTCACGAGTAGTGAAATTACTACCATAACCCGATTAAAACCTGTTTATCCGTACCCGAATCCGACTTAAACGGGGTGGATAGTACCGGGTACTCGTTTACACATTACTCATTTACATCCCTACTCATCGACATCCTCATGGTTGGGTATTTATTCCATTGGTTCAATTAATTTTGAAATATATTATCTTACATTGAATTATATTTTATTTTTAATTAATCGATTTGATTTAATCAAAGTTGAAAATCTAACTAATCGAATTTAATTTGGTTAATTTTCAAATTAAAAGAATAATAAAATATATTTAAGTTAGATTATATTTTAATCTCCTAATTTTTCATTTTTGAAAAAAATTACAAAAAAAATCATCAAATAAAATATTTAAATACGAAAATATTGTTTTATCTTTGGAAATTTTTTATATTCTGATTAGAACTTTAATTAATTTGGTTTTTGAGCTGAAATAATTTAAAACTAAAATTTCTTCAAAATTATTTTCAATAACCAATCGAAATTAGTTTAGTTGAGTGACCAATTAATAGAATTAAAATTAATTCGATCCCTTAATTCGATTAAAATCAAGATAAGAAATGTCTTTACTCATCAGATAAAAAAATAAAAGACAAAAGTAATTGAGTTTTTAAGCGAAAAAAAGAGCCTAAAATTTTCTACTAATGAGAGCATGTTTCGTTAAACAATCTAATGCTATGAAATAGATTATTTTGAGTTTTATTTTTAACCTATGATTTGGAGCGGAAATAATGATATAGTTTAACTTCTCAGGTTCTCATATATAGCAACTTTTTCTATCAATATCAAATATTTATAAATTTTTAGTGTAATTCATGGGGTGTCCCATAATATATTAAGTATGAGATTAATCTCCACTAATATTACGTGACTGACTATGACTTAAAAAAATTTGATCAAATAGGGATTCGAATATGAGACTTCTTACTATGGATTGTTTTTATCTAAAAATTCAATGAGATCTTACACTATTGAATCATATTTTTTTAAATCAGCTTCTTTAAGTTTATCTTTTTTTCTTTTTTTTAATGGTAACAACAATGTAAATTGGCTCAATGGTATCATGTTGACCAAATTGAACCTTACTTGCCAAAGGTTAAGGGTGCAAAACTCTAATAAGAAGAGAAGATACCCTTATTATTTCACTCTTCCAAATAATTGCCAATTACTGCCACTATTTATAACCTAAAATCGAATCCATTTAATAGAAAATTTCATTTGTGTGACAATGTGTCACGACCCAAACTACCCAAAAATCAGAGTTAATTTTTCGCTTTTTGTTTATTTATTTACTTATTTCCTTATGTGTCCTCGAATCGTGACCAACACTCCACTAGTAATTGGGCTGTGCGTCAATGCCAGTCCCACCACACATTTACCATGTAACTTATTTCTTCTCCAGTCATTTATAATTGTTATATTATTTATACATCCCCTAAAGTTACTTACAAACATGTTACTGTGCTATGCTTATGTAGATACAATATGTACAATTGTATATATACCTTATGTTGATGGGCAGCAGCGGATATCCGGAATGCAGTACTGAGTCGCCTCAACTTCAACTGGAGATCATCTGTGGGAGAAAATGAAAGGGGTGAGCACATCAAGCTCAGTAAGGCAATCCTACGAACAAGTAGGTAACCATACTACCTACATGAACGTGGTGCCATGCATAAACCACCCTTTCTCCACACATTTTAAAACATATGATATGATGTTGTGATGTTATGTAAATCCAGTTGCACGGAAAACTCAACATGCAATTATTTTAAATCATTTCTTTCTCTTTAAAAATTTCACAATGAAGTCAGGACTCGACCCCTCCTTCGGGTGATCCTGACTCACACAAAACCATGGAAATAGAATTTCTCAAAAGCATCGGTATCGAAAACATACGTATATATATACAAGATACGAGACTAGGCAATACTGTATATCGGTAATAACCAGGACTGGCCAATATGTCCTCGTGAGTCCTCTAGCTTCACGGATCCCAGTGTACGAGGTCTCACCCTGATCGGGAACTGCCCGGGAGGTGGGTCAATCCAACCCGTCAGTCTTATCCGATCTCACGCATCCGTCGATGCCGTATCCGAAGATACCCCGTATCACGAAGATACCGTATCACAAAGATACCCCGTATCACAAAGATACCGTATCCGAAGATACTCTGTATCACAAAGATACCGTATCCGAAGATACCCCACGGTACATCGTACTCCATGCTACTTGCACGGTACATCGTACTCCATGGACCCATATCACTCTAGGTACTCCAGCCCAATTGGCCTGCTTCCCACAGAGGTTTTCATAACTCAATACTCGTTGCCATGTCTCAAAACGCACGTGCGAGCCTATTAAATCGGTGACACACAGTCTACCCGATGCTCCAAGCACGGCTCATTGTATGTTCTCTTAAAAATCAGTGCGAGCGATGCTCAGCACTCTCATCAAATCAAGTAAACTTGGCAGAGCCCGCTTTACATCTCCACAAGGCCGCCAACCTCATCCCTCACTCTCACCCTACTTAAGAGGTCTATTGAGCCTGTTGGGCCTTTTGGCTGACTCCAAGGGCAGACAGCGCTACTCCACAAATCCAGTAAAACTAGTGCGAGCTAGGCTCAGCACTCTGTATACAAATCGTATGAGAATCTTATAAAATCTGGTGCGAGTTAAACTCCCGCACCCTGTCATGAAAATCATGTAAAATCTGGTGCGAGTTAGACTCTAGCACCATGTCACGCAAAAGCATGTGAAATCTGGTGCGAGTTATACTCTAGCACCTATGCATGTAACACTCTAGTGCGAGCTCTCGCTCCAGCACTAATGCATGCATCACACAAGTCAAACATCGTGCGAGCTGAGCTCTAGCACGTCACATGTAAATAAAAACATGTAGGCGGCTCGGTTATTTCCAAATAGTTTTCACAGAAATCACATCAGTTAAGATATGCAATGCTATGCATTTTTCTTTCAAGGTGAGCCAGCCTACTCATGCATGCGTTGAAATACCTCCAGAACGAGCAGGAACCTCTTGTTCTTGCTCCTCCCAATTTTTCCTAAATTTTTTAGAATTTTACCCTTAGCAAGGGTATTTTAGTAATTTTGCCCATACGGGGCACTAAAATTGTTTTTCGACCTCTAGACCCTTCAATTAGTTTTAAAGGACTGCATATGAATGTAAAATTGCGTACTGTTACCTCTAGCAGTCCGCAGAATTCCCTTACCTCGATTCTCGTCGAGTCTGACCTTTTTCTTTTCCAATGTAGTCCCGTCGCGCAGTCCGATATGCTTCCAATCCAATGCCCGGAACTGCGTATTAACATTCCTCAGGTCAGATAACATATAATTTAATTGTACTTAATCTTTTCTGGGCTTAATTTAAATCGCTGGGCCCATTTTCCCCTATTGGGCCCGATTGCACCTTAATGGGCCTTAATCGGCCTTAAGCCCGTTTTCCACTTAGTTTTCTCTTTATCGAGGCCTATTGGGCTCATTGGGCCCACCAATAATTTATTGGGCCTCGTCCTAGCTCTCGAATAGCTAAATTCACTATTTACGACAATTATCTAAATTTCCATAATTTAATTCAATTTATGCGGAATTTAAATCAATATCACGCATAACGAGGTAATTGTCGTAAATAGGGATCACTTACCCGAGATTCCATGCTAGTCCTCAAATCGAGACTGTCTCGAGCCCTCTGTGGATGCCAATCGTCGAGCTACACAATTAATTACACTTTCGGGTAAACTTTTCGGTCGAAATTTAATTAAATAAAATATTCCAAATTTAAATCGGGTCAATTTGACCGCTTATCGACTTACCCGAAGCTCGATTGCATCACCGGAATTTTCTCCAATTTTTTTCCTCTTTTTCCTTTTCCCTTTTTCTCCCTTTTTTCTCCTCTTTTTGGCTGAACCGGTTCAGTCCGGTTCGGACCGGTTCAGACCGCCGGTTCACCCCGGTTCGACCGGTTCACAGCCGGTTCGCCCCTTTTCCGGCCGGTTCTCCGTCGGCTTCCACCGCCATCAGCTCCGCAAGGCTGTCCGCAGCTTGAATTTGGGCTCGGCTTTGCCCAAGGCCGCCGGAACGCCTCCGGTTCGGCCTCTTCTCCTCTTCGCCGTCGGACCCGTCTCCCTCTTTTGGTCGTCTCCGCCGATTCCGGCCGTCTCGTCGGCTGCCACCGGTGCCAAAAGCACCGCCGTCGACTGGGCTCTCCAAATCGGGCCTTGGTTCCTGTCGGATCGCCGCCGTTCGCCGCCGGTGGCCTTCTCTTTCCCGCGGCCTTTCTCTCCTCCGATCGGCTTCCTCCGGCGTCGGTAGGCTGCACCGCCGGTGCCATTGAGATCACCGGCCTCCCCTCTTTCTTTTTCGGCCCTTGGTCGAGCCTTTGGCCGCCGGACGGTGGTCGGCCTTCTTCGGTCTTCTCGGTTCCGTTTTCTTCTCTCTCTCCCCGAAACTTTCGTTTTCTTCAGCCTTTCTCTCTCTCTTTTTTTTTTGTTTCAATTCTTTCTTTTTTTTTTTTTTTGTTTTATTATCTTATTTAACAATTTATTTTTATTTATTAAAATACACTAAAAATACCAAAATATCCCTTAAAATTATTATTTTTATTTTAATTCAATTTATTTAATTTTATTTATTTTAATCCTTTTTCGGGTATGAGTTCTCCGTATTTTCGGGATATTGTCCCGGGTGACCTTTCGGTATATTTTTCGATTATTTTCGGGATTTTTTTTTTTTTCCGAACTAAAAATCTCGATTAATCCCGATTAATTTTCATAAATTACTATCTTGATCAATTTAATCCGAAATAATTTTATTTCACTTTTATTGACCAAGATTTCTTAAATCCATATTTTTAATTAAATTCCCTTATCGAAATTATACCGGCTTTCGATCTTTTGACCATTTGGCCCTTACACGTGTTCGGGATTAATTTAACCCGACTTCCTTCACAAATACTCCTCATCTTTTCTTATTTAATTTTCGTATTTTAATTAAATTCGGGTCTTACAACTCTCCCCCACTTAAGGAATTTGGTCCTCCAAATTAGAACCAATTCATATGAGTCCATATACAACTCCGGGTACATCGATCGTATCATACTCTGAAATTCTTATGTGACCTTCTCCGGAGTGTATTACTACCAAAAGACTTTAATTAGGGAGATTATCTTAAACCCCAATACTTTCTCTTTCCTGTTTAATGCCCGAATCAATCTTCTTCAATATATTTGTATTTTCCTTAAATTGAACTTTTGGAGTTCATATCCTGTCACCTCTGCTGGATCTGGATAGTATTGCCGAAGCATCAAAAGTGGGACACATTGTGGGTGCCTGTTAATTCAAGTGATTACAACAACCTACAGGTCTTATCTCCCACTTGTCCAATCTCTCAAGGATTCAATCCAGCGCATCTCAATTTACCTTCTTCCAAAAGCTCGCTATGTCCTTATTCTCTTAGGACAAGCTAATTCAACCATACTAATTCACCATGGGTGAATTCCAATACTTGTCTATCTGCTCTGAGGTATTCTTAATCTCTCATCCTTAACTAAACATCCTCAGAGACTTATTATCCAAGGTCAAAAGTGATCGTATCTGTCACCCACTTTTTCTTATCCAAATTTGGGAAACAACCCCTACAGCCGTACACTGTCTCATATCTTGTTATCCCGATACTCAATTGCCAACTGTCATTATTGGCAACTTTAATTAGAAATCAACTGATCATTCCAGGAGCTTATAAAATCAATGGCACACGCTTTCATCAGATCCTCCAGAACTTGTACAGTCCTCCCTGACTGACCATCTGTCTGAGGATGGAAAGCTGTGCTAATACTTAGTCGGGTTCCCATAGCTTCCTAAAAATATTCCAGAGGTAGGAAGTGGAGCGGGAATCCCTATATGATACCATGCTCACTGGAACGTTACATAATGTTCCACAAACTGCCTTACACCTGAATCCTCATACACACTCTGAGTATCTGGGAATTTCATAACTTGAAGGTGGGTAGACAACTTAGCGACTATCATCCAAATAGCCTCGTAATTCACCTGGGTCTCTGTAACCCATCATAAATTTATGGAGACTTGCTCTCGTTTTTCCGTGCCGTGTCAATACAGGTAGGTGCTGCAATAACTCTGCAGACTTTTAATACTCTACCTTATTCTGTTGACATAACAGGCACTTTTCACAACCTCTCCAATATCTCTTTTCACATCTGACCACCCATACCCTTTTCGAGATTTCAATATATTTCTTTACTTTCCGTATGCACTGTATATCCCGAAGAGTGAGCTTCTGACAACATTACTATCTCATCAACTGTGATCCTGGGGAGCACTTACACTGTCTCTGAACCTCTCTGTAAATCAAAATCATACTCTGTGAACTCTGTCACTGTACCCTTCTGAATCTGACCCAAACTATCGACATCCGGTCGATCATCACGCTAAGCCTGGCAAATCCGGGCACTATCATCCGGTTCTAATCATCAGGCTAGCTGTCACATAATCATACTAATCACTGTCATCATCAGAAGGGATCACATCTATACTGAGGCTCACAACTGCATCTAGCAGCTCACGCTCCCTGACCATCATATGCAATACCATCCCAAGGCTCTTTCTACTCAAAGCATCAGCCTTTCCTGGGTGGTACAATTTTCACAATTAAAATCTCTCAGAAGCTCTAACCCAATATGTATATTCTCATGTTCGCCTCTTTCTGTAAAAACAGATACTCGGGCTTTATGATCAGTGCATATCTACAATTTCTCACCGTGTACATAATAGTACCATATCCTCGGTACAAATACTGTTGTCAACTTTAAATCATGGGTATCTTCCCATTATACATCAATACACAGCTCCATCATAACTTTGAGGTATCCATGCTCACTGAGAACCTCTTGAGCTGTTGGGTATGACGAAATTAATCACGGTGGTCAGTTCATACTTCATTACACCAAAATCCATGTCACATCTATCATCTTATTTATCATCTTATTCAAGACCACGTTTCTTAGTTAAACGTGTCAATAAGGTATATCCTCTTAGAACTCGCAGCAATCCATCTGTAAAAGTCATCTTCCAATTATTGCTTACAATCTGCCCTAGACTTTAACTACACCCAGCATATCACCGATACTGCTGATTACAATTCGGTCCAACCCTTGACCTATTTACGCATAAGCGTATAAGATCCTTCAAAATCGCTTACGTTTTCAGGTACTAACCTGCGTCATTTTCTTTTCCTTACCTTAACGGCACCTATTAAATTTACTATGTTAACCTTTAGGATTTGTCGAATTTTATAATTCTTCATCGTCTTAGTAAGGGTATCCTAATGCTAAGGGTATTTATTACGATGATCGATTTCCCGTTACAGGTTATATATATATTTTTAGACGCTGTCAAGTCTTCAGGCGGGGAGGTATTTTGAAATACCTTTATTAGCCTTCAGACTTAACCACAACTACTGGTTATGGTTATACCCATCCTTATCCTTGGTTATAATTTGTATTCACTACTAATTGTTTAACCTCAATTACTTCGCATATTAAGGGTATTCCTTATCTAGCATATATCTCTACTCCAATACATCTTGTACTTAGGATCTATCTTATCTCGAAGATTTTCTCCTTTGCGTATCAATTATAATGAAACTCTTGTCTTTATTCATTCTGTGAGTACATCCTTTGCTCCTGAAATTTTCAACTGTTGCACCCCTATTTTTGACTTAAAATCTCTATAGCCATATTCCGTTAATTAATCCTCCTCAAATGGGGCACTCATTTATCAATATTGTGCCCAATGATGTAGGCATTCATGCCTTTTACTCACTTATATTTGAATGAAGGCAGTACGAATAAATGTGTGGTACCAGGATTTATGAACATATGTACTTCATTATTCATAACAAGTGTGGCATCTTACACCACATCCATGAAACATCAATAGCATCCTGGTCCAAGACATCCTCTCGCCTTCGTCCAACAACCTACTTTCCTTTTTCTTTTCGGCTAGGGCCTCTCTTTTCCTTGCGGCTATACCAACAAAGTTTTTCTCCGTCTCTTTACTTTTCTGTGGGGTAATTCTCGCCCAACTCTGAGCAATCCTAAATCAATGGTCCGTCTTACTACACTTGACGACCATTTTCATCTATACCGTGTAGGTATAGACCCTTTTTCTGTGGTATCCACCACATATCCCACACTGCTTACAGTACTTACACTGCTACTCTGTTTCGTAGCAGGTCGGGGTCCTCAAAATCACAATGCCCCTCCAGAGTGCCAAAATTGGATACGCTGGGGCCTTACCAATTATCTTACTCCATAACTCATCAAATTAAATCTCTTACCAGTTTCCATTTTTAACATCTTTGTCATTTCTCGATTCTCTTTTCTGTCTCTATTTCAGCCCTCATTACCTTTCTCAATCTCAGAGGCGTGCAATTCATGTTCTTATTTACCCAACTGTAAATCTGCGCACTGCCTCGGTATAGGTAATATCTCACGGGCCAACCGGATTCTAATTGAAAATCTGAGCCCTTCCATAAACTTTTAGACATCTCGACAGTCACCGTTCATTTGTCGAGGTAATAACTGGCCAGAATAAAATCGAGTTTCATACTTATAATTAAATCAAATCCTCTGGGTCAGAGTCAGGACTTTAATCCGAAATTTCCTTTAAATCATGTCCGGGATATCCTGTCACCGGAATACATCCATAATCATTTCTCATATCAGCTCTTAAGATGGGTCGAGCGGGTTTCCACCAATGCTCCGCTGCGCCCTCTGATCTCATACATAATCTGAGCAATTAGCTCCTCAAAATAATACCCATGCTCCGCTTCAATCTCGCGAAGCGTCTCTCAATACTGTCCGCTCACTCTGTCGGACTCTGTGAGGCATTCTCAACATTAGCCTCTATTTCAATTTCATCATGATTCTCATAGTCAAATTCAGCACGACTTAGCAGACTCAGGTCTACCTCCACGACCTCTGCCTCGTGCACTATCTCATCTGACGCGACTCATATTAGGCATTCCTGCATTCTCAACCATTTCTTAGTCAAGCCCATCTCGATATACACTATTGTATCTAACTAAGCACAGTAACACGGGGATGTAATTTCTTAACTTCTGACACTGACACACATCAGACCAATTATGCTCTGATACCAAAATAATTGTCACGACCCAAACTACCCAAAAATCAGAGTTAATTTTTCGCTTTTTGTTTATTTATTTACTTATTTCCTTATGTGTCCTCGAATCGTGACCAACACTCCACTAGTAATTGGGCTGTGCGTCAATGCCAGTCCCACCACACATTTACCATGTAACTTATTTCTTCTCCAGTCATTTATAATTGTTATATTATTTATACATTCCCTAAAGTTACTTACAAACATGTTACTGTGCTATGCTTATGTAGATACAATATGTACAAGTGTATATATACCTTATGTTGATGGGCAGCAGCGGATATCTGGAATGCAGTACTGAGTCGCCTCAACTTCAACTGGAGATCATCTGTGGGAGAAAATGAAAGGGGTGAGCACATCAAGCTCAGTAAGGCAATCCTACGAACAAGTAGGTAACCATACTACCACATGAACGTGGTGCCATGCATAAACCACCCTTTCTCCACACATTTTAAAACATATGATATGATGTTGTGATGTTATGTAAATCCAGTTGCACGGAAAACTCAACATGCAATTATTTTAAATCATTTCTTTCTCTTTAAAAATTTCACAATGAAGTCAGGACTCGACCCCTCCTTCGGGTGATCCTGACTCACACAAAACCATGGAAATAGAATTTCTCAAAAGCATCGGTATCGAAAACATACGTATATATATACAAAATACGAGACTAGGCAATACTGTATATCGGTAATAACCAGGACTGGCCAATATGTCCTCGTGAGTCCTCTAGCTTCACGGATCCCAGTGTGCGAGGTCTCACCCTGATCGGGAACTGCCCGGGAGGTGGGTCAATCCAACCCGTCAGTCTTATCCGATCTCACGCATCCGTCGATGCCGTATCCGAAGATACCCCGTATCACGAAGATACCGTATCACAAAGATACCCCGTATCACAAAGATACCGTATCCGAAGATACTCTGTATCACAAAGATACCGTATCCGAAGATACCCCACGGTACATCGTACTCCATGCTACTTGCACGGTACATCGTACTCCATGGACCCATATCACTCTAGGTACTCCAGCCCAATTGGCCTGCTTCCCACAGAGGTTTTCATAACTCAATACTCGTTGCCATGTCTCAAAACGCACGTGCGAGCCTATTAAATCGGTGACACACAGTCTACCCGATGCTCCAAGCACGGCTCATTGTATGTTCTCTTAAAAATCAGTGCGAGCGATGCTCAGCACTCTCATCAAATCAAGTAAACTTGGCAGAGCCCGCTTTACATCTCCACAAGGCCGCCAACCTCATCCCTCACTCTCACCCTACTTAAGAGGTCTATTGAGCCTGTTGGGCCTTTTGGCTGACTCCAAGGGCAGACAGCGCTACTCCACAAATCCAGTAAAACTAGTGCGAGCTAGGCTCAGCACTCTGTATACAAATCGTATGAGAATCTTATAAAATCTGGTGCGAGTTAAACTCCCGCACCCTGTCATGAAAATCATGTAAAATCTGGTGCGAGTTAGACTCTAGCACCATGTCACGCAAAAGCATGTGAAATCTGGTGCGAGTTATACTCTAGCACCTATGCATGTAACACTCTAGTGCGAGCTCTCGCTCCAGCACTAATGCATGCATCACACAAGTCAAACATCGTGCGAGCTGAGCTCTAGCACGTCACATGTAAATAAAAACATGTAGGCGGCTCGGTTATTTCCAAATAGTTTTCACAGAAATCACATCAGTTAAGATATGCAATGCTATGCATTTTTCTTTCAAGGTGAGCCAGCCTACTCATGCATGCGTTGAAATACCTCCAGAACGAGCAGGAACCTCTTGTTCTTGCTCCTCCCAATTTTTCCTAAATTTTTTAGAATTTTACCCTTAGCAAGGGTATTTTAGTAATTTTGCCCATACGGGGCACTAAAATTGTTTTTCGACCTCTAGACCCTTCAATTAGTTTTAAAGGACTGCATATGAATGTAAAATTGCGTACTGTTACCTCTAGCAGTCCGCAGAATTCCCTTACCTCGATTCTCGTCGAGTCTGACCTTTTTCTTTTCCAATGTAGTCCCGTCGCGCAGTCCGATATGCTTCCAATCCAATGCCCAGAACTGCGTATTAACATTCCTCAGGTCAGATAACATATAATTTAATTGTACTTAATCTTTTCTGGGCTTAATTTAAATCGCTGGGCCCATTTTCCCCTATTGGGCCCGATTGCACCTTAATGGGCCTTAATCGGCCTTAAGCCCGTTTTCCACTTAGTTTTCTCTTTATCGAGGCCTATTGGGCTCATTGGGCCCACCAATAATTTATTGGGCCTCGTCCTAGCTCTCGAATAGCTAAATTCACTATTTACGACAATTATCTAAATTTCCATAATTTAATTCAATTTATGCGGAATTTAAATCAATATCACGCATAACGAGGTAATTGTCGTAAATAGGGATCACTTACCCGAGATTCCATGCTAGTCCTCAAATCGAGACTGTCTCGAGCCCTCTGTGGATGCCAATCGTCGAGCTACACAATTAATTACACTTTCGGGTAAACTTTTCGGTCGAAATTTAATTAAATAAAATATTCCAAATTTAAATCGGGTCAATTTGACCGCTTATCGACTTACCCGAAGCTCGATTGCATCACCGGAATTTTCTCCAATTTTTTTCCTCTTTTTCCTTTTCCCTTTTTCTCCCTTTTTTCTCCTCTTTTTGGCTGAACCGGTTCAGTCCGGTTCGGACCGGTTCAGACCGCCGGTTCACCCCGGTTCGACCGGTTCACAGCCGGTTCGCCCCTTTTCCGGCCGGTTCTCCGTCGGCTTCCACCGCCATCAGCTCCGCAAGGCTGTCCGCAGCTTGAATCTGGGCTCGGCTTTGCCCAAGGCCGCCGGAACGCCTCCGGTTCGGCCTCTTCTCCTCTTCGCCGTCGGACCCGTCTCCCTCTTTTGGTCGTCGCCGCCGATTCCGGCCGTCTCGTCGGCTGCCACCGGTGCCAAAAGCACAGCCGTCGACTGGGCTCTCCAAATCGGGCCTTGGTTCCGGTCGGATCGCCGCCGTTCGCCGCCGGTGGCCTTCTCTTTCCCGCGGCCTTTCTCTCCTCCGATCGGCTTCCTCCGGCGTCGGTAGGCTGCACCGCCGGTGCCATTGAGATCACCGGCCTCCCCTCTTTCTTTTTCGGCCCTTGGTCGAGCCTTTGGCCGCCGGACGGTGGTCGGCCTTCTTCGGTCTTCTCGGTTCCGTTTTCTTCTCTCTCTCCCCGAAACTTTCGTTTTCTTCAGCCTTTCTCTCTCTTTTTTTTTTGTTTCAGTTCTTTCTTTTTTTTTTTTGTTTTATTATCTTATTTAACAATTTATTTTTATTTATTAAAATACACTAAAAATACCAAAATATCCCTTAAAATTATTATTTTTATTTTAATTCAATTTATTTAATTTTATTTATTTTAATCCTTTTTCGGGTATGAGTTCTCCGTATTTTCGGGATATTGTCCCGGGTGATCTTTCGGTATATTTTTCGATTATTTTCGGGATTATTTTTTTTTTTTCCGAACTAAAAATCTCGATTAATCCCGATTAATTTTCATAAATTACTATCTTGATCAATTTAATCCGAAATAATTTTATTTCACTTTTATTGACCAAGATTTCTTAAATCCATATTTTTAATTAAATTCCCTTATCGAAATTATACCGGCTTTCGATCTTTTGACCATTTGGCCCTTACACGTGTTCGGGATTAATTTAACCCGACTTCCTTCACAAATACTCCTCATCTTTTCTTATTTAATTTTCGTATTTTAATTAAATTCGGGTCTTACACAATGTGCATGTTTGTTTAACCTCCGAGACAATTTGGTTAGTTCATTAGACTGAATTAACTTCAATAAGGAAAATGGAAAAGAACCACTATGCATGTCAAGTTTTTTTTTTAATTAAACAAGTCATGAAAACTTTCCAATTTCCGATTTCCGATTGCCAACAATCAACTTCAAATCGAGCAAGGGCAAAGGCAAAAGGGGACTTGACTTTATACATGTAACGTAAAAAGTAAAATGGAGATCAACAGGTTAGATCTGGCAAGGCAAGTAAAGGACGAAGATTGTCCAAATATTTGGCGGCTGATCAGCGAGTATGCCAACCCAAACCCAGCGCAGCTACTTAATGATGGCAAGCCCACCCCAAAATGTCCTGGATGAGCGAGTGCCACGCGTTTCCCAACAGCGGTTGGGCCTTAAAACAATCAATAAATAAAATAAAAACAAAGATACAGTAAATAAATATATAAAAATGATCCAGTTATTAATTATATAACTAGTTAATATTGTTTAAAAATAATTAAAATATTATTTAAAAGAAAGTTAAGAAAGGGAGGATCGTATACGGAAGAGGACCATACCAAGACGGCAAATGTCCGACACACCCTGTGGGACTGGACCCACACTCCATTGCTCTCTTCCCAATAACACAAACAAAAACAACTGCTTCACACAACGCAACAGCAGATCGCGGATGAAATTTTTACATTTTACATTTTACTTTTTTTTTTTAGCCTTATATTGTTCATTGTACATTGTCACGTTTCTTGTCTTCTCTTTAATTCCTTTTCATTGTTTTCTGTTATAAAGTCGTCCTCTTCCACCGGACTTTTGCTCCCTTTGGTGTTCGCAATGACGTTATTGTCCTCTTTATGTTGTGTTGGGAAATCACTTTATCATACTGTCCGTGTGTCAATCTTGTGGGGTTTTGTAGTAATTTTATTGGTCAAATTTAAAGATTAGTCCTTCTCATTTTTTAATTTTAGGATTTAATCCGTTCATTATAATTTCGATTACTTTAATACATTCACGTATTTTTATCGATTGTCCGATTGAGAATGAATAATGGTTAACAACAGTATGAATATTATTCAACCACATAACTTTAACCACGTGGCATGCACATGTAATTACATATTTTTATAATAAAGTATACCAATTGATACTAAAGGAAAAATTGTACAACTGCATCTTGAATTTTCAAATTGTAATATCGTTGATATATATATATATATATATATTTATTATAACGTCTAACTTGTATAATTGTACGGCATACATGTGATGTCTCAAATAAAAATGTTATATATGTTTTTTAAGAATTTGATGAGGAATGTAATGTGGATTCAATGTGGCATCCAATAATTAATTGATATTGGATGTGGATTTTACCATTCAATTGAAAAAATATATTTTAAGTAATGTTAAAAAATATTGATAATCTTTCATGATGTAAAAAGAACTTGATAATGTTGATCAAAAATCTTATATATATATATATATATATATATAAGGATGGTTATTAATAATGTTAAATTTCGGTTAATGTGGTACATCATTTGAAAGTTCATGTTAAAAATTAGAAATTTTTTCTCAGCTAAAATTTTAATTTTTTTTTTTAAATTCAGGTTCTAAATTTGCTATCAAACTTGATTTCGTATGTTGGTGGTATATATTAGTAGGATTTGAATAAAATTGAACAATATTCAAATACAAAATTTATTATATTTGAAGATAAGGTGAAAATTTATCTTTTTATTTAGTATTTATGGAGTGGTTCAAATCTATCACCAATCTTTTAAATTTATACAATTTTGTCATTATACTTTTAATTTTAAAGCAAAGTTACCACATTCTTACTAATTTGAGAGCAAATTTGATAAAGATGTAACCAAATTTAACAATGTTTCCTAAAATATTTCCTTCAAAAATGTTTTAAATTTCAAAAAACAATTTTAAAAATGTAATTTTATTATCATTCTTCTAATTTTGAAAAACAAATCGTACTTTTTATTTTTGATAAAAAAAACTCATAATTTATCTTTATATCTCCTAGAAAGTATCACGAAGAAAGAAGAAAAAATAAAATAAAAAGACAATTCATATTTTAGCTTCATGATTATTTTTTCTTACTTTATCATTTTTAAAACTTTTTTTTTTGGTTCAAAATGAAGTATAAAAGGATTTGAACGTCGGACTTTATCCATCCATAGGAGGGGGTAATAGTCATTAATTCAAGCCATAGTCATTATATTTATTTTTTCTTTATTATTAAACTGTTTCTAATAAAATGTTTTACCGAATATTTCTCAACTATTATATCTTGATCATATTTAAAAAATAAAATAAAATACTTCTATGTAACAAGTTAGACATATTTGATAACTTGAAATTTGATGTAGAATATGAAAGTCAATGGGATTAAAAAATATAAATCCTATAAAAATAAAAATATATAAAATTAAATTAATTTTACATTAATGTAAGAATATTTTTTCATTAAATAATACATTAGTCTATTCTACTATACATGTAGCTCAATATATTCCAAAATTATGCGTGGACTTGTGTAATAAAAACAGTTTAATAGTCGATATTTTATATAAAATAAATATAAATTTTTAATTTTATATCAAGTGAAAATTAGTCTATAAAATCTTATTTTGTTATAAATAAACCCTCAACATTTCAAAATAATTTAATTAAGTCTAGATATATTAAATGATATTATCTGCCGTCGAATATTTTACGTTGTGTCATTTAATAAATTTATACTTAATTGCATGATTTTAAAAAATTAAAAATTTATTTACAATAAAATAAAATTTTATGGTTTCATTTACATGTAATAAAATACTAAAAATTTATAGTTATTTTATGTAAAAAATTATTGATATATTTGATTATTAAGTTTAATAAAAAGTTAAGTTCAAAACTGTTACAAAATATTTATCGATAAAAGACTCCTAATTTTAGTAATAAATTTCCATCCCTACAAGTATAACCTCAAATTAAAAAAAAAAGAAAAGAAATTGGAGTGAGAAAGATAAAAGGGACAGTATGGGCAATTAAAATCAAGATAGGCATATGCCTAGACAAGGCAAAAACGATGAAAAAGAAAAGAAAAAAAGCAGAATAAATGGCAGGCGAAGATGATAAGAAGAGAAAGATGGGCAACGGAGAAAAGAGAATGAGCGGAGGTCATAATCAGGAAGACGCGGATTGTCTCCTCAGGAGTGGATCTTTGCACGTTGTCAATGACTCAAAGATCAACGAGTCTTCAACCAGTGAGCAGCTGAACCATATGCATTGCTAAGGCTCTCTTCACTCTCACGCACAAAAAAAAAAAAAAAAAAAACTTAATTATATTCCACAAAATAAGAGACAGACGGTTTATTTTCTTCTTATTTTAATTTATTATTTTTACCAACAGTAGTAGTATTTTTTTCTTTTCGAGTTTGATTTGGGTTGCTTTTAGAACGAGAAAAGAAGGAAAGAAAGGCACCAGCTGAGCCTGAGCTCTCCGCATATGCTGTCACTGCACACCATAAACAACAACAACACAGCCGACTCTATTCTTATTCTTTCTCTCTTAGCTATTTGAAGTTTTGAAGCCCTGGAAAAGAAAGCTTTCCGTCCAAAAAGGTTATCATGGTCTTTTCAGTTTCCCTATTGCTACCATTTTTACAGTAGCTTTAGCCTTTGGTATATCAACAAATCAACAACTACTGGTTTACCTTTCTTCTTCTTCTTCCTTTTGTTTTTTAGAAGAGGGAAACTCAAGCTGGTGGGTTCTGCAGTCCCCTCCTTGTTCTTTTCTTTTGATTTTTGAGCTAAGGCTTTGAGATTCTCTAAGAACGAAAAGGGGTTGCTTTATCATCTTCAGGAGAACAAAGAGAGAAAAAAGCTTCATTTTTTAGCTACAAAACCTTTATTTTTGTTTGTTTTTGTCAACTTTTTCTGTTTCAAAATACAAGGATTGAATTGAAATTATGATGCAGTTTGAATTATAGAGATATGAGTATTGTTTTTCATACCCATAAATTTTGACATTTTGGATATATTGTTGATCAGAAAACTTCTGCAGTCCCCTCCTTGTTCTTTTCTTTTGATTTTTGAGCTAAGGCTTTGAGATTCTCTAAGAACGAAAAGGGGTTGCTTTATCATCTTCAGGAGAACAAAGAGAGAAAAAAGCTTCATTTTTTAGCTACAAAACCTTTATTTTTGTTTGTTTTTGTCAACTTTTTCTGTTTCAAAATACAAGGATTGAATTGAAATTATGATGCAGTTTGAATTATAGAGATATGAGTATTGTTTTTCATACCCATAAATTTTGACATTTTGGATATATTGTTGATCAGAAAACTTCATTAAATTTCAAAGTTCAGAACTTCAAAACTTCAAACGTTTAGCTCATATTTAGATCAAACTTAGCATATCTGGGTAGTGCTTATATTTTTTCAGGTTCTACATTGGGTTGATTTGATGATTTTCTTCGGGTTTTAGTGCTAACCCATGAAGAATTTTTACTGTTTTAAGCAAATCTCAAACAATGTTAGGTCGGAGAGGAGGCTTTCGCTTGGAGAGTATAAAAGAGCAGTTTCTTGGTCCAAGTATTTGGTTTCCTCTGGTGCTGAAATAAAGGGAGAAGGAGAAGAAGAATGGAGTGCTGACATGTCACAGTTGTTTATTGGCAACAAGTTTGCTTCAGGTAGACATAGTAGGATTTACAGAGGGATATACAAGCAAAGGGATGTGGCAATTAAACTTATAAGCCAGCCCGAAGAGGATGCGAATTTGGCTAACTTTCTTGAGAAGCAGTTCACTTCTGAGGTCGCTTTGCTTTTTCATTTGAGGCATCCCAATATTATTACTGTAAGTTCTGTCTATTTGGTTTTCTTTTTCCTCCAGTATATTTCTGTTGAAAAGGATCATGGTTTCCATTTATGTTTTTTGGTGTATGGGAGTTTGGAGGAGAATGTGATGTTGATGACATGAAGAAACATAGTGATATGCCTTTAGATTTTGTGATTTTATTGTGATCGCATTCATAACTTTATCAGGTAAGAGCCTAGTGAAAAATATTTGTGAAAATTAATGGATTATGGCATATCACGTAGGAAAGCAACATTGCAAAGGAATGGCATTGAGCTTTTAAATAATTGGGGAATCACACTACTTTTCATTGAAAAGGAGGAATGTGCTTATTTTCCCTTTATAAGATTCCAACTTAAAGGTCTTTAGCATTTTGAATGAGTCAACACCAGTACTTAGCTACAAGGCTGAAGTATCCTCACTTTCGTTCTAGTTTGTGATTCTTTTTCTTTTCTCCCTACCGTTTGGCAACTTGTTTTGTTTGGCTTGCTGTTCCTCCTTTTTGTGGGTGGATGCTGTTGAACTACTTCTCTTGGCATTTATTGAGCGTTGTTTATCACAACTATCTGTGACATATTAGCCATGTGAAATATTTATTACTCATCTTTCACTTCTCTTGATAAAGAGGGGTTACAACTCCTGCTCCTGGCATTGAGTTGATTTACTCAAGCGGTATGGATTCCTTCAGCTGCTAGCCTGGATAAAACACCTTGTCTCATTCACAAAGTCTGGCATTGTAACCAAATGTGGCCATAAGATAGGATTATTAATTCCCTGTAGTTAGATGGTGCCTGATGGGAAATAATAATCAGAGCTCTGATGCCCAGAGGCGTCTCGTTATTATCTTAAGCCGATAGTTTAGACGTAAGCAAACCAGTTCCCAAGATATTAGTCTTGCTTTGAACTTCTTTAGAGGTCAGACACTGTGATTATTGAGGTTAGGATTTTTTCCTTTTTGTTTTTATTTTTTTTGGTGGATGGGGAAGACGGTGAAATGGACCACTAATATGCTTCTATGGCCACATATTTAAACTTATCTCTTGAGGTGCAGTCATGAATTGTGATGTGTAGTTATATATTCTGTCCCCCTTGCATCTAGGTCTTAGACATTGGTAAGTTCAACTGTGGATTCATGTCCTAGCAATTAGTTATTATCATTAAAGTTCCATCTACCATAGTCTGGCTTACCGATGCTCCCTTAGGATTTTTTAGATGTGAAATGTTATAACTTTGATGTTCTCGGTGTTGATATCCAAGTTATGGAAGTGGTTAAAATAAGTTAAATGCTTGAACATTCTTGCTTGACAAGCAACTGATTCCCCAGACCTCCATTTTCCCCTTGGTAATCACGAAATACTCAAAACCAAAAGAGAATGAAGAGAAAACCTGAATTGCTTAAACCTAAAGAGCTCGTGCCTCTTACTGCCTATCAGCCTTGCCAGCAATGATCTGTATAAATCTTAAAATGAAATTTTTGCGCAAAACAACAACTGCTGGTCTTACCATTTTAAAGCTTGGGGCTTCCAGTCTCTTCTTAATTCACTAATTGTTGTTACTTTATCCTCCAATCAGTTTGTTGCAGCCTGTAAGAAACCTCCTGTGTTCTGTATAATCACCGAGTATCTTGCTGGTGGCTCATTAAGAAAGTACCTGCATCAACAGGAGCCATATTCAGTCCCACTTAACTTAGTTCTCAAATTAGCTCTTGACATTGCACGTGGAATGCAGTACCTTCATTCACAAGGAATACTTCATAGGGATCTCAAATCAGAAAATTTACTCCTAGGTGGAGATATGTGTGTGAAGGTGGCAGATTTTGGCATCTCATGCTTAGAATCTCAGAGTGGTAGTGCAAAGGGATTTACAGGTACATATCGTTGGATGGCACCTGAAATGATTAAAGAGAAACATCATACAAAGAAAGTTGATGTTTACAGTTTTGGCATAGTCCTCTGGGAGCTTTTAACAGCTTTGACACCATTTGACAACATGACAGCAGAACAGGCTGCATTTGCAGTCTGCCAAAAGGTAAAGTACCTAACTCATTCTTGGTATGAAGCTTCTATGTTATTAAGATTCTCTCCCTTTGGCTGCTGGCTAGCTGTTTTTTTTGTTTCTTCTTGTTATTTTTTCTTTATTTAGGTCATGGATTAATTCTAATTTGTTAATTATATAGGAAATAGGAAGCTGGATGGTGATGACCCAATATAATTTATATTGAGGAGTTATCTAACTCACATATGAAGAAGACAGATGGGAGCATTCTCAGTAAACTGATTAGTATTACACGCATGAGATTTCACCCATCTCCTTTTCTTTTTCTCAAAATGGAAGTGTTAATATGCTAATATTATGTTGAAGTAATGCTTTAGGAGAATTTAATTTGATGACGTTTTTTTCCTGACTTCCTCAAAAACTTACCTTTTCAAGCTAAATGAAACCATGACAAAGTTAAAAGCCTGAAAATAATCTGCTTATGATGTGTTTGGGGAAAAAGACTTGAAGATATTTTCTTCCTTTTATGCTAAGATGGAATCGTAGAATGTAGGAAGCAGATGTAGTGTGAGACCCCTCAAAGTATGTGAAAAATCTTATAATTAAGCCATATAAGAACTTAAACTCTGTGGAACTGATTATTGGTAAGTTAGGAAAAAAAAGAAGATACGAAATATGTCTGGCATGATGAATAGGACATGGCATGATGACAAGGCAAGGGAAGTTGGGAAATATTAGATGCTAAAATATGATTGAAGTTGGATGATCTATTTTAAGTTTACGAAGAAATCATACAACTTGATAGAGGATTTGATTCTAAATAAAGAGCATGGAAATAGTTTGTAGGACAGTGTATCTTTTTCTTATGTATCCCATACTACATGTGAAAATTTTAGCCCATATTATGCATGAATTAATCATCGACATGTAGACCTATAATTAGGTGATGATAGCACTAATCATTGTGAAAGAATATGGAAGGCAGTGATGCGCCATCTAAAACGAATTCTTCAGTTGGCATTGAAGTGACTACAAGAGGCAAATCTATCTGTATACTGAGTACCGAGATACTCCTCTTCAGTGTGAACATGTAAGTGGAGCACATTCTCACTTTTCACCAAAAAGAAAAGATAAAAGAAAAAACTGTTCGAACCACAGAGTTATTTACATCACTCTTTTTTTTTTCCATTAAAAATAACTTCTTAATTCCCACCAGCAAATTCCTGTGGCTTATTCAACTACTTGGAGGATGCTGTAAATGAGTATTTCCACAGAATCCAATTAAACAATGTGAAGGAGGGCCCTTTATGCTTTTTTGTTGGCAAGGGATGGTTAGAGTGTTAATAGTTTAGTTTCTAATGTTAACATGTAAGAATTGAGATGGACTTAGTACAGCAAACGGGCACTGTAGTAATTCTCCCCAAGTATGGGAAAGATGCAACCTTGCCATTGCGCTGAATATAGGATAGAGTAAATGTGCTTGGTTTTAACAAAATGGCTTAATGGATGAATGTATTGTATTGTGCTGAGTTCATTGTTGTCATTTTTCCGCAGGAAGTGGTGCATTGACTGCATTCCATGCATGGATATGTCAATTTTGCAAGTCTTTTTCGATTCACTGTAGAACATTAAAATGCATCTTTCTAGTTTTCAAGTAAATATTGTCTTGCCAGAATGTTCTCTTGACTTCCAATCCTGCCTCCCTTTCAGCATCAGCATGCTGCTTAAACTTCTTTTGCTATATCTGGAGTTGCAATTACTGCATTTTCAGCATAACATGTAGAATCTAAGTTCGAACATCACTGATTCCTGAGTTTCCAGAGGGCCATGGGCAGGAGATTTGGACAGCTGGTGTTTTTTTTCTTTGATATGTTTGAGGTTGTGAGGTTTTAAACTTTGGTCGCTAGAACTAAAAGTTCGGTATTCCACTAACAGACTACATGATATTTGGCAGACTGATGTTCTTTCGGCTGATGATGTTTTAAATAGTAAGTTTGAAAGATTTTCTTCATCTTATGTCTTCTGGGTTCTATGCAGAATGCAAGACCACCGCTACCCTCCTCATGCCCTCTTGCATTTAGTCATCTCATCAACCGATGCTGGTCAAGCAATCCGGAGAAACGGCCACAGTTTGATGAGATAGTTTCGATTTTGGAAAGTTATGCGGAGTCCCTCGAAGAGGATCCGGATTTTTTCTCAAGTTATAAACCTTCACCAGATCATACCATTTTGAGATGCCTACCAAAATGTGTAGCCGGGCGTTATTGATCTGCTGCTTCTAAACCTTAGATGTCTTCTGAAATGATGTGTGACGCTGTCTTGTCTTGTCTTGTCTTGTAGGTAGGATCAATTGAACTTATATATAGTATTGGAACTGAAGTAGTTCCTTTGTTTGGTATTTTTATATATAGTATTGGAACTGAAGTAGTTCCTTTGTTTGGTATTTTTATGCTTATTTACGGCATTTTCCTTCTCTATTATTCTGTTCAGATTTATTTGCGAACTTGAAGTTCTAACCAGAAAACCAATTTCTTGTTCAGATTTATTTTCATTCTCTATTATTTCAACATCCACTGCAGTCAGAATAGCATATTGATTGACTGATGGTGAAGAAAACATTTGACAGCTTGGCCGAGTGATCTAAGGTGTTAGATTTAGGCTCTGTCCCGCAAGGGCGTGGGTTTGAATCCCACAGCTGTCAATTAGTTAAAGTTTTTAAAAAATTGCAAAATTTTTGTTGATATCAAACAGGAAAATTATTTTTTGGTTTTTGCTGTATTAATATACAAATTTGATTAACTTTTAATCTTATTATTTTCATATTTTTTATTTGTATCGTTTTGATGTTGTGTCATTGTGTCATGTCTAAAATTGTCAGTGTTGATCATTCATATGAGCATAAATACACACACACACACACATATATATATATATATATATATATATATATATATATATATATATGTTAAATCTAATATATATTTACTAGATGTGTCCATAAATCGAGTCGGATCGAGTTCGGATTAAATGTAGGTCATATATTAATGAATTATATATACGTTCAAACTCGATTCATCTCATTTATTCGATCTTGTTTTTGAGCTCAAAATATTTTTAATTTTATTATACAAACCCAAGCTCGGTCTACCCGACTTGATTTTTTTCATTTTAATTTTTTGTTTTATTTTTTATTCCCTTTAAAGTTTAATTTGATTTGTCTAATTTTACATGTTAATTTTCATATTAAATATATAATATTTATTAATCAATAATATCCTATAAACATATAACTACATTATATTTAGTAAATATATAAAAAAGTTAATATTTATTATTTTTGGGCTATGTCGAGGTTTCAATTGATAAATCTTGAGTTCGGTTCAAAAATTTATTGAGCCTAATTTTTTTTAAAGTTGGTTTATTACATTTAATATTTTTATCAAAACTTACTAAAAAATCAAAATAATTTTCAAGTTTTAGTGAACCATCCGATTCATAGTAGATCCAATATCTACCTAATAAAAAAATATTTATTATGGAGGATACAAATCAAAAGAAACCCACATTAAGCGTGAAGAGTTGAACATAGTCTCAGCAAATTAAAAAAAAAAAAAAAAAAGCTGAATCTCTTGTCTTCGTTTGTTTGTTTATGTTCATTTTCACTCAAGTTTTTCTTTTGGCTTTCATTGTACAAAATATGTAAAATTTAAGATTTACTCTTTAAAATTAGAACTTTAATTAAGTGCTTAAATTCCAAGGTGGTGATTTGTACGTTGTGAGGTCTCTATTTTTATTATTTAATTCTTGACTATGATTTGATGGTGCTCTATCATTATTGGCCTGCAATTGCAAATCAAACACCTAGTTCTCGCATTCCCTTTGTTATCGTGACGAGTAAGACTTTGGTGGCCAAATCTTAAGAAGATCATTTGGAGTAATAAAAATGTTCAAACCCCTTAGGTGGTCCAATATTAAATTAAATTGTTTTAGAAGAGTAAGGTAATTGGAGGCATTATTTTTTTTAGAAAAAAATGATGGTAAAAATGACCAATTATCTCATAAAGTGAAGCATTAAGGTATCTTACCTACCAATGAAAAATCCTTTTCAAGTTTGGAATAGAGCATTATCTTTATACGCTCAACTAAAGATCATTTAGATATTTTCTTTATTTATTTTATTTGACATATACTTTTTAATTACTCCCGTAGTCCCATTGTCATTGGATGCCACAAATAATTTCAATATTTAATTAACTCTCCTACTGCAATAATTATTCAAAAAGTTTTGCACCTTTTCTCCCTATAATGGCCTTCTCAACTAACTTGGTTTTAGGCTTTGGCATCTAAAATTCTCAAAAGGAATGTAGAAGTACTTGTAATAATAAGATAAGGATACGATTGGTGCATAAAATCATGAATAAAATAAAATTAGATAATTATATATTATTTTATGTTGAAGCACGTATAAAATGAGGAAGGATTACAAATAGAATTAATTATTTACTTCTTTTATGATTATTCAATCATTTTTAAAAGAAACTGTTATTTCTAATTTCATGTGATTAGATAATAAATATTTACATTTTATCTCTCAAAAATTTGTAATTAGTAATTAATTTAATCATTTAATAAGATAACAAGATATTTTTAATTAATTAATTCAAATTATTTTTTCCTTTTTCTTTTTTATACTTTCTCCCTTCTTTCTTTTTGTTTTCTTTCTTTTTCTCTTTTTATATAAAGATAGAAAGATTGCATAATCAAAGGATCATTTGTCCAAATTTAAGGGTAGTGAGTTCATTTATAAAATTCATTAATTTATAAAAACAAAACATCAAATTTCAAAAGCTACATTTTTACTTTTTATTAAAAATAGTAAACACAAAAAACTAATTTTCTAATAGAAATTGTAGTCTATATAAGGTTAATAATCTTGTCATATCACTATATAATTAACAACACTACGTTTCAACTTAAAACATTAGTCTTTTGTGATAATAACTTTTATGAAAAATGTAAATTTATATACTTTTAATGTCTAAAAATTGCAATGTGTTGGAAATAGTAGCTTTTTTTGTAATTAAGTTTAAATAAATTATGATCTTCTAGTATCTTGGACTATGTTTTTGGCATAAACATAGTTAGAACCATAATGCTTGAAATATGGAAAGTTATAAAATTTAAAAAATAGTAGTTAAAGATATTAGATTATACGCGCTTTCAGTAACCGTAGTTAATGTTTTTACGTAATTGTAATCTATGATCTTTTTCTAGTAGTGATATATAGTTCATATTATATTGTCTTAAATATCTTAAGAGAATTGCAATGCAATATATGTTGGATCATATGTATATCTACTAACTTTTACTAATCACAAAATTAATACACTAGTGTATGTCATAGCTCATAGTATACATCAAGTAATTAATTTCTTTTGTATTTTCTTATGCAATTAACATATCTCACAGTGTTGTATTTGTTGCACAACTTACAATAATAGATTCTTTTTAGAGTTTTTCTAATGTTGTGAAATTTTAAAAAAATAACTTGTCATTATCCAATTTCTTGCCAAAATCACATTTGCAACACTAATATCTTTTATAGCAAAATTGCAAGAATATTATAATAATCCTGTTGCTTAATTCTATATGTCATAGCTCATAGCACTTAATTCCTTAATTCTATACGTATATCTACTAATTTTTGCTAATCACAAATTTAATCACTATTGTATTGTAACGACCTAAATTTCACACATAATTTGGTTGAGCTATAAGTCGATATTAGATCAAAACAATACTCAGTCTGATTAAATTTTCTTTCTTAATAACAAATTTAAATAAAATATGTTCACATTCTCCATACACACCTTTATGCATTATTGTACTTATAAAAATTTTAAATACAAAAGAATTTCTTACAACTGGGTATACCTTCAACGCAGAAAGATACTTAGCAGAACCATAGTTGTGCGACATACCTTACTAACGGAAGCGTCCAAGTTACTTATGGGACTTTGTGGAGGAAAGTAGGGAGTGAGCTTAACGCGTTCAGTAAGAAACTTATGTAAGCAGTAGACAACTATACTATTTACATGCTTATAATGTATGCCATGATCAGTTATAGAACACTGTAAAACACTTGAATATAATTCAATTCGTTAATACTGAAAACAATTCACAATCAATACACTTTCTTTGAAAAGCACTTTCAATCACACTCTATTTTCGGTAATATACTTTATCATATGAAAAATATATGCATTCAACATAGTCGGTATGATGAAACCATTTACTGTTTAATGCAGTAAAACACTGGAATTCGTTTCTTTAAAACGATTAATTCAATCAGTAAGACAATTCAATTCATTTTTGTTTCTATCATTAAACGATTCAGTTCGTTGAAACTAGGATGAGATTCAATCAATAACAGTAGGATTCAATCAATAACAGTACATTCGACATATGACCATAGTTAATGACCCCGCGCCTTACGGGCTATGTGTGCGCAAGTGTCATACACCTCAGGGGGGATAGGTTATGTCACACCCCAGAAGCGCGGAAATAGGGGCTAACTTTTTCCTTTTATCTCATTTACTACTTAGGTTGCATTCCTATTCAATGTAGGGTCTCTGTTGCTTTCCTTTACTTATTCTTTTTGTCATTTAATTTTTTTTTGCCAGAAATTTTGGTAGCGTAACGACTTATTTTATATCCTATCCTCCTGCAAATAAGCACAGTTTATATCCGCAAGGCAGTTGATTTTATTTCTTATCTTTATTACCATACAAATTCATGCATATCAACTACCACATCCATAAGATCGATTTCTTAAGTTAATTCACTTTCCAAGACTCATACATCCCAAAAATAATCACATACTACTCATAGGTCTTTGATTGCATCCCAAAATAAAATTATACATCCAGTATCTGTACAAATACAAGTATGGTAATATAGATATTCGGTGATTTACCTGAGCTTATGCCAAAAGTAGGCTGGAAGGCACCAACTCCACCACCTACTTGAATTCTCTGTGATAGCTAACGATCCTACTGCAGGTACTCTGAAATGAAGAGAAGGGGATGAGCTTCTGGGAAAAAGCTCAGTAAGAAATGAATTTAAGATAATTCTGACTATATAAAAAAAAACATGTGGGAAATCATGCAAAGTATACTTTCATACTTATGAAAAATCAAATCATAAGCTAACTTGAAAATTAATCATTTAAATGTATGTATAAACTTCATTTCCGACGTCAAACATTCATACAAGAAAATATCATATGTGTGTATACTTTCCTTTTTAATACCATACATGTCTTTGTTTGAAAACATAAAACCATGCTTCCTATCTGGGAAATATCCACATGCATATTTTTCTTTCATGAAACCACATAATTCATAATTCTTTTCATAAAATCGTCTTCATTCGAGATTCATTTCATATAATCATCATTTTTCATCATTTCTACCATGAAATCATTTTCATTTATCATTTCTTTCATGATATCATCATCATTCATACTTTCATGAAATCATCATCATTTATACTTTCATGAAATCATCATCATTTATAAACGTGGAGACTAGGCTATATCATGAGTCATGCATCATACGTGTCATCCTCCGTAGAGGGTCATAATCATACTGATGGCCATGGTGAGGGCTGTAGACTGGATCAGGGTCGTACAACATATCATAACATGGGTTGTATCTACTTATTCTTAACATACACTAGCACATAGCTAGGGCACAGGCACCATAGGCACTCTCTGTGTAGGAGACAGTCATGCGTACTGCGCGGGTACGATTGTAAGATCTAAAATTTTAAATGTAACCTTTATGACTTGTGATGTGTATATAAGTCACATTCAATGTAAATTATGAGGAATGAATATTTGAAGTTTGTAAATGTGTATGGAATGAATACATGCAAGTTTTAAAGTGTATAGTAAGTGTAAGAGGGATATTTCCAAGAGTGGAATGTGACTATATTAAGTTTTGAGTGGTTAAGTAAAACGGAATGAGTTTTATACTTTCATTTGGATATGTATTGTATACTTTTGGCTATACAATGAGTGCACACAAGTTTCAATGTATATAAAGTATGAATGGATATCATTTTCAAACCTTAAAAGTAATTGGATGAGAAAATGACTATGACAGCAAAATGAGTGAAGTTGGTGTGTGTTTACTGCAGAAAACTGCAGTAAAATCTGAAAAATATGAATGAGAGATCGATCTCATGGGATGGGAGATCGATCTAGAAGAGCCAAAAATGCTTTTAATTGAGCGATGGAACAGGTCAGATCGATCTTCAATGGGGCCAGATCGATCTGTTGAGCATTTAGTGTTGAAGGAATCGATCCTAATAGGGTCAGATCGATTTCCTTAAGCTATTGACTTGCAACAGATCGATCTTATGCAAGAACATATCGATCTCCTTAAGATTCTGTGTTGTGAAGATCGATATCATGAAAGAGCAGATAGATCTCATGTGGTCTGAAAGGTCAGTTTCAACAGGAAAAATGCAGAGCAGATCGATCTCCTAGGGTAGTAGATCAATCTCATCAAGATAATTCTATAAATACTGGACTTCTGTACTTCATTTTCCCAAGAGTTACTATTCCATTCGAGAACTAAATCTAAACCTAGCCAAGAAACACTAGAAGACTTCAGTTGTGATCAGTTTTGAGTGAGATATAAGTAAGCAAAGTTGTTTTTAGTAAAGAGGAGAACAACATACTTGAAAACAAGAGATTGCAATCAAGAGTTGAAGGAGCAAGAAAGATTTTACCATTTTGGTGAAAAAGGAAGGAAATCTCAGCTAGGTAAGATTTAATGCACCAAGTTGATATATGTTAAACTAGGTGTGTTGATGAGTTTATTGGTATGTATATGATTTGTTGGAAATGAAAGGATAATGAAAAATCACCATGACCTAGATATTGGTGAGAAAATGAGAAATTAATGAGGAAATGGTAGTAACATTGATTTAATGATGAAATATGCATGTATGGAAGGTTAAGAGGTAATCTTATGAAATGCATAAATTGGAAATAAAGAGAAATGAAGGTAGCTGTGTGAAAATGTGGATTTATACCATATTTTGAGAAAATGATAAAAACCATGTATTAAATTGAGATTTGGCAATTTAAATGAGTATATAGTGATATACTAATGCCAATAATTATAACAGCTTCGAAAATTATATTGGAAGCTGACCGAACTGCAAGAGTGAGCAGAACCGAGGAAGAGAGGTCACTTGACGTGATCTGAGGTAAGGGAATTTCGTAAGTAGCTAGAGATGACTACACGTAATTTAAATAGAGTTTCAATTATTATACTCTATATGAAATTCTTGAAATAGACATGTTGTTGCGCTAAGGATTAATGAGATAAAGTGTAATTTTATCCAAAAATAGGATAAAAAGCCTTAGAAGCATGTTGTGACCTATAATTCATGAGTTGCATGATAGAATGGCTAATGTTTTCATGTATATGCAAAAATAGCACATTTAAGTGCTAATTTGTTTTGAATTGAGAATGTTGTGATTTAAGTGAGCCATCTATCTGGTTTTGTGTGAAAACCATAAGTGCTAGAGAATACTCGCACTATATTTTGAGATATGCATCACATAATACTGAAGTATATACTCGTACTATATTTTAATGCTATTTTATGCATGTTAAAGTACTGTGAGTATTGCTCGTACTCAGTTTGTGATTGATGCATATAGAGTATTGGGAGCTTTGCTCATACTCGATTTTACATGATAGAGTACTGGAAGAATTGCTTGTACTCAGTTTTCATGATTTATACATGATATAGTACTTGAGTGATAACTCGTACTTGATTTGAAAAGAGAAATATGCATTAACCTAGTGCTAGAGGTTACTCGCACTAGTGGTTGATACTTTGAAATGCATACACAATGTTTAAGAGGCGGAGTGTTGATTGTGAGTCACACTCAAGACGTGCACTGTAGTTTTTACATGATATATAAGACATATTAGCAAAACTGTGACGATTTCCTCTGTGTAGACTGAGTGTCACACTATTGAGATGTTCGTATGTAGATTTAGAGACGTGGCATTTATTCCATAGTGTAAGGGCTAAGAGTTATGGTAAGCACCCCGACTATGATGTATTTTCATGGTGTGAGGACTAAGACCTATGGCAGACATCCTGACCATGAGGAGAGGGTCCACGGGTGTACGTTGTACTGTTCGAGTGGCATGGAGTACATTGTACCATGTGTTGTATGGAGTTATGGAGTTGAGGAGTTTATAGTTGGCGGTTGTGATAGACTGACCCCCCTCCCATTACAGTAGTGATAACCCGCACACCGAGATCTGTGTTGCATGGGATTTCATATTATAGGATATGACCATAGTCCATGAGAGTATTGCATTTGGCCACTGAGTCTCACATGATATATCACTTGTTTTCATGATACAGTTAGACCTGAGAGAGATGGGTCGAAAATCGATGATTGTGTGTGTTGTGAACTGCCATATCTACTGTGATTTATGTGTAAATGGCAACGATTTCTATAAAGGCATTTCGAAATTATAAATATACACTGTTTTGCATGAATGCCTACATTTGATAACTCAGCATGATTTTAAGTACATGAAATTTATTCTGTACTATTATTATATCCTTTTGATACATGTTTTGAGATGAGAGAAGGAAAGGCAAAGCCTTATTTTCAGTAGATAGTGCAGTTGTCTACTTGCTTGCTTGATTTCCTTATTGAGCGCGTTTTTTGATCATCCCCTTTTATTTTCCACTCTTTACAGATCATCTGCAGTAGATTGAGTCTGACTGAGGTATATCATTCATTGTATCTGCTGCCTATCCATCTTACGAGAGGTATACATACTCGAACATTTTGTATCTGAACAATGTATAAGCATAGTTACGTAAACTATTGTACGGTCGAGATGTATATGTACAAATACTGTATAACATTTTATATTATCAAAAAGAATACTAAATTCTATGTATATTATGAATAAATGTGAGTTAGTGACTAATATCGAATCACAGCCCAATTGTCGAGGAGAGAAAGGTAAGTAAAGTAAAAAGCGAAAAATTAGTAGTGGTTTTTGGTAAGTCAAGGAAGGAGGTCGCAACAGAATGGTATCAGAGTGTAGTTGGTTTGATGTGAGTCGGTATTAGTAATTAAGAAAAGTATACATCCTCATAGTACTGTGCTTTGTTCAGTTACAATTGTATATACAATATGGGAATCAAACTAATTTACGGTTGTGAATGCAGGAATTTAGTCATATGGCTAATACCAGCCGAGGTAGAGGGGCGAGAGATAGGGCTCGAGGCCGTAGAGGTAGGCCATAGACCCGAGATGAGATTACTGGTCAGAATGAGGTACCAGAGACTGTTGAGGCACGCTTCACCAGGATTGAGCGTAGCCTAGTGATGATAGTGGAGATACTAACATGGATTAGGCCAGGAAGACAGGGACCGGATGTAAAGACTGTGACAGGAGAGGCAGTTGCACCTGACACACTTGTACAGCCTGCACCTGAGATGCCACCAGTTGCAGATACTTCTATACCCCCACTAGTTCAAGACAATAGTGGATTAGGATATGGGTGTGATTTGGATAGCTTACGACAATTCCAAAAGCTTGGACCACCATCTTTTCGTGGGGTCAAGGACCTAGTTGCCGCTGAGGAGTGGATTGGAGAGATGGAGAAGTTGTACGAATTCTTTGAGTGTACATTTTTAGAAAGGGTCGTATTTGCTGCATTCCTACTGAAGGGAATGACAGAGCATTAGTGGAAGTCCACCATACCCATATTGAGAGCCCGACATGCTGAGATTAGTTGGAAGATATTTCTGGATGCCTTCAAGAGGTAATTTATTCCGGATACAGCACAACGGAGGCTGCAGGCCGAATTCTTGGGGTTGAGCCAGGGAAATCTTTCAGTGGATGAGTACGAGACTAGATTTTTAGCCCTGTGAAGGTATGACCCCAATACCATTTACAGCGAGACTAGGAAGGTCCGCAGATTTATAGATAGACTGAGACCGGTGTTACGGTCTAAACTAGTTCCATTCAACATTTCTACCTACGATGAGGCTGTGCACAGGGCACAACTCTATGACCAAGATTATGAGAGGAATGTCTCATAGTTTAGATCAGTCAAAAGAGGTAGAGACAGAGATAGAAAGGGGCTGGTGAGTGATCGTGCTCGAGGTTTCGGATATCGAGGAGGGATGAGACTCTTCGGTAAGAAACCAAAGATCGAGGAAGTACAAGAAAAGATTGTGAGATTTCCTACATACCTGGCAATAGCTCCGGTAAATGACATTATGATTGGAGGATCGAGGCCTACTACTGATCAGTGTAGTAGATGTGGTAGATACCATGGTGGTAGACCTTGTCCGATGAGTCCTATTATGTGTTTTCGATGTGGGAAACCATGGCATATTGCTAGAGTTTGCCCAGAGATGGTTGGGATTGCCCCACAGAAGGGCAGGGAGTCAGAGAGAGCTCCAACTGATATGTCTGCTCAGAGGAGGAGAACGACGGTCCAAGAGAAGGGGAAGCAGGTTATGGGACGAGGGTGAGTGCATGCCTTGGACCAGGGACAGCTGATGCTTCACCGGATGTGATTAGAGGTAACATCCTGATTTATGATTTAGAAGCACATGTATTGATTGATCCTGGTGCCACGCAGTCATTTATATCGCCTTCATTTGCATATAAGATAGCAAAGTATGTAGAGCGTACACCTTTGAGTAAGATGATGTTGATTAGTATGCCTATGGATAATAGTCAGCTGGTAGAGTATGTGTTAAATGATTATAAGCTGAAAGTAGGGGAAAAGGATATGACAGCCAATCTGATATTGTTAAATATGAGTGACTTTGATGTAATCTTAGGAATGAATTGGTTATCTATAAACCATGCTGTTTTAGATTGTTATTGTAAGACAGTTATGTTTCCTAACCCTGAAAAATATGCTATAAAGTTTGATGCAAAGAAATAAAAGTAATAGTTATGATATGTGATTTTTAAAGTACTATACTGATTGAAAAATGAATATGTTGAAGGTTTTATTGCGTTCGTGGTTGATACAGATAAGGTACATCAGGAGTTGCCAGACATTCCTGTGATTATTGAATTCCCAGATGTCTTTTCGGATGAATTGCCAAGGTTGCCACCAGACAGAGAGATGAAATTCTGTATAGATTTGGTGCCTGGTACTGAGCCTATTTCGAGACCACCGTATCGCATGGCATTAGTTGAGCTAGAGGAGCTCAAGAGACAGTTACAAGAGCTATTGGACAGGGGTTTTATCCGACCGAGTGTTTCATCGTGGGGAGCACCGATTTTGTTTGTAAGGAAGAAGGATGGGAGCCTCCGATTGTGTATTGATTATCGATTGTTGAATAAGGCAACCATCAAGAATAGATATCCTCTTCCACGCATTGATGATTTATTGGATCAGCTCCGGGGAGCGCATGTCTTTTCTAAGATTGATCTGAGGTCTGGGTATCATCAGTTGAGAGTTTGAAATGGAGAACAGCATTTAGGACCCGATATAGCCACTATGAGTTTTTGGTTATGCCATTCAGATTGACAAATACACCCGCAGCTTTCATGGCTTTAATAAACGATGGGTTCAAGCCATATTTGGATCAATTTGTTATCGTCTTCATTAATGACATTTTGGTATACTCTAAATCTGAGGAAGAGCATAAAAGACACCTCAGGATTGTATTGCAGACTTTACGAGAGCAGAAGCTATATGCTAAACTCAACAAGTGTGATTTTTGGTTGTCACAGATCATGTTTTTGGGACATGTAGTGTCGAAGGATAGTGTATCAGTGGATCCATCCAAGATTGAGGTTGTAGTTTAGTGGGAACAGTTGAGGATAGTTATCGAGATCAGGAGTTTCTTGGGTTTAGCAGGATATTATCAGAGATTCGTTGAAAGATTTTCGAAGTTAGCTGCTCTGTTGACACGTCTCACTAGGAAGGGTGTAGCATTTGTGTGGAACAAAGATTGTGAGAAGAGTTTTCAGGAGTTGAAGAGTCGATTGACCACCGTTCCAATTCTCACTATCCCTACCAGCTCAGGAGGATTTTCAGTATATACCGATGCTTTGCATCAGGGACTGGGCTGTGTATTGATGCAGGATGCGAGGGTAGTTGCTTATGAATCCAGACAGCTGAAGGATCATGAGAAGAACTATCCGACCCACGATTTGGAGTTACCAGCAGTAGTGTTTGCGTTGAAGGTATGGCGTCACTACTTGTATAGTGAAAGATTTCTGATTTTTACTGACCACAAGAGCCTCAAGTATCTGTTCTTGTATAAAGAACTAAATATGAGACAGAGAAGAAGGCTAGAGCTTCTAAAGGATTATGATTGTGAGATACTTTATCATCCGGGTAAGGCTAATGTTGTAGCTGATGCTTTGAGCAGGAAGAGCCTTGGGATGGTATCGTATATGATGGTCAGGGAACATGAGTTACTAGAGCAGTTTGCTAGCCTCAGTTTGGGAGTTGTGCCTTCTAACATGGATGCAGATTGTATGATTGCTAGTCTACGCTTAGAGCCAGATCTGTTGGAGAGGATCAAAGTGGCTTAACAGACGGATCCGTATTGTATTGACATGAGAGGTCAGATACAGAAGGGCATAGTGACTGACTTTGAGATAAGTTCAGATGGACTTCAGAGGTTTAGAGGCAGAGTGTGTGTTCCCAAGGAACTAGAGCTCAAGAGATTGATATTGTCGGAAGCTTATTCGTCAGGTACATGCTTCATCCGGGGAGTAACAAGATGTACCAGAATCTTCGAAAGGTGTACTGGTGGTCAGGTTTGAAGAAGGATGTTACAAATTTTGTGGCAAAATGTCTTGTATGTCCGCAAGTGAAGGTAGAGCATCAGAAACCTGCAGGGTTATTGCAGCCTCTACCTATACCAACATGGAAGTGGGAACATATCACCATGGATTTTGTGATGGGTTTACCGAGGACTCTGAGGAATCATGATGCCATATGGGTGATAGTTGATAGACTGACGAAGTTAGCCCACTTTCTAGCTATGAGAGCTATCGATACTCTAAGTGCATTGGCAGAACTGTATGTACGTGAGGTAGTGAGGTTACATGGTATTTCAGTGAGCATTGTCTCTGATAGGGATTCCCGCTTCACTTCCCACTTTTGAGAATATTTTCAAGAAGCCATGGGAATCCAGTTGAGTTTGAGCACCGCTTATCATCCTCAAATAGATGGTCAGTTAGAGAGGACCATATAGACCCTGGAGGATATGTTGAGAGCGTGTGTACTGGATTTTAGAGGCTCTTGGGATGATCATTTACCACTATCTGAGTTCGCCTACAACAACAGTTATCATGCGAGTATCAGGATGGCACCGTATGAGGCTTTATATGGCCATAGATGTCGTTCCCCTATTGGTTGGGAAGAAGTGGGTGACAGAAAGATTTTTGCTCCTAAGTTGGTTACACAGGCCTCTGAGGATGTCTGGTTGATTGTTGAGAGATTGAGGACAGCTCTGAGTAGACAAAAGAGTTATGCTGACAGAAGATGTAGGCCACTTGAGTTTGCAGTTGGTGAGTTCGTATTTCTAAAAGTTTCTCCTTCGAAGGGTATGGCGAGATTTGGGAAGAGAGGTAAGTTGAGTCCTCGCTACATTGGAACCTTTGAGATACTGGACAGAGTGAGAGATAAGGCATACAGATTAGCTTTGCCATCGGATCTATCGGGAGTGCATAATGTCTTTCACATTTCGATGCTGAGGAAGTATCATCCAGATCCAAATCATGCGATTCGGTATGAGCCATTAGAGCTCACTGATGATTTGACATATGTAGAGAAATCGATCCAGATCTTGGATAGAAAAGAGAAAGTCTTGAGGAATAAGACTATTGGGTTAGTAAGGATTCTCTGGCAACACCACACTTCAGAGGAAGCTACTTGGGAGCTCGAGAGTCTAATGTAAGAGAAATATCCCCAATTGTTTAGAGAGTAACTTGTTCTAATTTGGAGGACCAAATTCTTTTAAGGAGGGGAGGATTGTAAGACCCAAAATTTTGAATGTAACCTTTTATGACTTATGATGTGTATATAAGTCACATTCAATGTAAATTATGAGGAATGGATATTTGAAGTTTGTAAATGTGTATGGAATGAATACATGCAAGTTTTAAAGTGTATAGCAAGTGTAAGAGGAATATTTCCATGAGTGGAATGTGATTATATTAAGTTTTGAGTAGTTAAGTAAAATGGAATGAGTTTTATACTTTCATTTGGATATGTATTGTATACTTTTGGCTATACAATGAGTGCACACAAGTTTCAATGTATATAAAGTATGAATGGATATCATTTTCAAACCTTAAAGGTAATTGGATGAGAAAATGACTATGGCAGCAAAATAAGTGAAGTTGGTGTGTGTTTACTGTAGAAAACTGCAGTAAAATCGAGAAAATATGAATGAGAGATCGATATCATGGGATGAGAGATCAATTTGGAAGAGCAAGAAATGCTCTTAATTGAGCGATGGAATAGGTCAGATCGATCTCCAATGAGGCCAGATTGTGTCACGCCCCGGAAGCCCGAAAAAATGCGGCTAATTTAAATTTTTATCCATTATCAATGTTGTTTTCCTGTCCCATGTCTAGATTTAAAACCTTTTTCATTTTCAGGATCGCATTACATCACATATATTCTGCGTAATTAAAACTTTGTATATATATAATCATTTAGAACTATTACATCCCGACTATTATATACAATAGTGTCTATTCTGTATCATATGTCTGGTATACGAGTAAGACTATACCTCAAGGCTACGAAAGTATCTGATGAAAGGTCGGACTATCTTGTTAACGACCACAGTCTCGTATGTGCAGTAGACTCGCTGTAAATAATCTGGGAGATGGAGAAGAGGGGGGCGAGTTTTTCAGACTCAGTAAGAGATACATTTAAAATAGCTTTAAATACTCAAAACATGGTAAAACTCATGGTTTTACAAATCAGCATACATATGCAGTGGAGTAGAGATGCTTATATTTCATAAAAACAGTAAAAACATTCTTTAAAATCATCGGTTTACACCTATACATCATTTTCGTAAAACGTATCATGCTGAAATCATAGCGTATAGTGTAAACATACATAAAGCATCTCAAAAGCTCAAAATGCTGAATCATATCACACTGTCACTTTAAAAAGTGAAATCATGCTATCACAGGCACAATTCGTAAAACATACTCATGGCTACCTTTAAAATTTCATCATAGAAAATCTGTACTTAATAGCAAATTATAAAACAGGTAGCATGGAATGTGCGAAAACATATATATATATATATATCATTCCGTCAATTCATCGTGGAGCCAAGCATAATCATATACTAGTCCCGAAAGACATCATACATCAGGTCCCGTAGAACGTTCATCATAGGTACATATGGCCATTGTACAGGGGAGCCGTAGGACTGGATCAGGGTTATACGCTGCCTTATCTCTTGCGATCACTAAATGGGAACTATACGCACGAACTCATGTGCATCACCAAGTGTGGACTATATGCACATTTCTCATATTAAGTCAGAGCCTGCCCGTTCCCTGGCCGTTGGCTAGGTAGATCCTCGATCGTCTCCATACGCTACCCTATGAATGCGAGATCGACCCCAGATCCTCTGACTATCGTCATATCATACCTTTTTACCCAAAAAAAAATCATTTTGGGCCTCTTACCCATTTTATCAAAATCATTTCGGGCCTCATACCCGTGTACTGAAAACCATTACGAGACTTTAACCCGATTCTCAAAATCGTTATGGGACTCTAACCCGTTTCTCATATAAAACATGGTTTTCATAAATCATTACGGGATTCTAGCCTGTGTAAACATGAAAAGCATAGTTGTCATAGTCATTTCTTGGGACTCATACCCGTACCATGAAAATATAGCTTAAAAGCTGTTTCGGGACTTTAACCCGTGTCATGAAAACATTGTTTCATAAAACATATTGGGACTTTAACCCTAATCTCACATGAAAACACTATGCTTTCGTCTCAGATGTGAAAAATCACTTTTATAAACATGTATGCTGTCAAAATGTATCTCATATATAGAAAACATGCTGAAAACTCGGGAAATGGTTTTGGCTTCGGTTTGAAGATAGTTGGAAATCCATTTCACAAAATCTCATTCAATTCATATTCATAAACCGTGGCAAGGATGGAGGAGCATTAACGCTACTCTAAATTATATCCCTTACCTCGAATTCCATCGAATACGTAGCTAAATCTCTCTGTCGGAGGTTCCTCCAGCTCGACCTACTCCTAATCTAGTCTCGAAGCTGCATATAATTATTTATTAAGTCAATTTAACTTAATAAATATTTTTCTCATATTTACTACAGTCGATTTAGCTAATTGGGCCAATTTTTCTCTTTTTGGGCTTGATTGCACCTTAATGGGCCTTAATCCATTTTAAGCCCGTTTCCATTTATTAATTCTTTTATCAAGGCCTATTAGGCTCACTGTGCCTATCAGTACATATTGGGCTTTTTTCTAGACTCTTTGAATAGTGCGTATATCATTTACGACAATTTAATTAAAAATCTCAATATAATCTCCTAAATGCGGAATTTAATCCGTTAGTCGTAAAATAAATCTTTAATACGCGATAATTATATAAATTGTCGTAAATGAGCTTTACTTACCCGAGATTACGCGATAGTGCGCAAATTGGAGTTCGATCATGCTCACGTACGCGATTTATCGTCGAACTGCACAATTTTATATTTAATTTCGAGTAAATTTTCGATCAAATATAATTTAAATAAATTTCTCGAAAATTAAATCGGTCACTTTTAACCTCTTACCGACTTACCCTAAGTCTGGTGTATCCTCGAAAATCTTCCCCTTTTTCCTTTTTCTCTTTTTCTTTCTTTTTCTCCCTTTTTCCTCTCTTTCTTAGCTGAACCGGTCTGGTCTGGTTCAGCGCAGTACTCTTCTTACTGAACCGGTCTATGCCGGTTCAGGCTTCCCCGTCGCCATTCATCTATTTTCGGCCAGTTCCCGAGCCGTTTCTGGTGCCAATCGGTGCGCCTGGAGCAAGGGAACGTTCGGCTAGGGTCGGCTGGGGTCAATCGCTGGTGGAACCGTCGAGATCTTCTTCTCTCCCTCGTCACTTCCTCTCCTCGATCCGTTGGAATTCGGCGTCGGTGCGGCACATCGCGGCTGCTGGTGGGTTGCACAGTGCCGAGCAACGTTTTTTAATGGTCGTCGGTCCTCGTCAGGCGTCGGTGGTCGTCGGGTGCAGAGGGGCGCTCGGTCTCTCTCTTCGTTTCTTTCGCATTTCTGTCTCTGCGTGTCTGTTTCCTTTCTTCCAATTTCGCACTTTCACAAAATTTCAGTTTTGTTTTTTTAAAAATATTTTATTATATTTTATTTTAATCAAATAAAATATAATAAAATACTTAAAATATCTCAAAAAAATCATATTTTATTCCTTAAATCAATTTAATGAATTTATCAGTCTTATTATATTATATTAATTAATTAATTAATTTAATTAATTAAATTTATTTTAACTTTTTCGGTGTATTTTTTGCATATTTTCGGGATAATGTCCTGGACGAAAATTACAAAAATTCATAATATTTTTGTATCTTGACCGATTGGACTCAGAGTTCAATAGTTTCTCCTTTATTGATCAAGATTTCCTAAATCCATATTTATAACGAAATTTTCTCGTCAAATTTATACCGAATTTTAGGTCTTTCGACCTTTTTACCCTTGCACGTATTCGAGACTAAATCAAACCGACTTCCCTTCTTGGATCTACTATCTTTGCTCATTTTAAACTCGTATCTTCCGTTAGAATGATTTAAATCTCTTTAATTTAAATTATGGTCCCCTATTTACCCTTTTTCGCATTTTACATACATTTATCTACTTCATTCACATTTGTATGATCTAAATCATCCGTCTTATGATTCCAAATGATGAACATAGTGGAAAAAATTTAGGTTTCACATTTCTCTCCACCTTTTAAGAATTTAGTCCTCTGAATTCAAGCTGGTCCATCAACCAGGTGAGGGTAGTTCTCCCTCATTTGGCTCTCTAGTTCCCAAATGGCTTCTTCTATCATGTGGTGTTGTCAGAGAACCTTTACTAGTGGAATAGTCTTAGACTTTAGCACTTCATTTTCTTTTTTTTTCCGAAGCGTACTATACCCTTCATCGGTGACACCTTAACAAATACGGAGTCCCCAACCTGAAATTCAAGAGGACGTCTGCGCACCTCGACATAACTTTTCTGTGCGGTCCTCAGTCTATCACATATGAGCTAAACACCCTTAGCTGCCTATTCCATTAAATCGAAAGCAAGGTGAATCTAGAACAATGGGACTCCTTCAGAATGCTCTGTCTCAAGGTGTCATCATGTGGCACACAGATACGGCTCCCCTATATCTCAGTAATTCATCATCACTGACTGTAAACTCAGACTGCGATCTCTCTTCTGCCTGGCTAACCATATCCAGTAACCTCTAATCGTTTCGCTATCCAGCTCTAATGTAGTCTAGTATACTGGGTTCAATCCGTAGGCTAGCCATATATCCATGCTCAATCTCATCCATACTGATCCTGTGTTCGACGAATTGTTCCAATAAGTCCCACTCTCTAATCATCATGTAGGACACCATACCCTTTCAGCTTAGGGCATCGGTTACCACGTTCGCCTTACCAGGATAGTACAAAATCTCGCAGTCATAAACCTTGAGGAGCTCTATCCATCTTCGTTATCTCATATTCAGCTCATTCTGATCAAACAAGTACTTGAGACTCTTATGGTCAGTGAAGATCTGAAATCTCTCTCCATATAAGTAATACCGCCATATCTTGAGTGCAAAACTACTGCGGTTAACTCTAAGTTGTGAGTGGGATAATTATACTCGTGATCCTTTAGCTAACGGGATCCATAAGCTACCACTCTACCATGCTGCATAAGCACACAACTGAGACCCTGGTGGGAAGCATCATTGTATACCATAAATCCCCCAAAACCACTTGGAATGGTCAAGACTGGTGCCGTAGTCGACCGATATTTGAGCTCTTGGAAGCTCTGCTCACACTACTCAGACCATATAAACTGAACCTCTTTATGAGTTAGTCTGGTTGTTAATGGAGCTACTATCCGTGAAAACCCCTCGATAAACCATCTGTAATACCCTGCCAATCCCAAGAAGCTTCTGACCTCCGTGAGTGTTCTCGGTCTTTCCCATCTTAATACTGCATCTACCTTAGACGGATCTATTGACACTCCATCCTTAGATACCATATGTCCGAGGAATGAAATCTGTTCTAGCCAGAAAGCACACTTACTGAATTTACCATATAGCTTCTTCTCACGGAGAGTCCAGAGCACAGTCCTCAAATGTTGTTCGTGCTCTTCCCGAGATCTAAAATGAATCAGGATGTAATCGATGAATACTATCCAAGTGTTCTTGGAAGATATCATTCATAAGACTCATGAATGCAGCAGGAGCATTAGTCAATCCAAAAGGGCATCACCAAAAACTCGTAGTGCTCGTATCGGGTCTGGAATGCTGTCTTTGGTACATCAGCCTCCTTAATCTTTAGCTGATGATAACCTGATCTCAAGTCTATCCTTGGTAAGGGATACTGTCACGCCCTCTTCCCACACGTGACTTACTAAAAACCATAACAATTTTTTTGCTTTTTACTTACCTTTCTCTCCTTAACAGTTGGGCTGTGATTAGGCATTAGTCTCCTCATCTACACATACATACATGTCATTCTAAATATTTATCGACTGTACGTACACTTTCTCATAAGTAAATTCATATACTTAATTGTAAGACCCGAAAATAATATCATAATTTCTTATAAAGAATTGAAAATGGTCCCAAATTAAATGAAACGGGATTCGGACAGGAGATAAGGATTTAAAATGCGAAATGAATGAGTATTCATGAAGGGAAGTCGAGTTAAATTAATCCCGAACACGTGCAAGGGCAAAACGGTCAAAAGATCAAAAGTCGGAATAAATTCGATAAGAAAATTTAATTAAAATAATGGATTTGAGAATGTTGATCAATAACGAAGAAATAATTAAATTTTGAGTCCAATTGATCAAGATCCGAAATTTTTAGAAATACCGAAAAGTCACTCGGGACAATATCTCAAAAATACGAAGAAATTATACCCGAAAAATGGTTAAAAATATAATAAATAAATTAAATTAAATTAAATTAAATTGTTTGGAATAAAATAATATAATTGTAGATATTTTAGAATATTTTTGACTAAAATAATGAATATAATAATAATAAACTAATTTATAAATAATAATAAATAAAAATAATAAAAATTGTAAAAAAAATAAAAAAATCAGAAATTAGAAACTTTAGTCGGGGAGAGAAAGAGAAGCAAAAAAATGAAAAAACGGAAGCCGAAAATGGATGACCACCGGCGGGTCGTCCGGCGACCAACGGCCAGGTGAAGGGCCGAAAATGGAAGAGGAGAGGCCGGCGACCTCCTTGGTACCGGCGGTGCAGCCCACCGACGTCGAAATCAGACGGATCGAGGGAGAGAAACCGACGGGGAGAGAAGAGGAATCGCCGGCGATCGGCACCGATTCAGGCCCGACCGACCCCAGTCGAGGCTTCTCGAGGTGCAGACGAGCCGATTGGCGACGGCCCCGACCGACGAAACTGCCGACAAACGCCAGAAACGGCGAAAAAAGAAAACGATACCGACGGCAAAGAGGAGAACAGCTGGACCGGCAACGTTCAGGCGGCCTTGGATGAAGCCGAGGCCAGATTCGAGCTGCGGACGACCCAACGGAGCCACTGGCAGTGGAAGCCGGTGGAGAACCGGTCGAACCAGAGTGAACCGACGGTCTGAACCGGACTGAACCGGTTCAGCCAAGAAAGAAGGGAAAAAAGGAGAAAAAGAGAAAAAGGAAAAAGGGAAAGAATTTTCGGGGATACATCTGACTTCGGGTAAGTCGGTAAGAGGTCAAAAGTGATCGATTTGAATTTCAAGAAATTTATTTAAATTATATTTAATCGAAAAGTAACCCGGGATTAAATATATAATTGTGCAATTGTACGACAAAGCCCGAACGAGAGCCGATTGAGTTTTGATTTTCGTATCCCGCATCATTTTGGGTAAGTACATTTTAATTTCGACAATTAGAGTCCTTTAATACAGAATTTCGATTATTTTACGGAATTTACGGATTAATTTCGTATAGAAAGGAATATTTTTCGAAATTATAATGTAATTGCCATAAATGGTATACGGGCTATCCAATGAGTTTGGAACGAAGCTCGATGATTATTGGTAACCTGAATGAGCCCAGTAAACCCGAAGAAGGAATTTAATTAGTAGAAACGGGCTGAAAATGGGTAGAGGCCCATTAAGGTGCGATTGGGCCCAATAAGAGTAAATTGATCCAATTAGTTAAATCGACTGTAGTAAATAAGAGAATTATATTTATTGGGTTGAATTGACATGATAAATAATTATCTGCAGCCCAGAGACTTGATTAGCAGCAAATCGGATCGGACGAGCCTCCGACAGTGGAATTTAGATACGCGCTCGACGAGAATCGAGGTAAGGGAATTTCGTAGGTGCATAGAGATACCTATACGTAATTTTGAGGGGCATTACAGGGTCCAGAATTACTTAAACTATCTAGAAACGAAATAATGATTTTGCAAAAATCGGGGCATAGGTGAATAAAGAAAAATGATGATTTTGCCCCTAGGAGTAAAATTTACAAAAAGGGTAGTAAGGCAGATAAATTGCATGATTATCATATTTTTAATGTTTTATATGATTATATTGCCTTGATTTAAGCAAATATGCACATAGGTTGGCTATTGATTTCGCAAAATATACGAAAGGGTACCGGTTTGTACCGGTTACTATTTTAAAAGATGTTTTATCAAGATTGAGCCACCTATCGTATTTACATGAATAAAAAGAGTGCTAGAGTCTTTCTCGCACTCAAGTTTACTGATTTATTCTCATGAAAAGTCGTACTGGAGCATTGCTCGTACGAGAAATTTGTGTGCACAAAACCGTGCTGGAGCTTCGCTCGCACGAGATTTTAGATATCATGATATGCATAGCGTGGTGCTGGAGCTTCGCTCGCACTAGATGTGAGTTGACATGCATATAGTCGTGCGGAAGCCTCCTGTAGACTGTGTGTCACAGAGAGTTGAGATGCTCGCACATATACTTTGAGACATGGGTTGGTTATCGACATAGTATTGGGGTGGATAAGACCTACGGCAGGCACCCCCAGACTATGATATGGGTCCACGGAGTACGATGTATCGTGTATGTCACACGGAGTACGCTGTACCATGTAGTCATGATGACTCTATGATGTTACTTGATATTCTGACGGGTAGGACTTGACCCCACCTCCCGTTGCAGTTGTGATACCCCGCACACCGGGATCCGTGTAGCCTGGGATCACAGGGACAAAGTATGGCCATAGTCCTCGATTTTTCATATAGTAACCTACATGCTTCACATGATATCATACGGTCTGGATAGACCAGGACAAACCCGATAGAGGGGTAGTCTCGATTTATGTTTTTAAAAGAGATGTGAATTAATGAATCAAGGTATTCCCGAGAGATGGGTTTGACCTTGATGAAGTTGTTTTATGATGAAACAATGAGTTTTAAAGTGATGAGTTTATCATGAAACTAATAAGTTTTAATGTGACGAGCATGAGATGTCATACATGATGGTTTTTCCATGTGTGTTTTATATGTCGATTTCATGATTTCCCTTATATGATATATACATACATGTGGCATCGTTTTAGTCATTCCTCATGCTCAAAATATAAAGGATTTTATATCATGACATTATCAGCACGTAGATAGTATAGTTATCTACCTGCTTACATTATTGCCTTACTGAGCACGTTTCGCTCACCCTTTCATTTTCCACCCCACAGGGTATATTCAATAGAAGAGACAGACAATAGTATTGCATTTCGGTTATCCGCTGCTTTTTATTAAGATCAGGTATACACATTTGTATAATTTTTGTATCTAAACATATAGAGGCACAGTACTGTATATGAATTTAATATTGGGGATGTATTTATTTAAAATAAATTGATATGTAAATGAAATATGAAAATGGAATGGTAAATAGGTGAGAGGTGACTAACACTGAATCATAGCCCAACTATTTAGTAGTGTAACTGTTCACGACGGGTAAGGAAATTAAAAAGCAAAAATTTACTCTGATTTTTAGGTAATTTGGGTCGTGACAAAAGGTGGTATCAGAGCTGAGTTGGCCTGATATGAGTCGGTGTTAGTAGTTAAGTAAAATTACATCCCCATGTACTGTGCATTGTTTAGATACAATTGTGTATATCAAGATGGAACAGTAGCTAAGATTTTAGTTTCGAATGCAAGAATCTAGTTTTATAATTGATAGCCGCTATAGTAGAGGGGTGAGTACACATGCTCGAGGCCATAGAGATCGGCCTGAGAGTCGAATGAGTCGTCACATGAGACTCAAGATGAGAGTGAGGTGGAGGCTGATGTTGAGCATACTCCACAGGGTCCTATAAAGAGACCAAACAGTATTGAGACACGCTCCAAGAGGATGGAGTGGAGTGTAGAAAATATTTCGGACTTGTTTACTCAGTCTATTGCAAGTAGTTGAGGATAGGCAGGGTAAAGCCTAAACAGATGCCTCAGACTATAGAGATTTTCACACCCCTTCGATATATAGCGAAGTAAAGAAACCAATAGTTACTGAGGACTAGGTGTATGAGATAGCGAAGTTGCATGAATTTTTCGGTGTATGTCGACTAAGAAAGTGACTTTTAAAATACATTTATGTTAGATAGTTGAGGCGAAACATTAGTGGAAGTCCGCTCGACCCATCTGAAGAGTTAGATGTCTAGAACCGACATGAGAAATGTTTCTGGATGTATTTTGATGACAGAATATTTCGGACACCACTTAAGGGAAATTACAATTAAAATTTCTTACACTGATCCAGAGTCATTGGTTGATTGATGAGTATGAATCTCAGATTACATCCCTGGGCAAGTATGAACTCGATATTATGGACAGTGAGAGTCGGAAAGCCCAAAAGTTCATGAAATGACTCCAATTGTCGATTAGAGTCCGATTGGCTCATTACCTATGTCGAGGCAGTGCGCAGAATATAGTTGTGTGAATAATATCATGTGTTGCACGTCTCTGAGATTAGGAAAGGTAGTGAGGGCTGAAATAGAGACAGAAAAGAGAATCGAGAAATGACAAAGATGTTAAAATGGGAAAATGGTAATTGGTAAAAGATTTGATTTGATGAGTCATGGAGTAAGATAATTGGTAAGGCCCCAGTGCATCTAATTTTGGCACTCTTGGGGGGTATTGTGATTGGAGGACCCCGACCTGCTACGAAGCAGTGTAGCAGTGTAAGCACTGTAAGCAGTGTGGGATGTGTGGTGGATACCACACAAGGAGGGTCTATACCTACACTGTATTGATGAAAATGACCGTTAAGTGTGGTAAGACGGACCATTGATTTTGATTGCACAGAGTTGGGCGAGATCGCCCCACAGAAAAGTAAAGAGATAGAGAAAAACTTCGTTGGGATAGCTGCAACGAAAAGGGAGGCTATAGCCGAAAAGAAAAGGAAAGTAGGCTGTTGGACGAAGGCGAGAGGATGTTTTGGACCAGGACACTATTGATGTTTCATGGATGTGGTGTAAGATACCACACTTGTTATGAATAATGAAGTACATATGTTCATTGATCCTGGTGCCACACATTTATTCATACCGCCTTCATTCGAATATAAGTGAGTAAAAGGCATGAATGCCTACATCATTGGGCACAATACTGATAAATGAGTACCCCAATGAAGGAGGGTTAACTAACGAAATAATTATTAAGAGATTATAAGTTGAAAACGGGGGAAGAAGTATAAGTCAGCCAATTTTATTCAATAGATTATGAATAATTTGAAGTAATGAGAATAAATCTCAATTGGTCGGCTGCAAATTATGATGTTCAGAGTTCTATTCTAAGATAGTGATATGGTTACCCTTGAAAAGTATACTGTAAGTGTTGACAAGTGATAAAAAGGGGTGCAACAGTTGAAATTAAAGGAGTAAAGGATTGTACTCACGGAATGAATAATGAAAGAGTTTTGTCATGATTGATATACTAAGGAGATAATCTTTGAGATATGTTGATCCTAAATACAAGATGTATTAGAGTAAGAGGCGTATGCAAGGTAAGAACATCTTTACGATATGAAGTCATTGGAATTAAGCGATAAGTTGTGAATATAAATTATACTAAAGGATAAAGATGGATATAACCATAACCAGTCTATGTGGTTAAGTCTGAAGGTTAATAAAGGTATTTCAAAATACCTCATCGCCTGAAGACTTGACAGCGTCTAAAAGTATGTATATATAACCTATAACGTGAAATCGATCGTCGTAATAAATACCTTCAGTATTAGGATACCTTTACTAAGACGATAAGAATATTAAAGATTCGACAAATCATAAAGGTTAACATAGTAAAATTTAATAAGAGCCGTTAAGATAAGAAAAGGAAATGACGTAGGTTAGTACCTAAAAACGTAAGCGATTTTGAAGAATCTAATACGCTTATGCATAAATAAGTCAAGGATTGGACCGATTTGTAATCATCATTATCGATGATATGTTGGGTGTAGTTAAAGTCTAGGGTAAATTGTAAGCAATAATTGAAAATGGCTTTTACAAATGGGTTGTTGCGAGTTCTCAATATGGTCTACTTGGTTGACACGTTTAACTAAGAAAACGTGGTCTTTGAATGAGATGATAAATAAGATGATAGATGTGACATGAATTTCGGTGTAGTGAAGTATGAACTGACCACCGTGATTAATTTCATCATACCCAATAGCTCAAGAGGTTCTCAGTGAGTATGGATACCTCAAAATAATGAAGGAGCTGTGTATTGATGTATAATGGGATGATAGTCAATTATGGAGTCAGACAACTCCTTAATCATGAAATAAACTATTTGACCCATGATTTTAAGTTGGCAACGGTAGTATTTGTACCGAGGATATGGTACTATTATGTACAAGGTGAGAAATTTTGAATATGCACTGATCATAAAGCCCCGAGTATCTGTTTTTCACAGAAAGAGGCGAATATGAGAATACATAGTGGGTAAGAGCTTCTGAGAGATTTTGATTGTGAAAATTGTACCACCCAGGAAAAGTTAATGTAATAGCTGATGCCTCGAGTAGAAAGAGCCTCAGGATGGTATTACATATGATGGTCAGGGAGCGTGAGCTGTTAGAGCAGTTGTAAGCCTCAGTAGTGATGTGATCCCTTCTGATGATGACAGTGATTGTGTGACGGCTAGCCTGAGATTAGAACCGGATGAGAGTGCCCGGATTTGACAGGCTTAGTGTGATGATCGGCATGGTGTCGATAATGTGGATCAGATTCAAATGGGTACAGTGACAGAGTTCATAAAGAGAGATGATGGCTTACTGAGATTCAGAGATAGTATAAGTGCTGCCCAAGACCATAGTTGATGAGATAGTGATATTGACAGAAGCTCACTCTTCGGGATATATGGTGCATACGAAAAGTAAAGAATGTATTAAAATCTCGGAAAGGGTATTGGTGGTCAGATATGAAAAGAGACATGGTAGAGATTGTGGAAAGGTGCCTAGTATGTCAGCAGAATAAGGTAGAGTATTGAAAGTCTGCAGGGTTATTGCAGCCTCTACCTATATCGACACGGCACGAAAAATGGGAGCAAGTCTCCATGAATTTTGTGATGGATTATAGAGGACTCAGATGAATCGCGAGGCTATTTAGATGATAGTCGCTAAAGTGACTAAGTCTACCCACTTTCTGGTTATGAAATCCCCAAATACTCAGAGCGTATATGAGGATTTATGTGTAAGAAAGATTGCAGAACATTAAGTAGCATTCCAGTGAGCATGATATCATATAGGGATTCCAGCTTCACTTTTCACTTCTGGAAATATTTTTCACGAAGCTATAGGAACCCGACTGAGTATTAGCACAGCTTTCCATCCTCAGACAGATGGTCAGTCAGAGAGGACTGTACAGGTTCTGGAGGATCCGATGAAGGCGTGTGCCCTTGATTTTTTATGCTCCTGGGATGATCAGTTATTACAAATCAAATTCGCTAATAGTGACAGTTGCCACTTGAGTATCGGGATAACAATATATGAGGCAGTGTTTGGCTGTAGGGGTTGTTCCCCAAATTGGATAAGAAGAAGTGGGTGGCAAATAGAAAATTGTCCTCAAATTGGTAAGACAAACCTCTGAGGATGTTCAGTTAATTATGGAGGATTAAGAACACCTCAGAGCAGATAGACAAACTATGCTGACAAGAGACAGAAACCATTAGAATTCACCGATGGTGAATTAGTATTGTTGGAAGTTATTGGTCCTAAGGACGTAACAAGATTCGAAAAGAGATTGGACAAAGTGGAAGACAAGGACTATAGGTTGGCGTTACCACCTGAATTAGCAGGCATCCACAATATGTCCTATCTTATGATGCTTTGAAAATACTGTCCGGATCCAACGTATGTGATCAGGTACGAGCTTCAACAGTTTAGCTCAATGAAAGTATAACATATGATTGGAAAATCGATTCGAGTATTAGATTGAAGGAGAAAGTGTTGAAGTTTAAGATGATCTCCCTAATTAAAGTCCTTTGGTAGTAGTATACTCTGAAAAAGTCACAAGGGAATTATAGAGTATGATATGTGTCAAATATCCGGAGTGATTTACAGACTAACTTGGTTCTAATTTGGAGGACCAAATTTCTTAAGTGGGGGAGATTATGTAAGACCCAAAAATTATATCATAATTTCTCATAAAGAATTGAAAATGGTCCCAAATTAAATGAAACGGGATTCGGACAGGAGATAAGGATTTAAAATGCGAAATGAATGAGTATTCATGAAGGGAAGTTGGGTTAAATTAATCCCGAACACGTGCAAGGGTAAAACGGTCAAAAGATCGAAAGTCGAAATAAATTCGATAAGAAAATTTAATTAAAAATAATGGATTTGAGAATCTTGATCAATAACGAAGAAATAATTAAATTTCGAGTCCAATTGATCAAGATCCGAAATTTTTAGAAATACCGAAAAGTCACTCGGGACAATATCTCGAAAATACGAAGAAATTATACATGAAAAATGGTTAAAAATATAATAAATAAATTAAATTAAATTAAATTAAATTGTTTGGAATAAAATAATATAATTGTAGATATTTTAGAATATTTTTGACTAAAATAATGAATATAATAATAATAATAAACTAATTTATAAATAATAATAAATAAAAATAATAAAAATTGTAAAAAAAAAAAAATCAGAAATCAGAAACTTTAGTCGGGGAGAGAGAAAGAGAAGCAGAAAAACGAAAAAACGGAAGCCAAAAATGGATGACCACCGGCGAGCCGTCCGGCGACCAACGGCCAGGTGAAGGGCCGAAAATGGAAGAGGAGAGGCCGACGACCTCCCTGGTACCGGCGGTGCAGCCCACCGACATCGAAATCCGACGGATCGAGGGAGAGAAATCGACGGGGAGAGAAGAGGAATCGCCGACGATCGGAGCCGATTCAGGCCCGACCGACCCCAGCCGAGGCTTCCCGAGGTGCAGACGAGCCGATTGGCGATGGCTCCGACCGATGAAACTGCCGACAAACGTCAGAAACGGCAAAAAAAGGAAACGATACCAACGGCGAAGAGGAGAACAGCCGGACCAGCAACGTTCCTGCGGCCTTGGACGAAGCCGAGGCCAGATTCGACCTGCGAACGACCCAACGGAGCCACTGGAGGTGAAAGTCAGCGAAGAACCGGCCGACAAGACCTTAACCCGGTGGTGAACCGGCCGAACCGGCGGTCTGAACCGGACTGAACCGGTTCAGCCAAGAAAAAAGGGAAAAAAGGAGAAAAAGAGAAAAAGGAAAAAGGGAAAGAATTTTTGGGGATACATCGGACTTCGAGTAAGTCGGTAAGAGGTCAAAAGTGATCGATTTGAATTTCAAGAAATTTATTTAAATTATATTTAATCGAAAAGTAACTCGGGATTAAATATATAATTGTGCAGTTGTACGACAAAGCCCGAACGAGAGCCGATTGAGTTTCGATTTTTGTATCCCGCATCATATTGGGTAAGTACATTTTAATTTCGACAATTAGAGTCCTTTAATGCAGAGTTTCGATTATTTTACGGAATTTACGGATTAATTTCGTATAGAAAGGAATATTTTTCGAAATTATAATGTAATTGCCATAAATGGTATACGGGCTATCCAATGAGTTTGGAACGAAGCTCGATGATTATTGGTAACCTGAATGAGCCCAGTAAACCCGAAGAAGGAATTTAATTAGTAGAAACGGGCTGAAAATGGGTCGAGACCCATTAAGGTGCGATTGGGCCCAATAAGAGTAAATTGGTCCAATTAGTTAAATCGACTGTAGTAAATAGGAGAATTATATTTATTGGGTTGAATTGACATGATAAATAATTATCTGCAGCCCAGAGACTTGATTAGCAGCAAATCGGATCGGACGAGCCTCCGACAGTGGAATTTAGGTACGCGCTCGACGAGAATCGAGGTAAGGGAATTTTGTAAGTGCATAGAGATACCTATACGTAATTTTGAGGGGAATTATAGGGTCTAGAATTACTTAAACTATCTAGAAACGAAATAATGATTTTGTGAAAACCGGGGCATAGGTGAATAAAGAAAAAAGGACGATTTTGCCCCTAGGAGTAAAATTTACAAAAAGGGTAGTAAGGCAGATAAATTGCATGATTATCATATTTTAATGTTTTATATGATTATATTGCCTTGATTTAAGCAAATATGCACATAGGTTGGCTATTGATTTCGTGAAATATACGAAAGGGTACCGGTTTGTACCGGTTACTATTTTAAAAGATGTTTTATCAAGATTGAGCCACTTATCGTATTTACATGAATAAAAAGAGTGCTAGAGTCTTTCTCGCACTTAAGTTTACTGATTTATTCTCATGAAAAGCCGTACTGGAGCATTGCTCGTACGAGAAATTTGTGTGCACAAAACCGTGCTGGAGCTTCGCTCGCACGAGATTTTAGATATCATGATATGCATAGCGTGGTGCTGGAGCTTCGCTCGCACTAGACGTGAGTTGACATGCATATAGTCGTACGGAAGCCTCCTGTAGACTGTGTGTCACGGAGAGTTGAGATGCTCGCACATATACTTTGAGACATGGGTTGGTTATCGACATAGTATTAGGGTGGATAAGACCTACGGCAGGCACCCCCAGACTATGATATGGGTCCACAGAGTACGATGTACCGTGTATGTCACACGGAGTACGCTATACCGTGCAGTCATGATGACTCTATGATGTTACTTGATATTCTGGCGGGTAGGACTTGACCCCACCTCCCGCTGCAGTTGTGATACCCCACACACCGAGATTCGTGTAGCCTGGGATCACAGGGACAAAGTATGGCCATAGTCCTCGATTTTTCATATAGTAACCTACATGCCTCACATGATATCATACGGTCTGGATAGACCAGGACAAACCCGATGGAGGGGTAGTCCCGATTTATGTTTTTAAAAGAGATGTGAATTAATGAATCAAGGTATTCTCGAGAGATGAGTTTGACCTTGATGAAGTTGTTTTATGATGAAACAATGAGTTTTAAAGTGATGAGTTTATGATGAAACTAATAAGTTTTAATGTGACGAGCATGAGATGTCATACATGATGGTTTTTCCATGTGTGTTTTATATGTCGATTTCATGATTTCCCTTATATGACATATACATACATGTGGCATCGTTTTAGTCATTCCTCATGCTCAAAATATAAAGGATTTTATATCATGACATTATCAGCACGTAGATAGTATAGTTATCTACCTGCTTACATTATTGCCTTACTGAGCACGTTTCGCTCACCCTTTCATTTTCCACCCCACAGGGTATATTCAATAGAAGAGACAGACAGTAGTATTGCATTTCGGTTATCCGCTGCTTCTTATCAAGATCAGGTATACACATTTGTATAATTTTTGTATCTGAACATATAGAGGCACAGTACTGTATATGAATTTAATATTGGGGATGTATTTATTTAAAATAAATTGATATGTAAATGAAATATGAAAATGGTATGGTAAATAGGTGAGAGGTGACTAACACTGAATCATAGCCTAACTATTTAGTAGTGTAACTGTTCACGATGGGTAAGGAAATTAAAAAGCGAAAAATTTACTCTGATTTTTAGGTAATTTGGGTCGTGACATTAATATAATTACATCATTACATTTACATCCCCAACATTAAATCATGTACAGCACTGTGTTTATGCATTGTTCAGATACAAAAGAGTGTGCATGTATATACATTTCGCTAGATGGGGAGAGGCAGCGGATCAAAGGAATGCAATACCTCAACCGACTCAATCTATGACGAGAATCTGTAGAGATGGGGAAAATGAATGGGATGAACTATCAACGCGCTCAATAAGGAAATCAGGTAAGCAAGTAGACATCCATACTATCTACTGAAAATAGTGCTTTGCCTTTCCTTCTCTCATTTCAAAAGCATGTTTTAAAATATATATAATATTAGTACAGATTTAAAATCCCATGTACTAAACACATGCTGGGTTATCAATCAGAGTCATTCATGCAAAATAGTGCATATTTAATCATTTAAGAATGCCTTTATATGAAATATGCCATTTACATTCAAAACACAGTAAATATGGCATTTCTCATCACAACACACAAATTAATCAGGTTTCGACCCATCCCTCAGGTCTACCCGTATCATAAAAACACATGTGATATATCATGCGAGACTCAGTGGCTAAATGCAATATCTCCGGACTATGATCATATCCTAACATGGTGAAATCCCAGGCAACACAGTACTCGGTGTGCGGGTTATCACTGCTGTAACGGGAAGGGGGTCAGTCCATCACAACCGCCAGCTATCAACACTCTCCTCCATAACTACACAACACAAAACACGGTATAGTGTACTTCATGCCACATGCACGGTACAATTTACACCCATGGACCCTACATCATGGGCGGGGTGCCTGCCATAGGTCTTAGCCTCTCATACTATGGAAATATATCATAGTTGGGGTACCTGCCATAGGTCTTAGCACTCGTACTATGGAATAAATGCCACGTATTTAAATTCACGTGCAAACATCTCAACAATGTGACACTTAGTCTACACGGAGGAAATCGTCACGATTTTTCTAACATGTCTATATATCACGTAAAATACAGTGCGCGCCTTTAAGCGCGACTCACAGTCGACACTCCGTTCAAACACTGTTTCACATCACAAACTCAACTCTAGTGCGAGTAAACCTCCAGCAACTAGGTCAATGCATAGTTCATGTTTCAAATCAAGTACGAGCAATAGTTCCAGTACCATGCTATGCACAAAACTCATCAAATCAAGTACGAGCAATAGCTCCAGTACCATGTCATGTATAAATCATGAAGAATCGAGTACGAGCAACGCTTCAGCACTCTGTCATGCATCTCTTGTAAAACTCGAGTATGAGCTAATCGCTCCAGCACTCTTTCATGCACAATCACATAAAACTGAGTACGAGCAATGCTCCAGTACTCTATCATGCATGTCAAATAAATGTAGTGCGAGTAAGCCTCCAGCACTAATGTATGTGAAAAACATTTGAAATTAAGTGCGAACTGTGCTCCAGCACGATTGTTTATTCGGTAAATGGCTCTTTAAAAATAGGGATGTTTAAAATCATTAAAATCAGCACTATAAAGTGTGCTTAGTTTACATCGATCTCAAAACATTAGCGCATCCACCTACTCTTCTGCTACACAGCAGTAATTTATGAAACTTTTCCCAAAATTTAACTTTTTGCCTATTTAGGGGTAAAATTGTAATTTACCAATATCGGGTTCCTATAATATTATTGATTTCTTTGACCCTCAAACAATTTCAGTGAATGCAAAAGCAGACGAAAATACACACAGATATCTCTAACTACTTGCAAGAGTCTCTTACCTCGGATCACGTAGTGTGACCTCTCTTCCTTTGTGCTGTCTAAATCTCACAGTTCGATCACTCTCAATATGACTCTAGAGATGCATTTAACCATTCACTGGATTAATTTCACGTTTCCTACTATATTACACATTTAATACAGTTCATTTCACTTAATTGTGCCCGTTTACTCTAAATGGGCCTAAATACTTTAATTGGGCCTTAATCCGTATTAAGCCCGTTTTCCATGTATTATTTCCCTTCATCAGGGTCTATCGACTCATTGGGCCTATCAATACCCATTGGGCTTTATTCCAAGCTCTTTGGATAGCCCATATATCATTTACGATAGTTAATTCAAAATTTCGAATATAATTCACTAAATGCGAAATTTAATCTGGAATGCGTAAATTAAATCTTAAATACGCGTTAATCACATAAATTGTCGTAAATGAGCTTTACTTACCCGAGATTATGCAATGGTACGTAAATCGAAGTTCGATCGGGCTCTCGTTCGAAATTAATCGTCGAACTGCACAATTTTGTATATTTAACTCCGGGTCAATTTTTGATTAAATATAATTTAAATAAATTTATCAAAAATTAAATCGATCACTTTTGACCTCGTATCGACTTACCCGAAGTCCGGTGAAATTTTAAAAATTTTCCTTTTCCTTTTTCTTTATTTTTCTTCTTTTTTCTCCTTTTTTCCTCTTTTCTCCTTGGCTGAACCGGTCCGGTCCGGTTCAACGTAGAACCTTCTTCACTGAATCGTCGACCAGTTCAGGCTTCCTTTGGTCGTGCCAGTGTCGTCCGGCCAGTTCTCGGAGTGCCGCTGCCACTGTTCGGCGTGCCTCAGCCTGGGGACCTCTCGGCTGGCCTCGATCGGGACCAATCATCGTCGGTGGCCGTCAGATTTCCTCTTTTCCTCCGCGGCCTTCCCCTCTTCGATTCGTCAGCGTCCGGTGTCAGTGGAGCGTGTCCCGGTGGCTGGGAGGTTGCACCGTGCCGGGCTTCCTTTTTCGGTCGCGTGCCTGGTCCTGGGGTCGCCGGTGGTGGTCGTCTGGTCTCTCCTTCTTCTCCTCGGGTCTGCATCGATTTCCCTCGCGGGTTTGCTTTCTATTTTCTAGATTTCGTTTTTCAGTTTTTTTTTTCATTTTTTTATAATATATTTTTATTATTATTTTATTCATTAAAATAATAATAAAAATCTCAAAAATATCCCAAAAATTCTTATCAAATTCATTTAATCCATAAATGAATTTATCAGTCCGATTTTACCTTTTCGGTATATTTTTCTAATATTTTCGGGCTCATTTTTTTGACGCGAAAATTTTGATAATATTAAATAAATTCATATCTTGATCAATTGTACTCGAAATTAAATATTTTCCTCGATTTTGATCAAGATTCCTCAATTTCATATTTTTAATAAAATTTTCTTATCGAATTTATACCGAATTTTGATCATTTGACCGTTTTACCCCTGCACTCGTTCGAAAATCAATTTAACCCTTATCTCGCTATTATGTAGCTTAGATGCATTTTTAATTTCTTAAATTGTCGATTGCATGATAGTAAATACTCTTCTTATGATTCAACTATGAAATAAAGTGTTCGTACACATAGGAATCATAAAGTACAAGCTACATACGTAAATCAAAAACATGGCTCTGACAGATATTTATTCTTAACTGTTGCTTTATTCAAAAGCATGTAATCTATACATAGACGAAAACTACCATCCTTCTTTCTGAAAAATAGTACCGGTGCACCCCATGGTGACACACTAGGCCTTATAAACCCTTTATCGAGTAATTCCTACAACTGCCTCTTTAATTCTTCCAATTCTACTAGGGCCATTCGATAAGGTGGCTTGGAGATGGGTTGAGTATCTGGTACTAGCTCGATGGCAAATTCAACCTCTCTCTCAGGTGGTAACCTCGGTAAATCCTCTGGGAATACTTTGGGAAACTCACATACCACCTAAACATCCTATATTCTTGGTAGTTCTGACTCTCATCAAAAATGAAGGCAATGTATCCTTCAAACAATCAAACATCATACATCAATCCCATACATAAACATCATATCATTTCATAACTTTAACACTATGCACTTTTATTACTTTCTAACTAAACATACATTGAACTTTTCTGGTAAGGAGAAAGTTAAGTGTGAGACCCCGTATATGTATAATGGTATATATGTACATAGAAATGTAAACAAAATTGTACTATAAATTCATAAGTGAAGTATGATGTAAGTCCATAAGTTAATGTACACACATGTAATAAGAGTGGTGATTGTACATACAAGTTACATTATGTATGAATGTAAAGAAATGGACTTAAACATGTGGAGAATGTGAGTAGAATGGATTATGAGTAGTGTGGTAAAATGGAAGTAGAATTGCATAAGTTGTGCACTGTCATTTGGTTTATATCGTATACTTTTGGTTATACAAGGATTCCACAGAAGTTTCAATGTGAATAAGGTATGTATGGATGTCATTTTCAAGTCTCAAAGATGATTGGATGAGAAAATGATCATGGCAACAAAATTATGAAGTTTGGTAACTGTTGCAGCAGAAGAATTGCAAAAAATCTGGAAACTATGAAGGGCAGATCGATCTCATGGGATGAGAAATCGATCTGGAAGAGCTAGAATGCTCTTATTTGGGCAATGAAATAGAGCAGATCGATCTCCAATGGAGCCAGATCGATCTCCTAAGCATTCTGTAATTAAAAGATCGATCCTCAAGCATCCAGATCGATCTCCTTAGCTCTCTGTTTGGGAGCAGATCGATCTCATGCTTCGACAGATCGATCTCATGCTTAAAATACAGTGAAAAAGAGAGATTTAAGGGGACCAGATCGATCTCTTTAAGCTATTTCTATATAAGGAGTGTTGAAAATCTGAAAATTTTGGGAAAAAACACTAACCTTCCACTTTCAACCCAAAAATCTAACTTTCTCTCTCTAAAATTATCTATTTTCAATAAGATTTGAAGAGAGACCATTAGAGGCAAAGTTGTTCCTATCAAAGAGGAGAACAACATAGTTGGAAGGCATTTTCCCATTGTTGGTATTGAAGGAGCTAAGGGCATTGTCATTTGGAGCAAGAAGAGAAATCAAATTGGGTAAGATTCTAACACTCCAACTATGGTACATTGTCTATATAATTGATTTTGGAGTTGTTTGGCATGAGTATGGATGGTTAGAAACTATCTAAAATGCATTGGAATGATTATGACCTAGAAATGGTCTAGAGTGAGAAAGTGGAATGTATGGAGATTAATGATGAATGAGATATGTAGAAGTTATTAATAGTGTTGTGGTATGATTTTAAGATGTGGTTAGTAGATAAATTGTGAGATTTACCTAAAAGAGGTAAAATGTGGATTAAGGCATTTGTAAAATGCATAAGTGAATAATATTGAGTAGTGAGGTCAATTATGGGTTAAAAACATTAACTCAATTGATTGAATGAATGAATCGCAGCTTCCGAGGATACGTCGAGACGAGTTGAGCCAAGAGCGTGAGAAGCTAAAAGGAAAGGAGTCACACCAAGTAAATCGAGGTAAGGGAATTGTGTGGACTCTTAGAGATATCTGTGCGTAACTTTGGCGCATTAAATGCTTTGCTAGAATGCATGAGACATTAGGAAATGATGTTGGGTGATTGAAGGGCAAAAGTTGGGAGTTTGATAAAATGTGCATGAAAACAAAAGCATATTGCTTTGAAAATCATGTTTTATTGCTTTTTAACAAATGATTGGTAGGTTGGCTAATATTGAAATGATTTGCAAAAGAAATGAGTGTGTTTTGGTTTTGTTAACCATATTTTCTAAAGTTTTGAGCCACCTACATGATTTCGTGAGTATGAAAGCGTGCTAGAGTATGACTCGCATGAGATTTGACGTGTTTTATACACATAAGTGCTAGAGGCACTAGTTTTCACATGGAATTCATAATTGTTTTGGCATTGTGCTTGGAGTTTGTCTCGCACTGGATGCCCACCTTGTATGTTGTCGTGTTTGGAGCTTCGAGTAGACTGGGTGTCACATCGATTAAATAGGCTCACGCGTGCATTGTTTTGACATGATTAATTAGCCGTGTTAGGAGTTTCGGGTAGACAAGAGGTCGTACTGATTAAATAGGTTCACACGTGCGCTTGAGATGTGGCGTGATATGATGTGTTGATTGGGTCCACGGAGTACGTGTACCCTACATGTAGCATGGAGTACCTTGTACCGTGTTGAGATGTGATGTGCCGTCTTCGGATGAGATCTGCTATGGACCGACGGGTAAGATTTGACCCACCTCCCGTGTTGAAGCAGATAGTGGTGATATCCCGCACACCTGATCCGTGTAGCCGGTATCACAGGTTATGTACATAGGCCTTGAGGTTATTACCTGTTGTTGAACTGCCTATCTCACATGTCTACTGCTATTTGAGAATAAATCCATGTTTGAAATGATTTGTGGGTCAGGAAAGCTCGAGGGATGGGCCGAGACCTGACCAGTGTTGAAATTGATTTGTCAATGGTTTTTAAAGTGCACGGATGCATGATGTTTAATGCTATGCTTTATTGTGAAAATGCATGATGGTTAATGCCATGTTATTTGTGAAAATGCATGATGGGTAATGCCATGCTTTTATTGTGAATTATGCATGATGATTTATACCATGCTTTGAGTTGAAATGTGCACTTGATTTTAATAGCATGAATGCTTTACATACCATTAACACAATCATACACTCATGTTTTGAGATAAATGATGAATTAAATGCTTTTGAGCATGGCATCACGATCACGTAGATAGTGCAGTATCTACCTATTCGCATGATTGCCTTACTGAGCGTGTGGTTTGCTCACCCCCTTATTTTCCCCCTCTCGACAGAGATTTCAGTATAGAGTGAGCGTGACAGGAGGCGTTCCCTTTTGGTAATCCGCTGCATCCCATCTCTAAAGGTATACACACTGTTGAAATTTTGTATCTAAACTTACGATAGCACAGTAGCATTTTGTATGTAACTATTGGGGATGTAAAACAATGTAAACACATGTAACAACTCTGATATATATACATTTATACAAGTGTTTACTTACGAATAATATACAAATTTAATTGGTATGGTGGAGTGAGTTAGATGTTGACACACAGCCTAACTGTTGAGAGTGTGGTTGTTCACGATCAAGGAAGGATGACTAATAATTAATGCATAAAAATGCAAAAAATTTGTACGTATTTTGGTGAGTTGAGGGTTGTGACAGAAGTTGGTATCAGAGCTCGAGTTGGTTTGATGTGTGTCGTGTCTAAAATACTTAATAAGTTGAAAAAATTACATCCCCATGTTACTGTGTTTGTTTAGATACAATTGTGTGTGTGTCGATGGGTTGACTAAGTAATTAGTTGTGAATGTAGGGAATTGAGTAAATATGCCTAATACCAGTCACGGTAGAGGGATGAGAGCATAGGCTCGAGGTCGTAGAGGTAGGCCTGGGGGTCGTGTTGAGCCAAAAACACACGAGGCTCAGGATGATGTTGAGGTGGAGGCTGATGCTGAGCACGCTCCACAGGGTCCAGAGGAGAGACCCGAGAGTACTGAGGCTCGTTTCGCGAGGATTGAGCAGAGCATTGCGATGATTATGGAGTTGGTCACCCAATCTTTATCTGGAGTTGGCGGTAGACAGAGTCCTGCTACACAAAGTGATACCGAGCAGGCGACAGCTCTTGAGGCACGGGCAAGGGAAGCCCAGAGGCCACAGACGATAGATACCCCACCCACACAGGATGTGCCTACGCCGGTTGCTACTCCAGGCAGTAGAGGTTGGGGATATGGATGCGATTTGGATAGACTGCGACAGTTCCTGAAGTTTGGACCATCGTCTTTCAATGGAATAATGGACCCAGTAGCGGCTGAGGATTGGATCAATGAGATCGAGAAATTATATGGGTTCTTTGTGTGTACTACCATCGAGATGGTAGCGTTTGTCACTTTTATGCTGAAGGGGTCAGCAGAACATTGGTGGAAGTCCACCTGGCCTATTTTGAGAGCCCGACATACTGAGATCAGCTGGGATGTGTTTCTAGAGGCCTTCCGGAGACAGTATTTCCCGGATATCGCACAGCGGAAGCTAAAGATGGCATTTTTGGGACTGACCCAAGGGAGCAGGACTGTGGATGAGTATGAGACTGCTTTTATATCCCTGGGCAGATATGATCCCAACACTATGAGTAATGAGGTCGAGAAGATCCAAAAGTTTATGGATGGATTGAGACCGACCATCAGGTCCAGATTGGTTCCTCTGGACATACCGACCTATGAGGAGGCAGTGCGTAGGGCGCAATTATGTGAACAAGATGTTGAGAGAATCGCCTCAAAGTTTGGAAAGGTTGGTAAGATGAGGGACAGAGATAAGAAAAGACCAATGATGGATAGAGGCTTTAGTTATAAAGGAAGCAAGAGATTCTCTTGAAAGAGGCCGAGAATTGATGAGATTCGAGAGAGGACAGTTGATAGTCCCATGTATCCGGCCATTGCTCCAGCTAAGGGAATCGTGATTGGAGGGCCACGGCCTACTACAGAACAGTGTGGCAAGTGTGGCAGGTACCATGGTACTCGACCATACTATAGACCTCCTGTAGTATGCTTCAGATCTGGGAAGCCAGGGCACATAATCAGAGATTGCCCAGAGATGATAGAGAGAGCCCCACAGAAGGGCAAGGAGCCAGAGAGAACTCCAGTTGGTACAGCTACTCCGAGGAGGAGGGCTACAGCCGAGGAAAAGGGGAAGTAAGCAGTGGGTGTAAGCAGAGGACGAGTGCATGCACTGGACCAGGACACTTCAGATCAGTCATCGGATGTGGTAAAAGGTACCATTCAAATCTTTGATTTAGAAGCTTATGTACTGTTTGATCCTGGTGCCACGCATTCCTTTATTTCGCCATCCTTTGCATGTAAATTGATGAAGCATGTAAAACCCACATTACTTGATAAGATGTTGTTGGTATCTACCCCTATGAATGATGGTCAGTTGACTGAGCATGTATATAGAGATTGTAAGATGAGGATATGAGGTAAAGAAACGGCAGCCGATTTGATTTTATTAAATATGAGTGATTTTTATGTAATCCTAGGGATGGATTGGTTGGCTGCCAATCATGTTGTTATGGATTATCATGCAAAAACTTTAATGTTTCCAAAGATAGACAATCTTGTAGTTAATTTTGTGAAATGAAATTAAAGAACATGATTATTATAAGTGTGATGAGTACAATTTTAATACATGATGTATGAAAGATAAATTTGATTTTATTTATGTATGTGATGTGATGATTTATGATACTAATGGTGGAAAGAATAATGTGAAGGATTCATCACTTTTGTGATTGAGACGGATAAGGCACGTCCGAAATTGGGTGACATTCCAGTGGTTAGGGAATTTCCAGATGTCTTTCCGGATGAGTTACCAGGGTTACCGCCAGATAGGGAGATGGAGTTTGGTATAGACTTGACACCTGGTACAGAGCCGATGTCCAAGACACCATACAGAATGGCTCAAGTCGAGTTAGAAGAGTTAAGGAAACAATTACAAGAGTTGCTGGAGAAGGGATTCATCAGACCGAGCGTCTCACCTTGGGGAGCATCGGTTCTGTTTGTAAGGAAGAAGGATGGAACCTTCGACTGTGTATAGATTACCGATTGTTGAATAAGGCAACCATCAAGAATAAGTATCCCCTTCCACGCATCGATGACTTGTTGGATCAGCTTAAGGGAGCGTAGGTCTTTTCCAAGATAGATATGAGATCAGGGTACCATCAGTTGAAGATACAAGATGGAGATGTACCCAAGACAGCTTTTCGCACCCGGTATGGACATTATGAGTTTATGGTTATGCCATTCGGGTTGACGAATGCTCCTGCAGCTTTTATGTCGTTGATGAATAAGGTATTCCACCAGTACTTGGATCGATTTGTTATTGTGTTTATTGATGATATACTGGTGTATTCAAGGTCTAGAGAGGAGCATGAACGACACCTAAGGATAATGCTGCAAACCCTCCGAGAGAAGAAGTTGTACGCTAAACTCAATAAGTGTGACTTTTGGTTAGAACAGATATCTTTTCTGGGTCACATAGTATCGAAGGATGGAGTATCAGTGGATCCATCTAAGATTGAGGCTGTAGTTCAGTGGCAGAGACCCCAGACAGTAACTGAGATAAGAAGTTTTTTGGGTTTAGCTGGGTATTATCGAAGGTTTGTAGAGGGATTTTCGAGGTTAGCTGCTCCTTTGACACGCCTCACAAGAAAGAATATGGATTTTGTGTGGGACGATAAGTGTGAAGAAAGTTTTGAGAAGCTGAAAAGGAGATTAACCACAGCTCCAATCCTCACCATTCCTACCAGCTCAGGAGGTTTCTCGGTGTATACGGATGCTTCACATCTGGGACTGGGCTGTGTATTGATGCAGGATGGGAAGGTAGTAGCTTATGGATCAAGACAGTTAAAGGATCATGAGAGGAACTACCCGACCCATGACTTGGAGTTGGCAGCGGTGGTGTTTGTGCTGAAGATATGGTGCCACTACCTTTATGGTGAGAGATTTCAGGTTTATACAGATCATAAGAGCCTTAAGTACCTGTTCTCACAGAAAGAGTTGAACATGAGACAGAGGAGATGGCTCGAGTTGTTAAAAGATTATGATTGTGAAATCTTATACCACCCGGGTAAAGCAAATGTGGTTGCTGATGCATTGAGTAGGAAGCATCTCGGAATAGTATCATTTATGATGATCAGGGAACACGAGCTGTTGGAACAGTTCACGAACCTTAGTTTGGATATGACCCTGCCTGATGCTGATAGTGGATATATGATAGCTAGCCTGCAGTTGGTACCGAATCTGGTAGATCGTATCCGACAGGCTCAACGAGTTGATCAGCAGTGTAGTGATATTGTTGGGCAGATACAGAGGGGTATAGACACGGACTTTGAGTTGAGTTCGGATGGACTGTTGAGGTTCAGAGGTAGGATATGTGTTCCTGATGATGTAGAGATCAGAAGGTTGATCTTGACAGAGGCTCACTCATCAAAGTATACGATACATCCAGTGTGAGATCTGAGAATTTTAGATATATTTGAATTATGTAATATGAACTTGAAGTGTAATTTATTGAGCTAAGTGAATTGGGGAATGATAATTGGAGATTTATATGTTAAGTGTTTAAAATAAGTATGAAGTTATGAGGACAGATCGATCTGGGAGAAGGAGAGATCGATCTGGTGAGTTAAAAATGACAAGGAAGGAGGAATTTGAGGAGCAGATCGATCTCCAATGGAAGAGGATCGATCTCCTTATGATTCTGTTTGAGAGAAGATCGATCTCATGAGGAAGAGATCGATCTCCAAATGATTCTGTTTGGGAGAAGATCGATCTCCTCAAGGAGCAGATCGATCTCATAAAGCCATAAAGAGATCAATCTCACCCCTCGACAGATCGATCTCCTAGGCATAAAATTACCCAAATCGTCCCAAAAATTCAAATGCAGATCGATCTCATCAAGAGCCAGATCGATCTCCTACCCTCAGCCTATATAAGGAACTCCTATTTTTCTCCTGCAATCTCACTTTCTCTCTCTTCTAACCCCCATTTTCACCGAAACCTAGCTTTCTCACTCATCCAAAGCACCCATTTTCGTCCAAATCAGAAGTTGTGGTAAGAAGGAAAGTTGTTCCTCATCAAAGGGAGAACAACATACTTGGAAATCGAAAGACGGATCGAATCGAGGCAAGAGATAAGCTCTCCACAAGTTTTGGGTAATTTCTAAACCTCGATCTTGATATTTGAGATGATTTTGATGATAATGGTGGTTGTCATTGTGTTGAAATGGCTGAAAAATGATTAGGGATTGATGAAATTGCAATGTGGTTGGAGTGATAATGATATTTAGCAATTTTGGGAATTTGAGCTATAAATAGAAATTTAGACAATGTGGTGAATTAGCTTAGATAATTGGCATGAGAAATGTAGAACGTTGAGATGTTATGAATGAGAGTGTAGTTTGGGGTAGAGTTACGAGAATCAAGAGATCTGAGGTGTTATGAGCAATTATGCTCGATTTTGAGAATTGAGGTTGATGAGATAATTGAGTATTGATGTTTTAACATCGTTTGGACAGCTCGGGAGTTCCAGAGTGGAATGCGAGGCTAGTCCGTGATACGGGGGAAACGATTGCACTATACGAGGTGCAAAGAGGTAAGGGAAATCTAAACCATTTGTGTATGTGATTTGTAAACTATTATAGCATGATTTGTGGTTTATAAAACAAGCATGTTGAGTGTTGTGTTGAGATATAATTGCACACGATTTTTATAGCCGGTTGGAGCCCATTATTTTATGAGTTTATAAGCTGAGTGTGAAATTGCTTTATAAACAGTTGAATTTTGTGTGAGTAATGAATTGGGCTCTACGTTAAGGCAATATTAAGATTTGAGAAATGTGTGCGTGTTTTACCGGTTGAAACTCGATTTTATTATGTTTTGTGTTGAGTACAAAACGGTTTTCAAATGAGTTTTATGAGAGAAAAACCACTATGAGTTCTACGTGAAGGCAAACTAGTCTTATATGATTAAGACTTAGGTGTGTAGTTTGAGTACACACCGGGCATTGCTCTGGTAGCATGTAAGCCCGATTCTTCTCCGTTCTGGTAACGTGAGAATAACCCATTCTGTGGCTATGCCACGTATACTTGGTGGCCGTTGCCACGTGATAAACCCCATTTGGTGGCCGTTGCCACGTGAGAAACCCCATTTGGTGGCCGTTGTCACGTGAGAAACCCTATTTGGTGGTCGTTGCCACGTGAGTACCCCATTTGGTGGTCGTTGCCATGTGAGAAACCCTATTTGGTGGCCGTTGCCACGTGAGAACCCTAATCGTTGGCCGTTGCCACGTGAGAACCCTAATTGGTGGCCGTTGCCACGTGAAACCCTATCCAGTGGCTATGCCACGTGTAAATTTAACTCAGTGGCTATACCACGTGTGTTTAGTGGCTATGCCACGTGTGAATTTAACTCAGTGGCTATGCCACGTGTGTTTAGTGGCTATGCCACGTGTGAATTTAAATCAGTGGCTATGCCACGTGTGTTTAGTGGCTGTGCCACGTGCATTATTATTACAGTGATTTTATCACGTTAATTGAGAAAGCGTTTATCGCATTATTTTCACATGCTTTGTTATTGCTCTAGACTGAGCCTTTTTACTTCATGTTTTCACATGATTTGAGACATGAGAATGTCGTTTTGAGTACTTTCATGCTATGGTTTTCAAATGAGATTAATGAGTTTCACATACAAATAAATATTTTGTGATGTGCATTTTGGTTTATGAAATGAGTCCCTTACCCCCTTTACTGAGCGATTTAGAAGCTCACCCTGTTTTCTTTCCCCCCAGATTTCTTCAAGTGAAAAGGGTTTTCCTGAGACGTACAGAGTAGTGGTTGGTGGAGGACTTGAGCTCCAGGCCATATATTGTATTTTGAGGTATCTTTTATCTTTTCATGTACCCAGACAATTACTGTAATTGCAGACACTTGATGTATAACATTGTATGGGATGTATTAGGATTAATTAACTTGAGATCAAGTAATGTATATGATATAATATATACTATTCAATGACGAGATCCTGAGGTATAATATAGGTGATGATGTATGACACTGCACAGGAATGCACTCTTAATTGTGAATGAATGAATAAAAAGTTTTAAATTAGCCCTATTTTTCGCACTTCTGGGGCGTGATAAGGTTTTCTTGGTATCAGAGCTTAGGGTGTCTAGTACTGTCAGTGTCGGTTAAGTGAAATAGAATACATCCCAAGTGTCTGTAATAGTCTGGTCATGAACTGAAATTGAGGATTGAGATTTCAATCGATTTTGATATGTACGCGCAAGAGACGAGTTAAGATAGAGAATGAGTGGACGACGAGGTCGTTCGAGGAGGCAGGCAGAGTCCCCTCTGCCACCTGTCCCACAACCAGAGAGTCCTAACTCTCGATTTAATCGGATTGAGACCGATGTGAGGCAAGGTTTTGAGCAGATGGCAGCGTTATTCGCGCAACACTTTGGAGTTAATGCCTCGGGTACTACTCCTACACCACCACAAGGACCTCCTATACCCCCAATACCTCCCGTCACTCAGCCTGATGATAAAAGTATGGTCCGACTGAAGGATTTTCTGAAGATGAATTCACCCGTGTTTAGGGGAAAAAAGGATCCTACAGAGGCTGAGGAGTGGCTGACGGAGTTGAGAATTATATTTGATTATTTGGGATGCACCGATGCTGAGAGGGTCAGTATGAGTATCTATATGTTGAAAGGGAGAGCTCGAGATTGGTGGGGTACTACCCAGGGTATTCTGATGTCCCACCAGGATGTGATTGGTTGGGAAGAGTTTCAGACAGCCTTTAGGACCCAATATGTACCACGAGCCGCCCAGAGAAAGAAACAGGCCGAGTTTTTGAGTTTGGTACAGGGTGACATGTTTGTGGATGACTATGAGAGCCAATTCACAGCGCTATTGAGATATGACCCAGAGACCTTCAAGAGTGAAGAGCTCCGCACAGAGAAGTTTGTGTATGGATTGAAGCCCATCATCAGAGATAGATTGATAGGGCTATGTATTACTGAGTTTGGAGATGCTCTGAGATGAGCACAAGAGATTGAAAGAGGAATTCAAATGGTACAATCCCAGAATGAGCTCAGAGTGGTGAATAGAGATAAGGGCAAGAGGCCAGCGATTTTCCAAACAGAGGCTAGGAGAGGTTCCTTCAGAAGAGGAAGGATTGAGGTACAGAAGGGCAGATTAGAGAGACCCAGAGGTTACCCTAACATTAGAGAGACCCCTCGAGATGTCAGGCCTGAGGCAAGGTTTTGCAGAAATTGTGGCCGAATGCATGAGGGAAGTTGTACTGGGTCGATCCATGGATGTTTTAGATGTGGAGACATGGGTCACATGGTAAAGGATTGCCCTCAACCTCAGAAACCACATGTCTTGGAGCCCACTAGACAACAGCCTCAGAGAGTGAATCTCCCGAGACGGGCCACTGCTGCAGAGAAAGGAAAGAGACCTGTTACCTAGGGACGTGTGTTTGCCCTAGATAAGGAGACTGCTGACACTTCTGCAGAAACTATAAGAGGTACACTCTCTGTCTGTAATCATAAGGCTCATGTGTTGATTGATTCAGGATCCACGCATTCGTTTATTTCTGAGCATTTTGCATGTAGATTAAACTTAAAGTTTGAACCTCTAGAATATATACTACATGTAAATACCCCTATGCGTGAATCCCAGAGAACTGAGTTAATCTGTAGAGGATGTGAGATAAAGGTGGGAGATAGAGGGATGTTAGCAGATCTAATCATGTTGAATATACATGGATTTGATGTAATTTTGGGAATGGACTGGTTGGCAGCCAATCGAGTGAGCTTAGATTGCTACACTAAGGTTGTAACTTTCTCCCTACCTAAACCTTACAGTGTACGATTGAGATATTGAGGAAATGAATATGTGGAATTCTAGTAATTAATTTGAGAATTTTGATATTATTTTGGAGAATATTAAATATGATTGTTCATGTGAAGGTTATGAGACACTCATCTCAGACGATGAGCGGGAACATCCGAGGATTGAGGATATACCTGTGGTTTGTGAATTTTTGGATGTTTTCCTAGATGAATTGCCAGGTTTACCACCAGAGAGAGAGCTGGAGTTTACCATTGATTTGGTACCAGCTACTCAGCCGATCTCTAAACCTCCCTACAGGATGGCATTAGTGGAACTTGAGGAATTGAAGAAACAACTACAGGAGTTATTGGACCAAGGGTTCATTAGGCCCAGTGTTTCACAGTGGGGAGCACTGGTTTTATTTGTCAAAAAGAAGGATGGTAGTCTCAGATTATGCGTAGACTATCGGTTGTTGAATAAAGCCATGGTGAAGAATAAATACCCATTGCCCAGGATTGATGATCTACTTGATCAGCTGAGAGGGGCATCAGTCTTTTCTAAGATTGATTTGAGATCGGGCTATCACCAATTGAGGATCAAGGAAGAAGATATTCCAAAGACGGCCTTCAGGACGAGGTATGGCCATTATGAATTTCTGGTGATGTCCTTTGGATTGACGAACACCCCTGCAGCATTTATGAGATTGATGAACGAGGTGTTCAGAGACTATTTGGATAGATTTGTGATAGTCTTTATTGATGATAACCTGGTATACTCTCAGTCGTATGAGGAGCATGCACAGCATTTGTGGTTAGTACTTCAGATACTCCGAGATAAGCAATTATATGGAAAGCTTAGTAAGTGTGAGTTTTGGCTAGATCGGATAGCTTTCCTTAGTCATATAGTCTCAGAGAAAGGAATATCAGTGGACCCAAGCAAGGTGGAGGCTGTGCTTAATTGGGAGAGATCGAGGACAGTTACTGAGGTACGAAGCTTCCTTGGTTTGGTAGAGTATTACAGAAGATTTGTGGAAGGATTTTCCTAGATTGCCGCCCCTTTGACTAAGCTCACGCGCAAAGAGACTCCATTTATATGGACTGATCAATGTGAGCTCAGTTTTCAGGAATTAAAGAGGAGGTTGACAGCGGCACCTGTGTTAACTATTCCTGAGGGATCAGGAGGATTCTCGGTGTATAGTGATGCATCTCATCAAGGATTGGGGTGTGTGCTTATGCAGCACGGAAGAGTGGTCGCATATGGATCGCGACAGCTGAAAGACCATGAGCGGAATTACCCTACGCATGATTTGGAGTTAGCCGCTGTGGTATTTGCTTTGAAGATCTGGCGACACTACTTATATGGGGAAAGATTCCAGATCTTCACTGATCACAAGAGTTTGAGATATCTCTTTGATCAGAGAGAGTTAAACATGAGACAGAGGAGATGGATGGAACTCCTTAAGGATTATGACTGCGAGATTCTATATCATCCGGGCAAGGCGAATGTGGTTGCTGATGCCCTGAGCAGGAAAAGTATGATATCTGCTATGATGATCAGGGAATGGGATTTACTGGAGCAGTTTACTGAACTTCGGATCAGAGTTAAAGAGATAGAGACTGGATTTGTGGCTAGCTTGCGAATAGAGCCTAGGATCATGGATCAGATTAGAACTGGGTAGCGCAGTGATCAGAGATTGATAGATATGATTAGCCAAGCTGAACAGAGTTCGCAGTTGGATCTCATAGTCAGTGAGGATGGATTGTTGAGATTCAGAGGACGGATTTGTGTACGGGACGATGATACCCTGAAGAGACAGATACTGAGAGAATCCCACTGCTCGCGATACACCATGCACCCAGGGAGTACTAAGATGTACCGAGACTTAAGAAAGGTGTATTGGTGGAGTGGTATGAAGCGAGACGTGGCAGAGTATGTGGCCAGGTGTTTAGTATGCCAGCAAGTGAAAGCTGAGCATTGGAAGCCCGGAGGACTACTACAGCCCTTACCTGTACCTACATGGAAATGGGAGCATGTCACCATGGATTTTATTATGGGTTTACCGAGGACCCGAAGAGGTCGTGACGCGATATGGGTCATTGTGGATAGATTGACCAAGAGTGCCCACTTCCTTTCCATAAAGAGCACGGATACTGTGGATGCCTTAGCTGAGCTGTATGTCAGTGAGATAGCTAGATTACATGGGGCTCCAGTGAGTATTACTTCTGATAGAGATTCCCGATTTACTTCCAGATTTTGGACCCAGTTTCAGGAGTCCATGGGATCTCGATTGAGTTTTAGTACCGCCTATCATCCTCAGACAGATGGTCAGTCAGAGAGGACTATTCAGACCCTGGAGGATATGTTGAGGGCGTGTACGATGGATTTTTAGGGATCATGGGATGATCACCTGCCCCTAGCAGAGTTTGCATACAATAATAGCTATCATGCGAGTATTGGAATGGCACCTTTTGAGGCTCTATATGGTAGGAGGTGTAGATCCCCTGTAGCTTGGGAAGAAGTCGGTCACAGAAAGATAAATGCTCCCGAACTTGTTGAGCAAGCCGTAAGAGTGTGAAACTCATATGTGAGAGGTTACGGGCTGCACAAAGTAGACAGAAAAGCTACGCTGATGTGCGTAGACGACCACTCGAGTTTGAGGTTGGTGATACAGTATTTTTGAAAATATCACCGAGTAAGGGTATCATGCGATTTGGGAAGAAAGGGAAATTGAGTCCTCGATACATAGGACCATTCGAGATTCTTGAGAGAGTGGGAGAGGTAGCTTACAGATTAGCATTACCCCCACAGATGTCCGGAATACACAATGTTTTTCATGTGTCTATGTTGAGGAAGTACCACTCGAACCCTTCTCATGTCATAGAGTATGACGAGATGGACATTCAAGAGGATATGAGCTACACTGAGGAACCTGTCCAGATTCTCGATAGAAGAGAGAAGGTACTGAGAACTAAGAGCATCCCATTAGTGAAAGTTTTGTGGAAACATCACTCAATGGAAGAGGCAACGTGGGAAGTAGAGAATCTCATGAAGGAGAAATACCCCCATCTCTTTAACTAGATGAGTTGAATTTGGAGGACCAAATTCTTTTAAGGTGGGGAGGATGTGAAATCTGATAATTTTAGATATATTTGAATTATGTAATATGAACTTGAAGTATAATTTATTGAGCTAAGTGAATTGGGGAATGATAATTGGAGATTTATATATTAAGTGTTTAAAATAAGTATGAAGTTATGAGGACAGATCGATTTGGGAGAAGGAGAGATCGATCTGGTGAGTTAAAAATGATAAGGAAGGAGGAATTTGAGGAGCAGATCGATCTCCAATGGAAGAGGATCGATCTCCTTATGATTCTGTTTGAGAGAAGATCGATCTCATGAGGAAGAGATCGATCTCCAAATGATTCTGTTTGGGAGAAGATCGATCTCCTCAAGGAGCAGATCGATCTCATAAAGCCATAAAGAGATCGATCTTACCCCTCGATAGATCGATCTGCTAGGCATAAAATTGCCCAAATCGTCCCAAAAATTCAAATGCAGATCGATCTCATCAAGAGCCAGATCGATCTCCTACCCTTAACCTATATAAGGAACTCCTATTTTTCTCCTGTAATCTCACTTTCTCTCTCTTCCAACCCCCATTTTCACCAAAACCTAGCTTTCTCACTCATCCAAAGCACCCATTTCCATCCAAATCAGAAGTTGTGGCAAGAAGGAAAGTTGTTCCTCATCAAAGGGAGAACAACATACTTGGAAATTGAAAGACGGATCGAATCGAGGCAAGAGATAAACTCTCCACAAGTTTTGGGTAATTTCTAAACCTCAATCTTGATATTTGAGATGATTTTGATGATAATGGTGGTTGTCATTATGTTGAAATAGCTGAAAAATGATTAGGGATTGATGAAATTGCAATGTGGTTGGAGTGATAATGATATTTAGCAATTTTGAGAATTTGAGCTATAAATAGAAATTTAGACAATGTGGTGAATTAGCATAGATAATTGGCATGAGAAATGTAGAACGTTGAGATGTTGTGAATGAGAGTGTAGTTTGGGGTAGAGTTACGAGAATCAAGAGATTTGAGGTGTTATGAGCAATTATGCTCGATTTTGAGAATTGAGGTTGATGAGATAATTGAGTATTGATGTTTTAACATCGTTTGGACAGCTCGGGAGTTCCAGAGTGGAATGCGAGGCTAGTCCGTGATACGGGGGAAACGATTGCACTATACGAGGTGCAAAGAGGTAAGGGAAATCTAAACCATTTATGTATGTGATTTGTAAACTATTATAGCATGATTTGTGGTTTATAAAACAAGCATGTTGAGTGTTGTGTTGAGATATAATTGCACACGATTTTTATAGCCGGTTGGAGCCCATTATTTTATGAGTTTATAAGCTGAGTGTGAAATTGCTTTATAAACCGTTGAATTTTGTGTGAGTAATGAATTGGGCTCTACGTTAAGGCAATATTGAGATTTGAGAAATGTGTGCGTGTTTTGCCTGTTGGAACTCGATTTTATTATGTTTTGTGTTGAGTACAAAACGGTTTTCAAATGAGTTTTATGAGAGAAAAACCACTATGAGTTCTACGTGAAGGCAAACTAGTCTTATATGATTAAGACTTAGGTGTGTAGTTTGAGTACACACCGGGCATTGCTTTGGTAGCATGTAAGCCCAATTCTTCTCCGTTCTGGTAACGTGAGAATAGCCCATTCTGTGGCTATGCCACGTATACTTGGTGGCCGTTGCCACGTGAGAAGCCCCATTTGGTGGCCGTTGTCACGTGAAAAACCCCATTTTGGTGGCCGTTGCCACGTGAGAAACCCTATTTGGTGGCCGTTGCCATGTGAGAACCCTATTTGGTGGCCGTTGCCATGTGAGTACCCCATTTGGTGGCTGTTGGCACATGAGAAACCCTATTTGGTGGCCGTTGCCACGTGAGAACCCTAATTGGTGGTCGTTGCCACGTGAAACCCTATCCAGTGGCTATGCCACGTGTAAATTTAACTCAGTGGCTATGCCACGTGTGTTTAGTGGCTATGCCACGTGTGAATTTAACTCAGTGGCTATGCCACGTGTGTTTAGTGGCTATGCTACGTGTGAATTTAAATCAGTGGCTATGCCACATGTGTTTAGTGGCTGTGCCATGTGCATTATTATTACAGTGATTTTATAATGTTAATTGAGAAAGCGTTTATCGTATTATTTTCACATGCTTTGTTATTGCTCTAGATTGAGCCTTTTTACTTCATGTTTTCACATGATTTGAGACATGAGAATGTCGTTTTGAGTACTTTCATTCTATGGTTTTCAAATGAGATTAATGAGTTTCACATATAAATAAATATTTTGTGATGTGCATTTTGGTTTATGAAATGAGTCCCTTACCCCCTTTACTGAGCGATTTAGAAGCTCACCCTGTTTTCTTTCCCCCCAGATTTCTTTAAGTGAAAAGGGTTTTCCTGCGACCTACGGAGTAGTGGCTGGTGGAGGACTTGAGCTCCAGGCCATATATTGTATTTTGAGGTATCTTTTATCTTTTCATGTACCCAGACAATTACTGTAATTGCAGACACTTGATGTATAACATTGTATGGGATGTATTAGGATTAATTAACTTGAGATCAAGTAATGTATATGATATAATATATACTCTTCAATGATGAGATCCTGAGGTATAATATAGGTGATAATGTATGACACTGCACAGGAATGCACTCTTAATTGTGAATGAATGAATAAAAAGTTTTAAATTAGCCCTATTTTTTGCACTTCCGGGGCCTGACATCCAGGGAGTACTAAGATGGATCAAAACCTTTGAAAGGTTTATTGGTGGTCTGGAATGAAAAAGCACATTGCTGAATATGTTGCTAAGTGTCTCGTTTGTCAGCAAGTGAAGGTAGAGCATCAGAAGCCTGCCAGGTTATTGCAGCCTCTACCGATACCGACATGGAAGTGGGAGCATGTCATCATGGATTTTGTGATAGGATTGCCGAGGACCCGTAGAGATCATGATGCCATATGGGTGATTGTGGATCGGTTGACAAAATTAGCCCATTTTCTAGCTATGAGAGCTACCGATACTCTGAGCCAGTTAGCGAACCTATATGTGCGCGAGATAGTGAGGCTACATGGAATTCCAGTGAGCGTTGTTTCTGATAGGGAGGCCCGCTTCACTTCTCACTTCTGGGAACGTTTTCAGGAGGCGATGGGGACCCAGTTGAGTTTTAGCACCGCGTTTCATCCTCAGACAGATGGTCAGTCAGAGAGGACTATACAGACCCTGGAGGATATGTTGAGAGTGTGTGCATTGGATTTTGGAGGCTCCCGGGATGACCATTTGCCACTCGCAGAGTTCGCTTATAATAACAGTTTTCATGTGAGTATCGAGATGGCACCATATGAGGCATTGTATGGGCGTAGATGCCGTTCTCCTATTGGATGGGAAGAGGTTGGTGACAGACAGATCTTTGCTCCCAACTTGGTTAGACAAGCCTCTGAGGACGTCCAATTGATATGTGAGAGGTTACGGACAGCTCAGAGCAGGCAAAAGAGTTATGCTGACAGGAAACGGAGACCAATAGAGTTTGATGTGGGTGAGTCAGTGTTTTTGAAAGTTTCCCCTTCGAAGGGAATTATGAGATTCGGGAAGAAGGGAAAGTTGAGCCCTTGATATATAAGGCCATTTGAGATACTAGATAGAGTGGGAGATAAGGCGTATAGGTTGGCATTGCCACCAGAGTTGGCAAGTGTGCATAACATCTTCCACGTATCCATGTTGAGGAAGTATCACCCGGACCCAGCACATGTGATAAGATATGAGCCTTTGGAGCTCAATGAAGGTATAACCTATGTTGAGAAGCCAGTTCTGGTATTGGACAGAAAAGAGAAAGTGTTGAGGACAAAGACAATTCCCTTGGTGAAAATACTTTGGCAACATCACACTTGGAAGAAGCCACATGGGAATTGGAGAGTTTGATGCGGGAGAAGTATCCCGAGTTGTTCACAGAATAATTGGTTCTAATTTGGAGGACCAAATTTTCTAAGTGGGGGAGAATGTGAGACCCCGTATATGTATAATGGTATATATGTACATAGAAATGTAAACAAAGTTGTACTATGAATTCATAAGTGAAGTATGATGTAAGTCCATAAGTTAATGTACACACATGAAATAAGAGTGGTGATTGTACATATAAGTTACATTATGTATGAATGTAAAGAAATGGACTTAAACATGTGGAGAATGTGAGTAGAATGGATTATGAGTAGTGTGGTAAAATAGAAGTAGAATTGCATAAGTTGTGCACTTCCATTTGGTTTATATCGTATACTTTTGGTTATACAAGGATTCCACACAAGTTTCAATATGAATAAGGTATGTATGGATGTCATTTTCAAGTCTCAAAGATGATTGGATGAGAAAATGATCATGGCAACAAAATGTATGAAGTTTGGTAAGTGTTGCTGCAGAAGAACTGCAGAAAATCTGGAAACTATGAAGGGCAGATCGATCTCATGGGATGAGAGATCGATCTGGAAGAGACAGAATGCTCTTATTTGGGCAATGAAATAGAGCAGATCGATCTCCAATGGAGCCAGATCAATCTCCTAAGCATTCTGTAATGAAAAGATCGATCCTCAAGCACCCAGATCGATCTCCTTAGCTCTCTGTTTGGGAGCAGATCGATCTCATGCTTAAAATGCAGTGAAAAAGAGGGATTTAAGGGGACTAGATCGATCTTCTCAAGCTATTTCTATATAAGGAGTGTTGAAAATCTGAAAATTTCGTGAAAAACACTAACCTTCCACTTTCAACCCAAAAACCTAACTTTCTCTCTCTAAAATCAGCCATTTTCAGTAAGATTTGAAGAGAGACCATTAGAGGCAAAGTTGTTCCTATCAAAGAGGAGAACAACATTGTTGGAAGGCATTTTCCCATTGTTGGTATTGAAGGAGCTAAGGGCATTGTCATTTGGAGCAAGAAGAGAAATCAAATTGGGTAAGATTCTAACACTCTGTTAGACCCTAACAACTTAACCAAGCGCCCAGCTCGCAAGGGTTCGACTGGGGGCGCTGTGACGAGTGCGGAGCACGGGAAAGCTTTGCACAGGGCACAACGGGACGCGCACCGAAACAGGAAAGACAGGCACTTGGCTTGGGCGGATTGCCAAGCATGAAACGGAGACGCTAACGGACGATGATCGTAGTTTGCGGGTGGCAAGCTAGGTGAATCCTTAAAAATTGGGATAAGGATAAGGATAAATCCGGGTCATAAGCCAGGATAAGCGGAGAAGTCTTGGCAGACCGAATCACTGGAGATTATCACAGATATAAACTCTTAAAAGCATTGAGGTGGCGATCATCCGGAGAGTCCTTAGTTTAGTACGAATTAATCCTATAGAGTTTCTGTTGTAATCAAACTCAGTTGCCTACGTGAGGGGGATGTCCTCACTTGCCTATATAAACCCCAGGGGAGGGGGTAGAATAATTCAATCATCATTCAGTGAGAGAATCATTCAGGGAGAAAGAGAGTGATAGCTAAGAGCGGTCTTCTTGGCTAAGTTTGTAATCTTTTTATTGCGGATTAATAGAAAGGCTTTTTTCTCTAAAGCTTGAGTGTTCTTTGCTTTATTGGTATACTTTGTCGAGTCGTTTTCTTGCTCAAGTGCTATATCGCTGCGTATTGACCTGGATTTGGGTTAGTGTAAAGATTGGTTGTACTAAGTTGCGGGAAATTTAGGCCATCACTGGAAAAAGTTCTATAGGAGGGAACGACCCCATGACAATTTGGTATCCGAGCTGAGTTTTGGATCATGGCACACGAGTTGGCTAACAAAGTTGCTGTACTTGAAGCAATGGTGGGCGTACCGCAAGAGGAGGTGGGTACAATGGCTGAGCAGATTCAGGCCATGGCAGGCAGTGTCCAGGAGTTGACACAGCTAGCATTGGACATGCAGAAGGAGCATGTTAATCGTTACACCAACGTCATGCAGCATGTTCGTGATCTATCGGATAAATTTGAGGTGCAGTTAAATTCCCTGAAGGCTGACATTTTACTAATGAAACGTGCAATGACTGCTATAGACCATGGGGAGGCGTCTAGTAGTAGTAGGGGAGGTGATAGTAGCGATCTTCAGAAGAAGATCAAGGTGCCTGAACCTAAGGAGTTCGCAATACGAAGGAGCTTGAGAATTTTCTTTGGGATATGGAGCAGTACTTCAAAGCTACCCGAATACCAGAGCAGGACCAGGTTACAATCACTAGCATGTACCTCTCAGGTGATGCTAAGATATGGTGGCGAAGCAGACTGGCAGATGATGATAGTGCTGGTCGTCCGAGGATTGAAACATGGGACGCACTGAAGAAGGAGTTACGGGATCAATTCCTTCCCTTGAACGCGGTATGGGTCGCGAGAGAGGCACTCAAGAAATTGAAGCACACGGGTTCTGTGTGAGATTATGTCAAGGAGTTTAGCTCTTTGATGTTGGACGTTAAGAATATGTCAGAGGAGGATAAGTTGTTCAACTTTTTCTCAGGACTTCAGCCATGGGCTCAGGCTGAGTTACGTAGGCAAAACGTGAAGGATCTGCCACAGGCAATTGCGGCTGCAGACAGTTTGGCGGATTACAAACTGGGTTCTTCTTTGAACATTGGGGAAAGGAAGAAGAACCATCCTGATGGAAATAGGAGGAAAGGCAAGAAGGACTGGAAGAAGCACCAGAGAAACAAGGAGAAGGCTGAGTCTTCCAAGCCGAGGGGACCGGATCCACCCCAAAGCAAAGGAGATTGGAGTTGTTTCTTGTGTAATGGGAATCACAAGGCCCGAGATTGCCCTAGACGGACCAAGTTGGCGGCCCTCATGAGTAAGGAGGATCCGGATGACGAATGTCCAAGAGTTGCCCCGATGCAGTTGCTCAACGCTATTCGAACCGAGCAACAAGCTCCTCATAAGGGACTAATGTATGTCAAAGCTGAGGTGAATGGGAGACCGATTCGAGCGATGCTTGATACAGGAGCAACCAACAACTTCGTTTCATTAAACGCAGTTGAACATCTTGGCCTGAAAGTCACGAGGAGTAACAATCAGGTGAAAGCAGTCAATTCTAAGGCCCAAGGTATCCAAGGAACGGCTACCGCATCGGTGAAGATAGGGATTTGGCAACAGGATTGTAAGTTCTTGGCTTTACCTATAGATGATTTTGATGTGATCATGGGCATTAAATTCTTTGTGCAAGCAAAGGCATTTGCTATTCCACATTTGGGTGGATTGATGATATCTGATGAGACGTGTCCAAACTTTGTCCCTGCGGAGAGAGGACAAGGTGTTGGGAAGCCGTTGCTGCAATCGGCTTCACAAGTAAACACCGAGTTAAAGAAGGGGGAGACAACCATACTTGCTGCCCTGGTTGAGGTGAAACCAGACACGGTTGTCGAGGTACCGAATGAAGTAGCGGCGGTGCTGAACGATTACAAGGATGTAATGCCCCCAGAATTACCTAAGGCGCTACCACCTAAGCGCGCCATTGATCATAAGATCGAGTTGGAATCGGGAACTAGACCACCTGCATGAGCACCTTACAGGATGAGTCTTTTGGAGCTAGCCGAGTTAAGGAAACAACTTGGTGAGTTGTTGGATGCGAGATATATCCAACCATCGAAGGCACCATATGGAGCCCCAGTTTTGTTCCAGAGGAAGCAGGATGGCACATTGAGAATGTGTGTTGATTATCGAGCCCTGAACAAGGTAACGGTCAAGAATAAATATCCAGTTCCAAATGTCGTCGATCTGTTCGACCGGTTGTCAAAGGCGGTATATTTTACGAAGTTAGACCTGAGATCAGGATATTGGCAAGTAAGGATTGCCGAAGGAGATGAAGCTAAGACAGCTTGTGTGACGAGGTATGGCTCTTTTGAATTTTTAGTTATGCCTTTTGGTTTAACTAATGCACCTACGACATTTTGCAACTTGATGAATGATGTCCTTTATGAGTACCTGGATCACTTTGTGGTGGTATACCTAGACGATATTGTGGTGTATAGCCAGACGCTTGCAGAACATGTGGAGCACCTCAGGGTGGTGTTTGAGACCTTGAGAAAGCACTCTCTCTATGTGAAGAAAGAGAAGTGTGAGTTTTGTCAGCGGGAGATTCTGTTCCTAGGTCACAAAGTCAGCAGTGGGAGAATACGGATGGATGAGAGAAGATCCAAGCCATTGTTGAATGGCAAGCCCCTGCAAAGGTCGCGGAGTTGCGGTCTTTCTTAGGACTGGCCAACTATTACAGACGATTCATCAAGGGATATAGCAAGATGGTGAGTCCTTTAACTGATCTTTTGAAAAAGGATAAGAAGTGGGTGTGGTCTGATGAATGTGAGCGGGCATTTCGAGAAATCAAGGAAGCAGTGACATCTGAGCCAGTGTTGAGACTGCCAGATTTCAAGCTACCATTTGAAGTTCACACGGATGCCTCAGACCGAGCCATTGGAGGGGTGCTGGTCCAAGAAGGACACCCCATTGCTTATGAAAGTCGCAAGTTGAAGGATGCGAAAATGCGATATTCAGCTCATGAGAAGGAGATGACGGCGGTTGTGCATTGTTTGGAGGTGTGGAAGCATTATCTGTTGGGAGCAAAATTTGTGGTGGTGACAGACAATGTGGCTAACACTTATTTTAAGACACAGAAGAAGCTGAGCCCGAAGCAGGCACGATGGCAAGAATTCCTTGCAGAGTTCGATTTCACCTGGGTACATAGACCAGGAAGGGAGAACCAGGTGGCGGACGCGCTGAGTCGTAAGATAGTCCAGTCTTATGTTGCTTCATTATCCGCTATTGAGACTAACTTGATTGACAGGATACGGCAGCAGGCATCAGTAGATAAGACTTATGAACAGCTCAGGGAGAACGTTAAATTGGGCAAAGTTCGTAGGTATTGGCTCGAGGGGGATTTGCTGTATGCCAAAGGCAATCGACTCTATGTTCCATCTGGCGGGGGACTAAGGAAAGAGTTGCTGAAAGAAACCCATGACCCTCAGTGGGCAGGACATCCTGGAGTGGAGAGGATGTTAGCATTATTGTCAAGGACATATTATTGGCCGAAGATGGAGGAAGACATCGAACTATATGTCCGTACATGCCACATATGCCAGATTGATAGACCGAGAGGAAGAAACAAGAGGGTTTGCTTCAACCACTGCCTATCCCTGAGAGGATATGGGAATCAATTTCTATGGATTTCATTGCGGGATTTTCGGAGATAAACAAGATGAAATCTATAATGGTGGTGGTAGATCGTTTTTCTAAGTATGCTATATTCATAGCAGCCCCACATGCATGTACCGCACATGAAGCTGCAGAGTTGTACTTGAATCATGTGGTGAAGATCTTTGGATTGCCCAAGGATATAGTGAGCGATCGGGATACTTGGTTTACTGAGAGATTCTGGACTTACTTGTTCAAGTTGATAGGTTCAGAATTAAAGTTTTCAACGGCTAATCATCTGCAGACAGATGGCCAGACGAAGCGGATTAATGCATTGTTGGAAGAGTATTTGAGGCACTATGTGACCGCGAGCCAAAAGAATTGGGTGAGTTTGCTCAATTCTGCACAGTTTTGCTATAATATGCATAGATCATCTTCCACGGGTATGAGTCCAGCGGAGTTAGTATTTGGACATCAACCTACTACACCTTTGGAGATAGCAAAGACTAAGTCCCAAGGGGAATGCCCAGCGGCATACAGATTTGTGCGAGACCTTCAGGAGTTGATGGAACAGGCTAGGGAGAGCTTGGAGAAGGCACAAAGGAGGATGGTGAAATATGCGGATCAGCATAGGCGGGCACTAGAATTTGAGGTGGGTGACAAGGTGTTGCTCAAACTGACACCTCAGATATGGAGACAAGTCACAGATAAGCGGTATCACAAAGGTCTAGTGCAAAAATACGATGGCCCTTTTGAAGTTATAAAGCGGGTAGGCGCGGTGGCTTATCAGCTGAAACTGCCAGAAAGGATGAAGTTGCATCCTACTTTTCACGTGAGCTTTTTGAAGCCTTACCACGAAGATGTTGATCCGGGGAGACAACAGGTAAGGAAAGCTCCACCTACTGTGAGAAGCCATTTCGAGAAGAAGGTGGCAAAGATACTTGACCGCAAGGTCGAGGGAACGAGTAGGAAGAATCGAAGAACCTACTACTTGGTGCAGTGGGAAGGTGAAGATGAGGCAGGCGCTACTTGGGAGAAAGATACTTCTTTGTGGCAATTCGAGGATGAGATCAAGGAGTATTTGGAGCTCATTCCGATGAGGGCATCGGCTTCCTCCGACGGGGGAAGGGTTTGTTAGACCCTAACAACTTAACCAAGCGCCCAGCTCGCAAGGGTTCAACTTAACCAACCGTCGATCTTATCGTTTTAGAGTAAATAAAATACGGACACCTGACATCACGTGTGTCCAGATGATAGGTGACTCAGTCTGTAATTTTGAAGTGGTCCAGTCTCTTTTAGCTCATTTTCAGCCCAATTTTGACTGAAACGGCAGAGTTTCATCCGGATTTATTTTATCTGCACATTAAATAATTTTAATTAAATAAAAGAGATAATTAATAAAATAATATGAGGATTTAAATAATTAATTAAGAAATTAAGCACAAATAATTCTATTAAAAATAGAATTATCACACCCCCAAACTTGAGCTTTTGCTTGTCCTCAAGCAAAACAAAACAGATGCAGGAATGACAAGTACCAACATAATAATTTCCCCAATATTATCCTCAAAGAAAAAGTACAGACTATGATCTCAAAGACTCACAATTACAAGTCCAACATTCAGAATCATTCAATCATAAGTCCTAACCCAAATTGGACTCCTCGTGTGTGTGTGTGAAAATGTCAAAGTCACTTCACAGTATATTATCTAGATCAGATTATGCAAACACAGTGAATGCAAAGTCAATGACAAGTGATCATTCCCATAAGTTTGCTTTTCACTTATCTCTCCACTAATGTAGTCACACTTAATCAAAGATCAATAGGACTTCGTTAAACTTGTAATGTAAGGCTGGAGCTAAGGTATGATAAAGTCGATTTAGGTTTAATTACCCCTTACATGCATTACTTTTAGGATCTTTAATGTAAGAGCTCAAATTTATTTCCCCCAAACTTATTTATTTCACTAAACATTTTATTCTTTTTTTTCATCTTTCTTCTTTTCTTTTTCTTTTTCTTTTTCTTTCATTTTTTTTTCATTTCATTTTTTCATTTTTTTTAAACTTTCACTATCTCTTAAACCCATATGTACAAAGCTCACAGTATATCCCAATGACTTTTCATGCTTTCAGGGTAAGGGTTAGGAAAAGAGTGCTTAAGCTAAGGAAATTTATGCAGGTGTATTTACAGAGAAAAGCTTATTTGGCCCAGATAGGTGACTAGGGGTAAAATATGTACAAAGATGGCTAGAAAGGCTCATACGATCCAAAGATGGCCTACATCATCTCCCTAGTTAAGTGTGATCTAATATTTCACCTCGAGACAAGATCAAACAAATTCTAAAATATGATGCACAAAATCAATTGAACAAATGCAACCCTATGTCCATATAAGTTTTCTCTAAATAAATATACAGATTCATAACATGACATGTGCCTAAAATGAGGAAATCACAATCAGAATTAAGACAAATTTAAGAACTCAACTTCATGCTTTTTTTATAATCATGCTTCTTAGTTAATCAAAGTCAGACTAAATCATGGGGTCATATCATCGGAATATGGGAAAACTACTTGCTAAGCACTAAATCATCCCAAAATCAAACAATTTAAGCTCATATTTTCGAAAAAATTTTTAATTTTGCCCAAAATTACTCAAGTGATATCCCATCCCCCAAACTTAAAGTGCATAGTATCCTCAGTGCGCAGATAATATAAACATGTAAGCTCAAGAACAAAGTACTCCCCTTTCTGATGATGATGATAAACAACCGAAGCTTGATTGAAAAGGTAATTCTAGAAAAGAAATCTGTAAAATAAACAAAGAAAGAAACAACAGAAAAGAAAAGAACTATATAAAAAGTGAAAAAGAAAAATAAATCCTCTTCAAATGCAGCTAAAGAACACAACACTCAGCAGCAGGGCGAAGAGTAGGAGGATCAACCAAAGTGGTGACCTAATGTTGACAATTAAATCCTCCTGAGCTCTATCTACTTCCCTCCTTCTTTCATATTTCTTATGCTCAAGCCTTATATCCTCCTCAATCTCCATCTTAAAACACTCTTGAGATTCATCAGGGAGCTTTAAAGGTTTGAAAACATGAAATGTCACCTCCTGATCTAGGACTCTCATAGTCAACTCCCCATTTTGTACATCAATTAATGTTCTACCAGTTGCTAAGAAAGGTCTGCCTAGTATAATGGGGACTTCCATGTATTCCTCCATGTCTAATATAATAAAATTCACAGGGAAAATAAACTTGTCCACCTTTACTAACACATCCTCAATGACCCCCTTTAGATATTTAATGGATCGATCAGCTAGCTGAAGGGTCACTGTGGTAGGCTTGACATCCCCTATTCCTAACTTTTGGTAGATTGACCAAGGCATCAGATTTATACTAGCTCCTAGATCACACATGGCTCTACCAAATAAAAGATTTTCAATAGTGCAGGGTATGGTAAAACTCCCGGGATCCTTGAGCTTGGGGGTAATTTTCTCTGGATAATTACACTACATTCCTCAATTAAGGCCACCGTATCATAATCTTCCAATCTTCTTTTCCTAGAGAGGATATCCTTCAAAAACTTCACATAATTTGGCATTTGCTTTAAAGCATCTGCGAAAGGAATGTTGATGTGAAGTTTCTTAAAAATCTCAAGAAATTTGGTGAATTATTGATCCAGTTTTTGATTTTGGAACCTCTGAGGAAAATGTACTGGTGGTCTAACTGGATGGGATGTAATGGAAACATGTATAGCATCAAAGGACGAGGAAGACTGTGAAGTAGAAGATGGTATAGATGAAGAAACGCCTATCTCAAATTCCTTTGTAGCCTGATCCTGATGTTCCTGTTCTTTCTGAGCTGCTTCGTTAGAACTTAAGGATTCTTTAACTATGTGCTGTTCAGGCTGGACTTAACTTGTGGATAATCCAGCTCTCTGCCACTCCTAAGGGTGATGGATTTCACATGTTCTTGACCCTCCATTTGTCTAATAGGGTTAACTTCAGTATTACTGGGGAGGGTCCCTTGTGGACGCTGGCTAAGAGCACTAGCTATTTGTCCAACATGAACTTCTAAGTTCTTAATTAAGGCAGCTTGATTTTGTAGGATAGTCGTGAACATTTCCTCAAGAGAAGGCTTCTTCTCAGCTGTTGGTGCATGGTAAAGTTGGGGCTGGGTAAGTGGTGGTGGTGGTGGTGGTGGTGGTGGTGGTGGTGGTGTATGGTGATGTTGAAATTGTTGTGGGGATGGTTGATGAGGTAGATGGTATGGAAATTGTGGCTGTGGTAGTACATGAACCGGTGGAGTTTAAAAACTAGGGGGTCCTACAGGTCTAGAATTAGAAGATTGCCCTTGGTTTTGACTCCAGGAAAAGTTAGGATGATTCCTCCACCCTGGGTTATAGGTGTTTGAAAAGGGGCTGTTCTGTTGCTTCTGAGATGGGGCAACATACTGAACTGATTCTAAGTTAAGCGGACACCTATCTACAGAGTGTGTACCACTACACAGCTTGTAGGAAAGAAAAGGACTTGGGACAGAATAAACAGGATTAGGACTGGTGGAAGGATTATGTTGGGTACTAAGCGACTCTACCTTCTTCGTAAGGTCAGCGATTTGAGAGGTCAAGGTAGACAGAGTGTCGAGCTCATAGATACCCGTCGACTTCTTAGGCAATTGCCTTTTCGAGGACCATAGATAGTTGTTAGTAGCCATCTTGTCTAAGAGCTCGTAAGCTTCCTCCTCTGTTTTGCACATTAGAGCTCCACCCGCAGCAGCGTCAACAATGGTCCTATTTTGGCTTGTAAGTCCGTTGTAGAAGGTTTGGACTTGCAACCACAAAGGTAGACCATGATGAAGGCACTTCCTAAGAAGCTACTTATATCGTTCCCATGCTTCATAAAGAGATTCCAAATCAAATTGGACAAAGGAAGATATGTCACTATGGAGTTTGGCTATTTTAGAGGGAGGGAAAAACTTAACTAAAAATTGATGGGCTATCTCGTCCCATGTAGAAATGGATCCTGGAGGCAAGGAGGTTAACCAGTGTCGCACCCTATCCCTAAGCGAGAAGGAAAATAATCTAAGCCTAAGTGCATCATCAGATAATCCATTGTGCTTGAAGGTGTTGCACAGGTCCAGGAATTGCCCGAGGTGAGCATGTGGGTCGTCATGCGGAAGCCCACTGAACTGTAGAGAAGTCTGGATCATCTGGAGGATTGCAGGCTTAATTTGAAAATTGTTTGCAGGGACAACTGGTGGCCTAATGCCGGTATAATAACCTCCAATAGTCGGCATTGCATAATCTCAAACGGTCTTAATTTCCCTATTTTCTGCCATGATATTTTGCAGCAGAGCTATAAATTTCCTAGAATCCTTTCTAATTTTTCTGAGTGTTCGTTCAATTTCAGGATTTAAAGGAAAGCAATTATAACTTCTGGCTCTACGCATGCAAGCATCAAAAAGTCCTTAGAAGATTTTTTTAAGTTTTTAAATTTTTCAATTTTTTTTTAAATTTTTATGATTGAGAAAATTAACTAGCTAATTAAGATATCCCCGGCAACGGCGCCAAAAACTTGATATGAACTAGACGTATTTTTCACAAGTGCACGGGTCGTATAAGTAATAATGGGATTTGAGTCCCGGATTATAGTCCCACAAAGAAGTTGATTAGCCTAATTAACTACCGGTTAATCTTACCCTAAGTATATCCTAGCAAATTATAATGTCAAGGGGTGATCTACAAGGCTGAAATTAAAACTACTGAAAACAATAACAATTATAAACTAAATAAAATAAAATCGAGCTAATATTACTTACAGTGCTCCAAGCAATTAAAGCAATTAACCTACAAAAGAAAATTAAAACAGTTAAAAGTAGTTAACGCAATTAAACTAAAATGCAAATATGAAAATAAAGAAACAAAATTAATTAGACTAAAAATTAAACAAATGTAAAATAAAAAATGCATGTAATTAAACTACTTAATAAAAATTGCAAATTAAACTAATCTAAGATCTAATAAAATTTAAAACTTCTATTAGCCTAATTAAGAAAATAATTTCCTATAAAATGATCCTAAACTAAATCTAATTCTAACTAAATAAAACAAAATCTAAAAAATGCATGAAAAATAAATATTTTTGGATTTTTCAATTTAAAATGAAAATTTAGCAATGCATATAATGATTTTAATCTAAGCGAATCCTAAATGCAACTCATACAATACTAAATTAAAATTAAGTCCTAAAACATATAATATAAAATTAACTATTAACTAAATTAAAACTAACAATTAAATTAATAAACAAACACTATAACTAACCTATTTAACAATTAACCTAACTTAACAACTAATGTAAGGAATGGAAATACTAATAAAAATGCATTAAACTATAAATTGGCAAAAGTGAAATATGGCTAAACATGGCCTTAACTAAATGTCCAGCCGAGTGGTCCCGATACTGGCACTGCTCCTGTATCTTCTCCATTTCCAGTTTTGCTCGGTGCTGTCCGTGTACTGCTCCATGCGAGGTCCTTTGCTGCTGCGTCCCGCAATTCTATATGCTGCAGGCTCATGTCGTCTATTTCAGGTCTGGGCAGCCTCATCACCAGCTGTTGCCACCTTTCTCTGCACAACAGCTTAGTACATTCATTGCACTCAGCTCCGCATAACTGCTCCTGCTCCAGGTGATATCTGTTGCTCCATGTTCTGTCATACTGCAACTACTTCGGTTTACAACCATCTTTCAGGACCAGTCCTTTGATCCGCATGTACATCAGCAAGTCACCCAACATTCTCCTTCATTCAGCGACCAGAACTGATATTCATGCAGCAGAGTGGAGTACACCAGGCATGGTTCAGCAACTGGAAGCAGTGCCAATCCAGTATCCACGCCACTCTCCCCGGCTCTGTACCACCTTTCAATGGATTAAAGTATATGCTGCAAAGAAAAAAGAAAACTCTACTCTAACTCTATAGACTAAGGCTTTCCAAAAGCAAAATGCAAGATCTAAAAACACCTCTATAAACTGCTTGAAACCGAGGAACACCGTTCTGCACTATTACACGCCACCACTTTCTAGCCTACAGCTTACCATCACCCGAGCTTAATCACTCATCACTGGAAACCTCCAGATACTGATTACTATGTTAGTGCAAAATGACAGAATACAAGAAGTGTGAGACCCCGTATATGTATAAGGGTATATATGTACATAAAAATGTAAATAGAGTTGTACTATAAATTTATGAGTGAAGTATATGTGATGTAAGTCCATAAGTAATGTACACATTTGTAATGAGAGTGGTAATTGTACATACAAGTTACATTAAGTATGAATGTGAAGAAATGGACTTAAACATGTGGAGAATGTGTGTAGAATAGATTATGAGTAGTTTGGTAAAATGGAAGTAGAATTGCATAAGATGTGCACTTCTATTTTTGTTTATATTAAGTACCATTGGTCATACAAAGATTCTACACAAGTTTTAATGTGTATGAAGTGAGGATGGATGCCATTTTCAAGTCTCAAACATGAATGGATGAGAAAAGGATCATGGTAGCAAATTAAGGATGTTTGGTAAGTGTTGCTATAGAAGAACTGCAGAAAATCTAGAAATTGTGAAGGGCAGATCGATCTCATGAGATGAGAGATCGATCTGGAAGAGCCAGAATGCTCTTATTTGGGCAAAGGAATAGAGCAGATCGATCTCCAATGGAGCCAGATCGATCTTCTAAGCATTCTGTAGTGAAAAGATCGATCCCCAAGCACCCAGATCGATCTCCTTAGCTCTCTGTTTGGGAGCAGATCGATCTCATGCTTCGACAGATCGATCTCATACTTAAAATGCCGTGAAAAAGAGAGATTTAAGGGGACCAGATCGATCTCCTCTTGGACCAGATCGATCTCCTCAAGCTATTTCTATATAAGGAGTGCTGAAAATCAGAAAATTTTGGGAAAAACACTAACCTTCCACTTTCAACCTAAAAACCTAACTTTCTCTCTTTAAAATCAGCCATTTTCAGTGAGGTTTGAAGAGAGACCATTAGAGGCAAAGTTGTTCCTATCAAAGAGAAGAACAACATAGTTGGAAAGCATTTTCCATTGTTGGTATTGAAGGAGTTAAGGGCATTGCCATTTGGAGTAAGAAGAGAAATCAAATTGGGTAAGATTCTAACACTCCAACTATGGTACATTGTTTATATAATTGATTTTGGAGTTGTTTGGCATGAGTATGGATGGTTAGAAACTATCTAAAATGCATTGGAAAGATTATGACCTAGAAATGGTCTAGAGTGAGAAAGTGGAATGTATGGAGATTAATGATGAATGAGATATGTAGAAGTTATTAATAGTGTTGTGGAATGATTTTAAGATGTGGTTAGTGGATAAATTGTGAGATTTACCTAAAAGAGGTAAAATATCGAATAAGGCATTGGTAAAATGCATAAGTGAGTAATATTGACTAGTGAGGTCAATTATGGGTTAAATACATTAACTCAATTGATTTAATGAATGAATCGCAGCTTCCGAGGATACGCCGAGGCGAGTTGAGCCAAGAGCGTGAGAAGCTAAAAGGAAAGGAGTCACACCAAGTAAATCGAGGTAAGGGAATTGTGTGGACTCTTAGAGATATCTGTGAGCAATTTGGGCGCTTAAATGTTTTGCTAGAATGCATGAGATTAGGAAATGATGTTGGGTGATTGAAGGGCAAAAGTTGGGAGCTTGAAAAATGTGCATGAAAATAAAAGCATATTGCTTTGAAAATCATGTTTTATTGCTTTTTAGCAAATGATTGGTCAGTTGGCTGACATTGAAATGATTTGCAAAAGAAATGAGTGTGTTTTGGTTTTGTTAACCATACTTTGCAGGTTTTGAGCCACCTACATGATTTCGTGAGTATGATAGCGTGCAAGAGTATGACTCGCACGAGATTTGACGTGTTTTATACACATGAGTGCAAGAGGCACTAGTTTTCACATGGATTTCATAATTGTTTTGGCATTATGCTTGGAGTTTGCCTCGCACTGGATGCCCACCTTGCATGTTGCCGTGTTTGGAGCTTCGAGTAGACTGGGTGTCACATCGATTAAATAGGCTCACATGTGTATTGTTTTGACATGATTAATTAGCCGTGTTAGGAGCTTCGGGTAGACAAGAGGTCGTACCGATTAAATAGGCTCACACGTGCGTTTGAGATGTGGCGTGATATGATGTGTTGATTGGGTCCACGGAGTACATTGTACTATGCATGTAGCATGGAGTACACTGTATCGTGTTGAGTTGTGATGTGCCGTCTTCGGATGAGATCTGCTATGGACCGGTGGGTAGGATTTGACCCACCTCCCATGTGGAAGCAGATAGTGGTGATATCCCGCACACCTGATTCGTGTAGCCGGTATCACAGGTTATGTACATAGGCCTTGAGGTTATTACCTATTGTTGAACTGCCTATCTCACATGTCTACTGCTATTTGAGAATAAATCCATGTTTGAAAATGATTTATCTGTTAGGAAAGTCCGAGGGATGGGCTGAGACCTGACCAGTGATGAATTGATTTGTTAATGGTTTTTAAAGTGCACGGATGCATGACGTTTAATGCCATACTTTATTGTGAAAATGCATGATGGGTAATGCCATGCTTTTATTGTGAATTATGCATGATGATTTATACCATGCCTTGAGTTGAAATGTGCACTTGATTTTAATAGCATGAATGCTTTACATACCATTAACACAATCATACACTCATGTTTTGAGATAAATAATGAATGAAATGCTTTTGAGCATGGCATCACGATCACGTAGATAGTGCAGTATCTACCTGTTCGCATGATTGCCTTACTGAGCACGTGGTTTGCTCACCCCTTTATTTTCCCCCTCTTTACAGGGAATTGAGTATATAGTGAGCGTGGTTGGAGGCATTTCCCTTTAGGTAATCCACTGCATCCCATCGCTAAAGGTATACACACTTGGATTATTTTGTATCTAAACTAGACATAGCACAGTAGCATTTTGTATGTAACTACTGGGGATGTAAAATAATGTAAACACATGTAACAACTCTGATATATATACATTTATACAAGTGTTTACTCATAAATAATGTTTCAAATTGAATTGTTATGGTGGAGTGAGTTAGACATCGATACACAGCCCAACTATTAAGAGTGTGGTTGTTCATGATCGAGGAAGGATGATTAAAGATTGATGCATGAAAATGTGAAAAATTTATACGTATTTTGGTAAGTTGAGGGTCGTGACAGAAGTTGGTATCATAGCTCGAGTTGGTTTGACGTGTGTCGTGTCTAAAATACTTAATAAGTTGAAAAATTTCATCCCCAAGTTACTGTGCTTGTTTAGATACAATTGTGTGTGTGTCGATGGGTTGACTAAGTAATTGGTTATGAATGTTGGGAATTGAGTAAGTATGCCTAATACCAGTCGCGGTAGAGGGATGAGAGCACAGGCTCGAGGCCGTAGAGGTAGGCCTGGGGGTCGTGTTGAGCCAAAAACGCACGAGGATCAGGAGGATGTTGAGGTGGAGGCTGATGTTGAGCACGTTCCACAGGGTCCAGAGGAGAGACCTGAGAGTACTGAGGCTCGCTTCTCGAGGATTGAGCGGAGCATTGAGATGATTGTGGAGTTGGTCACCCAATCTTTATCTGGAGTTGGCGGTAGACAGAGTCCCGCTACACAGGGTGATGCCGAGCAGGCAGCAGCTCCCGAGGCACGGGTAAGGGAAGCCCAGAGGCCACAAACGACAGATACCCCACCCACACAGGATGTGCCTACGTCGGTTGCTACACCAGGCAGTAGAGGTTGGGGATACGGTTGTGATTTGGATAGATTACGGCAGTTTCAGAAGTTTGGACCACTGTATTTCAGTGGAGTAAAGGACCCAGTAGCGGCTGAGGATTGGATCAATGAGGTCGAGAAATTATATGGGTTTTTTGAGTGCACCACTATCGAGATGGTAGCATTTGTCGTTTTTATGCTGAAGGGATCAGCAGAACATTGGAAGAAGTCCACCAGGCCTATTTTGAGAACCCGGCATACTAAGATCAGCTGGGATGTGTTTCTAGAGGCCTTCCGGAGACAGTATGTCCCGGATACCTCACAACGAAAGCTAAAGATGGCATTTTTGGGACTGACCCAAGGGAGTAGGACTGTGGATGAGTATGAGACTGCTTTTATATCCCTGGGCAGATATGATCCCAACATGATGGGTAATGAGGTCGAGAAGATCCAGAAATTTATGGATGGATTGAGATCGACCATCAGGTCTAGATTGGTTCCTCTGGATGTACCGACCTATGAGGAGGCAGTGCGCAGGGCGCAACTATGTGAACAAGATGTTGATAGGATTGCTTCAGAGTTTGGAAAGGTTAGTAAGATGAGGGATAGAGATAAGAAAAGACCAGTGATGGATAGAGGCTTCAGTTATAAAAGAAGCAAGAGATTCTCTGGAAAGAGGCCAAGAATTAATGAGATCCGGGAGAGGACAGTTGATACTCCCATGTATCCGGCCATTGCTCCAGCTAAGGGAATCGTGATTGGAGGACCACGGCCTACTACGGAACAGTGTGGCAAGTGTGGTAGGTACCATGGTACTCGACCATGTTATGGTCCTGTAGTATGCTTCAGATGTGGGAAGCCAGGGCACATAATCAGAGATTGCCCAGAGATGATAGAGAGAGCCCCATAGAATGGCAAGGAGCCAGAGAGAGCTCCAGTTGGTACAGCTGCTCTGAGGAGGAGGGCTACAGTCGAGGAAAAGGGGAAGCAAGTAGTGGGTGTAAGCAGAGGATGAGTGCACGTACTGGACCAGGACATTGCAGATCAGTCATCGGATGTGGTAAAAGGTACCATCCAAATCTTTGATTTAGAAGCTTATGTACTGTTTGATCCTGGTGCCACGCATTCTTTTGTATCACCATCCTTTGCATGTAAATTGTTGAAGCATCTAAAACCCACACTACTCGATAAGATGTTATTAATATCTACCCCTATGAATGATAGTCAGTTGACTGAGCATGTATATAGAGATTGTAAGATGAGGATATGAGGTAAAGAAATAGCAGCCGATTTGATTTTATTAAATATGAGTGATTTTGATGTGATCCTAGGAATGGATTGGTTGGCTGCCAATCATGTTATTATGGATTGTCATGCAAAAACTTTGATGTTTCTAAAGATAGACAATCTTGTAGTAAATTCTGTGAAATGAAATTAAAGAAAATGATTATTATAAGTGTGATGAGTACAATCTTGATACATGATGTATGAAAGATAAATTTGATTTCATGTATGCATGTGATGTGATGAATTTATGATACTAATGGTGGAAAGAATAATGTAAAGGATTCATCGCTTTTGTGATTGAGACGGATAAGGCACGTTCGGAATTGGAACACATACCAGTGGTTAGGGAATTTCCAGATGTCTTTCCGGATGAGTTACCGGGGTTACCTCCAGATAGGGAGATAGAGTTTGGTATAGATTTAACACCTGGTACAGAGCCGATGTCCAAGCCACCATACAGAATGGCTTAAGTTGAGTTAGAGGAGTTAAGGAAACAGTTACAGGAGTTGCTGGAGAAGGGGTTCGTCAGGCCGAGCGTCTCACCTTAGAGAGCATCGGTTCTGTTTGTAAGGAAGAAGGATGGAAGCCTCCGACTGTGTATAGATTACTGGTTGTTGAATAAGGCCACCATTAAGAATAAGTATCCCCTCCCACGCATCGATGATTTGTTGGATCAGCTTAAGGGAGCGCAGGTCTTTTCCAAGATAGATCTGAGATCAGGGTACCATCAGTTGAAGATACGAGATGGAGATGTACCCAAGACAGCTTTTCGCACCCGGTATGGACATTATGAGTTTATGGTTATGCCATTCGGGTTGACGAATGCTCCCGTAACTTTTATGTCGTTGATGAATGAGGTATTCCACCAGTATTTGGATCGATTTGTGATCGTGTTTATTGATGAAATACTGGTGTACTCAAGGTCTAGTGAGGAGCATGAAAGGCATCTAAGGATAGTGCTACAGACCCTTCGAGAGAAGAAGTTGTATGCTAAACTCAGTAAGTGTGACTTTTGGTTGGAACAGATCTCTTTTCTGGGTCATATAGTATCAAAAGATGGAGTGTCAGTGGATCCATCTAAGATTGAGGCCGTAGTTCAGTGGCAGAGACCCCAGACAGTGACAGAGATCAGAAGTTTCCTGGGTTTAGCTGGGTATTATCGAAGGTTCGTAGAGGGATTTTTGAGGTTAGCTGCTCCTTTGACACGCCTCACAAGAAAGAATGTGGAGTTTGTGTGGGACGATAAGTGTGAAGAAAGTTTTGAGGAGCTGAAAAGGAGACTAACCACAGCTCCGATCCTCACCATTCCTACCAGCTCAGGAGGTTTCTCGGTGTATACCGATGCTTCACATCTGGGACTGGGCTGTGTATTGATGCAGGATGGGAAGGTAGTAGCCTATGGATCAAGACAGTTAAAGGATCATGAGAGGAACTACCCGACCCATGACTTGGAGTTGGCAGCTGTGGTGTTTGCGCTGAAGATATGGCGCCACTACCTTTATGGTGAGAGATTTCAAGTTTATACAGATCATAAGAGCCTTAAGTACCTATTCTCACAGAAAGAGTTGAACATGAGACAGAGGAGATGGCTCGAGCTGTTAAAGGATTATGATTGTGAAATCTTATACCACCCGGGTAAAGTAAATGTGGTTGCTAATGCTTTGAGTAGGAAGCATCTCGGGATGGTATCACTTATGATGGTCAGGGAACACGAGCTGTTGGAACAGTTCACGAGCCTCAGTTTGGATATGACCTTGCCTGACGCTGATAGTGGATTTATGATAGCTAGCCTGCAGTTGGAACCGGATCTGGTAGATCGAATCCGACAGGCTCAGCGAGTTGATCAGTAGTGTAGTGATATTGTCGGGCAGATACAGAGGGGTATAGAGACGGACTTTGGGTTGAGTTCGGATGGATTGTTGAAGTTCAGAGGCAGGATATGTGTTCCTGATGATGCAGAGATCAGAAGGTTGATCTTGACAGAGGCTCACTCATCGAGGTATACGATACATCCAGGGAGTACTAAGATGTATCAAAACTTTCGAAAAGTTTATTGGTGGTCTGGAATGAAAAAGCACATTGCTGAATATGTTGCTAAGTGTCTCGTTTGTCAGCGGGTAAAGGTAGAGCATCAAAAGCCTGCAGGGTTATTGCAGCCTCTACCGATACCGACATGGAAGTGGGAGCATGTCACCATGGATTTTGTGATGGGATTACCGAGGACCCGGAGAGGTCATGATGCCATATTGGTGATTGTGGATCGGTTGACGAAATCAGCCCATTTTCTAGCTATGAGAGCTACTGATACTCTGAGCCAGTTAGCGAACCTATATGTGCGCGAGATAGTGAGGCTACATGGAATTCCAGTGAGCGTTGTTTCTGATAGGGATGCCCGCTTCACTTCCCACTTTTGGGAACATTTTCAGGAAGCGATGGGGACCCAGTTGAGTTTTAGCACCGCGTTTCATCCTCAGACAGATGGTCAGTTAGAGAGGACTATACAGACCCTGGAGGATATGTTGAGAGCGTGTGCATTGGATTTTGGAGGCTCCTGGGATGACCATTTGCCACTCGCAGAGTTCGCGTATAATAACAGTTTTCATGCGATTATCGGGATGGCACCATATGAGGCATTGTATGGGCGTAGATGTCGTTCCCCTATTGGATGGGAAGAGGTTGGTGACAGACAGATTTTTGCTCCCGACTTGGTTAGACAAGCCTCTGAGGACATCCAATTGACATGTGAGAGGTTACGGACAGCTCAGAGCAGGCAAAAGAGTTATGCTGACAAGAGACGGAGACCACTAGAGTTTGATGTGGGTGAGTCGGTGTTTTTGAAAGTTTCCCCTTCGAAGGGAATTATGAGATTTGGGAAGAAAGGAAAGATGAGCCCTCGATATATAGGGCCATTTGAGATACTTGATAAGGTGGGAGATAAGGTTTATAGATTGGCATTGCCACCAGAGTTGGCAAGTGTGCATAATGTCTTCCACGTATCCATGTTGAGGAAGTATCACCCGGACCCGGCACATGTAATAAGGTATGAGCCATTGGAGCTCAACGAGGGTATGACATATGTTGAGAAACTAGTTCGGGTATTGGACAGAAAAGAGAAAGTGTTGAGGACAAAGACAATTCCCTTGGTGAAAATACTTTGGCAATATCACACTGTGGAAGAAGCCACATGGGAATTAGAGAGTTTGATGCGGGAGAGGTATCCCGAGTTGTTCCTAGAATAATTGGTTCTAATTTGGAGGACCAAATTTTCTAAGTGGGGGAGAATGTGAGACCCCGTATATGTATAAGGGTATATATGTACATAGAAATGTAAATAGAGTTGTACTATAAATTCATGAGTGAAGTATATGTGATGTAAGTCCATAAGTAATGTACACACTTGTAATGAGAGTTGTAATTGTACATACAAGTTACATTAAGTATGAATGTGAAGAAATGGACTTAAACATGTGGAGAATGTGTGTAGAATAGATTATGAGTAGTTTGGTGAAATGGAAGTAGAATTGCATAAGATGTGCACCTCTATTTTTGTTTATATTAAGTACCATTGGTCATACAAAGATTCTATACAAGTTTTAATGTGTATGAAGTGAGGATGGATGCCATTTTCAAGTCTCAAAGATGAATGGATGAGAAAAGGATCATGGTAGCAAATTAAGGATGTTTGGTAAGTGTTGCTGCAGAAGAACTGCAGAAAATCTGGAAATTGTGAAGGGCAGATCGATCTCATGGGATGAGAGATCAATCTGGAAGAGCCAGAATGCTCTTATTTAGGCAAAGGAATAGAGCAGATCGATCCCCAAGCACCCAGATCGATCTCCTTAGCTCTCTGTTTGGGAGCAGATCGATCTCATGCTTCGATAGATCGATCTCATGCTTAAAATGCCGTGAAAAAGAGGGATTTAAGGGGACCAGATCGATCTCCTCTTGGACCAGATCGATCTCCTCAAGCTATTTCTATATAAGGAGTGCTGAAAATCAGAAAATTTCAGAAAAAACACTAACCTTCCACTTTCAACCCAAAAACCTAACTTTCTCTCTCTAAAATCAGCCATTTTCAGTGAGGTTTGAAGAGAGACCATTAGAGGCAAAGTTGCTCCTATCAAAGAGAAGAACAACATAGTTGGAAAGCATTTTCCCATTGTTAGTATTGAAGGAGTTAAGGGCATTGCCATTTGGAGCAAGAAGAGAAATCAAATTGGGTAAGATTCTAACACTCCAATTATGGTACATTGTTTATATAATTGATTTTGGAGTTGTTTGGCATGAGTATGGCTAGTTGAAACTATCTAAAATGCATTGGAAAGATTATGACCTAGAAATGGTCTAGAGTGAGAAAGTGGAATGTATGGAGATTAATGATGAATGAGATATGTAGAAGTTATTAATAGTGTTGTGGAATGATTTTAAGATGTGGTTAGTGGATAAATTGTGAGATTTACCTAAAAGAGGTAAAATATGGAATAAGGCATTGGTAAAATGCATAAGTGAGTAATATTGACTAGTGAGGTCAATTATGGGTTAAATACATTAACTCAATTGATTTAATGAATGAATCGCAGCTTCCGAGGATACGCCGAGGCGAGTTGAGCCAAGAGCGTGAGAAGCTAAAAGGAAAGGAGTCACACCAAGTAAATCGAGGTAAGGGAATTATGTGGACTCTTAGAGATATCTGTGCGCAATTTGGGCACTTAAATGTTTTGCTAGAATGCATGAGATTAGGAAATGATGTTGGGTGATTGAAGGGCAAAAGTTGGGAGTTTGAAAAATGTTCATGAAAACAAAAGCATATTGCTTTGAAAATCATGTTTTATTGCTTTTTAGCAAATGATTGGTAGGTTGGCTGACATTGAAATGATTTGCAAAAGAAATGAGTGTGTTTTGGTTTTGTTAACCATACTTTGCAAGTTTTGAGCCACCTACATGATTTCGTGAGTATGATAGCGTGCAAGAGTATGACTCGCACGAGATTTGACGTGTTTTATACACATGAGTGCAAGAGGCACTAGTTTTCACATGCATTTCATAATTGTTTTGGCATTGTGCTTAGAGTTTGTCTCGCACTGGATGCCCACCTTGCATGTTGCCGTGTTTGGAGCTTCGAGTAGACTGGGTGTCACATCGATTAAATAGGCTCACACGTACAATGTTTTGACATGATTAATTAGTCGTGTTAGGAGCTTCGGGTAGACAAGAGGTCGTACCGATTAAATAGGCTCACACATGCGTTTGAGATGTGGCGTGATATGATGTGTTGATTGGGTCCACGGAGTACGTTGTACCTTGCATGTAGCATGGAGTACACTGTACCGTGTTGAGTTGTGATGTGCCGTCTTCGGACGAGATCTGCTATGGACCGACGGGTAGGATTTGATCCACCTCCCGTGTGGAAGCAGATAGTGGTGATATCCCACACACCTGATCCGTGTAGCCGATATCACAGGTTATGTACATAGGCCTTGAGGTTATTACCTATTGTTGAACTGCCTATCTCACATGTCTACTGCTATTTGAGAATAAATCCATGTTTGAAAATGATTTGTGGGTCAGGAAAGTCTGAGGGATGGGCCGAGACCTGACCAGTGATGAATTGATTTGTTAATGGTTTTTAAAGTGTACAGATGCATGATGTTTAATGCCATGCTTTATTGTGAAAATGCATGATGGGTAATGCCATGCTTTTATTGTGAATTATGCATGATGATTTATACCATGCTTTGAGTTAAAATGTGCACTTGATTTTAATAGCATGAATGCTTTACATACCATTAACACAATCATACACTCATGTTTTGAGATAAATAATGAATGAAATGCTTTTGAGCATGGCATCATGATCACGTAGATAGTGCAGTATCTACCTGTTCGCATGATTGCCTTACTGAGCGTGTGGTTTGCTCATCCCCCCTTATTTTCCCCCTCTCTACAGAGAATTGAGTATATAGTGAGCGTGATTGGAGGCATTTCCCTTTTGGTAATCCGCTGCATCCCATCGCTAAAGGTATACACACTTGGATTATTTTGTATCTAAACTAGACATAGCACAGTAGCATTTTGTATGTAACTACTGGGGATGTAAAACAATGTAAACACATGTAACAACTCTGATATATATACATTTATACAAGTGTTTACTCATAAATAATGTTTCAAATTGAATTGGTATGGTGGAGTGAGTTAGACGTCGACACACAACCCAACTGTTAAGAGTGTGGTTGTTCACGATCGAGGAAGGATGATTAAAGATTGATGCATGAAAATGCGAAAAATTTGTACGTATTTTGGTAAGTTGAGGGTCGTGACAAGAAGAATGAACAGTACAATGCTCATGAAACAGAGGAGAATAGAGCTTAGTTTTGGTTCGCTGGTCTGCTTCCTCATTGTCGTCCAACTGCCACCCGAACAACACTCTCAGTATCACAACAACAAGCTTCTCTTCAGGTATAGAAATAAATTGAAGTAGTTAAAGAAACCTGAGAATTAAAAGAAGCCAGTGTACTTTGAACAATAGCTGGTCCCGAAAAATAGAGATAGAAAAATGTCCAAATGAAAATTGATTAATGCAGGAAAATGGAACATTCAAACCGAAAAGAAAAATGCAGAAAAATGGATAGTTTCTATTTATCAAAATAAAAGAGAATCAATGTGCACAGATAAATGCACAAGCAAGAGATAAAATAGCAGCTAACATCAAACCAATAGTAGCAATGGATGCAACCGAGCCAGGAGAGGATGCTTAGCCACTATCACCAGCTGTGCATCACCTCTCACATTACTCGGTTGCCCCATGAATCCTTGAACCCGAATGGACAGTAGAAAACAAAGAAATCAAACCAACCTAGTGAGCAAAACCAAGAGCAACAAAAAAAATAAAAATAAAAACTTTTCCTTAAGTAATGAAGCTTGAACAAACCGAGAAAAAGAAGAAGATGGAAAATAGTTGCTATCAACATGAACTTTTGAATACTAGAAAAGAAATGAAATTTCTCTTAAAATAAAAGTAGCAATTTCTATGAACAGTAGCTAAACAAGAAAGGTAGCTAACAACATTACTTGGAAAATAAAGCAAATGGGAAAGTTGTAATATTAAAAACAAACTTACAAACTAAACTACCCTAGAATTACAATTACTCCTAATTTTCTTTTAAAAACTACTCCTAAATTACTCTACACTACTCATAACCTAGGCTTCTTCTATTCTACCTACACTACTCAATTTTTTCAGTTGCCATCATGTTCTATTTATATACACAGTTAGGGGTACAATGGTAATTTTTCCATCCTAGATTAGTTGGCATTGTTTGGTCACTTGTCTTCATTTGATTTGCTGCAGAGTAGATATTTCCATGTCACCCGTCTTTTTGTCCAATTGGCTTTGCGATGTGGTCCGGCGTGTGTCTTCCAGAAGGTTGGCACAGTGTCCGTCGATCTTATCGTTTCGGAGCGAATAAAATACGGACACTTGGCATCACGCGTGTTCAGACGACTGGTGACTCGATCTGCAATTTTGAAGTGGTCCAGTCTCCTTTAGCTCGTTTTCAGCCCAATTTTGACTGAAACGACTAAGTTTCATCCGAATTTATTTTATCTGCACATTAAATAATTTTAATTAAATAAGGAGGATAATTAATAAAATAATATGGAGATTTAAATAATTAATTAAGAAATTAAGCACAAGTAATTCTATTAAAAATATAATTATCAGCAAATTGTGGTGACACAAACGAGTGTGTGGAACCTGGGTCAAACAGTACATGTGTTTCATGATTACAGATAAGGAGAATACCTCGGATAACATCGGAGGATGTATCAGCTGTCTCCTGATCAATAGCAAACACTCAGCCCTGGGAGACAGGCTTCTTACCCTTGTCTACGGCTGTGGTTCTCCTCTGCGGAGCCTGAGCCGATCTCTCTGTCTGTCTAGGTGCCTCACGAGGTTTCTGAGATCTCATAAGTGGACACTTTCTCATTAGGTGTCCTACTTCACCGCATCTATAGCAAGTAAATGTACCTGTGCGATAAGGTCCAGTATGAATATTGCGACATGTCTTGCATCATGGCACTCTTATCTCAGAGCCTCTAATCATACCTGCGGCACCAACTATAGTCTTGGGCTTACCAGCCCCTATCTATGTTCCTTTTTCCCTCTGTCTCTTGGGCTGACCCCCTCTTAACTCATATCGAGAAGTAACTGTTCTCTTCCCCTTATCTCTGACTGATCCCCTGAAACCATGCTCTGCTTGAGTAATATCCAAGCCCCTCTCTATCTCCTGGGCTCGCCTCAGAGCATCTCTGAAATCTACGATATTCTAACCCATCGGCCTATCTCTGATCCCGAATCTCAATCCTACTAGAAATCTCTCTATCTGGCGATCGAGATCTCTAACTGTCTCTAGATCATATCTCATTAGGGTTGTAAATTTGTTCTCATACTCGTCTACTGTAGAACTTCCTTGTCATAAATCCATAAACTCTGCTTGCATCTTCTTTCGAGCTGCAAGAGGTACATACTGCTCTTGGAATACGACTAAGAAAGCATTCCATGTGATCTCTAAGGGATCCTCGGTTAATGCAGTTTGTGTTGATCTCCACCAAAACTTAGCCTGTCCCTTCATCATTTAACCCGCCATAGTTACTCTCTCCCTATCAGTATACCCCAAAAACTAAAATATCGCCTCAATATCTACGATCCACTCTTCAGGCTTAATCGGGTCCTTAAGCCCTGTGAACTCCGGAGGATGCATACCTAAGAAATCTCGCACCCTCTGAGTCTCTCTGTCATCCCTATGCTAGGGAACTGCTGGCTGAGGGCTGGGGCTACTGGAGGAACTGATGGGGGAGGAGGATTAGGCGTAGGAGTAGATGTCTCCGTACCAGGTGTACGTACCCTAAACTGCTGGGTAAACATAGTGGTAAAGGCTGTAAGTCCTTCCCTCATACCCTGTACTGTGTCTTCGAGCCTTCTTATTCTATCAATAGGGCTCTCGGGTTGAGGGGGAAGTGGTGGAGCGGGTTGAGCTCGTCTCTATGAACGGCCTTATCTACCACTCATGATCAGTGATCTCCTATTTGCACATAATCCATAAATTAACTCATACTTTGACAAGTAAGCTTACTTTATCACCAGACATGCATAGACACATTGGGATGTAATACACTCTTATTACTAGATATGACAGTACTACACAACATTTGCTCTGATACCAAGCGAAGCTGTCATGCCCCGAAAACGCAAAAAAATAGGGCTAATTTAAACTTTTTATCCATTATCTATGTTGTTTTCCTGTCCCATGTCTAGATTTAAAACCTTTTTCATTTTCAGGATCGCATTACATCACATATATTTTGCGTAATTAAAACTCTGTATATATATAATCATTTACAACTATTACATCTCGACTATTATATACAATAGTGTCTATTCTGTATCACATGTCTGGAATACGAGTAAGACTGTACCTCAAGGCTACGAAAGTATTTGATGAAAGGTCAGCCTATCTTGTCAATGACCACAGTCTCGTATGTGCAGTAGACTCGCTGTAAATAATCTGGGAGATGGAGAGGAGGGGGTGAGTTTTTCAGACTTAATAAGAGATACATTTAAAATAGCTTTAAATACTCAAAACATGGTAAAACTCATGGTTTTACAAATCAGCATACATATGCAGTGGAGTAGAGATGCTTACATTTCATAAAAGCAGTAAAAACATGCTTTAAAATAATTGGTTTACACCTATACATCGTTTTCGTAAAATGTATCATGCTGAAATCATAGCGTATAGTGTAAACATACATAAAGCATCTCAAAAGCTCAAAATGTGTGAATCATATCACACTGTCACTTTAAAAAGTGAAATCATGCTATCACAGGCACAATTCGTAAAACATACTCATGACTACCTTTAAAATTTCATCATACAAATTTGTACTCAATAGCAAATCATAAAACAGGTAGCATGAAATGTGCGAAAACATATATATATCATTCCGTCAATTCATCGTAGAGCCTGGCATAATCATATATTAGTCCCGAAAGACATCGTACATCAGGTCCCGTAGGACGTTCATCATAGGTACATACGGCCATTGTAGAGGGGAGCCATAGGACTGGATCAGGGTCGTACGCTGCCTTATCTCTTGTGTACCACTAAACGGGGACTATACGCACGAACTCACGTGCATCACCAAGTGTGGACTATATGTACATTTCTCATATCAAGTCAGAGCCTGCCCATTCCCTGGCCGTTGGCTAGGTAGATCCTCGATCGTCTCCATAAGCTACCTTATGTATGCGAGATCGATCCCAGATCCTCTGACTATTGTCATATCATGCCTTTTTACCCCATAAAAATCATTTTCGGCCTCTTACCCATTTTATCAAAATCATTTTGGGCCTCATACCCTTGTACTGAAAACCATTACAGGACTCTAACCCGATTCTCAAAATCGTTACGGGACTCTAACCCATTTCTCATAGAAAATATGGTTTTCATAAATCATTACAGGACTCTAGCCCATCTAAACATGAAAAGCATAGTTATCATAGTCATTTCTTGGGACTCATACCCGTACCGTGAAAATATAGCTTAAAAGCTGTTTCGAGACTTTAACCCGTGTCATGAAAACATTATTTCATAAAACATATTGGGACTTTTACCCTAATCTCACATGAAAACACTATGCTTTCGTCCTAGAAGTGAAAAATCACTTTTATAAACATGTATGCTGTAAAAATGTATCTCATATATAGAAAACATGCTGAAAACTCAAGAAATAGTTTTGGCATTGGTTTGAAGATAGTTGGAAATCCATTTCACAAAATCTCATTCAATTCATATTCATAAACCGTAGGTAAGGATGGAGGAGCATGAACGCTACTCTAAATTATATCCCTTACCTCGAATCCCGTCGAGTACGTAGCTAAATCTCTCTGTCAGAGGTTCGTTTAGCTCGACCTGCTCCTAATCCAGTCTCGGAGCTACATATAATTATTTATTAAGTCAATTTAACTTAACAAATATTTTTCTCATATTTACAACAGTCAATTTAGCTAATTGGGCCAATTTTTCTCTTATTGGGCCTAATTGCACCTTAATGGGCCTTAATCCGTTTTAAGCCTGTTTCCACTTATTAATTCTTTCATCAAGGCCTATTGGGCTCACTGGGCCCATCAGTACGTATTGGGCCTTTTTCTAGACTCTTTGAATAGCCCGTATATCATTTACGACAATTTAATTAAAAATCCCAATATAATCCTCTAATTGTGAAATTTAATTCGTAACTCGTAAAATAAATCTTTAATATGTGATAATTACATAAATTGTTGTAAATGAGCTTTACTTACCCAAGATTATGCGATGGTACGTAAATCGGAGTTTGATCGGGCTCACGTATGCGATTTATAGTCGAACTGCACAATTTTATATTTAATTTCGGGTAAATTTTCGATCAAATATAATTTAAATAAATTTCTTCAAAATCAAATCGATCACTTTTGACCTCTTATCGACTTACTCGAAGTCCAGTATATCTCCGAAAATCTTCCCTTTTTTTTCTTTTTCTCTTTTTCTTTCTTTTTCTCCCTTTTTCCTCTCTTTCTTTGCTTAACCAGTCCGGTTCGGTTCAGCGCAGTACTTTTCTTACTGAACCGGTCCGTACCGATTTAGGCTTTCCCGTCGTCGTTCATCTCTTTTTCGACTGGTTCTCGAGCCGTTTCTGGCGCCAATCGGTGCGTCTGGAGCAGGGGAACGTTCGGCTAGGGTCGGCTGAGGTTAATCGTCGGTGGAACCGTCGGGATCTTCTTCTCTCCCTCGCGGCTTCCTCTCCTCGATCCACTAGATTCTAGCATCGGTTGTCACGACCCAAACTACCCAAAAATCAGAGTTAATTTTTCGCGTTTCATTATTTTCTTACTTAAATTCTTACATGTCCTCGAATCGTGACCACACTCCACTAACAAATTAGGCTGTGAGTCAATGCCAGTCCCACCCTTCAATTACCATCTAACTTATTTCTTCTCCAGTCATTTATAATTGTTTACATTATTTATACATCCCCTAAAGTTACTTACAAATATGTTACTGTGCTATGCTTATGTAAATACAATATGTACAAGTGTATATACCTTATGTTGATGGGCAGCAGCGGATATCCAGAATGCAGTACTGAGTCGCCTCAACTTCAACTGGAGATTATCTGTGGGAGAAAATGAAAGGGGTGAGCACATCAAGCTCAGTAAGGCAATCCTACGAACAAGTAGGTAACCATACTACCTACATGAACGTGGTGCCATGCATAAACCACCATTTCTCCACACATTTTAAAACAAATGACATAAGCTTATGATGTTATGTAAATCGAGTTTGCACGGAAAATTCAACATGCAATTATTTTAAATCATTTCTTTCTCTTTAAAATTTTCACAATAAAGTCAGGACTCGACCCCTCCTTCGGGTGACCCTGACTCACACGAAACCATAAAAATCAATTTACATTCACACATGGGTTTGAAAAGCATGGAAATACCATCATGTAAATTTAATTTAAAACCCAGTTTAAATCATAGTCAAAATCATCAACATGTGAGACTAGGCAATGTCTGTATATCGGCAAATAACCAGGACTATGGCCATATGTGTGTCCTCGGGAGTTCCTCAGCTACACAGATCCTAGTGTGCGGGTTCTCACCATGATCGGGAACCGCCCAGGAGGTGGGTCAATCTATCCCGTCAGTCTTATCTGATCCCAAGCATCCGAAGATGCTGCATTCGGAGATGCCGTATCCGAAGATACCACACGGTACATTGTACTCCATGCTACTTGCACGGTACATCGTACTCCGTGAACCCATATAATATCTCTATACTCATGCCATGTCTCAAAACGCACGTGTGGGCCAATTTAATCGGTGACACACAGTCTACCCGATGCTCCAAGCACGACTCATCGCATGTTCTCATAAAATCAGCGCGAGCGATGCTCAGCACTCTCATCAATCAAGTAAAACTGGCAGAGCCCGCTTTACATCCCCACAAGGCCGCCAACCTCATCCCTCACTCTCACCCCACCTAAGAGGTCTTTTGAGCCTGTTGGGCCTTTTGGCTGACTCCAAGGGCAGACAGCGCTACTCCACAAATCCAGTAAATCTAGTGCGAGCTAAGCTTAACACTTGTATATAAATCACATGAAAATCTTATAAAATCTGGTGCGAGTTAGACTCTAGCACCGTGTCACGAAAAAACATGTGAAATCTGGTGCGAGTTATACTCTAGCACCTATGCATGTAAAACTCTAGTGCGAGCTCTCGCTCCAGCACCAATGCATGCATCACCCAAATCAAAACATCGTGCGAGCTGAGCTCTAGCACGTCACATGTAAATAAAAACACGTAGGCGGCTCGGTTATCTCCAAATAGTTTTTCACGGAAATTACATCGTTAAAGGTATGCAATGCTATGCATTTTTCTTTAAAAGTGAGCCAGCCTACTCATGCATGTGTTAAAATACCTCCAGAATGAGCAGGAACCTTTTGTTCTTGATCCTCTCAATTTTTCCTAAATTTATAGATTTTACCCTTAACAAGGGTATTTTAGTAATTTGCCCATTCGGGGCACTAAAATTATTATTCGACCTCTAGACCCTTCAGATAAATTTTAAAAGACTGCATATGACTTGAAATTTCGTAAAATTACCTCTAGCAGTCCGTAGAATTCCCTTACCTTATTTTCCTGTCGAGTCTGACCTTTTCTTTTCCACTGTTGTCTCGTCGCGCAGTCCGATATGTTTCCAATCCAATGCCCGAAACTGCGTAGTAATATTCCTCAGGTCAGATATTATACAATTTAATCGTATTTAATCTTTTCTGGGCTTAATTTAAATCATTGGGACCATTTACCCCTATTGGGCCCAATTGCAACTTAATGGGCCTTAATCGGCCTTAAGCCCGTTTTCTACTTACTTTTCGCTTTATCGAGGCCTATTGGGCTCATTGGGCCCACTAATAATTTATTGGGCCTCGTTCCAGCTCTTGAATAGCTAAATTTAATATTTACGACAATTTATCTAATTTTTCATAATTTAATTCAATTTATGCGGAAATTAAATCAATATCACGCATAACGAGGTAATTGTCGTAAATAAGGGTCACTTACCTGTGATTCCATGCTAGTACGTAAATCGAGGCTGTCTCGAGCCCTCGGTGGATGCCAATCGTCGAGCTACACAATTCCATAATTTTTCGGGTAAGTTTTCAGCCCAAAATTAATTAAATTAAATACTCCGAAATTTAAATCGGGTCAATTTCGATCACTACTGACTTACCCGAAACTCGATTGCATCACAGGAATTTTCTCCAATTTTTTTCTCTTTTTCTTTTTCCCTTTTTTTCTCCTTTTTTCCCCTCTTTTTGGCTGAACCGGTTCAGTCCGGTTCGGACCGATTCAGACCATCGGTTCTCTCCTGTTCGGCCGGTTCACCGCCGGTTCACCGCCTTGCCAGCCGATTCTCTACCGGCTTCCACCGCCAGCAGCTCCGTGAGGCTGTCCGCATCTCAGATCTGGGCTTGGTTCGCCTCAACGTCGCTGGAAAATGGCCGGTCCGACTGTTCTCCTCTTCGCCGTCGGACCCATTTTCTTCTCCTGCCGTTTCCGGCGCCGTCCGCCGGTTTCGGTGGCTGCCACCACCACCAATCTGCTCACCGTCGCCTGGGGAAGCTTCGGCTGGGGTCGATCGGGCCTGAATCGGCGCCGATCGCCGGAAATCTCTCTCCCCCTCTCGGTTTCGGTTCCCGCTCCGTCCACCGCCTATCGTCGCCGTTCGGGTCTCCAAGGGGCCGGTGGTGGGTCGGGCCTCGTCTGGCTTGCCTTCGCCGGCCTCCGTCGGCCGTCGTTCCGCCGGCAAGGGCTCGGCCCTGCTTCCGTTTTCTGTTTCCTCTTTTCTTTCGCGTTTTCGCGATTTCTCTCCTTTTTTTTTCTTTAATTTATTTTTATATATTAATTTATTTTTATTATTTATTTATTTTTATTATTATACTATTCATTAAAATACTATAAATACCCAAAATATCTTCTACAATTTTTATTTTATTCCTAATTTAATTAATTTAATTTAGTTTAATTTATTTATTATATTTTAACCTCTTTTTCGGGTATAATTTCTCCGTATTTTCGGGATATTGTCCCGAATGACTTTTCGATATATTTTTTGATTATTTTCGGGATTATTTATTTATTTATTTATTTGTACTAAAAATTCCAATTAATCCCTATTAATTTCAATAATTTGATATCCTGGTCAATTGAACCCAAAATAAATTTATTTCACCTTTATTGACCAAGATTTCTTAATCCATTATTTTAAATTAATTTTTCTCATCGAATTTATACCGGCTTTCGATCTTTTGACCATTTTGCCCTTACACGTGTTCGAGAATTAATTTCGTCAAACTTTCCTTCACGAACACTAATTCGTTTCGTATTTTAATTAAATTCGGGTCTTATATCGGTACGGCGCGTCGCGGCTACTGGTGGGTGGCACGGTGCCGAGCAACATTTTTCGATGGTCATCCATCCTCGTCTGGCGCCGGTGGTCGTCCGGTGCAGAGGGGCTCTCGGTCTCTCTCTTCGTTTCTTTCGCGTTTCTGTCTTCGCGTGTCTGTTTCCTTTCTTCCAATATCGCACTTTCACAAAATTTCAGTTTTGTTTTTTTTTTGTTTTTTTAATATTTTATTATATTTATTTTAATCAAATAAAATACTCAAAATATCTCAAAAAATCATATTTTATTCCTTAAATCAATTCAATGAATTTATCAGCCTTATTTTATTTTATTAATTAATTAATTTAATTACTTTAATTTATTTTAACTTTTTCGATGTATTTTTCGTAAATTTTCAGGATAATGTCCCGGGCAAAAATTACGAAAATTCATAATATTTTCGTATCTTGACCGATTGGACTCAAAATTTAATAGTTTCTCCTTTATTGATCAAGATTTCCTAAATCCATATTTATAACGAAATTTTCTTGTCAAATTTATACCGAATTTCAGGCCTTTTGACCTTTTTACCCTTGTATGTATTCGAAACCAAATCAAACCGACTTCCCTTATTGGATCCACTATCTTTGCTCATTTTAAACTCGTATCTTCCATCAGAATGATTTAAATCTCTTTAATTTAAATTATGGTCCCCTATTTACCCTTTTCCACATTTTACGTACATTTATCTACATCATTCACATTTATATGATCTAAATCATCCGTCTTATGATTTCAAATGATGAACATAGTGGAAAAAATTTGGGTTTCACAAATCGATCTGTAAAGCATTCTGTGTTGAAGGAATCGATCCCAAGAGAGTCGGATCGATTTCCTTAAGCTACTGACTTGCAACAGATCGATCTCATGCAAAAGCAGATCGGTCTCCTTAATATTCTGTGTTGTGCTGATCGATCTTATGAAAGAGTAGGTCGATCTCATGTGGTTTGAAAGGTCGGTTTCAAAAGGAAAAATGCAGAGCAGATCGATCGCCTAGGGTAGCAGATCAATCTCATCAAGACAATTTTAAAATACTGGACTTTTGCACTTCATTTTCCTGAAAGTTACTATTCCATTCGAGAACTAAACCTAAACCTAGCTAAGAAAATCTAGAAAACTTCAGTTGTGATCAGTTTTGAGTGAGATATAAGTGAGCAAAGTTGTTCTTAGTAAAGAGGAGAACAACATACTTGAAAACAAGATATTGCAATTAAGAGTTGAATGAGCAAGAAGGATTTTACCATTTTGGTGAAAAAGGAAGGAAATCGCAACTAGGTAAGATTTAATGTACCAAGTTGATATATGTTAAACTATGTGTGTTGATGAGTTTATTGGTATATATATGATTTGTTGGAAATGAAAGGATAATGAAAAATCACCATGACCTAGATATTAGTGAGAAAATGAGAAAGTAATGAGGAAATGGTAGTAACATTGATTTAATGATGAAATATGCATGTATGGAAGATTATGAGGTAAGCTTATGAAATGCATAAATTGGAAATAAGGAGAAATGAAGGTAGCTATGTGAAAATGTGGATTTATAACATATTTGGAGAAAGTGATAAAAACCATGTATTAAATTGAGATTTGGCAATTTAAATGAGTATATAGTGATATACTAATGCCAATAATTATAACAGCTTTGAAAATTATCTTGGAAGCTGATTGGACTACAAGAGTGAGCAGAACCGAGGAAGAGAGGTCACTTGACGTGATCCGAGGTAAGGGAATTTTGTGAGTAGCTAGAGATGGCTACACGTAATTTAAATAGAGTTTCAATTATTATACTCTATGTGAAATTCCTGAAATAGACATGTTGTTGTGCTAAGGATTAATGAGATAAAGTGTAATTTTATCCAAAAATAGGATAAAAAGCCTTAGAAGCATGTTGTGACCCATAATTCATGAGTTGCATGATAGAATGGCTAATGTTTTCATGTATATGCGAAAACAACACATTTAAGTGCTAATTTGATTTGAATTGACAAAGTTGTGATTCAAGTGAGCCATCTATCTGGTTTTGTATGAAAACCATAAGTGCTAGAGAATACTCGCACTATATTTTGAGATATGCATCACATAGTACTAGAGTATATACTCGTACTATATTTTAATGCTATTTTATGCATGTTAGAGTACTGGGAGCATTGCTCATACTTAGTTTGTGATTGATGCATATAGAGTATAGGGAGCTTTGTTCATACTCAGTTTTACATGATAGAGTACTGAGAGAATTGCTTGTACTCAGTTTTCATGATTTATACATGATATAGTACTTCAGTGATAACTCGTACTTGATTTGAAAAGCGAATTATGCATTAACCTAGTGCTAGAGGTTAGTCGTACTAGTGGTTGATATTTTGAAATGCATACACAGTGTTTAAGAGGCGGAATGTTGATTGTGAGTCACACTCAAGATGCTCACTGTAGTTTTTATGTGATATATAAGACATGTTAGTAAAATCATGACGATTTCCTCCGTGTAGATTGAGTGTCACACTGTTGAGATGTTCACACATGGATTTAGAGATGTGGCATTTATTCCATTGTGTGAGGGCTAAGACTTATGGCAAGCACCCCGACTATGATGTATTTCCATGGTGTGAGGACTAAGACCTATGACAGGCATCCTGACCATGAGGAAAGGGTCCATGGGTGTACGTTGTACCGTGCGAGTGGTATGGAGTACATTGTACCGTGTGCTGTATGGAGTTATGGAGTTGAGGAGTTTATAACTGATGGTTGTGATGGACTGATCCCCTTCTTGTTATAGCAGTGATAACTCACACACCGAGATCTGTGTTGCCTGGGATTTCACATTATAGGATATGACCATAGTCCAGGAGAGTATTGCATTTAGCCACTGAGTCTTGCATGATATATCACTTGTTTTCATGATACGGTTAGACCTGAGAGAGATGGGTCAGAAACCGATGATTGTGTGTGTTGTGAATTGCCATATCTACTGTGATTTATGTGTAAATGGCAACGATTTCTATAAAGGCATTTCGAAATTATAAATATGCCCTGTTTTGCATGAATGCCTACATTTGATAACTCAACATGATTTTAAGTACATGGAATTTATTCTGTACTATTATTGTATCCTTTTGATACATGTTTTGAGATGAGAGAAGGAAAGGTAAAGCCTTATTTTTAGTAGATAGTATGGTTGTCTACTTGCTTGCCTGATTTCCTTACTGAGCGCGTTGTTTGCTCATCCCCCTTTATTTTTCACTCTCTACAGATCATCCGTAGTAGATTGAGTCCGGCTGAGGTATAGTATTCATTGTATCCACTGCCTATCCATCTTACGAGAGGTATACATACTCGAACATTTTATATCTGAACAATGTATAAGCACAGTTATGTAAACTATTGTACGGTTGGGATGTATATGTACAAATACTGTATAACAGTTTATGTTATCGAAAAGAATACTAAATTCTATGTATATTGTGAATGAATGTGAATGGGTGACTAATATCGAATCACAGCCTAACTGTCGAGGAGAGAAAGGTAAGTAAAGTAAAAAGTGAAAAATTAGTAGTGGTTTTTGGTAAGTCACGGAAGGAGGTCACGACACGAGATACTACCAGAAATCATAATATAAACCACGAGTAGCGAGACTACCACCACACAGATGAAATCAAGCACTACAAGGGTCCTACGTATCGGCACTCAAGTGGTGGAGCTGGAGCACTACAAGCAGTAGCCATGCATATGGTTAGCCTTCTAGTCTCAAAAATCTCTTTTTCTTTACTCACATACTTTTGAAAATCGTCAAAAGTTCCTTTAAAGCATGAATATAAAGTCATAAATAAAACTATAAAATTTTCATGAGTTTCATGCTTCATAATGTTCTTCATAAATCATTTCATAACTTAAACATGCTTTATAAAACATTTCATAAGCATAACCATGCTTCATAAATCATTTCATAGGCATAAACATGTTTTATAAATCATTTCATGAATATAAATATATTCGTAAATCACTTCACAATTCATATTTACATATAAATAGTCAGAACTATGCCAAATTATACCCTTTACCTGTACTAGACTTAAACGATGTTATTTCACCGAGATCCGGTATAGCCTCGTTAAACATGTCAATTTTCTCGAGCTGTACAAAACAACATCAAGTCATCATATATAGTTCAATCTTACTTTAACATACTCAAGTATGCATTTATCTCCTTAAAGTGGACCAATTTTGACTATTTCGCCAACTTTGGTCATTTTCTCGGTTTTACCAATAAAATCTTGGTTTAAGCTATTTCATTAGTTTTCTTCCCAACAAATTAAAGGCTTTTCAACTTAATAGCTTAAACATTTATCCTATACTTTATTTAACCACTCAAAGTACCCAAATTACTCAATTTTCACTCTTTTTGGGCTTTTTCGCTTAATTGAACTATAATCCGAGTTTCTTCGGTATCATTCAAACATCTATTAACCTTAAATCAAATCACATTTCATCTTAAACATTAAAATCCTAGGCTGTCTGAATTCATTAAGCATTCCACAAATTATTCCAATTAATTTCACTTAACTAAAAACCTTTCAAAATCATCAAACATTAACATATTTCATCATCTTCATCATTCATAAATTTTCTCTTACCTTTGACCAAAGCTAATCACTCCAATAAATCTCCAAATCAGGCTTCAACTTTAAATCATCAAATATACAACTTAGATTTAGTCAAAAACCTAAGAAAAATCAACCACATTCATAAAAAATCCAAGCTTTCACTTGCCCATGAACAAGGCAGTTTTGACCTCCGAACTTCTCTCTAACTTTTCACCAGGAAAATGAAATCCTTTAGGGATAAATTTTTAATATGCTTTATAGGACTCATAGAAGAATATTTTGTCCTTCTTGGACATTGCCTGAATATTGCCGGAAGGGTCTCGAAAAAAATTCTCAATGAAGACTGGACAGTCACGTTTCGGTAGGAAGAAGAAGAGAAAGAAATGGTTGGAACTCTCAGGATAGGAAAGCAAATGGGGTGATTCTAAGGGATACTGTTAGTTTATTAAGTGGGGTAATATTCTGGAGGAGATGTGAATTTTTGGACCGTTGGATGAGCTTCAAATCCAAGGGTGTACATGAGCTGGTCAGTTGACTGAGCTGGGCAGATTTTCTGCCTTGTTTTGTAAAATGCCAAAAAAACTATTTCTAGTCCAATTTCTTCCAATTTCTCATTTTCAAATTTTTTTTATGTCTCTAGTATCTCTCATAAAAATTTTGGGGTCACTTGTTTAAGAAAATTTCCCCGATTGAGCTCATTTTACTCGATTGGGTCAATACCGAACAAAATGGCTTTAAGCTTTCGGTTCACTTTAAAAATTCATTTAAACATCCAAACCTTCATATTTCCACTTGATTTTAATTTTCCAAGTAAATATTACCTTATAATAACTTTCCATGGTCTCGGAGTAATTTTCTTGAATTTCTATAATTTATTCTAAATTTATTTCTTAATTAGGCCCACTTTTCTCGATTTATCGTAAACTCGAGTTTTATTAGCTTTTTCAATTCTATTACTTTAGTTTTCACTTCCTAACATTATTTCATGAACTTACATATATTCTTAAGCAAATCCTTAGGTTTAGTGAATTACCTCGATTTTCGTACCACCGAGCCCTGTTCGACAATCCCGAGTGCTTTAATCACTTTGGGCATGTATAACATTCACATAAGTCTTAGTCTTCTCATCTAACTTAAAATTAAGTCTTACTCATGAAAATCTGGGTCTCACAAGTCAGTCCAACCCGTCGACCAATCAATACAATACAATTTAGTTCAGTTCAGTAGTCCGAAGACTTAATACACGGTGTAACGTACTCCATGTGCATCCACACGGTACAACATACTCCTTAGACCCCGATACAGTACAATATGACTGAGGGTACCGAGTAGTCTCAAGGATTTATCCTACAGCATCAATATCAACCATCACCTTAGTCTCAAAGTCTAGTGCGAGCAGGTCAGTGCAAGATCACACAACAATACACGACAGCTCTAACACGATTTTTCTCATAAATCATATAAAAATCTAGTGCGAGCAATTCAGTGTGCCACACAGTCTACACGAGGGCACTAGCACTGTTTCGTATCGAAAATCGAATAGGTGGTTCAATTCTTTCAAAATGATATAAAAATCAATATTCACTACAAGAACAGTGCATAAATGATATGTGAGTGGAGACTTCCTGGGAGGTCACCCATTATGGAATTTCTCCCACTCAAGCACACTTAACTTTGTAAAACGTGCTGTTTTATGCAGACAGTAAAAACAATAGCCAACCTATCCATATACTGTTGGAAATAGTATTTCAACGATGAAAACCCTAAAACATGCAATTTATGCAATTATGAATTGTAAACACCGCAAAATTTTTTGTACTTAATTAGATAATAAAATTAAATGAAAATATGTTATAAGAATATATATATATATATATTTGTTATTTTGAAAATGTAAATTAAAAAAGAAATAATAAATACAATAAAAATATATAATTAAAAAAACAAAAACGAAAAAACAAAAGAGATAGGATCGCGCGACAAAGGGACCTATCCCGCGACCTTCAGCGAAACACCCCCCAATTCTCTTCTTTCTTTCTCTCTTCCCTGTCCCTCTCCCTATCGTCCTTTCCCCTCTGCTATAGCCGACGATCGAAGGCGCCCAGCAACCGGCGACAACTTTCCCCTCTCCCATTTCCATCTCCCGAACATAGACCACTCTCCCCCTATGTTTTCCTCTCGTGCGATTCTCTCTCCCTCTCCCTGATTTCCTGTCGTCTCCCGCTTTGCCACTGACGACCACCACCAATCAAAGGTTCCCCAGGCACAGGCGGACCGACTAGTGGGTGAATCAATCTGAAACACTGTTAACGGTGAAGAGAAGAAAATCGACAGCGAGGTCAAAGGAAAAAGAGGTCGGACCAGTCACTTTTCAGCCAGTCTTGGTGAAACCGACACCAGATTTGTGCACTGGACGACCCCACGGACCTGCCGGACGAGGAAGCAGGAGAAGAACCGACCGACGAAGGGGAGAACCAAACCGGACTGAATCGAGCTGAACCAGACAGGGTTGGTTCAGCCAGAAAAGAAAAAAGAAGTAAAAAAGGGAAAAAATTCGATGACGCATCGGGTCTAAGAATAAACCGGTAAGCGACCAGAATTGATCTTTTAATTTTTGAAAAAAATTTATTTAAATGTATATTTGACTGAAAATTGACCCGATTAATTATGCAAATGTATAGCACGATAATTGGCGATAAACGGGAGTTTAAATCATCCTCGATTTGCATGTATCACAAAATCTTGGGTATACAAGTTAGAAATTAATCGCATAATTTTTGGATTAATTTTGCATAAATTGCGTTATAATTGGAATTGGAAAATTGACTGTCGCAAATGATATTATGAACTATCCAAAGGAATTAGAAAAGGTTTAAAATGACGTGATGGTGATAGTAGGCCATGTAGTCAGCTAAACGTCTATAATAGGGCCCAGCTTGTGTAACAATCGGCCTAAACTCGTTATTGACCTAATGGACGGCCCATAAATTGTAATTGAGCCTAAATAGTTAAATGGATTTTAAGGATTGAATAAGGGAGTTGAAACGGGCTTGGGATAAAAATAGGCACATTAAGGGACTATAAGGCCTAATAAAAATAATTAGGTCCAAAATTTTATCTGAAGTGAAATTACACTGCGTACGTGTTTATAAGAAATAATAATAAGCGATTTGTGATTAATTATAGCTCCAGAGGACTGAATTGGGACTTGGAGGAATGACTGATCAGAGGTACTAGGCTAATAGCGTTATCGACATATACCGAGGTAAGGGGTGCAATTTAATTTAGTTCTGATAATGAACCCTCATTGCATTGATAAAAAGATTTTATGAAGCAATATTATGTTTTGAAATGATTTATGATTGTTTTCATATTTATAGAACGGTTTATGAAACATGATTTCGTTTTAGGAAATATTCCCCAAGTACATCTATGTTTATGGAATGAATTTCCTGAAGTATGAAAATGCATAGAAGCTTTATAATGGTTTGTAATTCTATATTTATATTTTGAAAGAAACTTTTGACAATTTTAAAAGTATATAAAAAAAAGAGAAAAAGGGAAAAGAAAATTTTGAGACTATAGGCTTCATTCATGGCTACTTCTTATGGTGCTCCGGCTCCACCACTTGAGTGCCGGTACATAGGGCCCCTGTAGCACTTGACTCTACCTGTGTGGTAGATGTCTCGCTACTTGTGGTTAATGATGATTATGTTTTGGTAGTATCTCGTGCCCGCGCAGTACGCATGAATGTTTCCCGCGCGGAGAGTGCCTTTGGTGCCCGTGCCTTAGCTAGGTGCTAGAGAAAGTAAGAAAGATAGATACTAGCCATGTTTTATGAAAGTGTTGTACGACCCTGATCCAGTCTACAGCCCCCACCATGGCCAGAAGTATGATGACCCTCTACGGAGGATGACACGTATCGCATGACTTAGTTATAGCCTAGTCTCCATGATGATGATGATGATGATGATGATGATGAATGACTATGTTTTTATGAGATTATGATGAAATGTTTACGAATAATTATGATTTATGATGAAATGGTTAAGAATAATTATGTTTTATGAAATGTTTATGAATGACGATGATTTTATGAAATTATCCATGAACGATGAAGATCTTATGAAACAGTTTAAACATGCTATTTGATTTACAGAACCCATGCTTCATATTTTCTTATGATGACTATGCACGTAACGAAAGTTTTACATATCTTCTAAATGTTAGTTTCTAAAAGAAACTTATGATCAGTTTTTCTGAAGTAAAGTTTGTTTCATGAATGATTCCTGCATGCTTTTACATATCAGAACTACTTTAAATGTATTTTCTTACTGGGCTTTTTCCCGAAAGCTCACCCCTCCACCTCTCAGATTGTTTGCAATGAACTACAGTTGATAATTGCTGCGTAGACAACATAGGCTGGCGGATACGAGTTTCCCCAGACTACCTTTTGTACATGTGTGAGGTATACATTTTTATCTCTTTACCAGACCATTTGTATGCATAGACATCTATTGAAAGTAATGAGTCGGGATGTAATTTGTATAAGGATAAATGAAATGAAATATTTTTAAGGATTGATTTTTGGGAGTAACTAGATGTGTTTTGAAATATGTAGAATAATTTGATGATATGACTTGGAAAGCATGTTTGATAGTTGTGGATAGCTAGGGTTGATATTGTGAGAATTTGTAGGTGAGTAGGCTTATATATTAGCCATTATGATGCCAAAATTTCTATCCGCCATATAAATCCAAATGTTAAACTTAAATATAATTACAGATAAAAAGTAAGAAAGAGGATTGACACTGAACAAAATACAACCTAAGTAAATAAAGGATTAAGTTGCAAACCGAAGTTTCAAAAAAAAATTTCCCCCAAATTTTTATAGGTAACGAGTCGTTACAGTTTAAGGTGGTATCAGAGCAAAGGTTGTCTAGCACTATCAGTGTCAATAATAAATATAAGATTATATCTCAAATATCTGTGTTTGTTTGGTTGTAACTAAGTATAGCTAATGAAGTCAAGACTTAATGTTTGGTTTACATGAGGAATTAGATTACGGGCTAGAAACCGCAGAGGTAAGCCTGAGAATCATGCAGAGTTACCATATGAGACTCATAAATGATACTGAGATTGAAACTGATGTTGAGCGTGCTCCATTAGATCCTGTGGAAAGGACAGATGGTACTGAGATACACTTTGCTTAGATTGAGTGGAGTATTGAACATACTATAGAAAAATTGGGACACAGGCTATGTTAGGTGATGAGGTAGACGAATAAATAGACAGGTAGATTACTCCCGATACGCCCGCACAACCTGTAGAGATGTTTCAAATTTACAAATATGTCTGCTCCTGTAGCTCCACAACAGAATGATGATGACTTGGGTTAGGAGTAGGAGTTATACAAAATGAGGTAGTTTCAGAAGTTCAGATCGCCATTGTTAAATGGAATAAAGGACCCAGTAGTTATAGAGAACTGAAGGAATGAGATTAAGGAAACTACGAATGGAATTTAGGTCTAGCATAAGGAAATTGATCTGTCAATGAGTATGAATTATGATTTATATCCTTGGAAAGGTATGACCCAACGTTATGAGTTGTGAAGTTAAGAAATGTCTGTAAGTTCACTAACGGATGGAGACCAGCTATCAGATTCAGACTAGTACCATAGAATATCTCTATGTACGAGGAGGTAATACGCAAGGCGAAATTACGTGAGTACAATTTTGATCAGAATACCTTTGAGTATAATCTGGATAAGTAGAGAAGTGAAATGGAAGAAATCCAGGAAACTCATAGGAGGTACCAAGATCCTCCACCACTAGCTCCGCAAGTACCTAAACCACCACCTGCTCCACCATAACTTCAAGTGGTGCAGCCTCTAGCCCAAGACCCGGTGGACAAGAATATGGTTCGATTGAAACAGTTTACGAAAATGAATCCACCCATCTTCAAGGGAGTTAAAGACCCTGATAAAGCTAAAGAGTGGATTTTAAAATTGGAAAAGATGTTCAAGTACATGCAGTGCAGTGGTGTTGAGAAGGTGGCGTTAGCTACCTACATGTTAAAGAGTGAGGCAGATCAATGGTGGACGTCTGTCGAGACTGTTTTGTTGGCTAAGCACTCGGAGATTATTTAGGAGATTTTCCTTGAGGCATTTAATAAGCAATACATCCTGAAATGTGCTTAGAGAAAGAAATGAGCAAAGTTTTTGAGTTTGGTCAAGGTAACATGACTGTGGACCAATATTAGTCAAAAATCATTGCACTCCTCCGATATGATCCTGATATAGCCTAGAATGAGTTAAATAAGATAGTTAAGTTTATCCATGGCTGAAACCGGTGATCTGAAGTAGGTTAGCACCTCTGAACCTACAAACTTATGCAGAAGCCATCCAGAGGGCACAATTCATAGAGCAAGACATGGAGTTATCCCGAGCTAAATTTCAGTCTAGATTGAAGAGTCAAGGGGGGAGATATGATGAAAGAGGGTTTTTTTAGAATAAGGGGTAGAATAAGAAGCCGAGGGTCGGTGCTTCTAGAGCTTTGACCCCTAGACTAAGGGTTTCCTCCTACTCCAAATGCTCTTGTACCCTACCATGCTCCTGTACCCACTTTTGCTAGGAAGTTGAAGAGAAAACCTAAGACTTTAGGTTATATACTTAAGGTTAAGACACCAAGGAAAGAGTCACCAACAACCGAGGTAGTGTACAAAAATTGTGAAGATAAGATAGATAGTTGATAAGGTGGTGTTAGCTAACCTAATTTTGCTAAACATGTTAAATTTTGATTCTGGATGTTTTGAGAATCGATGAGTTGCGAATTTTTGATCTTGTTATTAAGAGCCATTTGAATAAAATCAGAATCGCATTGAAGTTAATTTGCTCAATCATGATTGAAATGGATGTGTTTTGCATTTTTTTTTTGGAGTCTATGGAATTTGGCATCTTACTACGAGCAAAAAAAATGGGCATTGAAGATTTGGAATGTTTGTTATATAGGATGTGGATCATATTCATTTTGATTCGATTATTGGATAAATAATTATGAGAAGTTTTTATAGAAGCTTATCACTTTACACATGGTGGATTGTTTTAAGAGGAGAATTGTCAGTTATCCTTGTTGAGATATGAACAAGACTTTGAATTCACGAGTTTTTAAATTTGGAACATGAAATTAAATATCTGAGTCAGGTGCCGCCTTGTGAAGGTGAAGAAATGAATTTCATTCTAGTGAAATCGTATGAACTATGGCATATGGATCAATGGTTCAATATCAAGTGCAAAGAAATGCTATGTGGGAACGTAGATTTTAGGCAGTAATTGAAAATCGTCAGCATAAAATTTATCATTGTTTATTGTAAGATTTTCTATTGGCTGAAATCAATCTTGCATTTAAAGAGGATAATTGCTTAATTTGAAGTGATTTTGGTTTAATAAAAGAAAGAGAAAAGCATCTTAACTTGAGGATATGAATTGATATTTATTCAAGTCGTTGTAGGACAATCTTTAAACTTCTACATTGAGTGCTATTAATTTGTTAATGATGAGAGTGATTAATTTGTGATAATGGTTTCAAAGATTGAGGAATCAATGAGATTATGTGATGTATGTGATTGGTGTTTGGAGTTGTGATCTTGATATGAATTTTATTATATTGAGTTATAATGATTGAAATTATCGATTGATTTTTCTATTGTTCCTAGGCTCTAACTTTTAGTTGGAGTTAATAGTGTATTTGGCTAATAGAAAATTTTGGATTATGATATTATAAGCTCAGCGAAGAGTTTTATCGTCATCTATAATTGATCTATGGATCTTGAAAGCTATTAATATTTGAGATTAGAGATGAGTTGGATACTCATAGATTTATGTTTGAATTTGTTGGGTGTGAAAAAACTTATGTTTATCACAAATTTCTGTTATATTGATTTCATCTTTATCCTAGTGTATGATGGTCAACCGATGATAAATATTCTGATATAATGAAAAAGAAAAGAAAATCAATATCCAATAGTTTATAAGTAACTAGAAAATTTGTTGAAATCATTATTCAGATTTAAAGTTTTATGTGGTTATAATTACTTAACATGATTTGGAAATTTTATTCTAAGAAATTTGGTGAATAAGAAATTATGTTGATCCCGGACAATGTTATGAACAATAACTTTGAGGTTTTCATAATTATATTCGAATGACATATTAGAGGGAGCACATTACCATGGACTTCATTATGGGCTTACCAAGGACTCGAAAGGGACATGATGCAATCTAGGTGATTGTAGATGTCACGACCCTTTTTAACCCTTTCGTCTAAAAATCGCTACAAATTTTTCACTTAAACCATAAACGTACCCGATCGTGAACAACCCTCATAAATACAGCTGGACTGTGAGTCAGTAATAATCACAATTTCCATACATCTTCCAATTAATCAAAAACAATTTCATACAATTGCAAGTTTAAGTCATGTACTTATACATGACAAGTTTTTTAACATTTACATCCCCCCATATTACAATTCAAAATGACTATTGTGCCTTTACATGTTTAGATACAAAAAGAATCACTCTGTGTATACCTCTTAGCAATGGAGTGCAGCGGATGTCCAAATACAACGCCTCAGTCCTCACTGGGCTACTATGTGCGCTCTGTAGGGGAAAACAGAGGGATGAGCAACCACATGTTCAGTAAGGCAATAATGCAAGCATGGTAGATAACTACACTATCTACATGTTTATAATGTCATGCATAAAATCAATAGCATCTAGAGCCTGAGGAAACATTAAAACTATGCCACAAGTATATACATATATCATGTACTGAAAACATGGAAATAAGCATGTAAAACATGGTAAAATCATGTAAAACCTCTCATGCTCATCGTTATTAAAACTCATCATGAAAAGAGAAATTCAATACGAAACATCCTTTAAAATTTATCACTTTCTCAAAACACATCAAATCTTATCACAAATTGTCAGACCCGAGTTTTCAATTTATGTATGTAGCTTGTACCTTATGATTCCTATGTGTATGAACATTATATTTTCATAGTTGAATCATAAGAAGAGTATTTACTACCATGCAATTGATTATTTGAAAATTAAAAATACATGTGAGCTATATAACAACAATATAAGGGTTAAAATGATTCCCGAGCAAATACAGGGGTAAAACGGTTAATTGATCGAAATCCGATATAAATTCGATGAGACAATTTCATTAAAAATATGAAATTGAGGAATCTGGATTAAAAACGGGGTAAATATTTAATTTCGAGTCCAATTGATCAAGATACGAAGTTATTTAATATTTTTAGAATTTTCGCCTCGAAAAATGAGCCTACAATAGTAGAAAAATATACCGAAAAGGTAAAATCGGACTGATAAATTCATTTACGGACTAAATGAATTTAATATGATTTTTTGAGATATTTTTAGATATTTTTGGGATATTTTTAGGATTTTTATTATTATTTTTATAATAAAATAATAATAAAAATATATAAAAAAAAGGAAACGGATTGAAATTATCGGGGAGAGAGAAAGCTTCAGAGAAACCGAAGCAAACCGACGCAAAAGGGAAGACCCACCGGACGGCGAGCACCGACGACCCCACAGCCAGGCAAGCGGTCGAAAAAGGGAGAGGACCTCGGCGCGCACCCATCGGTACCGGTCACACCCTCCACCGACGTCGGACGCCGACGAATCGAAGAGGAATAGCCGCGGAGAAAGAGAGAGGAATTCGGCGGCCACCGACGGTGCTTGGGCCCGATCGAGGCCAAATAATCGTTCCCCAGGCTATGACTCGCCGAACGGCGGTAGCGGCACCCGGAGAACTGGCCAGGAACCTTCTAAACTGAACCGACCGGACCGGTTCAGCCAAGGAAGAGAGAGAAAAAAAGAAAGAAAGAGGAAAAGAAAATTTTTTGGGAATTCATCGGACTTCGGGTAAGTCGATACGAGGTCAAAAGTGACCGATTTGATTTCTGATAAATTTATTTAAATTATATTTAATCGAAAATTGACCCGGACTTAAATATACAAATTGTGTAGTTCGACAATTAATTTCGAACGGAAACCCGATCGAACTCCGAGTCGCATACCATCACATAATCTCGGGTAAGTAAAGCTCGTTTACGACAATTTATGTGATTAACGCGTATTTAAGATTTATTTTACGCATTTCGGATTAAATTTCGGATTTAGTGAATTATATTTGAAATTTCAAGTAAACTGTCGTAAATGATATACGGGCTATCCAAAGAGTTTGGAATAAAGCCCAATGGGTATTGATAGGCCCAATGAGTCGATAGACCCTGATGAAGGGAATTAATACGGGGAAAACAGGCTTAATACAGATTAAGGCCCAATTAAAGTGTTAAGGCCCATTAAGAGTAAACGGGCCCATTTAAGTGAAATGAACTGTATTAAATGTGAAATACAGTAGGAAACGTGTAATTAATCCAGTGAGTGGTTAAATGCAGCTCCAGAGTCATATTGAGAGTTGACCAGACTACGAGATTTGGACAGCACGGAAGAAGAGAGGTCACACTACGTGATCCGAGGTAAGGGATCTTTGTGAGCTCTTAGAGATAGCTGTATGTATTTTTATCGTCGTTTACATACACTTAAATTTCGTATAGCGTATGAATATGAAATTTTTGGATAGTACCCAAATATGGGAAAATTATGAAAATACCCCTAGACCTGGGAAAAATTTGGAAATGCATAAAGTGCCTGAACATGATGTTTTACATGTGGAAAAGAGGTTTTGTGAAACCAAAATGATAGACTGGCTCACGATTTGACAGTATGCATTAAATTGCACGATTTTATGAAATGTGTGTTTTGCACCGTTTTACGTATCACACACGGTTTTGAGTACCACGGTTGTGGGAAATAGAGCCAGCTGTCTATTTGTGTGTGGGAAATCATGTTGGAGCTATGAGGTCGTGGATTTATCCAGATCCGCTCGCACTTGATTTTTGATGTGATGTATGATTGAGATCGTGCTGGAGCCTTCGTGTTGGACTGTGTGTCACACTGACTTGCTCGCACTAGATCTGAAATGACAGGCTATGGTTGATAATTTATTTGGTTAGGGTGATGAGCTTGTAACTCAGGCACCTACAACTGTGTGGTAATTATACTGTGGTTTACGGAGTACGCTGTACCGTGTAGACAACATGGAGTACACTGTACTGTACAACTATGGGATGTGAGGATTGCATCTTTGGACTCGGGCATGCTTTGTCATTGCTCTGATTTGTGATAGTCCTTAGATAAGAGCCGATGGATAGACTAATCCCCTCCTCGGACTCTGAGATACCCTTGCACACCTAGCTAGTGATAGCTCGGGGTTTCGGACTTTGGCCAAATGTCTTATGGATTTGTGTGAATCCCTGCCTAGTCTCACCTGATTTTATTGGTTTCTATAACGAAACTAATTGTGATTTGATTTCTGTGATGAAAACCATTTGAAATGAGAACATGATTTAAATGTGAGTTTCAATACTGAAGACAGAAATATTTTAATCTGAACGAGTTTTGAGATTCGATTTTTGGGCAGTAAATTGCTATGTGTTTTAACTATAATGGTTTTTTGAATGTTATGGATTTTTAGCATAAACCATGCATTATAAGCATCGTAGATAGTATGGTTATCTACCTACTTTCATTTATTCCTTACTGAGCGAGTTAGCTCACCCCTTTTTTTCATCTCTCCATAGATTAGCCACAGTGCTTCTGAGAGCTCTGTGGTAGATTCTTGTATTTTCCTTCCGCTAGCAGCTGTTATCACATTGTGAAAGGTATACACACTTTTGAAATCTTTTGTATCTAAGTATGATAGGGTACAATGATGTATTTATATTAATAATGAGATGTAAACCAATGTAAAGGAAGGTAAAAGTTCTGCAAATTATTATAAGTACAACTTCTTATTATGGATGCATGAGAAGTGAATGAATTAAAGTATATGGGAGTGATCGATTGACATCGATTCATAGCCTAACTGTCCGTATGTGTAATCATGATGTGTGAGAATTATTGATATAAATGTAAGGAATTCGGGTCACGACACAAATAGAATATCATTTCTTTCAACAAAATCCCACAAGGCTCGACCCCACCCTCGGGTCTACCCTGGACAACACAATCACACTCTGTGTATAAAACCATGTGGTACTACGTAATATTATATGAGACAGACGGTCACTATATCTCAAGGACTATGTTGGCCAACTATGTCATAAACATCCGAAACCACACGGATCCCGGTGTGCGGGGCATCATGCTGGAATGAAGGTGGGTTAGTTTTTCGCCAGACTTTCAAATCAACATCTCAACCACTCGGTACAGTGTACTCCATGTGATCTACAGAGTACAACGTACTCCGCATACCCATATCATGGTTGGGGGTGCCAGCCGTAGGTCTTATCTACCCCATACCATACATTACCTACACAATCTCAAATACATGTGGGAGCGTTTCGTTTCCATGTAAGAGAGCCTCCCTACCGAATAGAGACTCCCCACCCCAACGGGTTTAAGGATGTTGGCTTAAGGATCTTACTGTAAGAGAGCCTCCCCACCGAAAAGAGCCTCCCCACCTCGTCGGGCTTAAGGATGTTGGGCTTGAGGATCTTACCATCTCCACGACATCATACATACCACAGTGTGAAAACATGTGTGAGCTAAGCTCTAGACGATTCATGCCTTATCAATAAATCTCCTCGTATGAGCAATGCTCTAGTACGGCCTTATGCAGAAAATCATGAAGAAATCATGTACGAGCATAGCTCCAGTACGGTTATATGCATAAGAAAGTCAATCAAAATCCACGTACGAGCAGAAGCTCTAGTACGGTTTATAAAACATCATCATAGTTCAAATCAAGGTGCGAGCTAAGCTCTCGCACATTTCATACATGTCAAAACATAAAAATCCCGCGCGAGCGAAGATCCAGCACGATTTAACTCCTGTAATTACGATAGGCGGCTCTATTTCAACAAAACACTCTCAAAACCATGGTTAGCACCTCATGTGTGCTTTTTCACAAAATCAGGAAATCACTAGCCAGCCTATCCGTCGTTTTACTTAAACCAAAATAATGTGTTTTCGTCAAAACATCAAAACATGTGATTTATGCAATTATTAGCCTTACTATCCCTTTTATAAGAATCACTTCAAAACCAAATCATATACAAAAATACTTATAGTCATTCACACATACCATCAATCACTTTCTTAAATAACCATGCATTTTACAAGGCCCTATATTCACCCACAAAATACGAGCAGCTATCTCTATACACTCACAAAATTCCCTTACTTGGAATCGCGTCAAGTGATTCCACATCCTTAAAGCCGTTTGATTGCGCAGTTTGATTCACCTTCAACAAAATCTTCGAGACTGCATAAGATCATATTCCACGTCAATTGGGTCCAATATAACACAATCCTTATGTTTACTATAGTCGACTCAACCTATAGTTTCCATTAACGCTTATAAGGTCTCACTTGATTACTCTACTCATATCTCAAGAGTCTTTTGGATTCTTTCGAGCCTATTGATTCGTACTAAATCGGTATTCAAGTTCAACGAGTCTCTAATCCATCATTTGCCTCACTATGACATTTTGTTAAACACCTCATATGCTCATTCGCTTAACTAGGCCAATCTAACAATGTAGCTTCATTCAACCTTCTAAAAATCATACATATTACCTCATAAACACTTTAGTATAGTCCGTTTATCATCAATTCACCCATATCACAATTTCTCACACTAGACTTATTCTATTTTCTAGGTCATACTAGCTCCATCACATCTTAGGTAGTTTCAATCATTAATATACACACCAATCAACTCAAAATCAATAACTAGATGAATGTACATTGGATTGGTATATTAGAAACTCACCTAGTTTGATTTTCTCTTTGCTCCAAATAGGAATGCACCTTTGCTCCTTCAATCCAACCAATAGGATATTGATCCCAACCTATGTTGTTCTTCTCTTTATAATGAACAACTTTGCTCTAATGGCTTTTTCTTAAATCTTTATAGAAATGAGATGATTTTAGAGTGAGAAAGCTAGGTTTAAGATTAAAAATGGAAGGAAATGGTTTGTTCTCGTGAAAATGCAGATCCAACTGCTCCCTTTTTATAGAAATGGCTTGATGAGATCGATCTACATAGGGTGGAGATCGATCTGGTATGCAGATCGACCAGGCCCTCTTGAATCCTTCAGTTTTCTTGACATTTTCTAGGGATGAGATCGATCTGTTTGCTGCATGAGATCAATCTCCTGTGTTGCATGGGATTGATCTGCCCAATGAAATAGGATCAATTTGTCTCAGGCAGAGAGTTTAGGAGATCGATCTGGTTCAACCCGAGGTTAATGGAGATCGATCTGCTTGAGTGAGGGATCAATCTCCCTCTTGCAGGATGCTTGACATTGTGTTTTTCGGGCTATGAGATCGATCTCTTCTTGCATGGGATCGATCTCGCCTTCATCCGACACCCTTTTATTGCAATTTTTCCCATTTAAACTCATATTTAATCACTTCTACACTCATTTATCAATCCATGCATGTGAGATCTGAGAATTTCAGACATATTTTATTGATGTAATAATAATTTGAGTATAATTTATTGAGCTAAGTGAATTGTGGGAATTATAATTGGAGATTTATGTGTTAAGTGTGTAAAATAAGCTTGATCCATGAGGACAGATCGATCTGGGAGAAGGAGAGATCGATCTGGTGAATTAAAAATGACGAGGAAGGGGAAATTTGAGGAGCAGATCGATCTCCAATGGAAGAGATCGATCTCCAAATGAATCTGTTTGAGAGAAGATCGATCTCATGAGGAGGAGATCGATCTCCAAATGCTTCTGTTTGGGAGAAGATCGATCTCCTCAAGGCACAGATCGATCTCATAAAGCCATAAAGAGATCGATCTCACCCCTCGACAGATCGATCTCCTAGGCATAAAATTGCCCAGATCGTCCCCAAAATTCAAACGCAGATCGATCTCCCCAGGAGACAGATCGATCTCCTACCTCCAGTCTATATAAGGGACCCGTGTTTTCTCCTGAAATCTTACTTTCTCTCTCTTCCAAACCTCTATTTTTTCGAAAACCTAGTTTCTCACTCCTCCAAATCCCCCATTTTCGACCGAATCAGCTATTGTGGTAAGAAGGAAAGTTGTTCCTCATCAAAGGGAGAACAACATACTTGGAAATCGAAGGACGAATCGGATCGAGGCGTGAGTTGTGCGTCTCACAAGTTTTGGGTAATTTCTAAACCTCGATCTTGATATTTGAGCTGATTTTGATGTTATTGGTGGTTGAATTTATGTTGAAATGGCTGAAAGATGACTAGGGATTGATTAAATTTCAATGTGGTAGGAGTGATATGCATATTGAGAATTTTGGTGAATTTAGGAAATTGTGAGCTATAAATGGAAAATTGGACAATGTGGAGAATTAGCGTAGATAATTGGTATTAGAGATATCGAACATTGGGATATTGTGAATAGAGTTGTAGTTTAGGGTTGAGTTACGAGAAATCAAGAGAATTGAGGTGTTATGAGCAATTATGCTCGATTTTAAGGATTGAGGCTTATGTGATGTGGAGTATTGATGTTTTAACATCGTTTGGACAGCTCGGGAGTTCCAGAGTGGAATGCGAGACTAGTCCGTGATACGGGGGAAACGATTGCACTATACGAGGTGCAAAGAGGTAAGGGAAATCTAAACCATTTGTGTATGTGATTTGTAAACTGTTATAGCATGATTTATGATTTATAAACAAGCATGTTGAGAGTTTTGTGTTGAGATTTGAACTGCACACGATTTTATAGCCGGTTGGAGCCCAATGTTTTATGAGTTTATAACTGGGCTCTACGTTAAGGCAATATTGTGATTTGAGAAATGTGTGCGTGTGCTTTTCCGGTTGGAACTCGGTTTTACTACGTTTTGCGTTGAGTACAAAACGATTTCAAATGAGTTTTATGAGAGAAAACCATTACGAGTTCTACGTGAAGGCAAACCTGTCTTATGTAATAAGACTTGGGTGTGTAGTTGTGAGTACACACCGGGCATTGCTCTGGTAGCATGTAAGCCCGAATTCTTCTCCGTTCTGGTAACGTTGAGAAAACCCCATTGGTGGCTGTGCCACGTATACCCCATCGGTGGCTGTACCACGTATACCCCATTGGTGGCTGTGCCACGTTGAGAAAACCCCATTGGTGGCTGTGCCACGTATACCCAATCGGTGGCTGTGCCACGTATACCCCATTGGTGGCTGTGCCACGTTGAGAAACCCATTGGTGGCTGTGCCACGTATACCCCATTGGTGGCTGTGCCACGTTGAGAAACCCATTGGTGGCTGTGCCACGTTGAGAAAACCCCATTGGTGGCAGTACCACGTTGAGAAAACCCCATTGGTGGCAGTGCCACGTTGAGAAACCCTATTTTGTGGCTATGCCACGTGAGAAAATAATCAGTGGCTTTGCCACGTGTGTTTTGTGGCTATGCCACGTGAGAAAATAATTCGGTGGCTTTGCCAAGTGTGTTTTGTGGCTATGCCACGTGAGAAAATAATTCGGTGGCTTTGCCACGTGTGTATTGTGGCTATGCCACGTGTGATTTTAAATCAGTGGCTATGCCACGTTATTTGAGAAAGCGTTTAACGCGTATTTTCACATGCTTTGTTTTGCTCTAGAGTGAGCCTTTTTACTTCATGTTTTCACATGATTTGACACATGAGAGTGTCGTTTTGAGTATTTTCATGCTATGGTTTTCAAATGAGTTTCACATACAAATAAATGCTTTGTGATGTGCATTTTGGTTTATGAAATGAGTCCCCTACCCCCCTTACTGAGCGATTTAGAAGCTCACCCTGTTTTTCTTTCCCCCCAGAGTTCTTCAAGTGAATAAGGACTTCCCTGCGACGTACGGAGTAGTGGCTAGTGGAGGATTCGAGCTCCAGGCTATATAATTTGTACTTTGAGGTATATTATCTTTTCATGTACCCAGACTATTAATGTATTTGCAGACATTTGATGTATATCATTATATGGGATGTATTAGGATTAATTAACTTGGAATTGAGTAATGTATATGATTCAATATACACTATGTTGTGATGAGATCCTGAGGCATGATAATTATGATGATGTATGACACTGCACAGGAATGCACCTTTAATTGTGAATTAACGAGTAAAAAGTTTTAAATTAGCCCTATTTTCCGCATTTTCGGGGCGTGACAGAGTTTTCTTGGTATCAGAGCTTAGGGTGTCTAGTACTGTCAGTGTCGGTTAAGTGAAATAGAATACATCCCAAGTGTCTGTAATAGTCTGGTCATGAACTGAAATTGAGGGTTGAGATTTCAATCAATTTTGATATGTACGCGCAGGAGACGAGTTGAGATAGAGAATGAGTAAACGACGAGGTCGTTCGAGGAGGCAGGCAGAGTCCCCTCCACCACCTGTCCCACAACCAGAGAGTCCTAATTCTCGATTTAATCGGATTGAGACCGATGTGAGGCAAGGTTTTGAGCAAATGGCGGCGCTATTCGCGCAACACTTTGGAGTTAATGCCTCGGATACTACCCCTACACCACCACCAGGACCTCCCATACCCCCAGTGCCTCCCGTCACTCAGCCTGAGGACAGAAGTAAGGTCCAACTAAAGGAATTTCTGAAGATGAATCCACCCGCATTTAAGGGAAAGAAGGATCCTACAGAGGCTGAGGAGTGGTTGACGGAGTTGAGAGTTGTATTTGATTTACTGGGATGCACTGATGCTGAGAGAGTCAGTATGAGTGCCTATATGCTGAAGGGGAGAGCTCGAGATTAGTGGAGTACTACCCAGGGTATCTTGATGTCCCACCAGGATGTGATTGGTTGGGAAGAGTTCCAGACAGCTTTTAGAACCCAATATGTACCACGAGCCGCTCAGAGAAGGAAACAGGCTGAGTTTTTGAGTTTGGTACAGGGTGACATGTCGGTGGATGACTATGAGAGCCAGTTCACCGCACTACTGAGATATGACCCAGAGACCTTCAAGAGTGAAGAGCTCCGCACAGAGAAGTTTGTGTATGGGTTGAAGCCCGTTATTAGAGATAGACTGATGGGGCTATGTATTACCGAGTTTGGAGATGCTCTGAGACGAGCACAAGAGGTTGAAAGAGGGATTGAGATGGTACAATCCCAGAATGAGCTCAGAGCGGTGAATAGAGATAAGGGCAAGAGGCCAGCACTTTTCCAGTCAGAGGCTCAGAGAGGTTCCTTCAGAAGAGGAAGGATTGAGGTGCAGAGGGACAGATTGGAGAGACCCAGAGCCTATCCTATTATCAAGGAGACCCCTCGATATGTCAGGCCGGAGATGAGGATTTGTAGAGATTGTGGCCGATCGCATGAGGGAAGTTGTACTGGGTCGATCCATGGATGTTTCAGATGTGGTGACATGGGTCACAGAGTGAAAGACTGTCCCCAACCTCAGATACCACATGCTCCGGAGCCCACTAGACAACAGCCTCAGAGAGTGGATCCCCGGAGACGGGCCACTGCGGCAGAGAAAGGGAAGAAACCTGTGGCACAGGGACGTGTGTTTGCCCTGGATAAGGAGACCGCAGACGCTTCGGCAGAAACTATAAGAGGTACACTCTCTGTCTGTAATTATGAGGCTCATGTGTTGATTGATTCAGGATCCACGCATTCGTTTATTTCTGAGCATTTTGCATGTAGATTAAACTTGAAGTTTGAACCTCTAGAATATATACTACATGTAAATACCCCTATGCGTGAATCCCAGAGAACTGAGTTAATCTGTAGAGGATGTGAAATTAAGGTGGGAGATAGAGTGATGTTAGCAGATCTAATCATGTTGAGTATACATGGGTTTGATGTAATTCTGGGAATGGATTGGTTGGCGACCAATCGAGTGAGTTTAGACTGCTACACTAAGATTGTAACTTTCTCCCTACCTAAACCTTACAGTGTACGATTGAGATATTGAGGGAATAATTATGTGGATTTCTAGTGAGTAATTTGAGAATTTTAACATTATTTTGGAGATTATTAAATGTGATTATTTATGTGAAGGTTATGAGACACTCATCTCAGACGATGAGCGGGAACATCCGAGGATTGAGGATATACCTGTGGTTTGCAAATTTTTAGATGTTTTCCCAGATGAATTGCCAGGTTTACCACCAGAGAGAGAGCTGGAGTTTACCATTGATTTGGTACCGGATACTCAGCCGATCTCTAAACCTCCCTACAGGATGGCATTAGTGGAACTTGAGGAATTGAAGAAACAACTACAGGAGTTATTGGATCAAGGGTTTATTAGACCCAGTGTTTCACCGTGGGGAGTACCAGTACTATTTGTTAAGAAGAAGGATGGTAGTCTCAGATTATGTGCAGACTACCGGCTGTTGAATAAAGCCACGGTGAAGAATAAATACCCACTGCCCAGGATTGACGATCTACTTGATCAGCTAAGAGGGGCATCAGTCTTTTCTAAGATTGATTTGAGATCGGGCTATCACCAATTGAGGATCAAGGAGGAAGATATTCCAAAGACGGCCTTTAGGACAAGGTATGGCCATTACGAATTTCTGGTGATGTCTTTTGGATTGACGAACGCCCCTGCAGCATTTATGAGATTGATGAACGAGGTGTTCAGAGACTATCTGGATAAGTTTGTGATAGTCTTTATCGATGATATCCTGGTGTACTCTCGGTCGTATGAGGAGCATGCACAGCATTTGTGGTTAGTACTTCAGATACTCCGAGATAAGCAATTATACGGAAAGCTTAGTAAGTGTGAGTTTTGGCTGAACCGGATAGCTTTCCTTGGGCATGTAGTCTCAGAGGAAGGAGTATCAGTGGATCTGAGTAAAATAGCAGCTGTGCTTAATTGGGAGAGACCGAGGACAGTGACTGAGATACGAAGCTTCCTTGGTTTGGCAGGGTATTACAGGAGATTTGTGGAAGGATTTTCCGGGATTGCCGCTCTTTTAACTAAACTCACGCGTAAGGAGACTCCGTTCATATGGACTGATCAATGTGAGCTCAGTTTTCAGGAATTAAAAAGGAGATTGACAGCGGCACCTGTGTTAACTATCCCTGAGGGATCAGGAGGATTCTCGGTGTATAGTGATGCATCTCATCAAGGATTGGGGTGTGTGCTTATGCAGCACGGAAGAGTGGTCGCATATGGATCGCGACAGCTGAAGGACCATGAGCGAAATTACCCCACGCATGATTTGGAGTTAGCCGCTGTGGTATTTGCTTTGAAGATCTGGCGACACTACTTATATGGGGAAAGATTCCAGATCTTCACTGATCACAAGAGTTTGTGATATCTCTTTGATCAGAAAGAGTTAAACATGAGACAAAGGAGATGGATGGAACTCCTTAAGGACTATGACTGCGAGATTCTTTATCATCCGGGTAAGGCGAATGTGGTTGCTGATGCCCTGAGCAGGAAGAGTATGATATCTGCTATGATGATCAGGGAATGGGATTTGTTAGAGCAGTTCGCCGAACTTCGGATCAGAGTTAAAGAGGTAGAGACTGGATTTTTGGCTAGCCTGCGGATAGAGCCCAGGATCATGGATCAGATTAGAACTGGGCAGCGCAGCGATCAGAGATTGATAGATATGGTTAGCCAAGCTGAGCAGAGTTCGCAGTCGGATCTCACCATCAGTGAGGAGGGATTGTTGAGATTCAGAGGACAGATTTGTGTACTGGACGATGATACCCTGAAGAGACAGATACTGAGAGAATCCCACTGCTCGCGATACACCATGCACCCAGGAAGTACTAAGATGTACCGAGACTTGAGAAAGGTGTATTGGTGGAGTGGTATGAAGCGAGACGTGGCAGAGTATGTGGCCAGGTGTTTAGTATGCCAGCAAGTGAAAGCTGAGCATCGGAAGCCCGGAGGACTACTACAGCCCTTACCTGTACCTACATAGAAATGGGAGCATGTCACTATGGACTTTATTATGGGTTTACCGAGGACCCGGAGAGGTCGTGACGCGATATGGGTCATTGTGGATAGATTGACCAAGAGTGCCCACTTCCTTGCCATCAAGAGCACAGATACTGTGGATGCCTTAGCTGAGCTATATGTCAGCGAGATAGCTAGATTACATGGGGCTCCAGTGAGTATTACTTCTGATAGAGATTCCCGATTTACTTCCAGATTTTGGACCCAGTTTCAGGAGTCCATGGGATCTCGATTGAGTTTTAGTACCGCCTATCATCCTCAGACAGATGGTCAGTCAGAGAGGACTATTCAGACCCTGGAGGATATGTTGAGGGCGTGTACGATGGATTTTAAGGGATCATGGGATGATCACCTGCCCCTAGCAGAGTTTGTGTACAATAACAGCTATCATGCGAGTATTGGAATGGCACCTTTTGAGGCTCTATATGGTAGGAGGTGTAGATCCCCTGTAGCTTGAGAAGAAGTCGGTGACAGAAAGATAAATGCTCCCGAGCTTGTTGAGCAAGCCGTACAGAGTGTGAAACTCATATGTGAGAGGTTACGGGCTGCACAGAGTAGACAGAAAAGCTACGCGGATGTGCGTAGACGGCCACTCGAGTTTGATGTTGGTGATGCAGTATTTCTGAGAGTATCACCGAGCAAGGGTATCATGCGATTTGGGAAGAAAGGGAAATTGAGTCCTCGATACATAGGACCATTTGAGATTCTTGAGAGAGTGGGAGAGGTAGCCTACAGATTGGCATTACCCCCACAGATGTCCGGAATACACAATGTTTTTCATGTGTCTATGTTGAGGAAGTACCACCCGGACCCTTCTCATGTTATAGAGTATGATGAGATGGACATACAGGAGGACATGAGCTATACTGAGGAACCCGTCCGGATTCTCGATAGAAAGGAGAAGGTACTGAGAACCAAGAGCATCCCATTAGTGAAAGTTTTGTGGAAGCATCACTCAAGGGAAGAGGCAACGTGGGAACTAGAGAGTCTCATGAAGGAGAAATACCCCCATCTATTTTGACTAGTTGAGTTGAATTTGGAGGACCAAATTCTTTTTAAGGTGGGGAGGATGTGAGATCTGAGAATTTCAGACATATTTTATTGATGTAATAATAATTTGAGTATAATTTATTGAGCTAAGTGAATTGTGGGAATTATAATTGGAGATTTATGTGTTAAGTGTGTAAAATAAGCTTGATCCATGAGGACAGATCGATCTGGGAGAAGGAGAGATCGATCTGGTGAATTAAAAATGACGAGGAAGGGGAAATTTGAGGAGCAGATCGATCTCCAATGGAAGAGATCGATCTCCAAATGAATCTGTTTGAGAGAAGATCGATCTCATGAGGAGGAGATCGATCTCCAAATGCTTCTGTTTGGGAGAAGATCGATCTCATAAAGCCATAAAGAGATCGATCTCACCCCTCGACAGATCGATCTCCTAGGCATAAAATTGCCCAGATCGTCCCCAAAATTCAAACGCAGATCGATCTCCCCAGGAGACAGATCGATCTCCTACCTCCAGTCTATATAAGGGACCCGTGTTTTCTCCTGAAATCTTACTTTCTCTCTCTTCCAAACCTCCATTTTTCCGAAAACCTAGTTTCTCACTCCTCCAAATCCCCCATTTTCGGCCGAATCAGCTATTGTGGTAAGAAGGAAAGTTGTTCCTCATCAAAGGGAGAACAACATACTTGGAAATCGAAGGACGAATCGGATCGAGGCGTGAGTTGTGCGTCTCACAAGCTTTGGGTAATTTCTAAACCTCGATCTTGATATTTGAGCTGATTTTGATGTTATTGGTGGTTGAATTTGTGTTGAAATGGCTGAAAGATGACTAGGGATTGATTAAATTTCAATGTGGTAGGAGTGATATGCATATTGAGAATTTTGATGAATTTAGGAAATTGTGAGCTATAAATGGAAAATTGGACAATGTGGAGAATTAGCGTAGATAATTGGTATTAGAGATATCGAACATTGGGATATTGTGAATAGAGTTGTAGTTTAGGGTTGAGTTACGAGAAATCAAGAGAATTGAGGTGTTATGAGCAATTATGCTCGATTTTAAGGATTGAGGCTTATGTGATGTGGAGTATTGATGTTTTAACATCGTTTGGACAGCTCGGGAGTTCCAGAGTGGAATGCGAGACTAGTCCGTGATACGGGGGAAACGATTGCACTATACGAGGTGCAAAGAGGTAAGGGAAATCTAAACCATTTGTGTATGTGATTTGTAAACTGTTATAGCATGATTTATGATTTATAAACAAGCATGTTGAGAGTTTTGTGTTGAGATTTGAACTGCACACGATTTTATAGCCGGTTGGAGCCCAATGTTTTATGAGTTTATAACTGGGCTCTATGTTAAGGCAATATTGTGATTTGAGAAATGTGTGCATGTGCTTTGCCGGTTGGAACTCGGTTTTACTACGTTTTGCGTTGAGTACAAAACGATTTCAAATGAGTTTTATGAGAGAAAACCATTACGAGTTCTACGTGAAGGCAAACCTGTCTTATGTAATAAGACTTGGGTGTGTAGTTATGAGTACACACCGGGCATTGCTCTGGTAGCATGTAAGCCCGAATTCTTCTCCGTTCTGGTAACGTTGAGAAAACCCCATTGGTGGCTGTGCCACGTATACCCCATCGGTGGCTGTGCCACGTATACCCCATTGGTGGCTGTGCCACGTTGAGAAAACCCCATTGGTGGCTGTGCCACGTATACCCAATCGGTGGCTGTGCCACGTATACCCCATTGGTGGCTGTGCCACGTTGAGAAACCCATTGGTGGCTGTGCCACGTATACCCCATTGGTGGCTGTGCCACGTTGAGAAACCCATTGGTGGCTGTGCCACGTTGAGAAAACCCCATTGGTGGCAGTGCCACGTTGAGAAAACCCCATTGGTGGCAGTGCCACGTTGAGAAACCCTATTTTGTGGCTATGCCACGTGAGAAAATAATCAGTGGCTTTGCCACGTGTGTTTTGTGGCTATGCCACGTGAGAAAATAATCAGTGGCTTTGCCACGTGTGTTTTGTGGCTATGCCACGTGAGAAAATAATTCGGTGGCTTTGCCACGTGTGTTTTGTGGCTATGCCAGGTGAGAAAATAATTCGGTGGCTTTGCCACGTGTGTATTGTGGCTATGCCACGTGTGATTTTAAATCAGTGGCTATGCCACGTTATTTGAGAAAGCGTTTAACGCGTATTTTCACATGCTTTGTTTTGCTCTAGAGTGAGCCTTTTTACTTCATGTTTTCACATGATTTGACACATGAGAGTGTCGTTTTGAGTATTTTCATGCTATGGTTTTCAAATGAGTTTCACATACAAATAAATGCTTTGTGATGTGCATTTTGGTTTATGAAATGAGTCCCCTACCCCCCTTACTAAGCGATTTAGAAGCTCACCCTGTTTTTCTTTCCCCCCAGAGTTCTTCAAGTGAATAAGGACTTCCCTGCGACGTACGGAGTAGTGGCTAGTGGAGGATTCAAGCTCCAGGCTATATAATTTGTACTTTGAGGTATATTATCTTTTCATGTACCCAGACTATTAATGTATTTGCAGACATTTGATGTATATCATTATATGGGATGTATTAGGATTAATTAACTTGGAATTGAGTAATGTATATGATTCAATATACACTATGTTGTGATGAGATCCTGAGGCATGATAATTATGATGATGTATGACACTGCACAGGAATGCACCTTTAATTGTGAATTAACGAGTAAAAAGTTTTAAATTAGCCCTATTTTCCGCATTTTCGGGGCGTGACAATGCACACTTAGAACTCAAAACATTTATTTCTTGTAATTCATATCTAATGTAACTTGTCTATACATCAAATAATCATATACATTACATAGAAATTTACGGGTCTTACATTCCTCCCCTCCTTCAAGGAATTTGGTCCTCCAAATTAGAACCAAGTTAATCTGAAAATAACTCCAGGTACTTCTCTTGCATCATACTTTCTAATTCCCATGTAGCTTCCTCCGGAGTGTGATGTTGCCAAAGAACTTTCACTAAGGGAATCGTCTTCGACCTCAACACCTTCTCTTTCCTATCCAATATCCGAATCGGCTTCTCAACATACGTCATACTCTCATTGAGTTCCAATGGCTCATATCTTATCACATGTGATGGATCCGGGTGATACTTCCGAAGCATAGAGACGTGAAAGACATTATGAACAATTTCCAAGTTTGTGGCAACGCCAACCTATAAGCCTTATCTCTCACTCTCTCTAGAATCTCAAAGGGTCTGATATATCGAGGGCTTAACTTTCCCTTCTTACAGAATCTCATAATCCCTTTCGAGGGAGAAACTCTCAAAAATACTGACTCACCCACAACAAACTCCAGTGGTCTTCGTCTCCTATCAGCACAACTCTTTTGTCGACTCTGAGCTGTCTGTAATCTCTCACATATCAACTGAACATCCTCAGAGGCCTGTTGCACTAAATCAGGAGCAAAAATCTATCTGTCACCAACCTCTTTCCATCCAATAGGGGATCAGCATCTGTGTCCATATAGTGCCTCATATGATGTCATTTTGATACTCGTATGATAACTGTTTTTTTAGGCGAACTCGGTTAACGGTAGATGATCATCCCAAGAGCCTCCAAAATCAAGCACACAAGCTCTTAACATATCCTCCAGGGTCTGTATAGTCCTCTCTGATTGACCATCTGTCTGAGGATGGAAAGCGGTGCTAAAGCTCAAGTGGGTCCCTATCGCTTCCTGAAAATGTTCCCAAAAATGAGAAGTGAAGCGGGCATCCCAATCAGAAACAATGCTCACTGGTACACCATGTAACCGAACTATCTCTCGAACATACGAGTTCACCAACTGACTTAGAGTGTCAGTAGCTCTCATTGCCAAGAAATGGGCTAACTTCATCAACTGATCCACAATAACCCAAATGGCATCATGACCACCGCGAGTCCTCGATAATCCCATCACAAAATCCATGGTGACGTGCTCCAACTTCCATGTCGATATTGGTAGAGGCTGCAATAACCCTACAGGCTTCTGATGCTCTACCTTCACTTGCTGACAGACGAGACATCTAGCGACATATTCAGCAATGTCTCTTTTCATTCCAGACCAGCAATAAACCTTCCAAAGGTTTTGATACATCTTAGTACTTTCCAGATGTATCATGTACTTCGATGAGTGAGCCTCTGACAAAATCAATTTCCTTATCTTAGGATCCTCGGGAACACATACTCTGCCTCTGAACCTTAACAATCCATATGTACTCAGCTCAAAATCAGTACCCGTACCTATCTGTATCTTACCAACTAATTGATACACTGTCGATAGCTCCGCTGAGCCTGTCGAATACGACAAATCAACTTTGGCTCCAATCTCAAACTAGCTATAATATCAAATCTCTCTAAACCGAGTGGGGTTACATCTAAACTGAGGTTCGCAAATTGCTCCAACAACTCGTGTTCTCGAACTATCATATAAGACACCAACCCGAGGTTCTTCCTGCTCAAAGCATCGACAACTACATTCGCCTTACCCGTGTGGTACATGATCTCACAATAATAATCTTTCAGGAGTTCGACCCTTCTTCTCTGTCTCATATTTAACTATTTCTATGAGAATAGATACTTAAGGCTCTTATGATCCGTGTATACCTAAAATTTCTCACCATAGAGATAGTTGCGCCATATCTTCAATGCGAACACTATGACCGCCAACTCTAAATCATGTGTTGGATAGTTTCTCTTGTGATCTTTCAACTGTCTGGATCCATAAGTAACTACCTTCCCATCCTGCAAAAAAAAAGTACACAGCCCAATCCCTGGTGTGATGCTTCCGTATACATAAAGAAACCTTCTGAGCTGGTAGGAATGGTGAGAATCGGAGCAGTGGTCAACCGACGCTTAAGCTCCTGAAAACTTCTCTTACATGCCTCATTCCACACAAACTTAACATCTTTTCGTGTGAGGAGTGTTAACGGAGCAGCTAATCTGGAGAAACCCTCAACAAATCCCCGATAATAACCTGCCAATCCTAGAAAACTTCTGATCTCAATAACTATCTTGGGCTGTTCCCACTGTACAACTGCCTCAATCTTGGATGGATCCACTGATATCCCATCATTCGACACAACATGGCCCAAAAATGAGATCTGCTCTAATCAAAAGTTGCACTTACTAAGTTTGACATATAATTCATTCTCTCGGAGGGTCTGCAAAACTATCCTTAAGTGCTCCTCATGATCTTCCCTGGACTGAGAATAAACCAATATATCGTCAATGAACACTATCACAAACTGGTCCAAGTATGGCTTAAATACATCATTCATCAATGCCATAAACGCTGCGGGGGCATTAATCAATTCAAATGGCATAACCAAAAACTCGTAGTGGCCATAACGGGTACAAAATGCCGTCTTGGGTACATCTTCACTCCATATCTTTAACTGATGGTACCCATATCGACGATCTATCTTAGAGAATACCTGTGCTCCTCGGAGCTGATCCAACAAATCATCGATGCGTGGAAAGGGGTACTTGTTCTTAATGGTGGCCTTATTCAACAACCGGTAATCTATACACAGTCGGAGGCTTCCATCCTTCTTCCTTACAAACAGAACTAGAGCTTCCCAAGGTGAGATGCTCGGTCTAATAAACCTCTTCTCTAGCAACTCTTATAATTGCTTCTTTAGCTCTTCTAACTCTATCAGAGCCATTCTATACGGTGGTTTCGATATCGGCTCTGTACCAGGCACTAACTCTATGCAAAATGCCATTTCCCTATCAAGTGGTAGCCTTGGTAACTCGTCCGAAAAGACATCGAGAAATTCTGTCACTATTGGAATGTCTCCCAATTTCGGGTGTGCCTTATCTGTGTCAACCACGTAGGCAATGAACTCTTCACATCATTCTTTCCACCATAAGCAACACAAGTCATTACTTTAACATTCATAAACAATAATTAGATTCATCTCTCAAGTATAATAGATTAATTTATCCTCTTTTCATTATAATAGTCATAGTTTTCATTTCTTTTCAACAAAGCTTACAACAAGATTATCTATCTCTAGAAACATCAATGTCTTAGCATGACAATCCATAATAACATGATTTGTAGCCAACCGATCCATTCCTAGGATTACATCAAAATCATTCATGCTTAGTAAAACTAAATCGGCTGCCATCTCTTTTCCTCCTATCCTTATCTTACAGTTCCTATATACATACTTAGTCAATTGACTATCATTCATCAGTGTGAAAATCATCAACATTTTATCTAGTAATATGGGTTTTACATGCTTCAACAATTTATGTGCAAAGGAAGGTGATATAAAGGAATGCGTGGCACCAGGATCAAATAATACAAATGCTTCTAAATAAAAAATTTGGATGGCACCTTTAATCACATCCGTCGATGCGTCCGTTGTGTCCTGATCCAGTGCGTGCACTCGCCCTTTGCCAACACCAACTGTCTGTTTCCCTTTTTCTCAGCTGTTGCCCTCTTCCTCAGAGCACCTGTCTCAACTGAAGCACTCTCTGGCTCCTCGTCCTTCTGTGGGGTAGTCTCCATCATCTTAGGATAATACCCCGCGATATGCCCTAGCTTCCCACATCTATAACATGTAATAGGGGGCGTCTAGCAAGGTTTAACTCCATGAAATCTACCACATCTCCTACATTGATCCGAAGTAAGCTGTGGTCCTCCAATAGCCATACTCATCGGTGCAGTCAAAGCCGGGTACACGGGAGGTTTAGCAGCTCTCTCCCGCACCTCCTCAATCTTAGGTCTCTTCTCGAACAATCTATAGCTTCCCCTCCTAGCTACTCTATCAATCTCGGATCTCTTTCGATCTCTATCTATTCGACCACTAATCTTCCCAAGCTCGGAGGCATTCTACTCAAAGTCCTATTCACACAATTGTGCCCTGTGCACTGCCTCCTCGTAAGTATGAATGTCAAATGGAGCTCACTTAGTCTGGATGGCTAATCTTAATCCATCCATAAACTTCTGGACCTTTCGAGTCTCACTGCTCATCGTATCCGGGTCGTATCTCCCCAAAGACATGAATCTCGACTCATATTCGTCCACAGAACGGTTCTCTGAACTAAGTTCATGAACTCCATCCGTAATTTCTTCTGTGCAGTGGTCAAAATATATTGCCCCCTAAAGGCCTCCAAGAATATTTCCCATGTGATCTCGGAGTGTCGGGCCCTCAAAATGGATTCGGTGGATCTCCATCAGTGCTTTGCCTTGCCTTTCAGCATAAATACTATAAAGGCTAATTTCTCAACTGACATACATCTGAAGAACCTATACAACTTCTCCATCTCATACAGCCAGTCCTTAGTAATAATCGGGTCCTTCACCTCTCTGAATATTAGAGGTTTCAACTCCTAAAACTACCATAGCCTACTCAGTTCACAATCATACCCCAAGTCGCTGTCGCTCGATTGTGGAGCAATGGGAGAAGCTGTATCCTGAACTGGGGGTGTGACAGTCTGAGGCCTCTTTGCCTCTGCAGCTTCCTGTCCAGTATTAATAGGCTGCGCTGCGGGTCCTCGTCTATCACCAGCACCCAATGCCTGTGTGACTATCTCCGCAAGGCTCTCGATACTCCGCTCTATCCTAGCGAAGCGTGCCTCTGTATTCCCTGGTCTCTCAACAGGGTCCTGTGGAGCCTGGTCAGTCTATGGCTTCGCACGGCTATCAGGCCTACCTCTACGGCCTCTAGCACGTGCACTCGCCCCTCTACCTCGGTGTGTAACAGGCATAATGCCTAACTTCTTGTATTCATAATCATTTATTAGTCTCATTCCATCTCGGTATACACAATTATATCTAAACAAAAGCACAGTAATATGGGGATGTAACTTTTCTACTTATTTTTACCGACTCACATCAGGTCAACTCAGCTCTTATACCAATTTCTGTCACGACCCTCTTTATCATTTTTGATTAAAAATCGCTATCAATTTTTCGCTTAAACCGTAAACGTACCCGATCGTGAACAACCCTCATAAATATAGTTAGACTGTGAGTCAATAATAATCACTATTTCCATACATCTTCCAATTAATCAAAAATAATTTCATACAATTGTAAGTTTAACTCATGTACTTATACATGACAAGTTTTCTAACATTTACATCCCCCCATATTACAATTCAAAATGACTATTGTGCCTTTACATGTTTAGATACAAAAAGAATCACTGTGTGTATACCTCTTGGCGATGGAGTGCAGCAGATGTCCAAATACAACGCCTCAGTCCTCACTGGGCTACTATGTGCGCTCTGTAGGGGGGAAATAGAGGGATGAGCAACCACACGTTCAGTAAGGCAATAATGCAAGCATGGTAGATAACTACACTATCTACATGCTTATAATGTCATACATAAAATCAATAGCATCTAGAGCATAAGGAAACATCAAAACTATGCCACAAGTATATACATATATCATGTACTGAAAACATGAAAATAGGCATATAAAACATTGTAAAATCATCATGTAAAACCTCTCATGCTCATCGTTATTAAAACTCATCATGAAAAGGAAAATTCAATATGAAACATCCTTTAAAATTTATCACAAATAGAATATCATTTCTTTCAACAAAATCCCACAAGGCTCAACCCCTCCCTTAGGTCTACCTTGGACAACACAATCACACTCAGTGTTTAAAACCATGTGGTACTATGTAATATTATATGAGACAGGTGGTCACTATATCTCAAGGACTATGTTGGCCAACTATGTCATAATCATCCCAAACCACACGGATCCCGGTGTGTGGGGCATCATTCTGGAACGAAGGTAGGTTAGTTATTTGCTAGACTTTCAAATCAACATCTCAACCATGCGGTACAACGTACTCCATGTGATCTACACAGTACAACGTACTCTGCGGTCCATATCATAGTTGGGGGTGCCAACCGTAGGTCTTATCTACCCCATACCATGCATAACCTACATAGTCTCAAATGTACGTGGGAGCATTTCGTTTCCATGTAAGAGAGCCTTCCCACCGAACAAAGCCTCCCCACCCCAATGGGCTTAAGGATGTTGGCTTAAGGATCTTACTGTAAGAGAGCCTCCCCCCGAACAGAGCCTTCCCACTCGTCGGGCTTAAGGATGTTGGGCTTGAGGATCTTACCATCTCCACGACATCATACATACCATAGTGTGGAAACTTGTGAGAATTATGCTCTAGTACAATTCATGCCTCATCAATAAATCTCTTCATACGAGCAATGTTCTAGTACGACTTTATGCATAAAATCATGAAGAAATCACGTACGAGCATAACTCCAGTACGATTATATGCATAAGAAAGTCAATCAAAATCCACGTACGAGTAGAAGCTCTAGTACGATTTATAAAAACATCATCATAGTGCAAATCAAGGTGCAAGCTAAGCTCCCGCACATTTCATACATGTCAAAACACCAAAATCCCGCGCGAGCAAAGCTCCATCACGATATAACTCATTTAATTACGATAAGCAGCTCTATTTCAACAAAACACTCTCAAAACCATGGCTAGCACCTCACGTGTGCTTTTTCACAAAATTCGAAAATCACTAGCTAGCCTATCCGTCATTTTGCTTAAACCAAAGCAATGTGTTTTCGTCAAAACATCAAAACATGTGATTTATGCAATTATTAGCCTTACTATCCCTTTTATAAGAATCACTTCAAAACCAAATCATATACAAAAATACTTGTAGTCATTCACACATACCATCAATCACTTTCTTAAATAACCATGCATTTTACAAGGCCCTATATCCACCCACAAAATACGAGCAGCTATCTCTATACACTCACAAAATTCCCTTACCTAGAATCACGTCGAGTGATTCCACTTCGTTAAAGTCGTTTGATTGCGCAGTTTGATTCGCCTCCAACGAAATCTCTGAGACTATACAAAATCATATTCTACATCAATTGGGTCCAATATAACACAATCCTTACGTTTACTATAGTCGAGTGACCTATAGTTTTCATTAACGCTTATAAGGTCTCATTTGATTACTCTACTCATATCTCGAGAGGCTATTGGATTCTTTCGAACCTATTGATTCGTACTAAATCGGTATTCAAGTTCATCGAGTTTCTAATCCATCATTTGCCTCACTATGACATTTTGTCAAACACCTCATATGCTTATTCGCTTAACTAGGCCAATCTAACAATGTAGTTTCATTCAATCTTCTAAAAATCATACATATTACCTCATAAACACTTTAGCATAACCCGTTTATCATCAACTCACCCATATCTTCTCACACTAGACTCATTCTATTTTCTAGGTCATACTAGTTCCATCACATCTTAGGTAGTTTCAATCATTAATATACACACCAACTCAAAATCAATAACTAGATGAATGTACATTGGATTGGTATATTAGAAACTCACCTAGTTTGATTTTCTCCTTGCTCCAAATAGGAATGCACCTTTGCTCCTTTAATCCAACCAATGGGGTATTGATCCCAACATATGTTGTTCTTCTCTTTATAATGAACAACTTTGCTCTAATGATTTTTTCTTAAATCTTTATAGAAATGGGATGATTTTAAAGTGAGAAAGCTAGGTTTAAAATTGAAAATAGAAGGAAATGGTTTGTTCCCGTGAAAATGTTAATCCAATTGCTCACTTTTTATAGAAATGGCTTGATGAGATCGATCTGCATAGGGTGGAGATCGATCTGGCCCTCTTGAATCCTTCAATTTTCTCGACATTTTGCAGGCATGAGATCGATCTGTTTGCTGCATGAGATCGATCTGTCGTGTTGCATGGGATTGATCTGCCCAATGAAACAGGATCAATTTGTCTCAGGTAGAGAGCTTAGGAGATCGATTTGGCCATTAAAAGGAGATCGATCTGGTTCAACTCGAGGCTAATGGAGATCGATTTGCTTGAGTGAGGGATCGATGTCCCTCTTGTAGGATGCTTGACATTGTGTTTTTCAGGCCATGAGATCTATCTTTCCTTGCATGAGATCGATCTGGCCTTCATCTTACACCCTTTTACTGTAATTTTTACCCTTTAAACTCATACTTAATCACTTCCACACTGATTTATCAATCCATGCACACTTAAAACTCAAAACATTTTTTTCTTGTAATTCATATGTAATGTAACTTGTCAGTACATCAAATAATCATATACATGATATAGAAATTTACGAGTCTTACAGTAGATAGTTTAACTAAGAGTGCCCACTTCTTGGCCATTAAAAGTACTGACTCCTTAAGTGCCTTAGCAGAGTTGTATGTGAAGGAGATAGCTCGGTTGCATGGGGCTCCCATGAGCATTACATCAGAAAGATATTCTCGATTCACTTCTAGAGTTTGGGCTCATTTCCAAGAAATCATGGGATATCAGCTTAACCTGAGCACTGCCTATCATCCTTAGGCCGATGGTCAGTCCGAGAGGACCATTCAGACCTTAGAGGATATGCTGAGGGCGTGTGTTTTGGAGTTGAAGGGCTCATGGGATGATCATCTGCCTCTTGTAGAGTTTGCTTATAACAACAGCTATCATACTAGCATCGGGATGGCACCGTATGAGGCCTTGTATGGTAGAAGATGTAGGTCTCTAGTTGCTTGGGAAGAAGTGGGTGACAAAAAAATCTTGGCTCTCAATTTGGTGGAACAAGCAGCAGAAGGTGTTCAGATAATCTGTGATAGACTTAAGGCCACACAAAATAGGCAGAAGAGTTATGCGGATAAGAATAGGCGGCCACCTGATTTTCAGATTGGGGACTCCGTGTTTTTGAAAGTATCCCCGAGCAAGAGTATTATGCGTTTTGGAAAGAAATGGAAACTGAGTCCTCACTTCATTAGTCCATTTGAGATTCTAGAGAGAGTGGGAGATATAGCCTACAGAGTTGCTTTACCACCACAACTTTCTGGGGTATATAATGCCTTCCACGTCTCGATGTTAAGGAAGTATAATCCGGATCCCTCACACATCATTGAGTATGAACCCTTGAGCATTCAAGAGGAAATGAGCTACATTGAGCAACCTATCCGAATTTTGGACAGAAAGGAAAAGGTACTTCGATTGAAGACTATTTCTCTGGTAAAGGTTCTCTGGCAACACCATTCAGTTGAAGAAGTTATATGGGAACTAGAGAGCCTTATGAAGGAGAAGTACCATTATCTATTCTGCAGGACCAAGATGAATTTGGAGTACCAAATTCTTTAAAGGTTGGGAGAATGTAAACACCGTAAAATTTTCTCTACTTAATTAGACAATAAAATTAAATGAAAATATGTTATAAGAATATATATATATATATTTTGTTAAATTGAAAATGTATTTAAAAATAATAAAAATAAACACAATAAATATATATTTGTTATTTTGAAAATGTAAATTAAAATAATATTAATAATAAATACAATAAAAATATATAATTAAAAAAAAGCAGAAACGAAAAAAAAAAGAGATCGGATCGCGCGATAGAGGGGCTTGTCGCGCAACCCTCAGCGAAACACCGCCCCAATTCTTTTCTTTCTTTCTCTCTTCCCTTTCCCTCTCCCTGCCGTCCTTTCCCCTCTGCTATTGTCGGCGACAGCCTTCCCCTCTCCCCTTTCCCTCTCCCGAACACAGACCCCCCTCCCCCTGCATTTTCCTCTCGCGCGATTCTCTCTCCCTCTCTTCGGTTTCCTATCGTCTCCCGCTTCACCACCGACGACCACCACCAGCCGAAGGTTCCCAAGGCGTAGGTGGACCGACTAGTGGGTGAATCGGCTGGTGAAATGACTAGAAACACTATCAACGGCGAAGAGAAGAAAATCGACAGTAAGGCCAAATGCAAAAGAGGTCAGACCGACCACCTTCCAGCCAGTCTTGAAGAAATCGACACCAGATCCGTTCACTGGACGACCTCGTGGACCTGCCAGAAGAGGAAGTAAACGAAGAATCGACCGGCGAAACTCTGAACGACGAAGGAGAGAACTGAATCGGACTGAACTTGGCTGAACCAAACCGGGCTGGTTCAGCCAGAAAAGAAAAAAAAAGAAAAAAATTGATGATGCATCGGGTCTAAAGATAAACCGGTAAGAAACTGAAATTGATCTTTTAATTTTTAAAAAAATTATTTGAATGTATATCTGACTGAAAATTGACCCGATCAATTATGCAAATGTATAGCATGAAAATTGGTGACAAACGAGAGTTCAAATTGTCATCTTTTTCCCTCTGCTATCGCCGGTGACCGAAGGCGCTCAGTAACCGACAAAAGCCTTCCCCTCTCCCTTTTCCCTCTCCCGAACACAGAACCCCCTCCCCCTGCATTTTCCTCTCGCACGATTCTCTCTCCCTCTCCTCGATTTCTTGCCGTCTCCCGCTTCGCCATCGACGATCACCACCAGCCGAAGGTTCCCCAGGCGTAGGCGGACCGACTAGTGGGTGAATCGACCAGTGAAACGGCCGAAAACATCGTCAACGGCGAAGAGAAGAAAATCGACAGCGAGGTCGAAGGTAAAAGAGGCCAGATCGACCACTTTTCGGCCAGTCCTGGCGAAATCACACCAGATCCGTGCACTGGACGACCCCGCGGACCTGTCGGAGGAGGAAGCAGGCGAAGAATCGACCTACGAAGCTCTGAACGACAAAGGAGAGAACCGAACCAGACTAAACCTGGGCTGAACCAGAACGAGCCGGTTCAGCTAGAAAAGAAAAAAAAAAGAAAAAAGAAGAAAAAAAGGAAAAAAATTGATTACACATCGGGTCTAAAGATAAACCAGTAAGCAACCGAAATTGATCTTTTAATTTTTGGAAAAATTTATTTGAATGTATATCTGATTGAAAATTGACCCGATTAATTATGCAAATGTAGAACACGATAATTGGTGACAAACGAGAGTTCAAATCAGCCTCGATTTATGTGTATCACAGAATCTTGGGTAAGCGAATCTCACTTGCTACCACTTGTATAATTATACGAGTTAGAAATTAATCGCATAATTTTCGGATTAATTTCGCATAAATTGTATTATAATTGGAATTGAAAAATCGACTATCACAAACGATATTATGAACTATCCAAAGAAATTAGAAAAAAGTTTAAAATGACGTGATGGTGATAGTAGGCCATGTAGTCAGCTAAACGTCTATAATGGGGCTCAACTTGTGTAACAATCGGTCTAAACTCGTTAATGACCTAATGGGTGGCCCATAAATTACAATTGAGCCTAAATAGTTAAATGTATTTTAAGGATTGAATAATGGAGTTGAAACGGGCTTGGGATAGAGGTAGGCACATTAAGGGACTATAAGGCCCAATAAAAATAATTGGTTCCAAAATTTTATCTGAAATGAAATTACACTGCGTACGTGTTTATAGGAAATAATAATAAGCGATTTGTGATTAATTATAGCTCCAGAGGACTGAATTGGGACTTAAAGGAATGACTGGTCAAAGGTACTGGGCTAATAGCGCTATTGACATATACCGAGGTAAGCGGTACAATTTAATTTAGTTCTGATAATGAACCCTCATTGCATTGATAAAAAGATTTTATGAAGTAATATTATGTTTTGAAATGATTTATGGTTGTTTTCATATTTATGGAACGGTTTACGAAACATGATTTCATTTTAGGAAATATTCCCCGAATACATCTATGTTTATGGAATGAATTTCTTGAAGTATGAAAATGCATGAAAGCTTTATAATGGTTTGTAATTCTATATTTATATTTTGAAAAAAACTTTTGACAATTTCAAAAGTATATAAAAAAAAAAAAGAGAAAAGGGGAAAAGAAAATTTTGAGACTATAGGCTTCATGCATGGCTACTTCTTGTGGTGCTCCGGCTCTACCACTTGAGTACCGGTACGTAGGGCCCCTGTAGCACTTTACTCTACCTGTGTGGTAGATGTCTCGCTACTTATGATTAATGATGATGATGTTTTGGTAGTATCTCTTACCCGCGTAGCACGCATGAATGTTTCCCGCGCGGAGAGTTCCATTGGTGCCCGTGCCCTAGCTAGGTGCTGGAGAAAGTAAGAAAGATAGATAATACCCATGTTTTATGAAAGTGTTGTACGACTCTGATCCAGTCTACAACCCCCCACCATAGCCATAGGTATGATGAGCCTCTACGGAGGATGACACGTATCGCATGACTTAGTTATAGCCTGGTCTCCATGATTGTGATTATGATTATGATTATAATGATGATGATGAATGACTATGTTTTTATGAGATTATGACGAAATGTTTACGAATAATTATGATTTATGACGAAATGTTTAAGAATGTTTATGTTTTATGAAACGTTTATTAATGACGATTATTTTATGAAATTATCCATGAACGATGAAGATCTTATGAAACGGTTTAAGCATGCTATTTGATTTAAAGAACCCATGCTTCATATTTTCTTATGATAACTATGCACGTAACGAAAGTTTTACATATCTTCTAAATGTTAGTTTCTAAAAGAAACTTATGGTCAGTTTTTTTGAAGCAAAGTTTGTTTCATGAATGATTCCTGCATGCTTTTACATATCAGAACTACTTTAAATGTATTTTCTTACTGAACTTTTTCCCGAAAGCTCACCCCTCCACCTCTCAGATTGTTTGCAGTAAACTACAGTTGATAATTGCTGCGTAGACGACGTAGGCTAACGGATACAAGTTTTCCCAGACTATCTTTTGTACATGTGTGACGTATACATTTTTGTCTCTTTACTAGACCATTTGTATGCACAAACATCTATTGAAAGTAATGTGTCGGGCTGTAATCTATATAAGGATAAACGAAATGAAATATTTTTAAGGATTAATTTTTTGGAGTAACTAGACGTATTTTGGAGTATGTAGAATGATTTGATGATATGACTTGGAAAGCATGTCTGATAGTTGTGGATAGCTAGGGTTGGTATTGTAAGAATTTACAGGTAGGTAGGCTTATATATTAGCCATTATGCTGCTAAAATTTCTTACGGAAAGATGATTAACAGTGAACAAGAATACAACCTAAGTAAATAAAGGATTAAGTTGCAAGCTGAAGTTTCAAAAAAAAAAATTTTCCCCCGAATTTTTATAGGTCACAAGTCGTTACATGAATTTTTTCAACACTTTTCAATCCAATTCAGTCTATACGTAGGGGTAATATTGGGTTTCATTTCTACGGTATCTATTTAGCTATTCGAAATCATAAAATATGTACAGTTATCTCTAAAACTTGCATAAATTCCTTACCTCAGTAACTGCTCGTAATCCTCGATTACCTCGACGTTGTGAGTCGACGGGTCCGATCCACTCAATTTATTTTCCCAAAATTTCGTATCAGTAATTGCAATAATATTTTCGAGTAGTCTATCGCTTGAATTTCCAAGTTTCTTTACGTACTCTGATCTAACTTAAATTTTGTTGTTAATATATATATATATATATATATATATATATTCACAATAATAATATATATAAATAAATAAACATCCCCTTTTTTCTTCTTCTTCTTCTTCTTCTTATTTTTCCTTTTTCGCCAACCTTACTATTCCTTTCTTCTTCTTCCTCGCGCCTACTGTTCATGGCGTCTAATCCAGTTTGCTCCATCTCCTCGTTCTTCCCACAACCGTCACCATCATCATCATCATCATTTTCCAGCCACCTTTCTCATGATGTCAGCCAGCTCCGACGTCCTCCTGTTGCCACTGTTTCTAGTGCCCTTGTTCACCTCTGTTTCAGCTCCGGTTCGTACCTCTCCTTCTCTGTTCTGTCACAGCCTAGGGCTGCTGTTTGGTTGGGATCTCTCCGTTCCACTTTCGCACAAGGTAAAATTTATTTGCATGAGGTGTTTCGTTTTTAGGCTTTTCCTTCCTCCTACTCCTTTGCCCCTTAACCGAAACAAGCAATAGTGGAGTAATATAAAATGGTAGCAAACAACAGTTATATGGAAATGGTTGGCGATGACGATGGCCTTACAAAGTGGAACTGGGTTGCAACAATTAGGGAGGTAGTGACGAGCAAGGGAACAAAGAAGGGTATGATGGTTAGACGTCAATGGCAGTGAAGATGTGCAGAGTTTTTAGCTGAATATGTTAGACTGTTTGGATTAAGCTCAGTTTGTTTTCTTCTCTATTTTCATTCACTGCCGTTCATACCCACTCTCGATTTTATTTCTTTTTTAAGTAAACCAATACACAAGAAGGCTTTAGCCCTTATATTTTCGGTTCATTTCATTTTTCTTTCTTCAACTGATACACACAATCGTTTCCAGCCTTACTCCCACGTCTCCATTTCCTTTCATTATTTCGGTCTGCCCACTTTTCTTTTCACGTTATCGACCATTTCAAACTGCTTCCATCATGCATATTTCTTCACCGAATCGCTGCATATATCTAGTAGACAACATACACATTTTGCACACTTCTTCCTGCCTCCTACCAAAGGCCATCACTCCTAATATATATATATATATATTAGGAGTGATGGCCTTTGGTAGGAGGCAGGAAGAAGTGTGCAAAATGTGTATGTTGTCTACTAGATATATGCAGCGATTCGGTGAAGAAATATGCATGATGGATATATATAACATTTCCACTTGCAGAAACTACCTCCACTGACTTGGTTTTGTCCCATCTCCAGCAGGAAGCTGCACGATTTCCATGTGAGCTTCCCTGTTTCTTCCTCTACTGCAACTTCAGAATTCTCAATATATATATTTATATATATATATATATATATATATATATATATACAACACTCTACTGCCATGGCCAAGTTTGGTCAGCTCTTATCCTTATCTTACTGCCAATCCCCATTTCTATTTCCATAGACTGTCGTTATAGTGTCTTTGCAGGTTTCCCTTTCTCCTTTCTCACTGAGGCCATCATCAACACCATTTTTCTCATTTCTTCACAGTCTCTTGCTGGAGGCATGTATCTCTCAGGTTTCAACTTGAAAACCCTTTTTCTACCCTTTTATATTTCGGTTCATTCTCGCCTTCTTTCCTTCTCATCTTATTCCAGCAGGCCTACACATATAGCTTCTGTTTTGGTTCAATTTTTTTTTCAGCCAGATACACTTACATTCGGTCTGACTTATGGACTGCAGTCGAGCCCCTCGGTTTTTAGCTCACTAAACATCTTTTTTCTTCGATTTTCAGACCAACCACTCAGCCTTCTTTTCCCTCATTTTTGGTTCTATAGCTATCATCTACAGTCCCTTGTATTTGTTTATTTTAACTTCATCTACTTGCTCCTAAAATCAGTGCACCCATTTAACTTGCCAACAATCTTCACGTCTGCACTTACTGCTGCAGTTTGCAGTAGCAGTCACGTGAATATTGCTCATAAATCGTGCTTGATCAATGGCTATGATTTTTTGCAGATGCTGTGGTCCTTCTTCAATTTTTTAGTTTCTGTTCCTTCTCCTATTTCTTTTGTTTTCACCAAATGTCATCACCCTCATCGATTTTTCACATTTCCTGTTGTAGTTTTATTACAGCAGAAAATGTAAACACCATAAATTTTATGTACTTGGATTTATCCATGAATAACAAAGTAGCCATTAAAATTAAAGAAACCATTCCATGATTAAAGATTTAAATTAAATTGTACTTTCCATTAAGGGACTTAGAAGTGATTATTTAAACAAAAATACATTAGCCCTAAAAGTAAATAAATATGAATACAAGTGTATATATATATACATGTATAGCTTCTTGGCCGAGGGCTTCTTCAATAGCCTAAGCAAATGCATGAAATTAGCAGGGATTTAAATTGCGGTTGCGGTCACGTTTTCGATTGCGTTGCGTTTATTGTGGTTTCGGACATAACGGAGATTGTTACGGTCATAATGATCATAGCGGTCGTGAATTTTTTTTAATATCGCATAACTTTTTTAACAGATGATAACGACAATAACGGTCGATTACGATAATAACGACCCTCGATAGCGGTAATAACAGTCGATAACGGTAATAACAGTCCTCGATAACAATAATAACGAATCAATTAGATCATTACAAGTGTGACACCCATTATTTCACGCATAGCGACCGCTATCTCGGATAGCGCTATTTAAAACTATGGAAATTAGTGGAGAAGATGATCTGACAGATGAAAAACGTGAGGACAGCAGGTGACATGGGAAGGAGCAACCTGAGAACTGCAATGAAATGGAGTAAACGTGAAGGAGCAGAGATTGCGTGTGGAAGAGGAGCATGAAGACTAAAAAAAAAAGGAAAGCTGAAGCAGTGGACAAGGGAACGAAACAGAAAAGAATGCAGATGAATTAGTAGAGGCAGGTAACTGAACTGAAAAGAAAAAAAGATGGCAGTGAATAGCATGAAACGCCAGGGAGGAAAGAAAGAAAATTAGAAATGAAATGATGTTGTACCAACATCAGCATAAGAAAACAGTGGAGAGGTATGGTCTGAACCAAAAACGATAGGATGGCCTGTACAGAGGTTGATTTCCTGCTGAAAATAAGAGTTGTACCATGGAAGAGAAAAAGGGCAAAAAAGACGAGAGGGAAATAGGGAAAAACTGCTGCTTAGAACGAGAAGACTAGCGATGCGAAGAGCAGAAAAGCTTGGGCAGATTTCATTTCCTTCTAAGGCTACGATGAGTTGAAGACAGAGATGAAACGGGAAAGGAAGAACAGAAAGAAAAATAAAAGAAAGGCAGGGAAAAGGAAGGAAGGAGAGTAAGGCCGGAAAATGAGGAAGAAAACTGAAGCAATATGAAGCAGTGAAATGATGATGAAAATAGTAACTCAAATGAAGGTTGGCGAGGTGAAATAGAGGAGTGAGAGCTGGCCTGATCGCTATGAGGAGAAAAGCGTCTTGCAGGGGTAGTACTGAAGCAGAGACGAAAGCCTTCCTTGACCTTTTTGGAGATGGGTAGAACTGGCAGAGGCAATCTACACCTGAAACAGGGTAGGTGCAGCGAAAGATGTGAATATATATATAGTGCTGTGTGAGAGAACTGCCTGGGAGGCAGAGCAGGCCGAGGGAAATGGGAAACCGTGAGAGAAAAGGGTTGGTGATGGCAGAGACAAGGTACTGACCCTATTCGATGGAAGAGTTTTCCTGTTGGTTCCAGAGGGTGCCAAAGGAGGCATAAGCGAAAGTGAGCTGAAACAGAATGGAGGCTAGAAATAGAGCAAAGGACGAGTATCTTTGGTTGGAGCAGCGGTGAATGGTGGAAGCTGGAAACGGGAGACTGAAAAGGGGAGTGAGCGAAGGGGCCACCAAAATCGGACGAAAATGTGAGAATGAGAGAGGTGATGCCACGTCGGGAAGGAAGGAAGAAAAACGGTGAAGGATGATGAACAGTAGGGTCGGGTGCTGGAAAAGAAAGGGAAGAAAAACAAAAGAAAGAAAAAAAAAAGAGAATGGCGGGAAAGAAAGAAATGATTCAAAAAATATTAGGTGAACCGTAACCCGAGGAAAAAAAAAGGGAAATATTTATATGTAAGTATATATATATAAATAATGGAATTAAAGTTAGAGCAGAGTGCAAAAGAAAATCTGGTAAATTGAGAAAATAGACTGTTCGAGAATATTATTAAAAATATTGGTACGAAATTTTGAAGGAAATAACCCTAATGGACCCGGACTCGTCGACTCGCTACATCGAGACAATCGAGGATTATAGACAAACATTGAGGTAAGGAATTATGCAAGTTTTAGATATAACTGTACGTATTTTATGATTTCGAGTAGTTAAATAGATACCGTAGAGATAAAAAACCTGATATTATCCTTAGGTATAGACTGAACTGAACTGAAAAGTGTTAACAAAATTCATAATTGCATAAATTGCATGTTTCAGTGTTTTCATTGTTGAAATACTATTTTCAACAGTATATGGATAGGTTGGCTATTGTTTTTACTGTCTATATAAAATAACACGTTTTACAAAGTTAAGTGTGCTTGAGTGGGAGAAATGTGAGATCTAAGAATTTCGAACATATTTTAAATATGTAATAAGAATTTGAAGTGTAATTTATTGAGCTAAGTGAATTGTGAGAATGATAATTGGAGATTTATATGTTAAGTGTTTAAAATAAGTGTGAAGCTATGAGGACAGATCGATCTGGGAGAAGGAGAGATCGATGTGGTGAGTTAAAAATGACAAGGAATGAGGAATTTAAGGAGCAGATCGATCTCCAATGGAAGAGGATCGATCTCCTTATAATTCTGTTTGAGAGAAGATCGATCTCATGAGGAAGAGATCGATCTCCAAATGATTCTGTTTGGGAGAAGATCGATCTCCTCAAGGAGCAGATCGATCTCATAAAGCCATAAAGAGATCGATCTCACCCCTCGACAGATCGATCTCCTAGGCATAAAATTGCCCAAATCGTCCCCAAAATTCAAATGCAGATCGATCTCATCAAGAGCCAGATCGATCTCCTACCCTCAGCCTATATAAGGAACTCCTGTTTTTCTCTTGCAATCTCACTTTCTCTCTCTTCCAACCCCCATTTTCACCGAAACCTAGCTTTCTCACTCATCCAAAGCACCCATTTTCGTCCAAATCAGAGGCTGTGGCAAGAAGGAAAGTTGTTCCTCATCAAGGGGAGAACAACATACTTGGAAATCGTAAGACGGATCGAATCGAGGCAAGAGATAAGCTCTCCACAAGTTTTGTGTAATTTTTAAACATCGATCTTGATATTTGAGATGATTTTGGTGATAATGGTTGTTGGCATTGTGTTGAAGTAGATGGAAAACGATTAGGGATTGATGAAATTACAATGTAGTTGGAGTGATAATGACATTTAGCAATTTTGGGAATTTTGAGCTATAAATGAAAATTTAGACAATGTGGTGTAATAGCATAGATATTGTGGCATAGGAAATATAGAATGTTGAGGTGTTGTGAGCGAGATTGTGGTTTGTGATGGAGTTACGAGAATTGAGAAATTTAAGGAGTTATGAGCAATTATGCTCGATTTTGAGAATTGAGGTTAATGTGATAATGAGTATTAATGTTTTAACATCGTTTGGACAGCTCGGGAGTTTCAGAGTGGAATGCGAGGCTAGTCCGTGATACAGGGGAAACGATTGCACTATACGAGGTGCAAAGAGGTAAGGGAAATTAAACCAATTGTGTATGTGATTTTGAACTATTATAGCATGATTTGTGATTTATAAAACAAGCATGTTTGATGTGTTGTGTGGTGATATAATTGCACACGGTTTTTATAGCCGGTTGGAGCCCATTATTTTATAAGTTTATAAGCTGAGTGTGAAATTGCTTTATAAACCGTTGAATTTGTGTGAGTAATGAATTGGGCTCTACGTTAAGGCGATCTTGAGATTTGAGAAATGTGTGCGTGTTTTGCCGGTTGGGACTCGATTTCAATATGTTTTGTGTTGAGTACAAAACGGTTTTAAATAAGTTTTACAAGAGAAAAACCACTATGAGTTCTACGTGAAGGCAAACTAGTCTTATGTGATTAAGACTTAGGTGTGTAATTCTGAGTACACACCGGGCATTGCTTTGGTAGCATGTAAGCCTGATTCTTCTCCATTCTGTTGACGTGAGAAACCCCATTCTGTGGCTATGCCATGTATATTTGTTGGTCGTTGTCACGTGAGAACCCTATTTGGTGGCCGTTGCCACGTGAGAACCCTATTTGGTGGCCGTTGCCACGTGAGAACCCTAATTGGTGACCGTTGCCACGTGAAACCCTATCCTGTGACTGTGCCACGTGTGAATTTAAATCAGTGGCTATGCCACGTGTGTTTAGTGGCTGTGCCACGTGTGAATTTAAATCAGTGGCTATGCCACGTGTGTCTAGTGGCTGTGCCACGTGTGAATTTAAATCAGTGGCTATGCCACGTGTGTTTAGTGGCTGCGCCACGTGCATTACTATTTCAGTGATTTTATCACGTTTATTGAGAAAGCGATTATCGCATTATTTTCACATGCTTTGTTATTGCTCTATACTGGGCATTTTACTTCATGTTTTCACATGATTTGAGATATGAGAATGTCGTTTTGAGTACTTTCATGCTATGGTTTTCAAATGAGATTAATAAGTTTCACATACAAATAAATATTTTGTGATGTGCATTTTGGTTTATGAAATGAGTCCCTTACCCCCTTTACTGAGCGATTTAGAAGCTCACCCTGTTTTCTTTTCCCCCAGATCACTTCAAGTGAAAAGGGCTTTCCTGCGACGTACGAAGTAGTGGCTAGTGGAGGACTTGAGCTCCAGGCCATATATTGTATTTTGAGGTATCTTTTATCTTTTCATGTACCCAGACAATTATCATAATTGCAGACACTTGATGTATAACATTGTTTGGGATGTATTAGGATTAATTAACTTGAGATCAAGTAATGTATATGATATAATATATACTATTCAATGAAGAGATCCTGAGGTATAATATAGGTGATGATGTATGACACTGCACAGGAATGCACTCTTAATTGTGAATTAATGAATAAAAAGTTTTAAATTAGCCATATTTTCCGCACTTCCGGGGTGTGACAAGAAATTCCATGATGGGTGACCTCACGGGAAGTCTCCACTCACATATTGTTTATGCACTATTTTTGTATTGAATACTAATTTTTATATCATTTTTGAAAAAATTGAACCACCTATCCGATTTTCGATACGAAACATTGCTAGAGCCCTCGTGTATACTGTGTGTCACACTGAATTGCTTGCTGGATTCTATATGATTTATGAGAAAAACCATGCTAGATGTGAGAACTGTAAATTTTATGAGATTTGTTAAGTGAGAATTGTAATTTGGTGAATGTAATTATGATATGTTGATGTACACACAAGTTATAAATTTAATGAAGTATAAGGAGATGAAGTTTTTAAGTCTTAAATGTGTATGGATTGAAATATGGCCTATGGAGTAGATTATGGCGAGTTTTGCATTGAGTTTCCTGCAATTGATGCAGCAGCAGTAGAATCTATGAAGGCCAGATCGATCTCCAAGGATGAGTGATCGATCCCATAGCTCCAGAATGCAGAAAACGTGCAAATGTAGACAGGCAGATCGATCTCATAAGAAAGAAGATCGATCTCATAATGCTTCTGCCTAGTAAAGATCGATCTTGTCACAAGGGCATATCGATCTCCTTAACTCTTGACCTGAAAGAGATCGATCTCTACCCTCTAGCAGATCGATCTCCACTTAGTCTTTTTATGAGGAGAAGATTGATCTCCACCCTCGACCAGATCGATCTTGTAGTTATTAAGGGAGCAGTTTGGAGTGGTTGAATCGATCAGAGATGGATCTCCTTTAAATACTAGATCGATCTCATAGCCTCTGTCTATATAAGGACCATGAGATTTTCTCCTAAAATCGAGCTTTTCTCTCTCTGAAACCTAAACCTTCAGCATTTTCACCCAAACCAAGCTTTCTCTCTCTAAGATTCACCCCATTATAGATTAAATTAGACAAAGGGGTAAGAGACAAAGTTATTCCTCCTGGCAAGGAGAACAACATACTAAAAAAAATCAAAGGTTGGCTTGAACAAAGGGAAGAGACAAGTATTCTACAAGCTTGGTCAAGAGAGGAGACAAGCTAGGTAAGCTCACAAGACCTTTATTCTTAAGCATTACCATTTTATATATAGGTGGAAAAACATATATGTTTATATATTTAGTTGGAAATGTTTAAGGCATGATAGAATCAACAAATAGGTTTAGTTAGAAGATTTAATGTGGATGTCTTGTGATGGTTATGAGTTAACTAAAGTGTTGATAAAGATGTAGAAAGAGTTTTGAGATAATGTTGAGTTAGAATGAGTAAGAGAAAGAGATGAAAATTGAAAATGATGTATAGTGATGATTTAATAATGTGTGTGGACAACTCGAGAATTCGACATGAGAAACGAGACTAGTCCGAGAACCCGAGGATATTGTACCACTCAAGGTGCAAGAGGTAAGGGAAATAAAACCATTTGTACTTGTGAGTTTTCAAATGGATGAAAACATTTTAATAGCATGAAAAAGGTTTAATGAGAAGTGCATGTTTATAAGAAATAAGATGAATTGATGTTTTGATGAATGTGTGAGTGTTTTGCTGGTTTGAACTCGATTTTTGATGTGATTTATGTAATTGTGAACACATATGGTTTATAACCGAAATGAGTTTTGTGATAACCATTATGAGTTCTACGTGAAGGCAAAACGATTTCTATACAACAATAGGAATGTGTGAGTGTTTTGCCGGTTTGAGCTCGATTTTTGATGTGATTTGTGTAATTGTGAACACATGGTTTATAACCCAAATGAGTTTTGTGATAACCACTATAAGCTCTACGTGAAGGCAAAACGATTTTTATACAACAATGAGAATGTGCGAGTGTTTTTCCTGTTTGAGCTCGATTTTGATGAGTTTTGTGTAAATGTGAACACAATGTGTTATAATCGAAATGGGTTTTATGATAACCACTAAGAGCTCTACGTTAAGGCAAAACAATTTTTATTGAGATTATGGCTTGTCATGATATGCACATCGGGCTTTGCTCTAGTAGCATTTAAGGTCGGGCCGTGCTCTAGTAGCATGTAAGACCGACGCCTTTGTTCTGGTAACGTAAGATGACCTCTCTCTGATAGCGATGGGTGGCCTTGCTTTGATAGCATGTAAGATTGGGCTGTGCTTTGATAGCATTTAAGACCGACAGTTGTATGACTATGATCAAGTTGTCACAGTCACGACCCTCTTTCCCAATCCTTGACCTTTACCATACCACTTACCACTTACAGTTGGGCTGTGAGTCAACATCTAATCCACATCTCATATACATTCATTTAATTGAAATAGAATAGAAACTGGACTTTTATAAATATGCAGAAACGTTTACATCAGTTCCTATTAACTATACATCCCTCTCGTACATAATATCACTAGATTATGCATTAATTTACAGGATGCAAAATTTTTCTCAACACAAGTGTATACCTCTCTGTACTGCTAGGGAACTGGAGAACACCTTAGCTGGGCTGATAGCAATACTCACTACTGAGTAGTATCTGTGGAGGAGGAAATAAGGGGGTGAGCATAACACGCTCAGTAAGGAAAATGTGCAAGCAGGTAGATAACTACACTATTTACATGCTAAAATACATATATGTTCATTTTCCTTATAAAACAATATGCATGTTTGTTAAAACATCTTCCCTCAATGCGAAATCATTAATTCGCTAGATGGGTATATGCATATTCACACAGTTCATCATACAAACCACTGGGGTTTAACTTCACACAGTAGCACATAGTTTCACATAACAAAATCTATTCGCATAGCTCATATCTAGAAAATACTTCGTACTATGTACATTAATATATGTTGAGACAAAATCATGGGTCATCCCACCCCCAGACACGCAGCAAAGGAGGATATTTGACACCTCACACAGTAGTGACAATATTGTATCACTTAGATACATAAAGACTTATAGCCATAGTAGGATTCCAGGCTACACTGATCAGGTGTGCGAGAACCCTACACTTGGGGAGGCGGATCAACCATCCCTTCAGCTCACACAGATAGTCACGGCACATCGTACCCCATGGCTAATGTTCACGGTACATCGTGCTCCCATGGATCTTTATCACCCATTTTCGTTGTCTCAAATCACGTGCGAGCTCTTCAGTGGAACACACAATATCATCGAGGCATCAAGCACTCTTTTGTTTTCTTGAAATTCCTTTGAAAATAATGTACGAGCGAGGCTGGTCAATTTACCGTTGCCTCTCATGCTCAAATCACGATTTCACACAGAAAAGAAATAGAATTATTCCTTTCAATGAGTATGAGTGAGAGGGTAAACCCCCTTCAATCACTCTTTATACACATTTCATTTAATTGGCTAAAATCGAAGCCTATCTATTATCATTCTTTCTCAAAACGTTTGAAAAACATCTTTTCGCAACAAACATAGAAGTCATACAACTCATACCATTAACTTATTTCCATATGTAGTTTTCTTCTAGATATATATCGATATATATATATATACTAACACATACATTTACACACAACAGATAAGAAAACATACGTATAGCTACCTCTATAGCTTACATAAGTCCCTTACCTTGATCTTGCAGTGTATCTCTTAGTCTCACACTCCTTCACATGTCACCATTTACGTCTACAGCTTCATCTATCTCTCCGGACGCTGCAGTTACACATCAAACGTATCATTCCTCATTTTTATTATCTCGAATCATCAAGACACCATTTTATTCTCTTATTTCCTCTTTGACCTAACATAGGTCCATAGTGACTTTTCATGTTATAGTCACTTCTAGCTATCTTCACGTATATCAATAGGTTCATAGTAGTAGCTAGATTAACATACTAGAATTTGGTAGCCTGAAAGCTTACCTAGTTTGTTTTTCTTGGCATTTAGTCCAAAATCTCTTTATATCGATCAACACCTTCGATCTATTGTATCGAGGTCTCATTTCCAACTATGTTGCTCTCCTCTGGCTAACGAACAACTTTGTAGAAGGAAACATCTCTTACTTCTAGCTAGAAAGGGTGGTTTGTCTAGGAAAAAGGGTTTGAACACTTAAACAAGATAGAGAGGTTTTAGGTTACTATGTTTTTCAGCCTAAAATCCCTTTTCTTATATAGAAATTTCACTAGGAGATCGATCTGCATGGTAAAAGGATCGATCTCTTCTTCTTTGTCGCCTTACTTTTCAGTGTCTTGGATTTCATGAGATCGATCTGCTCTAAATGATGGGATCGATCTTTTCCAGGCAGCGAGCTAAACAGATCGATCTGGCATAAGGATAAGATCGATATGCTCTTGGTCGAGAGCTAAGGAAATCGATTCCTTCTACATAGAATGCTTAGCAGATCGATTTAGCCCCATTGGAGATCGATCTTCCTTGTTCTCGAATAAGAGCATTTTTTGCTCTTCCATATCAATCTTTTCTTCAATGAGATCAATCTGGTATTCCTATTTTCCAGATTTGACTACAGTTTTCTGTAGTAACTCACACAAAACATCTTAGTTTTGCTGCTATAGTCATTTTCTCATCCAACCACCTCTAAGACTTAAAAATGACATTCATTCATACTTTATACACATTAAAACTTGTGTGCATTCATTGTATAACCAAAGGTATACAATGCAAAGCAAAAAGGGAGGTACAAAGATTTATGCAACTCATGCAACTTCACTCCATTTTGCCACACCACTCATAACTCAATATATTCACATTCATCACTTACAAAAGTCCATTTCTTCATACTCATACATAATGAAACTTGTACGTATATCACAAACTCATATTACAAGTGTGTACATTGAATTTATGGACTTTACATCATTTATACTTCACATAACATGTGTATGTATATTACTTATGAATTCATAAGGTTACAACTGAAAATACGGGTCTTACGCAAGTCTACAGCTAATCATGGCCATGTGTATATTGTCAACATAATCCCTCTCTTGGGGATGTCCGCCTAGGTGAGGAATTCAATTGATTTAATGTGCCTATGATGATGATTTCACCTGAGTTTTATAAATGCCTAGTCTCGATTTCTTTAATGATGATGTGAATTTACAACTTCGATTTATATCACGCATTGAGATTTGATGTAATGTGATTTGTGATTTTATCACGTGAATTATGCTGATGCCATTGTTTTCTACCGTTATTTCTATAACGATTTGCATGCTCAAATATTTCCATCATATTGTGTTTGTGATGATGATTTCATAACTTTCCCTTATCCTCCTTACTGAGCGTTTTGAGAGCTTACCCTTTTTCCTCCCCCCTCTAGATTACTTGAAGTAAGCGAGATAGTACATGCCACGTACGTGTAATAGGCTGGTGGATAAGATCTCCCCAAGCTATCGCTTGTATACGCATAAGATATAATTCAATTCATTTTGTATCCAGACAATGATGTAATACAGATATTTGTGATGAGTATTTTGAGATGTAATTAGGTTGATATGAAAGAAATGAGTTGAGACTTATGGGTTGATTCTTTTTGGGATATTATGTATTGGATTTCATTAGGTATAAGTTGTATGATATTGGGGATAATGTTTGCGTATAAACGATAGCGATTTAAGGATGCTGTGTTAGTAGTTTTGTTTTAAGAAAAATTTTAAATTGTTCTATTTTTCACGCTTTCGGGCTGTCACAGATTTTCTTGGTATCAAAGTAAAGGGTGTCTAGTACTGTTAGTGTCGATCGATTGAAAATAGATTACATCCTAAGTGTCTGTATTGTCTGGTGATGAATTGAATTTAACAAGTAACGTTATGATCAATGCTTAATGAATACACGTAGGCACGTAAGAGATAAAATATGAGGGGGAGAAGAGGACATTCAGAAAGGGAGGCGCAGCCACCTCCACCACCTGAACCACAGCCTGAGAGTCCTAACTCTTGAATGAATCGTCTAGAGCTCGATCTGCGTCAGGGATTCAAGTAGATGGCAGCGCTATTTGCGCAACATTTTGGGGACCACCCGGACTACACCTATTTCTACTCCTCCACCACCACAGGGACCACCCGGACCCCCACTACAGACTGATCCAGTGCCTCCTACCACACAGCCTCCAGTGTAGACCCAACTTGATGATAGAGATAAGGGTCGAATGAGGGACTTCTTGAAGATGAACCCATTTACTTTTAGAGGGGTGAAAGATCCCGCAGAGGCTGAGGAGTGGCTAACAGAGTTACAAGTCATTTTTGACTTTTTAGGATGCACCGATGTTGAGAGGGTCAGTATGAGTGTGTACATGTTAAAAGGACAAGCTTGAGATTGGTGGAGCACTACCTAGAGTATAATAACGACTAGCCATGAGGTGATTAGCTAAGAGGCTTTTCAGTCGGCATTTAAAACTCAGTATGTACCAAGAGCTGCCCAGAGGAGAATGCAAGCTGAGTTTCTAAACTTGACTTAGGGCAATATGACCGTTGATGAATATGAGAGCCAATTTACCACTCTACTGAAGTATAATCTGGAGACCCTCAAGGATGAGGAGCTCCATACAGAGCGATTCGTGTATGGATTGAGGCCCGTCATTAGAGACCGATTGATAGTGCTTTGTATCACTGAGTTTAAGGATGCTTTGAGGCGAGCACAAGAAGTGGAGAGGGGACTAGAGTTGGTACAGTCCCAGACTAAGTCTCAAATTTTAACCAAGGATAAGAGTAAGCGACTCGTAACCTCCCACATAGATTTTTAAAGAGGTTCTTTTAAAAAGATACAGTTTGAGGGACAGAGGGGAAGAGTTGACAGACCCAGGGTTCCTCCCATCACTATGGAGACCCCTCGAGGTGTCAAACCAAAGGTTACAGTCTGTAGAGATTGTAGCAGATCACATGAGGGAAGCTACCCCAGAACCATACAAGGATGCTATAGATGCAGGGACATGGGTCACAAAGTGAGATATTGCCTACAACCACAAAGCCATATTCTTAAGAGCCTCCTAGACAACAGCCACAGAGGATGGTTCCCCAGAGACATACTTTGGCTGCTGATAAGGGCAAGAAGTAGATCACAGAAGGATGTGTGTTTACTTTAGATAAGGAGACTGCAGACACTTCGTCTGAGACCATACGAGGTACACTTCTTATCTGTTATCATGAGGCCCATGTATTATTTGATTCGGGATCCATGCATTCTTTTATTGATGTACAATTTATATGTAAACTGAATTTGAAGCATGAATCCTTAGATTATATTTTACATGTAAATACCCCCATGCGTGAGTCCCAAAGGACTGATATGATGTGTAGGAGTTGTGAGATCTAGGTGGGAGATAGGGTGATGTTAGCAGATCTAGTGTTATTAAAAATGTGTGGTTTTGATGTGATTTTAGGGATGGATTGGTTAGCGGCCAATCGTGTGAGCTTATACTACTACACTAAGACTGTAACTTTCTCCCTACCTGAAAAGTTTAGTGTATGTTTCAATGTTAAGGAATAAAGACATGTGACGTTTATCATGAAATCTTGAGATATGATTATATCGCTACAAAACACTGATTAAATTGTTGATGTGAAGGTTACATCGCACTCATTTCTTATATGAGTCGGGAACACCTGAGGATATAGGATATACCGGTAGTATTTGAGTTTTCAGATGTATTCCTAGATGAATTGTCTAGCTTATCACCGGAGAGACAGCTGGAGTTCACTATCGATTTAGTGCCATCCCTACAAGATGGCGTTGGTCGAATTGGAAGAGTTAAAGAAACAGTTGCAAGAACTGCTTGAATGTGTCACCATGGAGAGCTCTGGTGTTGTTTGTAAAGAAAAAAGATGGTAGTCTGAGACTATGTATAGACTATAGATTGCTGAATAAGGGTATGGTGAAGAACAAGTACCCCTTACCATGAATAGACGATTTATTTGACCAGCTGAGCTGGGTTTTTATCTTTTCTAAGATTGATTTAAGATCGGGCCATCACTAGTTAAGAATCAGGAAAGAGGATATTCCGAAGATGACATTCAGAACTAGATATGCCACTACGAGTTCTTTGTGATGCCCTTTGGATTGACAAATACCTCTACTGCTTTTATGAGTTTGATGAATGAGGTTTTTAGAGATTATCTAGATCAGTTTGTGATAGTCTTCATTGATGATATCCTTGTTTATTCTCGGTCTCATGAGGAACATGCACAACATTTAAGGATTGTGCTGCAAGTACTCAGAGATAAGCATCCGTACGGAAAGATTAGTAAGAGTGAGTTTTGGCTATATCATATACCTTTTTCTTGGTCATATTGTATCTAAAGATGGAGTGTCAGTTGATCCGTCTAAGATAGAAATTGTACTTAATTGAGAGAGACCGAGAACAGTTACAGAGATTCAGAGTTTCCTAAGGTTGGCAGGGTATTATAGAAGGTTTGTTGAATGATTCTCCAGGATTACCTGCTCCTTTGACTAAACTCACATGTAAGGAGATTCCTTTTGTATGGTCTGAGAAGTGTGAGCAGAGCTTCCAAGAGTTAAAGAGAAGATTAACGATGACACCTCTGTTGACTATTCCAAATGGACCTGGAGGCTTCGCAGTGTACGGTGATGCCTCTCAACAAGGATTGGAGTGTGTGCTAATGCAGCATGAGAGAGTAGTCGCTTATGGTTCGCGACAACTGAAGGATCATGAGCGAAACTACCCCACACATGACTTGGAGTTAGCCGCAATAGTGTTTGCATTGAAGATATGGCGGTATTACTTATATGGGGAAAGGTTCCAAATATTTACTGACCACAAGAGCCTAAGATATATATTTGACCAGAAAGAGTTAAACATGAGACAAAGGAGATGGATGAAACTCCTTAAAGACTATGATTGTGAGATACTCTATCATCCAAGAAAGGTGAACGTAGTGGCTGATGCCTTGAGCAGGAAGAGTATGATATTTGCTATGATGATCAAAGAATGGGATTTGTTGGAACAATTCACTGGACTCAGGATCAGAGTTGAGGAAGTAGAGGTCGGATTTATGGCTAGCCTATGGATAGAGCCTGATATTATGGATCAGATAAGAGCCGGGTAGTGAAATAATCAGAGGCTATTGGATATGGTTAGCCAAGTTGAACAGACCTCACAGTCAGATTTTATGGTCAGTGACGATGGTTTACTGAGGTTTAAGGGACGAATTTGTATTCTAAATGATGATACCCTGAAGCAACAAATATTAAGAGAATCTCACTGCTCGCGATACACCATACACTCGGGAAGTACCAAGATGTACCGAGACTTTAGAAAGGTATATTGGTGGAGTGGTATGAAGCGAGACGTGGCAGAATATGTGGCCAAATGTTTGGTATGCCAACAAGTGAAAGCTGAGCACCAGAAGCCCGGAGGATTGCTTAAGCCCTTGCCTGTGCCTACATGGAAATGGGAGTACATCACCATAGACTTTATCATGGGATTACCGAGGACCCAAAGGGGTAATGATGTCATATGGGTAATAGTAGACAGATTAACGTAGAGTGCCCACTTCCTTGCCATCAAGAGCATAGATACATTGAGTACCTTAGCCGAGCTGTATGTTAGAGAGATAACTAGACTACATGGGGCTCCAGTGAGTGTTATCTCTGATAGAGATTCCCAGTTCACCTCCAGGTTTTGGACTCATTTTCAGGAGGCCATGGGATCTCGATTGAGTTTTAGTACCGCCTATCATCCTCAGACTGATGGTCAGTCCGAGCAGACTATACAGACCTTTGAAGACATGTTTAGGGCGTGTACAATGGATTTTAAGGGATCATTGGATGATCACCTGCCCCTTGCTGAGTTTACGTACAACAATAGCTATCATGCGAGTATTAGTATGGCACCTTATGAGGCTCTGTATGGTAGGAGGTGTAGATCCCCTATAGCGTGGGAAGAAGTGGGCGACAAGAAAGTAATTGCTCCTGAGCTCGTTGAATAGACAGTTCAGAATGTGAAGATCATTAGTGATAGATTACGGGCTACTTAGAGTCGATAGAAGAACTATGCGGATGTGCGTAGAAGGCCACTGGAGTTTCAAACGAGAGATTTTGTATTTCTTAAAGTATCTCCAAGTAAGGGTATCATGCGTTTCAGGAAGAAAGGAAAATTGAGTCCTCAATATATAGGACCATTTGAGATTTTGGAGAGAGTAGGAGACGTTGCCTATCGGTTGGTTTTTCCTCCACAGTTTTTTGAAATCCACAATGTCTTTCACGTCTCCATGTTGAGGAGATATAATCCAGATCCCTTCCATGTCATTGAGTATGAAGCATTAGATATTTAGGGGGATATGAGTTATGTGGAAAAACCCACCCGAATACTTGACAGGATAGAGAAAGTACTTTAGACGAGAAGGATTCCATTGGTTAATGTTCTCTGGAAACACCACTCAATGGAGGAAGCAACTTGGGAACTAGAGAGCCTTATGAAGGAGAAGTACCCTCAGCTATTTAATGGGTTGAGTTGAATTTGGAGGACCAATTTCTCTTAAGGTGGGAAGGATGTGAGAACTGTAAATTTTATGAGATTTGCTAAGTGAGAATTGTAATTTGGTGAATGTAATTATGATATGTTGATGTACACACAAGTTATAAATTTAATGAAGTATAAGGAGATGAAGTTTTTAAGTCTTAAATGTGTATGGATTGAAATATGGCCTATGGAGTAGATTATGGTGAGTTTTGCATTGAGTTTCCTGCAATTGATGCAGCAATAGTAGAATCTATGAAGGCCAGATAGATCTCCAAGGGTGAGAGATCGATCTCATAGCTCCAGAATGCAGAAAACGTGCAAAAGTAGACAGGCAGATCGATCTCATAAGGAAGAAGATCGATATCCTAATGCTTCTACCTAGCAAGGATCGATCTCCTTAACTCTCAGCCTGGAAGAGATCGATCTCTACCCTCTAATAGATTGATCTCCACTTAGTCTTTTTATGAAGAGCAAATCGATCTCCACCCTCGGCCATATCGGTCTTGTAGTTGTTAAGGGAGCAATTTGGATCAGTTGAATCGAGCAGAGATGGATCTCCTTCAAATACAAGATCGATCTCATAGCCTCTGTCTATATAAAGACCATAGGATTTTCGACTGAAATCGAGCCTTTCTCTCTCTAAAACCTAAACCTTCACCATTTTTACCCAAACTAAGCTTTCTCTCTCTAAGATTCACCCTATTCTAGATTGAATTAGACAAAGGGGTAAAAGACAAAGTTGTTCCTCTTGGCAAGGAGAACAACATACTAGAAAATCAAAGGTTGGTTTGAACAAAGGGAAGAGACAAGCATTCTACATGCTTGGTCAAGAGAGGAGACAAGCTAGGTAAACTCATAAGACCTTTGTTCTTAAGCATTACCATTTTATATATAGGTGGATATACATATGTGTTTATATATTTGGTTGGAAATGTTTAAGGGATGATGGAATCAACAAATGGGTTTAGTTAGAAGATTTAATGTGGATGTCTAATGATGGTTATGAGTTAACTAAAGTGTTGATAAAGATGTAGAAAGAGTTTTGAGATAATGTTGAGTTAGAATAAGTAAGAGAAATAGATGAAAAATGAAAATGATGTATATTGCTGATTTAATGATGTGTGTGGACAACTCGAGAATCCGACAAGGGAAACGAGACTAGTTTGAGAACCTGAGGATATTATACCACTCAAGGTGCAAGAGGTAAGGGAAATAAAACCATTTGTGCTTGTGAGTTTTCAAATGAATGAAAATGTTTTAATAGCATGAAAAAGGTTTACTGAGATGAGCATGTTTATGAGAAATAAGATGAATTGATTTTTGATGAATGTGTGAGTGTTTTGTCGGTTTGAACTCGATTTTTGATGTGATTTATATAATTGTGAACACATATGGTTTATAACCGAAATGAGTTTTGTGATAACCACTATGAGCTCGACGTGAAGGAAAAATGATTTTTATACAACAATGAGAATGTGTGAATGTTTTGCTGGTTTGAGCTTGATTTTTGATGTGATTTGTGTAATTGTGAACACATATGGTTTATAACCGAAATGAGTTTGTGATAACCGTTATGAGCTCTACGTGAAGGCAAAACGATTTTTATACAACAATGGGAATGTGTGAGTGTTTTGCAGTTTGAGCTCGATTTTTTATGTGATTTGTGTAATTGTGAACACATATGGTTTATAACCGAAATGAGTTTTGTGATAACTAATATGAGCTCTAAGTGAAGGCAAAATGATTTTTATACAACAATGGGAATGTGTGAGTGTTTTGTCGGTTTGAGCTCGATTTTGATGAGTTTTGTGTAAATGTGAACACAATATGTTATAACCAAAATGAGTTTTGTGATAAACACTAAGAGCCCTGCGTGAAGGCAAAACGATTTTTACTAAGACTATGGCTTGTCATGAGATGCACATCGGGCTTTGCCCTGGTAGCATGTAAGGCCGAGCCGTGCTCTAGTAGCATGTAAGTCCGACGCCTCCGTTCTGGTAACATGAGATGACCCCGCTCTGATAGCGATGGGTGGCTTTGCTTCGATAGCATGTAAGATCGACGACTGTATAACTCTGATCAAGGCTACAACGAATCATTACCATGTGTATATTGTCAACGTAATCCCTCTCTTGGGGATGTTCGCCTAGGCGACAAATTCAATTAATGTGAGTGCCTATGACGATGAGTTCAACGGAGTCTTATAAATGCCTAGTCTCGATTTCTTTAATGATGATGTGATTTTACAACTGCGATTTATATCACGCATTGAGATTTTATGTGATGTGATTTGTGATTTTATCACGTGAATTGTGTTGATGCCATTGTTTTTTGCCATTATTTCTATAACGATTTGTATGCTCAAATATTTCCATCATATTGTGTTTGTGATGATGATTTCATAACTTTCCCTTATCCTCCTTACTGAGCGTTTTGAGAGCTCACCCTTTTTCCTCCCCCCTCTAGATTACTTGAAGTAAGCGAGATAGTGCCTGCCACGTACGTGTAATAGGCTGGTGGACAAGATCTCCCCAGGCTATCGCTTGTACACGCATAAGGTATAATTCAATTCATTTTGTATCCAGACAATGATGTAATACAAACATTTGTGATGAGTATTTTGGATGTAATTAGGTTAATATGAAAGAAATGAGTTGAGACTTATTGGTTTATTCTTTTGGGATATTATGTATTTGATTTCATTAAGTACAAGTTGTATGATCTTGGGGATAATGTTTGCGTATAAACGATAGCGATTTAAGGACACTGCATAGGAATACACCCAGAGTTGGTAGTTTTGTTTTAAGAAAAATTTTAAATTGCCCTATTTTTTGCGCTTTCAGGTTGTCACACTGGAGCCGTCGTGTATTGCTGTGTGATCTTACACTGAATTGCTCACACTAGATTTTGAGACTAAGGTGATGGTTGATATTGATGCTGGGGGGTAAATCCTTAAGACTACTCGATATCCTCAGTCATATTGTACTGTATTGGGGTCCACGGAGCACGTTGTACTATGTGGACACACATGAAGTATGTTGCACCGTGTATTGAGTCATTGGACTACTAAACTGTATTGTACTGTATTGATTGGCCGACGGGCTGGATTGACCCATCCCCCCTGAGGCGTATGACACTCGCATACACCTGGCCCATGAGGCGCGGGGTCACTGACTATGACCATATGTCGACTGTACTGTTATTGATTGAATGCTACTATTATTGATTGAATCCCAGCCTAGTCTTAACGAACTGAATTGTTTATTGATAGAAAGAAAAGTGAGTTGAACTATTTTACTGATTGAATGAATCGTTTTAAAGAAATGAATTCAAGTGTTTTACTGCATTGATTGAACAGTAAATGGTTTCATCGCACCAACTATAATGAATGCATATGTTTTACATATGATAAAGTATATTACTGGAAATTGGGTGTGATTGAAAGTGTTTTTCAAAGAAAGTGCATCGATTGTGAATTGTTTTCAGTATTAACAAATTGAATTATACTCAAGTGTTTTACAGTGTTTTATAACTGATCATGGCATACATTATAAGCATGTAGATAGTATGGTTGTCTAGTGCTTATATAAGTTTCTTACAGAGCGATTAAGCTCATGCCCTACTTTCCTCCACAGAGTCCCATCAGTAAGTTGGACGTTTCCATTAGTAAGGCATGTTGCACAGCTATGGTTCCGCAGAGTATCTTTCTGCGTTGAAGGTATATCCAGTTGTAAGAAATTCTTTTGTATCTAAAATTTTTATAAGTGCAGTAATGCATACAAGATGTGTATGGGGAATGTGAACATATTTTGCTCGTATTTGTTATTAAGAAAGAAAAAATTAATCAGATTGAGTATTGTTTTGACCTAATATCGACTTCTAACCCAACCAAATTGTGTAAAATTCGGGTTGTTATAGAAAATGGCTCTTGGTGTTGTTTCACTTCATCTTTTATCATTCCCCTACATATTTATATTATACATATATATATATATATATCTTGTTTCTTCTACCGATGGACAATACTTCCAACAGTTGCCTTGGGGACTTCGGTTTGTTTCCCTTTAATGCATCTAATATATAAAATTCCCTTATGCATTGAGACCATTGGTTACACTCAGGATTGGCTTCATTTAAGTCAATTCTTGTTCCTTAAATTATTTAAATGGCCTAATAATCATAACACTATATAATTTAATTAATGGGAGTAAAATTCTCACATTATATTCGACTTAGTATTAAGTATGGTTTTATATTCATTTCTACTTCAAAATAAATATTTATTTGCTTAAATTTATCAAGATCCCTCATACCACATCATAATTAAATTATTCCTCCACCAAAAGCACAAACTTTTTCCCAATTGTTTAATTTGCTATACGTTGATAAAACCGAGTACAAGAAGATTCGTGGGATTTATATGTAAGACCGTTAGTTAAATACTAAGTTATTTTTAATGTTGATGCATAAATCAGTTCATTTAGTTAAATTGGAAATTGGGAAATGTATAAACATACTAGTAAAAATATATTTCTAATAATTTTCGGAGACTTTGTAATTTAGTAACAAAAAATTGAATTATATGCATGCGTTAGGGTATAATTATTTAGGTAAATTGGATATATATATATATATATATAGGTAAACTAGAAATAAAAAAAATGTGTTTGTATATATTTTGCTAATTAGAAATATAAAAAAAAGGAAAAAAAGAAAAAAAAATAAAAGAATAGTAAAAAAAAAAAACAGAGAGAAGGAATTGTGGTGGCGCTACACCATTCCAGCCCCCCCTCTTTTTCTTCTCCGTTTTCCCCTTCTCCCCTGTCGTCCGTTCACCACGCCGGCCACCGATCGACCTCGAGCATTCCCCCTCTCCTCGCGCACGAGCACCCCATGGGAATTGCAAAACAAAAACCCTTCTTTTATTTTTCTCTGCTTCTCCATTCCCTTGCCATCCACCATTTGATCGCCGACGACCCGACCCCACCGAAAACCGAACCTGCAGCCTCTCCCCTTTCCCTCTCTCTCCTCTCCCTTCACTGAAAATCGAGAACCCAGCAAACCCGAACCTTCCTCTTTAGCTTGTTTCGTAAACCAATCATCGACGAAGAAGCTGTCCATCCCTCCAACCCGCGAGCTCCGACGACGGTCAGCACTCCCATCTTTCCAGTTCACGCCTTCCCCATTCCCCTCCGACATCAACAGTAGCCAAATCCAACAAATACCCATTTTTCCCATATCTCCATTTTTGAACTAGACAACTTCTAGGTAAAAAACTAAATTTTTATTTAGCTAAATTAGTATACAAATTGTGTTATAAATGTGAAATTGTTGTAGAAATAAATTTAATTATGGTTTTGAAAAAATTAAGAAATTAGGGCTGGTAATTTGACAAAATTTGGGGGTTTTGATACTTAGATTAGAAACTGAAAGATGGATAAAAATTGTGAAGAATTGAGAAATTAATTTGTTGAAATCATGTAATAGGCATAAAGAGTTGAATTTGGCAAATTGGGAAATTTAGAGAAAAATAGTAAAATTGAGAATCCAAGGTTCAAGTAATTAAATTGTGTAATGAACAGTATGTTTGTAGTGTAGCATGATTAGAAATTTAATGCACATAAGTTGGAGTAGAAATTAAGGTTTCAGTCACCTTGGAAGGGTATGATTAATCTATCATAATTATGAATTTAGTTTAAACTTAATCAAATAATGTAGGTTATTTTTCGAAAAATAATTGATATATAAATGAGTTCTTATAAGGTTAAAAGGAATATAAAATTTAATATACAAAATATTGGGGCAAGTTTAATTAAAGTGTTTCATTGATTTATCTAGTTATGTAAACTAATAGTGATAAATAAATAATTATGTCAAATTTAAGCCAAATTCATATTTAGATAGTAAGCTTAATACAAAAGGATAATAAAATAAGATGATTTCATTTTAATGGAATTAGTAAAGTATAAAATAGATTCAAATCTTGAATATATATAAGGATGATACATTAGGAGATAATCCAACGTTGATAAATGTGCATGAGAAGTTTGTTTCACAATGGCACTTAGGAGATTCTTGAATAAACTATGAACTGAAATAAATAAGAAGACTGATAATTGGATGTTCCTGTATGTGAAAATCACAGCTACTACCTCGTTGGATGCTGAGGAGACATAGGCACATATATACATGCCTAAGACGAAAAGGGTAAATAGTACGCATCGCCTTTGTGGTAAGGGATTTATATAGCTCGTAGCTAGTAGGATACCTCAGGTTAAGCTAAAACTTTACTAAGAACCATAGACTGTTAATTTAGTTAGGATTAATTTTAAAGTCAATTACCTAACTTACCTGATTTTATCGTTTTTGACTTATAGCTAATGGGATACCTAGATTTAGTTAAAATCTGAGTAGAAAACCATAGACCATTTGGTTAGCGAGAATCTTTAGGATTTATTTAATGTAATTATGTACTTTACTTGATTTTCAATCCAACTACATTTATTTTTATTTTGAAATTGTTAGCTTTAGTCAAAGCGCTATTACATGGGTGAATATTTTGTTTTATGCTAATAGATTTTGAAAACGGCAAAACCCAAACTTACGTGCAAGCGCCGCATCTTTTGATTTTATCATTTCCCTCACTACTGCATGATTTTCGTTACTTGTTTGCATGAGCTGTTTTAAATGTGATTCGAAAAAGTGCAAGGTTTTAAACCAAATGGTGGTTGTCTGTTTGAAATGATATTGCACATTTTAAAGTCAAAGGTTTACTTTCCCGAACCGTGGTTTTGAATTTAAATGATTTTGTAGTTGTACTGTACACCCGTTGTGTGGTTGGTTTTTGAGAATAGTGGCGATCCTCGAAAATGCTTGTATGGTTGTCATGTTCTGTGAGAGCCATCTCTAGCACCAGTAGGAGGTTCTGTGTGATTGCCCTATGGTGCCAAGTGCTTTAGAGGGGTGCTTGGGTGGCATCGAGTTTATGAGACGTGAGCGCCATCTCTAGCACCGGTAGGAGGTTCTGTGTGATTGCCTTACGGTGCCAAGTGCTTCACGAGAATGCCTTTGTGGCATTGAGATTTTCTAGTAGCAGCGGTAGGAGTTTCTGCGTGATTTTCCTACGGTGCCAGCTACCTACTACTGTAGACCTTGATCCCGTCTTTAGTACCCTAGTCCAGACCTGATCAGTATAGGATAAGGCGGTAGTCACTATGGCCATAGGTGTGTTTACATTATGTCATTGGTTCCATGACAAGTTAAGGGTTATGCCACATCTCTCTTATTTGTATTGAATATTTATTTTGAGCCCATGTATACGTTTGCTAGACCGTACTTGTTTTCGGTAAAGATATAATGATACCAGAATTTTCAGGTTTTCTGTACTTTGATTTTGCACCGATGATTTATAACTATGGATTTTTAGCAAGCTTTGTGAAATCTTCAGTTTTGAAAAGTATGTTGATTTAACTCATGTGTTTAATGCATTTTCACGTTTAAAGACCAAAATAAAGCTTTTACATTGTTCTATAAAGTGCACGATTTACTAAACGCATAAAATATTTATACTACCACTTACTTGGTATGTTATTAGCTTTAGTTATACGATTTCCTTACTGAGCGTGTGGTTGCTCACCCCTTCTTTTAAAACATTTCAGATTAACTAGTTGGTGAAGCGCTCGGAAGACTACAGATTCCTCATGCTAAGTGCGCGACTTTTATGTTAAGGTATACGCAACAAGTGTAAAGTTTTATTTCAAATTTGTATGTATGTACAAGTTTAAGTAATAGTCGTTTTGGGATGTATTAGCTATTTCATTATAAGTAGGAATACTAAGCAAGTCAATAATACATTTCCCAGATAGTGCACCTATTTAATCGGGTTACTACGAATTAGGATGAATCTGGAAGTTAATGAAAGAATGTGAATGGAAAACATGATTGTTAGTTGTGGATAGCTAGGGTTGTTGAGATGATTTGATTTGCATGAATGGTATTGAGGATATGGGTTGCTATATTGTCTTGTTTGCAAGTTGGGTAGAGTTAAATTACAGTCGTTATACTGTTGAAATTTCTAGAAATAATAGGACCTTAATAAAATCCTTCATATATTAGTCTAAAAGATTTAAACCTATATCGGATGCGGAACTATAAGAAAAGATCCGAAAGAAATTAAAATAAACACTAGCCCATGATTAGATCACATTAAAATGTTTTCGCATTAATTTAGGCGCTTAGGGATAGAAGTAGAGGTCACGGGTCGTGACATTACATGTATGACATAGCTCATAACATATATCAAGTAATTAATTACTTTTTTATTTTCATTGTGCATCTAACATATCTCATTGTGTTACATTTGTTGCTCAACTTACAATAATAGATTCTTTTAAGAATTTTTCTAATATAATGAAATTGAAAAAAACTAACTTGTCATTTTTTAATTTCTTATTCCAAAAATCACATTTGCAACACTAAGTTCTTTATAGCAAAATTGTGAGAATACTATAAACCTATTCCTTAATTCTATTGTGTTGAGAAACCTTAGAAAATTAAAGAGAAAGAAGTTACCACATGCTTACATTACTTGCATAATAGTGTTTTGTCCTAAGTGTTTTTCCCTCGTTAATTTCACGGATTATTTTTAAAGACTGAACTTTGGATAACTAGAGATTGGTGTTGTATTTGAGATTGCAAAATTTTAAAATTTCACTACTTGTACATGCTTAATATGTTAAATAGTAGCAAGCTTGACCACTTTAAAGGAAATCTAAAACTTAAGTTCTTTTGGTTCCTTGAAAATGATTTCTGGAAAATAAGTTTTAGAAAATGTTTTCATTTTTTTGGAAAACTAAAGATTTTTCGTTGTTTTGATGACTCAATAAAAAATATTTTTTGTTATTTTGTTTTTTTGAAAATCTGTTTTCTTTTACAAATGATATTAACTGACTAATAAAATTTTAAAAATTATTTACTATTTATTAATTAATTTTTTAATATTAAAAATGTCACGACCCAAACTACCCAAAAATCAGAGTTAATTTTTTTCGCGTTTTTATTATTTTCTTACTTAAATTCTCACTGTCCTCGAATCGTGACCAACACTCCACTTAATAATTGGGCTGTGCGTCAATGCCAGTCCCACCATACATCTACCCTAGTACTTATTTCTTCTCCAGTCATTTATAATTGTTTACATTATTTATACATCCCCTAAAGTTACTTACAAACATGTTAATGTGCTATGCTTATGTAGATACAATATGTACAAGTGTATATACCTTATGTTGATGGGCAGCAGCGGATATCCGGAATGCAGTACTGAGTCGTCGCAACTTCAACTGGAGATTATCTGTGGGAGAAAATGAAAGGGGTGAGCACATCAAGCTCAGTAAGGCAATCCTACGAACAAGTAGGTAACCATACTACCTACATGAACGTAGTGCCATGCATAAACCGCCCTTTCTCCACACATTTTAAAACAATGCTATGCATTATGATGAAATGTAAAACACATTTGCACGGAAAATCAACATGCAATTATTATAAATCATTTCTTTCTCAATAAAGATTTTCACAATAAAGTCAGGATTTGACCCCTCCTGCGGGTGATCCTGACTCACACAAAATCATGAAAACGTTTACATCACACGTGGGTTTTGAAAAGCATGGAAATACCATCATGCAATTTAGTTTTAAAACCCAGTTTAAATCATCATAAAAGTCATCAACATGCGAGACTAGGCAACATCTGTATATAGGTAAATAACTAGGACTATGGCCACATTTGTCCTCGTGAGTTCCTCAGCTACACGGATCCTAGTGTGCGGGTTCTCACCATGATCGGGAATCGCCCGGGAGGTGGGTCAGTCCATCCCGTCAGTCTTATCCGATCCCCGGCATCCGAAGATGCTGCATCCGGAGATGCCGTATCCGAAGATACCACACGGTACATCGTACTCCATGCTACTTGCACGGTACATCGTACTCCGTGAACCCATATAATATCTCTAGGTACTCCAACCCAATTGGCCTGTTTCCCACAGAGGTTTTGTTTCTCAATACTCATGCCATGTCTCAAAACGCACGTGCGAGCCTATTTAATCGGTGACACACAGTCTACTCGATGCTCCAAGCACGGCTCATCGCATGTTCTCATAAAAATCAGTGCGAGCAATGCTCAGCACTCTCATCAAATCAAGTAAATCTAGTGCGAGCTAAGCTCTAGCACTCTGTATGCAAATCGTATAAAAATCTGGTGCGAGCGAAGCTCTAACACCCTGTCTCAAAATCATATATATATAAGAATCTGGTGCGAGTTGGACTCCAGCACCTATGCATGTAAAACTCTAGTGCGAGCTCTCACTCCAGCACTAATGCGTGCATCACACAAATCGACAACATCGTGCGAGCTGAGCTCTAGCACGTCACATGTCAATAAAAACACGTAGGCGGCTCTGTTTCCTCAAAACAGTTTTCAAAACAATATCACGTTGAAAGTATGCAATGCTGTGCATTTTCTTTCAAGGTGAGCCAGCCTACTCATGCATGCATCAAAACACCTCCAGAATGAGCAGAAACCTTTTGTTCTTGCTCCTCCCAATTTTTCCTAAATTTTTAGATTTTACCCTTAACAAGGGTATTTTAGTAATTTGCCCATTCGGGGCACTAAAATTATTATTCGACCTCTAGACCCTTCAGATAAATTTTAAAGGACTGCATATGAATTTAAAATTGCGTAAAGTTACCTCTAGCAGTCCGCAGAATTCCCTTACCTCGATTCTTGTCGAGTCTGACCTTTTCTTTTCCAATGTTGTCTCGTCGCGCAGTCCGATATGCTTCCAATCCAATGCCCGAAACTGCGTATTAATATTCCTCAGGTCAGATAACATACAATTTAATTGTATTTAATACTTTCTGGGCTTAATTTAAATCATTGGGCCCGTTTACCCCTATTGGGCCCGATTGCACCTTAATGGGCCTTAATCGGCCTTAAGCCCGTTTTTCACTTAATTTTCTCTTTATCGAGGCCTATTGGGCTCACTGGGCCCACCAATAATTTATCGGGCCTCGTTCTAATTCTCGAATAGCTAAATTCACTATTTACGACAATTTATCTAAATTTTCATAAATTAATTCAATTCATGCGTAAATTAAATCAATATCACGCATAACGAGGTAATTGTCGTAAATAGGGGTCACTTACCCGAGATTCCATGCTAGTCCGCAAATCGAGACTGTCTCGAGCCCTCGGTGGATGCCAATCGTCGAGCTACACAATTAATTACATTTTCGGGTAAACTTTTCAGTCGAAATTTAATTAAATAAAATATTCCAAATTTAAATCGGGTCAATTTGACCGCTTGTCGACTTACCCGAAGCTCGATTGCATCACAGGAATTTTCCCCAATTTTTTTCTCTTTCTTTTTCCCTTTTTTCTTCCTTTTTTCCTCTCTTTTTGGCTGAACCGGTTCAGTCCGGTTTGGACCGGTTCAGACCACCGGTTCACCCCGGTTCGGCCGGTTCACCGCCGGTTCGCCACCTTGCCGGCCGATTCTCCACCGGCTTCCACCGCCAGCAGCTCCGCTGGGTCGTCCGCACCTCAAATCTGGCCTCGGTTCGCCTCAACGTCGCCGGAATGCCGCCGGTCCGGCTGTTCTCCCTCTCGGTCGTCGAACCCATTTCTCCTCTTGGCCGTCGCCGGCGATTCCCGCCGTTTCGTCGCATGAGACCGGTGCAGAAATGATCACCGTCGCCTGGGCTTTCGGAATCTGGCCTCCGTTCAGCCCGAATCGGCGCCGATGGCCGGGAATCTCTCTCCCCCCTTCGGTTTCGTTTTCCCTCGGTTCCGCCGTCGTTTTGCCGCCGTTCATGCCTCTGCTAGGCCGGTGGTGGTCAGGCGCTCGACGGGCTCCCTCCTCGGCCTCGCCTGGTCGCCACCGATCGCCGGCAGGGGCTCGATCGGCCGCTTCCGTTTTCTCCTCTGGAAATCGCGAAAACGCGATCCCCCCCCCCCTTTTTTTTTTGTTTCAGATTCATTTTTTTTCTTCTTTTTTTTTTCATTTTTATTATTTTTATTATTATTTATTTTAATTATTATACTATTCAATAAAATACTCTATAAATACCCAAAATATCTCTTAAAATTATTATTTTATTCTTATTCAATTAATTTAATTTTTATTTAATTTATTTATTATATTTTAACCCCTTTTTCGGGTATAAGTTCTCCGTATTTTTGGGATATTGTCCCGGATGACTTTTCGGTATATTTTTCGATTATTTTTGGGATTATTTTTCCGAACTAAAAATCCCGATTAATCCCGATTAATTTTCATAAATTAATATCTTGATCAATTTAATCCGAAATAATTTTATTTCACTTTTATTGACCAAGATTTCTTAAATCCATATTTTTAATTAAATTTCTTTATCGAAATTATACCGGCTTTTGGTCTTTTGACCATTTTGCCCTTACACGTGTTCGGGATTAATTTAACCCGACTTCCTTCACAATTACTCCTTTATTTCATATTTACTTTTCATATTTTAATTAAATTCGGGTCTTACAAAAAAATAATTATATTTTTAAAAAATATTTAATATTAAAATATTATATTATTAAAAAATTTAAAAACTATTTATTATTACTTATATTAATAATTTTAAAAATTTGAAGTGATATTAATATCTTATATTAATAATATATTAATACTTATTTTTGAAATATTAAAAATATTTATAATATTAAAATAATTATATTTTATATTGAAATTATTTATCATTAAAATCGTAATGAAAATATTATTTATTTGTATTTATTATTAAAATATTAATATAAAAATTTGTAAATAAAATATAAAAACATTATATCTTAAATTAAAATACTAATAAATTATAAAATAATAAATATATTATTTATTAGTAAAATAATAGTATACAAGTTTTATTATTGAAATATTAAAAATATTTAAGTAAAGACCCAAAATCAGTAGAAATTTGAACTAAATTTTCTTTTTCATTACTTATGTTTGTCTACCATCAGTATAGTATCTAATCTTTTTTGTTGATTCTGTTGATCAATCTAGTTATTAATTTCCTTTAGTCCTGATCTCATTCAAATGTGTATAATGTGATTCCCTTATTAACTCCAATGTGCATGTACGCTATCCATTCATTTCAATATACAATTTGTGTCATCCATTAATTAAATTACATCAGAACATGATTATACTTAAATAAATTCATACACCACATTTTTTTATCTAGGCTATAGACTCCGATTGACATCTTTTGAAGCCTATTCTGACATCTCAAAGTACATATACATAAACTGTGCAACAATATTTATGAAATATAGACTAAAGATATACCTTTCAGAATAGATTAAACGGGCGACAGAAGGTACTCTCCTAGCCTACTCAAAGTGATACCCTCAGTGTCGACTATAATCAATCTATGGAGGAGAAGGAAGAGGTGAGCTAATACCTAATAAATGTTACATGAGAAGGGGAAAGTATCTAAAATAATGCAATTCAAATCAAAACATTCAATCGATATACATATATATGTCAAAACATATCTTGAAATCAATTCTTGTAATACAAGCTTATATTTTCAAATCAAATCAATTCATAAACCAATCAATGAAATATATATACATAAAAACATACTTTCAAATTCATTTCATACTTCAATTTGGTGTCAAATCAAAGCATATTTTCAAACTAATCTCTACAAAATGAGCATCATGTTTTTTCAATCAAATTGATATGAAAATAGTTATCAATTCTTCTAATAATAGTGAGAGACTAGGCAAACATCCCAAGGGTAACATGTACAATACAATCGTTCCACGAAAGAACATAATTGCATCACAAAGAGACACAATCGTCTTACAAAGGAACACAATCGTCTTACGAAAAGATATAATCGTTCCACGAAGGAACACAATCATTTCACGAAGAGACACAATTGTTCCACGAAGGAATGTCCCAATAAGGGAGAAGGTCCTCGGTCCCACTGGATTGGCGAGTATTGAGAAGTTGTAGACGTGTCCAAGTCAAACAATCAATAATACAATATAATATGCATAAGTGCTAGGAAAAAAAGCATGCACAAGGGCCTGAAGTCTTTAAAACAATTGAAAACTTCAATATAATACAAACCAATCTATGATTCCCAATTCAAAGTCGTAATCAATAATTTCAATAATCATATGCACAATAAGAGAATGAGTATCCCATGGAATCATGGTTTTAAAGAAAATAGTTGGACAATCTCTAATGAAAACACTTCAGTTTTATTTAAATCAAATCAAGTAAAGCTTTTCTTATTTATAAAAAAAACATTATAAAACATTTCATAAATCGGATTTTATAAAACAAAGGCAATTTATGTTTAAGAAAACATTTAAGAAATCTTTTATTTAAAAGCCCTACAATAGGTTTATTTAAACGATTTTATAAACCAATGCAGTTTCATAAAACTAGGGGGTTGTCTTAATAGTTTTCAATTTAATACAATAGTTAAATCCTATTATGTGGATATGCATAGTTATATCAAAATATCTTTGACCGAACCATTATTATGGTTGGGTCAAGATACCCATGTCTTCTACATGCAATCCCTTACTTCAATATCGATGTGGCGACCTCAAACCCTGTCACCAAACTAAGCTAGGCAATGCATATATATTGCTTAAGCCATCATCACTCCAACCAATCCCTTGGCTACAATACCATCACAATCTAACCTAATCATTATAGAGTTTATCGACTTAGACTTTAAAAACCATTCAAACAATTGCTAACTCATTATATTTATCAATTTCCATAAATCCTTTAAGTGGTCAAAAGCACTCTATATCACTTTTGTCACTTAAACCCTTAACCCCAAATTGATTATAGGAATCCAAAGCACGTCGTGGTGCCTAACCATTTTCTTTTCTAATTCAATACTAAAATATTCATCAAAAAATCAATACCAATACATACTCTTCATTTTCATAACCCCAAAGACACCCAAAGTCGTAACCCTAAATCATCATTCCACAATTTTATTTCATCAATCAACTATAGTAAATCAATAGATCACAACACCAATATCAACATATAATTATCATAGGATTTTAGAAATTCCTTACCTTGATTAATTTATAGAGAATGAAACCCTAAAATTAGCCTCTTCAAGCTTCAAACCAATAACAAATCCTTCAAACTATAATTACTCATTCAATTAGCATTTAATAACCATAAATAAACCACACCCACCAATAAAAATCCAAAATAAAAGTCTCTTACCTTGTTTCCTCCTTTTGGAGCCAAAAACCTTTTTCCTTCTTCACTTTCTTTTTTTTTTTTTCCTACAATCCAATCTCACCAAACGACTTGTATCTTAGAGGAATGGAAGTGGAAAGTGAGAGTAGGGTGAGGTTCTCTAGCTTTCGCTTATTTTCCTCCTCTATTTTCCCTTTTCTTTCTTTTTTTCTCCTTTTTTTTTTCTTTTCACGATCAACTTTCACTCTCTTTCTCTCATTTACTGTGTCTTTAAAACTTTTTTAAGTTATTAGGACATTAGGGGATCGATCCCTTTAGGGAAGGAAACGATCATCACCCTTAAAAATGCCTCAAAATCACATTCTATAATGACGGGATCGATCCCTCGTCCTAGGGAATTGATCCCTTTGTGTTTCACCATAGTTTTTGAGCATTTTGACTTTAGGGGATCAATCCCTTACTCTTTTACTACTCAATTTTAGCTTTTGCCAATAAGAGTTCGGTCTTTCTAAGGTAGGGGATTGATCCCTTGGCCTGAAACATGATGTTGGCTCTACCGAGAGGGGGTGAATCGGTTTACTAATGTTAATGGCAAATTTTAAATTAATCCTAATTTAACAGCAAATGATAGTGAGCAATATAATAAAATTAAACAATTTAATGCAAGATAGGGAAGAGAGAAACAAACACAATCGCTTATAGAGGTTCGACCAAACTCTTACCTACGTCCTCTCTCCTCGACCTTCTTGTCAAGTGCTTTCTTTCTCTCCTTCAACAGAAGTTACAATCTTCCTTTTTCAGGTTAAGGAATAACCTCTCTACCCTTTGCAATACAAAGATGTATTCACCCTTTTACAATTTTGTCTCACTGAGGAACAATCCTCTTCTCTTTTAAGGTAAGGATGAATACAGAATCAAGCCTTTAATGTGGGTAGGAGAATTACAGCTTTTGCACTTAAGCTTATACAACAAACTCAATAAATGAGGAATGAAGACACAATGAATGAAAGTATTAAACTCTTAAGAATGTAAGAAATGTGCAGCAATAGTGTCTCTCTTCTCATTGTCTTCAATGCTTGGTTAAATACTGAAGGATTGGTGGTTGGAGCATTAAATGCTGTTTTTCCCATTGAGATTTTTGCAGAACTAGCCTTTGGGTACCTCCAGTAGAGTGCCAGATCGATCTGCCATCTTGGCCAGATCGATCTCTTAGTTATAAATCCTGCAAGATCAAAGCACAATAACACAAGAAGATCGATCTCATAGGTTAGCAGATCGATCTCTTAATTTGAAAATGATAGGGGAGATTGATCTGTCGAATAGGCAGATCGATCTTCCAATCTCTCTGTTTAAGGCAAGATCGATCCACAGATCGATCTGCCATGAAATCTCGTAGAGGGGAGATCAATCTCTCAATAACCCAGATTGATCTCCTTAGCTCTCTGACTTTGAGGAGATCGATCTCTTTCTTACCAGATCGATCTCACAAGCTCTCTGTGGATCGATCTTACAGATCGATCTACAGTCTTTGCTTTAAGGGAGATCGATCTCATAACCCTTATAGATCGATCTCTCTTTTCCTCAATACCTTTGTATAGGTTCAAAGCTTGGCAGATCGATCTCATGTCTTCCTGAGATCGATCTCTCATCTAAGAAAAACCCAGGAGATCGATCTCTCATAACCCAGATCGATCTCTCATCTATAGAAAACCCAAGAGATCGATCTCTCATAACCCAGATCGATCTCTCATCTACAGAAACTCAAGTTCTGGTACTTATAACTTCTAAACATGTTTTTATGTCATCTTTATATTATTGAATTTACTTGTTTTGTCATTTCAAAATACATTAACTCAACACATGATTTTTCTAATGTTCAAGCCCCAAAAACACCTAACTTTCAACCCGTATCTTCTACCAACATCATAACACCTTAAAAATCATTCCATAATACATCCATAAACATATTCAAACCAATAATAGCACATTCACAACATCTTATAACATTCAAATCCTTAACTTATACTTTATACTTCTGTGACGGCCAACCCCTGCCCGGTCAACCCCTACCAACGGCCATGGCAACCAAGCCCAGGTCCACTGACCCGCAAGGCCCATCGACAACGTTGGTGGTCTAACAACGGGTGGTCAAAAAACGCCAGCAACATCAACGTATTGTCCGCTTTGGGTCGAGGCCCGCACGGCTTTGTTTCATTCAGGAAAATTCCCCTCAGAACGCTTCCTCAGTGGTTCGAACTTGGGTAAACACCCTTGTTCTTACCACTGATGATGCCATTGAGCTGGCTCAATGGCATCATCAGTGGTAAGAACAAGGGTGTTTACCCAAGTTCGAACCACTGAGGAAGCGTTCTGAGGGGAATTTCCCTGAATGAAACAAAGCCGTGCGGGCCTCGACCCAAAGCGGACAATACGTGGATGTTGCTGGCGTTGTTTGACCACCCGTTGTTAGACCACCAACGTTGTCGATGGGCCTTGCGGGTCAGTGGACCTGGGCTTGGTTGCCATGGCCGTTGGTAGGGGTTGGCCGGGCAGGGGTTGGCCGTCACAATAAAAACGCGCGTTTTTATTGTGACGGCCAACCCCTGCCCGGCCAACCCCTGCTAACGGCCATGGCAACCCTTCTTGGGCCCATCGACAACGTTGGTGGTCAACAACGGGTGGTCCAACAACGGGTGATCCAACAACGCCAACAACATCCACGTATTGTCCGCTTTGGGCCGAGGCCCGCACGGCTTTGTTTCATTCAGGGAAATTCCCCTCAGAACGCGTCCTCGGAGGCTCGAACCAGGGACAACACCCTTAGTTCTTGCACTCCTGATGCCAATGAGCCAACTGGCTCAATGGCATCAGGAGTGCAAGAACTAAGGGTGTTGTCCCTGGTTCGAGCCTCCGAGGACGCGTTCTGAGGGGAATTTCCCTGAATGAAACAAAGCCGTGCGGGCCTCGGCCCAAAGCGGACAATACGTGGATGTTGTTGGCGTTGTTGGACCACCCGTTGTTGGACCACCCGTTGTTGACCACCAACGTTGTCGATGGGCCCAAGAAGGGTTGCCATGGCCATTGGCAGGGGTTGGCCGGGCAGGGGTTGGCCGTCACAATAATTGTCACGACCCAAACTACCCAAAAATCAGAGTTAATTTTTCGCGTTTTGTTTATTTACTTGAATTCTTACCTGTCCTCGAATCGTGACCACACTCCACTAATAATTGGGCTGTGCGTCAATGCCAGTCTCACCATACATTTCTCATTTAACTTATTTATTCTCCAGTCATTTATAATTGTTTATATTATTTATATATCCCCTAAAGTTACTTACAAACATGCTACTGTGCTATGCTTATGTAGATACAATATGTACAAGTGTATATATACCTTATGTCGATGGGTAGCAGCAGATATCCGGAATGCAGTACTGAGTCGCCTCAACTTCAACTGGAGATTGTCTGTGGGAGAAAATGAAAGGGGTGAGCACATCAAGCTCAGTAAGGCAATCCTACGAACAAGTAGGTAACCATACTACCTACATGAACGTGGTGCCATGCATAAACCACCCTTTCTCCACACATTTTAAAATAGATGCTAAGAATTATGATGTTATGTAAAACACATTGCACGGAAAATCCAACATGCAAGTATATTCAAAATCATATCTTTCTCGTTTAAAATTTCACAGTAAAGCCAGGACTCGACCCCTCCTTCGGGTGATCCTGACTCACTCAAAATCATGAAAATCGTTAACATCACATATGGGTTTTAAAAGCATGGAAAATAACCATCATGCATATTTAATTTAAATCCCAGTTTAAATCATCGAAATCGTCGACATGCGAGACGAGGCAATATTTGTATAAGGCAATAACCAGGACTGGCCAATGTGTCCTCGTGAGTCCCTCTAGCTTCACGGATCCCAGTGTGCGAGGTCTCACCCTAATCGGGAACCGCCCGGGAGGTGGGTCAATCCAACCCGTCAGTCTTATCCGATCTCACGCATCCGAAGATGCCGTATCCGAAGATACCCCGTATCACAAAGATACCGTATCACAAAGATACCCCGTATCACAAAGATACCACACGGTACATCGTACTCCATGCTACTTGCACGGTACATCGTACTCCGTGGACCCACAGCCTTATCCCTCGTTCGGGCTCATCAGCTGGATCTCCAACCCTTATCCCTCGTTTGGGCTCATCAGGTGGATCTCTAACCCTTATCCCTCTTTCGAGCTCATCAGGTTGTTTTAACATGCCATGTCTCAAAATGCACGTACGAGCCTATTTAATCGGTGACACACAGTCAACCCGATGCTCCAAGCACGGCTTATCGTATGATCTCTGAAAAGTAGTGCGAGCGGTGCTCTAACACTGTCGGTAAATCAAGTAAAACTAGTGCGAGCTAAGCTCTAGCACTCTGTATGTAAATCATGTAAAATCTGGTGCGAGTTAGACTCTAGCACCGTGTCATGAAAAGCAAATGTGAAACCTGGTGCGAGTTATACTCTAGCACCTATGCATGTAAACTCTAGTGCGAGCTCTCGCTCTAGCACTAATGCGTACATCACACAAATCGAAAATACCGTGCGAGCTGAGCTCTAGCACGTCATATGTCAATAAAACACGTAGGCGGCTCTGTTTACTCAAAACAGTTTTCAAAACAATTTCACGTTGAAAGTATGCAATGCGGTGTATTTTCTTTCAAGGTTAGCCAGCCTACTAATGCATGCATCAAAACACCTCCAGAATGAGCAAGAACCTCTTATTCTTGCTCCTCCCAATTTTTCCTAAATTTTTAGATTTTACCCTTAACAAGGGTATTTTAGTAATTTACCCATTCGGGGCACTAAAATTATTATTCGACCTCTAGACCCTTCAGATAAATTTTAAAGGACTGCATATGAATTTAAAATTGCGTAAAGTTACCTCTAGCAGTCCGCAGAATTCCCTTACCTTATTTTCCTGTCGAGTCTGACCTTTTCTTTTCCTCTGTTGTCTCATCGCGCAGTCCGATATGCTCCCAATCAAATGCCCGAAACTGCGTGTCAATATTCCTCAGGTCAGATATTATACAATTTAATCGTATTTAATACTTTCTGGGCTTAATTTAAATCATTGGGCCCGTTTACCCCTATTGGGCCCGATTGCACCTTAATGGGCCTTGATCGGCCTTAAGCCCATTTACCACTTAATTTCTACTTTATCGAGGCCTATTGGGCTCATTGGGCCCACCAATAATTTATTGGGCCTCGTTCTAATTCTCGAATAGCTGAATCGATTATTTACGACAATTTATCTAAATTTCCATAATTTAATTCAATTCATGCGGAAATTAAATCAATATCACGCATAACGAGGTAATTATCGTAAATAAGGGTCACTTACCTGAGATTCCATGCTAGTCCGTAAATCGAGGCTATCTCGAGCTCTCGTTGGATGCCAATTGTCGAGCTACATAATTTCACAATTTTCTGGGTAAGTTTCCAGTCGAAAATTAATTAAATAAAATAATAATTGTAAAAAAAAAATCAAAAATCTGTAAAACGTCGGGGAGAGAGAAAGAAAAGGGAAACGGAGAGGGGAGACCGCGCGTGGCTCGTCCGACCGACGGCCACCGGGCACCGACGGCCTCCGACGAAGGGCCGAGCAGCAAGAGGAGAGGCCGGCGAAGCCAATGGCACCGGTGACGCGCCGTCAGGAGGCCGGAGATCGCCGAACGGAGTAGGAGAAGACCGCGGGGAAAATGGAGTCGGTGCCGGCGATCCACGGCAGCTGGGGGCGAACGGCGGGTACCGGTGTGATCGGGAAGAGGAGCCGATTCTTTTGAGACGGGTGTTGGCCGACGAAACCACCGGAATCCGCCGGATCGAGAGGTGGCAGCCGCGGGGGAGAAGAGGTGATTCGCCGGTGATGGCTGCGTTTCGACCCCAGCCGAGGCCCGATTCTGAATGCCCAGGTGTAGTCGAGCCGAACGGTATCGAAATCGCACCGGGAACCGGTCGGACGGCGCCGAAATGAGCAAATGGGGATTGAACCGGTCGAACCGGCCTGAACCGGCCAAAACTGAACCGAACCGGATGGAGCTGAACCGGCGATCTAAATCGGTCTGAACCGGACTGAGCCGGTTCAGCCAAAAAGAAGAGGAAAAAAGGAAGAAAAAAGGAAGAAAAAAGGGAAAAAGAAAAGAAAAAAAAAGATAAGGATTTAAAATGCGAAATGAATGAGTATTCGTGAAGGGAAGTCGGGTTAAATTAATCCCGAACACGCACAAGGGCAAAGCGGTCAAAAGACCGAAAGTCGAGATAAATTCGATAAGAAATTTAATTAAAAATAAGGATTTAGAATATCTTGATCTATAATGAGGAATTATACAATTTCGAGTCCAATTGATCAAGATCCGGAATTTTTAGAAATACCGAAAAGTCACCCGGGACAATGTCCCGAAAATACGGAGAAATTATACTGGAAAAATGATTAAAAATATAATAAATAAATTAAATTAAATTAAATTAATTTATTTGGAATAAATTAATAGATTTTTGTAGATATTTTACAATATATTTGAATATTTTAATGAATATTTTAATAATAAAACAAATTGTTAAAAAAAAAAAGAAAGAAAAGAATCAGAATCAGAAAATGAAAACTATCGGGGAGAGAGAAGAACCAAGGAAAACGGAGAAGGAGACCCGCGCGTGGCCGACCGACGAGCCACCACCGGCGACCTTTGACCTCCGACGAAGGGCCGAGCAGCAAGAGGAGAGGCCGACGAAGCTATTGGCGCCGGCGACGCGCGCTAAGGAGGCCGGAAATCGCCGAACGGAGGGAGAGAAGCCCGCGGGGAAAAAGGAGTCAGTACCGGCGATCCACAGCAGCTGGGGGCGAACGGCGGGTACCAGCGTGATCAGGAGGAGGAGCCGGTCCTTTTGAGACCAGTACCGGCCGGCGAAACCGTCGAAATCCGTCGGATCGGGAGGAGACAGCCGCGGGGGAGAAGGAGGAATTCGCCGACGATGGTCGCGTTTCGACCCCAACCGAGGCCCGATTCTGAATGCCCAGGTGTAACCGAGCCGAACGGCACCGAAATCGCACCGGGAATCGGCCGGACGGCGCTGGAATGAGCAAATGGGGATTGAACCGGTCGAACCGGCCTGAACCGGCCAAAACTGAACCAAACCGGACCGAGCTGAACCGACGGTCTGAACCGGTCTGAATCGGACTGAACCGGTTCAGCCAAAAAGAGAGGAAAAAAGGAGAAAAAGAGGAAAAGGAAAAAGGGAAAGGATTTTCGGGGATACACTGGACTTCGGGTAAGTCAATATGAGGTCAAAAGTGACCGAATTGATTTCCAGGAAATTTATTTAAATTATATTTAATCGAAAATTAACCCGGGATTAAATATAATAACTGTGCAGTTGTACGATAAAGCCGAACGAGAGCCGATTGAGCTCCAATTTTTGTATTCCGCATCGTATCGGGTAAGTACAGTTTAATTTCAACAATTAGAATCCTTTAATACAGAGTTTCGATTATTTTACGAAATTTATGGATTAATTCTGTATAAAAGGAATATTAATCGGAATTACAACGTAATTACCGTAAATGGTATACGGGCTATCCAATGAGTTTGGAACGAAGCCCGATAATTATTGGTAAGCTGAATGAGCCTAGTAAACCCGAAGAAGGGATTTAAACAATATAAACGGGCTGAAAATGGGTCGAGGCCCATTAAAGTGCAATCGGGCCCAATAGGGATAAATGGGCCCAATGATTTAAATTAAGCCCAGAAAATAGGAAATATAGTTAAATTGTATAATATCTGACCTGAGGAATATTGATACGCAGTTCCGGGCACTGGATTGAGAGTAGATCGGACTGCGCGACGTGACATCAGTGGAAAGGTCAGACTCGACGAGAATCAAGGTAAGGGAATTTTGTAGGTGCATAGAGATAATTATGCGTATTTTGAGAGGGGATTTACAGGGTTTAAAAATTTCTTAAAGCATCTAGAAATGAAGTAATAATTTTTACGAAAATCGGGGCTTAAATAAATAAAGGAAAATGACTATTTTGCCCCCAGTTAGGAAAATTTCAAAAAGGGTAGTAAGGCTATGAAATTGCATGAATTTCATGATTTTAATGTTTTATATGATTATATTGCTTTGATTTAAGCAAATATACATATAGGTGGGCTGTTGATTTCGTGAATTTTACGAAAGGGTACCGGTTTGTACCGGTTACTATTTTAAAAGATGTTTTATTAAAAGTGAGCCACCTATCGTATTTACGTGACTAAAAGAGTGCTAGAGTCTTTCTCGCACTCAAGTTTACTGAATTATTTCTCATGAAAAGCCGTACTGGAGCATTGTTCGTACGAGAAATTTGTGTGTGCACAAAACCGTGCTGAAGCTTCGCTCGCACGAGATTTTAGATATCATGATATGCATAGCGTGGTGCTGGAGCTCCGTAAGCCTGTGACCTGGTGTGGGGCGGGCAGCAGGATGCTCACATAAACGCACTAGACGCGAGTTGACATGCATATAGTCGTGCGGAAGCCTCCTGTAGACTGTGTGTCACAGAGAGTTGAGATGCTCGCACATATACTTTGAGACATGGGTTGGTTATCGACATAGTATTGGGCTGGATAAGACCTACGGCAGGCACCCCCAGACTATGATATGGGTCCACGAAGTACGATGTACCGTGTATGTCATACGAAGAACGCTGTACCGTGCAGTCATGATGACTCTACGATGTTACTCGATATTCTGGCGGGTAGGACTTGACCCCACCTCCCGTTGCAGTTGTGATACCCCGCACACCGGGATTCGTGTGCCTGGGATCACAGGGACATAGTATGGCCATAGTCCTCGATTTTTCATACAGTAACCTACATGCCTCACATGATATCATACGGTCTGGATAGACCAGGACAAACCCGATGGAGGGGTAGTCCCGATTTGTGTTTTTAAAAGAGATGTGATTTGATGAATCAAGGTATTCCCGAGAGATGGGTTTGACCTTGATGAAGTTGTTTTATAATGAAAAAAATGAGTTTTAAAGTGAGAGTTTATAATGAAATAAATGAGTTTTAAATGAGATGAATTTATGATGAAACAAATAAGTTTCAAAGTGATGAGTTTGTGATTAAACAAATGAGTTTTAATGTGACGAGCATGAGATGTCATACATGATGATTTTCCATGTGTGCTTTATATGTCGATTTCATGATTTCTTGTATATGATATATACATTCATGTGGCATTGTTTTAATCTTACCTCATGCTCCGAAAGTAAACGATTTTTACATCATGACATTATCAGCACGTAGATAGTATAGTTATCTACCTGCTTACATTATTGCCTTACTGAGCACGTTTCGCTCACCCTTTCATTTTCCACCCCACAGGGTATATTCAGTAGAAGAGAGCAACAATAGTCTCGCATCTTGGTTATCCGCTGCTTCTTAGCAAGACTAGGTATACACATTTGTATAATTTCGTATCTGAACATATAGATGCATAGTACTGTATATGGATTTAATATTGGGGATGTATTTTGTTTAAATAAATTGATATGTGAATGTGAATATGAAAATGGAATGGTAAATAGGTGAGAGGTTACTAACACCGAATCATAGCCCAACTGTTTAGTAGTGTAACTGTTCACAACGGGTGAGGAAATGAAAAAGCGAAAAATTTGTAGGGATTTTTAGGTAATTTGGGTTGTGACAACTTCACACACAGACATAAAATCAATATACATAATTCATCTCAACTTCAATCATTTTAAGTGTAAGACCCGAAATTCGGTGTAAATTCCTAAAGAAATCGTTATTTTAAATATGGATTTAGGAAATCTTGATCAATAAATAAGAAATAATTAAATTCCAAGTTCAATTGATCAAGATATGAATTTATTTGGATAACCTGAAAATTTTTTCACATCGGGAATTTATCTCGAGAATATGGAAAAATATTTTTGAGAAAATAAAAATAAAAATAAATAAATAATTGGATATTTAGGTATATAATATATTATAATAATATATTATATGTCATATAATATATTACATTAAATTTTTAATACAATATAATATATTATTAAAAAAAAGAAATAGAATCGCGAAATCGCGATTCTGGAAAAAAAAGGAAACATAAGACAAACCGAGGGAACCCAGCCTTCCCTTTTGCCTCACCGAACGGAGGCCACCGGCGGACGCACCTGATCGACCCTAAGGGTATCTATCCGCAAGTGCACGGGTCATCTAAGTAATAATGGGATTTGAGTCCCGAAATTATCGTCCCACAGAGAAGTTGTTAGCCTAATTAACTACCGGTTAATCTTACCCTAAGTATATTCTAGAAAATTATGAAATATTGATGGGGGTGATCTACATAGCTAGAATTAAAAATACCGAAAGCAATAAAATAAAGAAAATAAAATCGAGCAAAATTACTTACAGTACTCGACGCAATTAAAATCGAAAACCTGCAAAAGAAATTAAAACAGTTAAAACTAATTAACGCAATTAAAATAAAATGCAATTATGAAAATAGCAAAGCAAGATTAATTAAACTAAAATTAAACTAGCCTAAAAATGCATGTAATTAAACTAATAAAAATTGCAAATTGAACTAATCTAAAATCTAATTAAAAATGCATGAAAAACATTTGGAATTTTTAATCACTACTTAAAATGCATGAAATGAGTTATCTAAATTAATTTTAAACATATCCCCTAATGCTAGATTTAAAAATTACTTGGTGAACTAATTAAATCTAAGTTAAACTAATTAAACAAAATAACTATATCTACTTGCATATTAAAATTCATCTAACTAAGCTATTTGAAATTAATCTACCTAAAAATGCATGTAAAATGGGTTAAATATTACAAATGCTAAGCCAAACGTGGCCTTATCAACAAAAAGAACCAAAGTGGTCCCGAATGCCACTGTTGCACTGTCTTCTTCCCAGTGCTGCCCGCGTCTCCTGCTGTGGCTGTCTCCAGGTGCTACGGACTGCCCACTGCTGCTCAGGTGCTGCACCTGACTTTCTGTACCGACCAGCTGATGCCACTAGTTCTGCCTCGACTTGCTGTTGCTGCAAATTCTCTGTAATTCCTCTGCAGGTCCGTTCAGCGCAGCACGTATTCACCAGTACAAGCTAGCTAAACACCCGATTTCAGCATTATCCTTAGCTGCATCGTGTCCATCTAGTAGGTAGTTATCTCAACATACACCTATCACAGCTGCATTTCCATCCTACAATCTTACTAGACTTCAATTTACCACAACTTAACAGCAGAAAACAATGGGATTAACAATAACTAACATGAATAGCAATATGAAATGTAATCAGAGCAGAACAGAGGCACACTGTAATAATAATTTGCTGTCATGAATTAAACAATGATCTTGTAAATTACTACCTTAGTTTTGACACCGAACAGTCAATCATAATCCAGCAAGTGACAAACTAAAATGAAAATGAAGGAGAATGCAGTAACTAAACTAAACACGGGAGGCCGGAATAAATGCAGAAAACATGAATATATGCAGAAAACATGAACGTTAACTTCTAACTACAAACAAGCACTGATTATGGAGAAAAATACCAATACAAGATGATATTAATAAAGAGTAAAACAATGAAACAAAGCTTGCAGATGACTATAATACCAAAATAATTAAATAACAGGGATGAAAACAGGATACTCCAGGTGCGTGGTTCCCTTCACTACCTTCCCTGCCGAATTCCACTATGTTGTTGATGTGGGCAAATGCTGTGCCTCATCCCACATCACAGCAACAGAATCAGCAAGCAGGGGACCGTGTGAAGATGTCTGAATCCAATTGCTCAAAGTTCTACCCGAATGCACACAGACCCGAGAGCCACAAAAGTGAAGATTCAATAGATGAAGAAAAGAAAGCAGAAGTAATGCTTCCTGGAAAGTAACCGAGAGCATGTAATGGTAAAGAAATCGAGAGCAAACAAAATAAAAATAATAACTGTAACTTAAAACTTAAACAGTAAAATAACAATGAATGGAAACTGAATAAATCCTAGAAAAAAATAGACAATGGTGACTGCTGTCACCAGCCGAAAAACATAAAAAGCTTAAAGAAAAATAAAACCTAAAATAAATGTTTAACCTAAAAAACTAAAAACTAAAAGCTACCTCTTTTCAATTGACATCTTTTTCTATTTATACACACACTTAGGGGTACAATGGTAATATTTCCATCATAAATGAATTGACATTATTTGGCCACTTGTCTTCACACCATTGGCTCCTTGAAAAATAATATTTCCATGTCATCTATGTTTTTGTCCAATTAAATGTGCTAGGCTCGTGTTGTCCGCGTGGTCTAATCTCGATTTTAGCCCAATTCCGATCCATTTTCTACCGAAATATTCAAAATTTATCTGGATTTAATTTATCTGCAAACATGAGAATTTTAATTAAATAAAAGGGATAATTAACAAAATAAATTGGGGATTTAAATAATTAATTAAGAAATTAAGCACAAATAATTCTAAAAATATAGAATTATCAGCACCCAGGCGGGATACCGAAGGGAGAGGCAGCCGAGCCATCGTCGACGCTGGTAGAGGGAGGTGGAGACGCTGGCTGGCGAGAGAAAGGGAAAAGAGAGAAATGGGAAACCGAGAGGAAAAAGAGGCGAACGGAGGCCGGAAGAAGGGGGAACGCCTCGCCACCGGCCAGAGGGGGTGACCAACGACTCTGATCCAAGCGTGAATCGACGAGATACAACACCGATCAGGAGAGGAAAAAAATGACAGCGACGCCAAGGAAAGAAAAGGTCGAATCGGCCTCATCGCCGTCGATTTGAGCCTGGCCACCACTAGATCCATGCTTGGCGTGGCCAAACATACCAGCTGAAAAAGGACGCCGACGAAGAACCGACCAAAAAAGAGTTTGAACTGCGAGATTCGCACTAAATTGGGTCAGACCGGTTCAGTGGAAGAGTGGTCTAAACCAGTCCGAACCGGTTCAGCCAAAAAGAAAAAAAAAAGAAAGAAAATGAGGAAAATGGGGATAAAAATTCGATAATGCAATCGGGCTAAGGGTAAGCCGGTAAGCGGTCAAAATTGATCGATTTAATTTTTGAAAAATTTATTGAAAATTATAATCGACTGAAATTGACCCGATTTAATTACACAAACGTGTAGCGCGGTAATTGGCGACAAATGATAGTTCTTGTCAGCTTCGATTTGCGTGCTATAACAGAATCTCGGGTAAGTAAATCTCATTTACGGTAACTTGTTGTAACGACCCTTGACCCTTGAAAAATTGAGGGATTTTTTTTTTGAATTTAACTTACCCACTTATTCCCTTATTTACTTAGGTTGTATTCCTGTTCAGTGTCAATACTTAAAAATATCTCATTTAATTTATCCTTATATAGATTTCATCCCGACACATTATTTTCAATAGATGTCTATGCATACAAATAGTCTGGTAAAGAGATAAGAATGTATACCTCACGCATATACAAAAGGTAGTTTGGGGAAGCTCATATCCGCCAGCCTACGTCGTCTACGCAGCATTTATTAGCTTTAATTAACTGTAAAAATCTGATAGGTAGAGGGGTGAGCTTTTGGGGAAAAGCCCAGTAAGGTAATACTCTTAAAACAGTTCTGATATATAAAAACATTTGAAGTTGTTCATAAAACGAAACTTAATGCAATACATAAATTGCCATTTCATGCATAATCGTCATAAAGCATGCGTCTCTTTAAAACAAATCACATGCTTAATTGTTTTATTATAAACCTTTCATGAACATTTCATAAATCATTTCGTAAACATTTCATGAATATTTCATAGTCATTTCGTAAACATTTCATGAATAATTCATAATCATTTCGTAAACATTTCATGAATATTTCATAATCATTTCGTAAACATTTCATGAATATTTCATAATCATTTCGTAAACATTTCATGAATATTTCATAGTCGTTTCGTAAACATTTCATGCATATTTCATAATCGTTTCGTAAACATTTCATGCATATTTCATTCATCATAGTCGATTTTTCATAATCAAATCGAGGAGACTAGGCTATAACTAAGTCATGCGATACGTGTCATTCTCCATTGGAGAGTCATCATACCTATGGCCATGGTAAGGGGGCTGTAGAATGGATCAGGTTCGTACAGCAATAATAATTATAAATATGGGTAGTATCTTCTTATTTCTTATCATATACTAGCACATAGCTAGGGCACGGGCACCTGTGGCACTCACCGTGCGGGGAACATTCATCCGTGCTGCGCGGGCACGAGATACTACCAAAACATCATCGTAAACCACCAGTAGCACGACATCTTCCACAAAAGTTGAGTCAAGTGCTAAAGGGGCCAACGTATCGGCACCCCAAGTGGTGTAGCCGGAACACCACAAGTAGTAACCATACCTATAGTCTCAAAACAGGGTTTCAAAATCTTTCTTGGGTTTTATAACTCATAAACTCATATCGAGTAATAACATTGAATTTCCTTGAAATCTGAAAACTCTTTCATAAAACCGAAAGACTGTGTGGCACTTTGTTCCCGTAGGACTCAAGAGGTGGCCCCCACAATCCCCTTTCGAAAACAATTTCTTTTCTTAAATACTTTTGAAATTGTCGAAGTTTCTTTAACAATATGGATATAAAAACATAAATAAATGTAAAACATCCATACACTTCATACCTTAGGAAATTCATTTCACAACATGGAAAGTACTCGAGAAATATTTTGATAAATTAAAACATGCATCGTAAACAGTTTCACAAGTATAAAAGCATTGATAAATCACTTTAAATCATATGCTCTTTCATAAAATCATTTATTGGTGACACAAAAATGCATTATCAGAACTAAGTTAAATAATACCCCCTAGCTCGATTTACCGGATATCCCGAATTCGAGTGGTGACGCCTCCTAGTATCTCCCTTAAATCCATCTACAATTCTCCTACACCGAAAATTGTATTTCTTAGTATCCTATTTATGGAATTAACTACGATGCGTCAAAATCGTAACGTTGCTTACCTAGGCGAAAATGCACCCGAAATCATAAAATACGTACAATTATCTCTAAAACTTGTATAAATTTATTACCTCGGTATCTGTTCGTAATCCTTGATTACTTCGACTTAGGGAGTCGACGGATCCGGTCCTCTCAGTAAATTTCCCGAGGCTCTTCCTTGAATTTCCAAAATTAGTACCCTTATTTTCCCTTCCTCGATTTTTTCCTCTATTTCCAATAATATATATATATATATATATTAATTTCTTCTTCTCTCTTTTTTTTTTCTCAGTTACTATTTATCCTTTTCTTTTCTCTTTTTTTTTCTTCTTTGAAATTTTTTTTCCCACCACTTTCTTTTCTTTTCTTCTTTCTTCTTCGTTACTATTCCTCCCTGTTTGCAGTCTTTGTTCACCTCCCCCTCTCGGCAATACCATCATCTCCGCCGTTTTCTTTGATCCCAACACCACCAGTATCATCCCTATGTCTCGGTTCCCCTTTTTTTTTTCTCACCCTCTCCTGTAAAGAGGCTTCCTCCCCTTGTAGCCAGCTCTCAGTTCCAGCTCCTGTTTCCCGACTCGCCGATCGTACGCCATCGCTTTCTTTCTCGAGACAGTAATAAGAGGGAGTTACCACTCTTCTCTCACATCTCTAGGCAGCCAGTACCGGCGATCCGACCTGTACCGTCGCCTCCCACCAATCGCGTCTCCTCTGTTTTCCTTCTCTTGCTGCCTCTACTCTCGGGTCTCCTTAAAACATGCCAACCTCTCTTGTTTCTAGCTTCAACTCAGCCCAGTTCACGTCCTTCCTGCTACTGCCATCGTCTCGGGTTGCAAGAAATTTCAAGGGCCAAGCTCTCTGTCCTCACGCATAGCTCTCTACTTCAGCATCATTTCCAGTCTTTTACTTCGGTTACACCAGAGCTGCTGCTTTGGTCTTCTAATACCACCTATATATAAGTCGTCCTTGTCTGTATATATATATATATACACACACATAAATAAGCTTTGGTTCTCTGTTTGGTGGCTCTGCCCTCACGCACTTTGTCTCTCCCTCGACAGCTACCGCAGTTTCCTTGTCCATGCAGTAGTCTTTGTTCCAGCTTTTTTTTTTATTCTATCACTGCACCTCCCCTCCTCTTGGCTTCTTCTTTGCTTTAGTTTCAATTTGTTTCTCCTGTAAATTTTAAGTTTCCAAGACTCCAATGAAATGCACTTGACCATACTTTCTCGTTGCTACATCCTGAACTGCCCCCCTTGTTTTCCTTTTCTTTACGTTTCCTTATTGGTCAGAAAGCATCATCATTTTCAGTCTTTACTACCTTTTTTTGCTGCTACTACGGCTTTCGTAGGTGATAGAAGACTGTCATGTCATCTTTTTCCTAGTACATCCTACACGTATAGGCTGTTATTTCTCTGATTTTTTTCCCTGTTGCTGAGGCCGAGTTCTTCCACCAACTCCAATTTCTTTTCTTTTCTTTCCGTCATATCCCTTTCCTAATGCTACTGCAACTGGCAGCAATTTGAGAGCTCGGGATTGGCTTCATTTTAGAAGTCAATCCACGATTTTCTTCATTTTAATTTTCCTTTCTTGTTTTCATTACTCTTTTTGATCAGTTTATATACATATATTCATACATACATATTATATGTATATTCCCTTTACAATGCTTGGTTGCACTGCCATCTCCATCGGTTATGTATATATGTATATATATATATATATATATATATATAAACTTTAATATAAAACCCTTGATCCATGTATATACATATATTATACATATTTGTACTTGTATATATATATATATTTATATGTATATTTACGTATATTTTATATGGATGCATTTATTTTCATATTTGTATATTTTATCTGTGGACATTTGGATTCCCTTACACACATATATTTCTCTATATATTAATCTTGGGAAATAATTGAAATGTTGCATACGTAAATACATGTATGGTTACATATTTGATTTAATTCTCCATGTAGCATAAAAATATGGTCAGTCTAATATTTATTCTCAAGTTAATTCATCCATAATTACATATTTAATCTAAATCTTCTAATTTATTATTTATCGACATCACCAAGTACATTGAAAATTTTAGGTATTTACACTTGTATAATTATGCGCGTTAGAAATTCATCGCATAAGTTACGTATTTATTTCCATATAAAATGAATTATGTTTCGATATTGAAAATCGATTGTCGTGAATAATTATATGAGCTGTCCAAAGAGCCTAAACCGAGGCCCAATAAGTTTTAATGGGCCTGATGAGCCCAATAGGCCCAGATTAAGTGAATAGTAAGTGAAAATGAAATTAAGACTGAGTAAGGCCCATTAAGGTGCAATCGGGCCCAATAAGAGTAAATGGGCCCAATGCTATAAATTAAGCCCAATAAAAGTGAAATACAAGTAAAATGTACTGTATTTAACCCAGTAAATGATTATCTCCAGCTCCAGAGAACACACTGCGAGTTAAATAGATCGGGTGATCAGTAACGATGGAAAGGTAGAGTGATAAGAGAAATTAAGATAAGGGAATTTTGTGAGAAACTAGAGGTAGCTATACGTATTTTCAGGTAGATTTTCAAATAATTAAATTGTATATGGATTTTCGAATATGAAAAATATCGGTAGAGACCCGACATAGAAAAATTATCGTTTTGCCCCTACTAAGGGAAATTTTGGAAAAGTTAGGATTATATTGGAACTGGAATAAATAGCATGTTTTGAGTGTTTTCACTACGAAATACTGCTTATTAACAAAGTTAATAATATTTTTCTACCCGAAAAGGTAAATGATGATTTAACCCCTATGAAGGGTAAAATTTCTAATTTTAAAAAAAGTCATTAAAGTAAGAACTGAGTATTCTTGATGGATTTTAATGCTTTTCAACAAGGATATGGGTAGGCTGGCTTAATGTTTTATCAATTTACATAAAATAGCACGTGACAGGTGCTGATTTTGGTTTTAAAACCATTCTTTGAAATTGAGCCACCTACATGGTATATATGGAAACAAAACGTACTGAGAACATTGCTCGCACCAGATTTGACATGATTTTATACATGACATAGTGCTGGGAGCTTTGCTCACACTAGATTTTTATATGACATGCATAAGGTCGTGCTGGGAGCGTTGTGTAAACTGTGCGTCACACTAATTTAATATGCTCGCACGTGCATTTCGAGACATAGCGTTGGATATTGAGATGACGTGGGCACGGGGTGTACGTTGAACCGTGCTTACAGCATGGAGTACATTGTATCTTACGGTGATAAATGATGTGTAGTCTACGGACTAGTGATCTGATTGGCTGGCAGGAAGGTTTGGTACCCACCTCCTTGGGTAGCCTCAGATGTGATGTGATACCCCGCACACTAGGATCCTCGTAGCCTGAGATCACAGAGGATATGGCCATAATCCTAGAGTTATTACCATGATTCTTGCCTAGTCTCGCATGTCACTTGCTTTGCAAAACTGCATGTTACTTGCTTTGTGAAATCACATGTTACTTATTACTTGATTTTGTGATTTCATGATTTTATGGTTTTGGGGTTGAGTCCTGATGACTTTGGGGAGGATGTCGATTTGAAACAAATGACATGTTTTGACATACTATGAATTATTTAAATAGTATGACGTATAATCTCATGCTTTATCTGCCATTTCATGAAATGAATTGTCGATTTGAAATAAATGACATGTTTTGACATAATGTGAATTATTTAAATAGCAGGACGTATAATTCCATGCTTTATCTGCCATTTCACGAAATGAATTGCTTTATACGAATGATTTTATCTGGCATAAAAGTATTCATGAAACTCGTATTTAAGTATGATTTCGCAAGAGAATGATTTAATGCATGGCATCATGATCATGTAAATAGTGTGGCTATCTACTTGTTCGCATGATTACCTTACCGAGCGTGTGGTTGCTCACCCTTTCATTTTCCCCCTTTTTTAGAGCACTCGCAGTAGTTAGTGAGTGGCTGAGGACTTGCATTCTTGGTATCCGCTGCTTCCCATCATTGAAAGGTATACACCTTAGTATCATTTTGTATCTAAACATGTAATAGCACAGTAATCATTTTGGAATGTAATATGAGGGATGTAAATATTAGTAAACACGTACAAGTATAAAACCTCAATTATAAAGTATACGTGTTTGCTTTTGAATAAATTAAAAGATAGATGGGATGGTAGATGGTAAATGGCGACTAATACTGACTCCTAGCCCAACTGTTTGGTGGTGAGAATGTTCACAACCAAGAAAGGAAAGGAAAAAGCAAAAAATTTGTAGCGATTTTTGGTAAAAAGGGGTCATGATAGAGGTGGTACAGAGCTGAGTTGGCTTGATATGATTCGTTATTAGTAATTAGGAAAGTTACATCCCCATATTACTGTGCTATGTTTAGATATGACTGTGTATATCGAAATGAGATTAGACTAATGAATGGTTATGAATGCAAGAATATAGTCATTATAACTGATAGCCGTTATAGTAGGGGCAAGTACATGTACTCGAGGCCATAAAGGTAGGCCTGAGAGTCGTACTGAGTCATTACATGAGACTCAGGATGAGATTGAGGTGGAGGCTGATGTTGAGCATGCCCCACAGATTCCCACAATGAGATCGGACGATATTGAGACATGCTTCACAAGGTTGAAGCGGAGTGTAAAGAAATTTTTGGAGTTGTTTACTCAGTCTATGCAGGGAGCTAAGGGCTTACTCAGTCTATGCAGGGAGCTAAGGGCTGACGAGACCCAACTGCACAGCCTGCACAAATGCCTCAGACTATAGAGACTCCAACACCCCACTGGTTTAGGATACATCTTCGTCAGCAGCTCTACAGTAAAGTGGTAATGATTTGGAATATGATTATGAGCTGGAAAGGTTAAGGTAATTTTAAAAGTTCATACCACCGGTAATTAGCGAGGTAAAGTACCCAGTAGCTGTGAGGACTAAATGAATGAGATAGTGAAGTTGTACGAGTTTTATCCGTGTATGTCGATCGAGAAAGTAACTTTTGATATGTTTATGTTTGAGGGCGAGACGAAACATGGATGGAAGTTCGCTCGACCCACCTTAAGAGTTAGACATCTAGAACTGACATGAGAGATAATTCTGGATGCACGGAGACAGTATATTCCTAACACTTTTCAGAGGAATTTACGGATAGAGTTCCTTACTTTGACCCAGAGGAACAAATCAATTGACGAGGATGAATCTCAGTTTATATCCTCGGGCATGTGTGATCTCGACACTATGAACAGTGAGAGTCGAAAGGTCCGTAAGTTCATGGAATGGCTCAGACCATCTATCAGAGTTCGATTGGCCCCGTTAGATATTATTACCTACGACGAGGCAGTGCGCAGATCACAGGGTCTGAATAACGTTATGAGTTGCACGCCTCAGAGTTTGGGAAAGGTAACAAGGGTTGAAATAGAGATAAAGAGAATAGTGGATGACAGAGGTATCAGAGCGGGAAAGAGGGCGTTTAGTAAGAGATTTAGAGTTGATAAGTCATGGGGTAAGATGATTGGTAAGTCCCAGTGTATCCAATTCCAGCGCCTACGAGGGGGTATTATGATTGGAGGACCTCGACCTGCTACTGAGTAGTGTAGGATGTGTGGTAGATACAACAGAAGTAATCCCCGTATCTTATTGACTAAAACATGTGTTTAGAGAGGTAAGACAGACAATCTATTCAATTATTGCCCAGAGCAGGGTGAGACTGCCCCACGGAAAGGCAAAGAGCTAGAGACAGCCCCTGTCGATACCTCTGCATCGAAAAAAGAAGGCCACAGCCGAAGAGAAGGGGAAATATGTCACGACCCATTTTTCCTAAAAACCCCTACAAATTTTTTACTTTTTTATTTCCTTACCCGTCGTGAACAGTTTCACTACTAACAGTTAGGCTATGAGTCGATGTTAGTCCCTCTTTTCATGTTACTTACCTTAACATCTATTTTCCATATTTCATTTACATGTCAATTCATTTTAACTAAATGCATCCCCAATATTACATTCGTGTACAGTACTGTGCCTCTATATGTTCAGATACAAAATTATACGAATATGTATACCTGTTCCTGGTAGGAAGCAGCGGATAACCAAAATGCAAGACCACTGTCGCTCTTTTCTACTGAATGTACCCTGTAGGGTGAAAAATGAAAGGGTGAGCCCAACTTGCTCAGTAAGGCAATAATGCAAGCAGGTAGATAACTACACTATCTACATGTTGGTAAAGGCATGACATGTAAAACATTTATATCTTGAGCATGAGGCAATTAAAACCATGTCATGTATGAGTATATCATATATCGTAAAACATGAATTGGCACGTAAAACATGAAAAACATCTCATGTAAAACCTCTCATGCTCAGTACAGTAAAACTCTTCAAAACAATCCCAAAGGGATTCAACACATCTTTAAAATCATTAATATCCTCATAAAACCCATCAATTTCTTATTTAATACCACTTTTCATAAAAATCGTCACAACCCTCGGGTCTACCCTGGTCTAACAAGACCAATCAATTATATATCATGTGATACATGCAAGTTACTGTATGGAAACAATCGAGGACTATTTCCCTGTGATCCCAAGCTACACGGATCCCGGTGTGCGGGGTATCACAACTGCAATGGGAGGTAGGTCAAATCCTACCCGCCAAAATATCAAGTAACAAGAATACAATAGTCATGACTACATGGTACAGCATACTCTATGTGACATACATGGTACAACGTACTCCATGAACCCAATATCATAGTCTGGGGATGCCTGCCATAGGTCTTATCCCACACCAAACCATGTCGATAACCAACCCATGTCTCAATCTACACGTACGAGCATATCTTCTCACTGTGACACACAGTCTACAGGAGGCTCCAGCACGGTCATATACACATTATAAAATTCTTGTGCAAGCGAAGCTCCAGCACGGCTCCATGCATATTCATGATATCAGAAAAATCCTCATGCGAGTGGAGCTCCAGCACGGTTTCATAAAAATCAATGAAATTTGGGTACGAGCAGCGCTCCAGTACAACTTAAAATAATTATAAATTCCATTTAAATTTACGTACGAGAAATGCTCTAGTACGGATGCATAAAACCAAGTAAAATCCACGTACGAGCACAACTCCAGTACGGTAGTCATGTAAAGCAAGTTTGTAAAACTCAATGCGAGTAGTGCTCCAGCACTCTGTATATGAGTTAAAATATAAAATCCAGTGCGAGCAGTGCTCCATCACAATTTAAAACTCATAAAAACATGATAGGCTGATCAATTTCACTAAAACAATTCAAAAATCACAACTGGCACCTAATTCGTGCCCTTTCATGTAAAAACATGAAATAAAGAACCAGTCTATCCATAATTTGTTTAAATTAAAGCAATATAATCATAGAAATATCAAAAAACATGAAAATCATGCAATTTCATAGCCTTACTACCCTTTTTGAAATTTTCCTAAATAGGGGTAAAATCGTAATTTTCACATATACCTCGATTTTCTTAAAAATTATTATTCTATTTCTAGATATCTTATGAAATTTTACGTAATGTAAATAACCCCAAAAATACGCGCAGATATCTCTAAGCGCTTACAAAATTCCCTTACCTCGATTCTCTGTATAGTTTGACTTTTCCAACTCTACCGATCACCTGATCCGTTTAGCTCCCAATATGTACTCCGAAACTGCAGATAATCATTATCAGGTTAAATACAATACACTTATCCATATTTAACCTTTATTGAGCTTAAATTTAAAGTGTTGGACCCGTTTACTCTTATTGGGCCCGATTACAGCTTAATGGGCCTTGACCCATTTTCAGCCCGTTTTCACTTATTAAATCCTTTCTTCGGGTCTATTAGGCTCTCAATACCTATTGGGCTTTATTTCCAAACTCTTTGGATAGCCCATATATCATTTACGACAATTAATTCAAAATTACGAATATTATTCACTAATTGCGGAATAAAATTCAAAATTCGTAAAATAAATCTTTAATACGTGAATAATTACATCAATTGTCGTAAATGAGCTCTTACCTGAGATTATACGATGGTACGTAAATCGAAGTTTTGATCGTCTCACATATACGATTTATCATCGAACTGCACAATTTTATATTTAATTTCGGGTTAATTTCTGATCAATTATAATTTAAATAAATTTCTCGAAAATCAAATCGATCACTTTTGACCTCTTACCGACTTACCCAATGTTCGGTGTATCCCCGAAATTCTTCTCTTTTTTCCTTTTTTTTCTCTTTTTCTCCTTTTTTCCCTCTCTTTCTTGGCTGAACCAGTTCGGTCCGATTTAACCCGGTTCAGATCAATTTGGTCCAGTCAGTTCAGTCCAGTTCAGCCAGTTCAGGGCCTCGCCGATCGGTTCTCCGCTGGTTTCGATCGCCAGTAGCTCTGCGGGGTCGTCGAGGTGGCCAGAAAGTGGTCGGTCCGGCCTGTTTTCTCCTCGCCGTCTGTGACTTTTCTCTTTTTCATCCTTTCTGACGCCATCCGTCGATTTCGTCGACCATGGCCACCACCGATCGTGTCACCTGCGCCTGGGGAACCCTCGGCTATGGTCGGTTGGGGCTAGATCGCCGGCGAATGGCCGAATTTCACTTTTCCTCCCCCTGTCAATTTTCTCTCGTTTTCTCCCTCTATTGGTCGCCGTTCATCGCCGTTCGTTGGCTTGTTGGTGCCGACGGGCTCGGTGACTCGACTGGCTCAGCTGGTCATCTCTCCGATGGCGTCCGGTGGTGAGGTCGACGGGGCTGGGTTCCTCGGGTTTGGCCTTCGCGTTTTTCTGAACTTTGTTTGGCCTTCGCGTTTTTCTGAACTTTCGTTTTCGTTTTTTAAAATTTTATTTTATTTACTTTTATAATTTATTATATTATTATTTTATTCATTATTTTATTCTAAAATCCTAAAAATATCTAAGAAAATTATATTTTATTCTAATTAATTAATTAAATTTATTTAATGTATTTTTCCAGTTTCTCGATATATTTTCTCCGTATTTTCTGGATATTATCTCAAGTGAAAATTTTGATTAATTCTAGTAAATTCATATCTTGATCAGTTTAACTCGAAATTTAATTATTTCTTCGTTATTGATCAAGATTTCTCAATCTCATATTTTTAATTAAATTTTCTTGTCGAATTTATATCGGCTTTCGATCTTTTAACCGTTTTGCCCTTCAACGTGTTCAGGAATTCCATTTTAATCCTTTTGCATTTTTCATTTCGTATTTTAAATAAAAATTAGGTCTTACAAAATAAGTTGTTGATCGAGGGCGAGTGTATGCCTTGGACCAAGACACTATTGATGCTTCATCTGATGTGGTGGAAGGTACCATCTTGATTGTTAATATTGAAGCAATTGTTTTAATTGATCTTAGTGCCACGCATTTATCATATCGCATTCATTTGCATATAAGTTAGTCAAATATGTGAAGCCTATACCTTTAGGCAAAATACTGATGATTAGCACCCAATGAAGGATAGTCAGCTAACTGAATATGTATGTAGAAATTGAAGTTGAAAATGAGGGAAAGGATACGTCAGCTGATCTTATTCAATAGAATACGAATGATTTTGATGTAATATGGAGAATGGATTGGTCGACTGCAAACTATGATGTTTAGATTGCTATTCTAAGATAGTGATGTTTCCACCTTGAAAAGTGTATAGTATGTTTTGACAAGTGAAGAAAGAATGAAATGGTTATAACTAAATGAGTGAATGACTGTACTAACGGAATGAATAACGATGTGAAGGTTTCATCACTTATGTGGTTGATATGGATAAGACATATCCAGAGTTGACAGATATCCCAATGGTCAGAAAGTTGCCTGATGTCTTTCCGGATGATCTACTAAGGTTGCCACCAGTTAGAGGAATGGAGTTTTGTATTGATTTGGTACATGGTATTGAGTCGATAACCAAACCACTGTATAAAATGGCTTCAGTGGAACTGAAGGGACTAAAGAAGCAATTATAGGAGTTATTGGATAAGGGTTCGTCAGACCGAGTGTTTCGCCTTGAAAAAAACACCGGTTCCGTTTATGAAAAAGAAAGATGGAAGCCTCCGATTATAGAGTGATTTTGATTGGTGAATAAGGCTACCATTAAGAATAAGTATTCCCTTCCACGCATTGATGAGCTATTGGATTAGCTTCGGTGCGAAAATCTTTTTCGAGATTGATTTGAAGTCTGGGTATCATCCGTTGAGGATTCGAAATGTGGATGTGCTCAAGAAAACTTTCTGTACCTGTTAGGACATTAATGAACGAGGTATTTAAACTTTACCTAGACCAATTTGTTATCATCTTTATCGATGATATGTTGGTACATTCGAAGTCTATGGAAGATTATGTGCAGCAATTGAAAGCTATTTTACAGATGATTTGTTGAGGATTTCTTGAAATGGGCTGCTCCGTTGACATGTCTCACTCGGAAGAAAGTTATATTTGAATGTGATGATAAGTGTGAAAGTAGCTTCTGTGAGTTTTGGTGAATTGAAGCATAAAATGACCACTGCTCCTATTCTCACCATACCTAATAGCTTTTGAGGTTTTTTAGTGTATATGGATGCCTTAAAACAAGGATTGGGCTGTGTATGGATGCAAAATGGGAAGATAGTCGCTTATGGATCCCAATAATTTAAGAACCATGAGAGAAACTATCCGACCCATGATTTAGTAGTGTTTGCACTGAGGGTATGGCGCCACTACTTATACGGTGAGAAATTCTAGGTATGCACTGATCTTAAAAGTCTTAGTATCTGTGTTTCGCTGAAAGAATTGAATATGAGATAACAAAGAAGGTTACAGCTTCTAAAAGATTAAGATTGTGAAATATTGTACCACTTGGGAAAGGCTAATGTAGTGACTGATCCTTGAGCAGAAAAAGCCTCAGAATGGTATCACATATGATGGTCAGGGAGTGTAAGCTGTTAGAGCAATTTATGAGCCTTAATATTGATGTGATCCTTTCCGATGCTGACAGTGATTATGTGACAACTAGCCTGAGATTAGAACCGAATTTGGTTGATCAGATTCGATATGCTTAGCGTGATGATCGGCACGGTGTCGATAGTGTGAGTCAGATCCAGATGGGTACAGTGAAAGAGTTCACAGTGAGTGATGATGACTGACTGAGGTTCAAAGGCAAAATAAGTACTCTCAAGGACCCATAGTTGATGAGATTATTATTATCAAAAGCTCACTCTTCGGGGTATACAGTGCATCAGGGAAGATATAAAATGTATTAGAATCTTCGAAAAAGGTATTGGTGGTCAGGCATGAAAAGAGACATCGTAGAGTTGTAGCAAAGTATCTCGTATATCAGCAGAGTAAGGTAGAGCACTAGAAGTCTACAGGGTTATTACAGCCTCTACCCATATTGACACAGAAATGAAAGCATGTTACCATGAATTTCGTGATGGGTTATAGAGGACTCGCAAGAATCATGAGGCTATTTGGGTGATAGTCAATTGATTGACTAAGTCTGTCACTTCCTAACTATGAAAGTTACTAATACTCTAAGTGCGTAGGCGGATGTATGTGTAAGGGAGATTGTGCAACACCATGTAACTATCTAGCGAGCATTGTATCAGATAGGGATTCTCGCTTCACTTCCCACTTCTGGGAACATTTTTCAGGAAGCCATGGGAACCCAGTTGAGTGTTAGCACAGCTTCTATCCTCAGACAGATGGTCAGTCAGAGGAGACTGTACAAGTTCTGGAGGATATGTTGAGAGCGTGCGAAATGGATTTGAAAGGCTCTTTGGATGATCATTTGTTATTAGTCAAATTTACCTACAATAATAGCTATTACTCGAGTATCGAAAAGGCATTATATGGCTGTAGTTGTTGTTCCCTGATTGGATAGGGAGAAGTGAGTGACAAATAGATATTTTCTCCCGATCTGGTAAGATAAGCCTTTCAGGATGTTCAATTGATAGGTGAAAGATTAAGAACGCCTTAGAGCAGACAAAAAAAAAGTTATGCTGACAAGAGATGGAGACCGTTGGAATTCATCGAGAGTGAAACAGGGTTTTTGGAAATTCTCCTTCTAAAGGCATAACGAGATTCGAGAAAAGGTAAATTGAGTTTCGTTGTATTAGACCCTTTTTAAATATTGGATAAAGTGGATATAAGGCCTATAGGTTGGAGTTACCACCAGAATTAGCAGGCGTCCACAATGTCTTCAACATTTTGATGCTTCAGAAGTATCACCTAGATT